>OX411717.1:10000000-11271425 GCA_948252095.1 Dicycla oo
CAAGATCGTATGAAAAAATCGTATCAACTAAAACCTAAACGTCATCCGAAACGTACCGTACGAACTACAACAAAGTAAGATTATCTACATAAACATTGAATGAGATTAGTTTCGACTGTTTCGAGTTACATTATTCAAAAGCGGTATTGTATGAAATATGAAGGTAGGTAGGTGACACCGTGATAATATTTTGTTTATTTGATTTTCGGATTACGGATATCTTAGCATTCTCTGATTTTGTTATCTTTCATTCTTTGTAATTGTATTACTGTAATAGGAAGAGTTCTAGCTGTGAGCGTGACCTATTATTTTAAAATACTTTTTAATATGGCCCTGCCAACAAAATCAAACGGACCTTTTTAGGGTTCCGTACCTCAAAAAGAAAAAACGGAATCCTCGTGTGTCTGTCTGTCCGTCTGTCACAGCCAATTTGCTCCGAATCTAATGTAGTGATTACGTTAAAATTTGATAAATTATTCTTATACTATTCTATAATCCTGATCTAGTCTGTAATGAACAAGACTGGTCTAGATTAATCTAATTGCGAACATCGAATGGTGTTAGGTTCTTGTTGCTTAAGGCGAAATGGTATCGTAACGTGGTTTGGAGCATTTATTTGGCGAAACGGAGCACAATTTTGAAAATATTTACTTTTTAAATTCTATATTAATTATGCTCTGTTACATTAAAACACACCCATAAAGTGCTTTCCGAGGCCTCCTTCGTGTCTCGGAAAGCACGTTAAGCCGTTGGTCCTGGTTACTCTTGGTATGTAAAGACGGTCACCCATCCACGAACCAACCACGGCAAGCGTAGCTTAACCTGAAAGATCGAGCCATGCGTCTATTATTAGGTACTTAGCCACAAGCTCCCCAATTAAATACGAACATGTTGGTAGGTTTATATTTTATTCTTCATCATTGTTAGAAAAGGCGAAGCTAATCTCAAGAAAAGAGTAAAAAATATTGATCCTCGTACCTATTAAACAATATCCTATTATCTTATTAGTCGTACTTTTTATTCTTATTTAGGTTTACTTTATTTAAAAAGACGTCATTCCTTTCTGAAAATATAATATTTTTGATACTTCTTTGTACTTTTTGAATCCTCTAATATCGTATTATGATTAGATTATATAATATATTTTGAATCCAAGAATCTCACAGAATTTTTTAGAAGAACTTGTATATCAAATTCAAATTGCTCTAGGCCAAACGACCTAAGAGATTCAGTTTGCTATAGAAATTAGCTTTTCGTCCTCAACAAGTTTAAATTTATGTCTTCCGTAAGAAATGACGAAAATGTCTTGTATTTCCGTAATCTAACTTTATGAGATATTTATTAAAGAGAAAGAGGAATCTCCCAAATACTTTTTCATGGTATTAATCCTGCAAACGACTCGCCCGAAGCTAAAATTACGGAACGAGCTGAATCAACTCCTGACAAATCTTTGGATTTTATTTCTTTTCTAATTTACCTTTTACTATCCGAAGGGATCTACGAATCTCTAAAGAATGTTAGTATTTATGACTTTGGAGACGAATTTCATTAGGCCTATAAAGATCTAGGAAATTTTGGTCTCTTGATCGTCAAGTTAACCAATTAGAACTTATGGCCTGAATTCGCATCTATAACTCTTTTACGATTAATAAAAGGTGTAGAAGCTATTCTCTTGACTTTATATCTGTGATGCCGAAGTCCCGGGACACATAATGAGGACCTACGTTAACTTCGAGTATAAACAAGGTTAGGTATTATGAGGACTCCTTGTATCAAGTTACACGTGTTTCACTGAGTCACAAATACTCGTAGGTAAAGTTGTTTTGTTTTTCTTTTCTTAGTTCAGTGTTATTGTAGTTGTTTTAGTCAACTGTAATGGCAAAGTTGAAGTTGCTTCTTTCGACGATGAATACATTTGTCCATTTTTAAGGTTCCGTACCTCAAAAGAAAAAAATTATAGGATCACTCGTGTGTCTGTCTGTCTGTCACAGCCAGTTTGCACCGAATATAATGGACCGATTATTTTTTCTGGTACACTTAAGAATTTTTGTGACCCCAACACGGACGTGTAACATAAATATAGGAGTTTTTAATACGAGGGTCACTTTTGTGGGCAAATAAGGACATAAGGAACCAAAAAAAAATTAAAAAGAAAATACGGAAAATAGTTCTATATCTATAGATTATTAGAAAACCTATAAGAAGTCTATGCTTTTAAAATAACGTGGTAAATCTCTCAACATTATGCGTACAAACTTACATTTGCAGTTGCAATTTATGGGCCAACCTGTGTTTCAACTACAATGTTAAGTTTGTTCTATAAAATTGAACACTTTATAAATAGGATTTCTTCTATTTTCACTCGTAAAATAGATGGTTTTTTTTGACACTTTGAATCAGATTCGAGTGCAAAGTGGGTGTTGAAGTGACGGGTAAATTACCTTACTGAATGCTACTTCTTACGTCATGTCATACTTTATCTGTCAAAATCTCACGGTCAATTTAGTTCAACTTGCTGACACGCTCGCAAAGGTAGCGCTAGTGTAAATTCGAATTATTAATCGAGTTTTTAAAGTGCCAATCAAGAAACTCACAGCGGATTCAGATTCGAAGTTTAGAATGAGGTCTTACAAAATCATACTCCCGTCCATTTGTGGCAGCTCTAGGCTGCGCAGCTTAGAAACCCAAATATGGGCAAATGCCAATAGTGCGAGTTATATACATAAATACAACATAGCATGCATAGTGCTTATCTAGAACTACATTTAAATGGACTGAATCTGGTATTTGGCATTTTTTTGGGTCTGTAACTAGAGCTGAACTTTTAAAATATAATAGTAAATCTAGTACGTAGTATTGTTAGTACGGGCCAATTTAATTTTTTTACGACCGCGTAGGATCATAATTTTCCGCTTTTACAATACTTTATCTATTATATCGAAGTAATGTTTCTTACCCTTCAGGATCAAGAAAATTTCCAAGACAGCGCGTCACTTTCAAATCTTTGACAAACACATTTCCTACTCTGTTGGTGGTCTACACATATGGTGGTCTACACATATGGAAATTCACAAAATAAACTCACAAATTCATCATCCAACTCTTGCCAAACCATGTTTTGTCATGCGGTACTAAACAGTTTATGTACATACATTTGTCTGTTCAGCTTATAGTTTTACTTTGTATTTCCTTTTTCTCTTCGTCTCAGGCTTTCTACAGCATATTTTTCTTATATGTAGATTCTCAGTCATATACCCTAATCTCCTATCTTCAAAAAGAGTACATTTTTATTCCCAGAACAATAAGCATCTCCGCTCAAGCGATTCTTTTTCCGTTGCCAAATGCAATAGCCATTTCAGAGAAAATATGTAGATAGATGCTTACAATTTCTTTGTATGCGTGGTCACTGGCTTAGTTAACTGTATTGTTCTTTAAAACGAAACACACTTTACTGAATGTTACGTTGTCTATCCAAGATATTGGTGGAGTATGTTAAAACCATTTTCGTGTTTTCTGATTTCTCATGCAACAACAATAATATGGCGGTATTGGACACGAATACAAGTATTTATTTAACAGTAAACGTCCTTCACTAAACATTGATGTTTTGATAAAACAATGAACGGCTGTATTCGAAAATTTTAACAATCATCTCGTCTGGTAAAAGGTTTGTTTTGCATCACTGAATACCATAAATGAGTTTATGCTTTATTTTCATGGACATAAAGATGATTAAAAGGATTAATAAAAACACAACTGAAAAAAAAACAAAAGAACTATACCCACATAGGTACATAGGTATAACAATCATAATTGCAGTAAAGGGTACATGTACCGTTAACCGCAACCCTGGGAAATTGAGGCTTAAATGTGAGCTGAGGCCATAAGCCCTAAGATACACGTTACGTGAGATTGTAGCCGACATTGTACACAACATGCCACAGTGTAGACGTAGCCTTATAGCTTTGATAAGTGGTGTGTTACTACTACGAAATATAGGAGGTTTTAAAATTGGACGTGACAATGGTTTTAAAATAAACGTTTCTCTTTTTGTAGCAGATACAATTTATATAAATGCCTTTGTTCACTTTTGGGAAAACTGAGATCGGTGAAGAAGAAAAACTATCCACAGTAGCTGCAGTGACACTAACAAATGTAATTTTGTCTCCTGTAGCTGAATTAAGTATTTACCTCATAAGATAGGCATATTATAACATTTATATAAATGCCTTTGTTCACTTTTGGGAAAACTGAGATCGGTGAAGAAGAAAAACTATCCGCAGCAGCTGCAGTGGCACTAACAAATGTAATTTTGTCTCCTGTAGCTGAATTAAGTATTTACCTCATAAGACAGGCATATTATAACATTTATATAAAAGCCTTTGTTCACTTTTGGGAAAACTGCGATCGGTGAAGAAGAAAAACTATCCGCAGCAGCTGCAGTGGCACTAACAAATGTAATTTTGTCTCCTGTAGCTGAATTAAGTATTTACCTCATAATACTGGCATATTATAACAACCAGCTGTTGCCCGCGGCTTTGCCCGCGTGGATACTTCCCTATTTCATGCATTTTATTTTTTTTTCTGCGGAGCCCTAATTCTTTTTCCAAAATTAAAGTAGCCTTAGTTACTCCTTGTAACATCAACTATCTGCCAGTGAAACTCCCGTCAAAATCAGTCTAGCTGTTTCAGAGATTAGCTGGAACAAACAGACAGACAAAACTTTACAATATTTTTTTTATTAGTACCGTATATACTTTCATATGCCTTTAGTATGAAGCTGTTATTTTGACATTACAAACAGACACTTTAATTTTATTTATTTTTATCGATGTTTATAGATTAGCAGTCGTCAACACACCACTGAGCCTTTTTAACAGTGGAGGGGATACAAGCAAAAAGATCTTTCAGAAGACACTTTAAAAAAAAGTCGGTGATAGAAAAGTGTCAGGTATCTTCGCCACTGAGCCTCTTGTCTTAAATATTTGATGAAGAGAAAGTTAGGCAAAGTATGTCCTCACTTAAGTACCTTGCTTTCAGGAACATTGTTTTCATTAATTTGTGAGAGAGTGATAGAGTAGGTGATTACTGAAACATTGTCATAGGTAACTCTTGAGAAAGGAAGCTTAAACGAACATTGTTGGCAAAAACTATGAAGTATTGTGCAGAAAGACCAGTAAAGAGCATAGATAACAAAAAAAAAAAAAAAAAAAACTGGAAATACTAATTTGAACATAACTCAAACATTCTATAGTTATAAACCTAAAAGAATTTGGGGTCTAAGTTGATAAACTTTATCTCTCACGTATAAAGGAAGTACCAAATAGGTGTCCAAATCAGCGAAATGCTTATCACAAAATTCCTGACGCTGGAATTCTTCAGAAATGTTTGTTAACCGAAATTGTCTACTTGTAAGAATTCAGGATAGTATATAGTAGAAATTCATGAAACTACAACCACTACAGATGCGGCTTTACCAAGATACTTCTTTTTCATATAGGTCTATATATAAACCATCATCACGTAAATATTACGTGACTCGTTCTACACTTCATTTTTTATTAATAGAATATTAAAATTTACTGCTTTATCGAGCCGGATGCGGATAGATACCGGATTAAATAGCTTTCGCCGTTGAAATATTAAAATTGCCCCAAAAAAATACAATAACTTGCAAATTTTCGCCGAAACAAAATAATGTAACAACGCAAATCGTGATTTACGCAACGGTTCCATTGGAAACCCGCTAAAAGAAACGTTTCCGCCAGCTGACCTCCAATAAATAAACATTTGACAAGGAAACAACGGGGGAGAAAACAGAGAAAAATATTTAAAAAAAAAAAACAAGTAAAAATAAAGAACAAAACTTTTTGACTGATCGACGAGAAATAACTTTCAGAGGGTCTGTTTCGTTTTCGCCAACAAAAAATAGATTGTTTTGTGATCAAATTCGAAATTCTAAAACGTATTTACTTCCAAATCGTTTCACATTTTACAGAAACAATATCTGTGTACAAAATGGAGATTTCAGATTGAAATAATGTCGGCAGATGTTCCTAAATATTAATAACTAACTAGGATTGACCCTGTGGCGCTGTTTGCTTGTAAATTTTAGCGGTCTCTAGTGACAATAATGTTAAAGCTATCCGTTTTGTTAGACCGTCCTCGCGTTGTTTGTATCTCGGTCCATTGTTGCGAGATATATACCTATCTTTCGCGTTTTCAGTACGGATGACTGGGATTCCCAGAATTTCTGGACGTATTCGCTTAGTTAGTTAGTAGTAGTTAACTGGTGTAATAATGTTGTTTTGTTTATTCGTTACGGCACGTACTGCTGGTAATTTCTTTAGCTGCTTAACGAAAATGATCTAACAAAACTAATAATATGATCCTGATCCATATTATTATGAAATTCTACCCTGAAAGCGCAATTTAGTCGGCCCCCGAGTCATGGTAATGGAAGGAACCGTGGGGTTTTAGTCAATAGAAGTCCGACATAACCCTCCACTTTCTCCAGACGGAAAGTATCCATGAAGATTTATCCACAGAAAAAAAAGTTATGAATTACACGAATAGTATAAGGCCGAATCTAACGATGATTAGACACTTAAAGTTTTTAAGAAGTATATACAGGGTGTCCAAAAACAGTAGCGGGGTTTTGTTTTTGTGTTGACGTTGTAACGGGGCGGTGCGCGGGCGCCGGCTGTGGATAACGTCGCGCACTATTTCAAGGAGATTCAGTAGCAATGCAGTCGTACTCGGGAATGCATCGTGCGTTTTGCGTGCGGGCCTATCACCGATAGGTTTACCGACGAAGCCAACTTTCATTTGAACGGGCACGTCAACAAGCAGAATTGCGTTACAAGCGTTACTGGACAGAGGAGAATCCAAAACAGAAACAACAGCTAGCACTTCATAGCCCAAAGGTCATAAGTCTGGACTGCAATGTCAAGTAAAGGCATCATCGGTCGGTCCGTACTTCCACGAAGATCAACGCGGTTGAGCACTCACTGTGAATAGTGAAAGTTACTGCAAAATGCTAAGACACTTTTTGGCACAAGAGATGTAAGAGTTTCATGGATACAACTCAAGAACATGGTTCCAGTAAGACGGAGCCACTTGTCATGCTTACTGACTTATCAATTGCTGCGATAAACGAATTATTTCAGAACAAATTGATCTCGTAGACGCACCTTTAACAGGCGTCCCCAGGAGTCTTGATCTCAGTCTTCTTGACTATTTTCTGTGGGATACCTGAAAAGTAAAGTATACGAGAAAACACCGACGAAACTGACGCAATTGCAGCTCATTATCAAATCAGAAATTGCGGCAATCTCGCGAGCGATGTGTCAACGAGTTGTCTCCAAAGTTCGTTCGAGTTTAGAAGAATGTCAGCAGGGTGATGGTCGGCATCACGACAACATTATTTTTTCTAAATAATTTTGCAGTTCAATATCTATAAATAAAACATAAAAAAACTATTTGATTGCTTACATTTTTTATTTTATTCAGCTACCAAACCCCCGATACCCTTTTTGGACACCTTGTATAATAATTAAATAAAACGCAATATAACTTTGTGTCGCGTGCGATTAGCGTCGCGTGTTGCGCCTGTTTGCCTTAAAAGTACCTATTAAAATTAGTGCAGATCCCCTAAACTAAGTCTGTAGTGCACAGACAGACGGTCACTATAGTTTACCACAACAAACAGTCTTGAAGCGATATTGCCATTACGCTTGGCAGACAAATTGGTTGCCGTCCTCCTACTCTAATCCCTTTGTCTGTTCTGACTAAGTATACCCAAACGTATACCTATCTTAGTTGTTTATAGCAAACTAAGCGCAACTATTCGATCAGAAACTTAAATGATCTGTAGTAAATCTATTGAAGTTGTCTTTGGGAGATATTCCATGAGGCAACACAGGCCTGTATAAAATGAAAAAAAAAATTGTATCCAGGACGAAGCATTTTCAGAATATAGTTTTTACTTTGCAGTAAATAAAGTTCTGAGAAATAAGTGGATTTATTTTAATATAAATTAGTTTTTTTCACTAAATGATTACCCATAACTTGTCCCTGGCACGCAATGTCGATGAAGCTTGCAAACCATTAAATAAAAAATAAGAAAACAAAAGACTATTAGTTTGCTTTTTTCTTTGTAGATTTTTCCAGCCTGTCCTCTTTCACTTTCAAAATTAAAAGAAAATTAAGAAAGATTTCAGTAATTTTTTTGGCCAGGTTTGGGTTTGTTAAATTGTATTGGTTTTTTAAACAATTAAGGCTTTTGAGGCTGCCTCCAGTTCCATGAAAAAACGAAAATGGAATAAAATGGAGACAAGACAAACCAAAAGAAACCTCGATTAGGGTACAAAAAATTAACAGACAGAGAAAAAAATGGGCTGATCCGTACTAGTCAGATTAACTAAAAGGAAAATACTGAAAAATATTCAGTTATTAAACAAAAACTTTGATATTATAAATTGGCCGGTATCAATTTTCCACAACAAACCGCTTACACTCTACCTTCTATCAGACGCGCACTTTATTGAACACATTACACTTTCGACCATAAAAAAACAGCCAACCAAAATATAAAACATCCATTAAAGCTGCACGTTGTGTAAAAGCGTTTTACGACTTAATTGCCGAACTTACGAGTTTTAAAACATTCTCACGGACTTACCACAAGTGTAAACAACTTTGAGGTAGGTTCGGCTGCCGGGTCGGCAAGGCTTGCCGAACATGTTGCTGTCTGCGGACAAAACACATCTTCTTTTGCCGTGGCACTCTCTCATGGCCGTCTCCGTCGCATATGGCTCCAAACAGGCTGAGAAAAAAAGGATTTTATTAGCCATCAAATGTTTTGGGGTAAATATTTGGACTACATTTTAAATAGGCTGTAATAATAGTGGATACTTTGTTAACTCTCTCGTTAAAGTTCTTCGGGATAAATATTAAAGTCAGATCATGTTAAAGGGTATAAAACTTAAAATGTAAATGTCTGTAAGTATCCACTTGCAAGTAAGTTTATTCTGAAAGAATAAAAGTACTCCTGAATACTGATATTCCAAGTGGGTATTGCTGCTGTGTTGATGTTCATTTTTTATGATTAGACAGACCGAACCCTTGATCGATCCAGTGTAAGACTTATAAAAGTTTTTTTTTTCATTAAGGCGATACCAAAATAAGTTGGGGGCTTTTTCGTAACCATTTATTTCACTATTACAGAATATATGTTTATTGACTATTTGATCAATACTCTGAGTGAAGGAAAACACGATTGGGTTAAATTTCCTCGATAGAATTTCATTCCGAAAATACCTCTACTTTTTTATATTTCTTTCTGTAATTCTAAAATCCTAAGTAATTTCATTGCAAAATTGCATTCAAAATGTGCGTATTAAGTAATTGAAAACTCTGGCTGAACATATTTTTGATAGAGAGCTTAATTTATTTTTAAACAATTTTTATTTGGTTTGGCGCTTTTATTTTGGTTCCAGCGCATTGCTGTGCTCTCTTTTTTTCGCATGTGGATGTAATTGACTCTGTCACTTTCTTATTACCGCTCAGTTAACTTTTTACATATCTCCTTAAGAGATTTATGGACACTGGCACCAAAAATCACGTAATACATTATTTTAGCGCTAAACGAATTTAAAATATCGTTCTATGTCTGTTCATTGTTTGAAGTTGACGAAGGCCGCGTGATGTTTTAAATCCATTTAGCACTTTAGCGCTAAATGTTTTTAGTGCCCAATGGTGCAAGTGGGCTCTAAAGTCTATGTGCAAGTGGCAAATAGTTCACTTTCCGCTTAGCGATGGACTCTGTAGTAATTATAAGCATTTAATCCAGCCATTGAAAGTCATCAAGTATCAGATACTACATGAAACTGATGAAACGCAACACATGATTATTATTTAAAGCGCTGAAAGAGTAATCGACACCGCGCAAATTAAAAGCAATGCATCCGTAATTACGACGCGCTTTTAGTTTAAAATCGAAATAATTGCGGCGGCTATTGTGAATATTATTCAACGTGGCAACATTGTGAAATTTGCGAAAGAAAAGCTTTAGGTAGGTATTACACAAGTTTTTTTTTCAGAAAATTCATTGTCAAATTCTGGTATACAATTTATTGTTTATCAACAGAATTCTAAGAAATGCTTAACTATCTCACAGCAGAGGCTCTTGAATAGAGGTCAAAGACTGGTGCCAAAAAATAATTATCTCGACTTACAACACAAGCACAGTCAGTAATATCTGAGCGCAACAAAAATGCGTCAGTTACATAAGATGGGCAGTATAATGAGAGCCATTATCGATTTGATGTTTTCCAGCCCCCGTTTATCGCTCACTTAGGGTTGAATAATGCCTATCCACTTTTACGAAGTATAGGGAGCCGTTAGCGCAACTAAAATTAGAGAAACGCTTTTAGAATGAACAATCGAACGGTGTTTGTATGAATATCCGAACGGATAATTTGGTTTATTATTCCAACGCAGCTTCGTTTTAGCGATTCGAATTTCAAATGTTTAAATTGTCATGTCATTCAGATGTCACGACCATAGATTTGTTTTTGTTTACTTCTCAATTTAAAAAGTTAAATGTTCTCTGTTAATTCAATTGTTTGTTATCAATTAAGTTTAGATCAATTATTACCGTTGTTTCTGCTTGTGATTGAATGGCTTCGATACTATTCTGCGCACAATTGATTCAACTTCGATATTTTGTTGGCCACAAATAAGTAGTAAGTGGGCCATACACAATAAAACAGATAAGTCGGTCATCTGCGCGAGGCCTCGTAATTTTCATTCCTTTATTCAAGATAGAGATTTAAGTTTCTTTAAAAAGCTTTAAACTTTTCAAAAATAATTATCTAACCAATCTCTACTATAACATGCAAAATATTTTCCAAAACTTACTTGAAGCTCATTTGAAACTGCGTCTTATAAGACTAAAATATTACAATGGAATACAATAAATTCTAAACAATTAGAGTATTATTCGAACTCGCTCATCCCTACGTTTCTAAAACGTAAGAATCTAAATAATTTATTCAATAAACACGCTTCAATGGGCTGAATTTACACGTTAAAATGAAATTAGCGATTCCGACCGAGGAACGCTTTCATTTTGAAATTAGGTTTCCTTCAGAATGAATTTGAGATCATAAAAGTACCTAGTAAAGTGTGCTTATTAATTTTCTATCAACGTCTATTGTTCGCAATAATATTATATTCCTGCATTTCGAGAACATTTAATCTCGAGTTATTTATGCAAATGTGGCAAGGTACTTTCGATTTACTCATCGGTTCAGTAACAGATTAGTCATATTCGACAGCTTTGATACAGATGACAGGTACATGACGTTTTAGATGAACGATCGGTCTTTCCAGTTGGTTCACAAATGCAACGTCAGTGAATCTCTTATTGAAATTCCTAATGTGTTTCAGATCACATTGCTGATGCCTGATGCTTTCGACAGATTGCAAAACCTGAATTAACAGCACTCACTGATGCTTTAACTAATTCCCAGGTAAAATCAAATAGAGTCGATGTGCGATGAAACTTCATCCCTTATTCAAGACACGTGAAAATGAAACAAAAATACCGCGACAAAAATGGTGGAAGAACGAAACAAAATAGATTAGAAACAACGTGATGAGTTTTTCAGGTGAATGGAGTTCGGTGACGAAAAGGAAAAGTAGATAGATAATGGAAGAAAAAAGGGAAGTTTGCGCGACGTTTAGGGTCACCCACATTGTTTATATGTTTTTGGTGAGGTGAGCTCGGAATCAAATTATTATCCGTAGATAAGTATCCAAGACGTATTGGATTACTAATAGGGAATTGGATTTACCGCATATTGAACTAGTTTTACGAAGCAATACTCGATCAAATAAAATTCATCTCGTTGTTCTGATAATATTTTTGAAACGAGTTGCTTATAGAACTAGTAGATACTTACTTTCTTCCTTCATTCCTCTAGGCTGTGGGCACTGGATGGAATCGTACTCTGTTCGGCCATACTGAGCTGAGTAGATCGCCACCCTGGAGTGAGGATTGCAGCTGAGATGAAGGACGTCATTCTCACAACCAACTTTGCTTCGAAACTCATCTGTCAAGAAAAATGTAAAGAGTATTATTTTACTTTTTTTAAATTAAGGCTCCGTGCACGAAAAAAATCATGGTTTGTCAGGTTTTTATTTAATTGTGAGAAGGCTAATAATTGACACATTAATTATGTGTGACTATAAAAGTACAGTTTTTGTGGCGTTTCAGTGTCCGTTCGTTCATTCGTGTCAGTCTCAGCGTCACTTTTGTGCTCTTGAAAATATTGTACCTATTATCATTAAAAAAAAATAGAAAAAAAAAGAAATATTTGATAACTGAAGACAAATGTTTGTTAATGATTTTTAAATTTTTAAATAGGTTTTTTCCACCTTTTTTCTGCTCTATTTTGTATCGAAGTCGACAAAAGTGGTCCAAGCACACGTGCAAGCAGACTATGTACTGATGTTGATCATATTTTTAAATGTTCATTATAATACAATAGTTTCTAGTAAAAAGATGATCAAACGTCAGTCTCGCGTCATTTTTGGTAAAACTGGTTGCGAAATTAGTGATTTTCCATAAATACAGTCTTAATTGAGGAGTGACGGAACAAAAGCCGTTATTAACCAAATAGCAAAACTTTAATTTTTTCAGTTCTGAAAGTTGAACATTCAAATATTAACAAACCGCTTCAAAAACCGGTAAATCATACAGAAAAAAAAAAACGTTGGGTCGATGGTTTGATCAATATCCTACAAATACACGATTATTGCTATCATTTCGAGGTAGGTATGGTCTATTCAAATCAAATCTATTTTTCTCGACTGTTTCGATTAATCTTTGTACAAAACTATCCTTGTGAGCGCACCTTAAGTTGTCGATAAATGTCGAGAAAATCCAGACTGGCTTGATCTAAGCCCCATAAACCCAAAACGGCTTGAATAAAAACCGTTATAAACACATTTCTTTGCCTAATATCTCGTTAAATTTTCGAAAACATTTCACTACCATATTTAAAGATAATTTACTGTACTTAAATTTATCATAAAAAAATTGTTTCTAAAAATTTTAATAAGCTGTTAGGTCCTTTCATTTTCTGAAAAAAAAATGACAAAATCGATTTAACGGTTTTTGATTAATTACTTCACTTTTTTTTCTTTCAGACAAATTCAAAAAATGAACTTAACTTTTCAATCACAAATCATTTTTTTTATTCTTTTTCTAATTTCATACAACAAAATTGATCAAAATCAGTCGATTTCATGATGTTCGTGGTTTTTGTGATGTTACAGTTTACGTTTTGGTTTATTCTGCATTAAAAAAAAAGTAAAACTAGGAAACCAAGCTTAAACACGTCAAAGTATCGGTTAAATTAAACAATTGTCAATAGACATCAGCTTGAGATCCTTTTCTTTTAGAACATCAGAACTGAAATAATTTTAAACAAATTTCCATGTTTCCAACAATTTCAGTTCTTCCCTATTCCATTCTAAAGAAAGACTAAATTCAATCTAAGGGCTCACAAACAACTAGGTATTAAGTAACTAAGAAACGAGACATCATCGAAATAAATCAGATCGAATTCAAATCGCCTTTTGAAAAAGGAATTTGTCATCAAGAACGCTTTAAAAACGCCTTTTGAAAAAGATTTTTTCATTATTTTATTTGAGATGGATTTCTAGTCTCTTGACTATTTCTAGGTCAATAATATACGAGCACAGACTTGAGTCAAGTTTGTCTTTAGTTTACAAGTTTGAACGTTGTACAGCCAGTCTTACCAAAGTGTTACTCAATAACTGGATTGTGAAGATTAGATAAGCAGTCACTCAACTGCAAGACGACCCCAAAATAGTTTGGAAAAGGTTAATCAGATAATGATATAGACTTTCACTCTATATAACAATGATTGCGCACATGCTCTAATAGTCAAAGTTCTTACTGAAAAATTCTTTTGTTATAAGTCAAAAGTACGAAAATGCCAACTGCCAACTTCCATCTGCTGCTGACAAAACATAACTGCTTTTGACTCAGGCATGCGTACTATCTAACTTATAAAAGATCAAGATGTGAGAGGTTACTTACAAGGACGGCATTTGTAGGCGACTTCGACGAATCTTCTGGAACCCGGGCATGGGTCGACTCCAAAGGCCTTAGGGCTTGTGTGGAATTTGCACTGTCGTTTCTTCTGACACGCTTCCACCACGGTCTGCAGCAAGGAATACTACACAAATTAGTTAGTATGCCTATTCTGTCAGAACTTTTGCTAAAGCGTAGTTGCTATGCCCTAAAGGTGTTTCACAGTTTGATAGTTCCCTAACTTTTGATAAGCAGAAAAGTTTTGAGCAAGTTTGGATGATGTTATTTCTGGCAATTTTCGGAGCTCGATAAGTGGTGGAAAGATCGATTTTAATAGAAATCGTTAAGATAATTAAAGTAGCTATCTGTTATAAAGTATTATAACAGATAGCTACTTTAATTATCTTAACGATTTCTATTAAAATCGATCTTTACATTTTACAGAGTCTATAAATAACTTTAGATTTGAACATAGTAATGTTCAAATCTAAAGTTATTTATAGACTCTGTAAAATGTAGAAACATAATCCAGGGGCTTTTAATAAGCAGACAAGTTGGGAAGAAGTGGGTAGTGTGATAGTAGTCCTGTCTATTTTTAGAGCTCGGAGAGGAGGCAGTTTGATCGTCATGGAATTATTTTAAACGAAATCAAAGGCTTTATAGGATTATCTATAAATAGGAAGAAAAGACAGTTTGAAACAAACTGTGGATGATATGGTAAATATGATTCAAATTGTTATGGGTATCAATCCTTACCACCCACGGAATAAAAGTTCTCGATTTCATTCTGACGCATTCATATCAGATAATACCTAATTGAAGTGACAAAATATTACATAACGAATAAATCATATTAAATTTTCTCATCAGCGAACAATTTAATGTGAAAATTATTTGTCACTCCAAAAGCATTTTAACGACAAAATAACACATTGCAAACAATTTATTGAAGCAATCCTTTTTGAATCGAAATCACATTTTACTGGCAAATAAAATTATTTATTTCATGGCAGGCTATGTTAAAACATTAAATGAAACGGTAGAATAACTGCTATTTTACATTTAAGAAATCCATGATATTTTCATAACGCCGATTGTTCAAGAAAAACAGAACCTCGATTTAAAATTATTTTGTTCTAATAATAAAAAAAAATACAAAAGCAAAATCATGACTGTATTTTCGTAAGCCGAATACTGTATGTGCGTAAGAAAACATTGTGAAAATACGAAATCAAAGAAATCTCGCGTACAATATTAGAATATGAGGGGTTGACAGTATTGGCAGCTGCTCGTAAAGCCGACTTATTGCCTAAACATATCAGAATGAGTAATAAAATTGCGTAAAAAGGAACAGTTACTGTTTGGCATTTCACTTAATGGATGTTTGAAAGGCATAAAATATGAATGACGGTATGAATACGACTGAATTAGTAGCATTGAACTGATTGGTGTATTTTATTATTTACATTCAATTGAAGTGTTGCTGTAAATATTGAATTTATGTAATGTCAATATTTTGTAAATTCTTTTATTTACTTTAAATTACACTCAGAATTTGCATTTTTGTCTCTCTTGCGTTTTTAATAAGTAGGTAAGTCTCTTCAAATAAATGATCTGATGTTAAAATCTTGATGAAAAAGCATCCACAAAAATATCCAAATATATATTGAACGCAAGCTTTTGATGCCGCTGGGGTCGCGGGTTGTTTGAAAAAGATACCGTGGCCCTGGCATAGGCAACTGAAGGAACACGGGTGGGTTTTAGTCAGTAAAAGTCTGACACGCCCTCCCGCTCCACCCAGAGCGGGAGAAGTTATTTGATGATTTCCCATCCACAAAAAAAAAAAAAAAAGCTTTTGATCAACCAGAAACAAATCTTTCTAACGTCGTCAATGACGGTGTGCTTACCTATTTTTAAAAGAAATGCTACAAGAATTACATGTACAGTGTAGGTACGTACAGTGGCTGTTGGTTTCGAGTGTTTCAACAGTGATTGGATCAATTCAGAGTTATTCTTGTTTTTAATACTTCCGTGTGGTCTTCTTTATTATAGACCACCCCGTCACTTCCCGTCGATATCATAAGAGGTGATTGTAGGATTATAAGGAAGATGGGCAGATGTATTAAATTGAGTACAATCCTATGTAATTTTAGATAGATACCTAAAACATTTGTTCAGTGCACACAAAATTGGGCCACCAAGATACACGCTGTGTCTAGTTTGGGGTCCACGGCTATTTCTACTTTTTATTATTTTCTTTGTATTTTCTATGTCTCTATGTTACCTAACTTATGTGTTATTCTTATTCTTATATAGGCGGGTGACAACAGGGCGGCACCGGCCAGGGCTGGGCAAAATACATGCTTTGCTTTAATTAAAATACAAATTACAAAATACATTCAGAGCCTTTTCATATAATAAATTGTCGTAAGTAATGTAAGAACTTGTAACTCGCATAGGTACTTAAAAGTATAATATTTTGCTTACGTAATTTTGAAATATGGTACAAGCACTTGGCACAGAGCCCTATATCATAACACTTTACTGTATTTTGAGAAAATTGATCTTTTTCTATGGAAAGTTGTACAATATTGTCAAATTGTAGACTTGTAAAGTTTTATAGTGCCCAGGTTAGGTCAGTAATTGGAAATAGAACTAATCCAGCTTAGCCTATCATAATCAGTCTCTTTTTAGGGTTCCGTTTTCAACAAAGAACCCTTATAGTTTCGCCATGTCCGTCTGTCTCTCAGTTCGCGGCTTAGCTCAGATTCTTAGTACTAGAAAGCTGTAATTTGGCATGTGTATACTTAATCACGCCGCCAAAGTGGTAAATAAAAAAAATTTGCACGTAAAGATAGGATGATTTTTTTTATCGTCTGTGCTATGGTGTGGGGTATCGTCAGATAGGCCGTTCAAAAATATTGCGGGTTTGTGAAAACAATTATTCGATTAAGGGATCCGTTTGCGTAATATTAAGATTTAAAGTGCTAATTTTTGTTAGAACTTGACTCTCCTCTGCCAGCTAAATGGTTAGTAAGTATAGTAATATAACGAAAGGAAAACCAGCACAGCTAAGTAGGCTTAAGGTACAAGTTAACGAGTAATAATCGACCAACTTACATTTGCAGTTGGAATGTATGAGACAACATGTTAACATGTTTTTCAACTTCATGTGTTACGTTTGTTTTTGGGATAAATTCCCAACTACAAAACCGAAAATTGTGCGTGGTCCGACATGCACTTGGGCGTTTTATAGTTTAAATTTAAGACAGCTTATTTTTCATTTTGAATAATAAGATCGCTAAATGTGTATATGTTAAAATGTATTTTGAAGCCATGTTCAAATACTTTGAAATACTAATTACAAAATACCTCAGCGTCAGGTATTTGAAATACCAATTACAAATTACATTTTTAGAAAGTAATTGAAATACAAATACTAAATACGTATTTGTTTCAAATACGTATTTCAGTTACAAGTAATAAAAAAAAATACTGCACAATTCTGGCGCCAGCGCACCGCCCGAGCCCGTAGATACTTGAGTTAACCCCAATCTCGGGTCAGAATGCGCATTCACAAATACATCACCTCACCAAATGTAAGAAAAGAAATCACCCTGGAACTCCGATTTTGGGACACAGGAACACTATCCACTGCATATAAGGTCTTAATTTTACCTGTGAAATTGCCGTTTTTGATACCGGCTAGTATGACGATCAATATGTTTCATTCTATTTAGAATTCCAAATTCAAATTAATTTTATAATATAGCATACTTCGTGGCAGTAACGAGGCGTAAATTTTAGCGGCCACCAGCTAACAAACCTCCGCTTTGCTGATGATATTGTGTTGTTCTCCACATCACCTTCTGAACTTGAAGAAATGCTCCAAGTTCTGAGCACAGCAAGTCTTGAGATTGGACTTTCAATGAACGTTTCGAAAATGCTTGGAAAACCTACTGGGCCCTTAAAGAACACAAGAAATACACTGAAAAGAAAACTCATCGACATGTGCATCTTACCCGTTCTAACATACGGTGCACAAAGTTGGTCCCTTACTGAACAACAATTATAGTCCAAATTCAAGATTTGCCAACGGGCAATGGAGCGCAGCATAATTATAGGTGACAAGCGTACATACAGATCGCGTTAGAAACACCACCCTGCGCTTCATAACTCAAGTAGCGGATGTTGGACAAAAAACAGCCAGGCTGAAGTGGGAGTGAGCTGGCCACGTCGCACGAATGCACCCAGAGAGATGGGCAAAGATCGTCACCTACTGGACGCCTCAGGGAGGACATCGCCGTCGAGCTAGACCGCGGCGAAGGTGGTGTGACGATCTGATCATGTTTGCATGGCCAACATGACCAGAGATCGCACAAGACAGAAAGGTATGGAAGGGAAAAGGGGAGGCCTTTGCCCAGCAGTGGGACTCAAAAGAAGGTAGAAAAAAAAGACTAACATTTAAAAAAAAATCTGTTGTTTATTGGTTTTCCCGCCGTTCGATTTTTCTTTGATATGGATATTTCTGTATGAAAAAATCGAAATTGCGCGCTATTTTCGAATACGAGTTTCGTCGTGGCACCAACGCATCACTGACAGCGCGCTATATTAATGACGTGTATATGTTATGAACCAGGTGATTAATGCGGGCCTTATGCATAATGCCTGGTCATTATGAATAATGTCTAGCTCTATTCGGGCTAAGTGAATAATACTATCTTAACTTCATTATTTATCACATTGCACGGTCATTATTACATTGCTACATGATAATTGGGCAATTTGATAATAAAGCTAAATTTGACGCGGTGTGAGGGCGGGGAGGGAGGCACGCATGGCGTGGCACGCTTTGACCAATCAGAGACCGCTATTCAGCGTGCGACTCGTGCGGTGGACTTCAAGCGCTATTGTTTTTGTTTAGTTTTGCATTGTAAGCGAATGGTTAGGTTAGGTTAGGTTATTGCGGTGATTAACGGTGGCGCTGCACAAGACCGAGGCCGTGTTCTTCCACGGACCTCAGCAGCGCCCCCCACCTGACGCCCACATCTTCGTGGAGGGCGTCAGAATCGAGGTCAAGGCCCAGATGAAATACCTGGGCCTTGTACTCGACAGCAGGTGGCGCTTCGGTCCGCATTTTAGCGGGCTGTCGTCACGCCTGCTGAAGGCCGCGGGTGCGCTGTCCTGGCTGCTTCCCAACTTGGGGGGGCCCAGCGCACGATGCCGGCAACTTTACGCCGGCATCTTGAAGAGTATGGCCCTCTACGGGGCGCCCATCTGGGAGGACTCCCTCCAAAGGAGGGAGAACGCCGCCGCCCTGCGGGCGCCCCAAAGGGCCATAGCCCAGCGGGTGGCACGGGACTACCGCACGGTGGGCTTCGCGGCAGCATGCGCTCTGGCCGGCACCCCACCTTGGGAACTCAAGACGTGGGTGCTCGCGAGAGTGTATGAATGGACGGCGGGGCGGAGGGCGAGAGGAGAACGCCCCGCCCCGGAAGAGCGGGAAGCCGTCCGGCGGGAGGCGAGGGACGCCATCGTCGTCCATTGGACGACGGACCTCGCCACCGCAGCCTTCGGCCGCCGAACCCTCGACGCGATTGGGCCGGTCCTGCGAGACTGGCTCGAGCGGTCGCATGGGTTCCTCTCCTTCCGCCTGGTGCAGGTGCTGTCCGGACACGGTTGTTTTGGATCGTACCTGCACCGTATCGGGCGGGAGGAGACGCCGTCGTGTCACGACTGTGGCGCGGCGGAGGACACGGCGCAGCACACTCTCGAGGTGTGCCCGTCGTGGTCCGAGCCGCGCCGCATTCTCACGGCGGCGATCGGAATAGACCTTTCGCTCCCCGGCTTGATCAACGCCATGCTGGGGGATGAGGGGTCCTGGGCGGCAGTCGCCTCCTTCTGCGAACACGTCATCTCCCAGAAGGAGGCGTCGGAGCGCGCGCGGGATGAAGACCCTTTCGCGGCGCCGCTCCGAAGGCAGAGGAGGGGTCGAAGAAGACGTCAGTAAGACAGTCATCTCCGACTCCTCCCAGGTGGAGGCCAGCAGGCCACGGGTGCGGGGGCATCCTTGCCTGTATTGCACAGGCCTCCACCAGTGTCGGATGGGAATGGCCAGGTGTTCCCGGTAATTCCCGTAGCCCCCCACCGTGGGGGGCATGCGGGGCCCGCCAGCTAGGCGGGCATGCGCCAGGAGGGTTGTGGAAGTAAAGGCTGAGCCGGTTTCCCATGGCCCTCCCATCACGGCGATGTGGGAACACCGCTGAGTTTTAGTGGGTATACTGCCACTCTGGCAGGGAGTCCCACATACTCCGTGTCGTCCCCCGATGAGCGGAGATGCGTAATATCATTTCTCAGCGACAAAAAAAAAAAGGTTACTTGACAATAACAATAAAAAAATAGTAATTAAATATGTTTGTATTACTCTGCCCAAAAGGTTATGGACAATATGTATAATGCCCGGTCAATTTGATTATTTGAATAATTCTTATCAAATTGCACTCTCATATTGGGCATTTTTCATAATGACCGGGCATTATGTATAATGCCCAATTTATCACTTGGTCCATAACATATATACAAGGTACAGTACGGTCGATTTATCTTGGCAGGTCTGAACCTCACGCAGAAGGCTGCGCAGTGAGATTGTTTAGGAACCAGTGTGAGTGAGAGAGTATGCGCTAAACTTCATAGTGCGTGTGTTCGGACCTGCCAAGATAAATCGAGCATACTGAACCGCAAGTGAATGCACGCTTGATCGCTTCCTTTTTGGATTTTTTTTTTCTCTACAATGAGCCCCGGCCCGGGGACAAATTTCAAATCCAGCGAGGCGGTGAAAAACGCCTTTAAAGAATTTATCAATTTCCGTTCCCAGGATATCTACAGGGTGTGTCGTAAATAGTGATCCAGAGTAAAGGAGTCGATACACTGTATTCTTATGTAACACATACCGAAATATTAACCATTTTCAGTTAATGGTCTCCGAAAAAAAGTTTTTTTTTTTTAATTTATGTACCTTGCTTCACGAATTTGGCTGTAATTTCGACAAATGTCAATATTTTTTAATTCTGTTTTTCTATATATTATTACTCTTGAATATGTGTAGTATCATATCCAAATCTTTTTTTATATTTTAAAGTCAAAGGTACTTAAAGAAATTAATTTGTTTCCAATTTCAATACTCATCTCCAGCAAATCAAATGAATTTAGGGGCATATTGTGTAAAAAAAATGTACTACACTGTTAGTGCCCATTAGTTTTAAAAATACCTCAATAAATGCCGATTACAAAATGGTAAAATATTAAGTGGTAAGACTTCAGAAAAAAAAGTTATCAGCATTCAAAACGAAAGCTAAATTTGCTCAAAACTTTTTTTTGTTAAGTTACTAGTATTGCAAACTGTTAAAGATTAAACCAATAAGTTTTTTAATGTAAGTTCTTTGATTGGCTTTTTAAAATAAAACATTTGTTTTTCAAATTAACAGCCTTGTCGATATTTTTATTTATCATGGAGATATGAGCCGTCAAATGCAGCCTTGTCCATACATCCATAATGCAACCATCGACAGAAAAATGCTTATACTCGTAACTCTGTTTGTACTTTTCCCGACATGGCTGCATTCTGCATAACACGGTCCAAATATTGTTCATTAAGGATTACCGAGTTATAGCAGTATTTCCCCAATAATAATATTAAATCTACTACTGAATCACTCCTCATCAAACATATTGGTAATGTTAACGCTCTATTGGAAATTCAGGCCTAATTTGAAAGGATTATAATCATGTAAAATGAATAGGTAGTTGCGAATATTATCGTACCATAATTTTGCGGTCGTGAAATTATTTAATCAGGAGTAGCTAGTAGGCTGTATCATGCTTATCATGTTAGGTAATTGTAGTAAATCAAATATTGATAATATCAGCATAGTTCCGTACAAATTGCAACGCTATGAATTTGCGCGCAACAATTTTAGGACTACTCAAAATATACCAGCATCCGTCATCAAACACTGGAATAGCGAGTATTTTTGCACTCGAGAGTTTCATTACTGTCGCTGTCACTACGGTAAAGTTCTAAACACACTAGGGGCTCCGGACACGAGTTCAGTTTTCGTCAGTTCAGTCAGTTAGCTCAGCGACTTGTGCCACTGACTGAACGTAGGTAATACGTAATGTATTCGTACATTCTACCGCACATCATTGACAACGCCTTTATTTCTTAGTACTAAGGGCGGTTTTTGAAATGCAAGTGTAACCACTGATGTGCGGTCGACTCAACACAAGACCTGTGAGAGGCCAGTGACTGACAAACTAGCCAGACATGACACAGAATTTAGAATTGAATAATTATTTTTTTCTATTGACAGGTCAAGAAGAAATTTTTCTACGTAATAAGCTCCTTCAAAAATTCATCTAACCTGTAAAGCACTGGGCCATATACATGATGTGTCTCCAACCACCTCCACAGCCACCGGCTGGTATTCCGCCAGGTCCGAAGCACAGGACCCTTGGGTAGCTGAGGCTCCGTACTGGGCCACTTGGATGCTGATGGTAGTCCCACGAGGACAGATGAGCGTCACCATCTCCTCATCACAAGCAGCCTTTTGGTGTGTTCGAAGAGTGCCCAGGAGAAGTTCTGTGAACAATGTCAAAATGGTTAATTAATAAGTGATATGCTTCCCAATATAGTTAGTTGGGAGAAACGCTTGGCAGATGCTGATGATGATACTTTCTGATATACAGGGTTATTGCTAAAACACCTCTTAAGGGGTCATTGCAATCGCGAAAAAAAATCAGCTGTTCAGTACATTTATGTTCGCATAATTCGTCAAAATGTACTGAACAGCTGATTTTTTTTTTGCGATTTCAGGTTTGGTCTCATTTTATTTATTTATTTATTTATAGTTAATTAAAACGGCACAGGTTCAATTACATTAATTAACATAGAATCATAAAAAATTTAAATAAAATAAGCATTCAAATAACATACAATACAAAAATTAAATTCATGGATATACAACTCGTGGATAACATAATTAATAATAATTTGAGTAAATGGTTAAATAAATTAAATACATAATAAACTAACATAAACTAACATGTAATAGTGGACACCCTCGCATATTGTCTCTCACAGAACACCAGACAAGCACGCATTATTTTCTTCCATTCATCAGCAAACACATCACATTCAGGGTCGGCAATCAGGAGGGCGTTTAGCATCCTTAGGGTTCGACATACTGGGGATTCGGCTCTAGCAACAGATCTAGATAGCGGTAGTGCGAACAGATTATGACGGCGGCTTTGACGGTGCCCAATGTATTTGTCGGGCACAAATAGGTGGCAGAAAAGTAAAAGTTGTTCATAATGGGTTGCTCATAATGATGAGTACAATGACCCCTTAAGAGGTTGTTGGTGTTTTACCAATAACCCTGTAGGTACATGTTTAATTTAAGGTTATTATTAAGTCGACTTATGTCCATCTGGGTATTATATCTTAGCTAGGGAGAGACTAATCCAGCTTAAGGCCGCATTCATGTAAAACGCTGGTAACTGGCGCCGGTATGCCAGCGCTTGTCGCCGCCTACAAGTGCCGGTTGTCAACGCTGATCGGCGCAGGTAGTTTCTTACCGGATCAGCGCGAGCCGGCACCAACTAATCAGATAGGAACTTGTCGACGCTTGTCGGCGACGGTTCGCGCTGACTCGGCAAAAAGTATGAAAACTGCCTGCGGCGACCAGCGTTGACAACCAGCGCTTATCGGCGGTGACAAGACCTGGCATATCGACGTCGGATGCCAGCGTTCAACGTGAATGCGGCCTTAGACTACTTTATGTTGATCTGGTCATGATAGTTCATAAGTGTGATTATATTGTAGTACACACCTAATACGAAAATTATAGAAGATTTTGTCAGAAAAATGAAATTAAATAGCGAGATTGTACAACTCAGGATTCTAAAACAACAGCATTACTTTCTAGTAGAACATTTACTTGTGCCAAATAAATGTCCATCTTGAATCTAGTAATTGAACTCATAATCCTTACCACAGATGGCATTTACATCGACACTAAGCAATTTAGGTCATAACGAGGCACCGTAACAGAAATAAAGCTAAATGCCTAAATTAATTTAGGTAGGCAATTATCATTAGTAGTTAGGGACCTCTGAAACCATGTAATTACCTAGTAGTAACTATTGCTATATTAATTGAAATTAAAGGATAACCAGCAATTGGCTGTATAAACTAAAATAACTACCTACTTATAGTAGTTATTTATTTTGTTTGTAGGAGGAGCTTGTGGCTAAGTACCTAATAACAGCCGCACGGGTCGATCGATCAGGTTAAGCTACGCTTGGCGCGGTTGGTCTGTGGATGAGTGTGACCGTCTTTACATACCAAGACCCCTCCGTACCTTGGAAAGCACGTTAAGCCGTTGGTCCCGGCTGTCATTCATGGATCTTTGACAGTCGTTATGGGTCGTCAGAAGCCCGAAAGTCTGATAACCAGTCTTACCAAGGGGTATCACCCAGTAACTGGGTCGTGGAGGTCAGATAGACAGTCGCTCCATGTAAAATACTGGTATTCAGCTGCATCCGGTTTGATTGGAAGCCGACCCCATCATAGTTAGGAAAAGGCTAAGTAGATGATGAGTTGTTTGTAGGTACCAGACATTTAATTAACTGAAAATTTCTGAAAATTAATATCAAAGAACTAAGTAATTATATTTTGATTATTAGTAATATAAGTTAGAAACTTAATACAAATTGCAAATCTATTGTATCTATACAATAATAAAGCTGAAGAGTTTTTTTTTTTTGTTTGTTTGATCGCGCTAATAACTGTAACTTACCAGTCGGATCTGAAAATTTTTTTTTTTGCATTTGATAGCCCAATTATTGAGAAAGGCTATTAAACATCAAGCTAGGAACCTTATGAGTCAAGCAAAAAGGAAAAAAAGTCAGAAAAAACTAAGCACAAATGAAGTAGGTAATCACGTGGGCACTGTGGAATGGCGATGCGATGTGACGGGGTGTGTTGGGGGAACAAGAAATTTCATAGGGACGACTTCACGGGCAGAAGTTGGTACTAAATAAACCTGAAGAGTTTGTTGTTTTTGTTTATTTGTTATTTGTTTTTTTTTTTTGCATTAGATAGCCCAATTCTCGAGGACGGTTACAGGCTATTTAACACCACGCTACTGCCCTTAAGAGCCGAGCAAAAAGAAAAGAAGTCAGAAAGAACATTAAGCGAAAACGAAGTAAAATAGAGCGGGAAAGAAATAGCGCGGGCGGGTGAAAAAGAGCTGAATAAGGTTTTGAGAGGAATATATTCCTAATTAATCATCTTCATCAAATTTGATGACTAACAAAATAAATACTGGATGACTTTTCTTACAGTCTTGAAAAGATAGGGTATAACAGGTGAATGGAGTAGAAGCCTAGTTGTTTTTTGTTTTTTTTTAAATATATATCTAAATTCAAATCGTAGTGCGTATGATTTGAACTTCGATATGTTTGAACGATCTATAAAGTTTTTTCAAAATTTCTGTTTTTATTCTTCTAGGTTACTTCAAATGTGTAGTGTTTATTGATAGATCAATTTCTGTCTAAGATATTGAAAAAAAAAAAAAAAACTAGGTATGCCATAGGCTTCTTATTCGTTCACCTATTGTAACCTATTTTTTAAGACGGTAAAATATCATCCAGTATGAGAGCATGAACGTTGAAGCAGAAATCAATTCCAAGAATCTTCAGTACTTGAATTGAGTTTAGCAAACAATTGTTAATATGAAACAACCAATAGTTTACATTAAATTTCAACAATCTCACTAAAGGCAAAACAAATACTATCACAAAAGGATCATGTAGGAAATCAGGATACGGGAATTAAAAACAGAGACTTTGAATTTAAATAACGTTAATTTATATTTTATTTAACGTTACACAAGGAAGGTTTTATGTCTGTCTCCTAGCACAGCGAATAGAGAAAAAGGAACGAACTAACAGCAGCTGTTGGTATTATTAAATCATTTAGTGACAGTGTTGCTATTACTCAAAAGTAAGAATCAATTAATTTTTACACATTTAAATCGACTAAATACCATTAGATCAAACCGACATTCAGAGTTCAAACTTAATAAGCTGTACAATGCCTGCCTGCCTAGCCTTTTCCCAACTATGTTGAGGTCGGCTTCAAGTCTAATCGGATGCAGCTGAATACCAGTATTTTACATGGATCGACTGCCTATCTGACCCCCACAACCCAGTTACTGGGTAATACGATACCCCTTGGTAACACTGGTAGTCAGACTTTCGGGCTTCTGACGACCCGTAACGACTGTCAAAGATCCACGATAATAAGCTGTGCAATATTATCGCAATAAACAAAAGAAAGAATTCTGACGTAAAAATGTCAAGAAAATTCTTCTACACAGTCTGAGGTCTAAAGTGCCGACAGGTCTATTTACCTCAGCACTTAGCTGCCTATGGAAAAATAAAATGAAAAATACCACAGGGGTCCTCCAAGGACGTTACATGGGCCCAACAGCGATATATCAATCTTCATTCTGGAGTTGGTTTTCAAATTTTGTTTGCGCTGGGCAGACGATAATGTACTCATTTTCTCTTTGACAGTTTTGTTGTTTTTGGACAAATTGTTGTTATCAAGTTTGTAATGTTGTTTTTGTTTAGGTTTTGTAAACGACAAAAATATTATGATAATTTTTTTTTTTCTTAGACATTTCTTAGACTACATTAATGTTAGACATTGGCACTATTTTATGTTCGTTAGTTAGTTTATGTCCATGACATTTCATTACAATATATTTTAACACGTTTATATAGACTCGCTTCGTAATTATGTTACGCTAAATTTTCAGTTTTAAATGGAGACGAACTAAGAACGAATTGAAAGGATTTTTTTTACCAAAATAAAATATGGCTAATTTTGTACAAAATACTACTAAAGCGGTGTAATGACCAGCCTAAAATGCTTCTTTTTTAGGGTTCCGTAACTCAAAAGGAAAAATCGGAACCCTTAAACGATCACTCGTGCGTCTGTTTGTCTGTCTATCCATTTGTCACAGCCGATTTGCTCCGAAATTACTGGACCGATTAAGCTAAAACTTTGTACACATATGAATTTCTGTGACTCAAATTCAGATGTGTAACGTATATAAATGAATTTTGAATATGCCCCCATATTTGTTTTGGGTGGACATAAGAAAATAAAAAGAAGGGTTTTGCATACTGTACCGTGTGACATATCAAATGAAAGGACTTACTAAATAGATTTTTTTATAATTTTAAAATGCATTATTTTAAAGTTATTTAAGACGTTTAACGTAAATAAATTAATGTGTAATGGATTTTTACTTTTGGGAGACAAGAAAATTGAAAAAAAAGTTTTGTAAACTGTAACATGTGAGGGTGTAGAGTATTTTTTCTTTTATTATTTTAAAATAAATTGTTTGAAAGTTAAGAAAGTAGACGAAAATTTACCATTCCCGCCACGTTATCAACGAAACTACTGAGCCTAAAATTTTGAAAAAAATGTCAGTAAATGGTTCTCTACCTATACATTACAGTAAACCCTATAAGAAGTTTGTGGCCTTAAAATAACATGGTAAATCTCTCAACATTGTAGGTACAAACTTACATTTGCAGTTGGAATGTAAGGGACAACATGTTTTTCAACTACAATGTTAAGTTTGTTCTTGGAATAACTTCGTCCCATCTACGGAACCCTTAATTTTGCGTGGTCCAACATACACTTAGCCGGTTTTTATTTGTATTTCATTTATAGGATACAATTACAAGTACATAATATTCAACGTTACCAATTAGAGTCAGAAGGTCAACATTCCACTATCATTTCGGATGTAATAACCCTAATTGTGTTTTTATTAGCAACATAATAATTTGAAGACTATGCTGGAAGCCCACAAGCGGTCTTAGAGCGTCTCAAGGAGTCGTAACGAGCCTGGTTATGGCCAAACATGTTGTTATGGTTTGAGTAGTGTGACGTCATATTAACTTGGTTAAGAAGACCTTCCACATCACACTCAGACATCACACACTACCAAACACACGCATTTATATTTTGATTTTTGTTTTATTTTATTAGTAAGTACTTTATCTTGTTATTCTTTTCTTACAATAGTCCTACATGTCCGTTCTACAATTTTGATTATCTCAATCTCGGCGAGGGGGGCCAGGAGTCCATAGCACAGGGTATCCTGACTCCCACAAACCTTTGTACCTCAAATTTATTATAAGACCTCTATTTTGTAAGTACTTTGTGGGCGAAAAAAAAATCTTTATTATTATTATAAGAAAAGGATCGAGGCGATAAATGGAGGCTATACTATATTCTATTGTTTCTGGATCACACACAGCTTCACAGTTTCTTTTGATTTTGTGAGTGACAGTAGAAGCGATACTGTGTTCGGCGTTGGGTTACTGATTGACATGTCAATGTTTCAACGTAGAAATACAGTTTCTCTCCATAAACTGACCAAAAAGATGACATGAATGTCATCCTATTTTGATCATAATATGCTAAACTACAGTGTGAGTCTGATACTCGATTTAATGATAATTGTGCTTTTAATGCCAGCACCCTAATTGCGTAACACACTAGCAATCAGAATCGGTTTCATTCTGACAGTTTAACACCATTCATTGCGTTATTTACGTTGTTGAGTAGGCAAATTTTTCGAACATATGAAGCAATGGATCAGCAATTTGCTTCAAAATTATTCAGATTCCCATTGATAGTGTGTTACGCAATTAGGGTGCAGTAATGGAAGTTTCACAACCTTGTGACATTTTCTTGTGTGTTGATGTTTGTGTATTACTTACTATAGTTTGTCGCTACAGATTCTGAAGCGTGCCTGTCGTTGGAAAGTTCAAGTTAGACCAATGGTGAGTCCCTTTACTTTACTCAAGTATTATTTTTTGTGCAGATGAGCCAAAAAAATTGGGCTTCCTGCACATGGTTTTAAGTGGCGCTACTTTAGAAGATATTTTTTCAACAAGAGAGGTTCAGGAAAGCACTTGAGTTCTTTATAAATACGTTTTTTAGACCTCTTTCATTCTAAGTAAACATGTATTTTAAACCTTTGAACCCTTCTGTATTTCTTTTTTTACTATTAAGTCACAACAACATTCAAATAATTTAAAAGGACCACCTTTAACACACACACACACACACACCTTTAGCACTATAACTCCATTATATTCTTCGCTTCCTTGTCCAAACAACAGCGAAGAGATCCCATCAAATAAAATCCAACGACCTCTTCTAATATAATAAATAATAACGACCTATCAAACGTATATCCATACTTAATACTAATTTATAATGTCCAATAAATCTAAAGCATTGTTTACCTTATCTTTATAAGCCCACACGTGCAGATAGTAAAGCTCCCAGATTATATTTTATGACTTTTGGTCCGTGTTCTGCTGTAAAATGTATGAAAAAGGACTGCGGATACACGGTGTATGGGTTGCTGTTAGGGTAGTTGAAAAGTTGTAGTAGTTTTAGAACTAGTTTTTTGGTTTTTGGAGGTTCAATAAAAACTACTCTTAGACTAATTTCTAAAGTAGGCATACAGGTTTAAAGTTATTTAATACTAGCTGTGCCCCGCGGGAATATCGGAATAAAAAGTATCCTATGTCCTAACCCAGGTTCTATCCATGTGCCAAATTGCATCCAATACCGTTTAGCCGTTTAGCGTGAATAGTAATTTCATCATAAATATGTTTACTAGAAAGTGAAACTAAATAACTTTATTTCGTTATTTAAAAAAATATTAATTAAGTTAACATACACATAAGATCCTAACCAAATTAAAACTATTAAAAAACTAAAATATGGCGTCGAAAAATTCCTCCTCGTCGCTGTCGACTGGTAATGTACCCAAAAGACTGATGGCATTGCCACGTTGTATGGCTTGGCCTCTGGCCAAGGTAAAAGCCAGCCCTTGGGTCACGGGAACTGTCGACCAGTTGTTTAGAGATTTCCTTGAACAAACCATGAGCACTTGGCTCCCACGGCCTGAAGGTTTTAACCATAAACGGCTCAAAAATATAGTTACCGATAAGGTTATTATACTTCCACCGCTTGAGGTTTTCCGCAGCCGCAGCAGCAGCGCCAGCACAGCACGCTGTGCCAGGAAGGTGGGATGGCGCAAGAGTATCGACACACGTTGCGTCCCACACTTTAGCTTTAGCTTACCTTCCATGGAAATAAAGACATACCGTCAGGTCTCTTGTCATCGTCGCGTGCCAAGCCATTGGGTTCTAATACAGCTAAAACGCCGACGGTGACAAGGACTCGTCGGATGATGTCACTAATGTTCGCGACCCGCAATTCGGCTGCAAGACAGGCCGTGATGTCCGAGGCTGTTGATAACTTCGTCACAGCGACAGCGATGAGGGGAACAACAAGGAGCTCCTAATCGCAGAGAAAGTTATTTAAATAACTCAAGGTTATTTACAAAACTACGTACATACAAATCTAATTAATAATCTCAGAGCTTACCAAAAAGCTAACAACTGTTAAATATTGTTCGGTATAATCCAGTACGTAGCCAAACAACGGACCATTAAGGGGATGTGGTCTATATATAGGGAACCAGCTCGTATTTCATACTCGATGAGAGACAAGCACGTGGTGCCTGTCAGATTGACAGGAAAGACTCGACGGAATTAGTTAGGGTGTTTATTCGTTGAATGTAGTTTTTAGAAATTGCTTTCTTTTGGCGCAAAAAGAGTAGATAAAGAGAACTGTTATAAATAGGAGGTACTGGTATAATAATACTTAGCACAGTTTATTAAAAAAAAAACCACATGCTTTAACAAATAAAAAAAGAACAGTACAAAGTAAAAAATTACTTTAATTTCGGAAGTCGTCTTTGGTTTTGTATTTTCGTTTTTTGCAATTCGAATTAAAGTTATTTGTCACTTTGTAGAGATTTTTGTTTTATTCCCAAATTCCTTGCTTTTAATAACAAGAAATACATTCCAAATTTGGATCAACGGAATAATGTTTTATTTATAGTAAAGTAAATGTCATATTTCATTCTTGATGAGAGGCGTATAATTGTCGCACGTGGCGACCGTCATGGTTGGATGGGAGGAACTAACCGGGGTGCGGTACAAGCCAGGAGGGTGAATTTGGCAAAAACAAAAGTGTTTTCTTTTAAGAGAAATGATTATATTCAGTGTATACAAAATATTAAGTATGGAGAAGATGTTTAACAAATTAAAAAATATTGGAATAAGCAGCAAAATTTTATAGATTATAATATTATTATACGTCTGTTTTGAGTACGTCTGTGTTGTAATACACACTGCAAAAGCCTAACTGTAAATAAAGCCGAATTGAGTTGTTACAATATTTGATACGAAAAAAAAACTTTTTTACAAAAAGAAAACCCACTTTAAAAAAAACCGCACAAAGTGAAAAGTAACTTTTTCAGAAGTCGGTGTCTTTGGATTTGTATTTTAGTTTAGTAGTGTTTCTTTTGGAAGTCGATGGTTTTTTTTCACTTTTTAGTGGGTCTTTGTAATTGATCTAAGTTACAATAGCTTAATGTCAACTGCTCATCATCTTTTACAAAATATTGCTTTTCCCGATGTAGGGACGTTAGTTGTTGAGGAGTTCTCCTAGTAAGAATTAGGAGAACAGGAGCTGATGGTGAAGTCACCATTAGCTCCATTTCACCATATGCAGCGTGACGAGCATAAATTGCTTAGCAACCATATAAAGTACCGAAGTAAGAACCGTGAAATACTTATTACTGAGTAGTTCCGATGGCCATCTGTGGTCTACATCATCAGTTCCACTTCACCATAATTGGTGCTTTCCGAGAGTAAATATACGAGTTACTATAAAAAATATCCATAATTGCTATAGGTGTGCCTATAAAATTTGAGGGTTGCCCTCGATTTCCATGGAATCCCCATATCAGATTCTGATTTGGTGACAATGGGACCACTTCAAAAGGGTATCTTTTACTGATACCCTTTCACTTGACTTCCCAATCTGGTTTACGCCACAATTAGTTAAAATATTTAAGAAAAAGCAACGTCTTTGGATAAAGTGGAAAAAATACAGCAATCTCAAAGACTATAATAACTTCTCCGAATGTAGGTCTATCTTCAAACATATGTGTAAAACCTGTTATTCCAGTTATATTAACTCTGTTGAAGATAGCCTCTCTAGTAACATAAAGTATTTTTGGTCCTATATTTCTAACCGTAAAAGTAAGTCAGGCATTCCTTCCATGATGCAGTACCAGAATGTCAAGTCAAGTGATCCTGATGTTGTCTGCAATATGTTTTCTGACTTTTTCTTGTCTGTATTTGAGCCTGCGTCACCAACGCTCGCCACGTGGGGTCCGCCGCAGCAGTCCGCAGAGAACTGTAGCCTAATAAGTAATTTGTATATCAATAAATCACAGATACTCAGTGAGTTGAAGCGGTTGGACCCTGCTAAGGGGGCAGGACCTGACGGTCTTCCGGCAGCCTTTTTTAAGGCTACGGCGGATAGTATTTGTGAGCCGATCTATATCCTTTTTAATAGATGTCTGCATGAAGGTGTATTCCCGGTGGTTTGGAAACGAGCTTATATTACCCCAGTGCATAAGGGAGGCTCAAGGCATGACGTCGAGCAATATAGACCCATCTCGATTCTGTCGACCTTGTCAAAGCTTTTTGAAAGACTTGTTCACAACGAGATTTACCCACTTCTGCATAATATTATCATTCCTGAACAACATGGATTTGTTAAGCGCCGGTCTACTGCATCTAACCTGTTAATATTTGCTAATTATCTTTTTGAAAGTGTTGATAGGGGATTGCAAGTGGATGCGGTCTATGCTGATTTCAAAAAGGCTTTTGACAAGGTCGATCATGAAATTCTGCTGAATAAAATTGCTTACAATGGAATACGCGGAAATTTGTTGCGGTGGTTTGTGTCGTACCTCGAAAACCGGTCACAAATGGTTGTGGTTAATGGGCATCAGTCTGTCTCTGTTAATATTACTTCCGGAGTTCCACAGGGCTCTATTCTGGGACCGCTATTATTTATTATTTATGTCAACGATATTAAGAAATGTTTTAAAAAGTGTAAATTCTTGATGTACGCTGACGACTTGAAGGCATTTAAAGCGATACGTACTGTGGACGACTGCCAGTCATTTCAGGAGGACCTAGACAGACTAACTGCCTACTGTATTGACAATAAGCTGCACCTTAGTATCCCCAAGTGTAACTATATACACTTTACCAAGAAGAAATTCATCTTTAATTTCAATTACAATCTTAACTGTATCCCCTTAAATAATATTGCTATAGTGAAGGATCTAGGTGTTCTCTTTGATGGCAAACTCTCCTTAAACCAGCATATCGAAGCCATAGTCAATAGAGCTTTTAAAATGTATGGATTTGTGATGAGATCTTCAACAGAATTTAAGCGTGCTACAACCTACCTCTATCTGTATAAGACGCTAATTCGCTCTCAGTTAGAATATGTGGTCCCTATTTGGAACCCCTTCTACCAAAAGTACGTGGTTGTAATAGAAAGGGTCCAGCGCAAGTACCTCCGTGCTATGTACTACAGATGTTATGGGACTAAGACTTATTTGTCTTACTCCAGACTTCTTGATAAGTACAAGCTTATTAGCCTAGAGAACCGGCGCAAATACCTGGAGGCTAACGTACTTTATGATATTGTTCATAATCATTTTGATGCCATTGATCTGACGAGCAAGCTGTGTTATTCTGTCCCTCGAACAGTTCATGTGCGCCAGATTCGTGCACGTACTCTGTTCGCGCTTGGTTCTTGTCGTACAAACTCTGGCTTACGCTGCCCTATTCATAGAATGTTGGAATCCTATAATTCACATTTCATTGATATTGATATATTTGCATGCTCGAAAAATAAATTTAAATCTAATGTTATAAAAATGTTATCTTAATTGTAAACTTATTATTATTATTAATTTATTGCATAATTTAATTGAATGAAATTGCTTCTGATCTGATTTGGTTTTGGAGCTATAGCTAGCTTTTTAGTGATCTTATTTATTTATTTCAAAATATTAATATTAATATTTTTAATTTTGGTAATGCTCGTCTAGTGGCTACCACTGATCATTAAATATGTTTTATCTGCGGATAATGCAGTGGACTGCAACATTACTACCTAAGTTGTGTTAACCTTATGTTGTTTATATGTTGTAGTTGTTTATTATCCCTTAATAAATAAAATAAAAATAAAATAAAATAAAAATACAAAAAAAGACGAATTGAGAACATCTTCCTTTTTTTAAAAATCGGTTAAAACGCAAAAACACGGTTGTCTGAAATCATAAAATGAATAAGCAAAAGGTACAGTCAGCCCCAAAAAGATGTATACACGGATTACACGGTCAAGGTACCATTTTATTGTCTACAACCATTGTTCCACAACAATGTATCCATCGTCCAGGTACAAAACATAGTAAGCAATTTATTTTACCAAAGCAAATTAAAAATTTGGCCCCAGAACATCTACACACCCTTATGACCAAAACAAGGTAATCTACATAAGTTGCACAAATATGTTTACAGTAATCATTCAATAACGAGGTGAACATATCAAAAAGTTCATTCAATTCAAGAGTTTAACTTCGAGAGGAGGTGTTAGAAAAAAGTATTTAGTTTAAAATGCGATGTCATAAAAAATTAAGATAAAAACTGCCACTTCAGGTGTCGCTACCATTGTCCGTCTTAAAATTTGACAGTTAGCTGTCAATATCCATACATTTTTGTTGTAAACAGTCAACTTCTGTTACTCATAATTAATTAATATGCCCCGTTGGGCAGCTGACTGCAAACATCCAGAAACCCATGTATTCCGAAAAGATGTTACAAGAAGAAAACTGTGGGAGAGAGCTCTCCAAAGAAAAAAAATTGAAACCCAATAATACGTCAAGGCTATGTGCTATCTACACTAATATTATAAACCTGAAGGGTTTATATTTTGTTTGTTTGGTTGAACGCGCTAATGTCAGGAACTACTGGGTCGTATGTAAAAAATATTTTAGTGTTAGATAGCCCATTTACTGAGGAAGGCTATAGGCTATATAATAACATCACGCTACGACAAATAGGAGCGAAGCATCAATAAAAATGTTGCAAAAACGGGGATTTATTCCTTTTGAGAGCTTCCGTTGCGTGCGCTGCGCAAACGGTTAAAGTTACGCAATAATCATGTATGACGGAATTGTTCTTTTAAAACGTTCTAAAAAAGTCAGCAATAGCATATGTCTATCTTTTAAGATTGGCTCACTATAACTTTTTTAATGGTAATCAAATTAATATTTGTTTATTTGAACTTACTCATATCTGGAACTGCCAGTCGAATTTGAAAAATTCTTTTTGCATTTGATAGCCCAATTCTTGAGGAAGGGTATAGGTTATTGAATATCACGATATGACCCTTAGGAGTCGAGCGAAAAGAAAAAAAAAGTCAGAAAAAACGCTAAGCGATGCGACGGGGTGAGTCGGGGGAACAAGAAACTTCACGCGGACAAAGTCGCGGGCTTCAGCCCATTCCCATCTTCGTCCCGTTCTCTGATACCATGTACTAGCAGAAGCTAGTCCATTATAAACCTGAAGACTAAGGTATCAGAGAAATTCGTATGCAGGTGATGCTCTTTTTCATAAAACAGAGAGCTGAAAGTTTTTTCATTACACTGTGCATGAAAATATGCATGTTTAATATCATAGGCAACTACCAATCCCTATTTTCATACAGGATTTTCCCTTTAGGGGATTTTAAACCTGGAACAATATTAACATATTGTAAATAAAGTATATTTTATTATTAGATTCTACTCATAAAGGAAGATAACTACATCATCACTGAATGAATACTTACCTTTCAGCAAACTCTTGAATGTGGGTTTTAGATAGTGCTAAATTGACATCCTTGAACTTGGCAGGAATTTTGGGGTAATCATCCTCAAACTCGTCTTCAACTCCAATCAAGTTATTTCTGTCGTATGCCACTAGTCTTCAATAAAAAAAGGTATTTATAACAACGATAGTGGAGGATATAAGGTAAGATTTATAAATACACTGTGTCGTTCCTCTTTACAAAATAAAATAAAATGCAACGAAAATTATGTTTTTAATTAAGAGGGAGTGTTACTAAGGCCGAATAACCGTGTCTTTCATTCCCGACGAGAGCCACAATACCATGCACATGGTAGGACTGTCAGATAAATGAAATGAACGAGCTTGGACTACAATACGATACACAGCTGCACAGACACAACATTGGGCATACCAGGTACTATATATCTTGAACAAAGTTACATTTTTGTTGGTTTAAATATGCAACAAAATAAAATGAGACATTTTAACTTATTTGACATTTATAGCTTGCATAAAACGGTAAGTGTTGTCAGTCATAAAAAGAGCGTGTGTTAACCCTCAACACGTTTCTAGTAGGTATATACTAGCGTTTACGTTTGTCTAAAACAGACATTCAACGCTTTCAAGAAATATACTTTGTAAGAATGTATAAAGAAATCTACATACCTTTGAATACTGTCATTTAAATATTTCACACCAACGCGTCCCCATCCAACTCTATTAACACATTCATTAATTTAAAAATAGAACACATCCAAAAACAAGAAAAGAATCAAACTCCAAAGTCAAGATTAATTCTTTTTTTAAATAAAGCTTCAAAAAAGGCCACTTATCTCATTATTTCTGTACAGCATTATGTTTTAAATATAGAAGCAGGGCACATCTGTTCTGGTTAGCATGCGCGCTTAAAGGGCGTATTATACGTACGTACCTAATGAGAGTTGAACTTGATGAAGACACGGTTAGAAGCCCATCAATCTTTGTCACTATAATGTTGGATGGCAACTGAAGCGGTATGTGACATCGTAGTTTACGAGAAAGGTGCTTATTTTTGGTTTTCTTTTACCTGGTAATGTGTTAGGTTTGGTGGGGAAAGAATTTTGCTGTTGGTTTTAGTATTACGTTGCTTGATAGATTGCGGTGGTAAAATTAAGGTTTAGAAGCAGTCAATAAATATATGTTTAAAAATAATTTAATTGTGTATTTTTAATATAACATTGCTCTATTTGGCAGATGTTATTGTTTCTGGCTTTTATTTAGTAAATATTGTCGTATCTTCTAAAAATATCGAACTTATTGCCTCTCATGTAAGAAAAAAATAAAATAAAACCAACTTGTTAACATGACAAATGTTATTTTCAAAGCTTGGTCCTTTCAAGCGCATTTTTAAAGTCAACGTAAATAAAATGAGATTTTTAGGGTTCCGCACCCTTAAGGGTCCAAGGTCCGTCGTCTGTTACTCAGGTTTTACATGTCTTCAAATGTTCACAGTATAACCATCTTGTTGATCCAAAGCCATATAAATTGTCAAAAAATATTTTTAAATATTTTTGAGGGGGGCTCCCATACAGCTAAAGGGGGGCGTGCAAAAAAAATTTGACCTTCCCCATCGAGTGGGATATTGTTGTTTACGGCTTGTTGAGTAGATAAATACTTAAATATAAAAAAAAAGTATAAAAAAACTAAATATTTTTAATTTTAAAAAATATTGGAAAACAAAGGAATGAGAAGCCACCAAAGTCAGGTTTTTTTTAGAAAATTTTGTTCCGAAGTATTTTTACTTCCCATTGACCTATGAACTTGAAATATTTATTGTTACGTATCTCTTACTAACAAATACCAATATATTGATAAATCTGATATTTTCTTTGAAATTCCCTCATTTTTCCTCTTACCTCAACCTCAATTCCTCACAAAAAGTAAGGTCACTCACCTACTGCTTATGAATAATTCCATTCGGACGGCTTATATTCTACATTTGGTAAGGAACCCTAAATGTGCGAAGTCCGACACGCACTTGGCCGGTTTTTTTTTATCTCAACTTTATAGTTGAGATAAAAAAAAAACCGGCCAAGTGCTGTATGACGGAAAAATATAATTACTAATATTTAAAAAGTATAAAAGTGCTGATGTAAAAGGCCTTTGTCCGAGAGATTTTTCAAAAGGTCACAGATGCGGGTTCGCCTCTAAGCCCAACAAAATGTCAGGACTTCAAAAGAAAATAAAGGGAAAGGGAAATTTGGACTAATTAATAGACACCTTAAAAGTATTGTTAGTAAAATTTGCTTTAATTAGCCTGGCAACCTTTTTGGGTTCATTCGCAGGAAACCATTAAATTCTTTTACGCGGAATGATTTTGATTACCAACTCAATTTTCTTTTTTACGAACAATTTGGTAGATAATGTTTTCGAAAGGATCACTTTACTATTTAAATTAGTTTTAAATATATACAGTACTAGCTTTTGCCAGCAGCTTCGCCCGCGTGGGTGTTGGAAATTATCCCACGGGAACCGTACATTTTTCCGAGATAAAAAGTATTGTAACGTAAAGTATAATATAATCTATCTCTGTGCCAAATTTCATCCAGATCCGTTCAGCCATTCCGGCGTGATTGAGTAACAAACATCCATCCATCCATCCAAACTTTCGCATTTATACTCGTAATGTTAGTAGGATGTATTAGAAAGGTGTGGTCTTTAAGGGTATGGTACAGATCAAATCGCGAAAAAGTTATGAACTGCCCAAAACAAAACTTCAATACCTACTCGACCCAAATATATGGAACGTATGATTATTTTCGATCGGTTACGATGGAGAAAGTTGTTCAGTTTGATGGCCTGTACCACAACCTTAAATTCCACACTGTATATGAAATAAAACTATTCAACTAAGTACCGGTAAACCGGGGTTACTTTTATACTACGGGGTTACTTTGATATCGACTTTCGACTTATGAAAAACATATTTTTGTAATATCTACAACGCCTTACTATCAGTAGTTGGCACTTCTGATAGTTTCTTTTTTAATAAGGCGTTGTAGATATTACAAAAATATGTTTTTCATAAGTCGAAAGTCGATATCAAAGTAACCCCGTAGTATCAAAGTAACCCCAGTTTACGGTACTGAATAAATGACCCCTGAAGTAAATCTCTATCTTAATAAACAAAACAAAATGATAAGTACAAAAATCTTAGCACTTGGTCTGAGCACTAGGCTATTAGGCAACCCACATCAAAGTGATTCCATATCTCTACAAACGGTTTATCATGTGACTTTGAATGGTAGTCTAGAAATATGTTCGTGAATTCAGACTGTAATGTTATCGTCATTCAACTATAGATAGTTCTTTTTCGTCTAGAGCCCATAATAATTTTAGTCTTACGTCATGATGGGCGGTTATAATGAGCATTACTTAGACAATGAAGTAAACACACAGGCCCAAGAAAACAGTCCATAAGTACATACACAGTTAAAGGCAACGCTTGGTTCAAAAATAATAATTCTCAAGAAAACATTCGAAAGAACTACCCAATTCATACTAATTAATGTTTAAAAGCTCACTCAGATCTTCCATCTTCACACCGTTTTTATTTTTATGCTCTCAAACGTCTCTTTGTGGCATCCGATCTGTAAACACAATTCTCTTTGTACTCACTCTTAATTCTAACACCAGATGGGTTTTCTATTGAATTGGGATTTATTTTTATTTTCTTTTTGGAATATTAGTCTTATGATCTTTTTGATGATATGGAGAGTTGAGCTAGTTTTTAGTCTGAGATTATCCTGCAGGAACATTATACTACTGGAGTAAAAGGTATCCTATGTCGTAAGCTATGTCATCGTCTATCCGTGTGTCAACTTTAGGCGTTGTTAAGAGTTGTAGGTTTCAATCGATCGATGGCGGCGGCACTAGATATTGGCGAGATAACTGCTCAACAATACTCTTGTACGATACTGCTCGAAGCACAACTCCAACTGGAGCTAGACCACCACCTGTTAAAGCAGTATTATTTTAATCTTATTTGAGTGTGGGAAAGTGATGGAGCTAGACGTCCTGTATAGCTCTCGCGATCTCGTTCTCAAACTAAAGTAATTTTAAAATAATGCTGCTTCAAGAGGTGGTGGTTGGAACTATTAATAGTGCACTGTATTTGGGAGACTTCTCCAATTCCAGGAAATTAGGCTTGGTAATAAGAGAATTATACTTGTTACTTAGAACAAGGACTGTATAGAACTGTTTTATTTTCACTCAAACAATTAAATCAATCAGCCTAGCCTTTTCCTAACTATGTTGGGGTCGGCTTCCAGTCTAACCGGATGCAACTGAATACCACCAGTTTTTACATGGAGCGACTGCCTATCTGACCTCCATAACCCATTAAAATTATAAGGCGATCCACCAAAATTATATACTCGTATATCTTGCCACCGAAATTAGATTTGGGTAACTGAAAGGAAAACGCAAAAAGAGAAACATCTTCGTGGCACAATGTCACAAGGCACAAGGTCCTTTTTGAATGAGTCTTACGCATAAAGTCCCTTTCACAAAATGTCCTTTTCGCAAAACGTCGACCATTTGCGAATGTGACCGACTGCGAATAAAACCATTTGTAAAAGTGGGACTGCTTGAGAATGGGATCGTCTGCTACTCATCATCTGGGCCGCAAGACATTGTTGATTCTTCAACATAGGCCTCCCGAAAGGACTTCCAGAGTAGCCGGTTGTAGGCGGCCTGCATCCAGCGACTTCCTGCGACCTTTATTAGGTCGTCTGTCCACCTTGTGGGTGGACGTCCAACGCTGCGCTCGCTGGTACGTGGTCTCCATTCGAGAACTCTTCTGCTCTATCGTCCATCAGTTCTACACACTATGTGCTGCCCATGTCCTGCCCACTGCCACTCAACTAGGCCCATGTCCGCAACCTTCGTTCTTCTGTGTATCTCCTCGTTTCATAGTCGATCTCGAAAAGAAACCTCAAGTATAGCCCTTTTCACACCTCGTTGTGTGACCTTGAAAAAAGTATGGTATCCACTAATAGTCGTTGAATGACAGATTTTTACAATGACACCATAAGAAATATATCATGTTCTATGAGATTTTTTATTTAATCAGCACCAAAATTGCAAAAACATCCACCGAACACCGAAAGGAGCAAAAAGACAAAAACCAAAAAGTTTCAAAATAATTAAAATGTTTACGATATCTTAAGCACTACTCATGTAAATATAAGGCACATGTAGGACACACAAAATTAAAAAGCAATAAACACTCGGTAAACAAATTAAAACAGCCACCAAAACGATTTTTTTTTTTGTCCTCTTTCACCGAAATGAATTATTTACGCTTTTGGCGGGAACACGCAGCGAGGTAGCGACCGTTGATCCCTGTCGAAAACTAAGGCTAAGAACTCACGGAGCAATTTTTACCCGCGCCCACCGCGGTGGCGGGACTGCTGTTTTATTTCTAAACTCACGAGACCGGTTGTTTGTACGGTTACGCAGCCGTCGCGGTTGCGATCATCACCCGCAAACTTGGTGGGCGATGATCGCAAGACGGCGGTTAACGATCAGTTGAGGTCCAGACCACCATGGACACACACCAGAAACGAGCTGTTGCGTTATACTTGCTTCACAGAAGAATTAAAAAAATAAGGTCCAGAAGGTTCTGAGTGCATCCAGTGATTCAGGATAGAGATCGTTATGGATTATTTGTTACACCCACCCCGCTGGCCACTACGGTCGCCCGCCAACCAAGCGCAGAGCGCGCGGGCGCCAACCACCGAGGCTGCGGGTGACGGCGGCCCGCGCGATTCTACTAGTTGCCCGCCGGTACAGCGGGACACCGCGGGCATACAATCGCGTACACCGCGGGCGTAAAATGCGTCGTGAAATGTGCTTTAATTTTTTACATATATATTTGCATTCTACAGAAGCTGCGGGCCCGCAACCACGGCGGGCACGGGTGAAAATCGTTCCGTGAGTTCTTAGCCTAAGCGTGACTGACTACAGCTAGGTGAACGCGGGAAAGAGGGGGGGGGGGGTTTTGACCTTACTATGCTGTATGCAAAGTATGCCTGTGAAACTTTGTCAACTACTGGCCGATTAAAGAAACGTAAACGTAAGACTAAATATCCAATAGTTTTTTTTTTTGTACGAGGTACATTTCCATCAGAATAGTATTCCACCAAGATAACAAATATAATGGTTTAACATTTTTTATAAATAACCAACTAAAATATAAACGACTATGCCCATTTTAGTATGAAAGTTGGTGTCTTTTTATTTTTCTCGCGGCCATCAACAAAATCTTCTTATTCTAGTACATAATAGTGTAACAAATGAAACTTATTTGGCATGCATATCTCTAAACTCAGTCCGAAATGAGATATAAGAGTTAGAAGTTTGTATGTATTTATTAGGTTTGTAAGCAATTTTCGACTCCTAAGTGCAAGGTTAGTGTTAAGTTGCCCCAAAATAGATAGCCGTTAAATATTTTTGGATATTTGAATATTCGGTGCGCACAAACCTAATAATACATATAAACTTCTAACTCTTATATCTCATTTCGGACTGAGTTTAGAGATATGCATGTCAAATAAGTTTCGTTTGTTACACTATTCTGTACTAGAAAAACAAGATTTGGTTGAAGGCCGCGAGAAAAAAGAAAAGACTCCAATATGCAGGCATTGGCTTATAATATGTCTCACATGAGTAGCAACATTATCTGTTAAACAAAAATATTTCTACTAATCTAACTTTCTGCAATGGCGTTTTCATTCGCGCCACGAAGATTTTCTGTTTGGGAAATTCACCCTATTGTTTTTGTTATTTCCACGTGCCCGTCACTTTTTTTTTATCTGAAACCTTTTAAGGTCAAACTTTGGACAAAATTTAATAGGTGGAATACAATCGCTATTCTAGCCTCCGACGGTTCTTTTTAAAGAATTAAATTTTGGGCTACTATTGAGTTTACATTACTTATTTATGAGAACCTTCAGAAAAGAAACATAAATATCATGATTAAAAAAATTAAAAAAGCACGACTGCCCTGACAAAAAATGAATTAAAAAGTATAAAACAAGTTGTACCTATATATATAGTTAATCTGTATATACAAAGCGAAAGGTCACTCATTTATTCCCTGACTAAACAGATAAATAAAACTGTCATTGGGGGACCGTTCTGTGGAACACTTTTTAACTAAGAGGTCCCCGACCGCAATGACAATTTTATTTATCTGTTTAATCAGGAAGTAAATGAGTGACCCTTCGTTTTGTATTATTAGGTTTGAAATAATATTAATAAATTGTTCAATTTCACTAGTTTTAAAAATGACGTTTTGGGATGACGGTTGAGAAGGCGGGAGTTGACTCGGCTTATTTGATGTTGGCATAGAGGAATTGGAGATCTACTGTTAAAAGTAACCTATTAGTTTTATTGTAAATATTAGATTAACTAAATAAATATATAGTGATATTATGTGGAGAATAGGAGATGTGATGGTATGGTGTATACGTAGTTATTGAATTTTATGTTGAGAAAGATATTAAATGAATGACTGAATATCTTTGTGTTTCATGTTATAGTTTTCGATTTTTTACTATTTTTGGTATGGGTATTGGCGTATGCTAGCTGACTTATGGCAATGAATTTAATTTAATTTCATGTTTCGTTGCGTAATACCTAAATTTTATTTTGCGCAGTGCTGTATACAATCTTAACTGAACAGACAGCTGTGCTGCTAGGGAGTTTGTTGCGTCACTTCTTCTCCCCAGCTAAACCACTAGGAAGCGGCGAAGGGCGGGAGTTTTGGGGGACTGTCTTATGTAATTTTGACGTTCGAAAAGTGCTGATTCTTAGCCTAGTTTCAATAAATGACTTTTTTTTTTATTTTACCTGTTCCCTGAGATATCGTAAATGCAGTTTATACTTTATGAAATTGGGGTAACGATTTTAAGATCCATTTAAACTAGCTATTCTAGAGAACAGCCTAGGACCTAGGTCCTTCCTTACAGTATATACAGATTAACTAATACAAATTGTTTTTTACTTTTTAGTACGGTTTTTGGCAGGTTAGTTGTGATTTTTATTTTTTTTAATTATTTGCTTCTATTTTATACATTTTAGAGACAAGTTTAATTTTTTTTTGCAATGTCCATCAAGGCCTTCTATTTGATACCCATATTGTAATAATAGAAGATTTTTTTCACATTTCAAAAAGGAGCCATACTGCGAATACACATATAGGTATAGTCACTGTCACTCGGGATGATATAAGGATTCTAACGATACCCCATACATCCACATCTGTTCAGATATTTAAAAGTTATAGTAGAATAAATAAACTCACCTACATACGTGAACCTTGAAAACTTTTTTTTGGGGCAGTCGTGTAATAACCCCTTTTTCCGATGCTTTTCGAAGCAAAAAGAAGTACTGAAAGTCTTGCAGAGATATAAAGACGCAAATCCACCGATCAGGTAACACACAGCTACATACGTACTTGCAGAAGTTGCAGGAATCAGCCAAGCGAAATAGGTCAGGCAAGTGTCGGCGATGACACTATCTCGGTTCTAGATATGACGTCGTATGACGTCGTATGCACTGATATAAAACTATGTTACGTCTTTATTTCCCTTAGGAGTAACGACGCGGGTGAATGCATGTGGATGGCGGGTGGCATTTGTTTTTTGTATGTTCGTGTATTGGAAATTTTTATTGTGTTAAGTTTCTAATCTGCAGCATGATATATTGAGTGTAAGTGTAAACAGTGGCAACCTTTTAAGGGGTCATTGTACTCATCATTATGAACAACGTTTAATATTGGACCAAACCCGAAAACGCAAAAAAAACAGCTGTTCGACGAATTATGCGAACATAAATGTACGGAATAGCTGATTTTTTTTCGCGATTTCAGGTTTGGTCACATTGTAAAAGTTGTTCATAATGATGAGTACAATACAACCCCTTAAAAGTTTGACACTGTTTACACTTATACCCTGTCTAAATGAATTTTGTTTCATTCCACATTCACTCCGACAAAATTACATAGAAATCTACGTTCTTCTGCTCTTTTCGTTTCATTTTACGATAATTCGGTGAAAGATGTCCAGTGCCATAATTCAGCACCAATGAATCGGTTCACAAATTAATATATATTTTTTTACTTTTCATTATTCGTAGTAGAATGGAATAAAAAGTAAAAGAACAGTCGTTACGAGTCGTCAGAATGTCTGACAACCAGTCTTACCAAGGGGTATCGTATTACCCAGTAACTGGGTTGTGGAGGTCAGATAGTCAGTCGCTCCATGTAAAATACTGGTATTGAGCTGCATTCGGTTAAACTGGAAGCCGACCCTAACATAGTTGGGAAAAGGCTAGGCAGTGATGATTCATTTTCGGCTGAAAGATGCGGAATGAAAGACGGAATGAAAGCTTCTGATTTATGCCTAATGAGGCACATGGATTCAATGGAGCTTTCTATTGTTGTAGTGCAATATTTTCGACCTAATCGTAAGGTATCTGATTTATCTGATATCGGAGATATCTGATTTTGAAATTACTACCAGATGTTTTTAAAAAATAAAAATTTATATTTTAAAATAAAAAATAAATTTTTAAAAGTAAAAATTTATTTTGGAGTAAATTATTAAATAATTTACACGAGGAATCACATAATTATATAAAATAATAATAATTATGTAAACTAATGGTAACTCGAGTAAAAGTAGTAAAATATGTGAGTTGTAGGAATTTGTATTTAAATACGAAAACATCTTTGGCCAATTATGCAGTAAAATAAATTAAATTGTACATTAAAACTTACCTTGATTCAACTTTCAGTTATAAGGTAAAAGCTTTTTCCAAAAAGTCCCTAGGGTGACAACTCCACCATCAATAAAAAAAAAACTTTTCCACAACATAAAGTAGACGTTTTATTACGGAAATCTTAATTTTCCTAATAATTAATCTCAGATTGTGGAAGCCCCTTGCAAAACCGTTTCATTTTAAGGAATTAATGCGAAAAGGGTCCCAAAGAAGATATTTTGACGCATTTCGGTTGCACGCAAAGTCAATTTTTGTTCTCAAAAACTACAAATTTGCCTTATTCGTTTTCATGATTATAAATACATTATATACATTGAAGATTTTCTTTAGTAAATTGTGAAGGCCAAAACACGATTGGCACAATTTGGCTCGATATAAAAAAAATCGCAGTTTGCTCAAAATTTGCATTTTTTAAGAGAAAAATCTATTTTATTCGATTGTAATTAAAGCAATTTCAATAAAAATTCGTCTACACGTTCATCATTAAATACTTAAGAAGATTATAAAGAATTGTGGGTTTATTTTAATGTAACATAGCATATAGAATTTAAAAAAGTAAACATTTTTTTTTTAATTCTAGGTATATGCTCCGTTTGGCCATACCAATGCTCCAAACTCCGTTACGATACCATTTCGCCTTAAAAAAGTTATAAGTACCTACCGGCAGTCCTACCTGTTACATAATTTACAACAAAAGAACCAGGAACTCTTTTAATTTGCTCCCTTTTTCACTTCCCGCTCATTATGAATAAAACATTCAAAGGGTTGTGATTGTTTTATAAACATTTACATTTTTGGAGATGTTTTCCGAACAATTAAATTCTTTGCTCGCGGCAAACAAACGTTCAGAGAGCTTCAAAACGATCCGCTCAAATCAAATACATGTCCTTTTGAAGTCAGCCATTCGGAGAAATTACTCAAAGAGATAGTTTTACGATTAGGGAAGGGAAAAAAAGTTGTGGGACATGGTCGGACATTTATGTGTTCAGAATGTATGGGCCCATGCTTCGAGAGCCATCAAAACGCTTTACGACTAACATGGCCAATAGTAGAAACTGCCCCCAACGACTGATTTATAGTGTTTCCGTTGAAAAACATAAAGAATACAGCTGCAGACATATTTAGCGGTTAATGGGACGTTCGACTTTTAAAATGTTGCTTTAAACAATTTAATGTTTCAACTTGGGGGCCTATTAACGTTCTTTCTTGTTCAGATATAATAATCCTGTGTTGTAAGCACTTAAAAATTAATAACAGATGGTAATTATTACATAAGAAGGTTCTAATTATCTTTATGTTAGTTTCTTCTTGGAGATCAGTAGGTACACTAGCACCACACTGATGAAAGGACTCCTTAGTTATTTAATTAGTGTGGTGCCTAAGAAGTTAGAGAAACTAATCAAATCGATAAAAACCCCAAATTATGCCAAACCGTTTTCAATATTAAGTCGTATGTTCGTTAATTAAACTAATAACAGACTGTTCATAATTCAATTATCAGTTTTAAGAAGCCTAAATTTCAATTGCACGAAGCGACTAATCTATCCAATGATATTATAAGTAAAAAGACGTAGATACGTTACCTACCCAGCATTCGATGTTCAAAAATGTTAGATGTTAGAAAAAACTATTAGATAAAACGTGGAAGTAGGACGGCATGTCGTAATTATCGGAAGCGAAAAAGAGACAAGACGACGAAAATGTAGCTAATTAGCGTTATTGACGTGCCACTTTCGGAGCGTGTATAACCTATCTACCTCTTTTTACTTATAATATCATTGAATCTATCGCTTCTCGATGACTTTTTTACCAGTGACAACGAATACAGTTTACACTATCGCCGAATTCAGGCCTCGCCAAAACTTTTTACAGCTAGAGCGTTAAAAAAACGAACCGCACCAAAAACCAACTGTATATTTGTCACAGTTGCTGTTTTGACTGAAATAAAAATAAAATGAACGGGTTTTTTTCATTGAGACCCGACCGTATGGTGTAAACAGATCATAAAGATCCCAAAAGAGATGTAAACATCAAAACATGAGCCAAACGTGATGTAAATGTTGATAATACACATAAGAATGTACAGTGTAATGCTCTGTTTTGGCTTACCTCTGGTTTTGTCCCCTCAACACCCTTTAGAGGACCTTACTTGTGTACCTCTGACCACAAAGCTATTCAGTCGGGTGAGGGAAGCCAGCCGTGAATAATCTTTGCAAAATGCGAACCCAAAATTATCTTGGTCTGATGATTTTGATGTTTACTGCGTTATTGGAGCATGCCCTTTGTAATAGGTATGTGTGTTAAGAATTTTTTAAGCGGGTTAAGTGTCAACATTAAGATCCTCGGTATTTGTGGTGTTCTTCAGAAAGTTCAGGTGCGTAGTACTCTCAAGCGGTGTATGACCAGCACCCTAATTGCGTAACACTATCAATCGGAATCGGTTTCATTTTGTCAGTTCAACAAAATTCATGCGTTAGTAGTATATTATTGGGCATTCTATACCACTATCGGCAAGTAGCTCGGCGAGTGCGCCTCGCTGCCGACAGTGGTATAGAATGCCCAATAATCGACACTCGACTCGACTCTCCACTCGACCGATAAACTCGAACGAGACAGTTTGTTGCACCGTGTACTTGATTAGGAACGATTTACTCAACCAACGACTAGTAACTTCCATATTATGGCGGGTCAGTATGAACAATCAACTATCAACTCGACTGTAGTGTATACTGTACACGACCAATGATCATGCGAGCTCGCTATCGCTCTGAAAGGTGGTACAGAATGCTCAATAATGAACAATCGACTCGATCACTGACCAGTAACGCAAAAGAGGTTGTGGTAAGTTTATAAATGATAACGTTCTAAATACATTCACTCATTTTCAATTGGTTCATTTCCGACAGTAATCATGAAATTTGTAAAACAACCGCAATCGCTGCATGTTAATACAGTCTGCGATGATATTTGTAAGACAAGTTTTCGTCACGGAGAATTATTGCCTAACTCAGTACGGTGTATTATTTGCGGTCCGTCCAATTGTGGAAAAACTAATTTATTAATTGGTCTTCTAATACACGAAAACGGATTAAGATTTGAAAATGTTTATGTTTATTCAAAAACTCTGCACCAACCTAAGTACATTTTTTTAGAAAGTGTTTTGCAACGGGTGCCTGGTGTTTCCCTCCAGAAATATCAGGGAAATGAGGAAGTACTACGCGTTCAGGACGCAAAACCCAACTCCGTGATTATTTTTGATGATGTTGCTTGTGAAAATCAGAGTAACATGCGTGATTATTTTGCGATGGGAAGACACAAGTGCATTGATTGTTTCTATCTAAACCAAACGTATAGTAAAATCCCTAAGCAGTTAGTAAGAGACAATGCGAACTTAATCATACTTTTTAAACAAGATGAAATAAATTTACGGCATATTTATGAAGAACATGTCAACACTGATATGTCATGGATTGAATTTCGTGAAATGTGTTCGAAAATATGGAGTGAGCCTTTCAATTATGTAGTAATTAATAAGGATTGCTCCAAAAATAAAGGATGTTACAGAAATAAATTTGACACTTTTGTTGTCTTTGATTAAAAATACTAATATTTAAGACCGGTACCCTCGCGATAATATTATTCTTCAGGCAACGCTTAATCAGTCACGAACTTTTTTTGTTATTATGGAGAAATCACTGAAAAGACAAATAGTTGAAGCTGCAGAAGCTGTTAAAAAGAAAGTGCGAAAGATGAGAGATGTTGAGAATAACAATCAGCAAGTGCTGGAATCAGTGTTCAAGCCGGTAACAGAACCACTCAACCAAATTGCTAATGTCAGTAAGCAGGCTTCTCTCCTGCATAATATAGAAAATGAAGAAACCGATGTTCCGTTTATCGATAAAACTCTGCAAAAAGAAGTCCCTATTAGTTCAGAAAGCAATGATAACAACGACAATGAAGACGAATATGAATCTGATATCGAAAGTGATTCTTCGTATAAATCATTAACTGAAAACAACCAGAGATGTGATATGTCATCCTGGTCAGTGTCCTCAGAAGCACTGAAAGATATTCCGTTTGGTGTCCGAGTAGAGAGCGGCAAATTGATGTTAGGTTCTGCGCGTATAACGATCAGCGACGAGTATATCATCGTGGCTGGACGCAAATACCGAAATACGCCTGGTTTAAAACAATTGCTGCTGAAAAAGAACGTAGATTTAAGCAGGGTTACCGAGAGTGATATGAAACATTATAAGTCGATGTTACTTGATACAAATGCACATCGACGAGACTATGAACCTAGTAAACCAATAAAAAGTAATAAAGGACAAAAATATTTGCAAATTATAAAGCCTCTGTTCCAACTACGAAGTACAATTCAGGAGCACCAATCGAAGGGAAAAGGACTACTACCTTTAACAAAAACGTGGAAGAAAAACGTAGATTTTGTATATTGGGACGATCCCAATGAACTGGTGGATAGATTAAAATTATTGATTGCATCTCGAGATGCTGGTAACACAGGATTAGATAATGAAATTATATCTATCATTGAAGAATTGCGTGAAAGTAAAGTTATAAATTAATAAATATTTTAAAATGTGTTTATTTTATTATTAGCCTCTCGATACAATACACCTTAAACATGAACGTAGACAAATTCGGACACTACATTCACAAAAGAATGCGTTTTGCTGAGTTATTTGAGTTTAATGAGAATGCTTTGTTAAAATTAGAAAACGGAGATTTTGATTTAAAAACTTCAAGACTGAGAGGGATTAGATCTCCAGTAGAAGCAGACGATGCTGTGAACAAGGATTATGTAGATCGTTTGAATGCTAACACATTAAAAGAATTAAATAATTTGACTGTGGACAAGGATTATGTAGATCGTTTGAATGCTAATATGTTAAAAGAATTTAATAATATGATTGGATCATTGCGTTCTCAAATCATAAAAGACACAAAGGGTACAGTACAGGCTACTTTAAAAGCAAAGATACCTGAGGTTTTAACTCATTTGCAAGATAAGTTTTATACTAAAGCAGAGGTAGATAAATTACTTCAAAATAAATCTCCATAATGGCAAAACAGCAAATTGTTAATGAACTACACAAAGCAGCAAGAATAAATTTCCTTCGTCGTTCCGTCATTCTAAAAGGGGTCGATGACTTGTGGCAAGCTGATCTAATGGACATGCAAAACCTGAGAAAATATAATAAAGGTCATAATTACATTCTAGTGGTGATTGACTGCTTCTCAAAGTACGCTTGGGCAGAGTCATTAAAATCAAAAAATAAACTTGATGTTACTCATGCATTTAAACGAATACTGATTAACAGCAATCGCAAACCTGTTAATTTACAAACTGATAAGGGAACAGAATTTTATAACAACTCATTTCAAACGCTTATGAAGACGTATAATATTAACCATTACTCCACGTTTTCTACCAAAAAAGCTTCGATCGTGGAGCGACTGATTAAAACACTTAAAAATAAATTATATAAATATTTTAGTCTGAATGGAAACTATAAATGGTTAGGTATACCATTAGAAGTTACGTTAAAGACTTATAACAACACAAAACATCGTACTATTAAATTTAAGCCAATTGAAGTTAATAAATCTAGTGAGTCAGTTATAAAAGAAAATATTAAAAAAACCTTAAATCATGTAACCATTCGTAGAAAACCTAAGTTCAAAGTAGGTGACTTTGTTCGTATCAGTAAATACAAACACAATTTTGAGAAAGGTTACACACCTAATTGGTCAACTGAAATATTTACTATAAAAAAAATAAATTATACCATACCAGTAACATATCATATACAAGATCAGCGAAAGCAAGCCATATTGGGAACTTTTTACGAGCAAGAACTTCAAAAATCTTACTATCCGGGTATTTATTTGGTAGAAAAGGTTTTAAAAAGGAAAGGAACAAAAATGTTTGTGAAATGGTTGGGTCTAAACAACGAAGAAAACAGTTGGATCAACAAAACTGCAATAGTGGAATAAAATAATTATATAACAGTTAATTTTGCATTATTTCTTTCATTACACTTTAGACAATGCAAGGAGGTGAACTTGTTAATACCCTAATTAATAATCTGCCGTTCGAACTTCATTTACCAGGCTACAATTATTGCGGCCCGGGAACAAAACTCCAGAAACGTTTACTACGAGGTGACCGAGGTGTAAATAAGCTAGACGAAGCTTGCATGCATCACGACATTGCATATGCAAACCATACAGACTTACCCAATCGTCACAAAGCTGATTTACAACTACTTAATATGGCTAAACAAAGACTTAAATCGAACGATGCAGGGAAAGGTGAAAAACTTAGTTCGTGGTTAGTGAGCAAAGTTATGAAAGCCAAACTGAAATCTGGTGCCGGCGTTAAAACGTTTAAAAGTTTCGTATCAAAAATAAGAGCGAAGATAAAGAAACTGAAACCAAAGGACAGTAAAACTTTAATTAACGCTGCTTACTCAGCAGCAATAAAAATATTTCCTAACATTCAGAAAATTCGAGTACCACGAGTGATACCCTTACCGAAGACTGGAGGTATTCTACCCTTAATCCCGATTTTTGCGGGCTTATCAGCATTAGGAACTTTAGCTGGTGGTGCGGCTGGTATTGCAAAAACTGTTAACGATTACAAAGCTGGTCAGCAAAATTTACTAGAAACACAACGTCATAATAGGGCTATGGAGTCTTTAAAGTTAGGGCAGGGTTTATACATTAAGCCACATAAAAATGGAAAAGGTTTATTCGTGAAATCTTTAAAAAACTGAAAAATAAGCTACCTAATCGTCCTCTAACTAATGTAGACATCCAAAGGTATGCACGCGACATCCCTCACTTTCGAGGAGTGTACATGAGGGATCAATTACCAAGAACGCCAAATCCGATTGAATGTGGTATCGTTAACTTGGACGATTATAAGAACGAAGGGACGCATTGGGTAGCTTATGTAAAAGTAGGCAATTATTGTGAATATTTTGATAGCTTTGGAAATTTGAAGCCTCCAATGGAATTAATACGATATTTTAAGAATTGTAATGTTTTTTATAATTATACAAGATATCAGAAATTCAACACTGTAAATTGTGGACACTTATGTTTAGAATATCTGTGGACTTTTTGGAATAAAAACATATAAAATTTATGATTTTCTTTTATTTCAATCATTTGCAAGATGTCACTCACATTATCGATAACTGGAAACTCGTCAACTTTATCTACTTACTATCCCAACACGTTGCAACTATATGAACAGTATGAGTGTGCCTTATTGCATTTCGCAACATTTAATTCGATTCCAAACATTGACAAAACGAATAATAAATTCTATTATGGTTCTAACGAAGTTATTGAAATACCGGAGGGCACCTATGAATTGCAAGATATTAATGATTATTTAAAATCTGAAATGAAAGATGCCTCAATCAAACTACAGTGCAATAACAATACTTTAAAAGCTGCTGTATATTGTACAAAGGACATAAATTTTAATAAAGAAGGTACTTTCAGGAATTTATTAGGGTTTAATAAACAGATCTTGAAAGCAAATAAATGGCATGAGTCACAGTTGCCGGTCAACATTTTACCTACAACTGTGATCAGGATCGAATGTGATATTGTAAGCGGCTCGTACACAAACGGAGAACCGAGTCACATTATCCACGAATTTGCACTCAACGTTCCTCCCGGATATAGGATTACAGAAATTCCGAAAAACGCGATATACTTTCCAATCAACCAAAACAACATTAGCTGCATACATATCAGGCTGTTAGATATAAATAACCGCTTAATAAACTTGCGCGGTGAAGAAGTGCAGCTGTATTTGCATCTCAGAAGAAAAAAATGATCGACTACAATAAATATGTGCATCAGCAAATCAAAAATATCAGTTCCACTCAAGCTTCCAACCATATAAGAGCTCGCCCTAAGAAGAAAATAAAATTAACTAAAGACAACAAGGCATTTCTCAAAGCGATCGGTTTGCTAAAATGAATATCTTAGACGTTTTATCCGCTCCGACTTACGACAACACGGTTGAAGGAATCGAATTTCATTCTTACAAGCCCTACGTAACTAGTTTCAATAGGAACGATGAAATTCGTATACCCATTAACCAACAAGACTTGTATATACTTCCGTCAGCTAGTACCTTGTATTTGGAAGGGACTGTTATCGTAAGCAAAAAGGATATGAAAGAGAAAGCCACTAGTGTTAATTTTACGAATAATGCTCTACTTTACCTGTTCCAAGATATAAGATACGAGCTAAATGGAGTGGAAATTGATAGAATAAAAAATGCTGGCATAACTACCACCATGAAATCGTTAATATCAATGAGTGAAAGTGAATCAAAGATATCTAATGCATGGGGCTGGAATATCGATGGCATAAAAAATATAAATGGGGGTAGTTTTTCCGCGTCTATACCACTCAGTAACATCATCGGTTTCGCTGAAGATTTCAAGAAAGTCGTGATAAATTGTAGGCACGAACTGATATTGCTACGAAGTAATACTAACCTGAATGCGGTCAAACTTAACACCGGTGAATTTGTAGAAGACGTTCAAATAAATAAAATCATCTGGCGTGTACCGCATGTTAAAGTGTCCGACAAAGAGAAAATAAGTTTACTCAAACTGTTAGAAAAAGATCGACCACTCCAGATGATATTCAGAAATTGGGATCTGTACGAATATCCAGCTTTACCTAAAACTACAAAACATACCTGGTCCATCAAAACTTCCTCGCAAATAGAGAAACCTAGATACATAATTATGGGCCTACAAACAAATAGAAAAAACAATTCAAGTTCTGATATGTCTCAGTTCGATCACTGCCATGTTCGTGACGTTAGAGTATACCTAAATTCAACTTACTTCCCCTATGAAAACCTAAATGTCAGTTTCTCGAATAACAGAATCGCTTTATTATACGAGCAATACATTCGATTTCAACAGTCTTATTACGGACGTCGCCCGGAACCCTTATTAAGTGAAAAACAATTTAAAGATTTGGCGCCGCTCTTTATCATAGATTGCTCTAGACAAGCCGATAATGTAAAGACAGGTCCTATTGTGGATGTACGAGTGGAAATAGAGAGTGATTCGGACATACCAGATCAAACTTCTGCATATTGTCTTTTATTGAACGACTGTATAATTGAGTATAAGCCTCTAAGTAATACTGTGAGAAAAATATCATGAATCCGAATACTATCATATTAGATGTTCAAGGGTTTAAAGACCTGTACAATAATTTTATAATAAAAGAATTAGCTTTTGCTAGTCGTGATTATACTCAAACATTTTTAATAAAACCACCATACTTGTTTAAATACTTAACAAGTGATGAAAAGAAGCAGGTTAAATGGTTGGAAAGAAATAGGGGAATTTATTGGAATGAAGGATATATTGACTACAGAGAATTTCGACGTATAATCGTTCCATATCTAGAAAATAAGGAAATCATTGTGAATGGTTTGGAGAAGGTGAATTGGATAAAGGATCTTTGTATGAATTGTAAAGTATTAGACCTTGGTAAAGAACAATGTCCTAATTTCTCTGTTTTGCATAAAAAATACTGTGAAGGAAGATCTAATTTTAATTGTAATAAACATCTGAAGCATTGTGCGCTTAAAAATGTGCTTTGTTTAAGGAAGTATTTAGAATGGGCATAAAATGTATGTATTAATGTGTGTAATGTAGATTATTAGTTTTTAGGCTTGTTAAATAAAAATCAAAATAAGTTATACATACTTTTATTTTGCTAAACACTCCCCACACTTCTCCAAATAACTTAACACTACACGCAATTGAATAGAAATATCTTAATAAAATTATAAATATTAGTTTACACAAACGATTATTAAAAGTCAGTATCTATTAAAGATTTCGATATTTTCTTAACTAAAGACTCAGTTTCGTCCATAACACTGTCGATAGCATCTTGAACAATATATTGTGCGTTTATAATAACGTTCTCACTGTCACTATCACTGTCTATGGTTTGAGGATTGTTATTACATAGATCTACGACTGAAATTTTTATTAATTTAATCCCTCGTCGCTGTAGTCGACTCATCACGTAGGATTTGGTTGGTTTTAGTTTTTTCGACTTTTCCCTGCATCGTTGTTTTAGTTTTTTATCTTTCGTGACTGGTTTGCTGTGCTCGGGTTCGCTGCGAAACATCTCAGAGAATCCTTCGTAAGGATCCTGGGCATACTGGCTGAACATGATCTCGGATTCAGACATCTGAAACAAAATATAAAACGATTATACCACTATTCCTTTAGTATAGCGCTCTAAAGCGTTATAATGGGGTTTTCCATCGAGTTCACTATATTCCTTTATTATATTGATTATTAACACTACCGCGATCACAATTGTTAGTTACAAAAAAATTTTATACTCACCGACATGATTACTTTTGCTGAAGGTTAAAAAAATATATGAAACAGGTGCTCGCGATGAATAATATTTCGTTAATGATGGCAAAATAATTAAATACCGTGTAATAATTAATTACATGTCATCTAAGCATTTGTGTCTCCATGCTAAGGCCAATGAACTGCAACGTAGACAATAATTATACAATGAAGAATAGTGCCTTGTAAGCGTGTTACTTAATCGTAAACGTTAGTTATTCAAAAATCAACCTTACGATGCAAGGTATCTAGGTGCATAGTGCAACTGAAATCATTGCAATCGGTATTTACTTCATTTACCGATTGAAAAACAGAGTGTAATTATATTTTAAAATAAATAGAATTTCATAAATGAAACAAGTCAATGGTTACAATAATTCCAATTTTATTTAATTTTTGTATAATAGTTATTAACATTTATTATTTTCTAGAACTAAACTTATTACATGAGTAGCCTTAGTTAATTACTTAACACTAAACTTAAATTATGATCAGAGTAATTCATTCTTAAAAATAAACGCATGACCCCAGGCTCGAGTTGAAATTTGATCTACAGATATCGATCGTTTGTCATCATTTCTAGATAAAGCAACTTTGTTGACAGTACGAGTAAATATTTCGTGTTTTATCGATTTAAACATATAATTTTTTCTCCGGATTACTCCGCCATTAAATAAAATGGTTTCATAGTCTGATAAGTTTAAATCCCTGACCACGCTTGCTTTCACCCCTTTTGCTTTTTTAATAATATTATTAGGGGTTTTTATAGAGTAAAGTTTCGATCTCAAGCCAACAAAATCAGATATATATTTTCCTCCCATTTCATCTTTAAAGAGACCGGGTACCTTTTTATTTTTTAGCGGTATCTGTAAATCATTTGCGGCTTCATAGTTACTGCTGTCAAAATATTGTAAAAAATTATATTTCAAATCATGGTAAAAATCGTTAGTGTCTATTTTATAAACAAAGGAATCGGTATCTGTGTAACATAGCTGCACTCGATCTTTATAAAAAGGCTTTACAATATCGTAATGAAAGTAATACATGTGTGCTTTTGAAAGTTCCAACACAGTGAAACCTATGTAGATAGGCTTATCTAAAATAATTTGATCAGGTTTCATTTGTATTGCAACTAAGTTTTCAGATAAAATAGATGCACTGTGGAAATAGGGGTTGGCTATAAGTTTCTCAGCGGATATAAATTTCTTAGTTCGATTGGACTGATCGCACCATTGATTAACTAAATGCACGGTTACTCTATTTTCAGTATTTTCTAATGTCTTTCCAAAAACACTGTTATTTAATAACTTAAAAAAGTCTTGTTCGAAGGAACTTTTTGCTTTTTGTCTTAATTGAGTATTTAACTCTATGTATTGTTTTAAATATTGAGCCTGTCTAAAAGTAATAGCTCTATGAATTTTACGTAAAATTAAACCATGTTCCAAACATTTTTTTAAATGAACGTAATGAATCACATAGTTGTACTTATTATACAAATTTGCTATGAGTTTCTTGGTTTTACCTCCCGGGGGTACACATTTTTCAGGACAAAATGGTAAGTCATTATGATGATTATGTAAATTTTCGGGATACAATAGATCGACTTCTAATATGAAGCCCCATTTTGCGTTATCTTCTATAGCGGTAACATCAAAATTAGCTAATTCGTTATCACCTAAAAATCTGAAACTAGAGTATGGTAAATACTGACACATGCTGAAACCGTAAAGATTATTACAATCTAAGTATACTATGAAACTCTCAGGTTGTGATGGATTATATTCAGGCATGTACTTGTGATTAGCTCTAGCATGCCGATGGGAACACATGCACAAACCACCGCGTATACCGCTTTGTATCATTCTGATGATAGCTAAGTCCGACACTAGCTCTAACTGAACGCCTGTTTTTAGCAACATCGCATCGAAAGATAAACTGGGTGCAGTAATGTAAAACGCGGGGTCAAGACTGTAATATTGTTTACAGGTTTTCCGAAAATTTTGGAATATGTCTGTTAACAAAAGCACATCCGTTTTTAAGTATAGATCCGTATACTCGCCTAGGTTATTAATATTAAATTCAGCCCAAACAGCCTGCGCGTGATTATAATCTTCATCACTAATGACTTCGTTAGTCAAAGAATTATAAAAATTATCCTTAGACGGCAAAAATGTTTGATCGTAACATCCCCAAGTGGTCATGTAATCATATGGATAAACACCTTTTCTTCTCAATAAATTAAACTGTCTTTCTTTGGAAAAATGAGACCGTAGATTAACGAAATCTTCCACCTGCAATGTTTTAGCGAGCTTGTCTAAACTTGTTCCCAAAAAGTTGAAGGAATCTAGAAACCTTATACAAATGTACTCGTTATCAGCAATAGGAATAAATTTGGTAAATGCTACATATTTTTCTTTAGTCTTAGGGATTATTTTAATTGAACCTGGAATTTCACCTAACTTTTTTATAAATAAATGACAATCGTATCCGGATAAATTGTGAAAAAATATTGGAATAAATTTCGGTACTTTATGCTGTAAATTACAGTGTCGATGTGCTGCACCTCGATATAGACCTGTAATATGACAATGATCTCTTACTTTATCGGTCAAGAGTAAATTGTCGCAAATATGACACTTAACGGCACGTTTAAAATCACGAGAATTTTCATCAGTGAATATCATAGGCTCGCTTTTGGATATAATTTTATGTATTTGTTTTACGTCCTCAGTAAGAAAATGTATAAATTTCGAAACACAATCATTACCCCGATAACTTCTATAGCCCTCAACGGTGACATTTTTATTTGATGACACGACATTGTAAGCGAACGCCGCTGGCACGTGGCGTTTTAAGTATGACGTGTTAGCGGTGTTGAATTCAGCGCCGGAAATTGGTTCAAGTAACGTTTCAAAGTCGGCGTATATGACGAATGGAATATTTTGTTTTCTATCATAATTTTTAAATTTTAAAAATGACCCTTTTTCCGGTAAAACAGTGACAATCCCCCCACACAAGTGGGATTCAATTTGACTAAGCGTTGGAAAAAACAATAAACATGTTTCACAGAAATATAGTTTACCATGATGTTTGGTCATCTGATTTCTAACTAAACGAGATAAATCTTTGATGAGACAGTAATGTGAATTATTATTGTTTTCTAAAAACAGTAGATGGATACTTTTATTAGACTTGTCATTCAACGTTGTATACAATGGCCCAATAATTGTTTTCTCATTTTTTAAACCATATACAAATATATTGAGAGAAGGATTATTTCTCTCAAAGATAGCTATGTCCGAGAATGTAATTGGAAATGTTAAATTATTAACATTCAAAACATCCTGAAAGTATGGATAAGACGAAGTCCTATCGGGATGTCTGTTTGTGGGGTACAATGCCGCCACAACACACCACAAAAAGCAATACTCATCATTGTTTCGAATATTCAAACAAGCTCTTTTAGCCTTTATGGATTTCGGCAAAGTTAAAAATTTAGATCCGCTGAGTGGTTGATATTTATTAATATTTAATTCTAAATGCGAATTACTTAAAAATGTCCAACCACTATCTCTTTCCTCAAATTCTTCAATTTTTTTTAGTAGTACATTAACAGCTGATTTGTAAGTAGAATCAAAATCGTAATTAATTAGTGTAATAAAATTTTTTGTTCGGAATGATTTTATTTCTTGTTGATCATTTTTAAACATAAGAAAGGAAGCAAACAGTTCGAAGTTTATTTTGACAGAGGTGTGTTTCTGTATTGAACTATCTATTAAATGTTTAATTTGTGGACTAATACTATTGAGGAACATTTCAGGAAAACTATGTATTTGTTCGCCTGTCGCTGTGATTTTATAACTTTTGATTCGTTCTTTAAAAGAAGAATTAATAATTGCCACATTATCATAAATAGGTGTTGAACTATTGTTTTTATGTACATTGCTACGTAAATGACCAGACCATCGGCGATTATCTACAAATACTTTGCAATCAGAACAGTGAGGCATTATGTTATTGTTGAAATCACTAACAAAAAGGAACACTAACAATTTCAATAAAATTAGATTAGATAATACTTACAACTATTATTCACGATCTTAGGTATACCAGTAACAAAATATTTTATATAGGTAATTAGTACAACTTGATCAGGACTATTTTATGTTCGTTCCAAGATCCCTTGTGTAATTTCTTCTCAGGTAAGTCGGTAATTATGTTTAGGCAGAATGTTTCTGAAATAATAAAAAATTGGATGCATTAGACACATAATCTAATTAGATAGATAATAGTATAAACCGGGGGGAAAAATATAGATAATAATTACCTGCAAAATGTAAAATGATTTATACATAGGAATGTGTATCTGCGTGATCCAAATATGGAGATATATATCAGGTAATTAAATAATTCTTCACAGACCAGTCGGTAATTAATATTTTGTTTAGGCAGAATGTATCTGAAATAAAAAAAAAATGTTTATTAGGTACCGATAAAGAATCAGACATATAATTGTAAATTCTGGGTTGAAAAATAGTCATACTATTATGTTAATTGAAATTAAAAAATGATATTTGATAATTACCTGTACAATATGAAATGATTTATACATTTATCTGCTTTATCCAAATAGGTGTATTTCAGGCCCCCTCCACGATATACCGAACAGCGTTGCTCCTGATGAAATCGTTCGTATGTACTTTCTGGTGTGTGATCAATAAAATATTTATTTTTAATAATTGACTTAATTTTTCGGTGACAGTTTAGAAAGGTGCTCACTCCGAGAGACCTTTGAAATAATAAATAATATTTTTTGCCTAAAAATATTTCATCATAAAATTTGTTTTGCGCAATTGTAACACGTGTGCTTAACCTAATTATTTATTTCACATTCACAATAATCAGCTATTTTAGTTAGGGTTGACAATAACTTAGTATCATTCTATGTATCATTCAGCAAAAATACAAAATTTACACAATGCATTATTACGGTTAAAATATATCATAGCGTATCGACAGATATGGATTTCCATGGTTTGACTCATGGCTGTTAGTGTAGTTATGAGAACTATATTATGTATTTATTTCAGGAAGTTTAGAAAAGTACTAGGTTGACGGCAATAAGTTCATCTTTTCTACACAAGACCTAAACGTAGATGATAAAATAAGTACCTACCTTAGAAATATTTATTTACTTCTATAAAATAATTACATCAATGTAGTGTAACGATTCCGTGCTCGCTATCATTTAGTCAGCCCTGGCTAATTTCGCTGCATCGACATTCGATGCAACATAAAATTTTCCTTCGTCTTCATTTTACGTACATGTATAATCCGACTATAGAAAAAGTTACTTCAACACAACAATGCTAGATTGATTGAAGTGTTTTTAACATGCTTTATTTATAATTTGATTTTAACTTATAAGCTACAAGTATTCGGTACAAAGTACGAGTCTGCAAGTGCAACGAAGTGCTCTGTTATCATCGGTATACAAACAGTCTGTGTTGTCTACAATATCAGCGACGACATTGTCGATAGCCACCCGCTGCCGCCATCACCAACCAAGTCATCAAACCGAGTGGAACTTCTGATTGAAAAATGTAAGTCTTATAAAATATTCTGTTCGTTGTCATGGCTCACACTTGTGATCCGCTTGTAATTTACAGTTATGTTTGTTTGTGGGCGCGTTACTTCACAGATCACCCGAGCTGCTCATAGTATGTCGAGGTCGATCCCTCGAAGGAGTCATTATTTTTCATCCAGTCTTCTGTGCTTTGAACAGCATGTAAAGCCATCGATCCTGCACCCAATCTCTCTATGGTTTTGCTATCCCATGGGCATGTGGGAGAACCAATGTTTGCGCACACACTTGTGTTGTATAGTATATGCCCTGCGCAATGGACACTACTCCATTGAGTTAATTAATAATAATTGTGTGACTAAATTTTCCCTATCTTTATTTCAGGTCAGACTCTGAGTGTGATTACTCGCAAGCATCGATCACCGGGCAAAAAGTGAAGTGCAGCCGCAAACCGTCTGCAGACAGCAATGGGAAACGCAAGATGCAGTCACAATCAACAACCGTAGCTCGTGCCAGGTAAATTAATTATCTACTTACTCTAGTCACATATCTACTGACTAAATTATAATCGTGCAATTACTATTACATATTATTTTAAAACAAGTGCAGGTTCACTTGGTTATTGTTTGAATCGATGGTTTCAACTGATCGATTACAGTATTGATCAAAGCCGAGTCAGATGTTATATCTTTTTACAGCAGAAGGTTTTTCTTTGCGTATGCATCTCTCGTTCTAAACATTAACTAATTACAGTTTCTGTTATTGTTTCAGTAAAAAAGTGAATACTGGCATCGACATATTCGGCATCAGTAACAACCGCGACATCCCACACAAAGAAGATGCATCGGATCACCTAACTTCATTCTTTGTGAGCCGGGTAGCCAGCGGCTGCGAGCGCCGAGCAACGAGCACCGACGGAGAGTACTACATCGACTGTAAGGTGTACAAGGCTGACGACGCTCGCCTTACCGACTCCGCCGAGCTGTGGAAGAAGGCGCTCGTCCGAATCAAGTTCCAGACTGACACGGATTCTCCTCAGTGGCGAAAATTACAAGAGCTCGTGCGTGCGGCTGATATCCTGTTTCCAGGCAAACCAACATTTTATGATAATTAAACCAAATACCGTACCTTACAGTTGTTTTTTATTTACAATAATAACCCGTTAACGCTTTTTTTTCACTACTTGTAATTTCGTTGGTTTGTTACAATCATCAACACGTTCACCATTCTATGTTAACAGTAAATGCAACTCGAGTGACCGGTTAAGTGCAGTGGTAAGTAAATGGTTGATTGTTCATCGTGCTCCGAAACGCGGCATACTGACCAGCCGTATGGAAGGTAGTGGTAAGGAGCAAGTTACTAGTCATTGGTCGAGTAAATCGTTCCTAATCAAGTACACGGTACAACAAACTGTCTCGTTCGAGTTTATCGGTCGAGTGGAGAGTCGAGTCGAGTGTCGATTATTGGGCATTCTATACCACTGTCGGCAGCGAGGCGCACTCGCCGAGCTACTTGCCGATAGTGGTATAGAATGCCCAATAATATACTACTTGCGTTATTTACGTTGTCCAGTAGACAAATTTTTCGAACATCATATGAAGCAATGGATTAGCAATTTGCTTCAAAATGATTCAGATTCCGATTGATAGTATGTTACACAATTAGAGCACTGATGTATGAACGTAAACAAAGAAAAAGGAGTATGTAAGGATCGTAGCAGGTGGCGATCAGTACTTTCTGCCTACTGGGAAGAACGCGTGAGTTTATGTATGTATACTGTATGTTCGTTCGTTCATTCGAGATCTTTACCACTATAACTTCATAAGTGGTTGTTTAATTGCACAAAAGTAGAAAATTGCTCTTTTGTTTATAAATAAATCGCGTCATTTTAACCTTTCCATTAAAATTGATGAGCGATTCAAACACAATGTGTCTCATTAAGTCGACATTTGATCCATTGAAATCTTGATCCTTTATACTCAGTAAGCAAAAAATACTTTGTCTCGTATTTTTTGAGCGTTAATAATAGTTCTTTCAATTCATCATAATTTCAGACGGAGTATCTTCGTATTCTGTTATTACTTTACACTCAATAATTGGATTGTCTGGAACGAATTTACTGTCTTCATTCAATTTTGAAATAAGTGAAGCAGACTTCAGGGTTAGTGAGATGTTAAGGTAAGGCGATTGGTTTTTGTTTTAGTTTTTTTTTTTTTTTCTCATTGCAGTTTTTGCCCTATTATTATTTATTTAATCACTTAAAAAGCAACTTGGTCAAATTAAATCAGCTGGCGAAACTTCAGAGAAATGATGGATATCACTGCGCGTAATGTAGTTACATAATGAGTTTAGAAAATCATTTTAGGGTTCCGTACCTCAAAAGGAGAAAACGGAACCCTTATAGGATCACCTCGTTGTCCGTCCGTCTATCTGTCTGTCAAACCCTTTTTCTCAGGAACGCGTGGAGATACCTATCAACTTAAAATTAATATAAAATATGTAGGTCTACGGTCCCTTAGAGCTCTAAAAACAACAAGCTTCTAAGTAAGTCAAAGCAATAAAAAGAGACGGCCATTTATGCGACATATTTGATACTCGTAAATACATGAATCAAAACCTATAGGGTACTTCCCGTTGGCCTAGAATCATGAAATTTGGCAAGAAGCAAGGTCTCACCGCACAAGTAAAGGAAAAAGTCCGAAAATCGTTCATTTGTAGTTTTATCAAATTATCACATAAAAAATTGCGATTACAAAGATAGAACATGTTTTCCAACTACAATAATAACTTTGTTCTTGGGATAAATACGGAACCCTTCATTGTGCCTGGTCCGACACGCACTTGGGCGGTTTTATTTTTGTTTATCCTGTTTAAATATTGTACCCATCACGTCTGGGAATTTTCACCAGTCAATTTTTTTGAACCATGTATAAAGTATAGGTAGGTAGATAAAAATATTGTCGCAGAGCTAAGGCTCAGGATTGTGTACACAGCACATAACACTCAAGATTATGTGCAGTGTACACAATCCTGAGACATGACCCATTGCTAAATGGATCTACAGGGTTATTGGTAAAACACCAATAACCTCTTAAGGGATCATTGTACTTATCATTATGAACAACTTTTACTACGGGACCAAACCTGAAATCGCGAAAAAAAAATCAGCTGTCCAGTACATTTATGTTAGCATAAAGGCCTATTCAAACCTAAGCGGTATTCGCTACCGTCTGCGGTAGAGAAAACCGAGTGGGTATGCGGTAATATTACTGTTCATTCATCTGTACCGCTTTTGCCGCGAAACATAATACTAAATACCTAAGCGAAACCCGCGCGGTATGTACCTCTACCCATAGCGGCAGCGAATACCGCTTAGGTTTGAATAGGCCTTAATTCGTCAAAATGTACTGAACAGCTGATTTTTTTTCGCGATTTCAGGTTTGATCCCATAGTAAAAGATGTTCATAATGATGAGTACAATGACCGCTAAAGAGGTTGTTGGTGTTTTACCAATAACCCTGTATAGTAGGTACAAATATTGTGTAGGTAGTTACTCGTAGCAATACTGTGAGCTCGTGATTATTGGCAGTTTACTGATAATCAAATATTATTAGCTCTTGCCGAATCAGTCATATAAAACCAGCTCTATCAGCAAATTCTCAGAATATACTCGCGTTTTTATTAATACAAGCATAAAATAAGTAATTAATCTTGGTACCAAATGAACTTAATTTTCGCATAATTATATTTGTTCTACCAGAAGGACTAATGAAGAGCGTAAGACATGTAATAACCTTAGAAGGGTCAGGGTCATCAAAAACATGCAGACAGCTCGCAAGGAATTTCATCAACTTTTTCATTCATCTGTTTATTCATCCCTACAAGAATAGTTTGGATTTGTTTAATGAACTTTTATAATTTATCTGTCATTTGGTGTTATCATATTCTCAGCAGCTTCGCAAGGTCATCACGGCTGTTCTAAAATTCCAGGGTGTTCTTGTCACAACATCGAAATTGCTAAAAAAATGACTTATGCAGTAGTCCAGTAGGTCGTAGTCGTGGCTAAGTAATAAAAGCCGCCCGGGTCGATCCATCAGGTTAAGTTTCGCTTGCCGGGGTTGGGTGACTCCTCCGTGCCTCGGAAGGCACGTTAAGTCGTTGGTCCCGGCTGTCATTCGTGGATCTTTGACAGTCGTTACGGGTCGTCAGAAGCCCGAAAGTCTGACGACCGGTCTTACCAACCAACCAGTATTACCCAGTAACTGGGTTGTAGAGGTCAGATAGGCAGTCGCTCTATTATTAGACTGGAAGCCGACCCCAACATAATTGAGAAAAAGCTAGGCAGATGATGATGCAGTAGTAAATGTGTTATAAACATAAACCTTCCGGAATAAATTCTAAATGGCTAAACGAGGGTGAAAACCGCATCAAAATCCTTTGAGCAGTTTAGAAGAACAATGGAGTCACACAGACAGGTACGGAATGCGACTTTAATCAATGGTCCAGTATAAAAACGGGTTTATGTTGATAGGGCTGCCCCGTTTCTGCAGTGCATCAGGTATGTTTGCACAAGCACACGTCGATGGCTTCAACGCCATCGTCAGACAGAAATCTGCCTCTTTTCTCTGCAGAGTGCGGGAAGCTCCAACTCCATCCTGAAGACCACAGCGGAGAGGTGCAAGTCTCCCTTATTAGGTGACGTTGTTCGAAGATGTATTTTGAACAACAGCCTTCTTTCCAAATAGATAATAAGTTTACTAACATAGTCTTAAGTTATCTTTTTTGCTTTGTTGTTTACTAACCTATATGGATGTTGCTTATCGGAATTTATAATTATAATTAAATATTATTTTATTTTATTTTTTATATTTTTAAATATCATATTATGTATAGATTGAACACTATCTGTTGCGCGGTATGTTACCGTGATCCGTATACACGATAACCAGAACAACGTAATGGATACTGTTTTACTGTCTTATCGAAAACGACTGACTGTAAGTTTATTAAATGCCAGTAGAGTGCACTCGTTGGTTCATTAGCACGTTTTGCAGAATCAAGGATTTATAAGAAATAAATCCTTGATTCTGCAAAACGTGCTACTACTATTCAATTATTATTCTTTTAGTTTAAAATATCCCTGGGGTAAGCCATTTTAAATCCTAGCTGTCAAATAAAAAAGCGCAAAAGCCATAGGAATTTTAAACTAAGCGAAGAGATTTCAGCAAAAGTACGATTAGGGGCAAGAACTAAGGCAAAGAAATGAGACTGTTATGTTCGCGCGAGGATGTAAGATTAAGGGTTAAATGGATTTTTTATATAATTTTGTGTTTGTAGATGTTTATCCACGAATAGCTATGCAAGTTTGCAATAATCTTGATGATGTTCATAGTTTGATGTATTAGTAAAAGCTTAGGATCCACACATATGAAAAGTGTCTAGGAACCAAGCGCGCTTTTGCTAGTTACTTAAAATCTGTTTTTTTATTTATATTTATTGTAACTCCTATGGATATTTTTTTAGTGAATTTCATAATTTGAATGGGAGTTTTTGAATTTCGGTCAAAAGATGAAAATATTGTAATCCTGCAACTGATTTGAGGCCAAATCAGTAAAATTTCTGCCATACTTCTGAGTGGGATCAATACAAAATAACGTTATTATGGAAAACGTCATTTGAGCCGAGAAGAAATGATCTGAACCTTGGGAATGTTGGAAGCTGGTTCTCTGCAACTAGCTCTGGGCATTACGAAGAGTGCTATAAGGCGACTTTTGACATGTTACCGCTTCACTGGCAGCGTGGCAGAGCAACAGGGAAGACGAGCTCGCATTACCACATGCAGACAAGATAGTTACGTACAAATTACTGCTCCGAGCCTCTTTACAATGTGCTTGTGAACACAGATATTGGGCAGAAGAAGAGTGGCATTTTGTGTGTTTTTCTGACGAATGTTTTTTTTTTTTTTTTATTTGTGATGGGTTTGCTCTTGACTCTAGTCTAGGTCAGAGGTGACAGAGACAAAGTCGACGATGGAGTGAGCTTACCCAGAAGAAGCCTGTTCACTCTCACTTTGAATAGATTAGGGTTGTATACGTTCGGAAACACAGACGCAGGTAGTGAGTTCCACTCTTTTGCTGTGCGCATTATAAAAGACATTTGGAAGCGCTTAGTGCGAATTGGTGGAATAGCAACCAGGTAGGGATGGTAACTGGCAGTGCGTCTAGATGTCCGGTGGTAGAAGGGCTCTTTGGGTCGCTTTGGTATGAGGTCAGATACTAGACGTCCACGGTATTGGAGAACCCCTGGATGCCAAGAAAGTTTAAAATCATGCCATGAAGTCCATACATACAATGCTGGAACAATCACGATATGGGCGGGAATTTGGATCGGCGGAAGAACCGAACTGATTTGGATCAGAGGCAATATCAATGCACAGATTTACGCTGAAACAATTGTAGCAGATATTGTCATTCCTTTGAGGACCCAATTCCATGCCTCATTTCTGCTAATGCATGATAATGAACGTCCACACACGACCAGAGTCGTTGCAAACACACTTGCCACAGCTAATATCAACGTCCTACTATGATCTGCTCAATTGCCAGACTTGAATCCCATTGAACACGCATGGGATAATTAAACTTCAAAAAGAGTTCTGCCAAATATGAATGCCGTACACGCACCAGAAAATCTTTTGGGCGGCGATTCCGCTACGTGATTTGGATGAACTCATATTACTCGTAAGTATGCCGAATCGCTGCGATTGTGTTATACGCATTTACGACGAAAATGCAGATTACTAATTGTTTATTTTACGTAATATAAACCTGTAAAACTTTTTTTAAATCGTTTTATGACATTTGAATGAGAAAAATCTAGCCTAAGCAAAAATCGCGAAAAGTCTTTATAAATGCAAATAGCAGAGAGTACTTTGTCGACCTACACATACGAAAACATATTATTTAATAAATCTAAATATACACTTTTATTTAATTTCAATAAGGCAATCAATTCTATTTTTTAAATACCTTGATCCCTAGATACTTTTGATGTGTGTATTTGGCGACATGCTGTCTCTTTTATCAATAAATCGGATCCACATAATTATGCCAAAGATTTATATTAAAATGTTGCACAAGACTTACTATGTCAAAACATGGAAATAGAAAAAAAACTAGAAAATAAAGAAAAAGAAATTTAATTCAATAGACTAGGAAATTCACAAGTCTACTCAAGTCACCCTGAAATACATACCTTCCATTAATTGCTGCGACCCGCCGAGTGCGTATACAACCGAAGAAAACTTAGCACAATTACGGTTCTCTCCCAACTTAGTTACCTTAGTTGGTTGTGTATATTGAGCCAAGAACACATGGGTATTGTCGAGATCAACTTCGAAACTTCGAACTCAATCAGGTTCTCTGGGCCCGAAGTACTTGATTGTCTGGGATTTGCAAACGAACAAATGAACGCGGGAAAATAATTAATTTGTCTTCGAATGTTAACGTTTTCTTATTCCATGTGTACGACGAGTGCTTGTTACAGAATCATAATGAAGGCTTTTTCTTTTCTTGGAAAGTATATAAATAATATTGTGTTGTTTGAATTATGATTTTATTTCTTTGTTTTTTTTTATTGTATTTATTATTGTAATATTGACAATATATCAAAATGTGCAATGGGTTCCATCTCATATCGGGTTAACTGGTAACGAGGAGGCGGATGGGTTGGCTAAATTAGCAATAACGTATGGTGATCAATATAATTTAAAACTATTTTATACGGAATATCTTAGTGTAGTTAAAAATAAATGTTATAACTCATTTAAAGAGTATTTTGATGAAAGAAGTAAAGAGAAAGGTATTTGGTTTAGAACGATACAGTGTCAGCCTTCTCGAATACCATGGTTTATGAATTATAAAATAAGCAGAAATATTATAACTATAGCAAATAGGTTACGTTCAGGACACTATCCATCTAAGAAATTTGCATATTTAATGAAGAAAGTTGATTCCCCTAATTGCGATGTATGTGGTGTACTTGACGATGTTCATCATTTATTATTAGAGTGTAATAAATATAAAAATTACAGGGAATCACTGGTGCGTGAATTTAAATTAAATATGATGGATGTTGGTAATTTTTTAATAATATTAGAAAATCCCCTTTCGTCTGCTGCTATGAACCTATTTAAAGTGTTCACGCGTCAGTGAAATCCTGTTACTTAGGCTTTAGAATAGTATAGACTAATATTGATTGTGTAGTTGTATTGGTTATTTATGTCTCAACGGGGCTGGCATGTTCTTTGAATAAAAGTCCCTAAAATAAAAGATGAAAAAAAAAAATCTAAATGTCTTCTATTATATTTTTCTGAGAACTTAGTAATAGTAACTATGATTATCAGTTTTTTCGTGGAAAACTCATTACTCTGGAGGTTATCCGCTATATTATAATATACGTATACATTTCAAAAACTTGACCTTCACATAAAACTACAATATATTAGGTTGGGGAAAAAGTCTTTTCGCATTATAGTATGTATGAACTTGTAATAAAATCTCTTTGGCTATACTATTTGTATCTGGCTGGTTTTGGTATCATTGAAAGTTTAAATTTTAAAGAACATAATTCCAAATTCAAATTAGGAAAATGTGTGATTTTCATTTGTTTTTCGTACCGTCAAAATGAGTGAATCTAATGAACAAATTCGATACATTTTAAAATTTTACTACAAAAAAGGTAAAAATGCAACGCAAGCCGCGAAAAAAATTTGCGATATTTATGGACCTAGTGTAGTGTCTGTGAGAGTAGCACAAATTTGGTTTAAGCGTTTTCAATCCGGAAATTTTGATGTCAAAGATGCACGTCGCTCTGGTCGCCCTATTACGGATAAAATGGATGCCATTTTTGAAAAAGTGGAGCAAGATCGGCATATCAGTAGTTACGACGTAGCTAAAGAACTGGAAATTGACCACAAAACAATTTTGGCGCATTTGAAAAAAACTGGGTACACAAAAAAGCTCGACATTTGGGTACCTCACGAGCTCACTGAAAGAAACCTAATGAACTATGTACTCATTTGTGATTCTTTATTACGACGTAATGAAACTGAACCATTTTTGAAGAAGCTGATAACTCGTGATGAAAAGTGAATCACGTATGACAAGAACGTGCGAAAAAGGTCGTGGTCAAAGGCCGGTCAGGCTTCACAGACTGTGGCGAAACCCGGGTTAACTCGCAACAAGGTGATGCTGTGTGTGTGGTGGGATTGGAAGGGCATTATTCATTATGAGCTGTTACCACCAGGCAGGACCATCGATTCTGAACTCTACTGCGAACAATGATATATAATAATAATAATAATATCCTAGGGCATTGTTCACACACGGTCATCTGATCCCAAACTAAGCAGAGCTTGTACTATGGAAACCAGATAACTTATATACTACATATACTACTTTTTTTTTTGTAAATACATACTTATATAGATAATTACACCCAGACTCAAGACAAACAGACATGTTCATGCACACAAATGTGATGAGATTAAAGTTGAGAGAAAGCGGCCGGAATTAATCAACAGAAGGGGTGTGGTTTTTCATCATGATAACGCTAGACCTCACACATCTTTAGCCACTCAGCAAAAATTAAGAGAGTTTGGCTGGGAGGTGTTAATGCATCCGCCGTATAGTCCTGACCTTGCACCTTCAGATTTCCACCTGTTTCGGTCTCTTCAGAATTCTTTAGGCAGTGTCAGGTTAACATCACGAGAGGACTGCCAAAACCACTTGTCGCGGTATTTTAACCAGAAGTCCCAAAATTTCTATAGCAATGGGATCATGTCCCTACCTACAAGATGGCAAAAAGTTATCGAACAAAATGGTACCTACATATTTTAGTTAAATGTAAATAAACTATATTAAAAAATGTTTTGAATTTTCTTAAAAAATGCGAAGAAACTGTTTCCCCAACCTATTATATCACAAAATATAAGAGAACCTTACTTAAAAACCCGAAAGAAAACTGAAAGAAAGCTTCAAAGAATACATTTGCGTATACAGGTTGTAACATTTCGCGACCTAATTACTTTCCAGTCTCGACCTGCAAACGTGTGCTCTGACCGTGTTAGTTTACATTTACACTAAGGCTCAAACCATGCATTAGAAGCCTGAGCTAAAAGCTACAGAATTTGATTATACGTAATTTAATTAAGTAAAGACTAATATGAGTTTGAAAATGCTGTTTGCACAGCGTTCCCTATCTGTGAGTAAATGAAGCTCCTTTGAAGTTCTCAAAATGGATTCATTTCTGAAATTGAACAGCTTTGTAAATAAAAACATAAATCATAAGCGGGTCTGCCTTGAAGATTTTTGTGACTTCTATTTGTTCTCGTAAACTAGTAAAGCGTTTAGGATGACAGGGGCTGATTTATCAGGGTTTCGAAAAGTTTTATACACAACCTGTATAAAAATATATGGGAGGGTTTTATTGTATTTCATCAGGCTAAATTTTCTTGAGTGGCGGTGACTAAAATAATACTTTTAAGGTTCCGTAACTCAAAAGAAAAAAACGGAACCCCTACAAGATCACTTCGATCTCCGTATGTCTGTCAGTCTGTCAAGACCCTTTTTCTCAGGGACGCGCAGAGATATCAAGTATAAATTAATATCAAATACGTAAGTCTACGGTCCATTAGAGCTCTAAAAAAATAAACCTTATAAGTCAACGCAAAAAAAGCGACATCTTTTGATACTCGCAAATAAATCTAAACCTATAGGGTACTTCCACTTGACCCAGAATCATGACATTTGGTAAGAAGCAAGGTCTTACAGCACAAATAAAGGAAAATGTCCAAATATAATTTGTTTTTTGTTTAATCACATGATTATTTTTTTTTTTTGGGAGGAGGAAAGGAGGTCTGTGTCTCAGCAGTGGGAATATTATAAGCTGATTATGTATTACAAAGGACAATGCTCATGGATGTATGGAATCCCATACCAAGCTGCGTCAAAATATTTTTTTTTTTTTTTTATATATTATACTTATCATATTAACTCCTACAAAAGTTCTTTTTCTAACAACATCTAGGTTTTAGAGTTATTTTATAAAATCGAAAATGACCTAAAAACTAGGTAAGTAGATATATTTTGTTCGACGCTATCAATGCCGTATTTTGTACACGAAAATACACGAACAAACATTATTGCTCTAAAAACAGAGTAATTCGCTCATATTAGCAAGAATTATATTCTGGGTATCAAAAATGAGCAATTGATACATCGGTTTTGCCGGGTGACTAACGGCGTCAATCGGTCGAACCCACGACTAGACTTATTTGCACAATGAAATAAACAGAAATAAGTTCACTAAGTAAAAACAAGTTCTACTTCACAACACACAATACAATAATTAAAAATAATCTCAACTCTCAAAAACACAGACGGACGCTAGCGCAAACCATAGATAATACATGATCTCTCAGGATTTAGGGATGTGATCGAAAATCAAAATCTTTAGTAACAAAAACGATTTCGTGTCAATTAGCAACACTAAATCGATTTGGTGTACTGATTTTACTTAATTGTTACTGTTAACAAAAAGAAAGCAAAGCTAATAGCAAACGTTATTTATTACACAAAATAAACACCACCCAAGCACTGGTGGCACCAATAGGTGACGAAAGCTCACGGGGTGACGGTGGCGCCACCCTTTCGCCTCGCCTTTTTTGTGTAGTAGAATTGAAACTAAATCAATGCCGAATATTTATCCTACACTGGCAATGGTTTACAAATATTATTGCCAGTGTAGCAAAAATATTCGGAATTGATTTAGTTTAATTTTTACGCTTCTAGGCTAATATCTGGGTGGCATTACGGGGCGCCTCTTGGCAACACCCGTTTTTGAGGGGCTTGAAAATTAGAGGTTAGATCAAAAATCGATTCTATTGCATTCTACTTCTCTATGACCGGCTGTGAACTGCCAATTAACCATAGATAAAAAAATATTTTATAGGGAGTAAATCAATATCAATACTTTTTTACTTTAAATTAAATTCCCTATTCAAAAACCTAATCCCTGACGTGTAATGTCGTAAAAAATTATAAATGATAAATGATAAATGATTTTTATTTCTGTAAGTAGGTTTGTACAAACACTTTTACAAGTCAATATTTTTTTTTAAACTAGATGAGGTCGGCGTTTCCTATCTGACTACTCTGAGAAGAAAGGCCGAAACAAACTCAGAGGTCACAGTCTCTTATAAAGTCCAGACATAATCTTGGATATCATATTATATATCATAATCATTATGAAAATAATTACTATAAAATGTTTATGTTGATGCATGAGACTTTTTGGTACCACTTTTGGTCAATCTCCTTTACATTTGTAGTTGGAGAATTGAACGTGTATATCTATGTATGGGAGAATATTTTTAACTACAAAGTTAACTTTATTCATCCCAACTTCGGAACACTTTATTGTTCGTGGTCCGACACGCACTTGGGCAGTTTTTTTTTCCATTTCAGGTCAGAATCTTGTAAAGACACATCATTCCTTTCCTTTCACTCCTTGGTAACCCGGAGGGAAGTGGAGTTGTTAGTTTTCAAAATCACAATTTAGTTTTGACACAGATGTTGTAAGTAAGTACTAATATCATTATCAATAAGGAACACTTATTCACTCATAAAACTTTTTTTAACCAATACGTATTCTATTTTCGATTTTTCTCCAGACAAAATAGGAGAAACAAACCACCTCAAACTCACGAAGGCAACAAAACAAATTAAAGAAACAAGAAAAGGGATAAAAAAAATCGAGTAACAAATCATTTTCCACTTCGACGAATTCAAAATGTATATCCTCAATAAAACGTTGCTATTTTTTTCCACACTGAAGCTCGTTCGGATTATGTACGTAGCAGGGAAGTGGTATTTATTGCCTACTTGCCTTGTAGTGGCAGGAAGCCCACGATTGAAACGAACGATTGCTCACACGCCACCCGTCAAACTTCGCGTTCAGTGGTTTTAAATCCTCAGATTAAAGTTTTCTGAAGTGAGTTTATACCTACATAATATTATAAATTAAAGTACCTTTTCGTGTCTGTCTGTGTGACCGCGTTGTTCTTCTAAACTAGCCGGTATCAAAAATCGGCAATTTCATAGGTAAAAACCTATTATAACAGAGATAATCTCGATGTTTTGTCAAATCGTAAAAAGGCGAAGCAGGGGCGAGTCACTAGTTTCCTGATAAATTCGAAAGGGAAATCTCACAGGTTTTTATAAAATGGTTACGGAGATATGATAGATGTTCTGGGTTGAAAGTAAGATGATTAACGCAAAGATTATCCTGAAATGGTGGTTGATCTAGTTTCGTGGAAAACTTAGGCGTGAAAATAAATAGTAGATCTAGGCTTAGTATCAGCAGTGCTATTATAAGGAAACTTAGGGTCAGCTCACACCGAGAAGCGACGCGACGCGACGCTGCGCGCACACTTTAAAAGAGCGACTCAAAATAGAACTTTGTTTTCTACACGAAAAGATACACATTTTATTGTGAGAATTTAGAATACGTTACACCATGCAGCGCTGCGCCTCGTGATGCCTCGCGGCGTAGCGCGGTGCATCGCGACGCAGCGGTGCATCGCAGGTACGCGCGGCGTGCACGAGCGGCGCTGCGCCTCACGAAGCCGCGCGACGCCGCGAGGCGCAGCGAGGCTGCCGTGGCGACTTGTCTCTACTACTTCCGTCCAGACTTCGCGTAGAATTGATAGAGTTCGGTCGAGTGCTCGAGTGAAATTGCCAAAAGTGAAAAGTTCCAAATTACGTCGTTCTCATGCGCTTGCAAATGGTAGACTGCGGGTGGACGCGGAGCGGGGTAGGAGCACGTGGCGAATGTAGACACATTCCGCTGCGCCGCGCGGCGTCTCGCTGCGCAGCGAGGCGTCGTGTTGCCAACGATTTTACTATGCGCCTCGCGACGTTGCGACGCGTCTCGTGACGGCGCGCGGCGCAGCGCGAAATCACTGGCCTCTTCCAGTATCGTCGCGTCGCGTCGCGTCTCGGTGTGAGCTGACCCTTAGGTGAGGTGAGCGTGGAGTGAGCTGTGAATAGTGTCAATCCCTAGCATCACGTGGAATGACAGCTCTCTTCACCTACGTTTTCACGTTGAGATTATAACAGAATAAACCAGCCGGCACCAATCAGTGCAAGTAACTAACAGCTGTACGGGTCGATCGATCAGGTAAAGCTACGCTTGCCACGGCTGGTCGGTGGATTAGTAAACATCTTTACATATCAAGACCCCTCCATGCCTCGGAAAGCACGTTAAGCCTTTGGTCCCGGCTGTCATTCGTGGATTTTTGACAGTCGTTACGGGTTGTCAGAAGCCCGAAAATCTGACAACCAGTTTTACCAAGGAATATCGTATTTCTCAGTAATTGGATTGTGGAGGTCATAGGAAGTCGCTCCATGTAAATTACTGGTACTCAGGTGCATCCGGTTTGACTGGAAGAAGACCCCAACATAGTTGGGCAAAGGCTAGGCAATTGATGAGGTGCTATAACAGTCCCTTCCACTGTCTTCAATAAAATATACACCCATATTTCAAAGGTCAAATTTTCTTATGTTTTCTGCAATTTGCAAGTCAGTATTAGGTTAATGTTGAATAAAGTATAATTCGCGACCGTAACAAATATGTATTTACAGAGTTATAATCATTAGAATCAGTAACACAACTCTTTAAGTTCATATAATCCTTAAATGTCAAGATTTCATGAAATAGTCATTCATTAGGATTATCTGGTCTTAAAGAGTTGGATTGATGACTTTAATGATTATAATTCTGTAAATACATAATTTTTACGATCGCGTATCACATTTTGATCAACGTACAACCTAATACTGTGTTGTAAATTGCAAAAAACGTAAGAAAATTTGAATCTCACGGGCTACCCTGACGCTTAAACTCATCATATTTCTCTACCAGATAGAAAATTGTTTACTGTGAAAAAGCCGGGAAAATTAAGGAGTGTTCATCAAATAAACTACCAACTTAAAATGTCCGTATATCTGTCACCATACGGTGACAGATATGCTTGTAAATTACAAAAAAATGTAAGAAAATTTAAATTTCGCGGTCTACCCTGACGCTTTCGCCATAATATATTTTTCTAGAAATCATATAAGGAGTTTTGTCCTGCTTCAGAAAACGATCGATCATAAGCACAATAAGATGTCAATGTTAACAAGTGAACCTTTTACATAACATATTCACGATACGAATATGTTTTATGAATATGTTTTTGAATTTGAAACAAGTTAATATTCCATGGCTGATGCATTCATCATCATCATCATTTCAGCTGAAAGACGTCCACAGCTGGAGATAGGCCTCCCCCAAGCACCGCCACTTCGACCGGTTTTGTGCTTCACAAGGTCATCGGTCCATCTTGTGGGAGGCCTTCCAACGCTACGTCTTCCGGTACGCGGTCGCCACTCCAGAATATTTTGGCCCCATCGGCCATCTGTTCTGCGAGCAATGTGCCCTGCCCACTGCCACTTAAGTTTGGCAATTCTTCGGGCTATCTCGATTACCTTGATTCTCCTGCGGATCTCTTCATTTCTGATTCGATCACTTAGGGAAACTCCAAGCATGGCTAGGCTTCATCTCCATTGCTCTTTGGGTGACGTTTCGCCTTTTAATAAGGCCCACTGTAAACGACCACATTTCAGTGCCGAAGTTAATCACTGGGCAATACGCACTGGTCAAAGACTTTCGTCCTGAGACACTGCGCGGGGTATGTGAGACGAGAAAATATTGCGTAGCTTCTCGAACGCTGCCCAGCCGAGTCAGATTCGACGATTGACTTCTTTCTCGAAGTTGGATCTACAACTGTATAGTTTTGGTAGGTATACATACTCGTCCAAAACTTCGAGTGTAACGTCTACGATCTTCACGAGAGTGCATGACCTTTGTTTTGTCTATGTTCATTTTAAGACCCACTCTTTCGGCATCGTTGTACTGACGGCAAACTGAAGGTGACTGACGTACTCGCCATTAATGCTGACGCAATATAGATAATATATTATACTATTCACGTTGTAATGGATTTATTAAAAAAGTTTTCAGTTTGATATTTCTCCAGGTTAATAATAATAATAAATTGTTTATTGATCTTGAAAGTACAGATGATGAGAAAAACAAAACTTAAAAATAGTAACAATCAAGATATATAAAGTTATGTAACTACATTATTATGGTACTCGTAGAACATGGTGATGTAATTACACGGTACATCTGTTGACAATTTCTGATACCCTGTCTCTTAAACTAGGGTATACCTGTTTCTAAAGAGACAGTGGACTGCCATAAAGTTATGTGTGAGTGTGTATGTGTGTGTGTGTGTGTGTGTGTGTGTGTGTGTGGTGTGTGTGTGTGAATAATGTATGTTTGGGCGTGTGTACATGAGTGTGCAAGTGCTAGGTTATGTAGGTTAATAATGATTCTGTGTGATCATAGTCTTGTTGAAGTACTCTGTAAGGTTTTGTTTAATATCCCATTTTGTCAGATCAAGTATGTTTAGGTGTTTATGTATTTTTCTGTAGATGAGAGAGCTCAGAATATGATACTGATGTTTGGCAAAGGCTTTTCTATGAGGAGTACTTGGAGGGATAAAGGTTCGTTTTTCTCGGTTTGAAGGGGGTAGGGATGAATGTATTTTAAGGACTGAGTAGAGCACAAAGAGTTGACGTACTGTGAGTACTTTACAGTTGGAATACAGTTGAGCTGTTGGGTGTCTGTAGGATTTTCTCGTCAATACTTTAAGTATTGCTCTCTGTGCTCTCTCTAGTTTGAGAAGGAATGTTTTACATGCCCCTCCCCACACCGTAATGCAGTATCCTAGTACCGATTGACATAGGCCAAAGTACACCATTTTTAAAGTGTCGAGATTAGCGGATTCTCTCAGGGACTTAAAGATATGTAAGAGACGGATGGTTCTAGTGGTGAGAGCATCTATTTGTTTATCCCATCTTAGTTCACTATCTATTTGTACACCTAGATATTTTTCGCTGATTTTTCTGCTAAGATTAGGACAAGAACACGACCTGGGTGAAGTTGAAGCCTGACATGAGTGAGCAGTAATCGAGAAAGTATCTGAAGGCAAGTTATTACGTCTTATAGCAAACGGTATGTAGTTGGATTTTTGTAAATTGAGCGTAAGAAGGTTTGAGTTTAGCCATGTCATTATCATACTTAATGCAGACTCTGCTGCAGTTTTAGCAATATCCCAAGTAGGACCATGTAATATAACCGCCGTTTCGTCAGCTTAAGTAAAAATTTGACATTGTGGGAGCTTAGTTTGCATAGGTCATTTATGTAAATTTGGAACAAACTAGGCCCCAAAATGCTACCCTGCGGGACGCCGAAGGAGACAACTTCTTCTTCACTGAGATAGTTATTGATTTTAACACTTTGAGTGGTAGGTTAGGTTAGGTACCATTAGGTTCTATGATGCTTACGGGAGATTAATAATATCTAACTTAGTTACATTAGCCAATGCCTAAGCGATCTATAGAATAATATTTACAGTAGATTTTCTGGCTTTGTTATAAAAATCGAACTTCCTTTCAAAACTCATTTTCTTAACCCTTCCGAACCGACCCAATTGTTGTTCATCCCTCTTCACCAAAAAAAGGGATGAAACTTTATTTGAGTGACAAGAAAAAATAAACAACTATTAACGGGTGTGTTTGACAAGTTATTTCATTTTGTTTCCGCTACGGAACCCGTTTCAAGCTGTCATCTTCATGACTATTACTCGGATGCTTTTCAAAGTGCCAGCCATCCGGATGAAAGTTATTCAAGGGAAGTAATTATCTTAATCCCCAATTTATTGGGATTTGTTTACCTACGTATAACAGGCGAGGCAGGGTTAACTAAACGCACACACAAACTACTGAAATTCAGAAACAGAAAAGTGCAAAAATTTTGTCAGCCAAACGTTAAAAATCTGCAATACGTCGTTTTTGAAAGCCGAACTTGAATTAATAATGTTAACGGACAACGGACGTGGGAATTCAAATTCAAAATTCAAATATTCTTTATTGTGGTACATAGGTAAGCAATAAGTTGTTACATGTTTCCGAAATTGTACACAGCTATGACCCGCCATAATGGCATACAATAATTTTAAAGTAGCTAACATTTTAACAGCATAATCAAATAGAAAATTAAAATAATAACAATTTAAATATGCAGCACTTTAGAATTAACGAATATTTTTACATGTCAAGGCAATAATTAAAATAACAAGACATAAATTATAAATTCAGTTAGAATTACATAATACAAATTAAGAAATATTATTATACCCATTTTACTTATCAGGGGAACAATTAAAATTAAATAACATCATCGAGATAATCTTTTAAAGTATAGTAACATTTGTCTAACAGCAATTGAAATCATTTCTTTTTATAATTATGCAAATCTAAATCTCTAATTGTCTTTGGCAATTTATTATATATGTCAGGTATTAGATAAAAAACACTTTTGTGGAAAAGAGCAGTTTTGTGGGGTTCAGGTGTCATTTTGTCTTTATGTCTGGCTCTATTACTAAATTTGAAACGATGCATATTTAATTTTGCGAATACATGCTGCCTTCAATATTGAACGGCCTACCTACCGAAATCTGTGATGTAATAGACAAGGATAATTGTAAAAATGTGTTAAGAAACATTTCCTTGTTTTGTAATTTAAGAATTGAACGTCCCATACGTTCTATTCTTAAATTACAAAACAAGGAAATCTTTCTTAACACATTTATGTAATTATTTTATTAATTGTATTACATCTATGTAATAAATACACCGTGATGATGATGCATCATGGCACAGATTAATACAGATGGGACACTCCGAAAAATCATTTAACCCTAGCTTACTAACCTTAATTTCGAGTAACATTATCACTAACCATTCGTAAATTTTACGATGGATTAAAACATCAATATTTATTTAATCAACTTTATTTATTACACAAAACAACCTTTATTAGCAGTCTTAGGTTTCTCTTAATCAAATAACATAATATGTTTTAGAAATAAGCTACACTGAACAATGATTGCACATAGAAACAATATGCTCCCTGCAAATCACTTTTTTGCAGCCCTTGCAGAAGGTCATACGAAAACAACAAAATACAAAATATCAAAAAGTTGCAAATAACATTGAAATCGATTAGTGATTTATAAAATATAGTAATTATTGCGTCTTATTATGATATAAAAATAATAAATTATGTTCTAATAGTATTATTGAAAATAATTGACAAAAAAATAAATGCACAACATTGAAAAAACAGTTACGTAGATACTAACCTTTCGTAAATTTTACGACGATCACACGATATATCCCGATCTTATGAGAGTGCATCCGCAATGAGTGCTTGCATGTCACTAGCGAATTAGGAAGGTATTAGAAACGGGCGGGGTGGCGGGGGTCGGGATCTTACCGAAACACTAAATGCGCAAGGTACGCGTCGTTACGTCATTTTGACGAATGGTTAGTGACACAGGGTTAAACAAAAAGCGACTCTTGCTACGACACAAGCAATTCAGGTCGCACGGTCGCGCTTATTACCTACAGTTATTACCTACAAGTTGCCTCTCTTTCTATCGCGTAACTCTCATACCTTCTGACTCGTTAGGGTTGTCTTCCTTTACAAACGCGGCGTGTGATTGAGTGACCGTTCGAGCCGGTCGGTACGCTGCAGCCCGCACTGAATTGGCCCGGCAAGTCGAGCCCGCCGCGTACTTGTAGCTTCATACCTAAACTGCGAAGTGTCCTATCTGTACTAATCTGTGATCACGGTTAAACCCGCGATGGTTTGTGTGGTGTATTTTTTGTCAGTAAACTTATAAATAACATGTTTTGAATAAAAAAAATAAAATAAAAAAAAAATTTATGAGGTTAGACTACAATTATAAGTTGATCATAAAACTTCCGCTTCCGTTTTGCCATAAAATCTGCCTAGTCTGTTCCCAACTACGTCGGGGTTGGCTTCCAGTCTAACCGGCTGCAGCTACATACCAGTATTTTAAATGGAGCATCTGCCTATCTGACCTCCACAACCCCGTTAAAGGGTAGCACGATACCCCTTTGGAAGGACGGGTTGTCAGACTTTTGGGCTTCTAACGACTGTCAAAGATCTATTAATGACAGCTGGAACCAACGGCTTAACGTGCTTTTCGAGGCACGGAGGTTTCTCGATATGTAATAGATGGTCACCCATCCATGGCAAAATTATATAAACAAACTCTATAGCCAAGCTCAGACCACAAACTTGTAATGCACGTTTACATTTTCCCTAAGAAAATACAGTGATACAAGATTGCCTTATAAATGGTACCTACACCTAGTTATAACTTATAACGCTAGCGTCCACCGCTTGTTATGTAAACTTAGCCTTATGTTACATAATCCCTATTGACTGCCCTTTCGATCAATCATACCCCGGGGTTCCGTGTCAAACCTTGAGCGACAGAATATGCAAAACCATGGTCGTGACACTAATATACGTATGGACATCAATAATATTTGCACATAATACAAAAAGACTATGAGAAAAATTTTGTAAAATCAGAAACGGCTGCGGTGAAAAATTATATTTTCGGGGAATAAATAAATAAGAAAAAGAATTTTCTAATAATGATTTGCCCGTCGACGACGAATCTGTTTTGTTCCAAAATACTAAGTATTTTGGAACAAAACAGATTATCGGAAAACACAAAAAAAAAATCTTTACCACACCTGCAATAATGCAATTTTAAGCGTAGGTAGGTACATCATTAAAAGGTCAATAAGTTTTAAGAGGATCAGTTTAATACATATTTCATCATATACATATACATATTTCCATCCAGGACAAACATTTGTGTGCATGAACATCAGACATGTTGTCCTGAGTCTGGGTGTAATTATCTATATAAGTATGTATTTACAAAAAAAAAAGTAGTGTATGTAGTTTATCAGTTATCTGGTTTCCATAGTACAAGCTCTGCTTAGTTTGGCAACAATGTCCTAAGATATTAAGATATTATTTTTTGGGAATCTATGGGGGAACACGTTTTTTTAACTACAATGTTAAGTTTGTACTTGGGATAAATTTATCCCAAATACGGAACCCTACATTGTGCGTAGTCCGACACGCACTTGGCCGGATTTTTTCTTCCCATACTCTTCTAGCCATCCACATGCCGAATGTTAATAGGAGCGTTTTGCAAACCTTCAGGTTTTAACTTAAATTCCTATTTCTATTCACAAAACGGTAAAACGAAACACTTTAAAAAGTTTAAATCGAAATCGCGTTTCGTTTCGAACTTGGACGTTCCGATGCTGCGTATTTTACATTGCGACGATTTTGTGGGCGACTAAAAGCATTCAGGAAATTAATTATTAATTTATGTTATTTACTAAAATGGATGTTATACGGAACAGAAAATACCTCACTAGAACTTTACTAAAATTATTATAGTTATTAAAAGTAGAACACAGTTATTTGCATTAAGAGAAACTGGCTTGCGAATACATTATGATGATGCATTGATAATAATTGCAATATAAAAAACCGGTCAAGTGCGTGTTGGACCACGCACAATGAAGGGTTCCGTAGTTGGGATGAATTTATCCCAAGAATAAACTTAACATAGTTGAAAAACATGTTCTCGCAAACATTCCAACTGCACAAGTAAGTTGGTTGCCTATTACTCGTTAACTTGTTATAGCAAATGTAAGTTTTTACGCACGATATTGAGATTTACCGTGCTATTTTAGACCATAGACTTCTTACAAGTTTTCCTGACAACAATTTATTTTAAAGTTTAAAATATATATATATATATATATATTTATATTTATATTTGAGATTCTCACAGTAAACCCTTTTATTTGATGTGTATGTTTGTAACTTTCTTATTTGCCCTCCAAAAAACACCCCCATATTCAAAATTTATTTACTTACATCACACGTCTGTATTTGGGTCACAGAAATGCATATGGGTACCAAATTTCAACTTAATCGGTCCATTAGATCTGGAACAAATTGGCTGTGAAAGACGGACAGACAGACAGACTCACGAGTGATTCTCCACAGAGTTCCGTTTTTCCTTTTTGAGGTACGGAACCCTAAAAAGTAGTATTTTAATTATTCCATTTATAAATAAACTAGCGAACCGCCCCTGCTTCGCACGGTTTTTACGAGTTGACTAAACAACGAGATTTGTTTATTAAATGTCGGTTTAATAGTAATGTTATAAACTAATAAACCTTACGGAATTAATTCTGTTGAGGCGACAATAGTCTACTTTTAATAATTTTAAACCGAAGATCACGTCTAAATGAGTAGTGTGAGTAGCACGATTACAGGGAGAGAGAAGAGAGAGAGAGAGAGAGAGAGAATTAATTTTTAATTTGTGATTATTTATATAAAGGGCCCTGTTGGTATTTTTTTGTTCTTGTAAAGGAGGTGGTAGTCCAAACATAAAAGGTTGGGAACATATGAATTAGAGCAATTTCTTAATAGCTTAATAGATATGTAAATATTTTACATTATGTTCATATTACATAGTGTAATTCATTTGTAAAGTTATGTCTAACGCGGATAAATTCATCCTAACTACGGAACCCATCATTGTGCGTGGTCCAACACGCACTCAGCCAGCTTTTTCTTCCACACTTCTCTATTAGTCGTTATCTCGGATGTCAACCCTTTTCTAGCCATATCATCTTTCACACTGAACATCCATCGTTTCTTTGGCTTTCCCATATTCTTATAGCCATCCACATATTTTGATAATCACGCAAAAACTATCAAGCGTATTTTATAAAACCTTCACTATTTTAAAGACAATTTAATTATTTTTGTTTTGGTATACGTGTTTTAAAATAATAACTTTTGTTTAATGTATAATAAATTAATAACGCGTCTAAATTGGGACAGCGCTCTTTGATGGGCGAGTCCTATTATTGGGTGAACGTACGACGCATTGCGTGAGCTCAGCACAGAACACGCAAGCTTCGCCTGCGCCATCTGCGTCTTAATATGGCGAAAACTGCATTCAAATCAATTGCGTACCATCTTGGTCTTAATATGGCGAAAACTGCAATCAAATCAATTGTGTACCATTTGCGTCTTAATAGGGCGAAAACTGCATTCAAATCAATTGCGTACCATCTTCGTCTTAATATGGCGAAAACTGCATTCAAATCAATTGTGTACCATTTGCGTCTTAATAGGGCGAAAACTGCATTCAAATCAATTGTGTACCATCTGCGTCTTAATATGGCGAAAACTGCATTCAAGTCAATTGTGTACTTTTAATAACTCGATATGTACTGGGTGACCTATTTACCGTCTTGATAAAAATATGGTATAATGGTGAACGGAGTAAAAGCCTATGGCATACCTAGTTTTTTTTTAATTTTTTAATTTAGATACATTTAACGATCTATACAGTTTTTTTCAAAATTTCTGTTTTAATTGTTCTAGTTTACTTCAAATGTGTAGTGTTTATTGATAATTTTCTGTCTAAGCTATTGAAAAAGCTAAAAAAAAACTAGGTATGCCATACGCTTGTACTCCGTTCACCTATAGGGTACAATAATTGTACCCTATTTTTTTCAAGACGGTAAAAAATCATCCAGTATACAATTTATTTATTAAATACAATATAATTTCTGGAATTAAAAGCATCTAATGTCAACGTAATAAATGACTCATAATTAACTCAATTACAAGTATCTTTTAAACAGTTTAGTTAATTTATAGCTACATAGAATTCTGAAATTAAAGCATAATCTGGCTTCTGGATCTGCACAAAATCTGCTGTTAGTAGTACTCGTAAAACCAAAACGTTGAAAATCAAAGTCCACATTAATTGGTCGAGTTCGTGCTGACTAATAAACGACCGGTCTTGTTCTACAAAACAATTGAAGAGCTTACTTATTAGAAACTAAAGATGGTCTAAAATTCAACGCAGTGCTGTAAAGGTTACATGCAATGGACAACCTTATATTGTACTGGCTGACATTTTATCACTCATATAATATATAGAACTACCTTTTTTAAATAAATAAAAAAACTGCCCAAGTGCGTGTCGGACTACGCACAATGAAGGGTTTCATAGTTGGGATGAATCTCAAGAACAAACTTAACATTGTAGTTGAAAAACATGTTCTCCCATACATTCCAACTGCAAATGTAAGTTTGTATGCACAATATTGAGAGATTTACCATGTTGCTTTAAGTCCATAGACTATAGGTATTGAACTATTTTTTGTATTTTTTTTTAATTTTAGGCTCAGTACTTTCGGGCGATAAGGGGGGAGAATGGTTTTCAATATTCGTCTATTTTCTTAAATAACTTTAAAACGATTTATTTTGAAATTATAAAAATATATATTTAAAACCCTCACAGTAAGGTCTTTCATTTGATATGTCACAAGGTACAGTTCGCGAAACTTTTTTTTTTTAATTTTCTTATTTGCCCCCAAATTTGAACCCCATATTCAAAATTCATTTATTTACGTTACACGTCCCTGTTTGGGTCACAGAAATACATAAGTGTCCCAAATTTCAACTTAATCGGTCCATTAAATTCGGAGCAATTTTGCTGTGACAGACGGACAGACAGACAGACAGACACACGAGTGATCCTATAAGGGTTCGGTTATTTCCTTTTGACGTACGGAACCCTTAAAAAAGGTAGTGATCAGCAACAATTCAAAATAATGTAAATTTTCGATTATTCCAAAATTCGGGATACCGCTAGACTAATGTTCTGAAATTTGAGCTAAAGTAAGTACCTACAGCATTTTTATCTCTGTGAATATGTACTGTAAGCGCAGGAGCTCTCGGTACCGTCCGAGGCCATGGTGCCGATCCTGTTGTACACAAACTAAACATAATTTAGGCTATTGCTAACTTTTTCTCTCTAATAAAACAAGAAAGAGACGGACGTCCATTAGAACTGTCAAATTTAGTTGAACTAATATTTCCATACAAATTTAGGCTACACGTAAAATCATGTCGACTAAAAACACGGTGAAGCGCAAGGCGTAAATTAGTTTGACATCTCTAACTCTCCTACAGGCATGCAGTAATTATAATAGCAGAATCATTTTGTAGATGGCTCTCGATTTTTGTGGAAAACACATTCAAATAAATAAAAAGAAAATACTTTAATTAAGTACGTAGATAAATGATCACAAAGGTAATTTATAAAATTGCCATCTCATATTTTAACTAGAACAATGCAGTGCACCTGCCAGCAAGGATAATGAAATAGTGATATATTATTATATTTTTCTTAAAAAGAAAGATTTAATGGGATAATTTCGTCTGTCGAGTTTTAAAACTATACTTCTGAAAAAACTGTCAATTTTCTTTTTAACTTCTCATCATCAGCAGACTAGATACAGTCAAAAATCATCATTCTTCCTATCTTAACTCAATTTATTTGGATCCGCGCAACATGTCCCTTTTTAGGGTTCCGTACCTCAAAAGGAAAAAAACGGAACCCTTATAGGATCACTCGTGTGTCTGTCTGTCTGTCCGTAAGTCACAGCCGATTTGCTCCGAATCTAATGGACCATTAAGTTGATATTTGGTACACGTATGAATTTCTGTGACCCAAACATAGACTTGTAATGTAAATAAATTAATTCTGCATTCTCAGTCAATTTTGGGAGGCAAATAAGAAAATTAATAACAAAAAGTTCTGAAAACTGTACCTTGTGACATATTAAATGAAAGGGCTTACTTTGACGGTCTCAAATATAATTTGTTATATAATTTTAAAATATACTGTTTTAAAGTTATTTAAAAATTTCGATGAATATTGACCATTCCCGCTCTCATCTCCGAATTTACTGAGCCAAAAATGTTGAAAAAATGCAGAAAATAGTTCTACACATATACCTATAAATTACAGGAAACTTATAAGAAGTCTATGTTCTTAAAACAACATGGTAAATCACTCAATATTGTGCGTACAAACTTACATTTGCGGTTGGAATGTATGAGAAAACATATTTTTTAACTACAATTTTAAGTTTGTTCTTGGGATGCGTGGTCTGATACGCACTTGGCCGGTTTTTTGTAAGTACTTCTCTATGAGTCGTCATCTCGGTAGTCACCCCCATTCTAGCCATGTCATCTTTCACACAACTAAACTATTACTAAAGTAGGATTACATCTGGATGTTTTGTATTCCGCGGTGTTTTCGGTGTAGGAATAGGTTATGCGGACGGCGGTTTTCACCCTCGTCTTAAAAACCACCAGAGCAATTGTATCAAACGAGGTGTCGAATCATTTGTCTGGACCAAAAGTGTCAAATAAGACGGAGTGCAGTTAGCTGAATGCCGGAGAGTTTCACACAGTTTATCCATCGTTTCTTTGGTCTTCCCTTACTCATATAGCCATCGACATTCATGCTCAAAACTTTCCTCACGACATTTTCCTCATTCCTCCACATCACATGCCCATACCATGACAACCGATTTCTGTGGGCTTAGCATGACCACTTGCCTATCTCTACGAAGAGAAGACATCTTTTTCTATACAAAGTGACATTTCGTTTCTCCGTTTTTGACATCGCACCGTAGAAATTCTTCTATAATTTGTCATTTTGTCTTTCGTTTCTAGCGATCTTTGTCTAGGTCCTTTTTATGTAGACTGTTGTAGACTATTTCGGAAGAAAGTTTTCTTTCCCAACTGTCAAAATGATACTGACTACCGATAATTGTCTATGGTAGTGAAGACAATTTGCTCCATGCTAAAGACAACAGAAAGTTTTCTACTCGACGGCCGCAAAGTATGTACGGTTATCTACAAAATATATTTTTTTTTCTCTTCTTTTCTTCTATCTTTTTCCTTATATCTCGAAAACGGTATGTCCAATCGCAAAACTAATGAAAATTGTGCCTTCCCTTAAAACTACGTGTAGGAAATAATTTTTCATATTGTCCGCAGTTGCATTACTCCGCAGTTGTTATATGCGTGACTTAAATGATTATGATTAATATTTGTAAAAATTGAGAATTAAACAGAAAAATAAATCGTATGAAAAACAAAGAATTCTGAGTCGAATTATGTAAAAAGGTGAATTTCGTAAAGTACAGTTGACGCTTTCTACTTTGATGCCGTCGTCTGTCTACGCGGTAACGTCATTTTTGTCTACTCTTCCATCGACAAGACGCTTCTCTACGGTGCTCGTGCTAAGCCTGCACAACTTTTCAGTAACCGGTGCCACTTTCAGACTTCCTCTTATGTACTCATTTCCTATTCTGTCCATTCGTGTAACACCTCACATTCCTCATAGCATTCTCAACTCAGCTGCATGCAATTATTACCTTTCATTCATCCCTTATACAGTACAGTCAAGGAATAAATATGTTACCGTAAGGTTAATTTTTATTTGCGCTTTATTATTTTTCTGACTACGTCATTGCCAATATTTTGAACGAAAATGACAGTTCAAAAAGGTGACATGCGCCCGCTATATGGGAAAGGAATTTATTTAAAAATTGCTGAATATTATCCCTCCTTGACCGTACCGTACCTACAGGCTATACACCTTAATTTCAGGATCTCATAACAAAGCGAGGCCTTAAAACAATTGCCTCGAGAGTGGATGCCCCGCAATTTATTTTTTATCATATACAAAGGCAGCATAGCGGGAGGCCATAAAATATAAATAATGGTTGGTGTGATAGCCCTGTCGACTTCACCGCAGGAAAACTCGAAAAGCGTGTGGCGTATATCCATTTTTTACCTTCCTAGTTCGAACTAGATTCGTTTATACAGCGAGTATCATAAAGCATGGTGCCTAGAATGTTATGGTTTTCGATATTTGTGCTCATGCATATTCAAGCGGTTGGTGACGAACAGTCTTTACTCATTTTTTTTTTACATGACTTTGTCTTGGCTGGCACAAAGAGTTCATAATTCATTCGATGTTTTGTTTCTAAGTACGTATATTATTACTGTACTCAGCTGATAGAGCGTGAGCCTCTTAATCTCAGGGTCATAGGTGTGATCATCAAATTAAAATCGTCCTGGTCACTCAACCGTCGTCAGTGGGTTGTAACATGATGTGCTTATGTACGCATTTAAAAGTTTTCTTCAAGAATTCTAATGCCGCGGTCCTACGGCTTGCTTTCTCACAGGCCAGACCGAACCGTCGGCCTGTCGTCGCCCGTCCGATTGAAAGTATGGGATGAACCGTGGAATGCTGGGAACGGGCGGCTCGACCTCGACGAGCCATAGGAAATTAGGAACGTGGCATAACATAGAACTCTTCTAAGAAACAAAAGCTGCTTTCGAAGGCTCATTCCAGCTCTCAAGGTACTTGTTTTAATTCTAAATGGTTTTGTTTACAAACTACTAAACTTAATTATCTTACATCTTAATTAGAAACGTCACAGTCTTGTAAATAAACATCCATTCGTACTGACAGTTCACTTCCCAAGATCGATCAGAACTACAACAAGTTAGCCTTTTGAAGGAAGTTCCAAGATTCGGTAAAGGAATTGATTACCCCACAGCCTTTCAATAAATAGACTTGTAACACTAACTTAGGATTTAACTTAGTAGTTGCTTTTAATTACTGGCCGTAGCTTAGCAATAAAAACTAGGTGGCAAGTTAAATCATAAGCTGGTAGCTTTATTCAGGTCGTTAGTAGCTTAATACAGGTGTTGTTACACCTGGGATTCCAGTATTTGTATTTTATTGGAAAACGTGGCTTTAGTTGAATTTATGCTAGTGGAATTTGGATAGTAATTTCTGTACGATTATTATTGTGGTTTATTTGGACCATTTCTTAATGTATGTGTATAAGTAGATATTATTACAGTCGGTAAAGTTTTGTTTTTATGATAAATGATTTTTATTTCTGTAAGTAGGTTTGTACAAACACTTTTACAAGTCAATCATGTTTTTTTTTTTTTTTAACTAGATGAGGTCGGCGATTCCTATCTGACTACTCTGAGACGAAAGGCCGAAACAAACTCAAAGGTCACAGTCTCTTATAAAGTGCAGACATAATCTTGGTCACTTCATGTGAAGACCATGTAGATTGGTGTCTGAATTTTTAAATTTAGTTTTTAGGGTTCCGTACCCAAAGGATAAAACGTGACCCTATTACTAAGACTTCGCTATCCGTCTGTAACCAGGCTGTATCTCATGAACCGTGACAGTTTGACTTTTGAAATTTTCACAGATGATGTATTACTGTTGCCGCTGTAACAACAAATACTAAAAAATAGTATAAAATAAATATTTAAGGGGGCTCCTATACAGCAAACGTGATTTTTTTGCCGTTTTTATAGATAATAGTATGGAACCCTTCATGCGCGAGTCCGACTCGCACTTGGCCGGTTTTTTTTGTTTGAATTGTTGGTCTCAAGCGCTACTCCTGAGCATGAGGTCCTAGGCTCCATTCCTAGATCGGGTAAAGTGTAATTGGATTTTTTTTTTAATTTCTCCGTAGCAGCTCGGAGTCTCGATTTATGCTCGGTTGACGGTACCTAACCCTTCGGGGAACACAGGCGTGAAGCTATGTTTTTACCACCTACATATTATTTTCCATAAAAAAAAAAAACAAATTCTGTCCTGAAAGTTAATTATGTCTTAAAACGCGCCAGCCCGTGTCACCGTAATTGGAAACAGACCAACAAGTCTAGTTGAGTTCTACGCGATGAATTTTTCAATTTGGAAATTGAAAAATTAGCAAGAGGAAAACCTAATGACATTTCCGGCTAGTCCTGTGATTCATAATTGAGATGAAAATTGCAATCACATTTTCACTGTCAGATTAGCCATTAAGTTCCCTTTGATGAAAATGTACTCTTGTCGTTAATTGATAATGATAAATGATTTTATATCTGTAAGTAGGTTTGTACAAACACTTTTACAAGTCAATCATGTTTTTTTTTTTTTTTTTTTAAACTAGACTCTCTGACTACTCTGAGAACAAAGGCCGAAACAAACTCGGAAGTCACAGTCTCTTATAAAGTCCAGACATAATCTTGCGTCAGTTCATGTGAAGACCATGTAGATTGGTGTCTGAAATGGTCTTTTGAGGAAAGAACCACACAGATTGAGACGTTGACTGCTTTAGTAGGTAAATGATGAAATATTAATATTTTTGAAAGAAAACTTACATAAAAAAATAGATTAAATAAATACATAGTGATTAAAGAATGGGGGGGCTCGTGGCTAAGTAATAACAACCGCACGAGTCGATTGATGAGGTTAAGCTACGCTTACCGCGGTTGGTCCGTGGATGGCTGCCTGTCTTTATATGTGTATATGAAGCACGGAGGGGCCGGGCCTCGGAAAGGACGATAAGCCGTTGGTCCCGACTGTCATTCGTGGAACTTTGACAGTCGCTACGGGTCATCAGAAGCCCGATAGTCTGACAACCAGTCTTACCAAGGGGTATCGTATTACTTAGTAACTGGGTTGTGGAGGTCAGATAGGCAGTCACTCCATGTAAATTACTGGTGATCAACTGCATCCGGTTAGACTGGAAGCCGACCCCTACAGAGTTGGGAAAAGGCTAGGCAGATGAGGTAGATTAAATAATAATATTAGTACCAGTTACCTCGTGGGCACGTCATGTCACTTTTTTCCATGTAGCTGTGCGAAAATTAACCTTACTCGTAAGTATGAATGGGTAAAGGAATAAAAATTTTTATTCCTTTGCCCATCCCATATGTAAGACCGTGATTATTACCACCCACGTATGAAAAACAGATTAGTATTCGCAGTTCATTAAATTTAGAAAGAAAATAGCTGTCGACCATTTTTTTCTACCAATTAAAACACAAACATTACTTTTTTAATAATATTGCCCTTTTCACAGCCACCCATATCATTTATTTCATTACAACTGGCAATTTTGCTGTTCATTTCAAATCAAAACAATTTCGGCATTTTGAAATTATATTTAGAAAATTAATTAACTTTCTCCTACTCGTTGGAAGGTAAAATTAATATCTATTGCAATGTAATATATATTTTGTGAAGCCTATTTAATATCGTTCCTGTTTAACGTTGAACCCAATCAGTTTCTAAATTATAGTCATCATTGGTTTTAATTAGGTTCCGCACGAGTTTGGGGCCGGGAAATTGTTATTCCAATTTGCCTCTCTAATTGTGCGTGTTTTTAGGTATGTAGGTATAGGCATTTGTAATTGGTGTGTCGTCTTGGATTCGTGATGGAGAGCATTTTTACACTACTGGCCAAAAAAGGGTTGTAATGTTTTCAGGGTTCATGTTTGTGTGCATTGTGAGTTTCTTTATCCCACCATAACTTTTAAATGCCTTTAAGCCACCATAACGTTTAAGTGGGATATCTATCGTTAGAATCCTTACATCGTTCAGAGTGAAAAAAAAATAAATACAGCCCATGCTGTATTTATTTTTTTTAATTCAATATGTCGGGAGTATGGCACCATTTTAAAATGTGAAAAAAATTTAATTGTCAATTATTACGATATGGGTATCAGATTTAAGGCCTTGAACAGAAAATCCCAAAAAAGAAACTATATAAACTAGGTACATGTGAAACAAATTCAATTCAATTCAATTCAATTTCTTTATTTCAGACTACATGTGTCCATATAGAGTTAGTAAATACATGTAAATAAACTTAAAAATAAATGTTAGTACATATAAGGAATAGTATATAGGTATAAGAAAATTATCTAACGTGGATTTGTATCCACTGCCTCCATAGAGGACTATCTACCCTCTCAGCAATGACCCTCAGGTAGCCGTTGGAACTGTCCCTCACCCTGCGCATCAGCGATGCCGCTCGTTTACGGATTATGGCATGGAAGCCATCCACTTGTGCGTCAGCAAACATCGCTGATGCGCTGCAATATCTAGGCAGTCCCATCAGCAACCGGAAAGCATTATTGTACTGGACCCGCAGGGCGCTGACGGCCCGCTGTGTGTAACTGACCCACAAGCTACAGGTATAGTAGGATTGGCAGTAGGCCCTAAATAACGTCTTTTTTACCTCCCTACTACACCTATAAAACCTGCGGGCCAGCATGTTACACCTAACCGCCAGCCCCCTGCGTTCCCGTTCTACATCCGGATCGTCCACCAGATCCTCATTTACAACATGGCCAAGGTACACAAACTGGCTGACCCTATTTAACGCCACCCCTCCCAGTGTCACGGGCGGTACACACGAAGGCGTCATGCGCCCCGCCCGAAACACCAGCAGCTCGCTCTTCTTGACATTATATGTCAATCCGTGCGTCTTAGCATATTCTTCACAGATGCCCAGCAGTCTCCGCAGGGCGCAGATCGATGGGCTCAACAGCACCATGTCGTCAGCGTAACTAATGTTATTCACAATCTGACCATCTATAGAACATCCTACCCTGGTGCCATTGAGCTCACGTACCAGCTCCCTCACGTAAATGTTAAAAAGCGTAGGGGAGCTTACTCCCCCCTGCCTCACACCACACTCCAACTGATAGGCATCTGAAAAAGAACCAGCCCACCTCACATAATTCGTCTGATGGCGGTACCAGTACTTAAACATACTAGTAACACCCTCAGGCACTTTGTTCTCCCTAAGTTTATCCCACAGTCTATCATAATTTACATGGTCAAAAGCCTTAGAGAGGTCCAAAAAGGCAGCATATACTGGCGTCCCACGGTCAGTGTAGTACCTGACGGTATGCTTCAGGACTAATATAGCACTCTCAGTAGAGAGGCCAGGCCTAAACCCAAATTGGGCGTCTTCAAGTACTACAGACTGAGAAAGATGACCATTCAGCACACCGTCAAGCACCTTGGCAGCTGTAGTAGCCAAAGTAATAGGCCTGTAATTGTTTTTGTCACTGACATCCCCTGTTTTATTTTTCACAATGGGTACTACAACCGCCTTCATAATATCCTCAGGCAAATAAGCATGACGTAAGCAAAAAGTGTAAAACATCGCCAACACCCTACACAGGTGAGGACCCCCATGCTTCAGATGCTCCACGCTAAGTCCGTCGTGTCCAGGAGACCTACCCTTACACATGTTATGTAAAACCCGCGACACTTCCTTTGATGTTATTCTAACGGGCTCATCACGTAGAGGACCCGCAGCCCTGAGCATTTCCTTCCGCACTAGTACCCGTTGCTCCGTCTGAAAGTGCTCCCTGAATATGTTGGCGATGTCCACTGCTTCCACTTTGCCCTGTACACTCACCGGGAGACTCGGCTTGGGGTTTAACTTATTGGTCTGCTTCCAGAATTGTTTGAAGGACTTATTGTCATGATGCGTCGCTAGAATATCCATACGGACCTGTTCGCGATTGTCTTGTAGAGATTTAAGATTTTTCTTAAATATTTTCCTACTCTCTGACATTGCCTTCCAAATAGGGCCTGACTCTGGTTTTCCACAAGCACGCCACCGCACAAAATGAAGCCGAGCCTCCCTGTGAGAGTCCTTAACATACCTGTTCCAGCCAGCAATATGTCCACCCCTTCGAACCTCCCTACATTCGCTACTCTGAATAGCAGCCTCCTTAATGGAGCTAATGATGTCACTGTACAATTTATCAATGACTTTTTTATGACTGGTATCATTACAATTCGTATCAGCACAGCCTCTTAACTCGGTAGGAAAATCAATTTCTCTTAAGTTACGGTTACATATTTGCTCATACATTTCAATTTGTTTTCTGTCCCTCTCTCCCCACACTACTTTGTTATTAGCTTTCTTTATCACAATTTTCTTAGGTATTACTAATTCCAGGTTACATTCAACCACTAATGGGAGGTGATCAGACCAGTACACACCATGGCACACTTGCACATTACTAACAGACCTCCATGCTGCCTCAGTTACAAGACAGTGGTCTAGCCATCTTTTACAACCGTGTGCATCACTGATAAATGTGTACGTGTCTGACCCCCCACCCAGCGCCCTCATATCCGCGCACACCCAAGTTTGACCTTCGCAAAAATTTTCCAATTCAACCCCAAACAGCTGATTCGGATGCGCATTAAAATCCCCCAACATAAACACAGATTCAATATCACAGTTTTCAATAATAGAAGCTACCTCCCCCAAACAATTTGTAAATTCAATAAGATTTTCCGTCGAGTCAGTAGGCATATAAATAGAAAACACTAATATGTCCTTATTCGCTATTGACATTTTTATAGCAGCCAATCTGTCACTTTGGCACTGCACTACATTAACAACGTTAAAAAGACTTTTTCGCCACAATATCCCCACTCCTCCGTACGGTCTGCCTCTTAACAAACCACCTGAAATATCCACTGCAGACTTCCCAGTATAGCTAAAGTCCTCATCTATGTTACCAAGCAATGGAATTTCATGTGGTAATAGCCACGTCTCCTGCAAGGCTATTACGTCCGCACACGAACACAGATTCTTCACACACTGCTGTGACCGCTTTACACTCTTACAGTTAAAAGATATAAACTTAACACTTTTCCTATTAGCCATTAAAATTAACGTCTAAGTTGAACCTTTTTCTGAGCCTGACCTATGCTTCTGAACGTAATAAATTGCCTAAAAGATACACCGTCCGGCCACAAGTTTTCGTCCATAAACATTGATAACTTAAACTTCGGAATGAGAAACTTGTATGCTATGTAATCCTTTGGTAACTTCATATTTACTTTTTCAGGCGACACGACAACTTGCGTCCTACTTAACACATACTCCGCAACATCACTTTCCGAGGCTCCTTTATCAACATTATATATGTAGAAAGGGATACGAATATCTGCTGCTTTAAAATTACTATTAGGTTGCGCCGTAGCCCTTCCCTTTTTCCCAATAAAACGGTTGTTTACACGCTTATTATAAGTAACCTGCTTCCACGGTCCCCCTTCCTCTGCAATAGACGCCCATGTTTTGTCCGTCTCACCCGCACACCGCTCCTGCAGCCTATGCATGTTATCATTCTGCACTCCTTCCACTTGAACGCACGCGCCGCCTTCACTTTCACTTTCCGCAGTCCCATTCTTAGCCACCACGCTTCGCTCCTTAGTTACTGCATGCGGAAGCGAGACGGTACTATCCACATTCGATGTGCGCGAGAGTGTTCGCGGTGACAAAGCAGCCATATGTCCTTGAAATGTGCGAGACTTATTATCTGTCGGCTCCGCGGTCGATGACCCCGCACTTACTAACTCTGTCGGTACGCACATATCATTCGTTTTTTCTGCCCGATGTATAGTTGTTCCGTTACCCTCACATTTGGAGTCACACATTTCTAAGTATGAACTCTCCTCAAGTAGGTACGCACCTCTCCGTCTATTTATGTTGCCTTGAGAGTGTTCTATTGGCGAGTGGTGTAGACTATGCAGATCCGTTGTTCTATTAATTTCTTCAACTTTCTTAATAGTGGCATAGTTCTCTTTAACATATTTAATCTCCGATTGCAGTACACGAATGTCCTTTAACAGTTTGGTGACATCGACATGATCGAACGTTATAGGTGGTAATTTTTGTAGATCTTTCGCAACAAATACCGGAATGACCTCTGGATCCGTTTCTTTAAAAAGTTCTATTATGTCCTCCAGATCTCTCACGGACTTCCCTTTATTTTTCCGTGCTATCATACGCTTACTTTTCGGAATGGCTTGAAACAGTAAGCTCTTTGCACACTTTATATCATCTTCTGTGAAACCACTTTTACATATCTGTATTAGACTTTCATTGTCCATGACGTCAATTTTGTTCTGCACAAAAGATAACACCTCACTAATGACTATATTGCATTTACTGCACTTCACGATATTATTTTCCATGACGCGTATCCTAGGGGTCAATGACCCCAACGCTGAGTACTTAGCGCACGTATGTTCGCAATGAGCGCGTGGACAATACTGTTAAGTTAAGGTTTGCAACAAACATTTCATCTTTGGCTGCAAACGATTGCTATGCGAATGTCTAAATTGTCACTAAAATTTATAATATGTAAATGATAAATGATAAATGATTTTTATTTCTGTAAGTAGGTTTGTACAAACACTTTTACAAGTCAATATTTTTTTTTTAAACTAGATGAGGTCGGCGTTTCCTATCTGACTACTCTGAGAAGAAAGGCCGAAACAAACTCAGAGGTCACAGTCTCTTATAAAGTCCAGACATAATCTTGGTCACTTCATGTGAAGACCATGTAGATTGGTGTCTGAAATGGTCTTTTGAGGAAAGAACCACACAGATTGAGAGGACCTGTCCAGTCAGTGCACGCATTTGTCAGTAATCGCGCAGCTCAACTCAGAACTTAAGGAGCTCAACGATTCGACGAACAATACCAAAGAAAGGACATTGGGGTAGGCCGCATAGATTACTCAAACTGCCAGACCATGATTAAAAATAACAGAGAAAAAATAAAACAAACAAAAAAAAAAAGCAATGACCTACATAGTCTTCACATTCACAATAAAGTAAAATAATATAATACTTACAAAGTAAATATTAATGTCAACATTCAGTATGCAAAAATAAAAATAATATAAAATAAAATTGGAGCAGTTCAATCCCAAGCCTTTTTGTCCTCAATATAATCTTTAACGGTATAAAAAGCTTTCTGACACAACTTGCGTTTAATGAATGATTTGAATTTATTAAGACTCAGATCTTGAACGTGGCTTGGAAGTTTATTATAAAAGCGTATACATTGACACCTGAATGACCCACCTATTTTCTTGAGCCTTGTTGGAGGTACAACAAATTTGTGTTTGTTCCTAGTATTTATATTGTGGATATCACTGTATTTTTTAAACAATTTAATGTTTTTATGGGCATATAAAAGATTTTCAAAAATGTACTGAGAAGGCAAAGTCAGTATATTAATCTCCTTAAATTTCTCTCTGAGAGATTGTCTCGGACTTAATTTATAAATGCATCGAACAGCTCTTTTCTGCAAAACAAAGATAGTCTGATTGTCGGCTGCATTTCCCCACAACAGAATACCGTACGACATTATACTATGAAAATAGCTAAAGTACACTAAACGGGCTGTCTCTATGTTGGTTAAATTACGAATTTTCCTAACAGCGTATGCTGCGGAGCTTAGCTTTTTTGACAATTTATCTATATGTGGGCCCCACTGAAGCTTAGCATCCAAAGTTAAGCCCAAGAATACTGTGCTATCTTCAGGATTCAACTCTTCGCCCTTTATCAACACGTTAGTTTTCACCTGCCTAACGTGAGGTAGTGTAAACTTAATGCATTTGGTTTTTTTTTCATTAAGGAGTAAATTATTAACACTGAACCAGTGAACTACTTTTGAGATCGCTCTGTTTACATCGTCAGTAACCAGCTGCTGACGTTTAAGTTTAAACAAAAGTGAAGTATCATCCGCAAACAAAACTATATCATGATTATCCTTAATGAGGTAGGGCAAATCGTTAATATAAATAAGAAACAAGAAAGGACCAAGAATCGAGCCCTGTGGGACCCCCATTGTTACTATAGATCCGGGCGATCTTTTTCCATTAACGTCAACGCTCTGAATCCTATTACTCAAGTATGAAGTAAGAAGATCCAGAGCGGTGTTCCGGATCCCGTAATGGCGGAGTTTCCTGATTAACGTTTCATGAAGAACGCAATCGAATGCCTTGGACAAATCACAAAAGATGCCCAAGGCATCGCATTTGTCTTCCCATGCATTATAAATATGTCCTAAAAGTTCAACACCGGCATCAGTAGTTGAACGACCCTTTGTAAAACCGAACTGCTTGTTATGTAATAATTTATGTTTATTAAAAAATCTTTGCAATTGGTCTAAAATTAATTTCTCAAAAATTTTACTAAACGTAGGTAGTACTGAAATAGGTCTATAATTTGTGGGGTCTGATGTACTACCTGATTTAAACAAAGGTATTATTTTACTATATTTCATGAGGTCAGGAAACTCCCCACAGTCGATACAGTTATTAAAGATAAGAGCTAAAGTAGGTGCTACAATGTCAATAATAGACTTAGCAACTTCTACAGAATTACCCCACAGATCTGCTGTCTTTTTTACATTTAAAGTGTGAAAGGTTTTAATTATGTCTCTACAGGTAATTTGTTCAAAATTAAATTCCGAATCGCAAGCATTAACATTTTCCTTAAGCAAAGACTCAGCAACAGAAGTTGATGAGTTTAGGGATTTAGTAGTTGAAACGGGAATATCCGAAAAGAAATTTTCAAAGGCCGCGGCGACTTGTGAGTCTGATTTTATTATATTGTCATTAATAGACAGGCTGTAGTCAGCACTTCGGTTATTAGACCTTCCCGTTTCACTATTAATAATATTCCAAGTCGTTTTAATTACATTACTACTGTTTTTAATCTTCGAACTCAAATAACGCGACTTGGCCATACAACAAACTTTTTTAAATAATTTTGAATAGTTTCTAACATATAAATTAAATTCAGCAGTGTTTACAAAAGACCTTTCATTGTATAGTTCATAAACATTGTACAAAAACATTGTACCTCTTAGAATAAAAATTGTTCTACAGAATGATCCCCGACAGCAATGACAATTTTATTTATCTGTTCAATCAGTTAATTTGTTTTTACTTTTTAATTCGTTTTTGGCAGGGCAGTCTCATTTTTTAATTTAAATTTTTAATTTTAGTGTCGGTACGTGAAGTGACCTACGTGCTAAAATGAGGCCTCAAAATTATATATTTTGTTATGGGCTAATTCTTTAAAAGTGAATACGTCAAATTACAAGTCACCTTGTATATGTTTACATCCCATTGTTTTATTATCATGAAAGACATTCAAGCCCAAAATTCAATGTTCTTCTGAATCCCTCATAATATTCTTTTGTTACGAAATAAATAATAATAGTAAAAAAAGTAGTTTTCCTTTTTACCAGTCCCAATAAAATCAAATTGAAAAAAAAAACAAAAAACTTTGTACTGGAATTATGCTCAAATAAATTAAGTATTATTATTTTGTGTTATTTTTTATTCCTACATATTTTCATTTTCATTTAAAACATGATAATGCATCAATTTCAGTCAGAAAAAGTCCCTGTTTTTTTTTTCCTTGAAATTGAAGAAAAAAATCTTGTTTCATATGTTAGAATTTACTCTCTTTTTTTCACGTAAGATTTTTACCCATTTTTTTGCTCCCAGGCATCATCATCATCATTTCAGCCGAGAGACGTCCACAGCTGGACAGGCCTCCCCCAAGCACCGCCACTTCGACCGGTTCTGTGCTCACGCGCATAAATATAAAAAAAAATTTTAGTCGCAGTTCAAGTCCGCGCCGTTTGTTTTCGTGAAAACAGATTGAAATTTTACTACGGTTTCCGATACTGCCGTAGCCATTGTATTTGCTCGACACTAGATTTAGTAGGCTCATTGCATTCCTTATAAAGTAAGCTTTCACTGATTATGATATTTTACAGTTCGGAGTTGATTTACGACCAATATGAGACGACATCTTAAACGATTTTGCTATTTGCAACAGATTTTGCTATTGTATTTGCTTGACACTACATTTTTTAGGCTCATTGCATTCCTTTTAATGCAAACTTTCTTCGGTTGGAGTTTCTTCATTTCTGAGCAGATTTACGGCTGATATGAGTAGACATCTGCCATTATTTTGTTATTGTCAACTTCATATTTTATTTGACAGGCCAGTTGGCGTGGTTGGTTAAGATACCGCCTATCATGTCGCAGGTTCGATTCCCATCCAGGACCAACATTTGTGTGCATGAACATGTCTGTTTGTCCTGAGTCTGGGTGTAATTATCTATATAAGTATGTATTTACAAAAAAAAAAGTAGTATATGTAGTATATCAGTTATCTGGTTTCCATAGTACAAGCTCTGCTTAGTTTGGGATCAGATGACCGTGTGTGAAATGTCCCAGGATATTATTATTATTATTATTATTATTATATTCATTTTTATCCCTATTTTGGCCAATATTTCTGTTGTATCTCTTTAGGTTCTGGTAGTGCTTTGTGAGCTCTTGACAAAAGCACCAGAATAACTGATCTAGCGAAACACGTTATTGCGCTATATTTCGACACATAGTGAAAAGTAGAGGGTCGCGCGCATACTCGCGCATGCATAGTGTGACGTCACATGCAAATTATATCCGGCCTTAAAACTGTTATAAATTTTACCTATCTTTTGAATGCTCAACTAGTATACTAACATTAAAATTCTTGTAGTTATTAGCAGTTAAAATCTTACATATTTTTGTCGGTCACAAATATTGAACTTACCACAAGTACACCGAGCGAAAAGACGATTTCACGTCAATAAATCTGTTTCCCAAAAACGTTAGTATTAAGTATGTATTACATTCTACAGCGTGATACAAATTATATTGACAAATCGTATTGATGTATGGTCGGGACGTGAGGTGACACTTCTTTTCGCACAGATTTCGATTATTTTATCCTCATATTATTATCTTTTGCATGAGCGATCGGAAGAACTTATTCATTACTCTGTCATGAGGTTATCGGGATATCTCTGTTGCCTGGGGAATAAAGCTTATTTGATGTATCTACACATAGACTTTTGAAAAACTTCCTAGTTAAAAGTTAAAAAAAAAATGTTTCTTTTTTAAAAATAACCCCTTGTCTGCTGTCAACCGTGGCCTATACTTTAAATTATATTATATGACGTCATATTATTCTAATTTTAAATAGTTTTTGTAAGACTTTGGTATACAACTTACTTATTTTACTTACTTACTTTGGTATAATATTTTTGGACTTTGGTAAGTCTACTACCTATTTATAAAGTGCCAATACCCACAGATATCAAGGTCTTCCGTTTATTTTTATCACCTCATCATACCCAAAACAAAACATTCATATCAAACGACCTCCTTTCAAATTCGTCCGACATTGATCCATAAAATAGCAATCCACTTTTACACGTCAACCCATACGTGGCCATTCACCACCATTCCCAAAGGAACCCGAAGAAGGATTATCATTTCTCTGTCACGAACAAGATTTTCACAGAACTCAGTATTCTGCAACTTAGTTCCCAAGCTATCAGGAAACACGTGATAAAGGAAAATTTTGACATCGTGATTATCTCCTCACACACAATAATAGGTTTCTACTTTTACTTCAGAATTCTGACAAGCATTATCCATGTTTAATAAACGTGTCTTAAAAAGGGACTGAGAATGTGAAACGTAATTTTCTGCAACCTTTAAATTTTAAACGGACGTGGAGTGGGTTTCTATTTTAGGAGGAAGAATTTATAATATTAAGTGAGTAGGTAAAGGGTTGGGGCTTTTATTGTTTAGCTCTGTTTGATTGAAGTCGGGAGTCCGTATTATTAGCTGGTTGGTATATCTGTAGTACAAAATGAGGCTTATTTTGTATCATATAAAGATGAGTTTGTAACATTAATATTAAATCCTACGTGTAAGCGCTTTTTTATGATCAAGTGGTAGTTTAATATTCCCCACAGCAACGATAGGGCTGTGCTCTTAACACTTTAACTTAGCCCATTCAATTCAACGCGCCATCGAACATAAGCCTCTGCTGAAAGGAAGTTTCACATCCCAGTATTAACTGTCGGCAAGTTAGATAGCGATCCCAAAACCCAGACTTTGCGCACGGTTAATCACAACGGACATTTAGACCATTTGTATTAAAATAGGCTCCTCTATATTCACAGAAAAGTTAGCGAATTATCTTTTCCTACTGCTTGTACCTACATTTCTCTATTGCCATTTACTTGGGATAGTACGTGCACTCACTTGGTTGCTACTAAAATCTTGTGGATGAAAACCAAGTCAAACTTTGTTTGACCCAATTTAAAGTGTATGACTTCCTCGATAACCTGCAATGCAAGTGGTCATTGACACAAGATTCAACAGAGAGTGCAGGCTTTTGCTATAGTTATTGCTATAGTTTAGCACGGCCATAGCGGTCATTGCCCTTTTCCTAATATCTCTTCCTAGGATTCAGGACGTTAACGGACTTATTAATAATAAATAATAATATCCTAGGACATTGTTCACACACGGTCATCTAATCCCAAACTAAGCAGAGCTTGTACTATGGAAACCAGATAACTGATATACTATTATACTACTTTTTTTTTGTAAATATATACTTATATAGATAATTACACCCAGACTCAGGACAAACAGACATGTTCATGCACACAAATGTTTGTCCTGGATGGGAATCGAACCCACGACCAGCGGCATGGCAGGTAGTATCTTAACCAACCACGCCAACTTTAATTCAGTTATTCAAATAAAAAAGTGTGTATCGTATCAGCTCCGACGCTCGACTGGAGTTTACTCCTTATGTACGATTGTTTTTAATATAATGGATAGATTGACCGCTACAATGAAGACTGGCCGAAAAAACCAAAACAAGTATGCACAAAGTGAAAGGTAGAGACGCCAGCACATCAAGCTACTACAATCGGTCAGATTTCTTTAATAGATTTTCGACTTTATTGCTAAAGCATTAGGTTCAAGGTTGATTGGGAAAATCTGACAGTTTCGGGTAGGTTGACCTGCTGGCGTCTGTACGTTGCGCAGAAAAACGTGACGGTTTTGAGTTAATGCTTGTTTTAATTTCACTCCGCATAAAATTTCCACACCGGGAACCTTATATGAAAATCGATTCTTAAGGAGTATACTCCAAAAATGCTAGAGAATGGGGTGGGTCAATGACTGCTCTTGCCATCCTAAAACGCGACGACTATAAAAAAAAACTTTATTGGAATACCTTAAAAATTCCACGTGTCAATAAAATGTTATTACCTACACAAAGACAACACAACGAAACTTTTAATTCAATATGCTCAGGACAAAATGTAAAACTAATATAGTTTACAATAAAAAGGTGTGAATAATAAAACAGACATAATCCAGGTTTAATATAACTTCTAGGAAAATGTTCCCGAAGTCTGATTTGTTTGTAAAAGTTTGGAAGAGCTTAAATATTTGAGGACAATATTACGTAAACCTACGTAGGTAAAATTTTATCCAGAAAATGGAGACAATGATTCAAAAGAACAGAATATTTATTTTTGTTGGTCACCCATCCTCGGACCAACTCCGGCAAGCGTAGCTTAACCTGATGGATCGACCCGTGCGGCTGTTGCTCCTCCTCGGAAGGTTTATGTGTATAATACATTCTTAATAAAGAAATCTCGGCTTTTTATTACTTTTTACCTAAATCAACGTTACAAAATTATGGTCCATACAAAAATATTGCGTTAGGCTTCCAAATAGCTTCCAAAATAAGATTTTATCATCAATATTCTGAAGGTGTTTTTAATTAAGAACGTGACAGATGGGTTTATTCATTAATTAAAACTTATTATTCGTCTAAAAAAAGATATCGTCTAAAGGACTGGATAAAAATAACTTTCGCCGCCAGATTGCCTGCTTGTCGGTCTTTTACAGATTGTACTTCGGTGAGTGTGCCCAAGAACTCCACGACCTGATTCCACCGGCCCCCTTCTACCATCGGACATCTAGACGCACTGCCAGTTACCATCCCTACCTGGTTGATATTCCACCAATTCGCACTAAGCGCTTCTAAATGTCTTTTATAATGCGCACTGCTAAAGAGTGGAACTCACTACCTGCGTCTGTGTTTCCGAGCGCATACAACCCTAATCTCTTCAAAGTGAGAGTGAACAGGCTTCTTCTGGGTAAGCTCTCTCCATCGTCGACTTTGTCTCTGTCACCTCTGACCTAGACTAGAGTCAAGAGCAAACCCATCTCAAATAAAAAATTAAAAAAAACTTTTGGTCTTTATCAAATGATTCTAGACGAAGCCCAATACGAGTAAAAGTATAAACTTTCCTATCAAAATCATAATTACTCAGACGTCTTTTGGAATATTGCAACCTTATAAGACCTTTAACCTTACTTTATAACCTTTTGTTTGATTATATAAATAATTAACTAACCAGCGATCAACCCATGGTTCGTACGGTTTTCGCGACTTGACAAAACATGGAATTATCTCTTAGGTAAATGCTACTACTCGATTAATGATTTTATGAATGAAACGTTGACGTAAATAATAGGTTGGGGGAAAAGTTTCTTCGCATTTTTTAAGAAAATTCAAAACATTTTTTAATATAGTTTATTTACATTTAACTAAAGTATGTAGGTACCATTTTGTTCGATAACTTTTTGCCATCTTGTAGGTAGGGACATGATCCCATTGCTATAGAAATTTTGGGACTTCTGGTCAAAATACCGCGACAAGTGGTTTTGGCAGTCCTCTCGTGATGTTAATCTGACACTGCCTAAAGAAGTCTGAAGAGACCGAAACAGGTGGAAATCTGAAGGTGCAAGGTCAGGACTATACGGCGGATGCATTAACACCTCCCAGCCAAACTCTCTTAATTTTTGCTGAGTGGCTAAAGATGTGTGAGGTCTAGCGTTATCATGATGAAAAACCACACCCCTTCTGTTGATTAATTCCGGCCGCTTTCTCTCAACTTCTTGCTTTAATCTCATCAGTTGTTCGCAGTAGAGTTCAGAATCGATGGTCCTGCCTGGTGGTAACAGCTCATAATGAATAATGCCCTTCCAATCCCACCACACACACAGCATCACCTTGTTGCGAGTTAACCCGGGTTTCACCACAGTCTGTGAAGCCTGACCGGCCTTTGACCACGACCTTTTTCGCACGTTCTTGTCATACGTGATCCACTTTTTATCACCAGTTATCAGCTTCTTCAAAAATGGTTCGGTTTCATTACGTCGTAATAAAGAATCACAAATGAGTACACGGTTCATTAGGTTTCTTTCAGTGAGCTCGTGAGGTACCCAAATGTCGAGCTTTTTTGTGTACCCAGTTTTTTTCAAATGCGCCAAAACTGTTTTGTGGTCAATTTCCAGTTCTTCCGCGACGTCGTAACTACTGATATCTTGCTCCACTTTTTCAAAAATGGCATCCATTTTATCTGTAATAGGGCGACCAGAGCGACGTGCATCTTTGACATCAAAATTTCCGGATTGAAAACGCTTAAACCAAATTTGTGCTACTCTCACAGACACTACACTAGGTCCATAAACATCGCAATTTTTTTTCGCGACTTGCGTTGCATTTTTACCTTTTTTGTAGTAAAATTTTAAAATGTATCGAATTTCTTCATTAGATTCACTCATCTTGATGGTACGAAAAACAAATGAAAATCACACATTTTCCTAATTTGAATTTGGAATTATGTTCTTTAAAATTTAAACTTTCAATGATACCAAAACCAGCCAGATACAAATAGTATAGCCAAAGAGATTTTATTACAAGTTCATACATACTATAATGCGAAAAGACTTTTTCCCCAACGTTATAGTAGGAAATAATTTTATCCTCTTCTATCTCTTTGACTTAATTTAATCTTTTTGATATCTCCAGAATTTATATTTAATTTTGACTAGTTTGCAATTTGAATGACATACAAATTTATTTAATTCAATGTTATATCTGCTTATTAAACTAACCACAACCCTGATAATGTATTTGTACGCCGGAAACGACAGAATATTATGAACTTTTAAAGTATTTAACAACTCTTTAACAGTATTCTTACAAATAAATGGACTATTACTATTGAGGTTTCTTTATTATGTTATGTAAGTTTAATATTAATGTATTATACACATAACGAGAGAGCAGTGTTGGCCCAGGGGTAACGGCCGCAACTTACGAGTTGAAGGTCGTGGGTTCATACTCAAGCAAGCACTTTGTGTTAATTTTTTCATCACTACTGTTTTCTAAACGGAGAAAAAACCTATCCTAAAACCAAAAAATCGAAGACATAATGTGACAACCACCATCCCGCACTGGGCCCAAGAGGCGGATTATGGCCCAGTCTCTCTCACAGAAAGAGTATAATTGTATAATATTCCAACTGCTGGGACACACGCCCCCTGTATCCTATCTCTGTATTAACAAGGCAGACACGAAAAGCGATTTTAATTTATATTACCTATAGGACTTTTAAATGTGTTCGTAGCCAATGTTAGTTACTTTTACTTTCACATCATTTGCATCGTTTGAATTCCAAAGACGCTTCACAGAAATTGTAATAAATTGAAATTGCCCACACGCATTTTTTTTCTGTATTTTCTATTCATACTCAAACTTTCAATAGCATCTAGCTTGTTCACATTGGAATGCAATAAACTTAAAGCAAAAATAAACCTGAACCGATGCAAAAAACATTTAAAAAAAATTGAGTCGTCTCGGAACGCCTGTCAGATGTGAAACACCGAAAATATTTTATGTGTTTGTATGAGCACTTACGAGCGCGTGGCGACGTGTCGCCACGCCAACAGGCAGCGTCCACCATGTTTCACAGAAAAAATATATATATTGCAAGATAAGGTACCGCGAGTTCCATTTAACTTTGTTGAAGAAGTTAGAACAGGAAATCTGGTACATTACCTCAAGAAAACTTAAGAGTAAACTTACCGAGATTATCGGCTCGATATAGGGGGAATATGGCCACCCATAACACAACCAAAAGGCCTGTTCTCCTCTCCATTTTGCACACACTGTCAGTTTCGCACTTCTGAGTCAAAGTCAGTTGTTTTTTTGGTTTTGAACGCCATTACTGCACTGTCTTTTGAAGATGGTGATTTTGGAAGGCTTATACGGTTTTAGGCAGAACCTGAAACAAAGAAAATGTATGATTAGACTAAATAATATTTTATTGAAGAACAGAATTCGTTATTTATTGTAGTAATATACACCGTGATTATATTTAAGTGTTTGATTGAATATAATCTAACACTAAAATATAACAAAGAACAAATATATAAACGAAAAAGAAAAATAGAAAGCTCATTGGGCATCAAAAAATTCGTCCACATCGCTGTCAGTGGGAAAAGAGCCCAAAAAGCTGCCATCATTGTCACGTTGGATGGTAATGCTCATCCAAAATCAGTCTGCCTAGCCTTTTCCCAACTATGTTGGGGTCGGCTTCCTGTCTAACCGGATGCAGCTGAATACCAGTATTTTACATGGAGCGCCTGCCTATCTGACTTCCACAACCCAGTTATTGGGTAATCCGATACCCCTTGGTAAGACTGATTGTCAGACTTTCGGGCTTCTGACGACCCGTAACGACTGCCAAAGATCCACGAATGACTGCCGGGACCAACGGCTTAACGTGCTTTCCGAGGCACGGAGGAGTCTCGGTATGTAAAGATGGTCACCCATCTACGGACCAACCCCGGCAAGCGTAGCTTAACCTGATGGAAGGACCCGTGCGGCTGTTATTACTTAGCCACAAGCTCTTCCTCCATGGCAATGCTCATCCATTAATCTAAAAATTGGCCATGTGAAGAAACGACCAACCACTTGGCGATGTCCCGAAATACTCGATGAACACTGGGACCCCACGGCCTTAGTGTTTCAACCCCAAATGGCTCAAATATATAGCTTATAATAAGCTTGTTATTTTTGCGCCGTTTGAGATTTTTTGCTCCTGCAGCAGCCGCCCCAGCACAGCCCGCTGTGCTAGGATGATGGGATGGCGCAAGAGTGTCGACACAGGTTGCATCTCGCCACACATTAGACTAACATAAGCATTAAACAATAACCTGGAGGTTGGCGATCTCACTTCTTGAGTACGTTGGGTCAAAATTCTAGCATTAAAGTCGATGTGCAGGGAGAGGTTTGCCACATTTCTGTGCGGTTCATTTGTTTACCAGCCACGAATCTGTGTGTAGCGTGGCCGTAGGCCGTAGTGGAACCCGCTTAGATGTTCATAGTACGCGAAGCTAAGTACACCCTGTGTTGACAGAATGTGTTATGAGCAAGAACCATTGATTAGATAATTCAAATTGATTATTTTGGTCGTTGCGGTTGGGCTAATTTAAAACATTTATGCAAACCCTAGGTTATTGCAAAGAGGGTGTGTGGCCTGGTAGAGATTTTGTTAATGATTCTATTTGTGTTACTTAGTACGCACTTAAAGTGCTTCAATTAAAGTTAAATTGTTAATAAGGTATGATGGGGTTGGTATATCCATGTGGATAAAAAGCCCCTTTTTGATAACAAAGAATAAAAAATAAAATAAAAAGTACAGTCACGAGCATTAATATGTTACACTAACGCAAGATTCAATACCAATGTACTCCTAAAGTTTTGATAGAAGTTGTATGATGTAACGAACATAGTAGTTTCAAAACAATCCATTCTTCCATATTTAAATATTATAAATACTCGTAAATTCGAAAGTAACTCTGTCTGTCTGTTACCTTTTCACGCCTAACCACTGAACGGATTTCGATAAAATTTGGCAATATATGGCTTCCTGAAGAAGGACATAGGCTACAAATAATCCTTCAGGAGGTGACAAATAGAATGAAAGTTAGGGATATGAACATTCTAATTTATGCTTTTGGTAGGAAATAAAGAATTATGTGGTTCAGCGTTTTTTGTCGCTCGTTATATTTCCGCAGAAGCTCGCGCGTGAAACATGTCTTCGGGAATAACGAAAGATGATGCATTTTTGGGCTTGATAATGTGTTTAAAGAAAATAAAAGCACGTTGGTTGTGGTGTAAAGACTGGCTTCTGAAACGGAGGTCATACTCACAAATTCGCGTCAAAAGATGGGCATAACTATTTAAAGATAAACGAAGAGACGCACTTAAACCTTCTGGCTTTAGTCACTCCGCTAATACAGAAAAAGAAAACTATCATGAGTGATGCAATAGGTCATCACGAGAAACGTCAGCAACACTGAGATTTTTAACTACGGTTGCTCATACGAATGTATGAATTTTTCTCAGTCAAATCATCTCTGTAACAATGTTATTAATCTTCTTAGCCAGTATATCCCTGTTAGCATTTCGAAATTCGATCAATAGATTTATATTTATCAACCAGTATGTTGTAGGCGTAATGTTTTTTATTACGATCATGGTAATCTTTGGATTTTGTCTTCTAAAGTCAAGTTTCGCTTTTAGGCCTCATTTACGGAGACGCGGGGCGGCGCGGCCCGCACTAAATTCAATATATGGCATTGTAAGAGAGCGTTTAGAGAGAAGCGATTTTACACGCGTTTCTTTGAAACGCAGGCGGAGCCCGCGGATGGCATCGCCGCGTCGCACGTGACGTTTATCGCGGCGGCGCACGCAGCGTTTGGGCTAGCTATTCCTGCAATTCTCCGTTCTCGGTAAAACGTAGAGATACCCGCGGTGGGGCCCGCGGCATCGCACGCCTCCCGTCTTCGTAAACAACATCGTACATTGCCATATGTTTGTGTTTGCGCGTGTGATAACGCGGGCATCGGCACTCGTCGCCTCTCCGTAAATGGAAAAATCGTTCAACGCGCCGTGAGACGTCACGCAACACACGTCGCACGATTATACGACGCGCATACATTGTTTACCTGGATTAACACATAGGGTACTTTTGATCCCGGTAGGTACGTTCCCGTGGGATAATTTCCGATATCCAAGCGGCCGAAACTGCGGGCTAAAGATTAAGAAATAGGTCTATATTTAAAGTTGCAATCGTAACTTCACTAGATATTCGTTGCGTAGAGCGGGGCCTTTATTATCCTTTCTTAAACCTTAATAATATTTTGCTTAAATTATTCTAATAGATCCATAACTTACGAGACAGGAAAATATCGTACGATACTTAAACTTAATGGTCTCAAATTGCCTACACGTATTCACCTGGCGTAGTGATCAATTCTCGCTCATTTTTTTTTGTGTAAAAAGAGTGCTGCTGTGGAAAAATATTTTCTAAAGACATTATATTAGTTCCCTTATTAACTGCAACTTTTACTAACTGAAATAAAGTCTAAATTAACTCATAAGTCGTTTAAACTTAGTAAAATGTGTTAACTGCGCCATAATGACTAGTCACCTACTTTGAACCGCGTCAACACTATGTAAATTAGGTTAAATATCCCACAATGATATGTCGGGTCCCAGTTCGGCGAAAACGGGAAATAAGGCCAAGTTATTCCTCATAAATGCTTAAAGACTGCTCCACTATGTAAATCTCATGTTAATGGAGCCACGCAACTAGGGGTAATTGTTTTATAAAATTAAAAGCAGTTGCATAAATCTGAGATTCATTAAGTTTAGTGATCACAGCTAGTTAGGTATTAGTGGTTACTTTATAATTAGTAAATATCTGCATGCGATTAGCATTGAATAGGAATCCATATTCATACTTCTATACTCCATACTAATATTTACATTCGAAAGTAACTCTGTCTGTCGTCTGTTACCTTTTCACGCCCTAATTGCTAAACGGATTTAATAGAAATTTGGAACACGGATAGACCATAATACAGGACATAATTTTCATCTCGAAAGTACGTTCCCGTGGGATAGTTTTCGACCTAAACGTTGGCGCCTCAAGCTAGTACAAAGCTAGTACACCTCTTAGGGCGATACCAAAATAAATTGGAGGTTATTTTGTAACCATTTATTTCACTATTACAGCACTGTTATTTCACTATTTCAGTACGTGGTCTGTTTCAAAAATGGTTACTGAAATGAAAAATAGTTAGAGTATTAAAAAAAAAGGTTTATTAAAGCTTTTCAAAATATTCCAACTTCAATTCACTTATGCATTCGGGTGAAACAGCTTTCGAAACATTTAAAAAATGTATCTTGCGGGAGGTTGAAAAATGACCGCCGAAATTCTTCGACGTCTTCGACTGCAGTGTTAAATTTCCGTGAGAAAAAATCGGATAGAACTAAATATGGAGGATGAGGTAACATTTGTACCCCCGGAATATTCAATTATCTTGGTGAAAAAGAATGACTCGGACACCACTCCTTGGGGGCTCGCTATTCAACTCCCCGAAAGCGTGAGTCAGACGAACTCCGCGATACCATTCACTAGTAACTGTTCTACGGTCTTCTAGCGGAATTACAGCTAGTTGTTCACAGCGTCGAAAAAAAAAACCGCTATCATTTTTTTATTAACGCTCTGACCGCGAACAACCTTTGTGGGCAACTTGTCTTCTTTAAACACCCATTGCGTGGATTCTTGCTTCGTAAGAGGATCGTAGCTGTAGATCCAAGATTCGTCAGTTGTAAGAATGTAAGATACGTTTTGCGAAGTTCCTCCTTCGAACTTTTCTAGCATAAACTTGCACTAATCAATACGACGCGATTTTTGCTCTTTGGTGAGAGAATGAGGTATCCATCACGAAGCAAGCTTCCTAAATTTAAGGTGTTCAGACAGGATGGTGGAAACTGCCTCTGATCCAATCCTCAGTTTAGCCTAAATCTCTCGATGCTGAAATCTCGATGTCCGGCTTTCGTGTCTATTCTCCTGCAATAGCCACTCTACCCTGATGACATTTTCATGAGTTACTGCAGTTGAAGGTTGGCCGGGTCTGGGGTCATCGTTTAGGTTCTCTGGACGACGTTTAAATTCACGACACCAGTAAGTGATTATTGCTAACGCAGAAGTAGACACCCCAAATGTAGTTTATAAATTTTCGTGAGATTCCTTGAAGGTTAACCTTCCTTATAATCATAAAAAATCATAGCACGAAAATCTTCCCGCAAGACGTCCATTGTTGCAAACAAAAGAAGAGTGCCACAATAATCTTTAAAAATATTTAAAAAAAGAACTACACATAGGTGGCCAATAATTTTCATCCAGGAGATTTGTATTGAAATTAACCATCAATTCAAAATAGTTTAAAGAAAAAAGAGATTGCATTTATTCCGTGGTTTACAATTTTCGAAACAACCTAGGTATTTAATTTTTGGATATAATGTCTATTGACTATTTGATTAATACTCTGACTGAAGGAAAACGCAATTGGGTTAAATTTCCTAGATAGAATTCTATTCTGAAAATATCTCTCCTTTTTTATATTTTTTTCTGTAATTCTAAAATCCTAAGTAATTTGCGCGTATTAGTAATTGAAAACTGGCTATAAATATTTTTGATAGATCGCTTAATAATAATAATAATAATAACCTGGGACATTATTCACACACGGTCATCTGATCCCAAACTAAGCAGAGCTTGTACTATGGAAACCAAATAACTGATATACTACATATACTACTTTTTTTTTTGTAAATACATACTTATATAGATAATTACACCCAGACTCAGAACAAACAGACATGTTCATGCACACAAATGTTTGACCTGGATGGGAATCGAACCCACGACCTGCGGCATGATAGGTGGTATCTTAACCAACCACGCCAACTGGCCTGTCAATAATAGCAGAGTGCGTGTATGACCAGATGTATGAACATAACGAGGCAAAAGGAGTATGTAAGAATCGTAGCGGGTGGCGTTCTGTAGTTTCTACCTTCCTCGACGCGCGTAAGGCGTGGGTGTTTAGCTTAATTTATTTTTAAACCATTTTTATTTGGTTGGGCGCTTTTATTTTGATTACAGCGCATTGTTGCGCTCTCTTTTTTCGCATGTGGAAGTAATTGACACTGTCACTTTCTTATTCCCGCACAGTTCGCCTTTTACATATCACCTTAAAGGGAGAGGTAAAAACTACCTAGAACGTAGAATAAAGTGATGTAGTTTTACTTGTTAGTAGGTCATCCTTGCGCAGAGAATTGTTCAAACAAAGGGAAACTTTTCTACTGTTTGACTTTTTGCTTTTTTGCAAAATCATACGTAAATCTATGAACTCATTCTAGTTGAATTTGGCGTATCGAATAGTAACGATACCCTTCGAAAAATCGAGTCCCTTCAGTTTTAAAACATATAGGAACATTTCCAATCTAATTTTAGTGATTTCTGAAAAAAGAGCAATAGTGGAAATGTCACCTTTTGTTCGAACACTCCTCAGTTATAGTCACAAGTGGACAGCAATTACTGAGAAATAAATTGCCGGTCTGATATTCTTTTTCCGATAACAACTAGACAGTTAGAGATATTGTTTAGATGTACTGAAAATAGGGAAATGTATTGTTAGAATTAACTGAATATAAACTTACGAGTAAGTTTTCTACTAAAATCCCCCAATTTTTTATTATTTTGCTATATTTATATAATTTAAAGTCTTAAAATAATAATAATATACAAGTATATAAAAAAGGAGGGAAAATAATCATAGGGCATCAAAAAAAGTCTGCATCGCTGTCAACAGGAAAAGTACCCAAAAGGCTGGCAGCATTGCCACGTGTGCAACGTGGCAATTCTAGTTCTTTGGCCAAAAATAGCACAGCCCTCTAGTCACGTGTGCAGTCGACCATCCACTAAGCGATGTCTCAAAAAACTAAGAGGGCACTGGGACCGCATGGCCCTTGTGTTTCACCCCGAAACTGCTCGAACATATAAGTCCCAATAATACTGGAGTATTTGCGCCGTTTGAGGTTTTAAGCACACAGTTAGTATTTAATTTGATCCGGTAAATCGACTATTGCATTACATAATACAATAATTGATGCTTTCGCATGACTTCTCAGGAAATAAATACCTACCTACTAATATTATTGGTGTGACAATAGAAGGAGAGAGTGCTCAATTGCAAATGAAATGAGTTATGTAAATACACAGTAAAAGGACACCACCGTCTCTTATTCCAGTAATATTTTAATCTTACTTTGGTGCGAGAGCGAGACAGCTATGGCTAAAACAAGGACGGCTGCTGTATACAGCAACCTTCCTTTTTTATTACTGAAAAATGTGTTTTTGTTACTTCATTGTAAGGCCGACTTACATTTCCTCAATTAAGTAGCCCTGTGCCCAGTGAGTTACTCTTTATATTCCTACTTGACTCGCTGAAATACAAGCAAGGCGTTCTGTTTTGTGTTACTTTTTACTTAGCTCATCGATCGATGTCCAAATGTCGGTCCTACTGGTTCTGTGAGCAAGATTTAAAAAAATAAAAATAAATTAAAACTTTATTCAGTTCAGAAAAAAACCCAATATAACATATAAAAAAAAAAAAACTAGTAACAGATTACATAGGTCAAGCCTTAGGCGCTAGATTTTTCCGCCAGAGTTGCGGGTTGTTCGAAAGAGTTACCGTAGCCCTGGCACAGGCAACTGAAGGAACACGGGTGGGTTTCAGTCAGTAGAAGTCTGACACGCCCTCCCGCTCCACCCAGAGCCGGAGAAGTTATTTGATGATTTCCCATCCACAAAAAAAAGGCGCTAGATTTTTACAAATTCCCTGGACCCCACACTGGGATTCCCTGTGTCGTGGGGTCCAGTCTCTTCCCAAGTAAAGCAAACATTTTCATATATTAAGGTGAAGTAGGTACTTAATTATTTATTATAATTACAATAAAAAAGAAAAATAAAACAATACAATGTAAAACTTAACTTACTAAAATTATCATGTTGTAGAAAGACGGTTAGGTGACTCAGTGTCTCGGTCGGGGATTATATATGAACTTTTAAAGATACTGTGACCTCTGAGTTAGTTTCAGTCTTTCTTCACGCACGACGACCTCATAAAATAACATCACGCATATATTCCCCGAAGGGTTAGGCAGAAAAATATAAAATATCATTTACTGAACTCGTTGTGTCGCTACTGTAAATACTTGCGGAAGTGTAAATAGGCCTTCACTCATTAAACACAAAATAAATCTTGAAAGTAGGTCATAAGTAAGAGAAAACATCCGGATAGTCGGATGCCTTGGAAAATAAACGCAAAAATCGTGTCAGCATTTCTGCTCGAACAGTAAATCTTACTATTTTCCTTATTTAATCTAATATTAAATCTCGATATTCTCTATGAACAAGTTAAAAAACCTTTATTATTTATCACAGTAAAAAACTCTCTAACAAACAATCTAACACTAAAATAAAGTTACAAAAATAATATCCTAACCAGCTAAAACTATTAAAAAAAAAAAAACTAACATATGGCGTCGAAAAGTTCATCCGCATCGCTGTCGACTGGTAAAGTACCCAAGAGACTGGCGGCATTGCCACGTTGTACGGCAATGCGTAGCCTCTGGCCAAGGTAAAAGCCTGCCCTTGGGTCACGGGAAGTGTCAACCAGCCGTTTGGAGATTTCCTTGAACAAACCATGAGCACACGGACCCCACGGCCCGAGGGTTTCAACCCCAAACGGATCGAAAATATAGTTACCGATAAGGTTATTATACTTCCGCCGCTTGAGGTTTTCCGCAGCCGCAGCCGCACCAGCAGCGCCAGCATAGCACGCTGTGCGAGGATGATGGGAAGGCGCAAGAGTATCGACACACGTTGCGTCCCACACTAAAGGCCTACCCACCTTCCATGGAAATAAAGACATGCCGTCCGGTCTCTTGCCATCGTCGCGTGCCAAGCCATTGGGTTCTAATACAGCTGGAACGCCGACGGTGACAAGGGCACGTCGGATGATGTCATTAATGTATGCGTGCCGTGCTAAGCGATCCGCACTCCGGCTGCAAGACAGGCCGTGGTGTCCGAGGCTGTTGACAACTTCACCACAGTGACAGCGATGAGGAGAACAACAGGGAGCTCCTAGTCGCAGGCAAGCGGCGGCGAGGTGGAAATTAGTGTCGTTGAACAAAGTGCCTATATTCGACGATGGCAGTGCATGGAGCCACAAACCCGATTCCCACTTACCCACAGCCAGTAGGCGCGCACGCTCCACAGTAGTAGCAGACGTGTCAAGTAACTTGTTCTGTACTACTCTGCAAAGCGGCTCATCCCACCATCTCTGGGAAGATGGATTGTCGGGTAGGTCAGAATTCGGGCAAGCGAGTCTTCAGGCATCAATAGCCTCGGTAAAACAAGGCACATCAAAATTAACCAGTGTGGAGGCTAGGATTTTCCTGATTAATATCTCAGTGCCGTGGACCGAGGATATGAAAGCCGGTAAATTAATACTAGAAATTTTGCGGACGCCGTGGCCTCCCATACGGATGGGAAGAGTAGCTTGTGCCCAAGCTCGGTCGTCCATGGCCACATTTAAGATCGAAGTTAAAGTATGCCGGATAATTTTGTCCAATTTGTCTAAAGGTGAGTGTGCTTCCATAAGTGGGAAACGCGAAGGATCTATGTTAATTTACGGCCGAAACAGCAGTAACGGATTATGGTTATGGCCGAATGCATATTCATTTTGAACAATCTTTCCGAAACTTCGTTGAAATTTGGTATTTTTTCTTCAATAAAAACAGGAAAGGAATTCTCGAAGATCGGAGACCCAAGGAGACGAAGAGAGGTTTTTTCAATAATTTTGATTTCTGGGGCTATCGCGTTAAATTTGGGAAGTGTCATATGTCTGTCGGTACTAGATGCTAAATATATTTCACATTTCGAAAGGTTGAGATCAAGGCCAATGGAATTAATTTCATTTTTTAAGAATTGAAGGACATTTAAGACAGTTTCTACATCGCCTCCCAAGGTTCCGTCATCAAGATACCAAACGTTAAATTTGGAATTTAGCTGTCGAATAATCGGGTGAATGGCTAAACTAAAAATCACTGGCCCGAGGGGGTCACCTTGTTGACAGCCAACAGCAGATTCCGGAAGGTTATCCCGATACAATAATTTAGAAGGATGTCTGTAACAGTCCCAAAGAAAACTATAAATTTGGGGTATTTCTTTTTTAGTTTCTGCCAGCAAGGTTTCTCTATTAACTGAATTGAAGGCATTCCTTATGTCAACCTTCAGGATGACCTCTCCTTTCCCAGAATTTAGGTAGGTCGATAAGGCGTGTATGGCAGCCTCACAGCCCCCTTTGGAGCCTAAGAGAAATTTTTCCGAAACAAAGTGGATGTATCTGTTGAGACAGGGTCTAAAGTGAGTGCATTTGGCGGTCTGTGCACCTTTCCAATATGCACATTCAGACCCCGCTTACCTTTAAAAAACCGTGCCTGGGTACATAACGGACATGTCGAAGGTTGACTAGCACTAACACTATTATCCACCACATCGCTGCTGCCACTAAGCATGTAAACTTATATCTTAATTTCAATAAAAATAATAACAATTTATACTAATTCACTAAAAAACACCAAAACGTCTATTTGACACTGATGACTGCCGATGACAATTACTATGACGGGTTGGACGCAGTCGCGCTGGCGGCCTAGGGCGCCGCGCCGCCGATTCATTTCGACGCCACCCTGGCAGCCGTTGCCGGGTGACAGGCGGACTGGCGTCGCGTCTTCACCGTGTTGTTGTGGTTCAAAAAAAAATGCGTAATACGCACGCATTTTTTTTTTCGTTTTACTGAGGATTACAATTTAACGAGGTTCGAGAGTGCACTGAAGTATGTACGCACGTGACGATTTCTTCCAGTTAACTCCTACCGCAAGCCGCTTTAACGAACTTCGTTCCAAAGATGCATTTCGAATAATAAGTCGAAAAAATCTTCTTGCAGATGTTGTAATGTCATAATATTATATTCGAGCTGCTGTGTTTATTAAACACATGAGGGTCGTATATTAGTCATTAAATAGTTAAATATTTTATTTTTAAAACAATTAAAGTTAAAAATATGTTATAACGGTTTGGGAAAATATTTTGTCTAAAACTTCTACACCGAACAGTTTTCTTAGGTGTACTATTTAATATTATACCTCGATTCGCAAGCTGAATATTCAATAGAGCTTCGTATTTTAGGTTTAAAACTGCCGCTAAGTTTCGACTAAGTTAGGAAGAAACTTCAAATAGGCTTGTTTATTACACTTACTTGATGTTAAGTTTTTTTCACTATTCATGTTCAAGTCTCTTGTTTTAAGGGTCAATGCTATTGTTAGCAATAAGCTTCCCTGCAATAATCAGTCCTGAGTCTACAGACACACACACATAGACAGATATTTATATTGGTATCTAAATACATGATTGTACTCATGATAACAAACAAGTTTTACTAAAGGCCAAACTTAAAATCGCGAAAAAAAATTATTGTTCCTTACATTTTGACCAGTTATGCGAACATTAATGTATGGGACAGCTGATTTTTTTTTTGCGAATTCATATTGGTATTGGTAAAAGTTGTTTGTTGTCAAGAGTACAAACGTGTGTTTAAGTATCGGTCACTAATTAATTAACAGAGCAATGAGTGGAAAAACGTAAGGGAGGCCCCCTTACGTTTTTCCACTCAACTGAATCCTGAGCCAATAAATACCAATCTCTCCTAAAATCTTCAAGTTCATTCCGCCATGTCAAGGTCTTCCACTATGCCCTTAGAATTTTTCAGGAACCCATGTTGTGGTGATCTTAGCCCACAATGCAGCCGACATGGGGCACACGTATCTGGCCCTTGGCAGCTTTTTGGGTGACGTCTGCGATTTGTGTCTTAGACCCAGTTCCATATCCGGAGGAGCTCGTGGCTAAGTAGTAACAGCCGCAAGGGTCGATCCATCAGGTTAAGCTACGCTTACCGGGGTTAGTCTGTGGATGGGTGACCATCTTTTCATACCGAGACTCCTCCGTGCCTCGGAAAGCACGTTAAGCCGTTGGTCCCGACTGTAATTCGTGGATCTTTGACAGTCGTTACGGGTTGTCAGAAGCCCGAAAGTCTGACAACCAGTCTTACCAAGGGGTATCGTATTATGGGTAATACGATACCCCTTGGTAAGACTGGTTGTCAGACTTTCGGGCTTCTGGTTTGTGGAGGTCAGGTAGGCAGTCGCTTCATGTAAAATACTGGTATTCAGCTGCATCCGGCTAGACTGGAACCCAACATAGTTGGGAAAAGGCTAAGCAGATTGAACCCAGTTCCGTATTCGGTCGGTAAGTCGAACTCCGAGGATACTGCGCTCCATCGCTCGTTGGCAAATCTCGATACAGGTATACCGCAAATAATTGTAAGATTGTTTTTAAGACCTCGTCTACGCTGAATTCGATACTTTGTCTACCTCTTGCTATTTCCCACGCGTAAATTACTGATCCATTACAGCGCCGTATAACTAAAATATCAAGTTACGGAAGCCCGTAATGGGTACGAAAACTAGGTTAGTTTACAAAAGAAACATGGATGCCTAACGAAATGTATATTACTGTGAGCCTTTAAAACTAAGTAATTTAATGGTAACTCTGAACTTAATTATATTATTCCGCTTATTATAATTATGTATTTAGTTTAATAACATTTCTGCGTAACATAATTGGCGAGTTTCATGTTTCAACAAGCGACTCTTTATATGAGGTAAACAGCTGTGAGCAAACAACTAATACTTCAAGTAAATACCTCAGGGTCCAATAAAATTAGCTAGGAAAACTTCACAGACGTGATGGGTATCGATATCAAATGAAATAAATAAAAAAGAAGAAACATAAAATAAAACCCACTCAAAAGGTCAACATAAAATATAATATATTATAGAAGAAATTAAAGTAAGGGGTAGGTAGGTTTATGGCCACAAGATTTCCCTTAGTTTCTCTGGGAGTAGCGCAGTTCTCTCCTGGCTCAGCCTGGTGTCACGATGAACCAGCGATTGTGCCACGTAGCGTTCGCCAGGAACGATGACGGTCGGCAGGCATTGTCGCCAGACCCGTGTGGGTAGATAATGCCCCGGCGCGGAGCTCGCAGCTATCCGGATATGCGGAAGTTGGTGGCCGGGACACAACGTCCAGTCAGACACCGATTAGTTCAATTTAACCTTGGAGTAGATAGCTGAAGCTTTGGAGTAGGTAGCCAGAACTTTGGAGTAGGTAGCCGGAACTTTGGAGTAGGTAGCCGCAACTTTGGAGTAGGTAGCCGGAATTTTGGAGTAGGTAGCTGGAACTTTGGAGTAGGTAGCCGCAACTTTGGAGTAGGTAGCCGGAACTTTGGAGTAGGTAGCCGGAACTTTGGAGTAGGTAGCCGGAATTTTGGAGTAGGTAACCGGAACTTTGGAGTAGGTAGCCGGAACTTTGGAGTAGGTAGCCGGAACTTTGGAGTAGGTAGCCGGAACTTTGGAGTACGTAGCCGAAAATTTGAACCCCGAATGGTTATAAAATCACTGAGTTTACTATGTTAATTAATAAGAGTTAATAAAAAACAGTTGTATGCTTTAGGCTTTTTAAATATGAAGTCCACGTATGATGCAGGATGGTCACAGGTGATGCAGGATTAAGTGAAAGTGTGTCTTTGTCCGGAGCAGGATTATACTATCTACAGCGGCCATTGACCCGGCAACAGCTGTAGTTGATTGAAATTATGGGCTTAGAATTTATTTCTTTGTTTTGTTTTATCGCTATTAGATAAATAGATATTGAGTTCCATCACATCTATTAAGTTATATCAGCCAATTTAATTTGAACCTGTATGTTCTGAGAAATCGTTTCATTAGAGTACAATTTGTCTGAATTTTTCAAAACCGCAAATTACTGGCATTTAAACATGTATTATTAAACAAGTATGTACGAGTAGGTCGTAGGTAAAACGTGCGCCTTGCTGTTACTGACAACCTCACGTAGGGTACCTGGGTTACCGAAGTACTTTGCCCTATATGCGGCGACCACCGGCCAGTTTAGAAGCACACGAGTTGCTGTCTCGTCATCCTCCATGCGGGCCCTGCACAGCGGACTATGACAAAGAGGTGTTTTTTAAATGACCCGTGACCAGTTATAGCCGCTGTAACTGTACGCAGCTGTTGTTTAGTTAGTCGGAGAACCTGCTTCGTGAGGCGGCTGTCGATTGTAGGGAGTGCTTCCTTAGCCTGGCTACACTCACTTTGGTCCGACTATAGTTTGCTTGCTGCTCCCTGGTACACTTCCTTACCAGAGTGCGTAAATACCCGAAGGGGAGCGGCATTATGGGTTCCGGCCCCACTGGTATTATCAATATTATATAATCAGCTTACTTTTATCATCTCTTTTGTTGACTGTACCTATGAGATAGATGAATGAATGCAGGTTATCTTTTAATTTTGGTTTGTTTTAGCTGGTACCATGTTTGTGTTCATGTATTATTTTAAGATTTTGTCACATAATGCAGTGCCTTCTTCATTTTAGAAAATGTGAACTCTTTTAAAGCATCTAATTTATAAAATTACGTTGGTAACTTTATTGAAGCTTAGGTGAATGAATTTGAATATGACTTATCTGATAAAGTTCAACAATTATGTATGTACCTATATGTAGATTGCGGAAAGCACGTTAAGTCGTTGGTCCCGGCTGTCATTCGTGGATCTAACAGTCGTTACAGTTCGTCAGAAGCCCAAAAGTCAAGGGATATCGTATTACTCAGTAACTGGGCTGTGGAGGTCAGATAGGCAGTCGCTCCATGTAAAATACTGGTATTCAGCTGCTTAGACAGGAAGCTGACCCCAACATAATTTGGAGAAAAGCTAGGCCGATGATGATGCTATAATCAGCTTACAATGTTTCTCCCCCACACGCGAGCCCGTTACTGATTATTATTTTATATATTTTTCTAACTGAACAGACAGCTGTGCTGCTGGGGAGTTTGTTGCGCCACTTCTTCTCCCCAGCTAAAGCCCTAGGAAGTAGGGGAGGCGGGCGTTTTGGGGGACTGTCTTCATTTTGACGTTCGAAAAGTGCTGATTCTTAACCTAATTTCTTTCTTCGATTTTTTTATTCAGGAGAGGCTCTTTTATTAAAGAGAGCACTCAGTCTCCATCTGTTCATAAATCTCCTGATGTCTCTATATATCTGAAGTTTTTGACATTAATTGTTGGTAAGATTAGATCGCAAGTTAATTTTAACGTTTTTTTTTTTGAAGTATGAGAATAAATTCGCCTTCTGCACATACTAGTTTTCTTACGGAAGGAGTTCGGAATTTACATCAATAAATTATAATAATATCTTATGTAGATAAATCAAGATATTACAGGCAATATTAAATTCTTAGAGTTAGTATCCGTTGAAGCAGCGACGAGAGGGATGATGGGCAACGACCCTTATACTGCTGGACAAAGAAACGATATTTCGAGAACCTAAATACTGACGGCTTTTCTATTAGGTACCTTGTTGTTTTCATGTCTTACTACATTCAGTTTTCAATTCATTTAGACATAAATCGGGGAACTCATTACACACAATAACTTTTGTAATCCATCTTGATTATTCCAACTTCCTATCTTGGCACCGTTTCAAATAATATATCGCTTTCCTGGAATAGAAATTCCCGAATGCTGTAACTTAACAAATAGAACAGAAGAAGTTTCATCTAAAATTCAGCCATATTTTGTCCTAGAATGAATTCAACACTTCTCGATTGCACGTTGACTATAGTTTTAAATTACAAAAAAAGCAGTAGGTACCTACTTGACTTTATTTCAATAAGTTCTCATTGTTAACCGACTTCAAAGGAGGAGGTTACATATTATGTTAATTAAATTATAGTATCTTTGCTTGGGTAGTTGAGTTAACTTCATTTAGTCCAGTTTGTGTATCTAGATGATGTCATAATACATCCTGTTACTGTTGTTTACTAAGCAAGTAGTGATATACAAATTGGGTACCATAACTAAAAAGTGAAAATTAAAATGCTTTTCACAAAACAAAAAAAAAACCGACTTCCAAAAAATCACTACGAAGTCAAAAATAACTTTAAATTCGGATGTTTGTAGCATAACTCAAATACAGATCCAAAGACACCGACTTCCGAAATTAAAGTTATTTTTCACTTTGTAGTGTTTTTGGAAGTCGGTTATTTTTTTAAATCTATAAGTAGGTATAATAGTTGTATCTACAAGTTGCTCAAATTGAAAACGCAATCCATTTAAAAACAATAAACCACAGAGTTTATTCCACAATGTTGTAGCGCCACAGTATAAAACACAATTCCTAGCTAAGAGAATCCAACCGTTCTTGGCAGCTGTAGGCAAGAGCGGAGATTTAAAAAGCAGATAGCGATCACAATACAGTCCAGTTGCAGCGATTCTTTTACTGGAAACTCGATAAAGCTAAGGCAAAACATTGGAAATACATGGTCAAATTAAATTAGCTAGTGAAACTTCACAAACATTTTGGGTATATCAATAAATAAACAAGATAAAACAAAAAAAATAAATTAATGTTCTTTTTTGGGTCAACGACCGCTGTTACTTGAAGTATAAGTTCAGAAAATGTGTTTGTTTTGTTTTATTGTGTTAAAATATCGATACCCATCACGTCTATGAAATTTATACAAAATAAAACTGATTTTTAAACTAAAATTTCAAGTCCTTTTTTTTTCGTTTTTTATTTTTCAATACAGTTAAGTTACACTACATATATACAATCATAATACCTGTCTAAAGACCCTTAAAGGTTTATGTGATAAAGTGGAAGAAGCAAGCACGCTCACAATATTCATCAATCAAATATTTATGTATTACTTAAACTTAACTAAATTACCAGATCATCATCTGCTCAGCCTTTTCCCAACTATGTTGGGGTCGGCTTCCAGTCTAACCAGATGCAGCTGAATACTAGTATTTTACATGGAGCGACTGCCTGTCTTACCTCCACAACCCAGTAACTGGGTAATACGACTTGATAAGACTGGTTATCAGACTTTCGGGCTTCTGACGACCCGTAACGATTGTCAAAGATCTACGAATTACAGCCGGGACCAACGGCGTAACGCGTGCTTTCCGAGGCACGGAGGGATCTTGGTATGCGAAAGATGGTCACCCATCCACGGACCAGCCGCGGCAAGCGTAGCTTAACCTGATCGATCGACCCGTGCGGCGTTATTACTTAGCCACAGACCCCTCTAAGGGACCACACAACCTGCGATTGATGACCTAAAAAAATAACTCATCAAATTACTTAATTTATTTTTTGTTTGCAAATATAGTTACCATCACGTCCGCGAAGTTTCGCTAGCTAAATTATTTGACCCTGTATAAATAAAGTTAATAAATGTAATCCTGTGAGTAGCTTAGGTATGTAAAAACTTTGGTACAGAGATCGCGATAGTCCCGTTTCTACAGTGATTCGAGCGAGGACCATTTTTGGCACTGGACGTTTCGAGTTAAAATTAAAAATATCTTTTCCTGAAATATTTACGTATAATATTAATATTAGGTTGGGGAAAAAGTGTTTTCGCATTATAGTATGTATGAACTTGTAATAAAATCTCTTTGGCTATACTATTTGTATCTGGCTGGTTTTGGTATCATTGAAAGTTAAAATTTTAAAGAACATAATTCCAAATTCAAATTAGGAAAATGTGTGATTTTCATTTGTTTTTCGTACCGTCAAGATGAGTGAATCTAATGAAGAAATTCGATACATTTTAAAATTTTACTACAAAAAAGGTATCAGTAGTTACAACGTAGCTGAAGAACTGGAAATTGACCACAAAACAGTTTTGGCGCATTTGAAAAAATCTGGGTACACAAAAAAGCTCGACATTTGGGTACCTCACGAGCTCACTGAAAGAAACCTAATGAACCGTGTACTCATTTGTGATTCTTTATTACGACGTAATGAAACCGAACCATTTTTGAAGAAGCTGATAACTGGTGATGAAAAGTGGATCCCGTATGACAAGAACGTGCGAAAAAGGTCGTGGTCAAAGGCCGGTCAGGCTTCACAGACTGTGGCGAAACCCGGGTTAACTCGCAACAAGGTGATGCTGTGTGTGTGGTGGGATTGGAAGGGCATTATTCATTATGAGCTGTTACCACCAAGCAGGACCATCGATTCTGAACTCTACTGCGAACAACTGATGAGATTAAAGCAAGAAGTTGAGAGAAAGCGGCCGGAATTAATCAACAGAAGGGGTGTGGTTTTTCATCATGATAACGCTAGACCTCACACATCTTTTTAGCCACTCAGCAAAAATTAAGAGAATTTGGCTGGGAGGTGTTAATGCATCCGCCGTATAGTCCTGACCTTGCAACTTCAGATTTCCACCTGTTTCGGTCTCTTTAGAATTCTTTAGGCAGTGTCAGGTTAACATCACGAGAGGACTGCCAAAACCACTTGTCGCGGTATTTTGACCAGAAGTCCCAAAATTTCTATAACAATGGGATCATGTCCCTACCTACAAGATGGCAAAAAGTTATCGAACAAAATGGTACTTACATACTTTAGTTAAATGTAAATAAACTATATTAAAAAATGTTTTGAATTTTCTTAAAAAATGCGAAAAAACTTTTTCCCCAACCTATTATAAATTGCATACTATCATGTAGGTATGTGCAAAAACTTGCGGTGGGTTCGCGTCGAATATAAACGCAAATTCGAACAAATTTTTATCTTATATTACCAAATTTTAATTTTAATTTTCACAATAACAAATTATTACAAGAACTGTCAGATCTAATAATCAGGGGTTTCGATCATTAACGTTTCCGTATTTATAGAAGCTAGCAAGATACACATCCAATAATTTGAAGGTGATAGAAATTGAGTTCCATTTCTTGCTCGTAAGATGTGAGGTGCGCCTTAATTATCACTTGGCACGATAAAAACGCTTTTCTCAAGCACAATGGTTTATTATTAAAATATGCAAAACGAAATTTTACAGCATACATGTTCCCAATTTTGTCTTGTCTGGTTTAGTAAAGGAACAAAAGTGGGTGATTCTGCTGAGTATTAAAAAAAAAATCGGTTTCAGGCAGTTAACTTCACAGATGTTTCCAGAAAGTTGTAGTCTTTAATGGACCTGGCCTAGTTTAAAACAGACCTGGAATACTTTTATGCTAATTTTATTCTGTCTTTAGTAAGGTTCTTGATGTGGAAAATTTGGGATAAGCAGTATTTAAAATGAATCTTTGCTTTTACCTGAAAATAAGAATCCATGTTTTTTTTACAAACTTTTTGCTCACAATAAAATAAAATGAGAGCAAAAAGAAAGTGGGTTTATTGATATTAACATAGGTACTAATTTAAAAAACTCAACATCTTCAAGCTTAGAAAGGTAGGAAATTAATTTCCATGTCTTGTAGATCAGATTAAATAAGACCTAGATGAGGATAGATATCATGCTGGTTCTTTACTCTCTGCCTACCCGCTTGTTTATTTTTGTACGCATCATTACTAAAGCATAATAACCATAAACTCTAAAAACAACATCCTTGAGGTTAACCCTGCAGTACCCAGTTCACCATTCCACGTGGATTCGAAAAGAAACTCCACCAAATTCTCAATTAGCGATACCTATACATATTAGATTACTTTCCACAGTTTCGAACGTCCCTATCGGAGTTTCTGAAGCACTTCGGCTTTCTTCGTTATTTATGCACCCTCATCCCGTAAAGTATTAAATCCCATGAAAATAAAATTCATTAATTAAGGTAGATTAGAGGAGCATGGGTAGATAATGGGGGGTTAATTTTAATTTTATTACGGGGGCTGGTGACGTAAAAGTAGATTAATGAAACAAGTATACTCTAGCAGGTGAAGTCGAGGAAATTTAGTATTAGGCAAATTGACTGCCAACTTAAATTGCTCGTATATTCAAATCACAACTGTCATTCTGTGACAGTTGAAATGGCTATAACACGGCAAATTAACGTAGGTTGTCAATTAACTTAACAATGAATATTACATTGCTTTTTAACTTCCGAGTCTTTGTGATTTTTTTGGATGGAAATTCGAAGCAAAACAGAGCTATGGAAAAAAAGTAAATTTAAGAAATCAAAAAACCTTACTGCGTAAAAGTGAACTTTAATAAAAAGGATGGGAACAAGATGACCTATGTCATGCAGTCGGAGGCAATATAGGTGTTGTTAAATTTAAGAAGATGCCTCCGAATACATAAGATTGTTTGGAAACAAAATAGGTCATCTTGTTTCCATCTTTTTTAACGTTAATTTTTTACGCAATCGGGTTTTAGGTTTTTTTTTTTTTAATTTACGCTAGAGGTAACGGTCGTCAAAATTATCCTTCAAAGCAATAAAATTTTGGGTTTGTCACTCGTTTTTTTTACCCGCGACGGCCATGGAGACGGTAGATGCGTTTTTTAAATCATGCGTGAGAAGAAGCTTCCAGCTAGGGTTGGGAGATTTTTTTTTAACACATTTTGGCGCCAAAAATCCGCCATTTTGATTTTTTTATAATTTTAATATACCCAGTGACACTCGCAATAAAGACGAATCTAATGACATGTCGTTCATCAAAATTGGCCAAGCCATTTAGGCTACGGAGGTCACATACGTAGGTACAGGTCAAAAATATAAACCCTCCTATTAGTAAGACTCCGCTGTCCGTCTGTCTGTCCGTCTGTCACCAGGCTGTATCTCATGAACCGTGATGACAGTTGAAATTTTCACAGATGTTGTATTTCTGTTGCCGCTATAACAACAAATACTAAAAAACCAGTCAAGTGCGTTTTAGATCACGCACAATGAAGGGTTCCGTAGTTGGGATGAATTTATACCAAGAACAAACTTAACATTGTAGCTGAAAAACCAGTTCTCCCATACTAACTACAAATGTAAGTTTGTACGCACAAATGAGAGACTTCCATGTTATTTTAAAACCATAGACTTGTTATAGGTTTTCCTTTAATCTATAGGTATAGAAGTATTTTCTGTATTTTTTTTCAAAATTTTAAGCTCAGTAGTTTCGGATATAAAGGGAGAAATGGTAAATTTTCATCTATTTTCTTAAATAACTTTAAAACAGTTTATTTTAAAATTTTACCGAATTTTAACTTAATTGGTCCATTAGATTCGGAGCAAATTGGCTGTGACAGACGGACAGACAGACAGACAGACACGTGAGAGATCCTATAAGGGTTCCGTTTTTTTTCCTTTTGAGGTACGGAATCCTAAAAACAGAATAAAATAAATATTTAAGCTCCCATACAACAAAGGATTTTGTTGCTGTTTTTATAGATAATGGTACGGACTTGGCCGGTTTTTTAGCTTCGCCGCAGTCGGGTAAAAACATGGAAATGTGGCAAAAAGAAGAAATATTTTAATTTCAGAGAGAATGGAATTGTATTTTTATTGAACCTACAATTAATTATGTTACTTATATAGCTTTAGTTTAATCTATAATTCTTTTTAGAGAAAAAAAAAATCCTGCATGTTGAGAAAATTTTCTGCAGATTTCAATCCAAAATCAAAGTAAACCATCTTTCCACATAGCAACTGGAAGCAACACATCTGCCTATTGTCACACACAACTAATCCCTCACACTCGCCTAACAAAACGAAATCCTTAGGCCAACAACATTTTCTAATTGATATAGCACTTATTATTCAGGACACGTCTTGCGCACCACTATACACACTCCTCCACAGTATAAACAGGGCATAAACTTGAATGTAAACAAACAAAGGTAAATAGGCCTTAAGTTCAATTCCCAATATATATATGTAGTACGATGTAATTTGGCGTATAATACAATATACAGACGCCAGCACATCAAGCTACCCGCAACTGTCAAATTTTACCAATAGACCTTGAACCTTGACCTTGATTTAGCGATAAAGTTGAAAATCTGTTAAAGAAATTTGACAGATTGTAGTAGCTTGATGTGCTGGCGTCTGTATTACTGTTAAGTAGCGTAGGTGGAAGTGTATATTTAGACAAGTTCATTTTGCGTCATATAATACAGATTACATAGAAGACAAGATTTTTTTCCTGATTAAAGTAATTTTCAAAGTTAGAAGTCTTTTTTGTGGCGTTGATTTATGGCGTACCCTTGAGAAACAATTTCTTAAAATATTAACCGACAAACGGTTTTATTTTTAGGCAGAATTATTATAACGTATGATCTTAATTATGTTTTAAAATATCCACTACTATTCTATTAATATTTCTTTTTTTCTCTTTTTTATTTTTGCATACTGAATGTTGACATGAATATTTACTTTGTAAAGTATTTTTATATTTTAATTATTGTGAATGTGACTATGTGGGTCATTGCGTTTTGTTTGTTTTATTTTTGTCTCCGTTATTTTTAATGCATTTGGCAGTTTGAGTAATTTATGCGGCCTACCTAAATGTCCTTTCTTTGGTAATGTTCGTCGAATCGTTGATCTCCTTAAGTTCTTTTTTTTTATATTTTTATTTAATGCAATTATAATACAGAGGTGTTACTTAATTCTAAACTCCCCAAAATTTTACGTTTGATGGTGAGAGGTGCTCTTTTACGAACTACTTACTATAACACTGAACCAATGAACCACAATGTTATGGTTTAATCTCATACAGTATATTTATTTCTGTTAGGTATAGTATAAAGTTTTTAAATTTTGTCTTAAGTAATCCTTTACTAATTTTTACTTTTTCTCTTAATAAATCTAATAATTTTGAGTTGAGCTGCGCGATAACTGACAAATGCGTGCACTGACTGGACAGGGCCTCTCAACCTGTGTGGTTCTTTCCTCAAACGTCTGAAATGGTCTGCGTGTATGTAGATTGGTATCTACATGGTGTTCACATGAACTGACCAAGATTATGTCTGGACTTCATAAGAGACTGTAAACTCTGAGTTTTTTCGGCCTTTCTTCTCAGAGTAGTCAGATAGGAAACGCCGATCTCATCTAGTTTAAAAAAAAACATGATTTACAGAAATAAAATCATTTATCATTTTATCATTATAATAGTTTCCATCAGTCACAATGTGGTGCTATTCTTACAGTCGTTACCCGAGTTAGGTTTTTGCCCATAAGGATAGGAAAGATAGGGATAGGAAGGATAAGATAGGAGGATAATATAGGCTAAGTTCTAATATAAAAATACCTCATCCTATACAAAACAAAACAAAGTCGTGCCCTTAAATTAAACCAAATTCCTTTATATACAAAAAGTCATTCATTGTGACCAACGTTAAACCATTTCGTTCGCAAAGTAAGTCGCTCCTACGATTGCCTTCATTTATTGTGATGAGTTTTATGGCAGTGTGTTTCGTAAACACAGCGGGTTCCGTAGTCTGTAAGTGTTCGGTGTATTTTTAGATGTTTATTTAACTTGGCTCTGTTTTTTGTGGTCCTTCAGTTGGTGGAATTCAGCGGTACTAGAGCAAATGAGTTGATCCTGCAAAAACTCTTTTGCGGAGCATATTTTTGGTAGCGAACATGAAAAAGTTTTACTTTAAAGCATGTTTTAGTTGGAAATGCATTAGTATTTTAAATTATTAAGGCTCAAACTACAAGCATTCGGAATCTCTCCAGTCCGAGAAAAAACGGCCCTGGACAAGCCCGGATTCAATCCGTCTCTCAAGCAATCATTTGAATTTTTCCTGCATTGACTACATATTAGAATCAGGGACCATCCGATCCCGAATTTCACCCGGAAGCAACCAGGACGTGCTCTGGTTTTGTCCGGCCACCCGGTCCGTTATTTATCAGCACAAGGGGCGGGGCCTATCAATGTAGTATGTAGTTGTATGGAGCTGACCACACGACTCTGAAAAACGTTCGTTCCGGGCGCTTCCGGACTAATCACGCGCCAGTGCGACGACTGATTTCATTTATTTATGAAGGTTTGAATCCTGTCTGCCAAGAGATATTTTAGCTCATGAAATGAATTCACTGACACTCTGTAGTATTCGTAGAATTTATCAGGAAAGAATCTTATTTTTGGATATGATTTGTGGAATACACCATCCGTTATGCGGTCTACGTGAAAAGGATGAACACAGTATCTTTTGGCTTTCCTTTGTTTGGTGTTCCTTTTTTTATTAACAGCCACAGTTAAACACAAAACTTCAACTTAAAGTTTCCATTTGAAAAAGTAGGTAGCGACTATTCAGCGCAAGTGCTAGCGGCCGACTGAGTCAATTTCTCTCCGGAATTCCGGATTCAAACGGGCCGCGTGTAGTCGACAGCATGCCGAAATCGGATTTTTCTCGGACTGGGGAGATTCCGGATGCTTGTAAACCGAGCCTTATTGCTACTTCTAAGGCTACGGAAAAAATAAATTAATATCACAACTTTACAACATAGAGTGGTACTTGGAGCTCGTGGCTAAGTAATAACAGCCGCACGGGTTGATCCATCAGGTTAAGCTACGCTTGCCGCGGTTGGTCTGTGGATGGGTGACCATCTTTTCATACCGAGACTCCTCGATGCCTCGGAAAGGACGTTAAGCCGTTGGTCCCGGCTGTCATTCCAGGATTTTTGACAGTCGTTACGGGTCGTCAGAAGCCCGAAAGTCTGACAACCAGTCTTAACAAGGGGTATTGTATTACCCAGTAAACTGCGTTGTGGAGGTCAGATAAGTAGTCGCTCCATGTAAAATACTGGTATTCAGCTGCATCCGGTTAGACTGGAAGCCGACCACAACATAGTTGGGAAAAGGCTAGGCAGATTGATTGAGTGGTACTTGAGCGCCAATAGGGATTAAAGTCACTAAATGATTTTTCCGTTGAGCGGGCCATAGGGACGATATTCACTAGGTATTATTAGAATTCATCTCTTTCTACCACATGGCTAACTATTATTTTATCTTTTTTTATCAATCTGTTAATGTTTGAAATATGACCACACTATTGTACTCTCTCTCAAAAAATTAAAAAAAAAAGTTAAATGTCGGTGAAGCGAAAATTTTGGCGGGTGTTTGTACTCCAGAAAGTTAAGTATTTTTGAAAAGGTAAATGTATCTATTTTAAATCTCAGTGCATTTATTAGGAATCATTTACTCATAAATAACGTGTGTATAAATAGAATTTGGTCCAAAAGTGAGTATCTTTCTGATATCGGTAAGATTCTGAAAGGATGTGTAGCGGTATTCGAAAATTATAGTTCCTACAATGAATCCCATATTTTTCTGTGATACTTATAAACTATTGACATAAGTTTTACCAATAAGATAAAATATGAACATAGTGTTCAAGTAATAACAATATTTTTAGTCTACGTGTAAGGATATAGTTAGGGTAGGTAAATCCAATACTTTTTTTAAATATAAATATGTATTTTTTTTTACACTGTGACAGCTTGTAATACCTTTTGATTAAAAACGATAAAATCATAGAATTCTTTACATGTGCATTTCTGATTTTACATGCGTTTCATTCGGCGATTGCGACTCTTCGACCACAGTTCATTTACTACGCTGAAAACACGTTCAGCGACGGCGTTTGCGATAGGGATCTATAGAGTGAATGTAACAAGTTTTTCCGGGAGATTTTAACTGCGTTCCTGGAGCCGGAAGAATCCCAGAATTCCGGGAAATTTGGCAAGCCCAGATATAGTATTAATTAATTATTTAGTTTGCGTGAAAAATTGGCAACCAGTTATGTCAAATCTGTACAAACAGTCGTGAGCTTGTAAATATATACATATTTCTATACTATGAAGTAAGACCTTTTTGTTTTCCGTATGTAGATTGTACCAAGGCAATCCTTCGACTATTTAAAATAATAAATTAAGTAGGTTATCGATTTAATTTTCGAAATAAACATTTTCATTGTTGGTATGTGGCGTATTGCCGATGTTTACAGCTAAGTATAATTATTATTCTTAAACATCAGATTTAAACAATTCTGAGACCATTTGAGAGCTTCATTTAACTTAAAGACAAAACCCCACATCAGCCATAACAATAGGTGATCCACGTCGTAAACGGACGCTCAACGGATTTTTTCCTAAGCGTGGGGCGCTCAAGCGAGTAGTCACCAACTTGTTATAGTAACACTAGCTTTTGCCCGCGACTTTGCTCGCGTTGATGACTGAGGATAGCGGCTTAGGGCGTGAAAAGCTATCAAGCAAACCAACTTACTTTCGCATCTATATAATTATTATTATAGTTAGGAGGATGAAAAACCGGTCTACACTCTACGACGCACAAAATGTGTTAGGTACTTAAATAAAATAAATACAAAACTCATAACACAATACTAAAGTTTCTATAATAATAGCATTCAATCAAGATTCGAATGACACGTGGCGCCATCTATTATCATAAGAACGTTATTGTTGTTTCCCTCGGGAACAGTATTTTTTTTCGGGATAAAACATTCTAGCCACAAAGAACCTCAGCAGTAATTCGATTATTTTTTTATTGATAAATTCTTTCGTCTTTACTGCAGTCTTATTTAATCGTCTCTGTACACCTGACAACGTACTTATACAGGGATATTTTTAAATCATTAGCTAAACTTTCGTAGGGTGTTCTACCCATGAATATGAACAACTTTCACTATGGGACCAACTCTGAAATCACAAAAAAAAAATCTGCTGTTTCATACTTTTTGGAAGAGTAGGTATTGAACTTTTGTATGAAACAGCTGTTTTTTTTTGTGATTTCAGTTGGCCCTATAGTGAAAGTTGTTCATATTCATGGGTAGAACACCCTGTGAAAGTTAATGATTTAAAAATAGCCCTGTATATGCAAAATTTGAGGATGATCGGTTCAGTGGTTTAGGCGTGAAAAGATAACAATCAAAAATTATGTTGGGGTCGGCTCTAGTCTAACCGGATGCAGCTAGATATCAGTACTTTACATGGAGCGTCTGCCTATCTGACCTGCACAACCCAGTTACTGGGTAATTCAATTCCCATTGGTAAGACTGGTTCGTACGAATAACTGCGTACCTACTTGCTTTACATTTGATTGCTGATTTCTAGGCCATTGGCATCTGCTGTCTTGACAGAGCGCTCAATGTAAAAAACACAAGCTTGGCTATAAAAATAACTACAAAAATACTTTGTGTACTAATAATATCTGTATCTAGTTTATTCAACTTACTACCAAACTGTTTAAAGTAAAAAAATAACAGATAAGAATCAATTCACAATCCAACTCTCCATACCAATATAAAAACATTGCGATGTTATTTTAAACGAAGCGGAATGAAAATATAATTGGAACGTATTTTCTGATGAAGTCATCCAGAAATTGTATTAAAAATAAGAGTAAAAGTTGAATTCGCTGACTGAACCCTGAAACATGCGTATCCTTTTTATTTCTTTTACTTTTGGGAAAGAAGAAATGAATGTCTCCTTTCTGAGGAACGTTGTGATTTTTGTTTTATGCATGGGATTAAACAAGACTGCAATAAAGACAAAAGAATGTGAATTAATCGAATTAGTGCTGAGGTTCTTTGTGGCTAGAATGTTCAGCATTATTTATGGAATGAAAAATATGGAAAATAAAATTGTGTAAGGGTTAATAAGCCCTGTGTGACACGTTCTAGTGATTTTAATGTTAGCTTTCCCCTTGTTAATTTTAATAATAAGAATATTAGAAGCTTATAGGTATGTACGGGCTTTCAAATAAAATTCTGAGAGAACGGTAATGTAATTAATCACTGTAGTTTTAGTATAAATCAAGTGAAATGGTTAAAAGATTTTATTGTAAGTATTGATACTTAAAGCTCAAAGAAAGAAACAGGTCCAAGTCCCGAGAAAAACGCTTGCCTCATTTGACTAACAATTCTTGGAAGTTAACATGCAAATCTTCCTTGAGATATTTTCAAGTGCCTCATTACCATGCATTTCTTGAAGACCGGTAAAAAGATTTCACTTTTCATGACTGAGACTGCACATATTCTTTATTCAAAATACATTATATTGTATAAAATGGTGTCACTAGCTTCTCAATTCAAAAAAGTCTAATTTTAATACCAACTTCTGATCAAATATTTGAGACCAGATTCGCGATTCATAGCATGTTTTTCGGAAACAGGGTAGGTAGATATTTGCAATTTTCCTTATTCCTACCGTTTTGTATGGCCAAAGAGACCGAGATTGAACTGGCTTGAACAAAAGCCTGGCGGAAGTTAGGAGTTCCTGAACGCGGTATGCATGAACAAGATGCATGAAAACAGTAGGATAAAAATAAGTTTTAGAATTGAACTAAACGGGATCCAGAATGAATGTAGCGTATAAAAGAATTTCGTTGTGGATTTTGTTGGTTGGAAATATATTTTGTAAAAACAGATATCTTCCGTTTGAATTACCTTTATACAGCTATTTTATGATTTAGTTCTTGGTAGTAAATAAAAAAAAAACCGACCAAGTGCATGTCAGCCCACGTACAATGAAGGGTTCTGGATTTTGGATGAAATTATCTCAATAACAAAATTAACATTATAATTGAAAAACCTGTTCTCACAGACATTCCAGCTGCAAATGTAAGTTTGTACGCACAATATTGGGAGATTTACCATGTCATTTTAAGACCATAGTCTTCTAATAGGTTTTTCCTGTAATTTAAAAGTATACTTACAACAATTTTCTGTACTTTTTCAAAATTTTCAGTAGTTTCGGAGATATCGGAGTATGGTCAAGTTTTATCTATTATCTTAAATAACTTTAAAACTAATTATTGAAAAAAAAAAAAAAAAAACACTTAGCACCCTTACAGTAAGCTCTTTCATTTCATATGTTACACGGTACAGTTCCCAAATCATTTTTAATTTTTTTCCTATTTGTCTCCTAAAAGTAAAAGTCCATTTAAAATTCTTTACGTTACACGTCCATGTTTGGGTCACAGAAATACATATGTGTACCAAATTTCAACTTAATCGGTCGGTCGGTATTAGATTCGGAGCAAATTGTCTGTGGCAGACGGACAGACAAACAGACAGATAGACAGATACATGAGTGATCCTATAAGGGTTCCGTTGTTTCATTCGGACATTCGGAATCCTAAAAAAGTAAGTATTTTTAAGCAGTTTCATGACAAAAATTAAAGCAATAGCGAATCGTATTTCTCTCAATCTATCTTTGGCTGATATACGAGTAATTCTGCCTGGCCTTTTCTAGTCTATGTTGGGGTCGGCTTCCAGCTTAACCGGATGCAGTTGAATACCAGTATTTTACATGGAGTGACTGCCAATCTGATCTCCACAACCCGGTTGCTGGATAACATGGTATCGGACCATGGGCTGCCAAAAATCTACGAATAACAGCCAGTGCTTTCCGATCATTCGTCTTTCCGATCCTTTATCTACGAGGTTGGCTTGCCTAATTTAACAAACGAAAATAAATCGAAAGATCAGCATACATTGAAATAAACAAACAAAAAAAAAAAAAAAACAAAATGTTCTCATAACTCATATGAAAATATGCGCTTAATATATTCTATCTTATTTTCCTTCGTTAATCCAATCAGTAGTATGAGAAAAAACTATGTTATTTATCAGATTAAAATAAAAGGCTAACTTGTATACTGTTACAGTTCGTGTTGTATCTGTTGTGTAGAAAATTGAGTATACTGATGCATTTTTTAATAAACATTTTCATTCCTATTTTATTTATTCTCATATTCGATTGTAGGTAACCTATATTTGGATTTTTAATAAAGATAGAACAATATTATTAATCTGCCTAGCCTTTTCCCAACTACGTTGGGGTCGGCTTCCAGTCTAACCGGATGCAGCTGAATACCAGTATTTCACATGGAGCGACTGCCTATCTGACCTCCACAACCCAGTTACTGGGTAATACGATACCCTTTGGTAAGACTGGTTGTCAGAATTTCGGGCTTCTGACGACCTGTAACGACTGTCAAAGATCCACGAATGACAGCCGGGACAACGGCTTAACGTGCTTTCCGAGGCACGGAGGAGTCGGTATGAAAAGATGGTCATATATCCACAGACCAACCCCGGTAAACGTAGCTTAACCTGATGGATCGACCCGTGCAGCTGTTATTACTTAGCCACGAGTTCCTCCTATATCTTTAATATGCACATAGTTTTTATTGTTGATTTTCATTCAATAAGATCTTTGACTTATGGAAATATGCTTTTATACAAACGCTAGAGACCAGACTGATTGCATGTTTAGGAATTTACACCTTTATTTATAAACTGTACGTAAGTCATGATTAATGCCTGGTGAACCACATTTTAACATTACGTAAGCGGCACCCTAATTGCGTAACACACTATCGATCGGAATCTGAATAACTTTCAAGAAAATTGCTAATTCATTGCTTCATATGTTCGAAAATTTTGGCTGCTCAACAAGTTAAATAACGCAATGAATGTTGTTTGACTGTCAAAATGAAACGATTCTGATTGATAGTGTGTTACGCAATTTGGGTACGGATTAAAATGCAACATGATCAGCCTTGGTCATTGCCCCATACAATCCATAAACTATAAAATAACCCTTTAAACTAGCTTCATTGAAATTTATAGTTTCTGATCCATAAAACCTAGCGAAACGCTTTAAGCCAGCGCACTCATGAAATATGGCTAAGGCATTGATTCTCGACTCGTATCATGGAGAGCTAAAATTTTACTCCTTGGAGCTGTACAGAAGCAAGTGTGTTTGTATAAGACACTAGTTTATATGCTATTACTCAGTAACTTGGTTATGAAGTCGCACGGGTCGATTGACCAGGTTAAATTACGCTTGCCGCGGTTGGTCCGTGGATGGATGACCTTTTTTACACACCAAGACCCCTCCGTGCCTCGGAAAGCACGTTACGCCGTTGGTCTTGGCTGTCATTCGTGGATCTATGTCTGTCGATACGGGTCGTCAGAATCCCGAAAGTCTGACAACCAGTCTTACCAAAGGGTAACTTATTTCCCAGTAACTGGGTTGTGGAGGTCAAACAGCCAGTCGCTTCAGTGAAAATACTAGTATTCAGCTCCATGTGATAAGACTGGAAGCCGACCCCAAATTAGATGGAAAAAGGCTAGGCATATGATGATGACTTGGCTGTGGAAGTCAGATAGGCAATCGCTCCATGTAAAATACTGCATCTGGTTAGACTGAAAATTGACCCCATTGTGGGGAAAAGGCTAGGCAGCTAATATTGAGATGAATAAAAACGACATAAAGTAAACCAATCTGTTACTTCAACAGCGTAATAGCGTAATAATGTAGACGTTGTTCCATAAACTTCTATAATAATTCAAGTCACGAAAATCGCTTCCTTCACACTATTGAACTACGTAACAAAACAACATACATCACTCGAACACCCACGCCTGTCATAAACGTTGCCAATTTAGCTCCCATAAGGAGCTCTCGAATATGTATAGGTACAGACGCCAGCACGTCAAGCTACCCGAAACTGTCAAATTTTCTCAATCAACCTTGAACCTAATGCTTTAGCGAGAAAGTTGAAATTCTATTAAAGAAATTTGACAGATTGTAGTATCGTAGCTTGATGTGCTGGCGTCTGTACATACTAACTGTACCATATAAATAGTGGCATCATATGTTACCAAACGTAACATAAGTTAAATAACAAGTTAAGCCTGATATAGTGGTAATAGATCGATCAGTGCGCCGCACAATGATAATCGATGTCACTATTCCGCAAGACGAGAACCTCGTGAAGGCTGAGAAGGAGAAACAATTGAAGTATCTCGAACTAGCTCACCAGGTTGTCGCTATGTGGAATGTGGACTCGGCAATCATTGTGCCGATAGTCGTTACGGTCAATGGCCTTATCGCTAAGAGCCTCGACCAACATCTCAAGAGGCTGGGTGAAGGGCCTGATTCAGAAGGCAGTCCTCCTTGATACGGCGTGTATTGTGAGGAGGTTCCTGTCTCTGGGGCCCTAATCACCAGTACCTAGACCCTGCTCCCGCTACCGGCGGTTCACTTTTTTATATTTTTAAATGTTTTTTTTAATGTTTTGTATACAAATACTTAAAAACGTAATATAATAAGTTTAGAAAATAAATAATAATTCATTTATTTATATTGACTACAAGGTCCAATTTGTTAGTAAACAAAACAAATAAGTTAAAAAAACTTAATCTACGGGATAGTAACTAACTCTGAAACCACACACAAAAGACAAATTCATTAAGAACGACAAGGTCTGTGACAAGGTTGCCCTTGTCGCACCAGTACATTTACAAAATGCCTCAGTAATGGGCATCCAGCTGCTCAAAGAGGGCTTTCGGAATGCTATTGGAACTGTCACGCACTCTTGTAAGTAAAGAAGCGTTTTTTTTTTCTCCGAATAGCGTAGAAGTAGCGATTCGCGCTTCCGCGAACATAGCGGATGCACTACAGTAACGTGGCAGCCCCAACAGCACCCCGAAAGCATTATTGTATTGTATTCGTAGGACGTCTAGAGCTTTACGCGTCTAGTTGACCCGCTAGAAGGGCTGTCCGTGTAGAAGTTCTGACGGTAGGCTGTGAACAGCGTGATTTTAGAGATTTTAGAAATCTTAAAAGCAGGTAAATAAATAGTATAAACAACGAGTATCAAGTTAGTCACTAACCACACGAAGAAGAAAGAAAGAACAACGTGTATCAGAAATTCATGGTCTTATTCATTTAAGAGTGTGATACAGACGAATAAACTGAACAACTTTCTCCATGGGACCAACATCGTAATTACGAAAAAAATAATCAGCTGTCCCATACAAAAATTCAATACGTACTCGACTTAAATGTATGGGACAGCTGAAGCTGAATATGAGCACACATTTCTGATACACACTGCATAGATAGATAGACAATGTAATTTTTAAACGCACTGTGACTAGTCTAGCCTAACATTACAAAATATCTAGTCAAATCTAGCAAAAGGTCATAATTAACTTAAGATTGAAAATATCGAAGTTGTTCTCGAGTTACAAGTTACTAACGAACAAAAGTGACGTTGCGGTTTACAATACCTATATTATAAAGATGTTAGGGATGAGGATATCCAAGCATACATCGGTCATCGCCAGTTCATTGTTTTAGGAAACAGCTTCAGTCTCAGTGAACCATGTTTGTACTTCTAATTGGATTCTCCAAGTAGATCCTACAAGTAGGTGCTCTTAAGGAGCGATCCTTTGATCATTCTTCAGAAGTGCTGATTTATGCCAAATACCTCACTGGCATATATCAAAGGGACGCCATTGTCTGATTTTAATAAGCTTATTTTTAATCTCTACGCATTAATAGACTTGACTCCTGCCTCTGAAAGAAATATAGGCAACGCAGAATATCACGATGTTGAAATTTTCGAAGGAGACCTCTTTATTCACTGTTTAGTATTCACATCAGGTAAAGGTCTAGTGTCCCAGGTAATAAGTTTCATTTGGAAATTTTTAGGCGTAGCAAATGAATTATTTTAGTCAGATTCAAATCTCGACATCGCGAATCAATTGATAATTTTCTCAGTGTCAGTGCAATAACTTAGTTCCAGGAAATATATTAATGTTATAATGGATAAAATGAGAAATCTTTACGCACGACGGGAAACCACCCATCCAATTACAAGCCCGATTGACAGCAGTTTAACCACAGTTCAGTGAAATCCACGATTAAACTCGTCCTCTCAGATATATCTCGATTCAGTTACAGATTGTTTAATTCAGGAGTATTGTTCTCAAAGCTTTTAAGTGATTGGACATCGAAAAACAAATGATTGAAAAGCTGTTTTTATTTGTCACTCTGGAGCCAATATTTTAAGTGAATCAAGTGAAGTGAATGGTTGCGTAACTTGCCTTTTACCTAAATTGAACATCGGAAAGTTCAATCGGTTCGTCTTAGAGTATTTGTCAAAGAGCCCCATTAACATTGTATGGTAAACTACGCAACTATGAACTCTTTGATTTGCAAGTATATTAGTATAGAATTATTACGTGTTACGTTCTAAAGTAATAACGTTGCAAGGATCAAATTTTCAGTAAAGGTACAATTTAGGGAGCTTGTTACTGATATTTTAAATAATTTAATTACCAAATTCTAAATAGAATAATAATAATATTTATTAAAAAATTACAAGGCATAAAAATTGTACAGTTTTGTTTAAATGTTAATTATAATCCTAAGACTTACGTGCCTGAACTAGGTAATCCTGTGTTTTAGGCGAAAAGAGCTCATAAAGTGTTATAAAATTAATAAATAATCAAAGACGAAGAAAGTTGACAAAAGACAAACAAATTTTATGTTGAGTAGCTTACCTCTTAGTTTCTAAATTTGATAAATATTTATCGTAGATGAGTATAAATCTATTTACTTTAACACAGTTAATAAATTCTCTGTATCTTCGTAAGACATACGTTAGAGAACCCGCTTGACAATTCTTTTACAATTTGTGTAGTTCAGGGAGTAAATGTTTGCGTTCGAGTTTAGTCTATTATAGAGGAGAGATTTTACCTGTACCTCGGGTACAGGTAAAATCTGGATATAAAAGCATGTTTTGTTGTATTTAGCGGGCAGACCAGAACATACAAAATATACAGCAGAATAAATTTAACTTATGAACTACATATATTGATACCTTCTAAGCACGATGTCTGCCGAAACCTGTCACGTGTCGAAAGTGATGAGGATAAAATACACAGGAATTATTTGCTCATATAATATTGTCACCACTGACAACGAGTATGACAATAACATGGCTCTCTTAAAGGTTTCGTGGGACAAAGGTTGACGAGGCGTAAAATAGAAACTTAATAATACGATACCGGTATACCTATATCACGCAAGGACTGGATCAGAGGTTATTTATATGTTATGGCAGACAATAGCCGACCCACACATAGTTGGAAAAAGGCTAGGATGATGATGGCAGATATTAGGTGTGTTGTTCACTTTTTTTTTAAATTTACTTTAAAAAAAATAAAACCTACTTCAAAAACCTAAAACGAATAAAACGAAAAATAACCTTCATAAAAAACTTAACAGCTTCTGAAGTCGGCGCCAAGCTATTAGTGCATTAAAGAACTGAAGACACCGACTTCAGAAGCTGTTTATTTTTTATGAAAGTTATTTTATTCGTTTTAGGTTTTTGAAGGCGGTTTTTACTTTATTTTAATTAAATAAATTTATTTTTCCATTTTTAGTTGAATGTACAAAATACCATAATTATGTTCAAGACGAACGAAAAGAAAAATCATCAAATTCCGCTTAGAAATGCCGGCAATACGGTAAATTTATGCATATAACTTCGTATATAAGAATAACTACCTAATGTATTATATATTAAACCTTCCTGAACGTATGGAGATCACGTTATTGAAAGAATCATCAAAATTGGTTCATTAGTTTTTGAGAAAATCGTGAGAATGCAAACATACAAACAAACATACATACAAACATACGGGTCGAATAGAGAACCTCTATTTTTGAAGTCAGTTAAAAACATAGATCCTTGGGTGCTCCATATTTTTTTCTAGAGCCGTGGTAGACCTGTGGAAACGTGACGCAAACCAAACCACGCAGGCATGGTAAATTATTTTATCATCACTGTTCTCAAAACGGTGAAGACCAAAAGTTCAAAGACATTTGCAACATCCAACAATCCGTACTGGGCTCGCGTGTTGAATCATTACGGCTCATGGAGGGGAAGCCTGTGTCACAGCAATGGAAACATTATGGGCTGGTTTTGCTAAACTTTTACGGTATTTCTTAATTCAATAATATATTATAGTTTAACATAACCCTTTAGATCTATCAGCTGTAGCACTAAAATAAATTCCATTAAAATCATCAGTGACAATGCTGCTTATCCTCTTATACTGGGTTATTGGTAAAACACCAACAACCTCTCAAGGGGTCATTGTACTCATCATTATGAACAAATTTTACTAGGGGACCAAACCTGAAATCGCGAAAAAAATCAGCTGTTCAGTACATTTTTATGTTAGCATAATTTGTCAAAATGTACTGAAAAGCTGATTTTTTTTGCGATTTCAGGTTTGGTCCCATAGTAAAAGCTGTTCATAATGATGAGTACAATGACTACTTGAGAGGTTGTTGGTGTTTTACCAATAATAATAATAATAATAATATAATATTCCACAACTATCACACAACGCCGTCTAGCCTCAAGCTAAGCAGAGCTTGTGTTATGAGTACTAGACAACTGATAAACATACTTATATATTTCTAAATACATACATATATAGATAAATTACACCCAGACACAGAACAAATGATCATGCTCATCACACAAACATTTGTCCTGGGTGGGAATCGAACCCACGACCTCCGGCATAGCAGTCAGGGCCACTAACCACTAGACCAACAGGCCAGTCAAAACCAATAACCCTGTATAAAGAATTCTAGCCTTTTAATATGCCTATAAGTAGTAAAAACTTCTTGGTCTCCCATTTCTCCTGTCTCGTAAGATAACGTATAATTCTCTTGATGAGGCGGCCCTGCTGGCTCGTGTGAAATTAAATTATAAAGGAGTAGTAAAAAGTGAAATAAAACAGAGAGATAACTTATTTCAGGTGACGCTGAGTTTTACTGTGGCTCAGATAAAAATAAATTATCACGTGAAGGTAAAACAATTGGATTAAACTGTTGCTTCTTTGATGTTGGTATTTCAAAGTTCTTGATGTGAAGTACGTTCTAGGATTTATCATTATTTTAATTGTCTTTTGGAGATGGCGGGATGAGCTGGACTCCTTTAATATATATTGGTCTTGGCAGCTCTGAGCAGAGAGAGGTGGAAAGCGAGTAGGGAAAAAATAAAAAAAATATCTCTTGATCTCCTTTTAGCTTTTGAAAGTAGGTTCTCTTCAAAGTGATAATGATATTTAGAGTAATTTGTGGAACGTGAACGTGGCCAAACGCACTAAAGCATCGATCTTAACCCAGCTTGGAATAAAAACCCGCTTGTCGACCATAAGCCAACAACGCATTCTCTAATATTTCGGCCACATAGTACACAGAGGCGATGAAAGTTTGGAAAAACTGATTGTGGTTGGGAACACCAAAGGCAAACGATTGCGCGGTCGTTCACCAACACGATGGACCGATCAGGTGAAGGAATCATCGTATGCTAAATTCTACACGGTGCGTGGTAAGGGATGCGCTGGACAGAAACCGATGGAGGCGAATCATCCGCTCCGGATGCAACTCCGAAACTGACCACGATCCTCAGACATGAAGGACCGACTACAGAGAGAGTGGAACGTGATCATCATAGTATGTTCAATGGTAACCCCGATCTATAACAATAGCAAGGGTACTACCTAAAACGTGTCCTAACGTGGTTATTATATTGGCATCCATCAACCCTAATACATAAACCGGAAACACATTTGTGACTATGATGTTCATAGTTAAACAAAAAGGATCCAACCTCCATTAGATGTAATGTGGGCTGGATCTTTTTCGTTTAACTATGGAAATTTTGCCTGCACTCTTCAAAGTGAATTAGCATAATCATTGTAGGTATAATCAGCCTATAATTTTCCCACTGCTGGGACACAGGCCTCCTCTCTTCGAGAGGGAGTGGGCTGTAATCTACCACACGGGCCCAGTGTGGGTTGGTAGATATCACAGGTCTTCGAATTTTTGTTTCTAGGACATGCCCGTTTCCTCACGATGTTTTTCTTCACCGTTTTGAGAGCAGTGGTGATGAAATTATTTACACAAAGTAAAGCCTGTCCGGGTTCGAACCTACGACCTACATCTTGTAAGTTGGGGCCGTTACAACTGGGCCACCTCTGCCCAAAGCGAACTGGTTCACGTCAAAATGGGTATTTATGGCAGTACTTTTGATAACGAGTTCTATTACAAGGAGCACAACTCATTATCATCATCCTCTTGCTTTTATACCAATTTATTTTGCAGTCAACACAGCATATGTTCTTCTTTTTTACATCTTCTATGTATTGTCATCTCAGAATTCCTGTTCACCCCCTTCGAAACCATAACATGTTCTACACAATCCATCTATCGTGCTCTATCACGAATAATATTTTTTAAATTATATCTTTGTCTTCAAGCGATAGCTTTGGAGTTTAGTTAAGTATAGTAATCTATAATAAACACTCACGCTAAGTATCATCGCCGCAAATTGAAAAATATTTTCCGTACGAACTGCTGTGCCTCCGCATTTTCAAACTCAGGAGTTTTCATGGTGAGTAAAATTTGTAAGCTGCTAGTTAACCTTCCTAATAAAAGCTTGGAAAAATAGCTCAAGGATACATTTCTCCATTACATTAAAAAAAAAAAATACCCAAACATAAAGACAAATTGGTACCTAGTTAACAATTTAAAATAACATCTGGTCTATACTATGAAGAAAAAGCAAAAACTTATCGATAGCTAAGAATGAATCCCGATTCAATTGAAAATCAAATCTCAATTCAAAGATTTTGTACTTACCTGAAATCAAGTTTTAAATCAAAGATTCTTATTCCATTCACATTAGTTTTATATCTAGACTAGCTGAAACTATAGACTAGCTGCTAATTTCATAATTTTTTAACAAAAAAATTAGCCTATGTCCTTCTACAGAACCCAGGCACACTAGAATACCAAGAATACCAGGAATCCAGTATACTAGGTATACTAGAATATCTGTCATATTTCATAACGTTCGGTTCAGTGGTTTAGATTAAACAAGGTTATTATTATCTAGCATCGTTCTAAAAACATTTAATATAAAATTAATGAATTCAAATAAGATTCCTGAATAACATACTCGAATCCTAAAATCCAACGCATCGTTGAAGCTAGTCAGTTTTGTACAGCAAACTAAAATAGAACATAACTTCCTCACAAAAAAATACGCCAGATAAAATTCACCGATGAGCTTCAACCTGTGTATTTGCATGTAAATAAAGCTACGTTTTATGTACGGTAGATATTTAACACGCTTGACAAGTTACGCGAAATTTTTAGCTTCGGATCTGACAGAACAATTGTGCGTTCAAGCGCACCGGAATTCTTGAAAGGGTCCTAATTTAATGAGAATTATAAACAGAAATATATGTGAGGAAGTGTTATTATCGTAACTAGGCATATAATAATCTGCTTCAGTTTAAATTAACGTAGCTCTTTAGTTTAATCCTTCCCCTGAAAATAATTATATGTGCAGAAGATTACTTAGATAGTCTCCGACCTAATTATCTCTTTATAGATTTGACTGATTGCTTTCATCATTTTCAGGAAATATCATCTTCAATTGCCAGATGACATTTTCTAAAAATAGCTCGCTTTGATTCAAAGGGAAAGGGCGCCTTAGTCCCTTGCGTTTAGGTTTGCCATCAGATAAGCCGGCGTATTTCCAACGGGAGAATTTAATTTATTCTAAAATTATTTTCATCCTTATTAACGCTACTATCTTAACCAAATATTCAGCTAATACACAATTAACGTACCTTCCACCACAGAAATTAATTACGGTAATCCAGCCAGTCTTTAATTAGTTTGCATTCAAAACCAAAATTCATGGGGAACCACACCGCACTAATCAACGTGACACATCATCAACCAAATCACGTATTAAAGTTTCACATTTTAACACTGAAGTTTAAAATACGTTCACGTAAAATACGCGGTTGATTCATCCAGTATTCAGGAATACGGGATACACGTGCGACGTCAACGGGAACGCGCGGGCGACTGACACTCTCGCTCGGATGTTACAGCGAGAATCAACGCGGCAAAACTGCGCAGAGACGCAACCAAGGGATATTTTATGGTGTTCTAATATCGGTCATATCGGTACATCGGTGGTACAGTGCTAATTAAAAGCAATTTTCATTTAAATCCAGCATGTGGAAAAGCGTGTGGAAAATACTCGTATAGGATTTCCAAGTATTTGTATGATTTCGAAGCGTAACTTTTGTTATTGTAAGAAAACTATTAAACCGAAACGAAATTGTTTTACATTACTGAGAAAGTTCGTTTGTAACACGCTTTAGTTCTGCTGTCCCTCTTGAAAGTTTGTATAAACACGTATGTACTCTGTCTGTAAGGATTAGCAGAAAATTTAACTGTATTACAATTTGATAATTATGTTGATATATCTTTAGCAATACTTCCATGCAATTTATAAACGAAGTATGGAACGGCTTGGTAAAATTTGAGTTACTGCGTTTATAAATTGTACGGTAGAATAATACTGAAGCTTAGATTCCATTTAGACTTCATGTCGTAGACTTATAGACTCTGTAATTTATTTCTAACTTCTTCAGTGCAAAATTTAACGCGACTTTATGCATTTTTTTTACTGGAAACAATACTGTACTTTACACGAGATAAAGATAAACGCTAAACTCTAAGCACTAATTTCGCCAATGAACTTCACGCACGTCTTAAACTGCGGTCAAGCTGTCAGTGTCAATATTCCACAATAATGATGAAACTGACAGCTCTTGAAAGTGGTTTAGATGTGCTGAACGCGTTCGGTTTCCTTGGTGAAATCCACCCCAAGTGCTGATTTCACCAATGAAACTGAACGCGATCAGTTAGAACTGCTGTCAGTGTCAATATTTCATAACAATTGACACTAACAATTAATACTGAAAGCTAAAGCTTAATTTGCACTACAAATCACTAAACGCGTTTCAGGCTAAACGAGATTAAAACATCGCAACGTTTCTTTCAAGATGATGATGATGATAGTGAGAATGATGTGTTAAACTCGTTTAGCGCTAAACAAGTTTAGTGATGTGTGGTGAAATTGGGCCTTAGTGCTGATTTCACCAATGAACCTGAACCGAGTTCAACAGCTGTCAGTGTTAATATTTCATAACAATTTTGACTCTGACAGCTCTTGAACGTGGTTTAGTTGTGCTGATCGCGTTTAGCTTCATTGGTGAATGTTATTGGCAGATATTCCAAAAAAATAAATATTTAAACATTTTATTTTTTAATCTCAACAGGAGGGTAAGACACCAATATTCAGCAATGAACAGAGTAGGTATAGGACAATACTGCTATCAATGGGTGTTCCACCGGAAAAGCTTCTTAGCGCCTGCTTTCCAATCCTGTTAATATTTAATGAAGTGATTGACATGTTCCAACTATTGCTAAAACCAGCATCCTTGCATCCAGTCAACAATCGCATTAACTCATTACGATATTCATCATTCTGAAAAGCAGGTCACAGACTAAATAATTCATTGTATTTCAAATTCAGTAACTCCAGCTCTGTTCGAATAGCGAACAACGAACTCTACTTACCGACTCGCATGTGTTTTGTTTAATTAAAACTATTTGTTCAGATTCTATTCATCTCGAAGTCTGCAAAGTTAAACTTTGGCTTTCAGAGTTCTAACATGCATGTTGCATTATTAAGTTAAAAAATGAATTAAAGAAATTTAATACAGTTATGTTATGATGGATGAGTTTCAATCCTAGCTACATTTAATATAAAATAACCTATTTTAGTATTTTGACGTGACTCACGTCTTTTCGCTCGGTGTACTGGTCATCATCCTCCTGCCCTTGTCCCAATTTATTTGGGGTCGGCGCAACATGTCTTTTTCTTCCATACTTCTCTATTAGTCGTCATCTCGGTAGTCACTCCCTTTCTGGCCAAATCATCTTTCACACAGTCCATCCATCGTTTTTTTAGTTTTCCCTTACTCGTATAGCCCTCTACGTTCATACTCAACACTTTCCTGACGACATTTTCCTCATTCCTCCGCATCACATGCCCATACCATGACAACCGATTTCCACACAACTTTTCAGTCACCGGTGTCACTTTCAGACTTCCTCTTACATACTCATTTCTTATTCTATCCATTCGCGTAATACCACACATCCCTCTTAGCATTCTCATCTCGGCTGCATGCAATTGCCTTTCATTCATTCTTTTTATGGCCCAACATTCTGATCCATACAAGACAGCAAGTCTAACCATTGTTTTATAAATCTTCCCCTTGAGTTTAAGGGGAATGCGGGAGTCGCAGATTGTTCCCGTGACCTGCCGTCATTTCATCCATCCAGTGTTAATTCTGTGATTAACAGTTTCGGTGTACTGGTAGTAAGTTCAATATTTCTGACCGGTAAAAACATGTAAGATTTCTACCGCTAATAACTACGAGACTTTTAATGCTACAGTTATGGTTGAGCATTTAAAAGTTTCATGTGACGTCACACTGCGAGAGCACGCGCATGCGCACGACCCTCTACTTTTCACTATGTGTCGAAATATCAATTCGTATAGCGCAAAAACGTGTTTAGCTAGATCAGTTATTCTAGTGTCTTTGTCAAGATTTGACAAAGTACTACCAGGACCTAAAGAGAAACAACAAAAATATTGAAAAAAAAAAATAATGTAAAAAAAATGAAAATGAAGTTGACAATAGCAAAATAATGGCAGATGTCGTTTCAAATCAGCCGTAAATCTGCACAGAAATAAAAAAAGCACACTCAAAGAAATCTTGCATCTAAAGGAATGCAATTACTCTAAAAAGTCTAGTGCCGAACTAATACAATAGTTACGGCAGTGTCAGAAGCCGTCAGAAAATCTGTTGCAAATAGCATAAAAGTTTAAGATGTCGTCTCATATCGGCCGTATATCTGCTCAGGACTAAAACATGTCATAATAGGTGAAAGCTTACTTTATAAGAAATGCAATGAGTCTACTGAGTCTAGTGTCGAGCAAATATAATGGCTACGGCAGTATCGGAAACCGTAGTAAAGTTTCAATCGGTTTCACGAAAACAAACGGCGCGGAATCGAACTGCTACTAATTTATATTTGTCAGTTTCTGAGCGCTCCGTGCCGCTCCGCATCGCTGCCAGTGCGGTGAAGCTGACGACTGCTTCGGACACCATGGCCTATCTTGCAGTAAGAGAGCAGGCCGGATAGCACGGCACGGTAGTATTAACGACATCATCCGTCGTGCCAGCTGTTTTAGAACCCAAAAGCTACGATTTAGCACGCGACAATGGAAAGAGACCAGACGGAATGACTATAATACCATGGAAGTTAGGCAGGCTTATATTGTGATGTTGACACCCTTGCGCTATCCCATCTTTCTAATGCGGCGGACTGTGCTGGGGCGACTGCTGAAGGTGCGGAAAACCTCAAACGGCGAATAAATTGCAATATTTTTGGGAGTTAATATTCGAGCCGTTTGGGGTTCAAACATCACACTCTCTCACATGACCTGTGGAACGCATTCGTGGATGATATTCATGAAAAAGCAGTGAATGGTTACATGAAATCCTAGTAGGTACCCAATGGAGAACGTATAGAAACACGGAACTACATAAACTCACGCCTTCTTCCCATGGGGGTAGGCAGAAACTACAGAACGCCACCAGCTATGAAACTAACTCGGAACTAGTGCGAGGGAATAAGCGTTGTATCAGGAAGTGCTAACATAAAGACATTCAAGTTACATATATAATAATCCTCTTATATAATATAATATTATATATCTTATATAATACGTAAACGTAACATAATATTATATCACCCTTGTATTCCCCCACGGTTTAGGCAGGGTGTACCAGTACACCCACATTTTGCCAGTTACCTTTAAGTCCTATGCAGTAGGGGGCGAGCTTATTGCCACCAACCGGGCACAAACTCAGACTCCGGGCTGCTACCCGACCCGGGAATCGAACCCATTAGTAGCGCTTGCGACCACTTGACCAACAAGGCAGTCTTAGTTATTTAAAGCTCCTAATAGTACTATTATTATCACTAGCTATAGCTCACCAGACAGACGTTGTCCTGTCCAAAAGTTCATACAAAAATCCTATAGAAAAAAGGACGTGCAGTTTTTCCCGCATTTAAAAGTTTACTGGGAAACTTTTCAAAATTTTCTTTACATAAAAACTTAATTCGGACTATTACGAACATTTTAAAATAAAAAACAACCAAATCGGTCCAGTCTCCTACCGGTAATGTGCAAACCAACGAACAGCATTCCAATTTTATTTGATAGATTTAAAACTGCAAATCATCGTTTGACCTGCTAAGGCTCACGTTTTTCTAGTAAAGTGTTTGTTAGTGCTCTTGTCAGTTGTTATTTTTTTGTTTTTTGCAGCCCACATATAAGAGGTTCGACCCCGGTGGGTTCCCGCATTGTCGAGTTGGGGGGGAGGGGCTCAGAAGCCGTGGCTTGCTCACCCACGGTGAAGCGAAGAAGAACCCGGGGAAGGGCCGCTCGTCAGGGCTTTGCCAGGAAGCCGACGACTGACGTAGCGGCCAACAAGTAGGTTGCGGTGCCGCTTGGGCGACAACGAAACTGAGGTGGGCCGCGATGTCGTATGGGAGGCATCGCGACTGAGAGTTGGAGGCCGCGGCGGGAGAGAAGTGCAGGTATTGCGGTGCGCCGCTCTCCCTACCTTCCGCGGCCTTGACAGGGTCGCCACAGGATGGTGGACGCGGTGGGGCCGCAGGGGAGGAGTAGTGTCGGTATAACGTTGGCCGCTCTCCCTATCCTCTGCGGCTGAAAAGTGCGAGGCGGACGGGCCAAAGACCTGACCGGTTGCAGGGGGACTAAAGGTGCCTAGACACGGGGTCGTCTAGCGCCTATGGGCTGGTTTGGTCCCTGGGGTGGTCACAGCGTGCCATGTGTTCTGGTGCGTCGGTGGTGGGGGTACTCCCCAGAGGAGGGTCCGGTGAAGGACAGCCGCGACGGTTTCGCTATGAGTGCTAACGCGTGCCCGTGTTCTCGCCACAAGCGGCAGAGGAAGACACCGTGGAGTTTTAGTGAGTTGGAGTCCCACATAACTGCACCATCTCCCCGTGGTAGTGCAGTATGCATGAGCATTTCTCAACGGAAAACAAGGGTAGAGAAGAGCGCAACAAAGCGAATACTTTTGCCCCGGTTATAAACTTCGTATCCTGGCAAACGGACTTTATTGCTATACGTGTTAGTTTTCAAAGCTGTGTTGTTCAACACTTAAGTGCTTTGTGTTCAAGTTTGACGTCTATGCAAAAGCTGGATTTAGTCCGATTTCTAGCACCAAAAAGACAAATAATTTAGGTCAAACTACACAAAAGGGTGTTACGGTTTTTTTATTATTTTTGAAATAATAATATTTTCCGGAAAAAGCCGGTCGGCTTAGCTAGATTGTGCCGAGCCTACCTGAACATGATTCAGCGAGGGCAGTTGCCAAAATGTGTAAGTAATAATTATTTCACGTTGGCTATGTTGTTCAACAAATAGGTACTGTTGAATCCTATGTGCTGACGAACAAACGTGTAGCACCCCAAAATGAGAAAATCTCTAGCGTATTATCATAAGTAATGCCCGCCATAATAAACGATTAAAGACGAAATGACTACATATATTTGGCAAGCATAGCATAGATAGTCTTAATCCCCAAGTTGCTACCCTCATTATGAAACGCCCACAGGCACGGGAGGGATGTTCTGAATATGACCTAAATATGACAAAAATAGATACAGGGATATCAAAATCCAAGGTTGATCCCTTTCCTCTTCAGATGATTAATTTAAATGACTACGCTTACCTTTTTGCATAATCTGATAGACGTGTGAGCATGGAATATTAGTTTTCCGGTATACCAAGCAACATTATTTCCCGTCTTGGCGGTTTCGCGTTCCAAGAAAATGAGCAGTTTAATGGAGAAGGCAAAATTGTGTAGGTACGTTACCATGAGCGTTATATTTACGTATTTTATTTATTCAAGTTTTAGAATTCTCTTGGAAGTGAAGTGTGAGTTATTAGATGTTGGTTATGAGAAAATTTCTAAGTTGGTATCAAAATTATACCTACTAATGATGCTAGTGAATTTTATTATAAAGAAACCTTAACTTTACCCCCTAAGGGCCGGTTTTTAATGGTTAAAATAGTAAATAATGGTTGAATGTTGGCTAAATGTGAAAGGCTAAACATGAATGAGTTATGCCATTAGCTACTATTTTGTAATATGAATAAGGTAACATGAAAACATTAATTTTTAGCCTTTCACATTTAGCCAAAATTCAACCATTAGTTACTATATTTAACCATTGGTTGAGTTAACTACGTATCAAAAAAGCAGTCCTTAATCACCAACACAAAGTAAGGAAACGTATTAATACCATTCCTGATATGTAGAAGTAGAGGCCTTGCAATAGGACACTACAACAATTATGCCAATATAATCATCACCTTACGGGTATGGGTAACCATCCATAAAATAGCGAGACTCTTCCGTGCCTCGGAAAATAGGTTAAGCCGTTGATCCTGGCTGTCATTATAAGATCTTAGACAGTCGTTACGGGTAGTCAGAAACCCGAAAGTCCACCAGTCTTACCAAGGGGTAACATATTACCCTGTAACTGGGTTGAGGAGGTCAGATAGGCAGTCGCTCATTGTAAAATACTGGTATTCAGCGGTATCTGGTTAGACTGGCAGCCGACCCCAACATTTTTGGGAAAAGGCTAGGCAGATTGATGGAATCATCCACCTTACTAGCCTATTCCCAGCTATGTTAGGGTCAGCTTCAGGTCTAATCGGAGGCAGCTGAATACCAGTCAGTATTTTACATGGAACGACTGCCTATCTGACGTCCAAAACCCAGTCACTTTAAGTCCGATAAACAGACTATTGGACTTCTGACTCCCCCCACCCCCTCCTCTTCGAACCAAAGTCAAAGCCAAATCATTTATTTCAAATAGGCACATAACAGGTACTGAACGCCCACCATATTATAACCTTGTAAATGCGAAAGTGAGTTTGTTCGTTTGTTTTTAATGTTTTCACGCTAAAACAGCTAAACGGATTTGGATGAAATTTGCCACACGGGTAGACCATGACCTGAATTTAGGAAATATAATACTTTTTATCTCGGTAATACGTTCCCTTGAGATAATTTCTGACATGCACCCGGGCGAAGCCGCTGGCAAAAGCTAGTCTTTAATAATTAACCGAACATCCCATACATACTTCGGGCTACAAATTACATTGTTTGGCTTTCGTCTGGCTTGGAAAGGCTCAAAACGGCTATCGGAATCCCGTCACCGGCTTATAGCCGATAGCCGTTGATAAGGCCTCTTAATTAATAATTAATAGATTCGGTATGGCGTTAATTTACAGTGAATATGATACTGTTGCATGTCCCTGATTGGTTGAGATAATTCATGTTTAATTGGGGTCAGTTAAAGGTTAATAATTTAGTGTTTAATTTGAGGCAGTGGTCGCCCAATCCTATCGGCCCCAAATTACGAGTTGTACAGGTCGTGAGTTCGAACCCAGGCAGGTATTTTACATTGTGTATTTAATTTCATCACCACTGCTCTCAAAATAGTGAAGGAAAATCATTGTGGGGAAACTGGGCATGTCCTAGAACCAAAAATTCGAACACGTAACATCTACCAATCCGCACTGGCCCGCGTGGTGGATTATGGCACATTCCCTCTCACAGAGAGGAGGCCCTGCGTCCCAGCAGTGGGAGCGTTGTAGGCTGATTATTTTATGTATGGTTTCGTTTTAATTATCAAGTAAACTAAAATATTGTGTCATTGTTGCAGCCAATACCAGATTTGTTTACCTACATGTAAACCCTGAATAAAAAACGAGTGCTAATATTCTGATATTCGAGAAAATCTCAGCTTTTAATATTAAATAAAAGTGCGGATTTAAAAACATTTAAATGTAAACCACTATTAAATCCTCAGGTATTTTTGGGTTTCCGTAACTCAAAAGGTTGAAACGGAACCCTTATAGTATCACTTCGTTGTCGGTATGTCTGTCTTTTAAGACCGTTAGTCTCAGGAGCCCGTGGAGGTATCAAGTTGAAATTAATATCAAATACGTAGGTCTACGGACCCTCAGAGCTCTAAAAAATCAAGCTTCTAAATAAATGTATTAAAAAAATACGACCTTTTATGCGACATATTTTGGCGTGGTTGGTTAAGGTACCACCTATCATGCCGCAGGTCGTGGGTTCGATTCCCATCCAGGACAAACATTTGTGTGCATGAACATGTCTGTTTGTTCTGAGTCTGGGTGTAAGTATCTATATAAGTACGTTTGTATTTCCAAAAAAAAAAAAGTAGTATATCAGTTAGCTGGTTTCCATAGTAAAAGCTCTGCTTAGTTTGGGATCAGACGACCGTGTGTGAATAATGCCCCAGGAATAATGTCCCAATGTATTATTATATTTTGATACACGCAAATAATTCGAAACCTAGAATCACGAAATTTGACAAGAAGTAAGGTCTCACAGCACAAGTAAAGGAAAAGCTCCGAAAATGGTTAATTTGTAGTTTTATCACATAATTATTATTTTTTGGCGATTAGAAACTTACATTTGCAGTGGGCGAATTGACCGTGAAATATATATCGATGGGATGGGGTATGGGAGAACGTGTTTGTCAATTATGTATAATGTTAAGTTTGTTTTTAGGATAAATTCATCGCAACTACGGAATCCTTCAATGTGCGTGGTCCGACACACACTTGGCCGGTTTTTTCAGTAACATTCTGAAATTCGAGGAAATCTTTGTTTTAAATATTTAAAAAATACAGTGAGGATATAAAAATAATTTAAATGCAAACCGCTATGAAATCCTCAGGTATTTCTTTATTTCCGAACCAATCGCTGAGATAATGATAGGTTGTGCCAACTGTCATGTTAACCATAAACTATTGACCACCTATTGGCACAATATTCGTCATGTCGAGTGCCAATGGTCCACTGAAATGGTCCAGGATCAGCACCTTAATTGCGTAACGCACATCGGAATCTGAATCATTTTGAAGCAAATTTATGGCTTCATATGTTCGAAAAATTTGTCTGCTCAACATCGTAAATAACGCAAAGAATGTTGTTGAACTGACAAAATGAAAACTCTAATTGCGTAAAACACTGTCAATGGGAATCCATTGACAGTGTTTTAATCGCAATTAGAGTACTGCAAACCTAGCCAAATGGCATTCGCTTCGGAGCGATTCTGTTTCTACAATCGCTATCGGTACGCATCGCTATGGAAATACTGATCTATGATCACGTGACATTTCAATAGCTTCTGTCAACCCCATACATTTTTGCCTTTTCTACAAGCGTTATCGCTAATCGAATGTAACTTTGGCTAGGCCCGCAGGAGTTTATTAGAATTAGTGGCTTTGATACCATAAAGTCAAGCCTATGCCTCGAAGAGATTGGTAGAAGTGCACGCTCAAATTTCTCCAGTTATTTATAAATCCCGTGCAATAAACCGCGAACCTAATGCTACTGGCACAAATATAGAAACCGTTCTGCTACTGAGAAATATTTTAATGAACAATCTAATTACACTATTCCCGATTTGGAAATCGAGCCGGTCCTCGGTTGCAGCAGTCACACGGTAGTCAACATTCACAAAGTCACGACTTTTCCCTGAGGAAAGGCAGACAATACTCCACGTGCCACAATCCATACAAATACTCCTTTGGCGGCGTCCACGATTTTTAATCTTGTCATACACGTGCCCTGGTTGCGAGGCTCCGAATCTAACAAAGGACATCACCAATGAGATTGGCTTAGCTTTATATAATTTTTGTCCTTCTATGGCATCTGCTCCCGGCATTTCCACTGCCTGCCTTTATTGTTAATCGCTTTCGTAAGATGGTTTTATGTTTTTACTTAGATGGTTTGGACATGTTGAGAAGATGAATGAAAGACGACTTACGAAAGGTATTTACAAGGCGGATGTAAGTGGAAACGCCGCGAGGGGATGCACATTTAATGTCCTTATTGGTGATGTTCTCTGTGTTTAGAAAGGTCAGTTGCTTAGTACTCGCAACTGGCGTGCATGTAAGACCAAATGTATGAACGTAAACGAAGCAAAAGGAGTATGTAAGGACCGTGGCAGGTGGCGTTCTGTAGTTTTTGCCTACCCCTAGGGAAATGGGCGTGAGTTTATGTGAGGATATGTAATGGCACCACAGACTACCCGCAGTATTGTCTCTCCTGCTCCCTTTAAATCCATCCAAAGGTTGTCTCTAAAAGATCGCTTTTAGCGACAAGACCGCCTATTGTGTATATTTGTGCATTTATAGCATTTTCTGCATTTAATTCTCATACATAAAACCAGAAAAATCGTTTGAAGGATTTCGAATGGCGTTAAAGCTAAAGCGGCGCTAAAGCGACTGTTTTCCGGTGGTTCAACGAATTTAAGCGTGGTCGAGTAATATTGGCGTAGCTATTTAAGGATGGACGAAGACGTACTTAAATCTCCTGGCTTTAGTCACTCTGCTGATACAGAAAAGGAACACTACATAATTATAATGGGAGATGCAATAAGTCATCACGAGAGATTGTCGGCAACACTGGGATTTTTAGCTACCGGTCACTCCTACGAATGTATGAAATTCTCTATGATAATGTGACTACAGACCCGCAATCAAATCATCTCTGAAACAAGATTATTAATCTTCTTAACCACAATGTCCTTGCTAGCTTCATCCAAATGATTAATAGATTTATATTTTTCAACCAGTCTACAGTCTACAGTTGCAGGCGTCATTTTTTACTATGATTATGGTAATCTTTGCATTTTATCTTCCAAAGGCAATTTTCGCTTTTGTAGCTTCGGATGAACTCCAACAATTGTTCATGGTGTCCACTTCGGTCTTCTTCCGACATGTTACGTCTTGCGTAAGTCGCGTTCGCTCACAGCAAGTCCTTTCGTAAACTGAGTGATAGATCGACGCCATCATCCACCCGCTACGATAAAACTGCGCAATCGCAATCGACAACGATTTATTGAATAGGAAATGCAACTGCCACCGAATAACTGTGCAAACGGACTGTCCAGATAAATCGCTTCGATAAATAGTTGCCGTGTGTAGCCGCCTTTACTGGCGTGCGAAGCGTAAACCAATAAAGTAATGAACACAATTTATTACGGAATTAATACATTGTTTACCTGGATTAACATTTAAGGTACTTTTAATCGCGGTAGTACTTTACCGATGTTTTCCAACATCCACGCGGGCAAAAGCAAGTATAAAATAAACAGTAAAAGCACTTTAAAAATAATAGAAAAAAATGAAATCGTCTTCAAAAAGAAATTAACTCAAAATTTCGGAAGTCGGTGTCGTGGAATCTGTACTTTAGTTTTTTGCAACCGACTTCCGAAATTAAAGTTATTTCATACTAAATTTTGAGTTAATTTCTTTTTGAAGTCGATTTTTTTTTATTTTTTATTTCATAACTTTTAGTTTTTAGTAAAAATTGGAATATTTGTTTGTAACAAGTAGTTAATAGTTTTGTTATAGAATTTGACCAAGCTTTTGAGATGTTTTCCCTTTGACACCATACCCGTAGCTCGTATCATTGAGCCAGACCGTCACACTTACACGTATTAGTCCATTATCTTGAAAACTCCTGAACCGATTTTGATAAGTTGAAGTAAATGTAAGCCAATAAAAATAAAATGGCCACGATCCAACTAACAGTTTCGGAGAAATGCGTGGACAAACATACATACATCTATACAATTTTGTATATTTGTTTGGAAGCCCTAATAGATTATAATATGTGAATATATTGCAGTTCCAATAATATTACATACATACGTGTCGAATTGATAATCTTCTTTTATTTGAAGTCTATTAAAAATAGCTAAGGATAGGGATAGGTACAATGCGATTAAGACAGCATAGATGAAACTCGATACCAAGTTATCAACTGGTGCAAACCTCGATTCTCTTTCTGTTTACCTTTAAACCAGGTAGAAACATGAGATTGTGTAGCCACACGGAATTCTACGTTTCCTTTTGAAGGAACAAACACCGTTCGAGCAAAACTGAAGTGAAAATCTGTTGCAAACAGTGCAATCGGAAAATAGAAGAAATTTTAAACAAAAGCACTGAATGTTCTTCGTTTTTCCGCTCAGCCGAGGTTGGATTGGAAGGTATGGAAAATACTACAAAGAACACAAAACATAACAGAATATCATGCGTGTAATCCCCGAAAGGTTAGGCAGAGATGTACCTATAGTACTCGTATACCCACATTTCGCCAGTTAAAAGTCCCATGTAAAAGGGGGTGAGCCTATTGCCATCAACCGGGCACAAAGCCAGACTCCGGGCTGCTACTGAGAAATTCCAGATGGAAAAACCCAATAACTCTTTTCCCGATCCGGGAATCGAACCCAGGGCCTCATGCTCAGCAATAGCAAACACTACAAAGAAATATATTTTTTATGAAGTTGTTGCTTTGAGTTTCCAAAGTAGTGCGACCAGTGGCGTGCGTTTCATAAAGACAGAAAGACACTGCCTACCCTACCTAATTCAGTATAATCTTGTTCTGATATCTATTATTATTTTATCTACGAGTCCGACGAGTACCTACTTACTAACAATAAACAAAAAAATTAAAAACAGTCGCTCCAAGCAAGCTCGTTCAGTATTGTATTGTGGCATTGCGTGGCACTAGCGCCGCGACGACCTGAGTACCAGGAGTGCCTCGGGAAAGACACAAACTATTCGGGTCTAAATGTTTATATGTGTGCTCTCGTGGTCATGCGGATTGAATGGGTGTGCGTTCCTATAAATACGTAGCACACAATGTCACAATAACGCACACAACCGTACAGAATAGACAGTGTCTTTTTCACAACACGACAAATTACGAAATTATCCGATGTTTTCCGAACCGAAATTAGCTATACAACTATTTTAAAAAGTGGCATTGTCTCATTTATATTGCATAGTAACTTACACTATTTCTTTTTTGTCCTATTATTTTTTGCACTATCTCCGAGTTTGTGACTTAGTTTAGTGGCCATATTGTTTGTTTGATTTGTTTTGTGAGCTATAATAATTGGTATTTAAAGAGTTTAACGTCGATAATAGTGTGAAAAATGGATAATATTCACTGTGAAAGTTGTTCAGGTGGTGTGTGTATAGAGAAAATAAAAAATGATGCGTTTTCAAAACTATCATTCGGTGATAAAAAACAAGTGATTGTAAAAGGTCGTTGTACACCGGATTTGCAATAAGTAAAAACTAAAGGATTGATATGTCTATAAAATCAGTCAATGTATGGATATTTGAGGTGGCTATTACCTACGTCATTATTTAATCGACAAGACGACGAACCAAAACCAACATGCAGTATTTTGGCTTTTAAAATTTTCTGCCTACCCTGTCTAAAAACTCTGTGCACGCCACTGAGTGCGACCTACTTTTTATTTAATTTCCGCTTTATGTACAGTCATGGAACAAACTATTTGCCAATTTGCTGTGTTACAGCCGTTTATACAACTGTTTTGACAGTTGTACCAAAAAAAAGTCCGTAATGTATATTCATATCACAATCATCGTTCTTTGGAATGACGATCGTGATTTGGATATGTCACCATATGATTGTGGACACCGTTAGTTTATAATTTATCTTGCGAGATTGTAAACTGTCGATAAATTGTGAACTGTACCATACTGCTTACAATGTAACGTATTAATTTTCGATTGTTTATTTCCTATCAACGTCAAACCGTCAAATTCTGAAGGAACCTGCACTTACCGATAGGGTTCACGATCTGTCCGATTTTATCACTCGTAAAATTATGAACCGTCCCTGATTGGTAGGTCTTGGCGGTAGCCGAATTGGTCACAGTAACTGAGCCTGGGCACCCCGACCAAATGGGTTATGTTAGGTTAGAACTGTGACAAACCGCGAGCGAGCCGATTGAGCGAAGCGAGCGGTGCCGCGGTAGCTGCCGGCGAGCGCTTCTTTCAAGTTGGTTTCAGTTATTGTCTATTAAGTATTAGCAAAAGGTGCGTTCGTCGCATGCAAGTTTGATACCTGTTCACAATTTGTCGGTTTGCCATTGATACTCGTATGTTATAAACTATCGAAAATTAATGCGTTAAATTGTAAATGGTGTTCAGACTTCCTTAGTGAACGATCGTTCAGAGTGGTCGTTGACGGCTCCTCCTCTGAACTTATGATATAATAAATGAACATAAACATCTAACAAGTTTTGCTTAAAATAGAAATATATTATTATGGTTCCAAAGAAACAACAGTCCAACATTGTGATTAAGATTCGAACTCAGACTTCATTGATCGTGAAACCATTGCTTAGCCCAAACAGCTACCAGCACATGTTATGTTTATGCGAATTTTAGCAATGCAATTGTAAGAACAGGTCGCCACTATGACGAGTATTCTAAATTCAACAGAAATGTAATGTTATTTCGCGTAGTACGACGACATGCGACAATTCATTAGTGTGTGTTATCTGCGGAATATTGAGTTAGACATCGCTCATACACGCACACGTACTGGTTCGTGCTCGCACAGTTCATAGCAATGTAATCCTTAGCACGCTTATGGACTTTTGAGCGTTTACTGTACATCTGTTCCTGCAACTGACCGGCTTGAGCTCCTAGGCATGGAGTTGACATCTGGTTTCAACTTCGACCACAAACTGCGGCCAAAAAACTGGGCATCCTAAACAGAGTGAAGCGATACTTTACGCCTGGACAGCTTTTGACCCTTTATAAATCGCAAGTCCGATCCTGCATGGAGTATTGCAGCCACCTTAGGGATGGCTCAGCTAAATACCAGCTTGCTGCGCTTGACTAAATGGAGCGCTGAGCTAAGAGGCTCATTGGTGAAGTAAATCTGGTGGATGCCAAGCTTCACAGTTTGGTTCATCGCCGCAAGGTCACCTGCTTGTCGGTCTTCTATAGACTGTACTTTGGTGAGTGTGCTCAGGAACTCACTGCAAGTTACCATCCATACCTAGTTGCCATTCCACCAATTCGCACTAAGCGCTTCCAAACATCCTTCATATTGCGCACGGAAAAAGAATGGAACTCACTACCTGCGTCTGTGTTCCCGAACTCATACAACCCGAATCTCTTCAAAGTTAGAGTCAACTGGCTTCTTCTAGGTAAGCTCACTCCATTGTAGACTTTGTCTCTGTCACCTCTGACCTGGACTAAAGTCAAGAGCAAACCCATCTCAAATAAATAATAAATAATGGTTTGTTACAGTTCACAATTTTTAACCAAGTTCATAATTATCTAACATACGGTGACAGATATACGGACATTTTAAGTTGGTAGTCTATTTGATGAACACTTTTTAATTTTCCCGGCTTTTTCACCGTAAACATTCTTCTATCTGGTAGAGAAATATGATGAGTTTAAGGGGGAAGCATCAGGGTAGCCCGCGAAATTCAAATTTTCTTAAGTATTTTGCAGTTTACAAACCGGTATTAGGTTGTATGTTGAATAAAGTACGATTCGCGACCGTAACAAATATGTATTTACAGCGTTATAATCATTAGAATCAGTAATATAACTCCTGTTAGTATAACCCTCAAATGATAAGATTTCATAAAATAGACATTCATTAGGATTACCTGGTCTTAGAGAGTTTAATTGACGATTTAATGATAAATGATAAATGATTTTTATTTCTGTAAGTAGGTTTGTACAGACGCCAGCAGGTCAAGCTACCCAAAACTGTTAAGTTTGCCCAATCAACCTTGAACCTAATACTTTAGCGATAAAGTTGAAAATCTAATAAAGAAATTTGACAGATTGTAGTAGCTTGATGTGCTGGCGTCTGTACAAACACTTTTACAAGTCAGTCATGTTTTTTTTTTAAACTAGATGATGTCGGTCTTTCCTATCTGACTACTCTGAGAAGAAAGGCCGAAACAAACTCAGAGGTCAAAGTCTCTTATAAAGTCCAGACATAATCTTGGTCACTTCATGTGAAGACCATGTAGATTGGTGTCTGAAATGGTCTTTTGAGGAAAGAATCACACAGATTGAGAGGACCTATTCAGTCAGTGCACGCATTTGTCAGTAATCGCGCAGCTCAATTCAGAACTTAAGGAGCTCAACGATTCGACGATTAATGGTTATAATTCTATAAATACATATTTATTTCGGTCGCGAATCACATTTTGATTAACGTATAGCCTTATACTGTCTTGTAAATTGCAAAAAACGTAAGAAAATGTGAATTTTGCAGGTTACCCTGACGCTTTTGCCTTAAGCTCCCAATCGCTCATCATAGACGGAGAAATGTATCCGAAAACATTTGAGTTTAATTGCAATTATAATAATGATACCAGCCTGTTAACTGGCCTACTGCAGGAACAGTTTTCTTCTCATAAAGAGAAGGTTCGAGCATTGATCACCACGCTTTCTTAAGACGGATTGGCGATTTCAGACTTTGGTTATGTCGTGTTGTGTGAGGGTAGACTTACAGGGTCTGATGAAAAGATAGTCCTGTTGATGGTCCCAACACTTTAATGGTCCACATACTACACAACAATTTTTTCAATACAATTACAAAGGCAGAGTAAATAGCGATCGGTGAATACCGAATGCACGGCGAATGAATGCGTGTGCGCTTACGTCACACGACGTGTAACTTCACGCGTCTTAGACAAAGGAACTCAGCAGGCGATGCGCGTGTCCAGTGGTACTAGGATTGCGTTAATGACGGACGGACCATACGGTAATCACGTGTATTATAATAAATGCTACTAATTATTGTTTAGTGTTTATGTTTATAATGTATATTGTATGTTTGTGTTTATTAGTGTAGGACGTATAAATATATTATGTACATATTGTAATTACAATGTGAGTCACCTACACAGATATATCTATACTGCATCATCATATTATAATTGTTTGGTTGTATAAAGAAAACCACTATACCTGTTCTGTAGACTGTATTATAAGACCAATATGTTATTATAATAAGAACCACTTCGACCATGTTTAACCACGTCTTATTAGATCGACCGCTCACTGCGAACTGCCTGCGCGCCTGAGTGAGCGTTCGTCTCAGCTTCCGCCTTTTTTCCCCACCATTCGCTATTCAACGGCATGGCAGTTGGCTGTGTTGCCAATTAAATTCCAGAACATAGTATTATACAATAAATCATGACAGTTGAACGCGCTAATCTCAGGAAATGCTGGTTCGAATTGCAAAATTCTTTTAGTGTTGGATAGCCTATTTATCGAGAAAGGCTAAAAGCTATATAACATTACCTTACGTCCAATAGGAGGGGAGCATCAATGAAAAATGTTGCAAAAAAAAAGGGAATTTTGGAGAGCTTCCGTTGCGTGCACTGCGTACACGATCAAAGTTACGCAACAATCATGTATGACGGAATTGTTCCTCTTAAAAAGTTTAAAAAAAGTTAAGGTTAGCTCACTATAACTTTTGTTGTTTCTTTGAACGCGCTAATCTCTGGAACTGCCAGTCGGATTTGAAAAATTATTTTTGCATTTGATAGCCCAACTCTTGAAAAAGGCTATAGGTTATATAATATCACGATGTGGCCCTTAGGAGCCGAGCAAAAAGAAAGAAAGTCAGAAATAACGCTAAGCGAAAACGAAGTAATCGCTCGAGCGGGCTACGCTATGAGATGCGGCCTGGTGGGCCGGGGACGAAGTGTAGGCTTATATGCTCTACTACCTGTGTGAAGCCGGGGCGAGTCGCTAGTTACCTATAGGTACAGGTTTCCTCACGGTTTTCTTTCACCGTTGTCAGTGATGTCCAAGATAATCTTAAAAAGTACATTACGAATTGAAAAAATCACATTAGTATTTGCCCGGATTTGAAACCACAACTTCGTGCATGAGAGACGAGGGCTTAACCATAGGGCCATCACGACAGAATTGCAATTATTATCGAATAATTATCGATACACATACGTGGATATCCAATTAATTCTCCAATTAAGTGACATTAATTAATTCCGGACTGTTCAATTAAAGGCAGTAGGCAGCGCCATCTGTCTCGTAACAGGTAGTTAACACAACCGGTGCGATATAATAATAATATCCTGGGACATTTTCACACACGGTCATCTGATCCCAAACTAAGCAGAGCTTGTACTATGGAAACCAGATAACTGATATACTACATATGTGTATACTACTTTTTTTTTGTAAATACATACTTATATAGATAATTACACCCAGACTCAGGACAAACAAACATGTTCATGCACACAAATGTTTGTCCTGGATGGGAATCGAACCCACGACCTGCGGCGTGATAGGTGGTATCTTAAACAACCACGCCAACTGGCCTGTCAAATATGTGTATGATATGAATTATAAGTAATTATAACGTAGGAATCGAGGAAAAGTAGTCATTTTTACTTTTTACTTCTCCATGTGTTGTACATTTCGTTGGTTTAGTGGTCGCAACCGTTGCTGCTGAGCATGGTCCTGGGTTTGATTACCAGGTTGGGCAAAGTGTTATTGGGATCTGGAATTTCTCAGTGGCAGCCCAGAGTCTGGATTTGTGCCCGGTTGATGGCAATAGGCTCGCCCCCTATTACATGGGACTTTTAAACATAACTGGCGAAATGAAGGTCTACTAAGTATACGTACACCACTGCGTAACCCTTCGCGGAATATGGGCGTGATGTTATGTTTGTTAAAATATCGTAAGTTTAAATTTCATAGAACAAAGCATAATTTGTATCATTAAACGAGTTCAGCAGTGCTATTCGGTACAAATCTCACCGTGGAAACATAGGGGAAGTGAGCGTGGAGTGAGCTGTTAATAGTGTCAATCCCTAGCATAAGGTGGAATGACAGCTCACTTCACCCAAGTTTTCACGGTGAGATTTTTAAAGAATAGACGAACTTTAGTAGATACTCATTGTAAAACGTGAAATTAATTAGACCTAGTTATGCAGAAAGCAGCCATATGGCACTTTTTCCAAAAATGAGTTATAAACACACTCATATTAATTTCGACTTACAAGATTTTTTGTAAAACCAGACATGTCGATATCTCTATTTATCACGGGAATGTGGGCCGTGAAATGCAACCTTGTTCATACATCAATAATGCAACCATCGACAGAAAAATGCTTATAACTCTGTTTGTACTTTTCCCGACATGGCTGCTTTCTGCATAACACGGCACAAATATTTGTTACATCCACTACACACATACATAAGCTTAACTTCCTATGGGAGGGAAAACCTACAGAACGCCGCCTGCTACGATCCTAACATACATCTTTAGCTTCGTTTACGTTGTGAGTACTACGTACCTGACTTTTCTGAAGAATATGACCAATAAGGCTACTATATGTCCTCCTAGCGCGTCCTCTGCCAAACGTTTCCACTCACACTGCCTTGTAAATATCTTTTTTCAGTCGCCTTTCATTCATCCTCTCAACATGACTAAACCCCAAGCGCAACCAACCAACCTAATTCCACCTCTATTTTACTAAACGCGAATGTTTTATCACCTGAATGAATGGCCACAATGCTCTGCCTTTTGCCAACTAAGTTGAAGCCAGTCGAACCGGATGCAGCTGAATACCAATATTTACATGGAGCAACTGCTTGTGGCCTAGTAATAATAGCTACATGGGTCGATCGATCAGGTTACGCTACGCTAGCCGCGGTTGGTCTGTGGATGGGTGACCCTCTTTACATACGAAGACCCCTCCGTGCCTCGGAAAGCACCTTAAGCCGTTGGTCACGGCTGTTATTTGTGGATCTATGACAGTCGTTACGAGTCGTCAGAAGCCCGAAAGTCTGACAACTAGTCTTACCAAGGGGTATCGTATTACCCAGTAACTGGGTTCGCTCCATTTAAAATACTGGTATTCAGCTGCATCCGGTTTGACTGGAAGCCGACCCCAACATAGTTGGTAAAAGGCTAGGCAGGTGATAACATGGAGCGACTGCCTATCTGACCTCCACAACCCAGTTACTGGTAATTAGATACCCCTTGGTATGACTGGTTGTCAGACGTTTGGGCTTATGACGACCCGTAACGACTGTCAAAGTTCCACGAATGACAGCCGAGACCAACGGCTTAACGTGCTTTCCGAGGCACGGAGGAGTCTCGGTATGTAAAGATGGTCACACATCTACGGACCAACCCCGGCAAGCGTAGCATAACCTGATGGATCGACCCAAGCGGCTGTTATTGCTTAGCTACAAGCTCCTCGTACGTCTGATTACTGATCCTTCGAATTGTGATTAAAGGAGTGTTATGCAATTGGGGTGCTGCAATAGACAATATCGGCTTACGAACAAAATATTCTTCTCGTGTCGATGATTTGGTCCGACTAGTATAGTAATGACGCAAACGGCAGAGCTGTCCAGGTTGCTACGTACGACCTGGACAGCTCTGATGTTTGCCTCATTTAAGTCCTGGAGGGTGCTGGTAGTTGTGCACGACATATAGAAGAGAAGGTGAGGTATTTCCTGTAAAAAAAAAATGTTACGAAAATTATAATAAAGCTGTAATCAAGAGTTTCTTGAAATAGTCCTAATGTCGTATCTAATATCTATTAGGAGTTCTAATATCTATTAATCTACTCGGTGGAGCATTGACCTTGACAGGTTAACGATCGTTCCTACATTATTCTATTGTAGGTGTATTTAATTATGTTTTATATAAAAACCTGATACTTTTCTGTAAGTAACGCTTCAAAGAATATAACACCCTTAACGTTCTTTATTTACTTAATACTTTTTATGAATAGAAAAGTACAAAGACATGAAAATTTGTTAAGCTACTTAAATCTTTTAGAAATGTGTTTGTTTTATTATTAAAATTAAAATGCTTATATATAAATACATAACACAACCAAGTATTTCATTATGTACCAAATTAAATAACTATACAAATAAATACAAAAACAAAAGGACACTTAGGCGTCGAAGTACTCGTCCACATCGCTGTCATCCGGAAACGTGCCCAGAAGACTGGCAGCATTGCCACGTTGAATGGAAATATTAACAGAATTTAGAATAAACAGACAATTAATCAGTTATTTCGGGTAACAAAGACCCATAACATATATACCTTACAGACTATCATACATATTATTATAAAAACCACAATAATGTTTATAGGTACGCTATTACACACGAAGTGACGGCGTCGTATTGGATTATTCCGATCTGTCACCCTGATTTGTCCCCGTAGAGGAACAGATCGGAAAAAGGCTTGATCTGTTCCACTGTTAGCAACTTTATTCACTTCTATCTGTCCCAGATAGGAGTGTGAAAGTTCGAACTGTTTTCTCGTTGCTAACAGGGGGACAGATCATTTTTTTTTGCGATCTGTTCCTCTAAGGGCCAAAGCAGGGTGACAGATCGGAATAATCCGTGGTATTGCGCTGCGTGGTGTCGTGTAGTCTTCCGCGGAATCGCCGATACACGACACCCTTCGGCCAAAACTCTTCCTTAAGGACGGTCTCAATAAACTGAGTCGGAACTCGCACCACGAACGACTTGAAATTCGTGTTGTGGCGCGATGCCAACTCGATCCTTAAGGTCCAGTTGGTCTTCGCTCGAACATACTCCAATCCGATCTCCTCAACCTTCGTGATGTGATGTAGCCGTGACACATGGAGCTGCGTCGTAGGTATTGCTGGACGCAGCATATTGGGTCCTGCCAGCGCGGTCCCGCACTGGATCCGACTAGGAGGGTTCTTCCCCTTCTTCCTCTCACCTTCACGAATCCATCCTTGTCACACGTGCCCGCAGCTGGGCCTTGCTGTTTCGAAACCCTGTTGGCATGTTCACAGCAGCTCTTCCGAATAAACACAATATACACATAAAATATAGTTGTTCCCCGTGACTTCGTCTGCGTGTATTTTGTATTTGATATTTTTTTTTAAGTAGCCTATGTCCTTCTTCAGTTCCTAGGCAGGTATTGCCTCTGCCAAATTTGATAACGAGCGGGCTGAGGCATAAAAATACAGAGTTATTTTCGCATTTTATAATATTAGTAGCTTCTGCTCGCGACTTCGTCCGCGTGAAATTTCTTGTTCCCCGACCCAGCCCGTCGAATTACATCGCCTGCCCGCGCTCTTACTTCGTTTTTGCTTAGCATTCTTTCTGACTTTTTTTTTTCTTTTTACTCGGCTCCTGAGGGTCATAGCATGATGGAATAGCCTTAACCTAACCTAACCTAACCTTTCTCAAGAATTGGGCTATCAAATGCATTTTTTTTTAATCCGACGTTCCAGAGATTAGCGCTTTCTAACAAATAATTAAAAAAAAACTAAAGATATAATGGGTGAAATTGAATTCATGGACAATATTTTAAGGGGTGATTATACTCATCATTATGAACAACTTTTACTATGGGAATAAACCTGAAATCGGGATAAAAATCAGCTGTTCCATACATTTTGACGAGTTATGCGAACATAATAGCAGCTGATTTTTTTTCGCGATTTCATGTTTGGTCCCATAGTAAAAATTGTTCATAATGTCATCATTATGAACAATTTACTCATCTACAATGACCCCTTAAAATATTGCACATGAGTTCAATGTTACCCTTTAGATAGTTAAGCATGGACATAAACTTTATTCTTAAATCTTTAAATACATAACGCTCTCTGTCTGTCAGTTTGTCAGTGATATACCACACACCCAAATGTTGACTGGTAGAAAATGCCTTTGGCATTAAGTTCACCTCTGTACATTTCAATCTGCCTAGCCTTTTCAAAGTTCGCATCTGTACATTTGTGTGCTTAAAATGCTAAATAAATAACTTGTCTTTTTTAAGTAATTTTCCTCCAGGCTAAACTTAACTTACAATAAGCGACAGATTCTTAATTTTTTAAACTAAAACAAATCGTTTCTAACGAATAAATTAAATCTAACTAACTGTCAAGCACACACAAGCTTTCATGCCTGGGTTACTCAAGCCATGTTTTCATGGCTGGGTTACTCAATCTTCTTTTCGTGTCGATAGTAGTCTTCTTCAATGTTTTTATATTGATTGAGCTCAGTAGATGGCATAAATCGCAGCATCAGTGGTATTATTTAGGTCATCGGAGGTGCAGGTAAACAGGAACTTAAGACACTCCAGCAAGTGGGGCATGGTCTGATCCGAAGCACCGCACTCACACTGAGTGTTGGGTGGGTCAATAATCCCCCTCTTCGACAAATTATGGCTGCAGCGGCCTACTTAGCCACTGAAGATTACGCCAGGCTAATAATAGTTATTGTTCACTTGAAAACCTAGTCTCATGTAACCCAGGCATTATATACCAACCTGGATATATTATCTAAACCTAAATAATAAATATAAAAACCTCCAGCCACCGAAGGTGCACACCAGCTTAAAAATATTGCTCGCATATTTTTCGTTCACTGCAAAATCGTACGGAAATTCAACGAAAACCCGAAGCTACAGTATTAAAGGAAAAATATTTGATTTCTTTGGCAATAAACACATGCTTCGCAGTTCATTGGCTCTACAGCCTCCAACTACATGTTTGGAGTTGGCGTTCAGAGGTTATTTTCAATCGAGCACCTCCACGTCACATATGATTGTATTAAGCTCATACTTACGATTGAGTCTGATTTGCGAACGATGCCTGCACCTTAATTGCGTAACACATTATCAACCGGACTCGGTTTCATTTTGACAGTTCATTGATTGCGTTATTTACGTTCTTGAGCAGACAAATTTTTCGCACATATGAAGCAATATATTAACAATTTGCTTCAAAATTATTCAGATTCCGATCGATATTGTGTTACGCAATTAGGATGGTGTTCTTATCAAAATCTAGATGTTAAATATTTTGTTTCTGAAATTTTTAAGCCAGTCCGGGCCGATAATAGCGTAGGTTTCGTTTAAAAGTTGATTAAATTAAGGAAAATAACCTTAATATGAACCCAGTAAAAAAAAAAAAAAAACACAACAAAATATACAATAGACGGCGTGGAAGAAATCTCAGTAAGGGATAACAAACCCTTTACTGCGATCGCTTCCAGCCAACCTCTGAATGGACAGTGGTTATCTGGACTGGATCTGGATAAAAAAGTATATAGGGATACACAGAAATTATATGCTATAGACATATAAAAAATCAATCTGCTTAGGCTTTTCCCAACTATGTTAGGGTCGGCTTCCAGTCTAACCGGATGCAGCTGAATACCAGTATTTTACATAGAGGCTCCATGTAAAATACTGGTATTAAGCTGCATCGGTAATGGAGCGACTGCCTATCTGACCTCCACAACACAGTTACTGGGTAATACGACACCCCTTGGTAAGACTGGTTGTCAGACTTTCGGGCTTCTGACGACCGTAACGACTGTCAAAGATCCACGAATGACAGCCGGGACCAACGGCTTAACGTGCTTTCCGAGGCACGGGATTTCCGAGGCACGGGAATAAATCGCGCAGCTCAACTCAAGGAGCTCAGAACTTAAGGAGCTTAACGATTCGACGAACAATACCAAAGAAAGGACATTTGGGTAGGCTGCATAAATTACTCAAACTGCCAGACCATGATTTAAAATAACTGAGAGAAAAAATAAAACAAACAAAAAAAGCAATGACCTACATAGTAGATAAGATAAGATAAGATAAGATAATTTTATTTGTTCAAACATGAGTATACATACAAAAAAAAAAGCATGCAAGTTGTTCAAAGTATTCTAAACAGGTCGTCATGCTTGCCCTATAAAATGGCATACAAATATTTAAGTAGGTAAAGTATATATAATAAGCAAAAATTATACAGCGAATAAAATTATTTAAATAATAATATAACCACAATTCAATTATTCAAATTAAAATATAATAGTCACCGTTCACATAAAATAATAATAATAGGTCTAAAGCAGTAGTCAAAATAAATAGGTCAAAATTATAATAGTCATTCAAAATATTTTTCACATAAAAACTCATTGATGGTGTAATATGCTCTTTCAGTTAAAAAATTTTTAACTTTCAATTTAAACTGGACGTTACTTAAAAGCTTCCAACTTTTTGGCAATTTATTATAAATTATAGGAGCCATGCAAAAGACACTCTTCCGCATAAGAGTAGTTCTGGATTGTTGTAAGCAAATCTGAGTGTTGTCACGTCTGTTGCGTGGAAACACCTCAGCCATGCGAGTAAACAGATTAGGGTTGGACCTTACAAACATTGCATTTTCTATAATATAAATGGACGGTAATGTCAAAATTTTATATTTTTCAAAATAAGGCTTACAACTCTGAGTGGTTTCTAATTTGAACATGGACCTAATACATTTTTTTTGTGCTTTAAATATAGTTTCCTTATCAGTTGAGTTACCCCAAAAGATAATCCCATATCTTAGGACAGATTCTACCAACCCGTAGTATGCGGTAAGCAACGCATCTACACTAGTTATTTCAGCCAGTGTGTATAGAGCATAAGCTGAGGAACTAATTTTCTTAGTAATGGTCTCTATATGTGCTTTCCAATTTAATTTCGTGTCAATAATTAATCCTAAAAATTTTGTTGTGTCAACCGAGTCAATGTTAGTATTATTGTATTTTATGTCCAGTTTATTAATTAATGTCAATGGGCGTTGTCTGAAGTGCAAGATTTTTGTCTTATTTAAATTTATTTTTAAATTATTATTATTTAACCATTTTATTATTGAAATTAGGGATTTATTAATATCATATTCATATTGATTTCTATTTTTACATGGAATCGTCACAACACTGTCATCAGCAAATAGGCTCATAGGTTGTTCTGAGGACTTGGGCAAGTCATTTATATATAATGTAAAAAGGGGAGGGCCTAAAACACTTCCCTGTGGAACACCATACACTACTTCACGTTCTTGGGATATATAGATTTCTTCTTGTTTCGTAGTCAAATTTATCCTAGAAACTTCCGTAATCTGCATTCTTTTATGTAGGTATGACTCAAATAATTTTAGAACATTACCTCGAACACCATAAGCTTCGAGTTTCTTAATTAAAATGTTGTGATGAACGTAATCGAAAGCCTGCGTCATATCACAGAATATAGCACAAACTGGGATATTATGATCCATATTTGTCATCACCGTTTGTAAAAAGTCATAAATTGCCATGTTTATCGTCTTTTTTTCTCTGAAGCCTAAAAAAATAATATTATTTGCAACGAACAAAAGTTCGTTGCAAATAATATTATTTTTTTCTACATATGAGTTAAGTTGCCTATACATATATTTTTCAAATATTTTAGAAATGATGGAGATCAGTGATATTGGTCTGTAATTTTGCATTAGTTCCCTGTTTTCCTTTTTAAACAGCGGCTTCACTACTGATTTTTTTAACGCCTCTGGGAATATACCGACGGTAATACTCAAGTTTACTATGTAACTTAGGGGAGTACTTATCTCGTAGGCTACAGCTTTGAGAATTCTCGTGGATATTCCATCATATCCCACACTATTAGTATTTTTAAGGGTTTTTATAATTTTAATTACATCATGTGGTGTACTCGGGGCCATAAACATGGAATTTTTTTTGTTCAAAATATGTTTCGTTACTGCAGATCCTACATTTTTGATGGGTTCAATTTTATCAATGAAATAATCATTAAATAGATCCGCTATGTGGTTTGGCTCTGTAACGGTTTTGTTATTCACCTTAATTTTTTCTATGAATGGTTTTGGTAAATTTAATTTGTTTCTCTGAATGATTTGCCAAATAGTTTTAGATTTATTCTCCGCAGTTTTTACTTTATAGCTATTTTGGGCGCGCTGTGTCAACTTGACAATTTTTTTATATTTCTTGGTGTAGTTTTTAAATCGCGTTTTATTTGTTGGGGTAGGTTTTACCCTATATTGCCACAGTAGTTGTCGTTTCTTTTTGCTGCAAATCTTAATACCACGTGATATCCATTTTAGCTTTTTTTTAATATTTACAGTGATACCGATATAGGGAAAGCATAAGTCATAAAATAATTTAAATAACTAGTTAAATAATAGTCTTCACATTCACAATGAAACCCACAAACTATCAGCCTGATCAGTAAATGATTTATCAAGGAAATTGTGGAATGCATTGGCGTTTTAAGCTTCAAGTTACCTGATGATCTTAAACATTTCGTGTCAGAGTCGTAAATAAACCAGAAACGTTTCTTGAGATAAAGGGAAAAGAGCATATTATACAAAAGGGATAGAATATGAGCTTTCAGGCGAAGGTGAATTGGTATTGGTAACCACTTCAGCGTCACACGAGATTTGGAAACGGTCATATTTGTGTAAACCGTTTATGAACCTTATACAAAAATATTGCAATTGCTCAAGTTTATCGAATTGGTCTCGAGTAAAGTGAAGAAAGCTAGCATCGGTCGGTTGGAAAGGTAAAAAAAGTGATAGTGCAAGCAAGTACTTATGTGCAAGATATAGGTAGGTGAAACATATTTTTAATAAGTAAATCACTTTTATATTCTATCAAATTGGTTTGTCACCCTAGTTCCTCGAACCTTTATAGAAAATGCTATCTATAAAAAAGTGCCAGTTTTTTTTTTTTTTTTTTTATGGAGAGTGTAAGGGCCCAATCACACGAACCACAACCACACCACACCGCAGTGACAAAATGTGGGCAAGCAGTGGTTACAAGTGAATCGTGTGATTAATGTCGCTGCAACTTCTTGCAGTTGCGTTGTGATAACTGGTGACTACAAAATCATATCAAATGGTCGACGCAACGTTAACGCAGAGCTAAGAGGCTCATTGGCGACGTAAAACTGGTGGATGCCAAGCTTCATAGCTTGGCTCATCGCCGCAAGGTTGCCTGCTTGTCGGTCTTCTACAGATTAAACTTCGGTGAGTGTGCTCAAGAACTCCACGACCTCATTCCGCCGGCCCCCTTCTACCATCGAACATCTAGACGCACTGCCAGATACCATCCCTACCTAGTTGATATTCCACCAATTCGCACTAAGCGTTTTCAAATGTCTTTTATAATGCGCACAGCAAAAGAGTGAAACTCACTACCTGCGTCTGTGTTTCCGAGCGTATACAACCCTAATCTCTTCAAAGTGAGAGTCAACAGGCTTCTTCTGGGTAAGCTCACTCCATCGTCGACTCTGTATCTGTCACCTGCGACCTAGACTAGAGTCAAGAGCAAACCCATCCTAACTAATATTATAATTGCGAAAGTAAGTTTGTTTGTTGTAAGTGAAGAAACCTTTTCACGCCTAAACCACTAAACCGATCATCCTGAAATATTGCATATACGTTGTCATGTGTACAGAAACGGACATAGGGTACCTTTCATCCCGAAACCAAGTACTGTTCTCGAGGAAAATAACAATAACGTTCTTATGATAATAGATGGCGCCACGTGTCCTTCGAATCATGATTGAATTATATTATTATAGAAAGTTTAGTAGTGTGTTAAGTTTTTTTTTTTTTTAATTTAAGTAAATAGCAGTACATTTTGTGAGTCTAGAGTGTCGATAGACCGGTTTTTCATCCTCCTAACTATAAGGCTTGCTGTGGTCGGTATCGTCGACACGGTTGATTTTGACGACATAATGTGGTCCGTGTGAATAAACTATTAACGTAACGTCACGTGTTGTCGTTGTGGTGTGGTTGTGGTATGTGTTCTCGGGCCCTAAGTATCTTCAAAATTTTGCGACTAAGTGACATTTCGTAGGTATTTTAATTTTTCGCCTTTTCTACTTTGCGGTAGGTAACATTGTATCGCTGAAATATAAACTATTTTAACCAAAAAATAGCAATATGCACAACATTCAACATGCCTTTTTAAATTGTCCAATGCCAAATATTTAAATACTAAATAAATTAAAGATTCATTCTACAAAAAATTGGGACACATTTTTACATGCAACGCTTTCAGTTACAAATCAAACATGCACAGCGGAAAAATAAATACCGGGACAGACACAATACAAAATAGGTTTTTATTAGAATATGTGTAAGGGCTGGCACGAATCAAAAATTAATTTCTATTTTTCTCGTCTGTCCCTGACCAATTATGTGCAGCAGGCACTTGTCTTTTGTTCTATCAGAATGCACGTTGGACTGCTAGAAATATTTCTTTAAGTTACAAACGTCAATGGTGTAATTAAAAAATAAAAAATAACAAAATTATATCCTAACTAAAACTATTCACAAACTATAATATGGCGTTGACAAATTCATCCGCATCGCTGTCGAGTGGTAAAGTACCAAAGAGACTGGCGGCATTGCCACGTCGTATGGCAATGCCAAGCCAAGGCCAAGGTACAAGCGCGCCCTTGGGTCATGGGAATTGCAGACGTTTCGAGATTTCCTTAAAGAGACCACGAGTACTTGGACCCCACGGCCCGTGGGATTCAGCCCCAAACGGCTCGAAAATATAATTAAAAATAAGGTTATTATTATACTTACGCCGCTTGAGGTTTTCTGCAGCCGCAGCAGCGGCGCCAGTACAGCACGCCGAGCCAGGAAGATGAGATGGCACAAGAGTATCGACACACGTTGCATCCCACACTAAAGGCATATAGAAATAAAGACATGCCGCCTGGTCTCTTCCCATTGTCGCGTGCTAAGCCATTGGTTTCTAATACAGCTGGAACGCCGACGGTGAAAATGGCTCGTCGGATTATGTCATTAATTTTTGCGTGCCGCGCTAAGCGGCCCGCACTTCGGCTCAAGACTCTTGACAACTTCGCCTAAGTGACAGCGATGAGTAAAACAATATGGAGCTTCTGGTCGTAAGGAAGCAGCGAGGCGGAAAGTAGTGTCGTCCAACAAAGTGCCTATGTCATTGACGGTAGTGCATGAAGCCACAGACCCGACTCCCCAGCCAGCAGGAGCGCATGATATCAATCTTGGCAATTCAATGTTATATTATGTATATCGACAGACTTCAATATCGATACATAACAGCCTGTTTTCCCAGATGAGTTAGGCAGAGGTACACCAATTAGTACCTACACCCACATTTCGCCAGTTATAATTTTCATCTACATGTAATGAGGGCGATCCTATTGCCATCAACTGGGAACACATCTGGACTCCAGAATGCTACTTAGAAATACGTGATGTAAAAACCTAATAACACTTTGCCCGACCTGGGAATCGAACCGACGACCTCATGCTCAGCAGTAGCGCTTGCGGGCACTAGACCAATGAGGAAGTCTATGTAATATATAATATATAATTGTATACCTACAATTCAATTCGATTTTGTTAAAGTTAAATAACTTTGCTGAAATTTTAAATTTTACTTTTAGTTTATAAGCAGCTTTTGTCCAATATCTTTTTTTATTTCTTTAAATGTTATGTACACCTATAATTTGTGTATACATTAGCAGTAATACCTCCTAAATACGCTAAACTAATGTTGAATGTATGTGCTGTTGGTGTTCTTTAATAAATAAATATATATTGTATGTGTGTATGTCAAAACACATTTATAGAATACTCTTTATAGTATACACGATTAGATACTTAGTGAATGTTGGGTGTGGCAAATGAAACATAAAAATAGAATAAATGCTGTGTAAATGCGTTCCTTGCGAAGCATGTGTGACTACGAACAATGAATGGCCGAGGAATGATGTGATAAGGCAACGGTGTGGTTTAAAAAAAAAAAACATTCATATTTCCTGAAGGCAACCAGCAAGCCGAAGCTGTGGAGGTGAGCTACAGCAGCAGGTCCCTTCGCGCCTCTAGATTTTTATATACACTCTAGGGATAACATCCAAAATACTACGTGGAGTCGGGGAGCCCCGAATCGGTTTTGGAACAGATTCGACCTATTTTAACATTGATATACAATATTTTAACCGTGAAGTGGGAGTACAATAACTCGTTTCGCTGGCTCTCTCGACCTCGCTCCCGCCTGAGCCTTCTAACCTAACCTATCCGAGTCGGATTATTATAAATCGGGGTGTTAACCATAATGATGGTATCAATTTTTAAACTATAGACCTAATGATTTTCAATTAAATAAACGTTATATCCAATAACGTTATACGAAATAAGTTTTAGAGTATATCAATGTTATATGTGAAGTAATTATATCAACAGTTGGTATATCTCACGTTTATCTAAAGAACGTTATTGAAATAAAAATATACCAAATAACTTTATATGATATGAGACGCACCCGTGTAAATGTGGTGCTGTTCCACAAAGAATGGGACACTTTATATCATGTCCCGCGTATCCTGTCAGATGCACGTTACAGGAACTGATGGACGCTAGTGATGACGCCAAACACGTAGCCGAATTCTGGGCCGAGACCATTTAGATTGCCATCGAAACGGTAAGGATAAGAAGAAATTTATGTTTATGTGTATGTATGTAGATACTACATATCTCTATTAGTCATAATATCGGCACGTATGGTTATATCGTTTGCCCGGACCTTACACCAATCAATATATTTTATTTATCGGTACTTTTTCCAATCGGAAGTGCTGCTACTTTTGTAAATAAAAAAATCGGCCAAAAGCGAGTCGGACTCGCGCACCGAAGGTTCCGTACCATAAAAAGGTGTGCTATTTAGAGACATCGTTTTATTGTTCCTATATTTTTTACCATTTTTCATCAAAAGTCGAAAACTATTTGGCCATACCCTACATGCCCTAGTAACCCCTTTTAGCCGCTGTTGCAAAAAAAAAAATCTTTCTTATTTGCAAAATAGTTGGGCAAACGATATCTAAAACTATTAGTCGTTCTTGAGTATCCAGCTGTGACAGACAGACAGACAGACTGAGTTGCATCATAAGGTTTCCTTTTTACCATTTTGGTACGGAACTCTAGAAAGGGTTTCAAGCGAACAACGGATATTAATCGGCACACAATCATTTAATGGGTTCGTTTCAAAAAATTAATTCCCACTCCCATCTTTTAATTAGGAAATGTTTTCTGGGATAGGCTTTTGTTTAAGGCTGGGGGAATTTTCAATTCCATTGTGATCATAATATATTAGGTTGGGGAAAAAGTCTTTTCGCATTATAGTATGTATGAACTTGTAATAAAATCTCTTTGGCTGTACTATTTGTATCTGGCTGGTATTGGTATCATTGAAAGTTTAAATTTTAAAGAAGATAATTCCAAATTCAAATTAGAAAAATGTGTGATTTTCATTTGTTTTTCGTACCGTCAAGATGAGTGAATCTAATGAAGAAATTCGATACATTTTAAAATTTTACTACAAAAAAAGTAACGCGAGCCGCGAAAAAAAATTGCGATGTTTATGGACCTAGTGTAGTGTCTGTGAGAGTAGCACAAATTTGGTTTAAGAATTTTCAATCCGGAAATTTTGATGTCAAAGATGCACGTCGCTCTGGTCGCCCTATTACGGATAAAATGGATGCCATTTTTGAAAAAGTGGAGCAAGATCGGCATATCAGTAGTTACGACGTAGCTGAAGAACTGGAAATTGACCACAAAACAGTTTTGGCGCATTTGAAAAAAACTGGGTACACAAAAAAGCTCGACATTTGGGTACCTCACGAGCTCACTGAAAGAAACCTTATGAACCGTGTACTCATTTGTGATTCTTTATTACGACGTAATGAAACCGAACCATTTTTGAAAAAGCTGATAACTGGTGATGAAAAGTGGATCAAGTATGACAAGAACGCGCGAAAAAGGTCGTGGTCAAAGGCCGGTCAGGCTTCACAGACTGTGGCGAAACCTGGGTTAACTCGCAACAAGGTGATGCTGTGTGTGTGGTGGGATTGGAATGGCATTATTCATTATGAGCTGTTACCACCAGGCAGGACCATCGATTCTGAACTCTACTGCGAACAACTGATGAGATTAAAGCAAAAAGTTGAGAGAAAGCGGCCGGAATTAATCAACAGAAGGGGTGTGGTTTTTCATCATGACAACGCTAGACCTCACACATCTTTAGCCACTCAGCAAAAATTAAGAGAGTTTGGCTAGGAGGTGTTAATGCATCTGCCGTATAGTCCTGACCTTGCACCTTCAGATTTCCACCTGTTTCGGTCTCTTCAGAATTCTTTAAGCAGTGTCAGGTTAACATCACGAGAGGACTGCCAAAACCACTTGTCGCGGTATTTTGACCAGAAGTCCCAAAATTTCTATAGCAATGGGATCATGTCCCTACCTACAAGATGGCAAAAAGTTATCGAACAAAATGGTACCTACATACTTTAGTTAAATGTAAATAAACTATATTAAAAAATGTTTTGAATTTTCTTAAAAAATGCGAAGAAACTTTTTCCCCAACCTATTATATCAGTTTTGTTGTGTTGTAAATTCGTACCGCTAAGCCTTGACGGTTTTAATGCGTTTACCGTCTGACCTCTTTATCCTCAAATTCGTAAAACTTGGAATTTATAATCGCCTTTAATTGCTGGCTTACACAGTGCAAGCTGCTCACTCGACAGTAGGCATCTGCTCGCACTGTAACTTGCATGTCAGTAGCTCAGCTTGCCTAGGCTGTTTTCATTATACGAGTAGCTACTTAGTCAGTTTGCTTGCGACTGACTGGCGAGCTACTGCCGAAAGCGTTGAACGATGCGGGTGAGGAGCGAGCTGCTGTCATGCGAGTGATGGTCCCCCATCTCCTCGTGTCTCTAGCCTCGTTTTTAGAGAATTCTGATAAATTATTTTCAAAATTCTTTAGTTTTGTGATGAGAAGGTGGTCCCAGGTGCTCCATCAATGCCGATTCCACTATTAGAAATCTAAAATCGAGCAATTTACTGCATTTTGATGAGCTATTCTGCTCATCACGCCGAAGAGCCACTTCAGATCTTCACCAAATTTTTATTAGACTACCTTAAAGTAAAAATAAAAAAAACACATCGAAATCGGATCTCTTTTTTGCCCAGTCTGGAGGAAGTACCCCTGTAATCAAATATCCCCAACGGCAAAATGTTCTATAAAGTTGTAAAACCTGTATACCAAGGTTCGTTCAGATCGGTTGCCAAATACGATCTGTAGAGGAGTATCAACAAACTGACACAGGTAAGCAAATTTTGCCATACTTTTTTTTAAATATATCCTGGGACATTTCACACACGGTCATCTGAACCCATACTAAGCAGAGCTTGTGCTATGGAAACTAGATAACTGATATACTACATACACTACTCTTTTTTTGTAAATACACGTATTGTGTACATGTTCATGCACACAAATGTTTGCCCTGGATGGGAATCGAACCCACGACCTGCGACATGATAGGTGGTATCTTAACCAACCACCATCCATACTTGAAGCAGAGACGCTTCTAATCAGCTACCTAAGTGGAACATAATTATATAGTGTGGTCGAGTTTGTTAGATAACAAAACAGAAATGTGTTTTTAATAATTACCTATTTTTTTTTTTTTTTGACATATCTCTGGACCCTGGGGTCCTGGACCTTTGGAAGGCGTACGAGGGGTCAAAGCCAACTTGCAGAGGCCCCTTAGACAAATGATGAGGTGGCACCAACCGACGTTTATCCCTATATGCACTATGCAAGTGCACCCAAAGACAACCCCCGGTTGGTGCACGACTATTGCAGAACGTGGAAACTAAACATTCATTCTGATTAGCTTTTCCTTTCCTTTCTAACCGGATGCAGCTGAATACCAGTATTTTACATGGAGCGACTGCCTATCTGACCTCCACAACCCAGTTACTGGGTAATACGATACCCCTTGGTAAGACTGGTTGTCAGACTATCGGGCTTCTGACGACCCGTAACGACTGTCAAAGATCCTTGAATGACAGCCGGGACCAACGACTTAACGTGCTTTCCGAGGCACGGAGAAGTCTCGGTATGAAAAGATGGTCACCCATCCACGGACCAACCCCGGCAAGCGTAGCTTAACCTGATGGATCGACCCGTGCGGCTGTTATTACTTAGCCACGAGCTCCTCGTGGAAACTAAACATATTGGGTATAAACGGTTTGGGTGGCTAGAGTGGATTGGGTAACTTGAGCTATTGAAGAACTATGTCCCCTGCCTGACTAATGTTATATAATTATACACTGATAAAATAGCAGGGGGTCACTTGCACACTCAAGCATATAGTGACGTAGCGACAAGGGTGCAACACTCCCTAAAGTGCGTGAGATGTTTAGAGGTATCCCACGGCTATCAGGATAATCCTGGAAGTAAGGTCAAAATCCTTACCAGCACCATACTGGAATACTTCCTTCCTCCGAGCACATTTGCTCTAAAATAATATTAATTATTAACAATAATGTTTCAATAAACAATCTTTTCTTTTAACATTCTTAAAAATATGGTCCCGTGTGAGCGCGAGTGGTGATAAAATGAGACAGGCCTCTTAAAAAATCAACTCGCGTAGGGGCGTCCCGTATCCCGCGCGGGATTCACCAAGTGTGGCGAGAGCTTAAAACTTGCTCAATGCTGCAATGAAGCAAAAGAACTTAGTCAACCCACAATTTTTATTTGAAAATATCTCGACAACCCTACTCATTCCGGATGTACTCTCTCTCCTCTATTGACACAACACAATATTTTTGTTGATTAATTTATTCACGATTTTGTTTCATTGCGGTTTGTCAATTTTAATTTTATTTTTTAAAAAGCCACTGTATAAAATTTCCTTCTTTTTTTAAATTACCTACTAACTTCGATGGGGAAGAATCAATTCGCTGGGGCTCTCTTTACCCGACTATGACAAAGCCGAAGAAGGGTTATGAGTTCGAACCTATCTATTTAGTTAATACTAAATCCTAAAAAATACTCTGCCCTGTAATTATCGAGAGTTCACGGGCTATTTGTATTAAGCGACATCCTGGCCCATATTGAGTTATAATCATATTGAATTATAATATGGTTATAATCTATCTTTAAACTGAGATAGACACTATTGTTTCTTAACCGTCGATGGCCACTTTTTCGTAAACAATATTGATACTTACATTTTTTTCAATGTTCTTTTTCCGAATAATGAAACTTTGAAATGCTCTCCTGTAAAGTTCCAAAAATGTCGCTTAATACAAATAGCCCGTGTTCGTTATCTATTGTGGCAGTTACGAGACAAAATAAAAAAAAAATGATTTTAGCTTCTGTGAAAAGCAAAACGCTATTCCCGAATTTTTATTTTAATTCCATTTGTCTTCTTCTTTTCAGATCTATTTTGTCAAAGTGAAAATAGCACCTACATCTATGGTGAAAACACATTTCTGGGAATCTTATTAGACGAGATAATGTATTCACAAAATGCACACATAATATGATCTTTGAGATGAGATTGGATTATTATATTTTGATAAACTATCCAATCTGATGTCAAAGAGCACACAACCCAAAACACCCTTCCCTTTGATGAAACTATCAGAATAGATAAATAGATTTAGCACAAATAAAACCGATGCCTCGTTCAGATCACATCAATCGCTGTCCCAAAATATCTGTTAGTCGTTTACAAAATTTGTAACCCCCCACAGATAAGGGGCGGGTCAGTAATGAAGCCAGTTCAAGCGGAAGGAGGCACGATAAGGTAATTTCCAGGCAGTATACGGATATAATATTTCGTCTTTCTATCAAACTAACCATATTTACGATGGCTTTATAGTTGTCTAATCTTTGAGAATGATGTGGAAGTTAGGGGTTATTTATTGAGTTGATAATTTGTTCAACTGTGCAATGTTTATTTTGATACTAAAACACTGTTATATAATAGTTTTATTATATTCAGTTCTATACATCGATAGGTATAACATAATATAACGTCACGCATGTAATCTTCGAAGGGTTAAGCATAGGCGTAACTGTAGAACACCCACATTTCGCCAGTTATTATTTTAGACCCATGTAACAGGGAGCGAGCTTATTGCTAAAAAAGCGGCCAGGGTTAACAGGGTTCCGTTGTTGGGATGAATTTATCATTAGAACAAACTTAAAATTGTAGTTGAAAAACATGTTCTGCCATATATTCCAACTGCAAATGTAAGTTTGTACGCACAATGTAATGCTTTAGCGATAAAGTTGAAAATCTGTTCAATAAATTTGATAGATTGTAGTACTGTTCAAGCTTATGAACGCACCTTTAACTACGTCATCTTTATCAACCAATGATGACCGTCTATCACGTCATGAAGAGCCAATCGCGTTGTTTTTGTTATCACTACCAATGTTCCACGTATTCGTTTAGTTTTACGTTTTAACTACAATTTTTATACCACTTCACTTTACGCATTGTTCAAGAATAGATCAATTTAATATCTCCGCATTTTTATTGAAATAAAGAAGAAGTCACCCTGAATCCAATTATAGCTAGAAATAGCCACCAAGTACCTTGATGTGCTGGCGTCTGTACCTTTTTAATAAACCTTTTCATTAAACTTTTTTATTAAATCTAATGGTTCGATTTGAAGTTTAAGTACTGCATGCAAATTCACTTCAAGTGTAGCAATCCGATGTAAGTATAGTCAAGAGAGGGGTATTAGTAATTTATTCGTAAAACTTGTTTAAATTTTTTCTACTTCGGATTAATAGTAAATACACATTAAGTACACTAGAAAAACTTTTCTAACAGCCCTACTCAAAAAAAAAAAAAAAACTCCTACTTCAACAAACACGAAAAGTCGGCACAAACAGAAAAATATATTAAAATAATAACTCACTGTCGTCTGTCGCCACCTAATACTTCGATCCCAGGAAATTCAAGGTTTCTATTACCCTCCATTTTTACGAAGAATATAAATTTTAACGAGGCAAGAACCCTTATCTTTAGATATCAACATGTAGAATCGAGTGCAGAAACATGTTTGCAAAAGATATTTAAGTGTCCAGGATTTGTTCGACTGCCTCGTTGGGCTAGTGGCTGCAAGCACTGATGTCCTGGGTTCGATTCAGAAAAGGCAAAGTGCAAAGTGTGATTGGGTTTTTCCATTAGGAATTTCTTATAGCAGCCTTTTTTTTTGTTAGGAAATTATCAAATAACTTCTCTCGCTTCTACTGACTAAAACCCACCCGTGTTCCTTCAGTTGCCTATGCCAGGGCTACGGTAACTCTTTCAAACAACCCGCAACCCTAGGGCACCGGCTCTAGCGGATCCCATCAGTTAGTGCTGACATCTTCTTGAGGCACGCGTGGAACACAAAGCACCATCAACCCGAGCCTGGACCAAATGGCGAGCTACCCATTGCCCGCCGTCTGCAAGCCCGCGCCTACGGTGGCCGGGAATCGGCTATCGATTCCCGACGACGCCAAGTGCGTCTCCTGCGGCGACTGAGGACGTGAGGGCGCAAAAATTGCCTCTCCCACACGCGTTCCACCTCCTCCTTTGCGAGCATTGCTGCTTCGCAGAAGGTAGTGACGGCTTTCCATGCACTCTCGCTCGGCCATGGTACGGATCATGGCCTGGACTATGGCCGGACGCGAGAGATCGCCGCCGCCGATTGCCTCCGCGAGGACGCGGCGGTGCTCTGCCCAAGCCGGGTAGATCTCCACCGCAGATTCGCACACGAACGGTTAGAAGGATCAATCTGCCTAGCCTTTTCCCAACTATGTTGGGGTCGGCTTCCAGTCTAGCATGGAGCGACTTTCTATCTGACCTTCAGTTCAGTTCTCAGTTCGTCGGATATATTTTCTTATGTATGTTACTCGAAGACGCTTGGACCGATTTGGAAAATTCTTTTTTTTGTTTGAAAGGGTATACTTTCGAGTTGGTCCCATTGTCATAAGATCAGGATCTGATGATGGGATCCTAGAGAAATCGATGGAACTCTTCTAATATTATAGACACATCTATAGCAATTTGGGTAATTTTTTTTTTATAGTAATGCACGAGGCATTTGCTCTCGCAAAGCACCATTTAGTGAAGTGGAAGTGATGATCGCAGATCGCTACCGAAACTACTCAATAATAAGTATTTCACGGGTTGCGATTCGATTAGATACTTTAATATATAAAGGTTGCTAAGCTATTTATGCTCGTCTCAATACATATGGTGAAGTGGAGCTGGTGGTGACTTCACCATAAGCTCCACTTCAAACAAAATTGTTGAGGAGGTCTCCTGGTACTTACCAGGAGACTTCCTCAACAATTAACTTCTCTCCATCGAGAAAAGCAATATTTTGTAAAGATGATGAGCATTTGCAATTAACATTCGACTATATATAAATTAAAAACTGAACCACTAAAAAGTGAAAATAAAAACTTTTTTCCAAAAAGGCGTCCAAAAAAGACAGTACAAAGTGAAAAATAACTTTAATTTCGGAAGTCAGTGGAAAAAAACCTAAAATATATATCCAAAAACACCGGCTTCCGAACTTAAAGAAGTCGGATGTATTTTGGAAAAAAGCTTTTAGTAGGTACATGGTTTTCTTGTTCTACGTCAACAGAACTATTGCTATGCTAACGCTGTCGAGGTGGCTGTATTCTGGTCGAAGCTTATAAAAATCTTTAATTCATTCAGTCACTGACAGATATCGCACAGGCTCAACTGCGAGGTTCTTTTTAGGGTTTCGTACCAAATCGTAAAAAGGAACCCTTATGGTTCGACTCAGTCTCTCTGTCTGTCCGTCTGTCACAGCTGGATATCTCAAGAACTACTAATGCTATCAACTTGAATTTTAGAATAGTTTTAGGTGACATTTTCCCAACTATTTTGCAAATAAGAAAGAACTATTTTTTTTTTAGCAGCATGTACTATAAGGGGTCCTTAAAAACTCGAAGTGGGCTACTAGGGCATATGGGGTATCATATGAAAGAGCGCCGTTTGCACATTTTCAAACATTTTTTTCTTTTTTTAGGCTCAAAGTTTTCGACTGTTGATGAAAAATGTAAAAAAAATACCCTTCCCCCCCTTATCTCCGAAGTTTGCATAGAGAAAAATCAAAAATGATTCTATGTGATAGAAGTTTATGTAAAGATTACAGGAAAAATAAAACGATGTCTCTAAATAGCACACTTTTTTATGTTATGGAATCCGATTTGCTCTTGGCTGGTTTTTAATAAAGGATAAGAGTAAGAAAGTATTTATGAAAATTTAATGAAAATCTCCTAAAGGTGTTAAATACGGGATGAAAGTTTGTATGGAAGTTTGTCATTTTGGTCGATTGAAAATTTCATCGAACATACGGCTTATAAAATATCCTGGTAATCATCGACGGGAAGAAGAAGAAGCAGAACTGTTCCTAAATATTGCGTGGCTCTATTACCTACTGATACGTCACGCATATCCTAAATAGTTGCCAAGGCTGGGCCATAGTCTAGTCCATCTCCACCAATCTTCTACCAAGTTTATAGCCTCCAAAATATCAGAATATACAGGTTGTTTGGTATAAGGATTGACACAATTTTCATAGGTAGGTATAGTTACCGTGATAATTATCCTAGTTTTTACTCATAAAACATACGTTTACGTATGTGTACATATGTTTTTTTTTTAAATCATAATCATTTTATTTGCAATAAGTATTGGTACAGTGTTGGTCTTAAGGTCAGTAATTAAGTTTCCTAATACATAGACAGACATTTGACATGCAAAATTTTACAATTTAAGAGGATATTTACGTTCAATGGCATGCTTTGAGTACTAGCTACTATCAATTTTTACTTTTTGAAACGGGAAAGCAGTAATAGACTTCACACTTGACGAATAATTACAATTATTTATTGATATTCTTATACAGTTGAACAGAGTTTCGACTTATCTCATGTACGGCAGCAAAATGTTCCCGCCAAATGAGCGGTCCGAGTACTCGTACTTATACACTTCGGCGGCCGGATGTGACATCACTAACGGTCACTCGCTGGCTTGGCTGACAAATTCTGCTCCAAATTGTCGTAAAGTGGCATTGGCTGGGCGTTGGCTTGGCGTTAGCTTGGCGTTAGCTTGGCGTTGGCTTGGCGTTGGCTTGGCGTTGGCTTGGCTTTGGCTTGGATTTGGCTTAGCGTTGGCTTGGCGTTAGCTTGGCTTTGGCTTGGCGTTGGCTGAACACATGACGAGGCGTTACATTTTACAATACATTCAATATTCATTATCGTCACATTACATAATTTGAAACACATTATTTATAAATTCATTTATAGAATAAAATCGTTGTTTTAGCAGCCATAATTTTAACTTTATAAAAAATTAATTATTAAGTGACTTTTTAAAGTTCTTTGGTATTTTACTATAGATAAGTCCACTCATGTGATAACAGTTCTTTTTATAAAGAGAAGTTCTTGGTGCCCTGGGCAGAACTATTCCATCTGGATCTTTTCGATGGCAACGGTCTTGAGCCTTTTTAAACAGGTTAAAGTGCTGTCGGACAAATTTAGGACATTCTAAAATATACATACTGGGTAATGTAAGAAGTTTTAACTTTAGAAACAACGGTTTACAGGATTCCCATGGTGGAAAGCCACAAATAGCTCAAATGCATTTTTTCTGTACCCTAAAAGCTTTATCCGTGTATGTAGAATTACCCCATAGTATAAGGCCGTATTGTAGAGTCGAATCACCGCAGATCTCGTCACAACTTTTTTAATAGAACTCAATCATTTTTGGTACTATCTGCAAAGTACAATTGGTTCTAGAAAATTACTTGTGTGCTTCCAAAGTATTAAAATTATGTTAAGATAGAAAATATATGAATTATAATATTATAATTATCATATCATGTGAATATTCATACCTACTCAAAATTTAAAATAAAACAATTTTGTGCGAGCAAATGTCATCCCTAATCACTCAAAAAATGGTGTCAGTCCTTCTAACCTAACTTGGGGCCGTATTATGAACAATTAACGCTATCATTTTTCCAGTGTTAGAGAGAGACAGAGGTATACATGACCTATAGCACCATCCCTTTTTCGCAACGGAATCATGATGGCGTTAATAGTTCAAATAAGGACCCTGTATACAAAAGAGTGAGAGTTAGAGTTTTGGAACTACTGATCTGATTTCAAAAGTTCTTTCACTAATAAGAAGCTACAGTATTGCCGAGTGTCATAGGATATTTTATGTTAAAAAAATAAATTTCACGTGGACGAAGTCCCGGGCAGAAAGCTGGTAACTTCTACCATGTTTTTACAATACAGTAATAATTTAATTTAAATCCTTTCACACATATCCTAAGAAACAAAAATAAGGAAATAAAAGTGTCTCAGTAAACGATAAACTGTGTTGGAGTTTGCAACAAAGTTAATCAGAATAAAATAAGGGGCGCTGAAAAAGCAGTTTTCAACTTGCTTTCTTACTAGAATAAGATGGAGAAAAAATCTGAAAAGATTTTGCAGGGTCTGGAAAAAGCGGTGGCAAGAGCTTGACAATGACGAAGGGATCAAATAGATTTGACAAAAAGGAGTAGGCTGTATGACGTCTGTGTGTTTTTAAAATATAAAAAACAATGAAAGTAAAATTAATCGAGGCCTATCTATAGGTAAACAGTAGAATGCTGCAAGATGATGATTATGGATCACTGGAATTCTAGTTTGGAGTCGTAAACGGCAATAAAACATGATTTGGTAATTTGGCAGCACGTGGTACGCACACACGTGTGTGCGTATTAAAAATCTCTTTATATGTAACGTAAAAAAAACACCATCCAATGACGACCGCGGGCTTATAGTAGGTGTGAACCTATGGGGTTCCGTTGACATTTGAGCACATATTGACATGACCTATATGTTTATTGTATATAACTCACATGTGACGGGAGCTGTCTTTACTGGACCTAATTTCTATTTTCTCAGTTATCTTAACTCTGACTTGTATACAATGTAAACGACAAGAGCGTGTCCGGCATAATTTATTTTTTTGTGTATTAAGTATAAAGAAAAAAACGTGTGCGGTCGGGGGCGCCCGTCAGGAACGATGTTCCTTTTCACATATTGTTTAATAAAAACAATTTTTTTTTTTGCCTTTTGCATAAAACCGTAGTATTTTTAATTATTAAGCATGACGAATCGTTGCAAATTTTTTTTCTTCTCCCCCAAACATGCGTGAGTCTAAGGGATTCCCGAAACGATCAATTGCAATTGATCAACTTCTATTGTAGTAATATTGCCAATCGCTTCAATTACATTTGGTAGACGATCATTTTGCGCCTCAATGTGTATCAATCACGTAAAAATAGAGAGGGGCGTGTAATGTTTGGCATAATAACAGATAGTCTAATTTCATTTGACATAACTTTCATATGATAGGTATAATTTTCATATGCTATAAAAACATTTAACCTAATAGGTTGGGAAAAAGTTTCTTCGCATTTTTTAAGAAAATTCAAAACATTTTTTAATATAGTTTATTTACATTTAACTAAAGTATGTAGGTACCATTTTGTTCGATAACTTTTTGCCATGGTAGGGACATGATCCCATTGATATAGAAATTTTGGGACTTCTGGTCAAAATACCGCTACAAGTGGTTTTGGCAGTCCTCTCGTGATGTTAACCTGACACTGCCTAAAGAATTTTGAAGAGACCGAAACAGGTGGAAATCTGAAGGTGCAAGGTCAGGACTATACGGCGGATGCATTAACACCTCCCAGCCAAACTCTCTTAATTTTTGCTGAGTGGCTAAAGATGTGTGAGGTCTAGCGTTATCATGATGAAAAACCACACTCCTTCTGTTGATTAATTCCGGCCGCTTTCTCTCTACTTCTTGCTTTAATCTCATCAGTTGTTCGCAGTAGAGTTCAGAATCGATGGTCCTGCCTGGTGGTAACAGCTCATAATGAATAATGCCCTTCCAATCCCACCACACACACAGCATCAACTTGTTGCGAGTTAACCCGGGTTTCGCCACAGTCTGTGAAGCCTGACCGGCCTTTGACCACGACCTTTTTCGCACGTTCTTGTCATACGTGATCCACTTTTCATCAATAGTTATCAGCTTCTTCAAAAATGGTTCGGTTTCATTACGTCGTAATAAAGAATCACAAATGAGTACACGGTTCATTAGGTTTCTTTCAGTGAGCTCGTGAGGTACCCAAATGTCGAGCTTTTTTGTGTACCCAGTTTTTTTCAAATGCGCCAAAACTGTTTTGTGGTCAATTTCTAGTTCTTCAGCTACGTCGTAACTACTGATATGCCGATTTTGCTCCACTTTTTCAAAAATGGCATCCATTTTATCTGTAATAGGGCGACCAGAGCGACGTGCATCTTTGACATCAAAATTTCCGGATTGAAAACGCTTAAACCAAATTTGTGCTACTCTCACAGACACTACACTAGGTCCATAAACATCGCAAATTTTTTTCGCGGCTTGCGTTGCATTTTTACCTTTTTTGTAGTAAAATTTTAAAATGTATCGAATTTCTTCATTAGATTCACTTATCTTGACGGTACGAGAAACAAATGAAAATCACACATTTTCCTAATTTGAATTTGGAATTATGTTCTTTAAAATTTAAACTTTCAATGATACCAAAACCAGCCAGATACAAATAGTATAGCCAAAGAGATTTTATTACAAGTTCATACATACTATAATGCGAAAAGACTTTTTCCCCAACCTAATAATTTCATATGATCTATTGTTATATTTGATATAAGTTTAATTTTCTCTAATTCCATTTAGTATGACGTTCATTTCATATAATTTTCAATTTGTATAATGTTCTTTTTTTAATTATAATGCTATTTTGACCTAACTTTCATATTAACTAATTTTTTAAGGTAACGCATCGTTCTTGAGAAAAGCAAATTATATTGTAACCTAACCTCAAAACATTAAGTTTAAGACTACGTAAAGTCGGGATGCCCCGATTCGGTTTTGGAATAGATTCTATTATACAGGCTGTTTTTTAAAACATGCGACAAAATTTAAGGGGGTGTTCTACCCATCAATATGAACAACTTTTACTATGGGACCAAACCTGAAATCGCAAAAAAAAATCAGCTGTTCAGTACATTTTGACCAAATAAGCGAACATAAATGTACTGAACAGCTGATTTTTTTTTTGCGATTTCAGGTTTGGTCCCATAGTAAAAGTTGTTCATGTTGATGGGTAGAACACCCCCTTAAATGTTGTAGCATGTTTTAAAAAACACCCTGTATATACAACATAATAAATAAGACGTTTCCAAATTATAATTAAACGTTACTTATAGATTTTGAATATTGTAATTGCAACTTGAATATTATATTAATTGAATATTATTTCAAATGTGCATTATATAAACTGTTCATTATACCATATGAAATTAGGTAAAATTAAATGGTATATCAATAATTCAATATTTGATCGTTATATTTAAAAAAAAAATTAAATTAGGTCTTATGATCATTACAACTTGTGTTATTATACCTATCAAACGTTACACACCCGTTTTGTAGTTCATTACTCTCCATATATTGAATTTGTACCTACACATTCCTACTTTGAAGCACTTGTTAATCCTGCACGCAGCCAAAGCGTTAAAATAATAAAAAACATATTTTTTGAAACAAACGTTACGCATTCATTTGGTGGCAGTATAAAAATATTGGGAAAAAGGTCTGGTGGTATTACATTAAAATTTTAAAGCGTCGTAAAATATTCGTATTTTATAGCGGTTAAAGTTAAATTTCACGTATTGTAATGATGTGTATTGATCGCTGAAACGCAGTTTATTTTTATTATTTACTAGTTTTTTTTAAACATGAAGTTGGTAAGTGTTTTTGTTTTATTCAGGTCTTTTTAGTATACTTACTTTCCCAATAATAATAATAATAACCCCACCGCTGTATCTCTACGTTGACGTCGTGGTGGGGCTTGCGTGCTCCAAACTTTAGGTCTGTGCAGGTAGAGTTTGCCGGAACGGGTCTAGGATGAGGAGCCAGACCAAGAGAGATACAAAAACCCGCAGGGCAGCATGTGGCGAGCTGATGGGCAGTAGCGACCCCATGGACCCTATCTCCCGGGAGAAATCTTGTCCTCATCTCTGGCTTGCCTTTATTGGCCGGCTGGAGTGAACACTGACGAGGAACAGAGCTCCCACCTCTTTCTTGCCTTTATTGGCCGGCTTGAGTGGAGATTCGCAAGAGCAAACGTGCTCGGAGGAAGGAAGTATTCCAGTAAGATGCTGGTAGGGATCTTGACCGTACTTCCGGGATTGTCCTGATAGCCGTGGAATACCTCTCCACTCCTCAAGCACCTCAGGAAGTGTTGCCCCCCTTGTCGCTACGTCACTATGTGCTAGCGGCCGTCTCCGGGGGCCCATTATTGAGTGTGCAAGTCACCCCCTGCCATTTTATCCGTGTATAATACGAGTATATAACATTGGTCAGGCAGGGGACATAGTTCTTCCATAGTTCAAGTTACCCAATCCACTTTAGCCACCCAAACCCATAGCCCAATATGTTTTGTTTCCACGTACAACAATAGTCCTGTACCAACCGGGGGTTGGGTGCACTTGCATAGTGCATACAGGGATAATCAAACCTCGGTTGGTGCCTCCTCATCATTTAAAATTATCTAAGGGGCCTCTGCGAGTTGGCTTCGGCTCCTCGTACGCCTTCGAAAGGTCCGGGACCCCAGTGTCCCGAGAAATATCAAATAATAATAATAATAATCGCAATAGGCTCATTCCCTATTACATGGGACTAAAACATAACTGGCAACATGTGGGTGTTAGTATTGGTACCTTTGCCTAACCCTTCGCGTGTTACAGGCGTGATATTATGTTATGTTACTTTCCCAATTAAGATTTGGCCATCAATATCGTGATCTAGAAATCATGTTATGAATAATTAATAAAAGTAGGTATACATTATTATCTGCTCAAAATAGGTATGATACCATTTTTTTTATTTGTCTGTCATGTAGATAAGAAAAATATTGGACACATATTTTTTCTTTTTTTACGTAATCAAAATATTTTATACGTAGTTGTGACGTAGCGAGCCCCCACTCCCAAACTTTAATACGTTTTATCTTAGTCATTTTTTAATAACATGACATAGCAAAAAATACGTGTCTAATATTTTTTTTTATTATCTGACTGACGGACTAAATAGAATTACTTTATTTTTACCCAGGCGTCATCCCTATTATACGGTCCACTTATGTCCGATTCTTATAACTTACGGACCGTTATTGGTTAAAATTAAGACTCTTATAACATTACCATTAAAGAAGCAAATACCTCATAGTTTTTTATAGTAGACCCTGCCATATGGAAGTAGCTATCACAGGTAAAAGGTAAGAGGTGTGATTTTTTGTAAGAGAAAATCCGAAGCAAAGCCGGGCTTAACATACTTATCAATAAAGTAAAAATGAATTCTACCAACTTAAAAATAAAAGTCTTTTCTTTACTTCATTTAACACCATCTATCGTCAAATAGCAGAACCAAAAGTACGTTATCAATTCACAAACCAAACTTTTAATGTTTTAGAGAAATAAAGTCAACGAAATTAGGGACTACATTCTAATATTATTATAGGACTATAAAGAATCGATTACAACATAGTTAAACAAGAGAAAACTAAATTAAATATGCAATAATATGCCCCCCATCTCGTTTTCGCTGACACATTTTTTCTATATCTGTCTCTATAGTAACCCGTTGTACAGCGGCTCGCTTTCGTACATATCAAGCGGTGCCACGTGACCTATAAAGTGGCGTCATAACGGGATCACTATTTTATGAATTTTTAGTTACCGATTATGACGTATTGCCGCCGAGTTATTTCAGAACATTTTTTTTGTAATTCAAAGCTAATAATAGGCATTTTTGTCGTTTGTATGTTATGGGTAATTAAATACCCGTAGTGTAACTATATTTTTGGCAATAGTTACTAGACACTATTGACTGTGGCATTTTTCAATAGCGGTAGAGTTTCCGATCCGAAACTCCGAAGGGAAGCCGGTAGGAATCGTATTATAAGGTGCTTTCGCCACTGATGCCCAGTTTGGCAACAAAAATGCTATCATTGGTAAGCAGAAAGTTTCGTTTTTGTTAATAGCAATCTAGCAATCTAGCATTAAGAAAAGACGTTCTTTAAGTCGTCTTTCCTTTAAGATTTCTTCGCAGATTGTAACAAAGGGTAATAAAAGCATTTTCTTATAACTTTTAAAATGGTAGTCCATAAAAACCCAACACCTTTATTTTAAAAGAATCTCAAAGTCACCTAATAGGGTGTCATGTTTCCATGTTTAAATAAACTTGGCGTTTTTGTAACTAGAACAAAACGTTCAAAATGCATCTTTGTCGTCATAATTCTCTCGAAACATTATATTTTATTAAGGCAAATGAAAAAAAAAAGGTGGGCTGTTTTATTTCCGCATCTATGGAAAATGTTGCCATATTTGTGATGGTATCTTTGCCAGAATTTGGTACAAGTAATCGTTTTCTTCGAAAATTTTGGATTAACAATAACTCCATCTTGATTTAATAATTGGTGGCATATGTCCCGAAATCTTCTTACGACAAGGTCTTGAGACCTCAATTTCTTGTTCATCGTTATCGACCTATACAAATACGAATCCACAGGAAAACTGTCCAAGAAACGTGCAATGTCCCTGTCACACCTGCACTTTAGGGAATATAAAAACCCCACTGATGCCACAATTAACGTGGACACCTACTGGGCCCATGTAACTTGATAAGACCATCGATACGAAAGAAAAAGAAGTGAAAAAAAAAAAACCCGGTCAAGTGCGTGTCGGACCACGCACAATGAAGGGTTTCGTAGTTGAGATGAATTTATCCTAAGAACAAACTTGTAGTTGAAAAACATGTTCTTTAGGCTCAGCAGTTTCGGAGATAAGGGGGAATGGTCAATTTTAGTCTATTTTCTTAAATAACTTTAAAACAATTTTATTTAAAAATATAAAAAAATATATATATATTTGAGACCCTCACAGTAACCCTCACAGTGACCCTCACAGTTCTTTCATTTCATATGTCACACGGTACAGTTTGTTTAAATTTTCTTATTTGCCCCCAAAATTGACCCCCATTTTCATAATTTGTTTATTTACGTTACACGTCCATGTTTGGGTCACAGAATTCCGTATGTGCACCAAATTTCAACTTAATCGGTTTATTAGATTTGGAGCAAATTGGCTGCGACAGACAGACAGACACACGAGTGATCCTATAAGGGTTCCGTTTCTTTTCCTTTTGAGGTACGGAACCCTAATTATTTATTTAAAAAAACATTTTGTCATTGCACATAACCATTTTTATCTTTCCGTTCCAGATCCAAATAATATCAACCATTTGCCTGTTACTTTTCGATGAATCTAACTCAGTCCGCTTACACAAGATGTTCCAATTCATAGACGGGTTCAAATCAGAACACAACCTTAGGGGATTCCTCCATGTTGGCAATGACTACGCCATATTCCTGCGTACTCCAAAACCTCACGACAAGTACCTTATATACGAGTTATATGAAGCCAAGAATGTGCCTGAAGCTGACAGTTACAAGCCCAGAATGTTGGCGATAACAAAAGTACCTCTGGAATATGTGAGAGATCAACTGAAAGTTTTTAGAAATGAATTGTACAAAGCCAAGTACGTCGACAAGAACATTGTGCCTGGAACTCAGGTTAAAACGTTGAGGGAGTGGCAGATAGACAGAGCTTTGAAATTTCACGATAACGCTGGTCAGTTCCACGATAAAGTGCCTGTGTTGAGAACGATACTCTGATTTCAGTAAATGAAAATATACACTTATTTTTTTTGGATTTCTTTATACTTTTTTATTAATATCATCAGCATGATCTTTTCCCAACTATATTAGGGTCAGCTTCCACACTTACTGAATAGAGTACCAGTATTTTATATGCAGCGACGGCCTATTTGATTTTCACGTACAAGTTATTGGGTTACACGATATGCCTTGGTTGTTAGAGTTTCGGGCTTCTGGCTACTCGTAAGGATGAGTAGACGAGAGGTACCGGTATCTAACGGATGTTCACTCATCCACGAACAGACCTCGGCAAGCATAGCCTAAACTTCGATATCTGTGCGGCTGTTATTATTTAGTCACGAGCCCCTCTAATTTTATCAAAATGCGTAGGAATAATTTAGTAAGCGGGATTTAAAAACAAACATGTAGTTAAAAATAAGATATTTAAGATAAAAATTCAATCATACAACAAACATCCGAATCTACAACTTTAGTCACAAAAACTTAGTATGTTATGCAATTACGAAGAAACAATTATTTTCCATAATGGCGTCAATAATCTCTTTCAATACACATAAATATCTTGCTGTCCTACATTCGTTTCAATGAAAAGGTTATATTTTCCTTATCGGAACAGTTTTGATAAATAATTCTTAATATTCACTACTTGAGCCTCATTGGCGGTCATCCATCATCCGAATGGTTCGCGCTAGCGAGCTGTGCTAAGAGTTTTTGGTCCCCTACTATGAGAGGAAGACGAAACTATCTTTGAGTGAGTGAGATTGTATTTTGCAACTAAGCTAGACTAAATGTTCATTGAGTAAAAATTTGGTCTCACAGTACAATGTTGTGGCACAAAAATAACAAGTAACAACACGTCGAGACTAATTCAGAAAGACCTGAAAGTGAAATTCGCGTGGTGGCTTTAACAATACTTGTCCATTGCGTTTGTGTTAATTTAAGAAAACCCATACCTTTTTTAAACCATCCTGGAGGGTCAAATTATTAATAGGTCTTATGCCCATTTTCACGAACCCTAGGTGACACTTAAATTAATCCCTAAATAAAAGTGCACTGTTGGATTTTCAACGCTAGGCTTAACAACGCCGAGAGTTGATAATCCAACAGTGAAATAATATTTAGGGATTCGGTTAAGTGTCACTTAGGGTCGATGAAAACAGGCATTTTAGAAATATCTAGCCGATGCGATGGTGAAGAGATCTTTATGTTCCGAGAGTTTTAGGCCAATCAAATCAATGGGAATTGGAGGGCATTACGCTTAAACGGATAAAAAATAATAACATCGGTGTGGGCATACTATAGGTACCTCTGCGTAAATATTCGAGGATTACAGGCGTGGCATTATGTGTGGCTTACAAAAATTTAACATAACATCAAAACCATAACATCTCGTACCTACAGGTATACCCACATTTTGCTGCTGAACACGAGGTCCTGGGCTCAATTCCCGGATTGGGCAAGGTTTTATTGGATTTTTCCATCAGGGGTTTCTCAGTAGCAGCCTGGAGTCGGATCTGTGCCTGGTTGGTGGCAATGGGTTGTCTGCGTTCCCGAACGCATACAACCCGAATCTCTTCAAAGTTAGAGTGAACAGGCTTCTTCTGGGAAGTTCACTCCATCGTAGACTTTGGACTAAAGTCAAGATCAAACCCATCACAAAAAAAAAATAGGACTTAAACATAACTGGCGAAATGTGGTTTGGTAAACCATGTTATAAAAATAAAGTTACCGTAGTTGTTACTCTTATTGTTTTGCGAGACTTGCGGCGTTAAAAATGTCGTTTGTGGACGCACATTAACTTACTTAACACTTGGCATGTTTACAGCTCATATTTTAATTTTGCACAATAAACTGCCAAGCAATGAGGTTACATAGATGGGTAATGTATTTTCCAAGCCAAACTACCGAAATAGCCTTTGCTATTAAGCTGTTAATGAAAGAAAATTCGAATGAAACATTCTCTTATTACTAATTATTGTTTTAATTTAGACTACCTACTTCAATCTTCAAATGGCTTAATAGAAAAATCTTCAAATGTCGTACTAACGGCCTGTCGATCCAGTAACCTGTCAGGGTCCATAATTGTACTAACTCTAATCTTTAAGCTTTATGTAACCTAATGAAACCCATAGTTGTTGGTCAAATTAGTGAAAATCTTAAATAATTGGTTGATTTTATGTTATTAACAAATCACGAACGGCTTACAGAGACCAACAGCACCCCAGTTCCGTAACGAATGCACAATACTATGCGCTGTCAAAGATTTAAACAAGGCATAGTATTTTTATCTCACGAAGCGACAAGAGCTTTATTTAAACTCGCTGTGAATGTGTGCGTGAAGATGAGTAGCGTCGACACACAGCACACGTACACTTCCGACTTCGCCATTGTCTCGGACGGTACCGAGAGCTCCTGCGCTTCCACACACATCCACAATGTGTTGTAGAGGCCTCGACTTATGAGTTATTATAGGTCGTAAGTTCGAACCCAGACAGGCACTTTGCATATTTAATTAGACATTGCAGACAGGTACTTTGTGTATTTAATTTCATCACCACTGCTCTCAAAACGGTGAAGGAAAATATCGTGAAGAAACCGGCATGTCCTACAACCAAAAATTCGAAGACAAGTGACCCACTCCCTCTCACAGATAGGAGGCCTGGCTGATTATGCCAATATATAATATATAGGTACATATAAAATTTCTTTCACTACACAACATAAAGGTATTAGAAATCAATCACCGTAACCTTTAGTAGGGATCCTGCCTTCATTATCGTATAATTTATTGCTTTTGCGCCGCGCGGAAAGGGTTCATCAGCTACGAGCCACGACATCCTACTAAAGGAAAGTATCGTGAAGCATGCATCATTGTATTTCTTATTCTGGTAATAAATTATACGGAGAATGAACCTAGGAAGTAACGAATAAAGGAAATAATATGAGTTGCGGGTATACTGATTAATGTTTGGAAGAGTTTCGACCCGCCATAAGCGCGAAAACAATGAGCTGAAGGTTTGTGTAAAAAGGTTTTGAAACACAAAAAGGGTAGCAAGTATAAGGGACTACTAGGAGTACGGGGAAGTACAGCCTTGTTGGTCTAGTAGTCACAAAAGCTACTGCTGAGCGTGAGGTTCTGGTTTCGATTCCAGGGTCGGGCAAAGTTTCATTGGGTTTTTCGATCTGGAATTTCTCAGTAACAGCCTGGAATCTGGATTTGTGCCCGGTTGAAGGCAATAGGCTCGACCCTTACTATATGGGATTTAAACATAACTGGCGAAATGTGAGTACTGTAGGTACATCTCAGCCTAATCCATCGAGGAATACAGCCGTGATGTTATGTAAGTAGAATATGAGTTAACGAGTATGTGTATACAATCGTCAAAATTGTGGTCTTCAGTAGCTATAAGCCTATGAAACCCTATTTGTCTACACTCACATTCATACAGTATGCCGAACATGCCTAATCTGAACACGCCTAATATAAAAACGTTCTCGACCACTCCAATACCTATAAGAAATGTTTTTCTCTCTCTGCTTAGAATCGCAGATAAAATTATTCTCTTTCAGTTGTTTTTGACAAGGTCGCCATTATTTTTGTTCGTATTTGATTATTGCAAGGATAAACCGTAGCCACAGAATTTTACAGAAGGTTGGCTCGAACACATGTTCGTTTACATACACCGTAAGGACTATTCTTGCTTGCAGCGCTCGGTAGCTATAGTGACGCTTGCTAACAGATGTGGTCATCGTGTGCATGGGATTTTGTTTTTAAGTGTCCTCGAACTCGAACTAATCGCATCTATACATATTACGTGCTCCATTGCACCGGCTTTATAAGGTTTATAACTCATTTGTTGGGCTTAGTATGTCCTTTTATAACAAGCTACCCTCTTCTTTGCTAGATTTGCCCTACAATGCGTTTCAAGCCGAAGTAAAATCTAACCTTTGTTCAAAGGCATACTATTCTATCTACGACTACTTAAACGATAAGAATAGTTGGTCGCTGTGATTAACTCAAGATAATGTTAATGTTCTTTTTTCCAGAATTAGTTTACTATCTGACAGGTTATAAATCAAAAATCAAAATCAAAAGTCATTTATTCAAACTAGGCTGAGAATCAGCACTTTTCGAACGTCAAAATTACATAAGACAGTCCCCAAAACGCCCTTCACCACTTCCTAGTACTTTAGCTGAGGAGAAGAAGTGGCGCAACAAACTCCTCAGCAGCACAGCTGTCTGTTCAGTTAAATAAAAAATTATATATATATATATATATATATATATATATATATATAAGTATATATATATATATAAGTATAGTATAGTATAGTATATATATATATAAGTGGGCACGCCCACTTACATAATTATAGCCGTAAAAAATAAACTAGGACGACGATGATAAATAAGGACCATCGAAGTAAAATAAACGAGTTAAATTACTAATAAGAAAACAAAACCAAGGTCAGCAAGACGACCAGTCACCACAAGCAGCACCCGTTCACGAGCATAACGCAAAGATCAGCCATTACCCCCTCACCATATTTGAGGGAAGGAGGCAACCCGACCCCCGACGCTACCGCAAGCAGTGACATCTAAGGGAGCATGACGAACCTGCTGCCGGTTGCTCAGACAAGAATAATTATGATCAATTGTCGAGGTCACTAGCTAACCACATATTGCAATACCACTCATAAAAAAAAAAAAAAAACATTGTAATGATTAGATTATGTCAATGATAAATAAAAATAAAATTAAAATAAATTGACCTTTACAGTCAAAGAAAATAAATAATTATATGAACCCATATAACCTGTCAGTAGGTAAGCTAATTCTGGAGAAAGAACATAAACATTGTCTTAAGTTAAACACAGCGATCAACTATTCTTATCGTTTAAGTAATCGTTGATAGAATAGTATGCCTTTGAACAAAGGTTAGATTTTACTTTGGCTTTAAACGCATTGTAAGGCAAATCTAGCAAAGAAGAGGGTAGCTTGTTATAAAAGGATATACCATATATGAGTTCATATAATTATTTATTTGCATGTTAAAGTCAGTTTATTTTAATTTTATTTATCATTGACATAATCTACTCATTACAATGTCTTTTATGAGTGGTAATGCAATATAATGGTTAGCTAGTGACCTCAACAATTGATCATATTATTCTTGCCTGAGTAACCGGCAGCAAGTTCGTCATGCTCCCTTAGATGTCACTGCTTGCGGTAGCGTCGGGGGTCGCGTATCCCTCTTCGCCATATTTGAGGGAAGGAGGGATCTTTGCGTTATGCTCGTGAAAGGGTGCTGCTTGTGGTGACTGGTCGTCTTGCTGACCTTGGTTTTGTTATTGTTATTAGTAATTATATTTATTTTACTTCGATGGTCCTAGTTTGTCATTTGTGACTGCGAGTTACTGCTAAATATACGGCTATATGTAAGTGGGCACGACCTTTATGCCTGGAGGCTTTTATTTAGTTATAAACTTCTGTTTACGTTTTTAGTTTTGTATTTTTATTTCTGCTTGAGTATAGTTTTCGATTTTTTTTCCTTGTTGGTATAATGGCCTGTGCTAGCTAACTTATGACAATGAACTTAATTTAATTTCATGTTTTATTGCGTAATACCTACATTATTTTGCGCAGTGTGGTCAATTTTTTTTAACTGAACAGACAGCTGTGCTACTGGGGAGTTAGTTGCGCTCCTTCTTCTCCCAGCTAAAGCACTAGAAAGTGGTGAAGGGCGGGCGTTTTGGGGGACTGCCTTATGTAATTTTGACGTTCGAAAAGTGCTGATTCTCAGCCTAGTTTGTATAAATGACTTTGGATTTTGATTATGTATAGACGCGTATGTTCGGCGATTAGTCCATCTCGGCCGAATGCCACAGTCGCGAGTGGTGTCCTGTCATTTGACAAAAAACGAATCTCAAATTTTCATTTTAAAAATAACGTCATGTAAATTTATACTTGATAAAGTTAGCACTTTACAAACTATTCTTTCTGTAAATAACTCATTTGACAAATAACTGAAAGACAACATTTTATTACAGCAAAACATCACTTGACAAACTAATATTTTTATAATCACGTTAATTGGTAAAACAACGCAAAGCATAAATCACGTTTGACAACATGCATTTCTTGATAATTACTTACTTAATTTAAACTAATAGATTCAATATTTTAACTCGCAAAAAAAGGTTAGGTTAGGTTAGAACTGTGACCCCCTACGCACGAGCCGAGCAAGCGAAGCGAGCATACGGGCAGCGGCCGGCGAGTGCCAGAATCGAATTCTACCTATTTTACTTAGTTAGGGCAGCGCATATTTTTTTTAAATTGGCAATCAATCAAATATTGGTAATATTGGTAAATATTGGTAATAGGTATTGGTATTTGTATGAAATTAGGACGTGCTTTGCTTGTTATTAGTAATTTATCTACCGTCATTTTGTAAAATTTCAAATTTGACTAACGAAGCACCTACCTACTTGGTCAAATGAATATTTTTGGAATGATATTTTAACATTTGAAATATTTGCAAAGTAAAACATTTGCGAAATCTGTATTTTGTCAAATGATTACTTATAAAATAATATGCTCGCGAAATCAGATGTTTGTCAAATTATTAGTTTTTCTAATGTTGAGCCATCGCGAGTACGCTTGCAGTCGCTATATGTGAAGTTTGTCTATGTGTGCGTGCATTTTTGCTCGTTGTACACAGTTGACCTTCTGTAGATACTATTATTTGCTTTCTTAAATTTCTTTCGGGTTGGATGATAATTTTACAGCTACCTCAAAAAGTTTTGACAGTTAGACTATTGGTTTTAAGAAGTGGATAGATTTGTTTCACGTGGATCTGATATTAAGTCATAAACAAGAAAAGAGATTGAGACAACTTTACTGTTAAGACTTAAGTATCTTTGTTGTATTTTGAAGGTGTTCACGCGATTTAAGTAAGAGAAAATTTTAATTCCGTTAGGAGAAGTTTGGCCAAGGTAAAAAAGTACGACATGGAGTGGGTACTTAAATGATAATTTTGGAAGCTGATCCTAATCTACAGGGTTATTGGTAAAACACCAACAACCTCTTAAGGGGTCATTGTACTCATCATCATGAACAACTTTTACTATGGGACCAAACCTGAAATCGCGAAAAAAAATCAGTTGTTGTAGCACATAAACCAGGTTTAAGAGCTGTCAGTGTCATTATTTTCTTTGGAATATTGAAACTGACAGCTCTTGAACTCGGTTTAGATGTGTTGATCGCGTTCAGTTTCATTGGAGAAATCCGCACTAAGGCATGTTGAGTGTGAACTGCTTTCAATATGACGACGGGGACTTATCTCCCAATGGTTTGACATTAATATTTATCTAACTCTTTCGAACATAAACTGGAATAAAATAGATACCAATTAATTTACAGATACTTCCTTTCATAGCAATATACTTTAAATTAAATTTTTTGACTCGATAACTACCTACAAACTGATTTATCATTACTTTATCGGGTTTCAGGCTCTTGCTCTAGTATTTCTATCGATCAGATAAAAAAACGTGTTATCCTTTCCGACATCGTTTCTGGGTCAAAGATCGTTTCAAAGCCTTACTCGTAGTAGCTAAAATTAACCATTACAAAAACTCCACTGGAATTTTATTACAATTAACTTGACTTCGATGTCCAGTCGAGCTAAGTATTGGATTGTCTACTTTACAGAATGCGCCATAAGGTTGATTATGAAAAAAGCGAGTTTAGGAAAGATATAATGCGGTCAATGTATAAAGGAGCTACTTCACTTGATTAAAAATAAAATCGTCTGCTAATTTAATTTAGGAGGATAATACAATTATGGCCGTGGATCCCAATCTCATAATAGGAGCCACACCTCGGCAAATTCCCCAATATTGCCAAAAGAACGACCAACCGTTACTTACCTTTTGTTTAATGCTCCGAGATATTATTTCCGGTCATGCTATCGTTGTGAATTATTATTTTATCGCTGTAATAAAATTAATAGACGCCGCTCCTTCTTGCTTCGTAAGGATTGATGACTTTTGTACTAAGCAGTCGTTTTCTTAATCATCATAATGAGATTCTGAGAGACACATAAATAGGCTTTGTGAGTGGAATTTCAAAGGTATTTAGCAAAATAATAGCTTCATTATAAAGCTAGCTTAAAATGTTGGCGACACGAAAACGGAGACAGCGAGATATTTAACAACTAAAATACAAAAAACAAATTAATATAATAAAGAAAGAATTGAATAGTACAAGGAAAATAAAGGAAGAACACAGGAATGAAGTACGTACGAAAAAGGAATATTTGAGGGAGGTCTTCATTTTGCAGTGGGAAAATGTTAAAGTGAGAAAACCGCTTAAATTAAAGAACACAAGTTCCTGTGCTTTCAGCATACATGCAAAAATTATCTGGAATGTCCAGTAGATCACACCCACTTACCTGCCAGGCCTACTTCGTATTCCAGTTATGTTGTAGGAACGACCATTCGAGTATTTCCAATATTAAGTCCCAATGTGATAGCAAATCCTATCGCCGTTTATCAGCCGCAGTTCCAGTCTTGGGCTAATAGCCAAGTATTTTTTCAGGGAATCCTAATTACACTTTTATAAAGAAATCGAGCCAAACTTCGAGAGTATTAGTTTAATGTCGTTAAAGCTTAGAATTATTGCAAAAACTGCAGATGACTCAAAAGTAAAACAGTTTATTAAATGAACATTTTAAGATAATTGCCTATGAATGTACATACATTCCGAACGTAGGAATAAATAATTTTCTAAAAAATGCTTATTAGTCTTCGAGTTTTAACCTAGAATATATTGTGAACAACAGAGGCAAAGCAGTGATGACCGTCGTAGATGGAACAGTTTATTGCGTTCAAACAGTTTTTTTGTCGTTCTTTGACACGTTTGACCATGCGACTAATTTGCTGTGAGTGTGAAAACAAAAGACATCATTGTTGTATGAATCATCATTGTTTTTAAAGATCGATTGCTTATATTAAGCTAGTCTTACATCAAGTCTACGCACACTCTAATAGCACAATTTCTAACTAGAGTAAAAAGAGTAAATCGAAGTAAATTTATCACTCACGCTTCACTTTCAAACCTAATTCAACTGTGCACATTTGATGTTAATTCTAGTCTTAACTTTATCTCCATAGATTAACTTAATGTGTAAGAATGGGTGATTAATTCAGGTTAATTTACTAGACGGTCCGTTTTGGGTACAAACGGTTAGATTATCGAACGTTGCGACAACGATTATGGGCAGAATGGGCAAATGGTGTTGCTGATCGAACTGGTAATATGTTATATTTTGATGGAATTGGTATAATGAGGAAAGTAATGTATTTTGTTTGGTATCCATGCAAATTAATTCATCAAGCATCTTGATCTTCTCATATAGAGAATAGAGTTTGAGAAAATTTGTTCTCAAAATCTTTTTCAAACAACCCGCGACCCCAGCGGCAGAAAAAGGTACCTACATTCCTATATGTGCTGCAACTTACTCCTTGGGTGGTATTCGAAAAAAAAAACTTGACCATTTTCATTAAATCACATAATTTCAGTTAAGTAAAATTATGTATTTAAATTATGTGCGTTATGTTCACGCTCTTCATTAATTTGTATTCTGTTGTTTTTTTAATTTTATTTTGTTTTTGTTTAAATTTTACTTTTAGTTTACAAGCAGCTTCTGTCCAATGTCTTTTTTCTTTAAATGTTATGTAAACCTATAATTTGTGTATACATTATGTGGCGTAAAGAAATAAAAAAGAATTTACACCATTTTACAATACGTATTTTGTTGTGAATTCCAAAATACAAAAAAAAAAAACCAGAAAATGGTATGAACAATATAAAATGACAACATGATTTTTTATGATTATCGATTAACCGTTAGATTTTAAGAAATTTTTCTTTTGAAATGAAAATAAAGTGATATAAGGTTGTCACTTTTTAATTTAACTCTGGTCGTGAGTTTTTTTTAATTTTTATTTTATATGAATTAAGAAATTTTACGACCTCGTTAGCAAGATTGCAATTCCCTCCTTGGGCCGTTTAACCAAATTTAATTTTATTAAAAAAAAAAAATGAATTATTGCTTAAGGAAAATTGTTTACAATATTGATACGTATGAATAATAAAAAATACAAAAGAGACACTGAATAATTTAACGAGTAAATAAGAATAAAGTTATCTGGTAAAATCCTCGATGAGCGATGCACAGGCGATTGAGTCACTCCCTCAGATGAAGTACCTTTAGTTGGATTCATCGTTTTTTTTTTTTTTTTTGTTATATTAGTCTTGGCTCTTTGACCATGGGGATCGGGCCAAAACTCTGGCCTGATTCTTCTCCTAAATAAAATATGTCGAATAAGTTATCAGGTCACACATTAGCTCCCTGAGCTGAGTAAAAGGGTAGAGGAAGGATACATACCATTTCTAGGATGAGAATAACTCAGGTTGATCGTTAATACTGACTAGAATTACTAGTTCAAGTAAATGCGAAGAATATTGTAATATGAACAACACAATTATTTGGTTTGAGACTGTAAGAAGAAAAATATTTAATTTATTTTTTCCTTTTTCTGGGAGCGGCAAATTGAAACACTTACACATTTACAATTTTTATTATCACAATTACATTTTTTGAGAAAAAATCTGACGATCCAGTCGAACGATCTGTCATCAGAAAAAAAATGAATACAAAAAAAACTAAAGTGGGAAAAAAGTCAGCCACTATTATAATAAGTTTACTTAGGTATGAGTATTTAATGCAAAAAAATCTTTAAAGAAATTTTGTAGAATGGATAATTCTACATATAGCAGTAACACCTTTCCTAAATACTTTTGTAAACCAATGTATTCGTAATATATTATATGCTGTTGGTGTTCTTTAATCAATAAATGCTGAAACTGCCATGCTTGGTGCGCGGATTGGTAACCAGGACTATACAAAGGAAATGGTACTGTCAGGGAAATTAATTGTTTATCAAATGGACACTCTACCGACCACTTACATTTTTATTCATGTTATAGCCATTTCATAAAACTGTCAAAAATAATGACAGTTGTTATTCACAAATACGGACAATTTAAATTGGTAATCAATTTGTAGCAAAGAAGAATTAGATTCACTAGTCCTAATACTGGAAAAAATGGCCAGCAGTGTAGACCTACTCAACATTGGATGATACGGGTTTTTCCAACCAAGGAAGAAAAAGTCCGCAATCACAGCTATAGCTCATAACGAATTTTACCCTACAACCAAGAACGAAAACCTTTCCTCAACTAATATATTTAAATCAGCCAGAAATGCAAACTCACCAAAAAGTAAGCTAAAATTCACCAAACCCGATCCCCAGCCTTTTATTTCTAAAACCAGGAACAACACAGCAATGTACGGAAAATCGTCGGCAATAATAGAAAGGAACATTTAGATTCATGAATGCGGAGATCGCATCTGCGTAATAAAATAAACTGGAGTTTGTACACACGTATACCGATGAATAAAGAAATAATGTGACCGGTGTGTACAACCTACATGTTTTTCTGTTTTATTTTGTTTTATTTGATGCATGGGGTGGTTTGACGAATTCTCTTTGGCAGTTGTCCTACCACCGGCGAGGAAGCGACTAATAACTCGGCTGTTTTCTCGCTCAGGAAACGTATACTAGATATACATTCCCTGTAAACAAAAGAGATGCAGTTAGTTGATCGCTGACTGTTCACACCACGCGCGAGTAGGTACTCATTTGTCGTAAATGATAAATGATTTTATCTCTGTAAGTAGGTTTGTACAAACACTTTTACACGTCAATCATGTTTTTTTAAAAACTAGATGAGGTCGGAATTTTCTATCTCACTACTCTGAGAAGAAAGGCCGAAACAAACTTAGAGGTCACCGCCTGTTATAAAGTCCAGACATAACCTTGGTCAGTCCATGTGAAGACCATGTAGATTGGTCTCTGAAATGGTCTTTTGAGGGAAGAACCACACAGATTGAAAGGACCTGTCCAGTCAGTGCGTTCACGCATTTGTCAGTTAGTGTACGGCTTGAGTGCACGCTCGACTCGAGCATCTGGCGAGGCGGGGCGTGCGATGACACATGCAAACACTCGCGAGTGTCCTGAGTGAAGGCCGAGCGGCGCTCGGTGAGCGCTCTTCGCCGCTTGCACGCAACACGGAACGTCCCGCTGGACGCTTTTTCACTCGGTTCGTACACTAATTGCACAGCTTAACTCAGAACTTAAGGAGCTCAACTCTTAGTGATAAGAGCTATCAAAGAGAGTACTCGCTCAGCGACGCTCGCTTGGCGGGCAGAGAGAGCACTCGCTAAGAGTCTCATACCAGCGAGTAATCGCTTGTAGCCGTTGTTCACCCGCTGCTCGTTGCTTGCCAACTTGTTCCTAGTTTCTAGCTCTACTCGCTTTTCGCTCATGCCTTTACTTTGTTCATTAATGTAGATGTTATTATATTGTTCATTTAAACTGTTATTTTCTTTAAATAACATTTTTATAAACACGGTGTGTATAGTGTAAAGATATGCAGCATGACCCTTACACCTTCCCTTGCTTGATTAATAGATCGACGAAAAACCTAGGAGCTTTACAATCTCGAGTTAATAGGTTTCTTCAAGATAAACGCGTACCACATTTTGTAGGATTTTTCCTTTATTAGCTGAGCCGATACAGATACGTCCCTCTTTTTGACCGGTTACGGTTTGACAGCATTACGCTGTTTGTCCCACTGACTTCTAAACCTATGAACTTCATCAAAAGCAAATCAGGATTTAGATATTTTTCACCTTTCTCTACCCAAATTCAAATTTTATATACGAAATATTTTGGCATCGAAATTTAAATAATATTATTGTTGTATGTTGTATAATATTAAATTCTAAATTCTGTAAAATTTTAACGGTGTGAACTTCTGGTTGTTGTTACACTTAGGTACATATAATTTAGTTGTATAGTAATCTGTGGAAACTGTTTCTGGATTGTGTTGAACTATTTGTATACATATATTTGTTATTGCATCTGTTTGTTTCCCAAATAAAATAAAATAAAATAAATCATTCTCCTGCCCTTGTCCCAATTTATTTGGGGTCGGCGCAACATGTCTTTTTCTTCCATACTTCTCTATTAGTCGTCATCTCGGTAGTCACTCCCTTTCTGCCATACCAAAAAAATTAGGCGCATACCTACAAAAATCGGGCACTCAACATCGCCGCCTTTCGAGAGAGCCAGCAACCGTTTGACAGCACATCTACCAATCATCTACCAGAAAACTCAGCACTCAACATGTCGACCGGTCACGCCAGTGCCATTGCACTGGTACATTTCGCTCGAGATAAGTACCTACAGCTCGCGACAACACAGTGTTGACTAGGATCTAGACGCGCTCAGCGAAACGACATACTTACATATTAATAAATAATGGAGACTAACAAAATTAAATTAGAGGGTAGATGGCGCTAGTGCCGTGCACAACATCGTCTCTGTATTTTTATCGTAAAAAAATACCTAAATCGCATCTAAATCAAGAAATATCTTTGAAATGTAAATATAATAGTGTAAAGAATAAGTACTATTGTTACCCGAGGGTTACGTGGAAGTATAGTGTATAAAATACTAGTTTTAAATAAAATGACAACAGATGTTTACATCTATGATTGCGAACAAATATCGTTTAAATAATACAATTGCAGTGAAAATATCATTAAATATAAGTGAAACAATAAACTATTAATAAAATATAGTGTGTCTGTGAGAATTAAATAAAACTGACGGTTGCGGTAAAATTAATTACATATTGAAATGTGTATCCTAACGATCGTTTAATGTAATCAAACGACTAAAAACAGACCATTATTTCAACACTCTCTTGTGCGCTTGATGTCTCGAGTTCCGGCCTCAACTTACATCTAACACTTTTTGTGTTTTAAAAAAAAAATCCCGTCGCAATTCTCCGCATTTCCTTCGCATTAACCTAGTATAACACAAGAGATTGGTAAGTGGTGTCTACGTAATAATTAGTATAATGGATAATAATGAGCAGCAGAATGTAACGTTCCGACGCATGAGGCGATCTATATCATTACACGAAATATCTAACACAACGATATTTGACTCAACAGTGTTAAGTTTGCCGGACACCTCTATTAATACGCACAAATCCTGTTGTGAGGACTTGCGATATAAGGTTGAGACATTAACAGAAAATCATGTAACTGCGACCAATGAAATAGACAACCTACATGATGAAATTAACAGCCTAAAAATCGAATTGGCTAAGTATTTGAAAGTAATAGAAGTATATAAAAAAATAGATTGCTCTGATTTATCGAAAACCCTATCAAATAGAAAGAAGAAAAGGCTATCCATGCCTGAGAAGAACAGAGCAACTCCAATAACTTTGTCCCCTACACAAAATGTTGCAGTATCCCCAGTAACTGACAAATATGATTTGAATACTGAGTCTCCTGCTATTAATAATATGCTGACAGATGGCACTACAGCATCAGCAGCTATCGTGACCCCAGGACTTGTAAATAATATGACCAGCGCTAGTACTCTTTCACAGGAATGTATGCCCACTATAAAGACGACGTCTACCCACAAAACCATACCTGAGCAACAGAAGAAGGTCATTGTTTTAGGTGATGATCAAGGGCGAAATATTCGATACACCTTGCAAGCCCTGCTAGGCAATGAATTTCAAGTATTATGCTTCTGGAAACCTGGTGCAAAAACAACTGATGTCTTAATTATTTTTTATAACTTTGATTCTCTAACGAAAAGTGACTATGTTATTATCTTGACAGGTACTAATGATACCAATCCTCTGGATTTTCAAATTGACCTCGGTGTTTGGTTTAGAAGTGTTAAACATGCTAACATTATTGTATCGAAGTCCCTTACAACAATCATTTAAATGAACGGTGCTTGAATAGTTCGTTACGCCACGTATGTAATAAATATAATGGTATATTTGTGAATATGGGATATAGTCAATCTGTACCATGAAGACAGCGCCATCTTCCTGTTAATATTTGTAGATACCTACTGAAATAAATTTTACATATTGATTTCAAAACTAAATTTTTAACATATACTGAGCAAAGTCGAATTCAGTGAGAATTCGACTTTGCTCAGTATATGTTAAAAATTTAGTTAAAAGCTTAAAACTGACCAATCAACTCAAACTTCCAACATACCTGGCGCCGTTGTTATTGCTAACTGTGACAAATCCACTCAAACTTGTGACATTTCTGATGACAATATTATTAACTGCAGCTTGTCTAAAGCTGGTAGTAGCAATTGTTTTCGTGTATAAATACCTAAATATCTTCCATCAAAATGTTAATGGTAAGTCGGACCTACTTACACTCCATTTAGAAGAATTATGGGACAAGGGACAAAACATTGACTTATTATGCATCACTGAACATAATATGTTGAATGGAGGTCAGTTCGATCTATCTATCCCTAACTACGAATTAGCTACGTTTTCAATGCGGAATACTAGGCGTGGTGGTTCTTGCATCCTTGTAAATCGTATGCAGAAGCATAAAAAGATTGACTTAAGTAAATTCTATGTAGCTAACGTCCTTGAATGCTGTGCAGTAGAATTAATGTTACATAATCTAGTAGTGATTTGCATCTACAGACCACCCAAAATTAAGAATGACTGTTTAGAACTATTTTTTGCTAATTTGAATGGTATTTTACGAATGTGCAGCCTCGGTGATTTAAAAAAAGTGGTTATTTGTGGTGATTTTAATATAGACACTTTGACACAATCAAAACAATCTAATAATTTTCAAACTCTCCTTCTAAACTATGGCTTAAAAATCGGAATTCATCAGCCTACACGATTAGCTAGTGGTAAATGCATAGACAATATTGTTCATAACATCAGAGGAAGCAAGTGTGCAGTACTTGATCTTGCGCTCTCTGATCATACTGCCCAAGTTATCAAATGCCCTTTGAAAAAAACTTGTTCCATTAAGCATTGGTATGCTCTAAAGCGCGACTATTGCCAAGAAAACTTAACAAAATTCATTGATTCTCTTCATAGTCTTGGTTTTAGTAAAGTCTATTTATACGACAATCCTGAGGAAGCGTTTAACTGTTTCTATGACCTATTTGTACTTTTTTATGACCTCTGTTTTCCTTTAAGGAAAGTAAGAATCACTCTGCGTAAAAAATCTAACTGGATTTCCAAGGGAATTAGGCTCAGTAGTAAGCGTAAAAGAGAAATGTTATGGCAATACAGGCGAGCCCCTACTTCTAAAAATAAACTATTATTAAAGCAATATACTGCTCGTTTAAAGAAGATAATAACGTTGACCCAAAAATCTCAGAATGATTTTCACATAAATTCGGCCAGGAATAAATCTAAAGCGACTTGGAGCATTATCAATAAAATTAAGATCCTAGAGAAAATATACCTGAATATGTAACAATAAATGACAATAAAATACGTAAACCTAGACTAATTGCACAAGCTTTTAATGACTATTTTATAGACGAAATTAAACCGAATAATTCTACTCCTTCCTATACAAATATTGAGACTAATTGTAACTCCATATTTATTCCTCTTACAGTACCAGACGACATAGTGGCTATAATTCGCGCTCTAAATAATACCAATAGCCATGGATATGATGGCATCATTACGAAAGTGGTCAAATATGTAGCACCATTAATAGCACCTGCTATGAGTTATATCATCAATCTTTGCATTGAATATGGCCATTTCCCGGATAATTTAAAAATTACAGTTATTAAACCTATTCATAAAAAAGATGATAAAAGTATTATGGGTAATTATAGACCGATAGCACTTATTCCTATTTTCTCCAAAATTATAGAAAAGGTGATATACAATAGCCTTTCGTCGTTTTTTGAAAAGCATGATCTCATAGTCAAAGAACAATTTGGATTCAGGAAAGGTAAATCCATTAATATTGTGATCTATGACGTGATCCATAAAATTGTTTCTTGTGTTGATGCTAGAACTCCAGTGGCGGCCTTGTTCATGGATATGTCTAAAGCATTTGACCATGTAGATCATGGTATACTGCTAAACAAATTAGAGCGTTATGGGATTAGAGGAACTGCATTAAACCTATTACAATCTTATCTCTCTAATCGCACTCAAATCACGACGCTTGATAGGCTATGTGCGAGCTCGAAACTTGAAAGAACATACATGTCACGTCCTAGGAAAACTACTTACGGTGTTCCCCAAGGTAGCATTCTTGGCCCTCCATTATTTAACATTTACATAAATGATATGCCTAAAGTCAGTAAACATCAGATGGTCTTATTTGCTGATGACAGCACTATTTTATTCTCTAGTAATGACATCAATATTCTTGAAAATGACATAAATGACGATCTTAAAAATATAATAAATTGGTTAGTTAATAATAATCTACACATAAATCTTAACAAAACTAAGATAATGACATTTAATCAAAGAACAAATAAACCGGAACTTAATATCAAATATGGTAACGAATCAATCTCGGAAACTGACATAACAAAATTTCTGGGCCTTTACATAGATAGTCATCTGACTTGGAAACATCATATCGACGCTTTGTCAAAGAAGCTTAGCCAATTTGCGTATGCTCTCTACAAACTATCAAAAACGGTAAACCGCGTTACAGTACAAATAGCTTATAATGCTTATGTGGCTTCTAGCATTAGGTACGCTATCATTTTCTGGGGCAACTCCACTGACAGAGACGTTGCTTTTAAAGCTCAGAAGAAAAATGCTTGCGATCGTTTACCAAATTACAATCGATTGATAGTTGTAAACCATTGTTTAAGGAACTTAGTTTGCTCACTCTACCGTCTATGTACATATTTGAAATGGGAGTGTTTGTTCGCTGTAACCTGCATTTATTTGAAAAACTGCGCTCTCGCCGTTATCAGAATACCATTCATGTTACCTCTCATAAAACAGCATTTTTCGGCAAAAGTGTGTTAGGTATGGCTCCAAAAATATATAACAGTATACCAGCAGCTATTAGAAATATAGAGTGTCTGGGATCTTTTAAGAGGTCTTTGTTTAAATTCCTTGTAGATAGATGTTACTACTCCATCACTGAGTTTACTTCTGATAAACAGAGGTATGACGATTCCGACTTGCTAATTAAACGCTTATGATTTTATTTATTGATTAAGTATGAATGTGTTTATTTAACTAAAATTGTAATGACCTGTATACCTAATTGACCTATTACTAATTGACATACTTAAAATTATATATATATATATATATTTTTTTTTGTAATCTATTGACATGCCACCTTAAATTGCAATTGCTTGTCTATGATTAGATCAGATAACCGTGTGTGAACAATGTCCCAGGTTATTATTATTATTATTATTATTTTGTACGCCATATATTGGCAAAACATAGTGCACATGTTTTAGACAATATACAACCATTAACCATACCTATGTTTTACAAAATAAACGATTGATTGATTGATTAAAGTACCGCCCGCAGGCCGGCAGCAACCCTAACTACCCTAACGTGGTCAGAAGGAATAAGAGTTACGCGATAGAAAGAGAGGCAACTTGTAGGTAAATATAACTTGTACGTAATAAGCGTTGTGCGACCTGAATTGCACTTTATTTTGTCGTAGCAAGAGTCGCTTTTTATTTAAATGATTTTGCGAAGTACAAGATCTGTTAATCTGTGGTCACGCATAGACCAAGAGACACGATTTTGACGTTACACAAGAGTGTTTTCAAGTTTAATGCTTGACAAACATTTAGATGGTCTCTCTTTTCATACGCAGCTCTTGATTAGTTAAAAAGAAACAAAACGCTTATTGGCATGTCTGTGTCAATATGACATAATTGTGTATAACTATTCTTCCTTTATTATAATATGCCATTTCAATGGTTTGTCCACACCGGCAACGGGAAGTCGACGAGAAAACAGAATAATCTCGTTTCTCGTTGGGCCAACGGTGCGGTCGACAAACGGCGTAAGTACATTTGGGAAATCAATTATGCATATTAATTATTACTACTTCTAAATAATTTTCGGTTTAATTATGAAAAATACAAAGGTATGTAACTAATAAAAATATCATAAATAGTAAAACCAATACTTACTCAAATAATATAATGAACAATCAACGCTGCATTTTGTTTGCATGCTAATTGTGAAGTCATTTCCGTATTTATTGTGTTAACATTTCGGTAATTAATTTGGAATCGTAATTAGCAGATATAAGTTTAATTTTGTTAAGCTCATGATCATTTTATCTATATGGTGTAGGTTTTCATATTAAGTTAAATCAACATTGTATATATACGTTACTGTACACTTTGTTGTTGCTGGGATTGGTGGAGAGTGAAACACGTGTTCTTTCTTGAATTTTATTGTTCCAAGTACTGTTGCCAACTAACTGTCTTGTACAATATCTAGATCCGAACTGGACTATACGGGATTAATACTGAAACAGAACTGCCTTTGGTGTTTATTATATATGTATTTTTTTTGTGAATTGTATCTCGTAGTTGGCCTAGAGAAGCCGTGACTAATTAACCGGTCAATCCTGTGGCTGCCTTAAGTGAACTCAAAGCCTCCAGCCAGGGGCATAAAACTTACAGACTAAGGAATACGCGCTAAGGGTTCCCCTGGGCGTCGCTGGGGGGAGGACAGCAAGATGGGACAGGCTGGATCAAATTAGAGTAATTATTATTGAACGGAGAGTTTAAAGCTACTGGCTCAGCTACGCCACCAGCTGGTACTTCATTCTCGAGCAAGGGACGGGGGGAGGACGATTACTTTGGGGTCGTCGGCCGGGACCTCGGCGGCGAGGTCGGAATGTCGATTAGTTCCTACGGTTCCTACTGCTCTCCTGGAGAAGAGTTATGGGGTCGTCGGGGTCTGAGAGGACAAACCTTGGTCGGCGGACCTTACTAATACGGGAGAGGACATAGTTAGCAGCCTTGACAACCAGAGGGTTGCGATGGTTGGTGGCTGAGTCGAAGAAACGCTTGGAATTGCGTTTCAAGAACTGAGAGATGGTGGGAATGTCGAGATCTACGTGGAGGATTTCGTTCCGAATAAATCAAGGGGCTCCCGTTGTCTTTCGGAGGAAACGGTTTTGGAGGGCCAGCATCCTATGAATGAGGTGGGGTTTTGCGTGCGCAAACACTGAACGCGCATAGGTCATGATGGGGCGAATGCACGCTGTATAAATGCGCAATTTGCACCTAAGTGACAATTTGCTACGTGCATTCAGAACGGAGTAGAGTCTAACGTGAGTGAAAGCGGCGCGCGAACGCACCTGCTTTATCTGCTCAGAGAAGGAGAGGTGGTGATCGAGGGCCACACCAAGGTATTTGGCTCAATTCTCCCAAGGGATCGGCTTGCCGAACATGGTGATCGGTCAGGGAGCCTTTGGTGTGACAAGTAAGGCATTTTATATGCCCCTGTGGCGTTAGTTTCATCCCTACTATTTCCCACGCTTTAGGTCTAACAATAGTACTCGCAACGCTATTTAAAACTATTAAAATACACATACACAAACTGTTACAAAGAAAGGCATATTTTACATCAATAGATGCCGACAACAATGAATTCTTTTCCAGTGCTCCAGGGTACGAACAACTACACTCGCGAGCAATAAACTGGAATCACTTCATCGCGCGTGGCTCAAATATTTTTTTACAATTTCTACGCCATGCACTATAGATTGCGGTATATCATGTTTAAGGTAATTTTGTTAGCTTTCAATAGATATAAAAAAAATTAAAGTTAACTTAATTTTCTACCAAAATTTAGGGAATTATTACATAAGGTCGAAGATATGAAAAGATAAAAAAAATATTTACAGTCTGTTATTTATCCCTCAATACTTTTGTGACTATCAAATAATTTATCGTGCAAATACAATACAACAGAATATCAACGTCTTACTAGCATTTACTTCTACGCGACCTCAGCAGAACCACGAAATTGTGATCCCCGTATTTAAGTACCTATCTAACACTACCCCACTTACCCAAGTGAATGAAACATAGCAAAGATAAGCCAAGTATTTGGCAACTGAAAGACAAGATAGCAGTCTTGAATAGTAAGTACAACAACTGAATTAATGGACTGACAATAGCATTAGACCTTTCAGTCATTTATCATTCCTGCTAGACTGTAATTTAGAATAATTACCGTCTAACTTAATGCTTCTTAATTAAATGAATATTTAAAGTAATAAATGGTAGTCCCTGTTAGAGATTGAATTGTGTCCCGATTGATTCATTGATTCAAAGTCGGTTGCTAGGTATATAATATTTTAGGAAGAAGCTGACTCAAGCCTTGTTTCCGCGAAGGGTTGCCCAGAGGTGTACTTATACTACAACCACATTTCGCCAGTTATGTATAACTCCCATATATAGAGAGCCGATAGTATATATATATGTAACGGGCACAAATCAAGGCTCCGGGCAGCTACTGAGAAATGCCTGACCTGGGAATCGAACCCAGGTTCTCACGCTCAGTACTAGCGCTTGCGACCACTATACCATTGAGGCAGTCTGATGACATTAATGATAATTTTAAAAGATGACCTAGCGGTTAAGCGCGTGCAGATAGATGCGTGAATCAATGAGCCGTGAATTCAAATCTCACGCAGTACTTGACTTTTTGTAAGTTTTTACTTGATTGGAAGTAATGGGACAGAAATATAATATTCTTTATCTTGTTCGCTTGGTAACTCATTTCGTAAAGTTAGAAAGGTAGATCATAGAATCAAACTAAATAGGTATTGACAATTATATATGTGTTATTAGAATATCCTTTCTTTGTTATGTTATTATGAATTGACTAAGTGGGTATACAACAAAAAATCCTATGAACGGTTACAAAAAAACTTCTTTTATCTAGTAGGAATGTAACGTCACAATTCTCTTAAGTTTGTTAATTTTATAAATAAGTAAATAAAACGAATTAACATTTTTGTTACCATTCAGCACGACTTTTTTATTTAAACCTTCCAACACCGAAAAGATAAATTAAAAATCACAAAAATAGTTAAATAATAATACAATAACTAATATTTAACTTCTTATAAAAATAAATAATAAATGAACACAAACATCTAACAAGTTTTGCTTAAAATAGAAATATATTATTATGGTTCCAAAGAAACAAAAAACAATCCAACATTGTGATTAAGATTCGAACTCAGACTTCATTGATCGTGAAACCATTGCTTAGCCCAAACAGCTACCAGCACATGTTATGTTTATGCGAATTTTGCAATGCAATGGTAAGAACAGGTCGCCACTATGACGAGTTATTCTAAATTCAACAGAAATATAATGTTATTTCGCGTAGTACGACGACATGCGACAATTCATTAGTGTGTGTTATCTGCGGAATGTTGGCTCATACGCGCACACGTACTGGTTCGTGCTCGCACAGTTCATAGCAATGTAATCCTTAGCATGCTTATGGACTTTTGAGCGTTTACTGTGCCTATAGCATTAATAAAAACTGTAGGTGTATTTATAATACCCTACACCCTGTTTTCCTTGAAGTTCATTATAGTTATTAGCGACTCCTACCCGCCCCTGCTTCGATGGGGGCAATGTTGACATGTCAAAACATCGAGAATTCTGTGCTAAATCTAGATTAAATACGAATGTCTTAAACACATGCCTAAACCTTTCGAAAAGCATTTATTCCGAAATGATGGTGAAACCTGTATCAAATTACATTGTGTAGTTTAGAAGATCTAAGAGGTCATACAAAAAGATACGAAAAGCGATATGTAGGGTAAGGTAGAGTACTTCAAGTTGGTGCCGTGCCTACAATAAGACGCCCCCGGAGCATGCGTAGTTCATACAAACGAAATACCAAAATAATTTGTAAATCAAACATAAATTCTAAAGGTAGTGTGTATTTATTCCAATTGGATTACAGAATATCTAGGTTCCCAAATATATATTAAATAAGAACATTGATTTAAACACGAAATTTAAGAGCAATAAGTTTACTATAAAATTTTTAAATTCCTCATATCATTCTTCAAATCAGTGTCCTTTCAAAATATATGTTTGGGAACCTAGATATTATGTAATTTAATCGGAATAAATACAGTGTGTATTTATTCCGATTGGATGACCTTAAGAATATGTTTGATTTACAAATTATTTTGGTATTTCGTTTGTATGAACTACGCATGCTTCGTGGGGCTCTTAAAATGTAGGTATTATTATCTATCTAACCTCGCTGTCCTTTTCTGCTAGCTCTATAGACTTTTGACAATAGCATTTATAAAATTAACAGAAGTCATGTTTTAACGCTCTTAGAAATCTAAATATAACAAAACATTCACTCCTAATTTTGCATCAGCGCTGTCTCCATCCCAACAGAATAATAGCCTGCTAATTCAATTAGCACAAAACTCGGTGGTTGGATATTAACCAAAAGACAAATTACCCACTTTCACGCTTAACGCCCGTAAATTCTTGTAGGTGGCCATAAATTCACATCAGTCCGTTTTAAGGACTACTCCTGGTTCCTTCAACCATTGAAACGCTAGTTTTTTATTTCCCTCTATCACGATTTTTGTAGGATCGGCTAATATGGAAAATGGAAGTGAAACGTGGCTGTTTTGTTGTATAAAACTGTAGAGAACAAAGGAATTATTAAGTAGGACACATAATTTATGAGACAGGAAATAGTGTTACCGAAGCATACTTCCTAAATTTTAGGTGATTTTTTTTTAAATAATTTTGTAGTAACGGCAAAGCAATCAACTATATCCTTAAGTTGGTGTTTTTATAATTAAAAATACTAGTTAGCTACAGGAAAGCTGTGCACAAAAGAAATATTAAAAACTTTTTCAAATAGTCCAAGCAATAAACAGAATAAGAAAACATAACAGAAATGCGTTGTATAATTCAATATTTTAGAGTTTCCCGTCATTACGTATTTCTTTTGTCAAAAAGTGAGCCGAGAAAATACGATTTTAAGGTCATTTGATCCAAATGGTTCCTTTTTGTTCCTTCTATCCCTCTTTCAAGTATTTTTTGCTGCAATTACGGCCTTTTTATTTTCAGAACTAATTAGTGTCGTAAAACAACATTCAAGGTTTATACAATATGAATTCTTATTTTTAACAGGAACAGGAGAGTTTTTTCTGCGAGAGATTTTTTTTACTTCTCTATATAGTATAAAAAAACGGCCAAGTGCGTGTCGAACCTCGCACAATGTAGGGTTCCGTAGTTGGGATGAATCTAACCCAAGAACAAACTTAACACGTTCTCCCATACATTCCAACTGCAAATGTAAGTTTGTACGCAGAATATTGAGAGATTTACCATGTTATTTTAAGACCATAGATTTTCTGTATTTTTTTTTTAATTTTAGGTTCAGCAGGTTCGGAGATAAGGGGGAATGGTCAATTTTCATTTATTTTCTTAAATAACTTTAAAATAATTTATTTCAAAATTAAAAAAAATATATATATAATTGACACCCTCACAGTAAGTTCTTTCATTTGATATGTGACACATTATATTTGATCATTTGATATGTGGTATGTGGTTTGATATTTTGGCAGTTTGCAAAACTATTTTTTTTTTTACATATGTTCTTATTTGCCCCCAAAATTACTCTAGTATCAAAAATTTATTTATTTACGTTACTTGTCCATGTTTGTGTCACAGAAATCCATATCGCACCTTTGGTGCAACAAAGTCACAAATAGCCAAAACTGCAAAATCTAAAAGGATTTCTTTTAATAATTCAAAATAAGTTTTTTACGTGAAACTATAGCAAAAGCAATAAGCAATTTTTTTTAAATATTTCAAACCTGTAGTAGGTTACAAATAGTAATCCAGTAATAAGGCAATATAATAAATGCGGAAAAAAATTTTAAGGTCCTCTCCTGTAAAATTTAAAAATGAGCTGTTGTGACTTTGTTGCACCGAAGGTGCGATATGTGTACCAAATTTCAAATTAATCGGTGCATTAGATTCGGAACAAATAGACTGTGACAGACAGACAGACAGCCACACGAGTGATCCTATAAGGGTTCCGTTTTTCCTTTTGAGGTACGGAATCCTAAAAATGAATGTGAATTAATTGTTTTCCATCATCATCATAGGTAGTAGTGCCAAAAGGCACTATTACCCCTACAATAGTGTTGGCAATAGTGCTACATCACTATTTTGGGGTCGGCTTCCAGTCAAACTGGATGCAACTGAATACCAGTATTCAACATGAAGAAACTATACCGATAAGTTAAAGTCGCTTCCACGACCCAATTACTGGGTAAAACGATACCAAACGATTAATCCATAAACGAGTCAATTAATGATGCTAAACAAACGAATCATTTCAAGTCTTGCCAAGTTAAAAATAACACATAAGAATGTCTTCAATGTTACGACATCGATACTATAAATATTTTAATGATTGTAATGAAGTTTGTGAATATTATGTAATTTGTGATTTGTATATTGGGCTTAGTACAGACGCCAGCACATCAAGCTACTACAATCTGTCAAATTTCTTCAATAAATTTTCAACATTATCGTTAAAACATTAGGTTCAAGATTGATTGGGAAAAAAAAATTGCCAGTTTCGGGTAGCTCGACCTGCTGGCGTCTGTACAAATAAAAATACAATGTCACCTATCTCTGATTGTACCAGCGTATAGGGCATTCATCAAAGCAGACACACGCTAAGTTGCAGACCGTTTTGCTGTAAGGAACAATATACTACTGATGCTTCATCTTCGGAAATCTGATATCATTTTCATCGACGAGTATGTTTCTGTAGTCCTGTATATATGTTTCAGACATCTAATATTGAATATCATCAATATCCTGCCTTCAATATCAGAAGATTTGATCATTTTAGGTCACATGTGTGTTGTACGCTGTATATTTGGAAATAAATGTATTGGTATATGAATTTGATACATTTTGGCAGAGGAAAAACATGAAGTTGTGGTTCTCTAGTATGATCATTGTGAGTAAGAAAGTGTTTATTTATAAAATTAAATAAAAGACCCAAGTTATTGTTAATGAAAAATATACAACTTTAAACTTTATATTGACATACATAGTTAAACTTTGTATTTATTTATTTATTTTACCATTTATGTACACACAGAAAAAATACATAATAAAATACATAATTATAATTAGGAGTACAAAGGTACTGCTTATTTCTTAAGATTTTTTTTCCAGCAGGCCTGCGAAAGGAGTAATGAAATAGAAATGTAGACAATAGTGTGTGATAACAAGAAGAGAAAAATATGAATATGCGAAGACTTAAACTAAAATATTAACTATACCTACACGTATAACAGAAACTTAAATAAATACATAAAGCTAAAATATATAAACATACATATACTATACTTATATAAATACTCACAGTTGAATTGTATTGCTTTTTTGTTGTTTTATTTTTCTCTCAGTTATTTTTAACACATTGTCTGCTTAATTCTTTATGCAAACGCTTCTTTATGCTACACCCTTACCGATCCTTATTTTTACGATGTTTTCGAAACAATAGAGATGCATAACGAACGCACAGGTGCGGCGCGCCGCACTCGAAGAAAGTTATGTAAATTGTATGGAAGCATACGCGCCGTCAAGCACCTGGTGAACGTCCGAAAACGCGCATGTGCGTCTGCCGCGCCTAATGTGTTAATCATGGTCTGGCAGTTTGAGTAATTTATGCAGCCTAACCAAATGTCTTTTCTTTGGTATTGCTCGTCGAATCTTTGAGCTCCTTAAGTTCTGAGTTAAGCTGCGCGATTAGCTGACACATGCGTGCACTGACTGGACAGGTCCTCTCAATCTGTGTGGTTTTTTCCTCAAAAGACCATTTCAGACATTAATCTACATGGTCTTCACATGAAGTGACCAAGATTATGTCTGGACTTTATAAGAGACTGTGACCTCTGAGTTTGTTTCGGCCTTTCTACCCAGAGTAGTGAGATAGAAACGCCGACCTCATCTAGTTTTTAAATAAAACATGATTGAAGTGTAAAAGTGTTTGTACAAACCTACTTACACAAATCATTTATCATTATTAAAGCGATGTGAAACTCAATTCAATCGATATAAGCAAACTTTCTCATGAATGGAGAATGCCCAAAAATGTATGAGCAAATAACCCAGAGTCGATGGAAAAAATACCTATGTGGTGTAGAAGGGGATTAATTTTATTGTAGATAACTTATGAATTTACTTATTAAAAAATTATCCTTATAATTTATTGGCTATGCATTTTTATTTTTAATACTAGCTTACCTAATTATTTTCTTGTCTTCTTCATGAAAGTAAAGTTGGTTAGCAGTTTATACATAGTATATAAAAAGACACGTGTAAAAAAGCGTAAGTGACCTTAAGTGACTTTCGTTACGTTTTTTGAATGGTGGAATCTGTGCAACATAGCCACATGGTGCACTAAAAATCTCTTTTTAACCACGGAAATCTCTATTTGACGCTTGAAATGTTGCCGCTTTCTGCACGTTGTAGCGCTTATGATGATTATTTTGAGAGAAACTAATTTCACATTTTATATCTACCAAGTTTATACATATAAATAATCGACGCTGAGTTTTTTTTTTTGGACATTCTACATTGATTATACTTTGCAACACATTATGCGTCGTTAAGTCCAAGTCCAAACGGAAATTTAGTAATAAAACATAAAAAAGGGATAATTTTACAAACAGCTCTCACTAATTCACACGGATGTACCCTAGATATGACGTAACAAGGTATGTTTAAACTTAGTAACGTCCAAAATAGTTAAGTGATAACTCTCACCCATTTGAATATCCAATTGAAAAACCACGACTTAAAGCGCAGAAAAAGAATACCACCTAAAAGTTCAAATTTCACTCCTCATAAATCTTCAACACCTTCTTGCGTTTAAATTAGCCTCATAATTTTTAGCACTATAACAAAATATGCCGACTTTGTCATCATGAAACCACGCGTTTATTAAAGGGGAAGTCCACTAATGGACCCAGCTCGTTCGGAGATTATGTCCCCAAAGCGAAAAACGTCACTAAAACATGTCGTTCGAAACTAGAGTTCTGCATCTCACACCGTAGCGTAACAAACTACATAATTATATAATGTATTTTTGTCGCTTTTGTAAAACAGAGTACGATTTTCGAAGGTTGTTGTGTGACCTTTATATGTATAACATAACAGAGACTCTCCAGAGTGGGAATGGTCATAAGTCCAGTTATGTTTTTTTTTTTTTTAAATTAAAAGCCAAATCCGCATTAAATATGAGACTTTCTTCTCACGTCCTCAGTGTGAGATGGCTTAGAATTTGTGCGGGCGAACAAAGTATATACGGTCTGTGGACTGGTATGGAAATCTCTCTACAGACCGTATGTGATCTGTGGACAGTTAGCCTGATAACATAAAATCACGCCTGTATTCTTCGCAGGGTTAGGCAGATGTGTACCTACCTGCAGTACACCTACATTTCGCCAGTTAGTCCTCTATTATAGGAGGCGAGCCTATTACCATAAACCGAGTTCATCCCGATTTAGGGCTGCTACTAAGAAATTCCTCACATAAAAACCCAAAAAGACTTTGCCGGACCTGGGAATCAAATCTAGAACCATATGTTGAGCAGTAGCGACCACTACGAGGCAGGTAGATAATTAATACGTACATTTACTTATCATTTGTTGCTTAAAAATGTTATCCATCAGTGAAAAAATACAAAACTACTGCAGGTATGTCCATTTCAGTCTGTTTAGTATTAATCTGGACACAGATTATTTTTTGTTTGTAGATGAAAGTTTATTGAAATGATTAAATTGCATTCCTAAATAATTTATCTAAAGTAGATCACTTATCAAATTGTGACATAAACTTAAGTAACTAGTTGGTTAAAATATTGTGAAGTTAAAGACTGAATTTCGACGCATATCCCTCTAGGTTTGAGCGGAACTAAAAATGTGTAGGTACCTGTCTCTATTTGCATGATTCCCTCTAGGTGTCAGAGGAAGTATGTATATATACACTATACTGTCATGATTTATCATATTATATAGGGTGACTGGCAATTAGTGACCGATACTTAAACACATGATTTTACTCATGATATCAAATAATTTTTACTCAGCTCAAATCAGCTGCTCCCGACATTTTAACGAGTTATGCGAACATGAATGTATGCAACACCTGATTTTATTTCCCGAATTCAGGTTTGGTCCCATAGTAAAAGTTGTTTGTTATCATGAGTACAATCATGTGTTTATGTATCGGTCACTAATTACTAGTCACCCTATTTATAATCATCTTTTTGAGAAAAAATAACAAAATAAAATAAATTCAAAAGTACGATTTTAGATTATATTGTCTTAATTCGTACCTATACGTATATTCCTTAACCTTACTTTACGAGATCTTCTTGCAATTATCATTACAATAATAATCAAAGTATTTGCACAGGTATAAACAAGTAGCCAGGATTATTCACCAGCAACTTTCTTTGAAATATAAACTTGTAGACTCTGCGGTACCGTATTACAAGTATGTGCCCGACCCAGTTTTCGATAATGACCATGTCATGTTGTACTGGGATCAGTCTATCATTACTGACAGGTCTATGGTCGCCAACAAGCCTGATATAGTGGTGATAGATCGATTATCGCGCTATGCAATGATAGTTGATGTTACTATCCCACATGTCGAGAACCTCGTGAACGCCGAGAAAGAGAAACAAATAAAATATTCCGACTTAGCTCACGAGGTTGTTGACATGTGGAATGTGAGCTCGATTGTCATTGTGTCAATTGTAGTAACGGCCAACGATCTGATGGCCGAAAGCCTCGACCAACATCTATCGAGGCTCTCTTTAGGCGGTTTGATCAAGGGCTAGATTCAGAAGGCAGTACTCCTCCATACGGCTCGCATCGTGAGGAGGTTTCTCTCTCTACAACACTAACCACCGGTAGCTTGGACTCTGCTCCCGACACCGGCGGACCAAAACTTTTTATATTTTAAAATGTTTTTTATATATTTTTCAAGAAATATTTTAAAATGTATTTTTCACTTCTCATGCTCTAAAAGTTCGTCTTTATATGGGGCCCTCAGAAAGTTTTGCGATACTAGAAAAAAATATACCACAGGATATAATTTTTTTATTACCCACATACACAGTTTTATACGTCTAAACCTATTTTCATAACACATTTTTCAGTCCGCATCAGACACCCCTTCAATCCCCTTCTCAAATGCAGCCCGTGTATCTTCCGGTGATGAAAATGGTTTTCCCTTGAAATGATTTCTCATTTTGGGGAACAAAAACAGTCGCACAGAGCCAAAACGGGACTGTAAGGAGGATGACCTATAAGTTTGACCGGTGTCCTGTCCAGAAAGTCCCTTGTTTTGAGCGCCGAGTGAGCCGGTGCGTTGTCGTGGTGAAGCAGTACGCCTGAAGCGTGAAGTACGCGCCGAGAGTGCAACTGCTGGAGTCGCATCACAACGTCAACTTTAAGGCGTTTGTGGTGCGCATACTAACAGCTATCTGCCTCAGGTGATGGAAGAAAGCTTTTGGCCTCAGGATGTGGTATTCCGCCGCTTTCGCGGACAAGTGACTTAGTGATACTAATATAGTCTAAAGTTTTATTTACTAACACATTTCTTATTATATGTATACTCAGGTTATCTATGGATATTTGTAACCTGAAAATAAAACATTTATTATTTATTTATTAACATCTACACCTGCGCTAAGCACATGTACCTACCCGTTATTTGGAACAGTCATTGCACCTAAAACTGCAGTATAAAACTGGTTTACATCCGTCACCTCACACTTCGGGTCCAGTTGAAAACCAACGTCAGGCACTAGTTGTCTGGCATTTTTCATTTCCGCAGCCGTGAGGCACACATTTCTGCATTGTCTATTTGTTTACATTTGCATACATTTTATTTGTTTGTTCGTTTTTTTTTTATTATTTATTAGTATTGCAATCTACTGTGTATTATTTTCTTTTCTGTGTTAAATAAATGTATTTTCTTTCTTTATTTATTTTTTTTATTTCTATTTTCATTACATAAAAGACATAGGCATGTTGTAGTCTCTTTAGGTTGTTCTGTTTTTTTTTTCTCTTGAAACACACTTGTTCATATATATTATATAAACGACAATGTCACTAACCCTATATGAGTCTTGGCTCGAAATAATTTTTTTGTTTTAATTTGATTATCGGTTAAAACTTTTGTTTTACAACGTACAGACGCCAAAAATCTATTAATAAATTTGACAGGTTGTAGTAGTTTGATGTGCTGGCGTCTGTACGTAATAACTTTTATTCCGAAAAATACAAACACTTACATTATTCGATACCGCGGAAAAATACTGAATAATTTGGGCCGTACGTGTTATGCAGAAAGCAGCCACGTCGGGAAAAGTCCAAACAGAGTTATAAGCGTTCTTCTATCGATGGTTGCATTATTGATGTATCTGCATTTGACAGCTCATATCTCCGTAATAAATAGAGATATCGACATAGCTGTTTTTGCAAAAAATCTTTTGTGTCGAATTTAGTATGGCTGTGTTTATAACTCATTTTTTCAAAAGTGTCATATGGCTGCTTTCTGCATAACTAGGTCCATTCATTATATTACCGTGCGGTACTCGTGCGGCTTACAGTACGGTGTGATACGCGCCCCAGTTAACATTTTAGTAAGTACATAATGTAAGTTTTTACCACCAACACAGTTTATTTCGACAGCAATAGATTACTGAAATAGGGTTTAAACTAATTATGAGTAAATTATGATGATGAAACATATACTACTAGCTGTTGCTCGCGACTTCGTCTGCGATCCAGGATGAATAGTAGCCTATGTCCTTCTCCAGGTCATGGTCTACGCAAGTGCCAAATTTCATCCAAATCTGTTCAGCCGTTTTAGCGTGAAAGGGTAATCAACAAACAAACAATCACACTTTCCAAACCGGCCTATCGACACTCTAGACCTACATGTTGTATCAGGTACGTAAATTAAAAAAGTTTCTATAATATTATAATTCAATCATGATTCGAAAGACACGTGGCGCCATCTATTATCATAAGAAAGTTATTATTGTTTTCCTCAGGAACAGTTTTTTTTTTCGGGATGAAAGGTATCCTATGTACAAAATTTCAGGATGATCAGTTCTGTGGTTTAGGCGTGAAAAGGTAACAAAGAAACAAACTTACTTTCGCATTTATAATATTAGTTAGGTTTATGTACACAAGTAAGCCTTCTCTTCTATACGATAAAAGGTTTAACATGTTTTAAACATGTGGGTAATTAAAATCAATCACGAAAGTTATGGAAAGCAGTATTTTTTGTAGTAAGTTGGGTTAAATTAAACAAAACTGCGAAGTATCTACCCACAAGACTACAATTTCACAATGATGTTCAATGTGACGGCTATTCAGACATCCTACACACACTTTTTTTCACAATCCAAATGATTTTGTAGGAAATTTCTAATCCATTGCTTCATATGTTTGACAAATTCATCTGCTTGACAACGTAACTAACGCAATGAATGTTGTCGAATTGTCAAAATGAAAGACATTGCAAATATAAGTGTTACGCAATCACCCCGCTGCGCTGGTTGAATGTCATTATTGCTATCAAAAACAAAAACAAACGGTTGAACAGTTACCTACATTATGGGAAACAATATTAAGGTCATTAAATCCCCAAAAAACCATAACACGCCATGGACCAATAACCAATACATCATTGGAACCAATAAGTGTACCAGCGTTGGATAAATGACACGAAAAAGGCCTGTTATTGCTTAGCCCAGGTGTTAAGTATTGGGGTCCGGTTGAATTATTAGGCAAATCCCTTGATACGTGCTTACGAGTACTTTTCCGTTAAATATATAAAGGGATGAGAAATCACGAAAATAAAGAAAACATTTTTTTACTTCTTAGAAAAAGTAATTTAGTGCTAACTGTGATAATAACGCCTTAATTATTAAAAGCGAGTTGAGTTTCATATTCTTATAAAATTGTTGAATAAAAAAAGTATAACGTAGGTATTAAAAGTGGAGTTGGGCAGGCCTTATAGTTAGACGCGGAGATGGCCGATGGAGTACCTAAATTTGTGACCGAATGGTGGCCAAGATTACACCAAACAAACTATAGCCGTACAAAAGCGCGTTGGGTTAACGATATCGTCAAAGTAGCGAAAAACGCCTGGATGAGGGCCGCACGGAGCCGGGAAGTATGGCATAAGAAACTGGAGGCATATATCCAGCAGTCGGTTATTCCAGGCTAAAATGAAGGTGGTGCTGTATGTTTGTGTAAGAAACTTAGAGCTGTCAAAGTTTTTGATAAAGACGTGTGCATTGTGTGGACGATTTTGAAGTATTTGCGAATTTTTGTTTTCATCTATTTGTGATTCTTCACAATGTATTCTACCTGGCGTATCGCCCAGTTGAAGGAGAAGTTGAAATAAAGCGGTGTATCGCAATAAGGAAGGAAAGCCAAACTTGTCGTATGGTACATTATATTTACATCGTCTTTTTGCAGTATCCTAGACAATATTATGGTTTTATAAGTTATAAAATAAACCTAACTCATTACTTTTTTTCTTTTTAATGATAATAATGATAAACGAGATCGTGAAGGCGTGTCTTTTTACCGCATTTTTTTGTCTAAAAGGAATCGTTTCGCTCAAACTCTTACGTTTCGGGGTACATCTGTTCCTGTAATTGATCGGCTTTAGCTCCTAGGCATGGAGTTGACATCTGGTCTCAACTTTGGCGCCACCATCGGGTACAAAGCCCAAACTGCGGCCAAGAAACTGGGCATCCTAAATCCTCCCGCATTATACGGAACAGGAACCTCCCGAAGCAACCGTTTCCGGTGAGGACCTGCGTCAGACGGAAGGTGATCTATACATACCTACGACTATATTCACTTCTCCACATTGAATCTCCTGATACAAAAACACATGAGAAAACTTCAGTCGTCGATACCGATACTGATATGAAAGCGAGAAATATTCTATAGAGCCGTTTTCATTTACCGGCGGCACGTCGTCGTGTCAAAGTCACTCTTTTATTTGTAGTGACAAGGCGTAACCATATTATCGTTACGAGGCGATGAATAAAACTGTATGCGTTTTTTTTATCGTATGTCAAAGGATCCGATGAAAATTTATAGACAAAAGAAGTCGTGGAAAAAAGAAATTGGTCGCGATTGAGATGTCAAAGTGTATATGTATGGTTTGTTTTGTTTTTTGTTTGTTCTGAAAAATAATGGCAAAGATATGATATAAGAATATAAGATAAGATGTTGGTGTAGAAATATTTGATTCAGGATGTACAGACGCTAGCACATCGAGCTACTACAATCAATCAAATGTCTTTAATAGATGTTCAAATTTATCGCTAAAGCATTACGTTCAAGGTTGATTGGGAAATTTTGACAGTTTCGGGTAGCTTGACCCGCTGGCGTCTGTACAAAGTCACTGCTAAAGACAGATCACACTGTTTTCTTTGGAAATGTTTGTTAGGCAATTCGTTTGTAAGTAATAAAACTTTTTAAGTGAACAGACTCCGGAGAGATTATCTAATAAAAATCGGCTTTAAAGCTGTTCTTAAATTTATTTTGTAGATTTTCAACAACAAAATGAACAAAAAATCTGAACGCAGCACAATTTTATAACTCCGCAATAAATTTTCAACGCCAACAAATCTGGTTGAACTAAAAACTGCATTCATCGAAGCAAACGTTAATTATAAACCTGAAGTGAATAAAAAACTTAAGGAGGGGAAGCTATATTTATCTCAAAATCTGACTCTTAAACGCGTCAAGTTATTTTTTCTTACAAAACGAAGAGAAATAATTAAGGGAGACGAAGCCAAGTGTAATAAAACACGAGCCGTTGACTGACGACAATCACTACCACATCTAGTATACAGGATGGGTATTTTTAGCTGTAGAATTTTAGGACGTTTTTCATTCAAAACAATAATCACTACAGTATCTTGAAAGAGACACTTTGATAGATATGTTTTATTTAATACGCAAAAAGACATATCAAGATATTCTTTGTCCTGGTCCTCTCCTACCGAAAGCCTATAAAATGTGAGGTCAGGATATTTTACTGGAGACGTGATGCTTGTTGTGTCTTCGTGTGTACCTAGTTAAGTCTTTTTGAAAACTTTTTTGTTTTTAGATTTGGTAATAGACACAATCGTTAATTTTGCTTTGACAATAATAGCGCAAACCCGTCACTCCACACACTTTTCCGTTATTTCGTTAACAGCCTGTATAATCCCACAGGAATTTCCAAAATGTTCCTTAATGAGGCAAAACACCTGCGATGGATATTTTAATGTACGCGATTTAACTGCTTGTATGTAAATCATTTAGTTTATTAGAGACATATATTTCCTTCCGTAGATCTTTTAGAATGTCCCTGATGATAGATTGATATCATGTTTCTGTAGGAAATTAGCTTGTAAAGTATTAAACATGTGTACGGATTAGTCTGTAATATATAAGTTTTTATGCTGCATTTGTTTTTTTTTTTAACCATTATATTTTTCATGTTTAAACGTCTTTTAATTTTGAGCAACGTTTATAAATAAAACCCTATATAAAGTAGTTTGATTTTGCGCAAGCTTTTGAATGAAAAACATGGAAAAATGTTTTGTTTCCGCAGTTGCTTTTGAGATGTAAGTATTGTCATCCATTTTCAATAAAAAAACTTATTTTTTAGAAAAAAAAAGAAAAAACAACCGATCTCCAAGAAAAACACTACAAAGTGAAAAATAACTTTAATTTCAGAAACCAGTGTCTTTTGTTTTGTATTTTCGTTTTTTCCACCGACTTCCGAAATTAAAGTTATTTTTCGCTTTGTTAAGTTTTTTTTTTGGAAGTCAGTTGTTTTTTTTTTTTTTATTGCAAAAAAGTTTTTATTTTTCACCTTTTAATTGTGGCACCTACCTACTCGACACAAATTCGAATACAATTACCTGCGAAATAAATTAGAACATCATCAACATATATAAGTGATTAAAATACGTATTATTGAAGCTAAGTTAAAAACTACCTCAGCAAATTTAATAAGTTTTACATGGGACCAATTTTGAGGTATACCCTCCCGAATAAAACAAGATTTTTTCAAATCGGATTTTTCTGTAAAATGTTATAATATATAATATATATAATACGTGTCGACTTGAGAACCTCCTCCTTTTTTCGTCGGGTAATTACAAAAATCTGTTTATGTAAGTGAGATTTGTCTGTTAACTCAACCACAATAAAATTCAGGATGAATCTTTAAAACATTAAGCAACACGAAATACTATATGTTACTACTAAATATTATTATGCTTTTCTTACAAATAGAGATATAGACGAAAAGAGAGGTACGTTTCGAACTATATTTTAAATTGAGCAGTCAAAAATTTCCGTTCGTTTTGCAAATTAAAGGCCTCACTTCAACACCAGCATCGGACGAAATGCTTCACCGTTAACTGATTTAACCACTCACTAACCTAGATTCAATTTTAGTTTTTAACACTATTACGCCAGGGAACAGCCAGCTTTAGCTAAGAGCGTAAGATGAAACCACAGGGCCAAAATCGTAGTTTAACCACAGTTTAACGGGCCAAGTTAAATGACTGGTAATGTACCCACTTTGCGAATGAAATTTTCAAAGCTGTTGCCGTTTGGTTTAAGCTCTCACTTTAGATCTGTTGTACTTGTTATCGGTTAGGTACTTGCAAGTAAAATAAGAGTATTTTCCTAGTTCCCACGGGATAAATTAACTTCTGTTCTTCAGGAACTAAGCGCAAATGCTGAAAAAATCTAAATGTAAATTTCAAAAAATAATTTAAATTTCATAATGCGCACAGCAAAAGAGTGGAACTCACTACCTGTGTCTGTGTTTCCGAACGCATACAACCCGAATCACTTCAAAGTGAGAGCGAACAGGCTTCTTCTGGGTAAACTCACTCCACCGTCGACTCTGTCTCTGTCGCCTCCGATCTAGACTAGAGTCAAGAGCAAACCCATCTTAAATAATAAAAAAAAAAAATGAAAACACAGAGATACCTAAACCGATATTTTTTGTGTTGTTTTCATGTAAAGAACTCGATGCACGATGGTCCTATGATAAGGTATGGTAAATATCATCAAACGTGCCACAAAGAACTGCTGTTTAAAATTCTACTACACTTCAATAAAATATACAGTGGTCACCAAATATGGCGGTGTAGACAACATCCACTATTTCTTCTTTCATGACAATGTATCTATCATGCTATGTTTGTATATTGTTACGTGAATGTCACGTAAATTTAATTTTTACGTTTTTTTTATTTTATTTTTTTTTTTTTTTATTTGTGATGGGTTTACTCTTGACTCTAGTCTAGGTCAGAGGTGACAGAGACAAAGTCGACGATGGAGTGAGCTTACCCAGAAGAAGCCTGTTCACTCTCACTTTGAAGAGATTAGGGTTGTATACGTTCGGAAACACAGACGCAGGTAGTGAGTTCCACTCTTTTGCTGTGCGCATTATAAAAGACATTTGGAAGCGCTTAGTGCGAATTGGTGGAATAGCAACCAGGTAGGGATGGTAACTGGCAGTGCGTCTAGATGTCCGGTGGTAGAAAGGGGCCAGTGGAATGAGGTCGTGGAGTTCTCGGGCACACTCTCCGAAGTACAATCTGTAGAAGACCGACAAGCAGGCAACCTTGCAGCGATGAGCCAAGCTATGAAGCTTGGCATCCACCAGTTTTTTTTTTTATCTTTTAGGTTGTCAGTGTACAAGTAGGTACATATAAAAAAAAAATGTATGTTTTTGGTAAAAGGAGGGCGTAGACTTGGTGTCCTCAAATACAGGCCTAGAGCTTAGTTTAGGCGCCAGTCTCCCGCAAAATTAAATGTTAAAATGTTAAATGGTACATAAATATACTCAATACTTATATCTACCGAAGATATTTTTAGATTAATAACATAATAGTGTTTGTTTAGTATTACATGATCTACCCAACAATATAAGACGCCGTCTTAAAAGGATCCCCTTGTTGTGTGTCTTTTGGCTATAAACAAGATACTCTATCACTTCCTGTTAAGATCTCTACAGGCTGCTAATCTTTTTGGTAATAAGGTAGAAACAGATGCCAGGGTGTTAGCATTGTGTGGATCGCCCGGCGGACACGGTGGAGCATACGGTGGAGGTCTGCTTGGCTTGGGCAGAGCACCGCCGCATCCTCGCGGAGACGATTGGCGGCGCCGATCTCTCGCGTCCGGCCCTGGTCCGGGCCACGGTACGGAGCGAGAGTGCATTGGAAGCCGCTACCTCCTTCTGCGAAGCTCGTAAAGGAGGAGGCGGAACGCGTGAGGGAGAGGCAAGAAGGAGCCTAAAAGAGATCTCAGCAATAACTGATGGGGCCCGCTAGGGCCAATGCCTGCTAGGTTTGCGGGTTGTTTGAAAGAGTTACCGTGGCCCTGCACAGCAACTAAAGGAACACGGGTGGGTTTTAGTCAGTAGAAGTCTGGCACGTTACGCGTCATTTGATAATTTCCCACCCAAAAAAAGGGTAGAAATAAATGGCAGGATATGTAATAGTACAGGAGTGCAGGTGACCTATAAAGGAAGAGGTCGATGTTATATCTGCTTATTAAAACTAACCACTTGGAACTAACCACTATGAACTTTTAAAAGTATTTAACAACACTGTAACAGTATTCTTACAATTAAATGGACTATTACTATTACTAATAAAAGTCTAAGCAACTCAACTATGACGTCCTGCAAGGAATACGTCCAGTTACCTACCTGTAAACAGTGAACGCAAATAAAACAACCTGTATACAACCTTTTAAAAAACCAAATTAATTACTAACACTGCAAACCTTTGGATCGAACCCACTCGAACCCACTTTCTCAATCAGCTACCAACAAAGCATTTTAATTAAATAAAATCCTAAAACAATATCAATGTAATCTCTCCCTAAGCTTGTCTCTATTTTTCCATGTTATCTATACAAGGAGCTTATTATCAGGATCGAGTTACATAGATGACGTTGATGGGGGTGGCTTTATTAGATTATAATCAAGTAGGTTCCTATGGTGAGCCTAAATAACTATGGGAAGATTTTCTTTGTCTTTACGGAAAATGAAATTCCCTGTAGGATTGTTTTCGTCTCGAGAGTCTGTAAAAAAATATCATTATAATCATGTTTCTCTTCGTTGTTTGATACGTGTATAACCACACATAGCGTTATTGTGAATTTTGTCATTCATAATCGTCTTCTAATTGGCCTACCTGAATAAATGTTTTGACTTTGACATGTTACTATATGTTTGCTACTCAACTTTACAACCTATATTGGTTTTTGAAACAACCAATATTACGTAATTTAAAAGAGTGTCCATGGAGTTTGTTGCTCATTCTTCTCGTTAAGTACCTACTACACTTTGGAACGGGCAACTAGCTTCAAATTTCTGACTGACCGACTCCTAGACAATTGAAATGGTTTAATTGAAATAAATGCTTAGTTTGAGTTTGCAACTGCTTCTGATATAAAAGAAATAAATGCTTAGTTTGAATTTGCAACTGCTTCTGATCTAAAAGAAATAAATTCTTAGTTTGAGTTTGCAACTGCTTCTGATCTAAAAGAAATAAATGCTTAGTTTGAGTTTGCAACTGTTTCTGATCTAAAAGAAATAAATGCTTAGTTTGAGTTTGCAACTGCTTCTGATCTAAAAGAAATAAATGCTTAGTTTGAGTTTGCAACTGCTTCTGATCTAAAAGAAACAAATGCTTCGTTTGAGTTTGCATCTGATTCTGATCTAAAAGAAATGAATGCTTAGTTTGAGTTTTCAACTGCTTCTGATCTAAAATAAATAAATGCTTAGTTTGAGTTTGCAACTACTTCCGATCTAAAAGAACTAGAACTTAACTGCAAGATGCCAATCTTGACCAAACATAAAATTACGAAAACCTTACGTTCATTTTTTTTAAGCAGAGTGCAAACCTGTCTGTGTACATTATGTATTTTTGATGTGTGAATTCTACCACAAAATAAATTATAAATTAATCATCATTTATTCATAATTTATTCACAATCACAAATTATGTTTTGAGAAATGAAAATCCAATTCTACTTTGAAGGCGGATGATGAAAACAACATAACATCCTTGAAAACAAAATTGAATAGCAACACAGTCAAGAGATTCATGAATAAAAAAAGTTAATAAACATGTACTTAAAAACTTTGAGCGGGAAGTAAATAAAAAGTTGTACGGCGGCAATGAGCCCCGTGATTGGTCTCTCAACTTTCAATGTTCATTAAATCGTTGAAAACTTTTATTACTTCCGACACATCGACAAATTGTTGAAAATATTGAAAAACGATTATGAATATTGAGTTGGTACACTTGGTACCATTATTATGTTCGCGTACACAGTGACTTACTAATGGTGGGTACACATGTGTTTTTGTAAGTAGGATAGAGCAGCATGTGTCACAGGTATAAGTGAAAGTAGGATAGAGCAGCATGTATCACAGGTATAAGTGAAAGTAGGATAGAGCAGCATATGTCACAGGTATAAGTGTAAGTAGGATAGAGCAGCATGTGTCACAGGTATAAGTGAAAGTAGGATAGAGCAGCATGTGTCACAGGTATAAGTGTAAGTAGGATAGAGCAGCATGTGTCACAGGTATAAGTGTAAGTAGGATAGAGCAGCATGTGTCACAGGTATAAGTGTAAGTAGGATAGAGCAGCATGTGTCACAGGTATAAGTGTAAGTAGGATAGAGCAGCAGGTGTCACAGGTGTAAGTGTACGTAGAATAGAGCAGTACAGGTCACAGGTATAAGTACAAATGCCCTAAAATCTGGATACTGCATGTTATCGTTAGCAAAAGTGGCTCCGCTCACGCAAAAAGCAAACCTTATTTGTGACGACGACTAAAGCAGATGCAACACGGAACAGAGATGCAAAGAGCAGTAACTAAATGCAATATTATATTTTCTGCAAATAAGACTATTTCGAGAAAATATGACGATTTGCAGCTAATATAATTTGGAGAGCTATATTGATGCTTACAATTTAAAACATCAATATACAGGGTGTAGCGTAATTAATGGATAGCCCTGTATGTTCGGGTGGGGGACCCCAAGCCCTATAATATAAAAAAAATATCAAGCCTCGGAGTCGATGGGTATGCGCATTTTTTTAAAATTATATTTTGAAAAATTGCTACTAGATACAAAATACCTAATTACTTAATTTTCATCATCACCATCATTGGCAGCCTTGTTCCACCCACTGCGGTGTATAGGCCTCCTTCCTTTTGTGCTATGCTTCCCTGGTCTGTGCGAGTCTCATACAGGTCTTTCTCGCGATCTTCTGTAGGTCGTCCACCTACCTGGCTATTGGTCTGCCAACGTTCCTTCTACCGTTTTTCGGCAACCTCTGCTCCACCTGCCATCACCATATCAAGTGTCCTGGCCACCTCCATTTCAGAGTCGCTACCTGTAGTCCTACGTCTTGAACCTTAGTCCTACTTCTGATCTCTGAGTTACGAACACGATCTTTCTGTGATACGCCTAACATGGCGTGCTCCATACCCCTTTATGCAACTTGAACTTTGTACACGCTTGGTCTGAATGGACGCTCCATTCAGACCAAGCGGAAAAATTCTCGCGGACTTTACTGGATCTATTGAAAATAGGTCCGTATTACCATAGCCTAAAGTACAAAATTGTAAAAATATCCACACGGCTCGCGTCGAGCCGACTGACGATTTTATACTTTAGGATATTATGGTAATACGGTCCTATTTTCAATAGATCTACGTAATGATCCACTGCCGCCCGCGGTTGCTAACAATTGTCACAGTTGGAAGCACTCCTCTGGTGATGTTGGTCTTGGACATGCTCATCCTAAGGCCTACCTTTAGAGACCCACCTTTAGACACTTAATTTTATGATAATCATTTAGAATTTAAATGATTAAAATTATGTAATTATCTTATCACAATTACCGCGTAATGAATTTTGATCAACATATTGCGTAAAACACCGCCGCAATTTCCGAAAAAACATTACATTTGAATTTCTTGAGTTACCTTGAAGTAAACACCAGAAACTGTTCACGAGACGGCTATTCTAACAGATCTTTCAGTGAAGAAATTTAACGAAGGCTACTTGGTTCTGTCAATGTACGATATGAAAAAATCTACTGTTATGTATAAAAATTACCATTCTGCTGACCGAAATTAAAATCCTAGCAGACTTCCCGAATATCCGACAACCAATATCAATATTGAAAATCAGTGTCTCCCCGTAATTGGTTTGCAGAGGTTAGATTGCCGTTGTCTACACATAGTGATAGGTACTTACCATTACCAGCAAATAGTCATATGGTTAGTCTGTGAGCTTGGTTGTTATGTTAATGTCTATTTGTCTATGTCTGCAGGTTAAGTTGAAAGCCGATCACAATTGGCTTATCATTGATATGTACCCAGCTAATCCAGACATTATTATTGATAAAATAACATATCATCAGGCCAGTACTTACCCAATGGTTAGGTAGAGATGTAATAGTACCTACACCGATATTTCACCAGCTTGTTTCAAATCCATGTACCTGTGTATTAAGACAAGCCAATATTTTTTTTTTTATTTGAGATGGGTTTGCTCTTGACTCTAGTCTAGGTCTGAGGTGACAGAGACAAAGTCAACGATGGAGTGAGCTTACCCAGAAGAAGCCTGTTTACTCTCACTTTGAAGAGATTAGGGTTGTATGCGCTCGGAAACACAGACGCAGTTAGTGAGTTCCACTCTTTTGCTGTGCGTATTATAAAAGACATTTGGAAACGCTTAGTGCAAATTGGTGGAATAGCAACTAGCTAGGGATGAACTGGCAGTGCATCTAGATGTCCGATGGTAGAAGGGGGCCGGATCAGGTCCTGGAGTTCTTGAGCACACTCACCGAAGTACAATCTGTAGAAGACCAACTAGCAGGCAACCTTGCGGCGATGAGCCAAGCTGTGAAGCTTGGCGTCCACCAGTTTTACGTCGCCAATGAGCCTCTTAGCTCTGCGTTCCACCGAGTCAAGCGCGGCTAGTTGGTACTTAACTGATCCATCCCATAGGTGGCTACAGTACTCCATACAGGATCGGACTTGCGCTTTGTAAAGGGTTCGAAGCTGTCCAGGCGTAAAGTATCGCTTCACCCTATTTAGGATGCCTAGCTTCTTGGCCGCTGTTTGGGCTTTGTACTCGATGGTTTTGGTGGCGTTAAAAGAGACCAGATTATTACTGGGAGACTACTTACTGGGAGACAAGGCCTAAGGTCAAATCTGTCCGCTCTACCATGGCCTCTCTCAAGGAACGAACTTCGGCCCCGCTGGTTTTTGCGCTGGACAAGTATCTCTCTGAAACTGTACTGTCATCTGCGTACCCAACAATACCAAGCTGAAGCAGGTCATTGATATGCAGCAGGAAAAGAGTTGCAGAGAGAACAAACCTCTGAGGAACTCCAGCATCAATAGCCATAAGGTCAGAGGAGCAGCCGTCAAAGACTACTCTGATCGACCGTTCACTAAGGGAATCTGATATCCAGCTACGAAAATCAGCTGGGATGCCATAAGCAGGAAGCTTTCTGAGCAGAGCAGCGTGCTGGACCGTGTCAAAGGCCTTCGAGATGTCAAGCGATACAACAAGTGCTTCGCCATGTTTCTCGATGGCATCGCCACAGCAGTGCGTGACATACACAAGAAGATCGCCAGTTGACCGTCCCCGGCGAAAGCCATATTAACGGTCACTGAGGAGATCATTGTCTTCAAGGTAGGTCAGCAACTTATTGTTCAGTACCTTTTCCATAACCTTGCACAGGATGGAGGTAATGGCGATCGGACAGCAATGGGCACGCACGGTCACCCTTTTTGGGCACTGGTTGTACATTTGCAAGCTTCCAGGATTTCGGCATCGTTCTTTTGTCAAGAGAGAGGTGGAACAAACATGTCAACACGGGAGACAGTTCAGGCGCACACTGCCTCAACACTCTCGCTGGATTGCCGTCAGGCTGCTGGCCTGGTTAACGTCTAGACTGCACAATACTCTTCGGACCTCTTTAATGTGAACTGCGATCTCCGGCATCGAGGAGTCACAATGGGATACAGTAGGTGGTTGCTTGGAGCCAGCGACCAGACGTGAATTGCTTGCAAAGAGAGTTGCAAATAAATTTGGGTGTTTCGCATATTTCGTGCAAATTCTCAACGATTCCAAATTTCAAATTTATTGATGAATTATTTGGGGTTTTTTTGCAAACATCATTAGTATATAATTAATCTTTGAACATTTAGTAGTTTCTACTTTCTTTTAATTAGTATCGATGAAATTATAATCATTTCTAAAATCGAAGTGAGACGGTAATGAGAACGATAAAGAGGGGAATGATATAGAGCCACTTAGTGAAGGAATATTTGTGCGAAGGTAATGAAGAAAAACAGAAGGCAATGTTGTTATGTTATGCATTTTTTATATTCAATGAACTACATTGTTGTAGGCATTAAAATTACAATTAAAATAGAATGATATAATTAACCATCATAACATAGGCCTTTTCTCCTAGTATATCAAATTGACACGATTATGTTTAATATTTGGAATTATGAGATCAAATTAAGGTACTTCTTACTAAAAACTAATAATCAGGTATAAAATTATTAATTTTAACAAAAGAAATATTAAAAAACTATCGTATTAAAATATTTTTAAATCATCTTCACTCGTATCACTGTAATAGTCAATCAATATTTTTGTCTTCTCCTCCTCGTGTTCTTCGCTGATTTCGTCTTTATTTTCTTTGGTATTATCTCCACCTTCATCTTTATGCATCATAATAAATCACAAGATTTTTATCCACAAGGTAACTTAAAATATAAAATAAAATAAATAAAATCACAAAATAGATCCTAATTACCATCGTTTCAACCTCATCACCATCGCTAAAAGAAACGAGGGTAAACGAACGGAATGAGGAAGAAGGTACTTTGTCCAGTTTTTCTTCAAAAATATCACAATTACAAATCTAATACATGTACTAAACTTCGAAGGTAATAATTAAAATTGATAAAAAGCTACGTAATAAAAGAAATCATATATACTCACTTTCTAATACGGACGATAGGAAAGAGAACGAATCCAGAATAATCACCTCCCGCGACACTTAACACGAAAATATTTTTTTCCACGAGCAAGCATGCATCCGCTACGACGTTTGCTGCCAGACTGAGACGTGCGCGGAGCTAAACATGGCAACAGAGTAGCATTTAAGGTCAAGCGCAAACTACAATATAGATTTCTTCTCATAACGAAGGTAATCAGAAAAAAATTGAAAAAAATATTTACCAGATATAATTTCAGTATATTTAAAAGATACCATTATTTAATTTAGACGTAAAAGTTGCGTTTATTAATATACTACATTTATATAGTTATAATTTTTCTATTTACTTCGTTTTATTCGGATAAAATACAAATGTATTAAGGATAGTAGTAAATGGACAACGACGGAAATGAGAATAAGTAAAGTTTTTAATTTATATTTAACTAATTACGTTAATTTATACAGTCAATCTTACATGCATGCAAGCATAACTCTATTACATTTAGTTTTCTATGGAAAAAAATTTTGAAGTTTATTGAATAAACATTTTTTTTTCTTACTGGACTTGTAATATGCACGAAAAAAGAGAAACACCCATTTGCTGTCTCTCTCAAATAATAATTATTTACATACACAGTTACATTACACACTCCCACATACATACTCATACCCTTATCTTTTTAATGAAATATTTATCATTTTGTGTTTATATTTATTTTCTTCTATTTTCATAATAGAAACAGATAATTATAATTATATAGCTACAACTTCACTCACATGAACACGTTCCGCTTAATAGCTAGTAAAATTGTAATAGATTAATAACTGCGAGGGCCCTGGTACCCTTAACACAAGTTAAATCTTAATTTGGGTACCAGAGTTTAACAAAACTAGCATTTAAATAGTCTTCCGTGTAATGCTTGTCTTTCTGTGTGTATTTAATTTCAATAAATAAAAATTATTATTATCTCCTTTATTCATTATAAATACATATTCTATACAAATTTAAATATTTTTCTACAATTATAATATATAAAAAACATATAAAAATATAAAAATAGAAATCCACCGGCATGGGGAACAGGGTCCAAGCTACCGGTGGTTAGGACCCCAGAGACAGGAACCTCTTCACAATACGCGCCGTATCAAGGAGGACTGTCTTCTGAATCAGACCCTTCACCCAGCCACCCAACGAGAGCCTCTTGAAATGTTAGTCGAGGATTAGCGATAAGGCTATTGACCGTAAAGACTATCGGCACAATGATTGCCGAGTCTACATTCCACATGAGGACAACCTCGTGAGCTAAGTCGAGGTATTTCAATTATTATTATTTAATTTAAGTAACAAGACAAACGTGTCATGTATGTTAGTAACAATACACTTACAAACTATATTAGTAAAACATTAATACAGAAACACTTTGTGACATCACTGCTGCAAGGTGACAGGCCCAGCCTATACCTTGCAGCAGTGGTTCACAACGTCTGCTTGCTACCTTATACAGGATGCTGTTGATGCTGCCCCGCACCCTACTAACCAGGGATACGCACCGCTTCCCCCTCACAGCGTAGAAGCCAATGATATTATACACAAGACGTTCATAGAAACTAACGTTTAAAATCTGGTCCTGCTCAATGTCCAAAAAAAAGAGGGTCATGTTTTTTTTATTATTACGCCTTGCTTGACGCGCACTAAAGACAATAGCCCAATGTGCTCCAATTGGAATACTTTCGAGCCTTCAGAAAACGCGCGGTAGTAACATATCTGCCTCATTTTAATATAGCATTATTGGTAGAAGCAGTCAACGCGAGCTTCAGCAAACAACCCTGATGCGCTGCAGTATCGGGGCAACCCCATCAGCACCCTTACGGCTTCGTCCCTACTCTCACTGATCCCGCCTCTACACGATTTTAAATTAGCTAACCAAAAGTCTCTACTCTACACGATTTCATAAATGCTTATAGAAAAAAGTAAGAGTATATTAGAAATGAAAAATTTAGGTTTCACCAAAATGTGTGTGTTCCTGACGCATTCGCAATGGGTGTCGGTTGGGTCAATTCCTCTATTTCGCTAAATTGCCCTTGAAGCAGCTTACTTGGTTCGGCAGTCGATTGATTACTTTCCATAAAGACCACTGCAGATCACGTCTGGGTGGCAGGTGCTCCTCCTGGCGCTGAACGAAGTCGGGTGGTGGCGCGTTCTATTTCTTCCACAGGTCCCTTCTTACCTTAGGCGGTTGGTCTTGGATAACCTATGTACAGCGGAGGAAGCTACTTAAATTTACCCAGCGCTGTTATGTGTTCCTATGGGATGTTGGAGATCGGCTTCTTGCTTATATTTCTCAAGCGTGTATGCGACTTTCCTTCGAACGACAGGTGGAGCGATACTGGCCAACGGGTAGAACTTGTTGAGAGGAGACGGTTTTTGCGCATCCCGATATTAATAATTCGACACGTCTCATTCAGGGCAACGTCAACTTGCTTTGTGTGAGCGCATCGCTGCCATTCTGGTTACGCGAACTCAAACTGCAAAGAAGCATAAAGACATGCCAGTGATACGAAGAACGTCGGGTGCTGCACCCCAGTTGGTGAAATAAGGCGATGAAGCAAGTTATTTCGGGTCCCGACTTTCTGTTTTATTTTAAAGCACTGCGACTTATAGGCTCTAGATTTATTTTGATTTTTCGTCTTGTGACGTTGCAAAATTTACACAGTCGCCAGCGACACCTGTTGGTATTACAACGAAGCTGGTGAAAAGAAAATAATGATTGTGATCAATTTCGCATATCAAATACACTCTGCTTGTGTGCTTGTATTGTCTGTGGTAACGCTTCTAGAAACAGTATGTTCGGATACGAGTACCTATATATGATCGAATGACGCAGGACATTTTTTCGTTTTTGGCCACGCCATGATGGGTGGTTCGAGATAGTTCTTTCTGTTGCACATATTACTGAGAGATATTTCCATTACTGTGTTGTCCGAGATGGAGAACAGTGGATTCCGAGGATGAGATGATGATTATTATTTATGGCGATTTAAGCTGTACTCGTAAGTATTTGACAAAAAACTTAATATTCTGTTACTTCATTATTATCAGTGTATATGTCGCAGCCAACTGGTTTGATTAGCCGTTTAGTTAACCGCCTTTTAACTAAACGGTGGCCGTTCAACTAGCGGCCTGAATGATATGTAAATATAGGTTAGGTTGGAACTGTGACCAATGCGCGAGCCGAAATGGTCTCAGTAACTAAGCCAGGGCACCCCGAACCGACTCGACCTTAGATTAAGTTAGAACTGTGACCAACCGCGTGCGAGCCGAGCAAGCGATGCGAGTGGTGCCGCGGCAGCGATCGGCCAACACTACTTCCAAAGGCTAGGCGGTTAACTAAACTGCTAATAAACCAATTGGCTGCGACATATTAGGTTGGGGAAAAAGTCTTTTCGCGTTATAGTATGTATGAACTTGTAATAAAATCTCTTTGGCTATACTATTTGTATCTGGCTGGTTTTGGTATCATTGCAAGTTTAAATTTTAAAGAACATAATTCCAAATTCAAATTAGGAAAATGTGTGATTTTCATTTGTTTTTCGTACCGTCAAGATGAGTGAATCTAATGAAGAAATTCGATAGATTTTAAAATTTTACTACAAAAAAGGTAAAAAATGCAACGCAAGCCGCGAAAAAAATTTGCGATGTTTATGAACCTAGTGTAGTGTCTGTGAGAGTAGCACAAATTTGGTTTAAGCGTTTTCAATCCGGAAATTTTGATGTCAAAGATGCACGTCGCTCTGGTCGCCCTATTACGGATAAAATGGATGCCATTTTTGAAAAAGTGGAGCTAGATCGGCATATCAGTAGTTACGACGTAGCTGAAGAACTGGAAATTGACCACAAAACAGTTTTGGCGCATTTGAAAAAAACTGGGTACACAAAAAAGCTCGACATTTGGGTACCTCACGAGCTCACTGAAAGAAACCTAATGTACCGCGTACTCATTTGTGATTCTTTATTACGACGTAATGAAACCGAACCATTTTTGAAGAAGCTGATAACTGGTGATGAAAAGTGGATCACGTATGACAAGAACGTGCGAAAAAGGTCGTGGCCAAAGGCCGGTCAGGCTTCACAGATTGTGGCGAAACCCGGGTTAACTCGCAACAAGGTGATGCTGTGTGTGTGGTGGGATTGGAAGGACATTATTCATTATGAGCTGTTACCACCAGGCAGGACCATCGATTCTGAACTCTACTGCGAACAACTGATGAGATTAAAGCAAGAAGTTGAGAGAAAGCGGCCGGAATTAATCAACAGAAGGGGTGTGGTTTTTCATCATGATAACGCTAGACCTCACACATCTTTAGCCACTCAGCAAAAATTAAGAGAGTTTGGCTGGGAGGTGTTAATGCATCCGCCGTATAGTCCTGACCTTGCACCTTCAGATTTCCACCTGTTTCGGTCTCTTCAGAATTCTTTAGGCAGTGTCGGGTTAACATCACGAGAGGACTGCCAAAACCACTTGTCGCGGTATTTTGACCAGAAGTCCCAAAATTTCTATAGCAATGGGATCATGTCCCTACACACTTTACACATACTTTAGTTAAATGTAAATAAACTATATTAAAAAATGTTTTGAATTTTCTTAAAAAATGCGAAGAAACTTTTTCCCCAACCTATTATATAGGCTGACTGGTAATAAGTGACCGATACTTAAACACGTGACTGTACTCATGATAACAAACAACTTTTGCTATGCTTGACTAAACCTGAATTCGCGATAAAAAAAATCTGCTGTCCCATATATTCATGTTCGCATAACTCGTAAAATGTAGGGAGCAGTTGATTTTTTTTTCGTGATTTCAGGTTTGGTCTCGTAGTAAAACTTGTTTGTTATCATGAGTTTAAGTATCAGTCACTGATTACCAGTCACCCTATATATTGAATAGCATGGTGATACCGTCTCGTATTCGTTACACACGTTACATTCATTACAGCCGCCTGTATCAGAATGCTAATTTCCGTAATTGACATCTTTGAACGTAAAAGCATGGTTGTCGGTTATCGTTTGACAACTCCATGCCTTGATTGACAGCTGCATATGCGATGCATACCGTTTGCAAATGGCTGCCATCTCTAATATTCCCATGAAATTTATGGTGTATAAATTTGAAGTCATAATGATTTCACTGAAGAGTAATTTTTGTTAGGCAATAGAAAGTATATTTAATAACTAAAACAGATTAAATAGAAAGCACATCACACTACACAACGCCTAGAATAATTATTTAATTTAATTTATTTTATTTTCAATAAACACTGTAATTATAGGTTATATATTTTTACATTTTTTTATTTATAAAAGTTACACATAAATACAGACTTATATATATTCTATAGTTTTATGTACACAGTGTTCAGCAAGAATCACACGTATTTCTGTTGAAAATTTTACTTACCAGAGTTATTGGGTCACACAGGGGGACGTGACTGCGTCATTCGAGGTAGTTTGGTAGTTGCTGAAAATTAGCGCCGATGACGATAGGTTCGTCCGACGTTACGGCATTTTGCTGAGCAACAACCGGTTCTTGCACAGATGCGACGCACAGTTGTTCTTTATATGTCATAACAGTACTAATTTTTCGACTCTGCAATGGGGAGGAAAACTAACTTTTTATCACGATAGATGGCGCACAATCGACTGTACCTTGTTTTGATATATTAGCTGTCAAATCGTATGGATTTTTGCAATCTACTAAGTTTAGCTTTCCTATTTTCCGTAATTTTGTCCAAAATGCATCAATGTAGTGCGTTAACTTGTAAAAACAGAGGAGTACATTTGTTTTCTAAAGAAAGCAAGGGCAGAAAACAATAGGAATAGGCGTTACGTATTAAAAACTTTAAGGCAAGTAGCACTGCATGATTGTCTGCTGCGCATTTCACAAAAGAGCATTAGATTAGTAAAGAAGCTATCCTTTAGGATGGGTACGTACTTTATCTATAGAACAAAAGAATCAAGATTATTATCTAATAAAACAAAATTATTGTATACAATATTAACTAATCTATGTAGTAAAGAAGTCTCCTAACGATTTAATAAATCAATATAGGTACTTCGTTTTCAAAATATTCCTGTGTTGCCTGTCTGTTAATCATTGGTAAAGGAATATCTGCATTTATGTCTCTGAATGTATCAGAAGGTGGACATAGGTATGCGGTGTCGTCTTGGATGTCGCAGTCAGCACCAATGTTTTGGTTTTGATCATACGAATGTAATCTATAAAAAAAATAGGAATGTTAGTGTGGCTTATAGAAAAAGGCTCACACACAATCAAAACCTCAAATATTTTAAGAGCTTTCCTTTCAATGAAATCGGCCTTTTTTTCGGCAGTTGCTGCGTTCCTTTTACGGAGCTCAACTTTTAGTTAAGGCACAGTCGTACATATTATAGTCGAATCACAATTTAAAATCTCATAAATAGCAGTCATAGTACTGTCACGAAAGGTAAACAAGGTGCAGTCGACTACAGCGACATCTACACACAGCTTTGAGTGTGGCTCCTCATTCGGCTTTTTGTTATTGTTTGGTTTGTGGAGCAGCCAGAGACTACATAGAGAGCACCACAGAGGAAATGTAGTTTGTCTATATGTCTGTGGTTTATCTTTGGTCACTGTCTGGTCCTGACATTAAACAATCGACAATTATTTATATACTGCTTGAATACGAGTCTTTTTGTGTTATCTATTATTCTAAGGTCTTTTGAATGCTTTGCATGTGTGTAATTACTTCTTAAGGTCTGTTTTTTTTTTTGTAATGTGCATTTTGTTTGTGCAGAATAAACATTTTTTCTTTCTTTCTTTAATTAAAAACGTTCAAAATGTAGACACAATCACATTTCAGTAACAATTAATGTCAAAAATTATGAAAATTAGAGGTAAGTTTGACAGATTGAGATCAGAATGTCAATGTTCTTAAAAATGCAGGTGTTGCTCCTCTGATTACGTAAGCTGTCTTATCTGAATCGAAAACACACACATACACATTATGGAAACAGAACCTATCTGGACACTTTGAAACGGGCTACATTTTTAACCCACTTCAAAATAGGAGGAAGTTATTATGTTTTTCTGTATATGTATGTTTTTTATGTACAGTAAACGCTCAAAAGTCCATAAGCGTGCTAAGGATTACACTGCTATGAACTGTGCGAGCACGAACCAGTACGTGTGCGTGTATGAGCGATGTCTCATTCAACATTCCGCAGATAACACACACTAATGAATTGTCGCATGTCGTCGTACTACGCGAAATAACATTATATTTCTGTTGCATTTAGAATACTCGTCATAGTGGCGACCTGTTCTTACCATTGCATTGGTAAAATTCGCATAAACATAACATGTGCTGGTAGCTGTTTGGGCTAAGCAATGGTTTCACGATCAATGGAGTCTGAGTTCGAATCTTAATCACAATGTGGGACTGTCTTTTGTTTCTTTGGAACCAGAATAATATATTTGTACTATTTTAAGCAAAAACTTGTTAGATGTTTATGTTCATTTATTATTTATTTTTATAAGAAGTTAAATATTAGTTATTGTATTATTATTTAACTATTTTTAATTTATCTTTTCGGTGTTGGAAGGTTGAAATAAAAAAGTCGTGCTGAATGGTAACAAAAATGTTTATTCGTTTTATTTACTTATTTATAAAATTAACAAACTTAAGAGAATTGTGACGTTACATTCCTACTAGATAAAATAAGTTTTTTTGTAACCGTTCATAGGATTTTTTGTTGTCTACCTCAAAGAAATCGAAATTATTTATTTAGTTTTCTATGATCTACGTTTCTAACTTTACGAAATGAGTGACCAAGCGAACAAGATAAAGAATATTATATTTCTGTCCCATTACTTCCAATCAAGTAAAAACTTACAAAAAGTCAAGTACTGCGTGAGATTTGGACTCACGGCTCACTGATTCACGCATCTATCTGCACGCGCTTAACCGCTAGGTCATCTTTACACAATCATGTCATGTTATAACTTTGAAATTATGAACTACAATCAGTAATTGTTGACGACAATAATTATGCATGTTTATGTTCTTGGAAATAGAAGGTCTTAAGTCAAACTAAACGCCAAGCTATTGCTTTGTGAGTTTGCTTATCGACTTTTGGTCGCGACTGTACCTATGTTCATCGATATTTTCGTCAATTGTGGACCGATTTTGAACATTGTTTACACATAACATAACACACATAGCATTTTGAACATTTGGTAGAGGAAACTTGCACGTTGGTCCCATATAAATTTTATAACCTTCGCTTCGGCAGTTTTTGAGTTTGCTTCGATAATACGTATTTAATCCAGTTTATACAGGGTTGTTTCTACATATGTGCAATGGTGAAGGGCGGGTGTTTTGGAGGACTGTCTCATGTAATTTTGATTTAAACGGGACGTTTTACAACTATAAAATTAGAACTCCTTAACACCCACACTTTTGAAATAAGAATGCACACTACTTACATACAACAGAGAGAGACATCCTTACTACCTACATCCTGCAATAGTTTCTTTTTGCACGTGTGCTACTGATTAACTAGGAGGAACATTTGTAACTATTACAGGAGCTGTGATCTGAAAACGTTTTTCTATCCGCCGACCATTATTTAGATATTGTAATGGAGGTTTTTCCCTTTCAATTGTATGTAACGATTCGTCTAACGAATAACGAAGTACTTTATTTTACCATACATGTCTTTCTTTAGAATTAGGTAAGTACTAGGTGAATTTCGAATTAATTACATACGTAAAATAGGGCTTAATGTCTCGATCTTGGTTAGAAACACCAACAGTTTGGTTTAGGAAACCCAATTTAAATATAGTTCGGTACAGTTATGATGCGGTCCCACGGCCCGCTTCCTTACAGGTCAGACCGCGCCAGGACATGCCGACAGGCCGCGGGAACAGTCGGCCACCGGTGACCTGTCGTCGCCCGTCCGATCGAATGTATGAGTTGATCTGTGGAATGTTCGGCAAGGGTTGCGACAGGCCTCGACAGGCACGGGCCGCGACGGACCTCGACGGGCCGTGGGAACGCGGCATTAGGTACCTACCTTATAAATAGGTTAATCATACAAGTCATTTTCTAACTACATGAACAACACATGACCTCAATGATGAGTTAAACCTGGTTAATAGCTAATTCAAATAAATTTTCTTAATATCAAAATCACGCTACGCCATATTATTTGTGAACCAATTGCTAAGCTCAAGTGAAGAAACATACAATTTTAAGGCATTACTGCCTGGAGTTAGTCTGCCTAGCCTTTTTCTAACTATATTGGGGTCGGCTTCTACTCTAACCGGACTCAGCTAAAGTAGGAAAGAAAGAAAAATGCGTTTAATTGGCATTACAGCATAAAATAAATACACCTTAAAACTATAGAAACATGAAATAATGATTGCAATGCCAAAATGGCTTCAGCTCAGCATAATCTCAGATGGCAACACAAGGTATGTCACCTGACGCTGATTTTCAGCTGCAACCCACGAGTGTCATACGCTAGAATTTAATAAACACAGAGAGGTGTGTGTCCGTTTTATAATATTATAAATTAAGAGAACAAATTAAAAAGAAATGTTGTAACATACATGTGTGTGTGTGTTGTGTTGTGATTAATTAAAAACTAAAATAAATACTCAATACCAACTAGAATAAAATAATAATAAATCTATATCTAAATATTTAAAAGCACCTTCAAAGCAAAATCGTGAGACTGCGTTGTTCTTCTAAACTACGAAACGTATTTTTATGCAGTTTACATAATCAGGGTACAAGACAATAAACATTGATTATAATAAAAAGTAATAAAAATTATAAACTGGTTAAAATATTATAAAAAGTATTTTACATGGAGCGACTTTTGACCTCCAAAACTTAGTTATATACTGGGTTACACAAAAACAATTACCTACCTATCTGAAAGGGTAGAAAGGTGAAAACACCATCATACCTGTTCCAAGAAATTCCCAAGGACATTCTCTTACCAATAGATGGTAATTTGCACTCTTCTTGTACAAAAATGCACATAAATTTAACGGCAACTTCCTCAAAAGAGGGAATAGTGGTGCAATATAAAAGTTGGACGAATATTTTGTAGCATTCTTGTATTGCATTCTGAGGCAAATTGTATTCTCGCATACAAGCTGATGCGGTCACCTCGAGAGTACCAAGTGCTTATGTAAATGTAGGTAATGGTCACAAAGAATAGTAGGTAGGTAGTACCTGTGTTCGGAAGCCATCTTGTTTCTGTTTATGTTGCGAGAAGATTTGGTTTTACTGTGGTTTGAATTTTTGAATGATGGTTGGTTACGGTTCTTGATTTAGAACTAGATCTGAGTTGAACATAACATAACATCACGCTTCTAATCCCCAAAGGGATGGGCAGAAGTACCTATACCTGTTATAGTACATCCATATTTCGCTAGTTTTGTTTAAGCCACTTTGAAAGTCAGTACTGGGTTGTACGTTGATTAAAAAATGATTCGTGACCGTAACAAGTATGAATTTACAAAATTATAATAATTAGAATCTGTAATACATCTCCTTAAGTTAGTATAATCCTAAAGGATTCTAGGAACTTAAAGAGTTGTATTGATAATTTTAATGATTTATAATTCTATAAATATAGACTTCTTATGGTCGCAAATCGTATTCAAATCACTATACAAAGCTGATACTGACCTGGAAATTGCAAAAAACATAAGAAAATTTGAATTTCGCGGGCTACCTGGAGTTTTCGCCTTAAGTCCTACGTAATAGAATAGAGGGCGAGCCTACAAATGTTGCTATCAACCGGGCACAAATACAGACTTGGGCTGCTACTGAGAAATTAACCAAATAACAGTTTGCTGGCCCAGGAATCGAACCCAGGACCTCATGCTCAGCAGTAGCGCTTGCGACCACTAGATCAACGAGGAAGTCTGATATGAGTTGAAACTAGTGTTAAACCTGCCAGTTTTAACTACAACGGAGGTCTAATGTTTACAGCCAGAAAATTATTAGTAAATACGATTAAAGTTTTCAAGGACACTGAACGAGACACAATAGAAGTTTTATTCAAAATTCAAATTCATTACGAGTAATAAATGTACAATATGTCATATATATGCATCTAACATTAAAATTTTAATCACTTACTATATGTATATATATATATATATATAATTAATTAAATAATATTCAAAAAAAAGATTATTATTACGCCTCCCTCTGAGTCATTTGTTTGTTTGTCATTACATTAATCATATAACAATGGTTAATGTACTGACAATCAAACCTGTTCGCAAATACATATATAATTCTGTTGTTAATTATTGTTTTTATTTTAATACTGCATACAATCTTAAGATTGTTCATTGTTCAATCTTAACAAGTTCATTTTTGTATTGTACCATTAAACTTGAAATGGTTTGTATTGGTACTCACATTCGCTATAACATAACAACACTTAATCACTAAGCTAATAATGGAGGTAGGTACTTACATGAGTAATATTTCGCATGTAAACGTCACGTGTTATGACATCTATATGCGTGTAGTGTCTTTGAAAGGTTAACCTACATAAAACCTTAGGTACCGAAAGATTTTCTTAATCGAAATTTAAATACAGTTATGTATGTAAAATTTCGATTATGAAAATCTTTCCTCTTAGGCGCGACATTAATAATAATTAATAAATGCCGGAATAAGTCTAGGGTGGGGAGCCAGACCAAGAGAGGTGCATAAACCCGCAAGGTAGCATGTGGCGACCTATAGGGCAGTAACGACTCCACGGACCCTATCTCCCGGGAGAAGTCTTGTTCTTCACCCCTGGCTTGCCTTTATTGCGCACAACAAAAGAGTGGAACTTTCTACCTGCGTCTGTGTTTCCGAACGCATACAACCCTAATCTCTTTAAAGTGAGAGTGAACAGGCTTCTTCTGGGTAAGCTCACTCCATCGTCGACTTTATTTCTGTCACCTCCGACCTAAACTATAGTCAAGAGCAAACCTATCTCAAACAAAAAAAATTGGCCGGTTTGAGTGGAGATTCGCAAGAGCAATCGTGTTCGGAGGAAATAAGTATTCCAGTAAAGTGCTGGTAGAGATCTTGGCCGTACTTCCGAGATGGTCCTGTTAGCCGTAGAATACCTCTCCACTTCTACATGACTTTATAAATATGTCTAAATTTTAGAGATCTGCTACTGAGAATTTCCTAATGAAAACTCAATGAATCTTTAACCGACCTGGGAATCGCACAAACGGTCAGACCTACAAGGTAGTTCGGTGATTCATTTATAATTATGTTATCATATTTAAACAACGCCTGTCAAATTAATTTTAGGCTACATCTTTAAGTATTCAAAAGAAAAGAGTAGCGCATCTCTTTTAGTCTTTGACAGTATTTATGAGACTCCTTACGTAAAAAGTACAGCTAGCTACTTTAAAATTCCAAAATATACAAAATTAATTCCACAAAGTACCTAATACACATCACACCGCAAACCTCCCTGGGGATCACTCACGAAATTTCCTGTTTCCGAGGTGCAAAACAAGCGGCAACACTGAAGCGTCGCCTAACGATGCCGACGTCACCACGCCATTGCACTGTGAATATTGAATGAGCCCCACTCTTATTTGAATGGGCCACGATACTTGAGCACAGAATAGAGAGGTACAGAAGGCCGGCTATATATCACTTCCTTGAAAGCGAAGATGACCAAGATGTAATCCAGAATGGAGGTTTCAGAAAAAAAACAATACTAAGCTACGTGCAGAAATAGCGTTATTGCGCAACGTTTGTACAGTATTTGGATCACCAGAGGCCTCAAAGGTGAACACACGTCGAGGGGCTCAATTTGCATCAATCGACAGTTTTGAATCGGCGAACACAAGTCCGTCAGTGGCTGCCGATAACGCTGAGCAAGCGCCACCCGCTGCCTCCGTTGCCCGCACCACAATACCGGCTGCGGAAACATCACGCGCCGGTACGTCGACCCCTAAACGTGTCTATGCTGCTATTGTCACCAGCGGCAAACCAGATGGGTCGCAGCCTAAGCGACAAACTGGAAAAGGGGAAAAACTGAAGTTGGGTGCTCCACCTGCCCAGCCTTCGGTCCGTGGCTCCTTGCCAAGGACGAGTCGATTTTATGAGGAGGGTTTCACGAAAGTGGAAAGGAAGAGGAGGAAGCCCAGTACTCGTAACCTGTGCTGCTAACGTAACCTGCGCCCTGCTGTGCCTACGCCGCAGTTGTATGTATCGCGTCTACATTACACCACAACAGTTGAGGAGGTCGTGCAGTACATGAAAGTGAAGACCAACTAGACTCTGAGGGTCGAAAGGTTGGAATCGCACCACGACATTAACTTTAAGTTATTCGTGGTGGTAGTTCCAACCCACCATCTACAAACCTGCTTGAAGGAGGAAGAAAGGTGTCGTATATTGTCGTTTCCGAAGACAGCGAAACACGACGCCGACAATGTTACGCGTAGTTATAGTTTAATAAGGTTTTTAATATACAATATTAGTTTATTTTTGTTGTTAATATTATTTTAGATAGATATAGATACCACACCCAAAATCGCAACAAGTTAGAACTCAGGCCACCCAGAACCAATTACGGAAGGAAAAACATTTTATATGAAGGAACAGTGCTATTTAATAAACTGCCAGATGATATGATTAATGTAAAAAGTACAAATATCTTTAAAAAAATGCTAAAAACTTATGTATCTAAAATTTTGTAATTAACCATATGTATTTAATTTCTCTAGAACCCAATATATATATCTTGTTATCGCTTTCAGTCTATATATTGTCGACTCACGGAGTCGTGATGTAATAGTATAAGTGCATGATCTATTTATAATCTCATATTTTAAGTGAACTATTTTGTGTTCTTTATGAGAATAAATATCTTTAAACCGATTTTGTGTATTGTTTTTTATGGGCATCAGTAGCCTGATAATAAAATGATTATTATTATTAAATAAGTTTGTAACAAAAACAGCAACATTTCAGAAAATAACCGTCGAAATATATTTCGACGGTTTGCAGCAAAAACTGCAATATCCAATTTGTCAGTTGACACGGTACACCAGCATTAATGACATCATCCGTTGTCATTTACCAACTATTTCAGAACTTAATGGCTTAGCACTCGACGATGGTATGAGGTCAGACGTAATGACCATAATGCCTTGGAAGTTGGGTAGGCCTTTGGGGTAGGATGCAACCTGTGTCGAGAACCTCGCGCCATCCCATCTACCTAGCACGGCGGGCTGTGCTTGGGTGGCTGCTGCAGGTGTAGAAAACTTTAAATGACGCAATGCGGACGAATTTTTTGATGCCCAGCGAGCTCTCTCCTTTACATATATTTGGACTTGTATTATTATTATTATTTTAAGTCTAATAGTTTTTAAACATGTTATCTAGAATTTTCAAATAAACTTAAATATGCAATATCAATAGTAACTGCACTGATGTTGCTGTCTTTGCTTTTATATGACCCAAATACTTATCGCGGTCGCGACTTGCTTGTGGTCTTGCTCACTGTAGGACGTAAATACGTGTGTATGTGTGCGTGCGTTTTAGTTCATTGTATGGAGCCAACCTTCTGTACTTATATATGCTGTGCCTTTGATATTGGTGCTTAGGTATCGGCTGTACTTGGGTATCGGTACTTATTATTAAAACAGGGAAATGGAAATGAATCTTAGATGTAATGGAACCGGGGGAGTATGATTTGTGTTTTACAAAGTGGTTTCTTCAAGACTCGTTTGAGAGGTTTTCACTGTGAAAGGAGAAATCGTTAATATATTTTGAAAATCTCTATTGTGTTTGGTGTTGTTGAGATGTCGGTTTTTGGTATATTATTGGGAAGTACATATTGACAGTTTAATCTCAGAACTGTATAAAACCGATCTCTGATTACTACACCAAAAGTTGAATATCCCTACATTTTGCGTCGACTTGGTAAAGGACGACGTTCAATAGGGTTGGCAAGTTGCCTCCATTGTAGCGGTATAAAACATAGGTGTGTATATATTTTTAATCAACTTTTAAAAATAAATCCCAGTTTCTAAAGCTAAATAGATCAAAACCGAAAAATAATCTCACATCAAACCAATACGGATCGGAAATCCAAATTGCGAATACCTCACCATTTTTATTATTCAATATTAACATAAACCTTTATATCCCAACACCTATATAAAGGATAAACATTTTTCTTATAAAGACACGGATGAGGGTAGACAGTGAAGTGGCATATTAAATTATGTGTGACGTAAGGTAAAGAGGGATAATCCTACAAAATCGCGCTACTTTATTGAACACGGCACGTATAATCCTACTTTTTATGGCTATCCCTGTTATGTTACCTTTAACTATGTCATTACAGGAGTAGGTAAAAATTATTCTATAAATAATCTGGATAATGTTGTGGTGGATTAAGGAGTTTGGTTCTTGTAAGTTTTAAGACATGGCTTATATAATTTTGTGTTTAACCCCTCGCGTACTTGGCGTACTTACCCTGTACGTAAGAAAAAATCTTTATATAATATGTATATAAAGGTATATCATATATATATTGTAGCATAACGAATTCTAAAGCTAGATATTAATTATCTGTGTAATATTTTTATATTTAATCTATGACATTAGATACTACTTTCACCTCCCTATAGTACTTGCTAGAAACTAACCGGCGACTCACGCCCTTTCCGTCATAAACCACTGAAGCCTGTACAGCTCCCCAAAATTGGGTAAGTACTCACAGTGTCCCTAGGAGAATCTGTATATATTACTGTAACTGTGTTTTTATCTTGTGTTCATTCTAAATAATGATTTTGTAAACCACTGTGATGATGATTTTCCTCTCCAATGACCCATTTTTTGTCTTAGGGCTACGGACTCATCTGATTAGGAAACTACGCACATCACAGAGGCTTACCGGATCTTCCTCTGAGCTCACGGACGCACCCTTGCGTGTTTCCAGGGTTCACGGCTTCGGAAACTTCACGGCTTCGGATTCAGTCACCGCTCCGGCTAGACCATCTTTGGCGAGACTACCGGCCCATAACCTCCACGTCAGCCTACGCGCCAGAAGCGGCCCTCTACCTGGCACCCTACGCGCCAGTCTAACCTCTAACCGTCTCTCTACCTGGCAACTACGCACCAGTCGCGGCCCTCTAATCGGCGACTAAGGCCGAACACGCCGAGCCACCGCAGCGCCAGCCAGACGGTCCACCCAGGGCAGTACCCTTCCACTTCTTATACCGAGCCACCGCAGCGCCAGCCAGACGGTCCACCCAGGGCAGTACCCTTCCACTTCTTATAAGAACCTTGCAATCAGAATCTACGACCCTCTTCTTGTTAACTTGTGGCTTAATATAAAATTAAACTCTGTTTTAAGTGACACTTGAGTCTCATTATCTGCCCACTAAACCCCTATGCCACAATATATACGTAAAAAAACATCACCTATGGTGACCGCGGGCTTACTCGTACAGTAATTGTGAACCTATGGGGTTCGGTTGACATTCGAGCATATATTGACATGACATATGCGGTTTTTTTTTTGTATATAAAACAGTCGAGAGGTTAAGGGGGAAACTCCAGGACGCCTGCGAAATTAAAATTTTCTTACGGTTTTTTGCAATTTGCGAGTCAATATTAGGTTGTATGTTGACTAAGGTATTATTCGCGACCGTAACATATATGTATTTACAAAATTATAATCACAAGAATCAGTAATACAACTCTTTAAGTTAGTATAATCCTAAATATAAAGATTTCATGAAATAGTCATTCATTAGGATTATATGAACTTTACTTAGAGATGTGTATTGATGATTTTAATGATTATAATTCTATAAACAGATATTTGTTACGGTCGCGAATCATATTCAGATCAATATTAAACATGATAATTGTATAAAACGTAAGAAAATTTTAATTTCAAGGGCTGAAGCTTTCGCCTTAAGTAAAATAACATTTCGCACCTTCGGTAAGACATGGGCACAAATGCACTTTTTATGATTTTACAGGAGAGCCATTTTAAGATTTTTTTTACATTAAATACCGTATTATTCTGCTCATACCATCTTACCACCTTGAACTGATTGATCTTTGCATGAAGTAAGCCCTATATTTTTGTGATTCCAGATAAAAGGGTATTTTTAAAGCAGTTTGGAATATTTAACCGACTGTTTGAAATTTTGACATTTATGGCCTTGTCTTACCGAAGGTGCGATTTGTTGAGGAAATTCAAAAAAGTTATAAAGGAGAAACTTTTAACTCATCTCTCTAATAAAATTAAATCCTGTTCGCAGCGTATCACTTTAGAACGGCTGGACCAATTTGGATTTTTTTTGTTTTAAAATGTTCTTAATAGCCGAATCGGGTTATTACGGAAAGAAAAAAAAAAGAAAAATTGCCGGGAAAATTGGAAAATCTTTTCTAATGGCTGATTTACACAGTAGCTGACTCCAAATGAAGTCAGAGCTGGCGCCGAGAACTGACTCTCACTGTTTACATGCAGTCGTACGTCAGTAGTCATACTACTGACTTCAAATCAATTTACATGAATACAGTAACGGGTCAGTGCTGACTTGGTTCGAGTTTGGAGTCAGCTACTGACCCTGTGTAAATCAGCTTTTATTCTATGGGATTTTGACAGGACAACGTCTGTCGGGTCAGCTAGTTACACCTAAATAAACATAAAGGCTTTGTTTTTTTTAGAACAGCTTTTGAAAATCGACTTTACTTACACCCGTATTTATAAACGAGCAATTACTTGCTGCTAAGTAATTTCTTAATGAAGTCAATGCTTTAGGATAGAATTCTTTATTATAAAATCTTATTCGATAGTCGAGTAATGTACGTTACTTACCTGAGTAAATGCTTGAGTAAGAATCAGATCAACGTTCCATTGCAAAATCTAACGCAAAATGGTCGAGTTTTCAATTCTTAAGTAAAAAAAATGGTGACTAATTACTTGGCTAAAAATTCTAACCTTTGACAGTTCTAACATCAAGCAAATACGAAACTACCGTACATAATAAAAATCGTTACTTGAGTAACTAATTACTTTAAATGAAGCAATCACTTTTACTTGCTTACAAAAACGGGTGCTAATGTCGTTGGATTTCTAAGAAAAACTAAGAACAATTTATATTGTTAAATTTTCATATATTTTGTAAGTACTAAAATGAATAAATCCTCCTTAATGAATAAATATTCCAGTAGTTCTGTACTTTGGTCTAGTTCTATTAAAAAAAGAACAACTTTTATAAGACTGATACTCGGAAAAAACTAATAACTTAATAACTTCATACTTACTAGGTACACTTTCTTCGAAAGTTAAGTATATTATATAATATAGTGTTACATTGAGAATACCTCTATGTAACACTCTATTATCGAGTAGGAGAACTACACGATTCATCGATTCGTGATAAAAATTATAGAACATTCTGGACATTTCCAGATTTTTTTTCGTGTTGCAGCATTCTAGGTCATTCCTGTTAATACTAGAATGTTCTCGAATTATGCCCTCGAACTTTCTAAAGGGCAGTTTGGAATGCGAAACAGTGAATTACTGGTGAGTGAACTAAAGTGATTCTGCTTAAAGTTTCTGATTACCGTATTTGTGTATTTAAATAAAGTGATAGTGTTGGGTCGTAAATTGGTGTAAATTTATTTATCCCGAACCTCAGCTCGTAACAATATTACGAGTATCAATGTTGGTTCGATCGATTAACCAACCTGGTTTAGATATAAGAACATTCTTTTCAATTGAACAAAAAGCAGTTTTACAGGGTCAAAATAAATTAGCTAGCGAAACTCCGCAGACGTGATGAATGTAAACATGACAAAAGAAAAATAAAAAAGATTTGACGATTTTTTTTTTTAGGTTAAAGACCATTGGTAGCATTGTTTGTTGCTTGATGTGCGAGTTGATTAAATTTGTTTTATCGTATTGAGATATCGATACCCATCACGTCTGTGAAGTTTCGCTAGCTAATTTAATTTGTCCTGTATATGTTTGGTGAGAATATTATTTTCACATCAGCCAGGCCAACAACAAGTTTGCCGTAATTAGGTACGTTATTTGTGTCAAATGGCATTTTTATTTGACACCTTTATCAATTAAATACAAGTATAAAGAGTTACAAAAAAAAAAAAAATCTCGCAAATTACCTAAAGCGACTTTGATTATTCTTTCCTTGGGCTCTTCCTGTATCAAATGGCTTAATGCGAGGGTCTCAAATATATTTTTTTTATAATTTTAAAATAAATTGTTTTAAAGTTATTTAAGAAAATAGACGAAAACCATTCCCCCTTATCTCCGAAACTAAAAGCCTAAAGCCTACAATTTTGAAAAAATATGGGAAATAGTTCTATAACTACTGATTACAAGAAAATCTATAAGAAGCCTATGGTTTTCAAATAACATAATAAATCTCTCAATATTGTGCGTACAAACTTATATTTGCAGTTGGAATGTATTGGAGTAGGTGTACGTACATGTTTTTTAACTTTTTTTATTTGAGATGGGTTTGCTCTTGACTTTAGTCTAGGTCAGAGGTGACAGAGACAAAGTCGACGATGGAGTGAGCTTACCCAGAAGAAGCCTCACTTTGAAGAGATTAGGGTTGTATGCGCTCGGAAACACAGAGGCAGGTGGTGATTTCCACGCATTTGCTGTGCGCAGTATAAAAGACATTTGGAAGCGCTTAGTGCGAATTGGTAGAATTGCAACCAGGTAAGGATGGTAACTGGCAGTGCGTCTAGATTTCCGATGGTAGAAGGGGGCCGGTGGAATGAGGTCGTGGAGTTCTCGGGCACACTCTCCGAAGTACAATCTGTAGAAGACCGACAAGCAGGCAACCTTGCGGCGATGAGCCAAGCTATGAAGCTTGGCATCCACCGTCCATCCGTTTTACGTGTTACGTTTAACCATCGATATATATGTACTACGCACAGCTCTATGCGTTTAACTAAAATGTTAAGTTTGTTCTTTGGATAAATCTATCCCAACTACGGCACCCTACATTGTGCGTGATTAAACACACACATGGATGGCTTTATCGTTCTTTTTCATGAATAATACCATAGGTTTTGATTCTTGGAGTGTTACTTGATTCCAACGCTGGATTAAAGTAGGTACTAAATCAATGTAAATCAGCCATACTCGTACTACAAACCATTTATCTAAAAACAGAAAATTACCAAGATAATAAAATCCGGCAACATTTTTAAGGACTTTTACAAAGATCCTTAATGTATTTACAATTTCCTTACGACCATAATAATAGGCTTAGTGAGGAGCCATTTTATTGGACAATGAGGGTCCCATCAAAGCTTTTACCAAGGTCGCCTATAAAAACAGCAATTGTGTCCAAAAAATAGTCGCTGTTATTGAAGATTGACAATGTAATTGACATCGTGGTCAAAAAATAAGGTTTCATTTTTGACAAAATATTTTATTTTCATAAATAACATGGTTTTGGGATAAATGAATGTAAGTACTTATGCTGTATGCAAACTAACAAAGCTTAGTCTAGTTAGCTATGTAATCAACTTTACACATAGGTATTCAGTTGCTTGCTTGTCGCAGTTTAATCCTTATAACAAGTAAATTAGTTTAGAATATCCAAAGCAGTAATCAGCTAGTTAATTAAATGTTGAATAAACAATACGTTTTCTCAGTCCTCCTCGCATAGCTTCTTCCAAAAAAAACAAAAACTTTTTCACACGTCAAGAACATTACCAAACTTTCAAATACACGCATACTCATAAATTCCCTATTCTCACCATCTGTTTTTAAGGCCTCCTATAAATTCAAATGGCGTACGATATTTCTCGTGTTCCTTGGCACATCAATCTATGCCAAGTAATTCTGTCAAGAAACTGGTGCCACCGTAATTTATAGTTCAATTTCTCAAGTTAGATGACCATTCTAACTGTTCCCCGCTAATTGTCAGTCTTAATCGAAATTCTGCCTATTAAGAGTATATAACTATATTCAGAAACTGTTTTCTCTTAATTCCCTGACTTGGAGGATTGTCTAGGAACAGACAAAGGTTAATGGTGGAGGAATTAAACAAAACGGTGGAAGCCTTAATTGCTTTGGTTGTCAGTTATGAAATTTTGAATAAGGTTTCGATCGAGACTAGGTTGGACAATAATACTCCAAGATCTTATAAGTCAGGGGCTAAACAAAGAAATAGAACTGTGTCAAATGTTAATATATATTATAGGGGCAGCCAATGATGTTATAAGTAAAAAGACGTAGATAGGTTACCTACCTAAAATTGGATGTTTAAAAACGGCACAATTAGATGACACGTGGAAGTAGGACGGCATCTCGTAATTATCAGGAGTGAAAAAGAGACATGACGACGTAAATGTGGCTAATTAGCCAGATGTTGACGTGCCACTTTCGGTGTGTATAAACCTACGTCTTTTTACTTATAATATCATTGGGGGCACCAATTCAATCTGCCTAGCTTTTTCCCAACTATGTTGGGGTCGGCTTCCAGTCTAACCGGATGCAGCTGAATACCAGTATTTTACATGGCGCGACTGCCTATCTGACCCCTTGGTAAGACTGGTTGTCAGACTTTCGGGCTTCTGACGACCCGTAACGACTGTCAAAGATCCTCGAATAACAGCCGGGACCAACGGCTTAACGTGCTTTCCGAGGCACGGAGGAGTCTTGGTATGAAAATATGGTCACCCATCCACAGACCAACCCCGGCAAGCTTAGCTTAACCTGATGGATCGACCCGTGCAGCTGTTATTACATAGCCACGAGCTTAGCACGGGACATTGGGGTCAGCAATATTTTTCTTTAACTAAACTGGAACACCAAAACTGACCTTAAAGCAGCAGCTTCCAGCTTCATCTTTTTTTTCGAATCGATGATTCAACATTCGCTTAGTAACTTAGTAGTACTTTGGCCTAATAGGTGACCTCATTGATCGGGGCTTCATTGCGTTAGTATTACGTACTATACGTTCTCAAATGTGCAGAAGAAAGAGTCCCTCTCTTTAGCGTCGTAAGTTCTGCATAACAGCACGGAGTCTGGATTACGTGAGACTTAAAAACAATACTGGTGGAGAAATGTGGGATCACCACATAGGTACCTACCATTTCAGAGAAAACATGCGATATGAGTTCTGCCCAATGGTTCGGGGTCACTGACCTCACCATGATCTGTATGGGTGTAGAATTACTATGTAAATTCTCTTTTATCCCTACATCATTATGGAAATTTGTTCATTTGAATAGTCTGATGAAAAGCTGAATATGCGTTAACTTTGGTATTTCTTATTTTGATGACGTAATCACTTTGTGGCTTAACAACAAACTTGGCTCATTGAATACGTTTTGAATTCTTATTCTCAGACAATGTTGGTACAATTACGGTATATCTTTTGCTTGACAAAACAAAATGAAACTAAAGTCGTCTCGAGAAAATTCAAATCAATTTACACGCTAAAAACCCTATTTAAATGAAGCAATAGACTCAACAACACTAGCGGAGTTTTTCAAGAGAGTTGTCACCACCACATGTTCAAACAATAAACCCAGCCTGTTCCAGTCCACTGCTGGAACAATGCCTCTCTAAAGTGACGCCACAACCCTCCATTCTTCTTCTCCCCCAAACTTGAACCCTAATCACTTAAAGATTCCGCAGGACGTATCCACTGGGTAACATCTAACGTTGGTAATTTAAAAACCGGTCAAGTGCGTGTCGGACCACGCACAATGAAGGGTTCCGTAGTTAGGATGAATTTATCCTAAGAACAAACTTAACATTGTAGTCGAAAAACATGTTCTCCCATACATTCCAACTACAAATGTCCATATTTAAACGAAAAGGATCCAACCCCCATTACACTTAATGTGGGTTTGGTTGTGGATTTTCTTACTGACCCCCCAAAATTGACCCCATATTCAAAATTCATTTATTTACGTTACACATCCGTGTTTGGGTCACAGAAATACATACGTGTACCAAAAATCAACTTAATCGGTCCATTAGATTCGGAGCCAATCGGCTGTGACAGACGGACAGACAGACAGACAGAAGACAGACACAGGAGTGTTCCTATAAGGGTTCCGTTTTTCCTTTTGAGGTACGGAACCCTAAAAAACATTAAATTTGCAATTAATTTGCCAAATTTTGCAAAAAAAAAAGTCATTCTCTTTATATCTTTTTACTTTTCTACCAAGTTCTTAAGTCGTATAATAGGCCAGGATCTTAATGTTACCAAATGAAGGGGTTAAAGTTCAATATGATGCTAAGAGCAAAGTTTCTTCATTGAATCTCAGTTAAAGCCTTATTTAGAACTATATAGGTATATAGAGAGGACTAGAAGTTATTAATTAAAGTTATTTTCCAAAAAAATATGTTATAATCCAGTGCAATGGAGTAAAGATGGCTTGCTTTGCATTGGGACAGCAGAAGATGAAAATAATGTTTTAGGTAAAGACGCCAGCAGGTCAAGCTACCCGAAACTATCAAAATTTCCCAATCAACCTTGAACCTGATGATTTAGCGATAAAGTTGAAAATCTATTAAAGAAATTTGACAGATTGTAGTAGCTTGAAGTGCTGGCGTCTGTACGTTCCCCCCCGGTGGGATTCTTCCGCATTGTCGAGGCGGGGGGGCTCAGTAGCCGTGGCTTGGTCACCCACGGTGAAGCGAAGAGGAATCCGAGGAGGGGCCGCTCGTCAAGGCTTTTCCCAGGAACTCGACGACGTAGCGGCCAACAGCTAGGTTGCGGTACTGCTTGGGCGACATCGCAACTTAGGCGGGGCGCGATGTCGTATGGGAGGCATCGCGGCTGAGGGTGGGAGACCGCGGCGGGAGAGAAGTGCCGGTATTGCGGTGCACCGCTCTCCCTACCTTCCGCGGCCTTGACGGGGTCGTCACCGTCTGATAGCAGATGTGGTGGGGCATCAGGGGAGGAGGAGTGTCGGTATTTCGTTGGCCACTCTCCCTATCCACTGCGGCCGAAAAGAGGTAGGCGGCCGGGCCACTGACCTGACCGGTCGCAGGGGGACCAAGGGTGCCTAGACACGGGGCCGTCTAGCACCCATGTGCTGGTCACGGCGCGCAATGTTTTCTTGTGCGCCGGTGATGGGGGGTGCTCCCCAGAGGAAGGTCCGGTGACGGACAGCCGCGGCGGGTTCGCGGTGAGTGCTAACTAGTGCCCGTGTTTTCGCCACAAGCGGCAGAGATGGACACCGTGGACTTTTAGTGGGTTGGAGTCCCACATAACTGCTCTATCTCCCCGTGATAGTGCAGTATGCATGAGCATTTCTCCACGGAAAAAAGGTACCTACTAGTTAAGTTACTAGGCTCTTCGTTCTATAATTTTCTTATTCCTTGTACAGACGCCAGCACATCAAGCTACTACAATCTGTCAGATTTCTTTAATAGATTTTCGACTTTATTGCTAAAGCATTAGGTTCAAGGTTGATTGGGAAAATCTGACAGTTTCGGGTAGGTTGACCTGCTGGCGTCTGTACCTACGCCATTACAAAGGAAAGTTTGTAGCAACAAGATTATCCTCTTGTGCATTATGTGCTTAGGTGCACACATCGCGTATAATGTTCCCTCTCAGTTTAAATGAACTCATTTAAACTCCCTTGAGCACAGAATAAGCTGTGATTATAATCATCTTTGTATTGTAGATTCTACTCTATAGCTTACTTCAGGTTTACGGTTTACACTTGCAGCATAACACCGTATAGTCCAAAAGTTCCACTAGTGAACAACATTGCCAAACTTGAAGAAATTCTCAAGGACGTCCAGCTCTGGAAGTCATTACGGCAGCCTTGTCAACGAACTCAAAGTTAGTCATAACTCACGGACCAAACTCGGTCAACGCGATTGGAGAAACTTCCTCGCAGTCGCTAGTTGGGGAGACTTCACAATTGTTTAAGATCTCCACTAATTGTTTAAATGGGAATAGTTCATTGGGTTAAATTGTTTTACGAGAACAGGTGCAGATACCTTACTGAAAAAACGAATGCTCATTTTAACAGAAAGTCCGTTAGTTTGGTACTCTAAAAACGATTGTGACTACTTCGGTGCAGGGTATACAATGAAATTATCTGATACTAGCTTCTGTCCGCGACTTGGCGTATTTCTTACTCCTGCGACCCACTCCGACGCATCGCATCACCTGCATGCGTTATTACTTCGTTTACTTCGACTTTTTTTCATTTTGCTTGGCACCTAAGAGTCTTAACATGATGTTAAATAGCCTATAGCCTTCCTTAAGAATTGGGCTATCAAATGAAAAAAGATTTGCGCATTCAAACAAAGTCTTCAGCTTTATTATTACTAAATGATAAATAATAAATAATTTTTATTTCCGTAAGTAGGTTTGTACAAACACTTTTTCAGTCAAGTCAATATTTTTTTTTTTTTTAACTAGATGAGGTCGGCGTTTCCTATCTGACTAGTATAGATTGGATTACCATCAAAAAAGTTATAGTGAGCCAACCTTAAAAGATATGCTATCGCGGACTGTTTTCTTTTTTTAAACATTTTAAGAGGAACAATATCGTCCTATATGATTGTTTCGTAACTTTAACCCTTTACGCAGCACACGCAACGGAAGCTCTCAAAAGGAAAAAAATTTCTCCGTTTTTGCAACATTTTTCATTGATGCTGCGCTCCTTATATTAGTCGTAACGGGATTGTATATATTTATTTATTCAGTCATAACATTTTTTTACACTGTGTCGAATATAACCTATATGCTTTCTCGAGAAATGAGCTATTTAATACTAAAAATATGTTCAATTCGAACTAGTACCTAGTAGTAGTTCCTGAGATTAGCGCGTTCAACCAAACAAACAAACTTTCAACATTATAATATTAGTCTAGAAGTGTTGATTTGTCTATATCATACTAATTTCTCGATATGTATTTTTATTTAATTAGGGAAAATGAGTTATTCTGAGTAAATGACTAACTCCTATTCCGAGCTGCAGATGAATAGTTATTATTCTTTGATATGAGCCTTAAAGACATCAAAATGAATTCAAGTTCAAGACACAGACAAAAACCCTTAACACTAAAAGCACCTTCACAGCTGCTAAAACGTTATAACATTCACTCGTGAACTTTAACAAAGGCTTCATCTACAGCAACGTTAAACATGTGGGTATTTTATTATTAAAGAGCTCACCCAAAAATGTCAACACGACAAAACTTTGATTAAAACTTCTCGCGTCCTCTGAAGTTGAATAGGAAAATTTTGCAGCAACTTACCTAACATACTTCAAGAACAACGTATTCATAACCCGGTTTATAATTCTGAAATGTGTAAGTTATAACTGTTTACTTAACGAAATCTGCGGTGTAGCTACTTCTACATGGAGTTCTGAGAAGCGAATGAACTCTATGAGCAGTGGTGGCCCAGTGGCAATGGCCCTTTTTTTTTGTGGATGGGAAATCATCAAATAACTTCTCCTGCTCTGGGTGGAGCGGAAGGGCGTGTCAGACTTTTACTGACTAAAACCCACCCGTGTTCCTTCAGTTGCCTATGCCAGGGCCACGGTATCTTTTTCAAACAACCCGCGACCCCAGCGGCATCGGCCCTATTGGACCCCATCTTTTGCTGACATCTCTTTGAGGCGCGCGTGGAACACAACGCGCCGTCGACCCGGGCCTGGTCCTCACCGGACGGTTAGCTACCCACTACTCACCGTCCGCAAGCCCGCGCCTACGGTGGCCGGGAATCGGCTATCGATTCCCGCCGCCCAGGGCGTCTCCTGCGGCGACTGAGGGCGTGAGGTTGCCTCTCCCTCACGCGTTCCGCCTCCTCCTTCGCGAGCATTACCGCTTCGCAGAAGGAGGTGACGGCCTCCCATGCACTCTCGCTCCGCACCATGGCCTGGACCAAGCTCGGACGCGAGAGATCGCCGCTGCCGATCGCCTCCGTGAGAACACGGCGGTGCTCTGCCCAAGCCGGGCAGACCTCCACTGTATGCTCCACCGTGTCCTCTGAGCGATCCACACAATGGTGACACCCGGGCGTTTCCTCCCGCCTTATGCGAAACAGGAATCTCCAGAAACAACCGTGTCCGGTGAGGACCTGCGTCAGGCGGAAGGTGAGGACGCCGTGGCGCCTCACTAACCACTCCTCAAAGAGGGGACTTATCGCCGCAATTGTGGCGTGCCCAGCGCTGGGCTGCGACAGTCGCACTCTCCATGTCGCCATGAGATCCCGCCGGAGCTCTGTCCGCTGTACCGTGATTTCTCGCGGCAGCGGAGTTACGCCCCGGCGTTTCGCCTCCTCGCGCCACTCCCACACGTGCGCGAGGACTTTCGCCTCCAGATCCCACGGCGGCAATCCGGCAAGGAGGCTCGCCGCCTCACCGGAGACCGCGCGGTAACCCCGGACTAGCCGAATGGCCATGATCCTCTGGGACGCGTTCAACCGGCGGACTGGCCGCAGCCTCAGGGAACGCGCCCACACCGGTGCCCCGTAAAGGGCCATGGACCGCACGACCCCCGCGTAAAGCCTCCGGCAGGAGGCGTTTGGAGCACCTAGATTGGGCAGGAGCCGCTTCAAGGCAGCCCCAGCCCGCTCCAGTCTGGGAGCCAAACGTCGGAAATGCTCCACGAAGTTCCACCGGCTGTCGAGGACGAGTCCCAGGTACTTCATCGTCGACTCGACTCCGATGCGAACCCCTCCTACCGTTATTTGGGAACCCGACGGTGGCGCATTCCGAGGACCATGAACACACATGGCCTCGGACTTGTGCAGGGCCACCACGAGTCCCAACTGCCAGATCCTCTCAACGACTATCGCAACCCCGCGTGTCGCTAATTCAGCCGCCGCCTGGTGCGACCTCGCCTGCGCCAGGACCAGCGTGTCGTCAGCGTAACATACCACGCTGACGCCGCTAGGGAGGTCGGCGCGCAGCACCCAGTCGTACCCGATGTCCCACAAATGCGGCCCCAGGACCGATCCCTGTGGGACACCGCACGACATCTCTCGCCGGTTCCACTCTCCCTGATGACCGGGGTAGATGACGGCCCTATCCGTCAAATAGGCCTCAACCACTCGACAGAGGTAGGTCGGCATCCGGTGATACCGGAGTGCCTCCCTGATGCAACTCCAGGGCAGGGTATTGAAGGCGTTGGCGATGTCTAGAGACACCGCCAAGACGACCCCACCCCGGGCAACAGCATCCCCCGTCGTGAGGGCTCGCATGCGCATGATGGCGTCCACCGTAGAGCGCCCCCTGCGGAAACCAAACTGGCTCTCCGCCAAATCCGGCCCCTCCTGCACCAGCCATCCGACGAGGCGGTCTGCAATAACTCTTTCAAAGAGCTTGCCCACCTCGTCGAGCAGCACGATGGGTCGGTAAGCGGACGGAGAGTCCGCAGGGCGCCCCGGCTCTTAATGAGGACCAGTTTCCCCGTCTTCCAACGAAGTGGGAACTGGTCCCTCTCCAAGCATGCGCTTAGGAGCCCCCCTAGTCGAGGCCCGAGAGCCCCAAGGCCAGAACCCAGGCTCTTTCAGGTAAGCCGTCGGGTCCTGGGGCGGCATTTTTGGCACTCAGCCTACGTACCGCCGCTCTCAACTCTACCTCGGTCACTTCCGGAGCATCGTCGTCGTCGTCGGTGATGTGGTCCGCAACGGGCACCGCAGGAAGCGGAGCCATGGGCGGGGGAGTATGTTCCCCTCGCGAAGGGAACAGAGCGCTCATCACGTCCTCCACGAGCTGGGGCCGGAGACTCTGCGTCAGCGGGGGCGCCCATGGACGGAGTTTATTCCGCACCATTTTATAAGGGCGTCCCCATGGGTCCCTGTTTAGAGTCTCCAGCGACTCCTCGCGAGCCAGATCGCCTCTCTGTACCCCTCGTACAGCTCCGCCTAAATGGCTTCCGTATCCGGAGGGCGGATACGGAGCCTGCGGTGCCTGGTGTACCGGTGCCGCGCAGCAACGCACGCCTCGCGCAGAGCCGTCAGCTCCGGGGACCACCAATACACCTGGCGCCAGGCGCGACCGGGCTGGACCCGGGACATTGCCACGTCACATATTTCGGACATGGCCTCCCGGAACCACTCCGCCTCGGCAAAGGCCCTGACTTACGAGTCGTGGGTTCGAACCCACCAATTATTTACACAAAGTACACGAGCTTTACTTTGTGTAAATAATTTCATCACTCTCAATATGGGGAAGGAAAACGTAGTGAGGAAACCAGCATGTCCTAGAACCAAAAATTAGTTTTTTTTTAATAGTTTTAGTTGGTTAGGATATTATTTTTGTAACTCTATTTTACTGTTAGATTTTATACCTATATTATATGACCAATTTGGTTAACAAATTCGGTGCAAAAATCATGAGTTTTCGCATCTCTCACGTACTTATAAGTTACATCAAAATCCAGTTAAACAAGCAACATTTTATATTAAACAAAACAAAAAGCCCGACTGCAAAAACATATAACTGAACAGACACAAACAAGTATTGTACATAATTATTATTATTTTAACAGTTTTTAAATTATGTAAATAAAATAAATAGTGAAAAAAAATCAGCTGTTCAGTACATTTATGTTCGCTTATTTGGTCAAAATGTACTGAACAGCTTATTTTTTTTTGCGATTTGAGATTTGGTCCCATAGTAAAAGTTGTTCATAAAGATGAGTACAATGACCTCTTAAGAGGTTGTTGGTGTTTTACCAATAACCCTGTATACATTACATATATGCTCGCGAAAAACATTACCCTCCTTCTGGGTCAGTCGGGTAAACAAGTTAAGTAACGAAAATATATTTCGAATATTGTAATGGACGACACCAATAAAGAGAAGCTGAATAAGATTTAGCTTTTGACTTCGATAAAAAAAACAGCCATTTGTTTATAAAAAACATTGCCAGCCAAAGAAAAAAAAACCCTTGAAATATGAGGAAAACTAATTATATGTAAACTTTTCCACGTACTTCCTGAATTTTTTTCTTCTAAAATATATAAAAGAGTAACCAAAGCAACTAAGTAAGAAAATAAACACAATTCATTTTCTATTTACCATTAGTGCTACAGTTAATTAAACCAGATAATCAACTACGGCGTAATTACTATATTCAACTGGAACACTTAAGCTGAATTGTAATTAATAGAATCAGATTTGTGTAATCGGCGAATAACTTAACCTTCAGTTAAGTGGGCGAGGTAGTCTGTCTTCTGCGTTCCAATTTACTGAGGATTAGTTACAAGTGCGTTTGTCTACTGGAATAGTACGCACACCCTAACTTTTTTTTTAATTCTTAATATTTTGTGATAAATATATATTCTGTGCCGTAAATCATAATGACATGTTCTTGAAAAAAGACCTGAAAATCTCTGTTTTTCGAGAAAATCATGAAAATCATACGGCCAGTAAACTGGCCATTGAACGTTCTGCGTCACTAACCATCACAGCAATATCACTGGCCAGTAAAATGGACACTAATGAAATCTATTTTATTTTTACGAAAAGACGATAATAATAATAAAAAAATGTATTTCCTAATCAGCCTTTAATAATAATAGAATTAACATAACGGCTGTGGCGGTGGAGATGGAGGCGGCTGCGGAGGTGGCGATGGTGGGATAGGCGGTGGTGGTAGAAACAAAAACTCCTGTGGTGGTTGTGATGAAGACGATGTTCCAGAGCATGATCCTTGATTTTGACTACGTGTGCTCACGGTGCTGGTACTAAAACTTTCGTCGAAACAATCATCAGCATCAGAATCACCACCAATGTCTGATTGTGTGGCCTGGTCATCAGTAATACCCACGAAGTCATTCCATTGGTCCTCGTCTAGTGACTCCAACTCCCGATAAGTGTATGTGTGTCTAAAACAATGAGAAAATTACAATGTGTAACTATTACATTACGAATTTCATAAGTACCAAGCAAAAAAACCACCAAAAAAAACCCCAAACGTACATAATAATAGGTTATAACTTCCGAACAAGATTGTTTATCGCAAATTTATTACAATATCATAACACATGCTTATATACCTGTTGTAAAACAATATGGTTCATAGGGATTACTCGAAAATAAATACTCAATACAACATCTCAAAGTTAGGTAGGCAATTCTTAGGTTCTATTTTTTCAACACACCGGTTTGTATTCAATCGCAAATAATATATGTTTTTCTTATTATCCTCGATTACATTTGCACATAACATCGAAGTATATACTATAAAGGAATAGTTTCACTTACCTTTTCCAAGAAGACATGATTTTTGTTCACCATAAAACTTGTAAACACGTAACGTACACGCGCGATGACAACAAATGTTCCTGCGCGGGTGCACGGTGGCCAGTTCACAGGCCATCTTGAAAAAAGGCGCGAATTTAAAATGTCGCGCGGCGAACTTGAACGCTGGCTAGTTGACGGGCCAGTGTGCTCTAACGCGGGTCGTAAATGTTCATAAGGTTCAATATATAAATAAAAATCTATGAGATAACGACCTTGAAGTGAGTGTCCAGTTTACTGGCCACTTTGTATGAGCCGTCCTATAAAGGGTTAATTTCCCCACATACATAGATCTTTATTCCTCGGGGTGGGTGTGGTGAAATAACAACAGTGAGGATCGATCGACGTTTAATCCTCGGATACTAAAAGGTTCACCTCCTCAATTTTAACTGCACATTGATGTTACACTAGCGATCCGCCCCTACTTTGCATGGGAGCAATGTACTGATGTGGTTACATGTCAAAACATAGTGATTTCTGTGCAATTACTAAATACCGAACTAAATAATCTAAATGATGCTGAAAACCACATCACAATCAATGGCGTATAGCAATTGTTTTATAGCATACTAGCTTTCGCCCGCGCGGAGGTCGGTAATTATCCCACGGGAACGTATTACCGGGATAAATAGTATCATATGTGTTAATCTAGGTTATAAACTATTTATGTGCCAAATTTCATCCAGATCCGTTCCGCCGTTTTTGCGTGATTGAGTAATAAACTTCCAAACTTTCTCATTTATAATAAGTAGGATAGTAGGATATAGTTATATACATCTATAGACACATATTATACTTACATAAATCTATAGACATTTATTTATATCTGGGATCGCCAACAGAGGCTACATAATTAGCAGTGGTCGGAGTAGGTAGAGCTGTTTGGGGTGAATGACCGCAAACATTGATGTTAACATGGATATGCCTCTGAAATCCCGGGATTTTGAAATTGTCGATTGATTTAAGTGAGTTAATATGGGTAAGTGGGCGGTTATGAGCAGGTAGTAGGTGAGCACCCAAACAGTATATACTTACTTATATACACACACAGGGATCCTGGAATGTTGTTAGAGGTAGCTTCGTGAAATATGAATTAATAAAGTAAAACTCTACCTTCTCCTATAAAAACTACTTAAACAATGTTTTTTTTAATTCCGAGAATTCCCGGTATTCCGGGAAATATTTGGCATATCCATGTTATGTCCGCATGTCGCAAGTAGCAAAAACAGCTCTACCTACTCCGACCTCTGATAATTAGATGCATGTTAACATAAGCAGGGACAAATACAAGTGTGCGCTTCCGATTATAGGCGGCCACATCATTCAGTTATTCTATATATTCAGTGTATCTATACAACAAGTTTGACAACGCAAAAACATTAAAATAAAATCAAAATATAATACACGAAAATCATAGAAAGGAAAACAAAATGAAAACCAAAACAGTAATGTTACAGTATTTGTTGGTTTGCACTGTTTTATTGCAAAAATATTGCATAGAGTGACATTTAGAGACATTGAGCGACATTTCGCTTACTCTAAGCCACCCGCCATTCTATCGAGATCAGCCTGTAAAAGTGCAAAGTCTAAGTTGCTCTATATCGGTATCATAATTATACCGTCATGTGCAAACAGGTAGAAACTTGAGTGCATAAAACATGACGTTATGTCGTTAATGAATATGTTTACGACGATAGGGCGAGCCTTGCGTAACTCCCTATGTTGCTGGAAAGGTGTCAGAGTGGTGACCATTAATGACCACTTTTGAATTCCTGCCAACGAGGTAAGAATGGAACCACTTAAGTAATGACCCTCCTATTCCCAATTGGTTCAGTTTTTTCAGTAGTATATTATAGTCAACCTTATCAAATGCCTTACTGAAGTCTGTGTATATCATGTCTACCGGGATTATTTTCTCAATAAACTCTGATATGGCTGTGACATAATTATAACACAGGTTTGAAAAGGTTAACCTTGAATCGATAAAACCATACTGACGGGTAGTAATACATTGTTTAACATGGGCATTTAGCCGTTTATTTACTAACTTTCAAATATTTTGCCGAATATGTTTAAAAAAGAGATGGGCCGATGGTTTGACACTTGTTGCTGTTCTTTTGATTTGAAAAAGGAATCAATAAAATTTCCTTCTATCTCTCAGGAAACACGCCGTCCGCCATTGAGCTGTTGATAAATAAGTGGGCTAGTTAGTGCTTTTGCACATATTTTTATAAATACGGTGGAATACCGTTACTTCCAGCATCTTTACGCTCATCCAAGGGTTTTAGAGATTGGGATATTTCCTCAGCACCAAATTCTAGTTTACAGAATCCAAACGGGGCAAGACAGCTAGCAACGTGATTTGACGCAATAACACTCGACGAGGTAATTTAGACTTGTGCAAATTTCTCGGCAAACATGTTACAGATTTTACGTCCATATGATACATTTCTAGTGTTTTTTTTTTATGTATTTTTTTATTTTATAAAAGTTACGCTTATTTACAGACATATATTTTTTTATTTAGTTTTATGTACAGACGACAGCAGGTCAAGCTACCCGAAACTGTCAAATTTTCCCAATCAACATTGAACCTAATGCTTTACCGATAAAGTTGAAAATCTATTGAAGAAATTTGACAGATTGTAGTAGCTTGATGTGCTGGCGTCTGTACACTGTGTTTAGCTAGAATCAATCACACGTATTCCTATTGAAAATTTTATTTACCCGAGTTATTACGTCACACAGGGGGAAGTCATTACGTCATGCTGAAAATCAGCGACGATGACGACAGGTTCGTCCGTCGTCACGGCATTTTGCTGAGCAACGACTGGTCCTTGCACAGATGCAGCGCACAGCTTAACTTGTTCTTGTTCCTGTTGTTTATTTGTCATAAAAGTAGTAATTTTTCGACTCTGCAATTCGGCTTTTTGTTTTTGTTTTGATTGTAAGTTTGTTGTCATTTGCCAGTGACGCAACCACAGATGAAATAGAGACACTACGCGCAGCACAGAGGAAATGTAGTATGTCTTTGGTCCCTGGCCGGCCCTGCCATAAAGCAATGGACAAATTATAGACTGCTTGAGTACGATTGTCTTTTGCCTGCTTTGCATGTGTATACTTACTCTAGGTTTGTTTTTTTTTTTGTAATGTTTGTTTTGTTTGTACAGAATAAACATTTTTTCTTTCTTTCTTTCTTAATACAACCAATCAAAAGAGCTTAGGTGCAATATGATATGACTGTGACATTAGCTTCACTGATCAGGCTTGTAATCAGGCTTTCAGAAAACCTAGCTTTCAGAAAACTACATTTGGTGTATCCTGTGCTTTAAACAGTAATTTACACCTTCGCTCTTCACTGATGATTCACGCAAATTGTCTCTATACTTCTACAGTGGTGATATAAAATAACATCGTCTTTGAACATTGGAAGAATCCGGCATTCCCCCAATCATAGCATTAGTTTAGTCACAGATTTTAGTCTACAAATGATTATAATCGATCTCAGCCTTTTCCCAACTATGTTGGGGTCGGCTTTCAGTCAAAACGGATGCAGCTGGATACCAGTATTTTACACGAGGCGACTGCCTATCTGACCTCCACAAGTTATTTACTTGGTAACACGACTAATTGTCAGACTTTCGGGCTTCTGACTACGACAACCGTAACGACTGTCAAGATCTACGAATGACAGCCGGTACCAACTGCTTAAAGTGCTTTCCGAAGCACGGAGGGGTCTCGCTATATTATGGATGGTCACCCATCCACGGACGAACCTCGGCAAGCATTGCTTAACCTTGTAGAACGATCCGTGCGACTGTTATTGTTATTTAGCCACAAATATGAATTATCCTTAATTTTGGTCTAATACATGTAAATGCATGTAGAACGAGTAAATGTTTCACAACATTGATCAGGGGCCGGATTTGTACGTGTAATCCATACAATCGGGATTTTACGGAGTAATTTATGTTTATTATGTTGGTTCCCGATTTCGGTTGGTTTATTTTTGGTTTGCACCGAATTTAGAACGAAATTTACGGTAATGGGCTGGAGGATAAACGAATTATCAGGCCTTTTTTTGGGGTTTTATGTTACAGGTAACAATTATCAGCGATTAAACGTTAATGTTTCCCTTGGTTTTTTTTGAAAAAAAGCGAGCTTTATTTATCTCCTTTCATTAGGATTAGCATTTCTTCCAGTAAACTAGATGAACTGTTAAATCTGGGTCTTTCAGAAGCCCAGGCATAGCTCGAATCAAAACATAACTCACACTCGGAATCTCACTCACACCTTATTTTGATTGTTTATTATTCTTTAGTTATAAGCCTTGATCATTGTTTGCAATTAATTACTTGTTCCCATTCCACACCAGTTAATAAACATACAAGCATGTATCGCAACTCAGGTCCAGAAGTTGCAAGCAACGCCTAGTTTGGGGACCACCGCATATAACAAAATGAATGTACCAACAGTAACAGACAGAATTTATTAATATGACAAACTAATTTTAAAGTAATAATTGTAACAATGTTTAAATAAATTGTATTATTGTTATTATTCCATACTTAGTGGGTTTACATTCCAAGTTTTTAAACAGCTTGAGCTTTCCAGACAATACAAATACAAAAAGTCCGTTATCGGTGAGTATACTGATAAAAACAAAGCCATAACTAATAAGTTTTGGCTTTGTGTAAGCAAACATCATCGATAAAATGAGTTAAATAAAAAATAATTACAATTTTTTTTATTCATAATGGGTAAAATTGCAATCATTAAAACCACCATTGAATTAATTATGAACTCCTTAATGTCTTCCATTTTTTACGATGATTACTGGTTTGAAAATCTTCTTTATGGGAGTAGGGAAGTTCTCGTTTCGGATGCCAATTTGCTCACTTCGGGTCACTGCGCCAGATGAATAGTTTGGTACATTATCCGGGCATTAATTTATATCAACGTCTGTGTGTGTGTGTGTGTTGTGTGTCATCACACCGAGCTTAGAAAGAGACTGTCGCACAGGTATGCGTGACAGGGACGATCCGCAGGCTTATTACGTATCTTGCAGAAGCCTAGCGATAGCAAAATTTGCGCAATAATTGCTTTTCAATCGCTTGTCAATAGCAAATCAGTATGAAATCAATAAAAGCAATTATTGTGCTATCTCAAACTACGTAATACGGGTAGCGCTCTACTGCAGCACTGCAGGAATTCAAACTTTTCTATCTGATTAACCCAGCGGACGTATCTTTGTAATTCGACGGGAATTAGACTTAACAGCCATTCGTTTCTTCTATTTTGTCTCTGAGACTGAAATTAATTTTCATCAGTAATATTTTGATATTTGGCAGAGTTGAAATGTATTGCGTGGATTTTCTGTTTTATGAAAACTGAATTCTTTCTAGCACGAATTGTCTTCAGGCCATTTTGCCGTTATCACTTGTAGTGCCTGCCTAGTACAGTGGCAGTAACGACCTATTGTACCATATTCCGACCAGCATCCTAATTACGTAACACACTTTCAATCACAATCTGAATGATTTTAAAGGATATTGCTAATCCATTGCTTCATATGTTCGAAAAATTTGTCAAGCTATTGCTACTGTTAGTTTGTTACGCAATTACCCCGCCGGACTTTTTCTAAAATCGATGTACAGTAGAACGCACGTCAGTCGTAAAAAACCAGTATAAGCTGGCCTCGTATTCTATTGAAACTCCGTACTACGCTAAGTCAGCTCAAGTTCAATATGGTAGCCACACGTCAGTTGGTAACACTTTGAGCTTGAGTTTAATTACCCCGTGGATCGTAATATGGTACAGTAGGCTGTACGATCCGCGGGGTAATTGCAGAACCTACATAAAGTAACAATGGAGAGTTCAACAACATTCATTGCGTTATTTACGTTGTTGAGCAGATACATTTTGCGAACAAGATGAAGAAATGGATCAGATAGGCAGTCGCTCCATGTAAAATACTAGCATTCAGCTGCATCCGGTTAGACTGGAAGCCGACCCCAACATCGTTGGAAAAAGGCTAGATATCTGGCTAAGGTTTGAGTCTCCTCGTCTCCTGCTTGCGCGATTTCAGCCCAATTACGTGGTTTCTCAATGTTATTTACCGTAGTTACGGGATTACGGCTACAATAGTCTGCGTGAGGTATCATTACCCCTTTCCTGTATTGAATGCTAAAATTAAAATCTTGTATGTAAACCCACCACCTCGCTGCCCTCAGGAATAGTTTTTTTATTTTATTTTGGGTGGCTTTTAAAGCATTTCAGCCTGTACCTAATTCACTATAGTAAATGGCATTCATATGAGGTAATGTCTAAAATGCTTAAGAGCTTTTACTACAGCGAGTGTTTCCAGTTTATATGAATGGTAACGTTGTTAACTACCTTTCGTAACCTGGCTATAGTAGGCATCCACACGCTTATTGCCATCCTTACGAACCTGTGGGAAACCATCCTTCATAGGATTCATATCCTTCACAATCATTCAGATAGTGATTGAAAGTGTGTTACGCAATTAGGATGCTGGTCGCAATATGGTACAGTAGGCCGTTGCTGCTGCTTTGCAAGTGATAACGGCAACATTGCCTCAAGACAATTCGTGCTAGAAAGAATTCAGTTTTCATAAAACAGAAAATCCACGCAATACTTTTCAACTCAGCCAAATATCAAAATATTACTGATGAAGACGAATTTCCGAGACTCAGATAAAATAGAAGAAACGAATGGCTGCCAAATCTTATTCCCGTCGAATTACAAAGATACGTCCGCTGGGTTAATCGGATAGAAAAGTTTGAATTCCTTAATAAAACCATAGCGTCGTCTCGGTATTCTCTCCGAACATTTATCCTTTATTATTATAAAATTGGAAGCTGTTCAGAAGTTTCCTAATAACTTAGTAGATCCCTCGTTTAAATTCCAGGTAAGGGACGGGGATCTCAATCAAAGTTGGTCGCTTGAAGCGTGAAGTTGGTCAAACAGCGCGGTAATTTATGCAACAACGTGTTGTCAATTCGATGGCATTAACTGTGTGTGACTAATGTGCTATAGAGGCTTAGTTAAGTTGCAGAATGTGAGAGTAATAGGTATTGGTGGTCAAAACATAGAAATCTGGGACTCATAATAAATTATTACCGCTATCTCGACTCCCTTTTTATCATTCCCAAAACAAAAGGAAAGAAGTTCATGCTTGACCTCGAGGTTGATCAAGTACATTTAAAAAGTGAATCGCACTCAGCATTATAAATAAAATATGCCCGTGGAACTGCACTTCTGGGAACCACGTCATTTTTTCGGAGGCACTCGGGATTTCAGTTGTCTAAGGTGGCTCATAAATATTCTCGTTTTGGCAAGATTGTACCGGAAAACCCTCGTACGTCTCTTGCACAAATTACTCTTTTCTTATCTGTTATAAATAAAACGCAACAGTCTATATTTTTGGGGCTATGGAAGTCACTGCAACAATTCCGTCGAGATCTAACCAAAGTCAACACCTCGTTGCTGTCTCTGTCGTTACCAACCAATTAGAAACGGCTTTCATAACGTATACAGGTGTAGCGCCACTGACATACCTACATACAGCGCGTCTCACGTCCGACTACCGCCGCACGCTGAGTGCGCGCGCGCTGAGCGCCGCCGCGGAGCAAGGCCGACGCGGCCAGCGAGACTGTTTCTAGAACAATGATCCATGTCGCCACATCTTCTCGAAGAACGCCGCGCGCCGGTGAATATTCTAGATGGAAGACCAGCTACTCCGCGTTTTCTCGAAGCGCCGCGCACGCGCTCGCGCATGCGCGGAGAACAGTATATAAGGAGATGTTTGTTGTTAAATAGTCAGTTCATCCTAAACTCTCAAATGCCAAGTTGAACCATTGGGTGCTCAACTCAAAAAATGCCTCAAGTGTCGTTCGAACCCATGGGTGCTCAACTCAGATCGGCCACTATTGGTCGCGGTTTTTTGACGTTTATTGCATGGTTATGGCAATTCCTATTGCTTATCTGTATTAAACAACTCAGTGACTCACTATTTTAGTAAACCTCTATGGTAACAACACAGTTTTGAACGGACAAAATAAAAAATAAAATTCATCTGTCATTTCACGCGGTTGACGTGTGTGTACAGAATTTTTTTATCGGTTCACGAAAAAGTATTTGTGTCGTGCAAATAGTATGTTTACAAGTGATATGAGTTATGATATGAATATGTAAACATATGTGTTATTGTGTTGTTGTATAGTTTTTGTAGAAATATGTGTGAATTCGATGTATTGTGATAAAGTGTCAAGGTTATGTGTACGAAATTATCAAAGTGAAACCATATCACGTCACTGCGAAGTCAGGTCAGTTTTATTTTATTACGTAGCGTTATCAGTAGATAGGAAAACTCATAAGGATTCCGGGAAGGTATAATTTATATTGTGTTCATATGTATTAAACGACGAAATATTCGTTTTTCTGAAGGTCTACCCAAAACGTATTTTTTTTTAGATATCTTTGACAGTTGGGGCATTTCTATGAGAAAGGCTCTAACACGCGAGAGGTTAAGCAGTTCACTATGAAGGGCACGTCTTTTATTTCAAAGTACCTCATAGCTTGCATAGCTGCTACACAGGGTTTTCTGCAACTACTTAAAGAGCAACTTAATCCAGAGAAAGAACATTTGTGTTACATAATAACCCTTCATGTAAGTGGGTACCTTCCCGTGTAAGATTAAATCACCTGACATGCAGTGTTACTAAATATTACCTACTAGTACTGATACTAATATTAATATTCCCTTGAGGGCAAATAGCGAGACACTATGTATATGAAATACTGAGATTCTCCAGTGAAATACATAATTCATCTGTATTCCTAGCACCTATTATTAGTACCTACTTAATTGATCTAAGTAAAACTTTTAATGTATCTACTCTTGTAAAATTGGAGTTCCTGGTAAAGTGGCACATTTAAAAAACTTTTTAGTAAAAAAAATAAAACCGACTTCCAAATCAAAACACTACAAAGTGAAAAAAATAACTTTAATTTCGGTAGTCGGTGTGTTTGGTTTTGAATTTTCATTTTTGCCACCGACTTCCGAAATTATAGTTATCAGCTGACCAATAAATACTTTCAAGCTTGAATACTATAAGTGCTACAACTAGGTTCCAGTCTAACTAACTCAGATAGAAAAGAAATGAGGTGGTGCCCTGATATACTGAATACATCTGTGTTGACCCTTTCGAGTGTACAGGCGTGATGTTATGTTGTGTGATAAGCAATGCATATTTATGCGATAGCAGCAATCGCGGTTGATTTCCTGTAATTTTTTGAAGAGTTCCGTTGTCTGTCTCCGGAATCCATCATCTAATCTATATGAAATTTAAATGGGACCATTTCGTAATAAACCCGTTTAAAACAAGAAAAAAAAGAATTTTGCAAATCCGTCTATATACGACTGAGTTATGCCCGAAAATACATAAAAAAAAAATTCCGAATTATTAACCTCCTCCTTTTTGAAGTCAGGAAGGTTGCTCGAATTTGATGAAGTTGTTTTTCGAAAGAAACAGATAAATGTTAGAATTAGTAGTCCATTAGTACACGTAGATTAAGAATGTAGAAATAATTTCATAAAATGATAAGGTTAAGTTATATAAAATAATATCATGAAAAAAATCTCGAAATTAATTTACAAAAGTCAGAGATTATAAATGCAAACTGATTTGTCATATAAACGGTCGTATGTGTACACAAAATAACAAATAGCACCTCATCAAATTATGAGGCTTCCAATTGTAAGCTCACGTATCAAAAAATAAAGAAGATTTATCAGATGTTTGTTACAAAAATAACAAGGGTAAAGAATAACTTATTTCTCTTTTTATACCAACCTCTTTGCTTTATTTGGAATTGAGTAGCTGACGTATCTGGCCATGGTTAGGGTTCAAATCCTTCATTTATATTTAGAACAACGAGATATAACATTTGATAAAAATAAATAATACCCACAATTAGAAAAGTACGAACTTATTTGTCAATAATGAATTGGTAATAACACCGAAAAACAAAGAATTTGCTCATCATAATGTATAACTTTTGAGAAATATATCTGTACGAGTTTAAAACATTGCTCCGTTTCTGTCAATCGTTTGAAGATGAAAGAGCCAGAATTATGTTTTATACTCGTTTAGTTTTAAACGCGTTTAGTGATATGAGGTGAAAATGAGCCTTAGTGCAAATTGCACCAATGAAGCTAAACGCGATCAGCATAACTAAGCCGCGTTCAAAAGCTGTCAGTGTCAAAACTGTTATGAAATATTAACACTGACAGCTGTTGAACTCGGTTTAGTAGTACTGATCGTGTTCAGTTTCATTGGTGAAATCAGCAATAATGCTCAATTTCACCACACTTCACTAAACATGTTTAACGCTAAACGAGTTTAACACATCATTCTGTCACTGTCATCTTCAAACGATTGAAAGAAACGTAGCGACGTTTTCATCTCGTTTAGCTTTAAACGCGTTTAGTGATGTGTGGCGAAAATGAACCTTTAGTGCGAATTTCACCAATGCGCAGTGGTACCGCCGCTGAACAAAGGCGGTCATAAATACTGAAAATCTTATTTAATGGTTTTTTTCGTGGGAAATGGTTCAGGTAGCAATAAAAACTCATAATATATTAGTGTATATGTAAATTAATACATAATGATATACAGTGTGTTAACCAACAGAGGGCGTTCCCGTTAACCCGCAATAGTATAGCATCCATACATGCTAAAAAAAATATTACCATTCGAAAACAAAATGGTTTTTATTTTTTTTAATATTAAAATATTCACTAAAAATGCTAAAAATATTCACTAAAATATTCAAAAAAATATAAAAATATTCTCTAAAAATAAAAACTAAATTGCGATGTTTCCGTCCTTCAAGTACGCGTGTACAGAGTGTTTCTTTTACGTATCAATTTAACATTTTTAGTGAATATTTTAATATTAAAAAAAATAAAAACCATTTTGTTTTCGAATGGTAATATTTTTTTTAGCATGTATGGATGCTATACTATTGCGGGTTAACGGGAACGCCCTCTGTTGGTTAACATACTGTATATATAGTATTTGATAATTTGTTAACACGAAAAGAATAAAAAATTAAATATCAAAATATTAAGTGTACTTGTCCCCCGTTCTGAAGCGTTTTTGACAATAAATCAAAACTCTTCATGTTGGGGTGTATTCTCTATGTGTCAAAAAGACACAACTAAATAGATAAATGAAAAAATAAAAATGGAAATCAATAGATATTTTACATGAAATCGACTTAAAATTAGAACTTACATAACAGATTTAAAATTAGCTAGACTTGCAATAAATCTAAAATTTGCTTTGACATTGCGCTCTTTTTCTTACGGGGAAGTTTCCGAAGGCCAGTAATATAATGATCTGAGCTAAGTAAAAGTCTGTTAAGTAAATCTGAGTTTGTAAGTTCTCTCGACATTTTTCGAGTGTGAACTGTATGATCTAACAAACTTTGCAGTTCAATTTCGGCTTTACATTCTGAGATGGATACATTATCTGGGTAGCACTTCTTTTTAGCATTTAAAATACTTTGGTAGGTCGATAAAATATTACGTGAAGTTTTACTATTAACAAAATTTCTAATTAGTAAATATTGGTGTTTAGATAATTTTGCCTCTACAACAAGTGATAAAACCTCGTCTGCATTAATATCTGATGTAAAACTAGTATCAGACTTATCAGAAGTGTCGAGCAATATTTTCACAGCAGAGTCACCCACTTGAGATAGCTGTCTCAATCGTCTACGTTTTGATCTCTGACTAAGCTGGGCAAAATCTTTTTTTGGACGCCCGCGAGATGGTCCCGCTTCTGGTTGAATTTCTTCATGAACACGTTGCTCAACGCTCCTTCTTAACTCAATACATTCAATGTCTTTCAGCCAATCAGAATACTTAAGTAATAACTTTGATTTACTCCTACCTACTTGATTCCAATAATAATCAAGACTTTTACATAAACACAGTATACGATCATCTAAATCCTTAAAGTCTATATTTTCGAGATCACTGAATGATGACAGCAAAACTTCTAATATACCTTGGTGTTTTTTGGTTGCTTTTCCACTCACAGTACTCCAAATCTCAAAGATCCTTAAGAAGGAACACTTGATCAAAGTACCTGAAAGAAAAGTTTGAAATTAGTCGCAAATTTCGTAGACCTTGCTACGATTGTGTCTACGCAGGCGTAGGCCCTTTATAGCAGCCGTCGGCGCAGAATGGCGCAAACCAAAGTATAATATTTTTAAAATATACAGTCTCAACTACAATTTAAGATAGTTGCGAATAATTGCAAAATCTTGTAAAATTTTGTAGCTCTAAGCAAAGTTATATTAGAAAAAATATACAATAAATTATGTATGGCGTAGCACGTAAATAGTACAAATATTATACTGACAATTTATTGCACAAAACAGCAACACAATCAAAAGAATTCCGAGAATTCACTTGTAACTTTAATGATGAGTCACCGATAACAGCGAGTGCAACGTAACGATGCGTTCACTTCCGAGGTCAAAAAGTAAGTGATAATTAAAACAAATAGGTGACATATTTATATCACCGGATATCTCGTTTAATGGTCTATCGAAATATGTAACTTGTTTCTTGAAATTCGAATATGAGTTTTATGGATTTATGACCTATGGCGGAACCACTGTGCAATGGATCTAAACGTGATCAGGACAACTAAACCGCATTCAAGAGCTGTCAGTGTCAATCGTTATAAAACCCGCGACTTCGTCTTCGATTCAGGATGAATGTACCTATGTCCTTCTCCAGGTCACGGTCTACCCGTACGCTAAATTGTATCCAAATCCGTTCAGCCGTTTTAGTGTGAAAGCGTAATCAACATATAAACAAACACACTTTCGCATTTATATTATTAATTAGGATAGTTAGGAGGATGAAAAACCGGTCTATCGACACTCTAGACTCACAAATTGTATTAGGTAGGTATTTAATTAAAAAAACAAAAACCTCTTAACACACTAATACAGTTTCTATAATAATAGAATTCAATCATGATTTGAAAGACACGTGGCGCCATCTATAATCATAAGAACGTTATTTTTGTTTTCCTCGGGAACAGTACTTTTTTTTTAGATTAAAGGTCCGTTTCTCTACACCTAACAACATATATGCAAAATTTCAGGATGATCCGTAGGCTTATTATGTATGTTGCAGAAGCCTAGTGGTAGCAAAATTGCTTGTCAAATGCGCAATAATTGCTTTTCAATCGCTTGTCAATCGCAAATCAGTATGACGTATCGTTGTTACATAATACCGATTTGCGATTGAAATAAATTATTGCGCAATTGACAAGCAATTTTGCTATCGCTAGGTTTCTGCAAGATACGTGATAAGTCTGCGGTTCAGTGGTTTAGATGTTAAAAGTTTACAAACAAACAAACTTACTTTCGATTTTTATATTACTATATTATGTATATACATACTTAGGATAACTGGTGTGCCAAAATGTCTTCAGAAGAACAATAAGATTGTAAAGGTAATTTTACTAGTGTAAACGCTAAGCAACTAAAATTACGTTTCGATATACGAGAGTGTTCGCTATTACATTGCCCGACAAGCGTCAGCTATGTAACCATAAACAAATCCTTTGATTACGGTATTTCAATAACTGAATTGCACGTTGGAAACCAACGTGAGAGTCAATGTTGTATTAGTTTCTAGTTAAATCCTTTGCCAGACGCAAAGGCTTTTCAATGGAACTTGGTAAGTCAACTAGTGGCAAATACCAGTACCCTGATCGCATTCACTTGCAACGTTTCAGCGTACCTGTATATGAAGGAAATTGAATATTAAAATGTTTGTGAATAGATCTTCGGTATTATTTGCCGTCAAGAGTGGTTTTATTTACATCATCATCTGCCCAGCCCTTTCTCAACTAAATTGGGGTGGGCTCCACAAAAATTCAGCTGTGGAGTGGTGAAAAAAAATCTGCTGTTTCGTACATTTTGACGAGTTATGCGAACATAATGTAGGGAACAGCTGATTTTTTCACGATTTCAGGTTTGGTACCTTAGTAAAAGTTGTTCATAAAGATGAGTACAATGACCCCCTAAGAGGTTGTGCGTTATTTAAGTGCCACCTTGTATATTACCTTGCCTTACCTTGCCTACCTTGCCTTACCTCGCTTACCTTGTTATACCTGTACGTGACATACAGAACTGCATCGTCATCATCCGAAAGACTTTCATGCTGGACATAGGCCTCCCCAAAGCGTCGCCCCCTCGATTGGCCCTGTGCTTCTCGCATCTAGCGGAATCCCGTGACGTTTAACACCACACCACATAGCTGCATAAACTTCACCAAACTATAACTGCCGGCACGAATCTTGAGCGCTCGGTAGAGTGGTGGGGGTTGTTTTCGCATACGTATTGTCTCAGGAGTAAGATTCAAAATCGCTTAAAGTAATTCAAGGTCAGTATTCAAGTTACGTGCCGCCAACTATACTTCGTGTAATGTTTTTTTTTTTTTTTTGAGAAAGTCGACAATGGAGTGAGCTTACCCAGATGAAGCCTGTTCACTGTCACTTTGAAGAGATTAGGGTTGTATGCGCTCGGAACCACAGACGCAGGTAGTGAGTTCCACTCTTTTGCTGTGCGCATTATAAAAGACATTTGGAAACGCTTAGTGCGAATTGGTGGAATAATAATAATAAGGTTTATTAATAAAAAATACAGAAACACATTTAGAATGTAGGTACAGTCAGCGGTCGTTGTGCATGAGCCTTTTCAAAAGTTTTGCGAATGCACGTTGAAATCTTAGCTTGCAACGCCTTTTTTTTGTTTGACCAATGAATGAAGGGTGAGCCTTTTTTTAAAGTTCATTGTTTTTGTTTGACCAATGAACGAAGAATGTCGCCTAAGAAGGATGACCCTAAAAAGAACAATGTCCCTTTTTGTAACTAATATATCAGTCTGTCGTTGACCCACGTATTTTATTGACGTTATTGCGAAGCGCTATTGGTGGACGAAAGCAATGCAGGCGGGGTTAGCCACTGGCCCGTGCATACGAAAAGCGCCTTTATGGGGATGATGCACAAAAGTCGTTGATAGTACATTACAATTGATTAAAAGTTGCAAAATCTTTACAAAATGTATATAACACTGTCTCTTAGACTAGAATAGCCTGTATTCTAAGAGACAGGAATAGCAACTAGGTAGGTATGGTTTGATTATTTTTTATTTTCCCATCAAAATCAATCTGCCTAGCCTTTTCCAAACTCTGCTGGTGTCGCCTTCCAGTCTAAGCGGACGCAGCCGAATACTGAATTTTGCCAAAATAAAATAAAATAAAATAACCAAACCAAAATAACCTTGCCATTTAAGTATAAAAACTCTGTCGTCAACAAGCTTTGCCCATAAAAAATGTAGACATGTCATCATTGAAATTGAACAAACATTAATTCTTACAAAATAGATTCGAAACTCATATCTCTTAGATATAGATAGCTACGTATTTATATACCCGTCCCCGCAGCGTTAGAAACTTTCATCCCGGTGGATAACCATTTATCTGTGAGTTAACCACTTGAGTTACTGATTGAAGATAGCCGCTCTGTTAACTTAGGATCAGGGTTAGAGGCAGTTGTTGGTTGTCGTTACCATAAGTGTGTTGAAATAACCTCAATTGTACCATGTATGAGTAGATTGACTGGTGTATCGGCAAAATCGAGACTTTTTTTATTTATTTATTTATTTTATTTTATTTTATAGAAGGCTTACAGATTAACAAACCAATGACATAAAGAATGAAACAAATATCTACGAGTAATTACAAGCCTCCACATATAGTTTAAAAAAAGTCTAGAAAAAAGAAAGTACATACAAGTTAATGTAATTAGTTATTTAGTAAAGAGAGTAGCAGACAAGTTAATTATCCTTGAAAAATAACGGTCCCAAAAGCCGTTTTAAGGTCCATAGGAAGCCCATTGAAACTAAGTGCACTTCTTATTGTAAAAAACATTACGCGTATAAATTAGTCATTGCGAAAGGAACATTTAATATTGGTCGCCGACGTAATCCCATCAGATTCGTGCGTAATGACAAATTAGCAACGAGTTCAGGACAGTCAATGTGGCCATTTGCGATGCCCAATAGTAGACTCATGTCTCCAATATGACGTCTCATCTCCAGATGAAGGAAGTGGTACCGTTTGCAGCGGTGCTCGTAGCTCAACTGAATATTGCTGTGCCCTATAATCTAAATAACTTAGAAATTTTCTTTGGACGCCTTCAATACGGGAATAAACCTCATACTGCAGGTTCCAAACCGGAGACGCGAATTCTAAATGGATACGCACGAAAGAACAATACAAAATTTTAAGAGCTATATACATCATACGACTGACTTGACTGCCTCGTTGGTCTAGTACTACTGAGCATGAGGTCCTGGATTCAATTCCCAGGAAGGAGCTAGTGGCTAAGTAATAACAGCCGCACGGATCGATCCATCATGTTAAGCTACGCTTGCCGGGGTTGGTCTTTCCATACCGAGACTCCTCCGTGCCTCGGAGAGCACGTTAAGCCGTTGGTCCCAGTTGTCATTCGTGAATCTTTGACAGTCGTTGCGGGTCGTCAGAAGCCCGAAAGTCTGACAACCAGTCTTACCAAGGGGTATCGTATTACCCAGTAACTGGGTTGTGGAGGTCAGATAGGCAGTCGCTCCATGTAAAATACTGGTATTCAGCGGTATCTGGTTAGACTGGTAGCCGACCCCAACATAGTTGGGAAAAGGCTAGGTAGATTGATTGAGGCACTGCTAATATGTTTTCTATCTGGAATTTCTCAGTAGCAGCCTGGAATCTGGCGAAATGTGGGTGTACTATTGGTAGACACCTCTGCCTAACCCTTCGAGAAAACAAGCGTGATGTTATGTTATGTTTATGTCATACGATTTTTTGAGAGTCTAAGTACCTGCATAATAAAAGAAAAAAGTACGATTTCATGTCTTTAAAAGTGTTCATATTAATAACAATAAACAGTTCACAAGATACTTAGTGTGTTCGCTTTTTCAGTCATTGTGCAAAACTCTATTCAAAAATCTTGCCGTTCGAAGTCAATTTGCAAGTAATACAATAATAATAATAATTTTTAATAACATCCTGGGACATTTCACACACGGTCATCTAATCCCAAACTAAGCAGAGCTTGTACTAATGAAACCAGATAACTGATTACTTTTTTTTTTTTGTAAATACATACTTATATAGATACACACAGACTCAGAACAAACAGACATGTTCATGCACACAAATGTTTGTCCTGGGTGGGAATCGAACCCTCGACCTGCGACATGATAGGCGGTATCTTAACCAACCACGCCAGCTGGCCAGTCAAAGTCTACACACGACATAAAAAAAAACCGTGAATCTGAAGACAAACAAAATAGGCTTACATTCTCGGACGCTATTCCCAAGGCGTTTAAAGGTCCAAATCGCAACATAAATAGTTATTTATTTCGAAGCAACGCCATAGAAACCCTTTTTCCTTAGTAAACTTTTACGACTGGGCGAAGTAATCAATTGAAACGCTTTATATTTTAGCGATGCGTACGTTTATAGGATATTTCCGTGAGAGAATTGTGTAATCAAAATTCTTTTAGTAGGTAAAAATGTCTCGAACGTTATCGTAGCTATACGTACATATTTTGGTTGCGGAGTCAATGGGCATGTAATCTTAGTGATTAATTTTACCCGTCGTTCAGGACCTCTTGATAATCAAACGAATCATGTTTTTCAAAACAAAAATCAATCTGCCTTGCCTTTTCCCAACTATGTTGGGGTCGGCTTCCAGTCTAACCGGATGCAGCTGAATACCCAACTGCCTATCTGACCTCCACAACCCCTTGGTAAGACTGGTTGTCAGACTTTCGGGCTTCTGACGACCCGTAACGACTGCCAAAGATCCACGAAAGACAGCTGGGACCAACGGCTTAACGTGCTCTCCGAGGCACGGAGGAGTCTCGGTATGTAAGCGTAGCTTAACCTGATGGATCGACCCGAGCGGCTGTTATTACTTAGCCACGAGCTCCTTATTGTTTTTGAAAACAGAATTTTGTAATTCCAAATGTCCATATCCATATCCATGGAGTAAATTATGAGGGCTTCGTTGAATTTAGAAACTGATCGGACAACCGTAAACAAACAACGTATTACAAACGTAATAAGTTCGAGTAACATACACCAATCAATTACCATAATACCCGTTTTATCTAATTGCTATTTTTTCCATTAGGATAAATAGAACAAAAAAACCGGTTAAGAGCGAGTCGGACTCGCGCACCGAGGGTTCCGCACCATCAAAAAAAAAAAACGTGGGCTATTTAGAGACATCGTTTTATTTTTCCTGTAATCTTTACATAAACTTATATAACAGAATAATTTCAGATTTTTCTCTATATAAACTTCGGAGATAAGGGGGAACGGTATTTTTTATTACATTTCATCAAAAGTCGAAAATTATTCAGCCAAAAAAATAATTAAAAATGTGCAAACAGCGCTATTTCATATGACACCCCACATACCATAGTAGCCCCACTTCAAATTTTTAAGACCCCCTTTCAGTCCCTGTTGCAAAAAAAAATGTATATACTCGTTTTTTTACTTCTTTCCTATTTGCAAAATAGTTGGGCAAACGTCATCTACAACTATTCCATAATTCAAGTTCATAGCGTTAGGAGTTCTTGAGATATCCAGCTGTGACAGATGGACAGACAGACAGACTGAGTCGCACCATAAGGGTATTACCATCTTGGTACGAAACCCTAAAAATACTAGTATGGGCAATACACACCATTTTAGCTCTGCAAACTAACCGCAGGACCGATTAGCGGGCTCGCCACTAATTTCATTGGGTTTGCACGTGATGCTATATTAGTTTAATTCCTATTAAACAGACATCAGACGCTTCAGATTTTGACCTTTTTTTAAGGTTCGGTACCTAAAGTAAAAGACGGAACCCTTATAGGATCACTTCGTTGTTCGTCCGTCTGTCTGTCTCACAGTCTGTCAAGACCCTTAAGCGGGTTGCAGACCGCAAACTAAGCTAAGTTAGTTTAGCTTAGCTCACATAGCTGGCGTAGTTTTTCATACTTGCGTGCAGACCGCAAACTTAGTATAGTTGTTGGTGCAAGTATGAAGAACTACGCCAGCTATGTGAGCTAAGCTAAACTAACTTACCTTAGTTTTTGGTCTGCAACCCACTTTATTCTCAGGAACGCGTAGAGATATCAAGTTGAAATTGAAATCAAATACGTTGGTCTAGGTCCCATGAAGCTTTAAAAAAAAACGAGCTTCTAAGTCCATGCAATAAAAGAATACGGACATTTATGCAACATATTTTGATACTCACAAATAAATCAAAACCTATAATAGGGCAAGAAGCAAGGTCTCACAGCACAAGTAAAAGAAAAACACTGAAAATCATTAATTTTTAGCTTTATCACATAAAAAAATTGCGATTACAAACTTGCATAGCAGTTGGATAATTGATCATGACGTATATCGATGTATGGGAGAACATGTTTTTCAACTACAATGTGAAGTTTGTTCTTGGGATAAATTCATCCCAGCCAGGGGACCCTTCATTATGCGTGGTCCGATACGTACTTGGCCGGTTTTTGTCTTTCACTCATCTTTCAGTCAACGTGAAAAGTCTGAACACAAAATTAATCAAATGTGAAAAAAAATAATAATTAGTGAACTGATCAAAAGTTGTTGGATTTCGGCACTCGGTATCTTTGACTTGCCTACCCAAAGTTTAAAAAATATAATGAAAGGATCAGATGAACGTTCATTCCTGTTATTGTGTCGGTTTTGTGTGAACGTGGAAGAAACAAAAAAGCGGTCAGGTGCGAGTCAGACTCGCACATGAAGGATTCCGTACCAGCGTACGTTATATTTAGTAAAAAAGAAACGCCGAAAACACTCGTTTCTTACAAGGCCCCCTTTAATATATATATTATATATATATACATAGTCTGGCCATAAATACTGTTACAATTAAAAATAAGAAAGATATTAACTACATTTGAATTTGGAATCTGTCATTTTTATACGATTGTTCATTGAGTTTTCTAATTTTGGCGCCAATACACTGTACAATATTTTGCAATATTAAAATGGAGTGGGGTGATAAAGAGAACCGAATCGCTGTGATTGCATTACACAAAGTTCGTATGGAGCCAAATGCAATTTATAAAACTCCTCTCCATACGCTTGGTATTAGTCAAATGTTTGTGTACCGGACTATTAATAGGTACAATGAGACCTCCTCTGTTTGTGACAGAACAAGATCTGGCCGTCCACGTAGTGTTCGTACGAAAAAGGTGATCAAAGCAGTAAGGGAAAGAATTCGAAGAAATCCTGTCCGAAAGCAAAAGATTTTATCTCGGGAGATGAAGATAGCACCCAGAACCATGTCGCGTATTTTAAAAGATGACTTAGGACTTGCAGCCTATAAGAGACGCACTGGTCATTTTTTAACTGATAATTTAAAAAAGAATCGGGTGGTAAAATCGAAACAACTACTGAAGCGGTACGCAAAGGGAGGTCACAGAAAAATTTTGTTTACGGATGAGAAAATCTTTACAATTGAGCAACATTTTAAACAAACAAAATGACCATATTTATGCTCAAAGCTCTAAGGAAGCTTCCCAATTAGTCGACAGAGTGCAACGTGGGCATTATCCGACTTCAGTGATGGTTTGGTGGGGTGTTAGCTATGAAGGAGTGACTGAGTCATATTTTTGTGAAAAAGGTATCAAAACATCGGCACAAAGCCATTCTTGAGAAGGTAGTTAAGCCCCTTCAATAACCAAGTATGGCCCTTCCAACAAGACTCGGCGCCGGGTCACAAAGCTCGGTCCACGCAGTCTTGGTTGGAAGTGAACGTTTCGGACTTCATCAGAGCTGAAGACTGGCCGTCGTCTAGTCCCGATCTTAATCCGCTGGATTATGATTTATGGTCAGTTTTAGAGAGTACGGCTAGCTCTAAACACCATGATAATTTGGAGTCCCTAAAACAATCCATAGGATTGGCAGTGAAGAATTTTCCCAAGGAAAGAGTGACTGACCTCCACAACATAGTAACTGGGTAATACGATACCCTTTGGTAAGACTGGTTGTCAGACTTTCGGGATTTGACGACCCGTAATGACTGTCAAAGATCCATGAATGACAACCGGCACCAACGGCTTGACGTGTTTTCCGAGGCACGGAGGAGTCTCGGTATGTAAGACTTTTATTATGGCATGTACCTATTTTGGTGTCCTAACATAGCCAAGTTACTACAACCATATTTGAGAAAAGGCCAGAAAATTAAAAAGGGGCTCGTTTATTATAAAAGCGTACCTACATCTTTAAAAGCCTAAAAAGTTTTTAGAGGCTCATTCATTAAAGTAAAGCGTAATTACATCATTAGAAGGTCAATAAGTTTTGAGAGGACCAACTAAATATTTCCCTGTTATTATTAGCGAATGATTGAGACCATCTAATAAAACGCAAAACATCAAAATTTATTCAGTCCAGTGCGCCAGATAGCTCATCCACTAAATCAACCAAGCGACACGGATCTAACGTCTATTAATTTGATTATATGACAATTTTTATTAAATTAACAAGAATTAAAGGAAACATGATTTATTAGGCGGATAATAAAGCCATTGTTTGTCTATCGTCTTAATTAATTTAATAAACAGTCTTAGTGAATTTAATAAACAGAAGTCTATTGTGCAGTCTATCATAAGATTCTTTGTTTATTTGGGAAGATTTTGATAGAACCGTGACGAAGTTACTGTTTAGTCACTTAACCAGAATTATTAGATGTTCAATTTAAACCAATTTTTTTACTTCTTTGGATTTATCAATGAAATTAAGAATTTTAGGTGGCTCATCGCCGTTTGAATAAAACAAGAATTAATTATAGGAATAAAATTTTTAAAGGAGTTTTATTTCGGTCCCGCTGTTTTTATCAACTCGGCCCGAAAACGTTGCATTTATGTTTTAATTTATTATTTGTTATAAACAAAATTTAATCTACGTAGGGCCCCACAAGGAAACTAACCATAGCAAAAAAGTCCAACAAAATTTTATCGCAAAATAAATACGGTTTTCTGGAGCGCCATAAGATGTTTGTAAAAGTAGATCGTTTTTATAAGTGTTTACCTTATAAAGAATGGATCGGTAAATGAATTTGATTTCTAACAAGAATTCGGTCACTGACTTGAAAAGTGTATACCTACCTACATTAAAAAGGGGGATGCCGACGTGGCTGGCAAGTAGACTTACGAATATGGTATTGTCTTCTGACAGGATTATTCACTTCTTACTACTCGTTTAAGAAAATCAGGCGTCATGTTAATCTATATATTTAAAAATCTATGTATGTATGTTCCCTATGGACTCCAAAACGGCTGAAGCGATTTTGATGAAATTTTCTGACAGAATTTAGATTAGCCAAGCGGGTGATCCTTTTTTTTTTTTTTTTTTGGATGGGAAATCAGCAAATAACTTCTCCCGCTCTGGGTGGAGCGGGAGGGCGTGTCAGACTTCTACTGACTAAAACCCACCCGTGTTCCTTCAGTTGCCTATGCCAGGGCCACGGTATCTTTTTCAAACAACCCGCAACCCCAGCGGCATCGGCCCTATTGGACCCCATCTTTGCTGACATCTCTTTGAGGCGCGCGTGGAACACAACGCGCCGTCGACCCGGGCCTGGTCCTTACCGGACGGCGAGCTACCCATTGCTCGCCATCCGCAAGCCCGCGCCTACGGTGGCCGGGAATCGGCTATCGCTTCCCGACGCCCAGGGCGTCTCCTGCGGCGACTAGGGGCGTGAGGGCGCAAAGATTGCCTCTCCCTCACGCGTTCAGCCTCCTCCTTCGCGAGCATTACTGCTTCGCAGAAGGAGGTGACGGCTTCCCATGCACTCTCGCTCCGTACCATGGCCTGTACCAGGGCCGGACGCGAGAGATCGCCGCCGCCGATCGCCTCCGCGAGGACGCGGCGGTGCTCTGCCCAAGCCGGGCAGACCTCCACCGTATGCTCCACCGTGTCCTCCGGGCGATCCACACAGTGGTAACACCCGGGCGTTTCCTCCCGCCTTATCCGGAACAGGAACCTCCCGAAACAACCGTGTCCGGTGAGGACCTGCGTCAGGCGGAAGGTGAGGATGCCGTGACGCCTCTCCAACCACTCCTCAAAGTGGGGACTTATCGCCGCAATTGTGGCGTGCCCAGCACTGGGTTGCGACAGTCGCACTCTCCATGTCGCCATGAGATCCCGCCGGAGCTCTGTCCGCTGTGCCATGATTTCTCGCGGCAGCGGAGTTACGCCCCGGCGTTTTGCCTCCTCGCGCCACTCCCATGTGTATGCGAGGCCTTTTGCCTCCAGATCCCATGGCGGCAATCCGGCAAGGAGGCTCGCCGCCTCACCAGAGACCGTGCGGTATCCCCGAACTAGCCGGATGGCCATGACCCTTTGGGACGCGTTCAACCGGCGGGTTGGTCGCCGCCCCAAAGAACGCGCCCACACTGGTGCCCCGTAAAGGGCCATGGACCGCACGACCCCCGCGTAGAGCCTCCGGCAGGAGGCGTTTGGACCCCCTAGATTGGGCAGGAGCCGCTTCAAGGCAGCCCCGGCCCGATCCAGTCTGGGAGCCAAACGTCGAAAATGCTCCACGAAGTTCCACCGGCTGTCGAGGACGAGTCCCAGGTACTTCATCGTCGGCTCGACGCCGATGTGAACCCCTCCTACCGTTATTTGGGAACCCGACGGTGGCGCGTTCCGAGGACCATGAAAACACATTACCTCGGACTTGTGCAGGGCCACCTCGAGTCCCAATCGCCGGATCCTCTCGACGATTATCGCAACCCCGTGTGTCGCTAGCTCGGCCGCCGCTTGGTGTGACCTCCCCTGCGCCAGGACCAGCGTGTCGTCAGCGTAGCATACCACGCTGACGCCGCTAGGGAGGTCAGCGCGCAGCACCCAGTCGTACCCGATATCCCACAGATGTGGCCCTAGGACCGATCCCTGTGGGACATCGCACGACATCTCTCGCCGGTTCCACTCTCCCTGATGACCGGGGTAGATGACGGCCCTGTCCGTCAAATAGGCCTCGACCACGCGACAGAGGTAGGTCGGCATCCGGTGATACCGGAGTGCCTCCCTAATGCAACTCCAAGGCAGGGTATTGAAGGCATTGGCGATATCTAGAGACACCGCCAAGACGACCCCACCCCGGGCCACAGCATCCCCTGTTGTGAGGGCTCGCACGCACATGATGGCGTCCACCGTAGAGCGCCCCCTGCGGAAACCAAACTGGCTCTCTGCCAAATCCGGCCCCACTCGCACCAGCCGCCCGACGAGGCGGTCTGCAATGACTCTTTCAAAGAGCTTGCCCACCTCGTCGAGCAGGACAATGGGCCGGTAAGCGGACGGAGAGTCCGCAGGGCGTCCCGGCTTTTTAATGAGAACCAGTTTCCCCGTCTTCCACCGAAGTGGGAACTGGCCTCTCTCCAAACATGCGCTTAGGAGCCCCCTTAGTCGAGGCTCGAGAGCCTCTAAGGCCAGAACCCAGGCTCTTCCAGGAAAGCCGTCGGGTCCTGGGGCGGTATTTTTGGCATTCATCCTACGTACCACCACTCTCAGCTCCACCTCGGTCACCTCCGGAGCATCGTCATCGTCGTCAGCGGTGTGGTCCGCATCGGGCACTGCAAGAGGCGAAGCCATAGGCGGGGGAGTATGTTCCCCTCGCGAAGGGAACAGAGTGCTCACCACATCCTCCACGAGCTGGGGCCGGAGACTCTGCGTCAGCGGGGGAGCCCATGGGCGGAGTTTGTCACGCACCATTCTGTAGGGGCGTCCCCACGGGTCCCTGTTCAGAGTCCCCAGCGACTCCTCGCGGGCCAGACCTCTGGCCTGCAGGATCTCCGCTCGGAGGGTGGCCTTCGCCGCTCTGTACCCCTCGTACAGCTCCGTCTGAATGGCTTCCGTATCCGGAGGGCGAATACGGAGCCTGCGGTGCCTGGTGTACCGGCGTCGTGCAGCAACGCATGCTTTGCGCAGAGTCGTCAGCTCCGGCGACCACCAGCACACCTGGCGCCAGGCGCGCCCGGGCTGGACCCGGGGCATTGCCACGTCACATATTTCAGACATGGCCTCCCGGAACCACTCTGCCTCGTCGTTGATGTCAGCAGGCCTGTCCGGTGGTGACACCCAGGCCTGCACGATTGAGGCTTCCAGGAGGAGCTCCCGGTCCAGCTGTTTCAGCGCCCAGCGCGGACCACTCGGGGCCACCGGCGCGCTCGAGGTCTGGGCGGAGACGTCAAACCGGATATACCGGTGGTCGGAATAAGTCTCCACCCCCTCCATGACGAGCCAGTCGACCACATGCGGCGACAGAGCGGGGCTGGCGAACGAAATGTCCACTACTGATTCACCCCGCATCCGCACACACGTGGGGACAGAGCCCCGGTTTAGGACGACCAGGCCTGTCTCCAGAGCCCAGTCCTCCACCATCCTGCCCCGTGTGTCCGTATACCGGGAACCCCAAGCCACATTCTTAGCATTGAAGTCCCCAAGGACGAGCACGGGGAGGGAACCGAACCCGACGACGACGACTCTCAACTCCGCAAGGGAGTTGTGGAACTCGGCGAGAGTTCGGTTCGGGGAGAAGTATACCCCTACCATAACAATCTCCCCGAACCGTGCTGCCACGCAGCCCCGTCCCCTCTTGACAGCCTCGAGGGACGGGGTACCGGCGGCGGCCGACGAAATTAGGGTCACTGAGCCGCTCAGGTCCTCCACCCAGTCATCCCTGGGCGGGACAAAGTACGGCTCAGCGACCACGGCGATGTTAATCGACCACTGCGCCAAGCTCTGGAGCAACAAATCCTGAGCGCAGGCGCAGTGGTTGATGTTCGCCTGGAGGAGGCGTAATGGGGCCATTATTGACACTCCATATCAGCCCCCTCCCGGGCCCCCTGTGAGGGCCCTGCCGCGGTGGAAGCGGGTGATCCTGTGAAGTATTTTTTTAGCGATGCTAGCCGTACGAAGCCGGGGCGGATCGTTAGTACTTACTAGCGACCAGGATCAAATTAATGCTCGTGGCTAAATAGTAACAGCCGTACCGGTCTATCTTCAAGGTTTCGCAACGCTTGTCTAGGTTGGCCCATGGATGGATTACAATTCATATTCAAATTCATTTATTCACATTTAAATAGAGTAATTACAATTGGTGGTTCCACAGGTCCATATTTGGTCTTATAATCTATTTAGCCTTAGTATGGCATGTGAAGCTTAATAATGTAATGTCACAAAAAAAAAAACCATAAAGGATGGGTATTTATCCACAATCACTACATGGTCTTATGTTAATTATATAGTCCCTAGCTAACTACAGTGTCCAGTACCACTACCAGTAAAAAGTCAGTATTTTCCGTTAGGATAATGATGCATTATTCCCGTAACCACTCATTTATTGAGTAAATCATTTTTTTAAGCAGTAGCTCTTTAAGCTTTTTCTTAAATTTTGGTAGAGGCAGATCTTGAATGTCTGATTGTAACCTATTATAAATTTTCACACACATAACTGAGCAACTTTTTTCAAACACCGCAGTCTTTGGTGCAAATTCTAGCACTAGCCGCTGACCCTTCCTTGATTTACTGTGCAATCCGAGACCCCTCCGTTCCTTGGAGGTTCTAGCTGTCATTCATAGATCTTTGACAGCCGTCACTGGTAGTCGGAAGCCCAAAAGTCTGACAACCAGTCTTATCAAGGGCTATCGTGTTACCCAGTAACGGGTTGTGGAGGAGTCGCTCCATGTAAATTACTGCTATTCAGCTGCATCCGGTTAGACTGGAAGCCTACTCCAATGTAGTTGGGAAAAGGCTAGACAGCTGAGATAGTTAAAATTAGGGAAAAACAGAGACTTATTTTATTGATTAACAACCTTTATAGGAAACTAGCTGTTGCCCGTGACATCGTCTGCGATCCAGGATGAAAACTAGCCTGTGTCCTTCTCCAGGTCATGTTCTACCTACCCATGTCCCAAATTTCATCCAAAGCCGATCAGCCGTTTTAGCGAAAAGCGTAACAAACAAACTCACTTAGCATTTATAATATTAGTTATGACTAAAGGTATTCGTCAAGGTTTTAATTCTAAGTCATAATACAATATCATTTTGAGGAGCTCGTGGCTAAGTAATAACAGCCGCACGGGGCGATCCATCAGGTTAAGCTACGCTTGCCGGGGTTGGTCTTTGGATGGGTGACCATCTTTTTATACCGAGACTCCTCCGTGCCTCGGAAAGCACGTTAAGCCGTTAGTCCCGGCTGTCATTTGAGGATTTTTGACAGTCGTTACGGGTCGTCAGAAAATCTTAATCAAAATCAAAAGTCATTTATTCAAACTAGGCTGAGAATCAGCACTTTTTGAACGTCATAATTACATAAGACAGTCCCCCAAAACGCCCGCCCTTCACCACTTCCTAGTGCTTTAGCTGAGGAGAAGAAGTGGCGCAACAAACTCCCCAGCAGCACAGCTGTCTGTTTAGTTAAAAACAAAATTTTAATCTATATAACACTCCGCATAATGGTCTAGGTACATTACGCAACACAAAACATTAAATTAAATTATTTGCTATAAGTAAGCTAGCACACGCCAATATACCAAAAAAAAAAATTCAAAACTTTACTCAAGCAGAAACAAAAAACAAAACTAAAAACGTAAGCAGAACTTTATACCTAAATAAAAGCCTCCAGTAATAAAGGTCGTGCCCACTTACATATAGCCGTACATGTAGTCGTAACTCGAAGTCACAGATGATAAACTAGGAAAGAAAAGAAGAAGAAAGCCCGAAAGTCTGACAACCAGTCTTACCAAGGGTTATCGTATTACCCAGTAAACTGGGGTGTGGAACCGACACCAACATAGTTGAGAAAAGGCTAGGCAGATTGATTGATTGAATAAAATATCATTTTAAACTTAACTGACATGACTAGTTGTGACTTTATTGGAATACAAGAACCGAAGACCTGGAAAATAATAACAAGTGAATAAAACAAAAAATATTAAAACCTGTCTAGAGTTATTATGACTGCTAATAATGGCGTCATTTAGTCGGAAGCAACCAGTTCTTCTTGTTTGTAGCAATATTATTATGGACAAAAGGTCACGACATGTGAGCGAGGCTAAGGCCGTTGGTCCACCGCCACGATAACGACGCCGAAGTAGAATATATAGATTTACTATGGCCGTGTGTCCACCACACGTCCGTCAACGGACGTCATGTTCGGTTCGAATAAGCTCGTTTTTCGTTGACGTCCCATTGCCGGTGGCAGTGGACAAACAGTGTAAGGCTCGCTTGACCACAAATCACTTAATGCGTTTATTGCTAAACATTATTTAAAACATCATTTTAACATAACGATTTCTTTTAAGTTTTCATGCACAATATTACATAATAGAATCCCAAGACGTTTGCAAACTAAAAAGTGACACATATACCTATATAAGTAGGCTAGGTAAAATACTACATGAATTTGCACACCATAATTGCACAGTAAATATTATAATCTATTTAGTAATTACCTTGTGCCCATTCCACACTAAAATCAGTTAGCTTGTTTTTTTTTTTTGTTATTTTTTTTTATTGACAAGGCGCCTGTCTTTTCAAAAAAATAATTTTAATGTTTTAAATTATTTATTTTTTATTTCATACCTTTTAGTGATAAAACGATATTTTCGCAAACCCACAAGTGCCACGACCGACGAATTTTATTTTTTACGAAGTCGACTTCGCGCAAATAATAACGCGAAACTAATTTTATTTTGGTTTTTTTATTGTGATTATCTCTAAGGCAATTTAGTTATTGGAGAGACTTTTTGACATGAGGCTCGTGGATAAGCTTACGTTGATTTAAAACACCAATTGCCATGCCTTTTAGCTATCAGATATTTCTTTCCACTTTCCAGTCTCTTCCACTTGCTGTGCCAAAAGAATGCCTTGACCTTTAAATCCTAGCTGGCCAAATCTGCCCCCAAAACGTACAACTTTAACGAACAGTGGACAACATGAGATATGTCTCACTTCCATATCATTGAGGCACTCCAGGTCAGCTAGCATGCTACACGCATGTTGTTCCAGTATGCATTTGGTGGAGTTTTGTTCTTTGATATACTGTTCGCGCATCTGTTATATTACAAGGAACAAATTCGTCTGGTTGGTCTTGCGGTAACACTGTTATACTACTTGTCACAGACACACGAAAGCGGGTGGTTCAGATATAAAACTTTTTCGCAAGAATAGCAGATACTATCGGTTATTGGCCATATTTCGAAAGCATACTATTCTATCAACGATTACTTGTGTGTTCAACTTAAGACAATGTTTATGTATTTCTCCAGAATTACCTTACCTACTGACAGGTTACGTGAGTTCATATAATTATTTATTTTCTTTGACTGTAAAGGACAATTTATTTAAATTTAATTTTTATTTATCATTGACATAATCTACTCATAACAATGATTTTTATGAGTGGTATTGCAATATGTGGTTAGCTTGTGACCTCGACAATTGGTCATAGTATTTTTGCCTGAGCAACCGGCAGCAAGTTCGTCATGCTCCCTTAGTTGTCACTGCTTGCGGTGGCGTTGGGGGTCGGGTTGCCTCCTTCCCTCAAATATGGTGGTAATGGCTGATTTTTGCGTTATGCTCGTGAACGGGTGCTGCTTGTGGTGACTGGTTGTCTTGCAGACCTTGGTTTTGTTTTGTTATTAGTAATTTAATTCGTTGTTTATTTTACTTCGATGGTCCTAGTTTATCATTTGTGCCTTCGACTTACTACTACATGTGCGGCTATAAGCTACGCACTACAATAGCAACAATATCAACAGCTTGTTGAGATAACGTTTGTTTGTCCTCCGAAGAAATCTGGGAATTGGGACATCCCGTCAATCATATTTTTTTTGTCTCTTTTCACGTGAATTAGGAGACTCATTTTTAAGGTTTTTCGTCAATTGATGAGCTTTCCTGGTTTTCTTAGAAAAAGCCATTTATCTAATAAGTAGAAAAATAGTAGGTAATTATTAAGATAGGTATATAAATACCAAAGAAAAACAATATATCCGAAATAGCCAAATACCTAATCAAGTCAAAATCTGATATAGTCAACGAAAATCTTTGCCAAAATATGGTAATATTCAGACTAATAAGTGGGTAAACAGTGTCCAATAGTATTAAAAAAAGTCTTTTACAAAGTCTTCAAGTCCAAAAGCGTTAAATAAATAATAATAATAATATCCTGGGACATTTCACACACGGTCATCTGATCCCAAACTAAGCAGAGTTTGTACTATGGAAACCAGATAAGTGATATACTACTACTATTTTTTTGTTTGTAAATACATATTGTTATAATATATTATATAATTATCTATATAAGATAGATAATTACACCCAGACTCAGGACAAACAGACATGTTCATGCACACAAATGTTTGTCCTAGATGGGAATCGAACCCACAACCTGCGACATGAAAGGCGGTATCTTAACCAGCCACGCCAGCTGGCCTGTAGTTGACAGGCCAGCTGGCAAGTCCAATGTTCGTTATTATTTCCTAAGTTCGTCAAAATCCAAAATCGCTCAGCGGCTGCCCGTGGCTCAAAACATGAATCGATTCTGGAGGGTTTGTAATTTCTGTGTGATGGCTTAACGTGTGCGATGCGAACACGACGCTAGTATATGTATATAGGGCGTATACACGTAGTGTAAATGCGCACCTTTCTACTTATGGGCTAGTTTACTACGTGTATTGAAGAGACAGTGGAGGCGACCTAGCGCGAAGGTAGCATAGTTACGTACTGTCTTTATGTGCTCGGTGAATTTTAATTGGTTATCGAGAGTCACTCCTAGGTATTTGGTCTTCAGATCCCAAGGGATCTTTTGGCCTGATATAGTGATGGGTCTGGTGCGGACATGTGCTTCGCTGTTTTTGCTACTTTATACAAATAGTACAGCTACACGTATGATCGAGTTTATTTCGATCCACCATTTCCTGAACCATTGCTCTAGAGCGTCGGCTGCGAATTGGAGGTGTCGGGATATGTACTCCGTGCGAAGACCAGAGTAATATATAGATGTGTCTTAATATACAGTTTATTGGATTCGGCATAATCCATTGATCTTTTATAAATTAGACGTTCTTTCCCATTGTACTGAGGAGACTATGGGCCGGTAGCTGGACGGTTAAACTTTGGGCTTGCCTTGTTTGTGAAAGCCTACAACTATGGCTTCTTTTCACGCTTGTGGGAAAATGTTTTTGCATGCAGCATTGAAGATAGCTGACATTAAAACTATGAGTTGGGCGGGGAAGATCTTAACCACTCTCTTGCTCTTCGCTGTTGTCTCCTTTCTTTTCAGTTTTTATGTTCCTCACTAAGTAGTGAACTTCATCGGTTGTCACGGTGGGGAAGAGGTTCGTCTAGGTACTCTTTGGGGGGAGAGGACGGATCTACGTTCGACCTCTGCGTCCAGTTTGTCACAGTGGGCTTGGCCGACTGGTAGTCAGCTTGGCGAGCATTGGGCTTCTAGGCTGTCGGCTAGGCACTCGGCCTTTAATACGTCTTCAAAGGCTAGGTTTTGATTAGAACGCACAAGAGGGGGAATGTCAGTAACTGTATCGGACTTGAGCTTTTTGGTTAGTTGCCAGAATGCTTGATAGGAGGGTTCTATGGTGCTCATGAGCTAGTCCCAGCGCTCATCCCGCATCTCTTTGATGCGTGACTTAACAGTACGTTGTAAGCCACGCATAAGAGCGCGGTTGGTGGCGTCATAAGCACGAATAGCTGCATTCTTCTTAGTCATCAGTACACGCACATCGGTTGGCAGTTGCCAGTGGTGGTCATCCATCACTGGTTCCTGCCGTGAGCTTTCGTCCACTGCAGTTTGTACGTGACTGGTGAGTAAGTAGATAGCACCTAACCCATCTGTGGCTGATTCTATGTTTTCGGGGATTTTGTCTAGGTATTCTGACATGGCGGGCTTAAAGCGTTGTTCTACCTTACGCCAGTCAGTTACAATTTTAGTTGGGGCGGTTGACCAGGATCAGAGAAGCTTGTGCGAGAGGATAAAAGTAGCATCACTGGTCTGTGATCAGAGTCACGTTCTTGTATCGTTTCTATTGAGCGTAAAATTAGGTATGTATGTTTGTATGTTCTTTAGTAACGCTACGTCGAGTATATCGGGGCTATGATTTACATTGTCGGGGTAGTGAGTGGGCGTCATCAGTGCGATGACGTCGAAGTTGAATTTGGATGATAAGCGTGTAAGCTCATTGCCTCTCGGATTGGCTAAGCGGAAGTTCCAAACAGGACTTTTACAATTAAGATCGCCCAACATAATGACAGAACTATCCATATTCATCAGTATGTTAATGTCAGGTTCGATATTAGCCGAGTTGATATTGCTTGTCGTGGGTATTTAAGCCGATATAATAGTGGTGGTGTGATCATACCTAATCGACAGATTGGTGTGCGAAAGTGATGGGGTATCTCTGAGTATGCAATATAAGGAGTTTTTTTTTTTAATAATATATGAGGGTACCACCCCGTCGCCCTATCGTTGTGAACTGGCCGGTAATGTAGCAACGCGCTTTTTTTTTAGAAATGGCATCGGGTAGTTGGTCTTGAGATGCCGTGACTACTTAACCGGACTATCCTGTGGCTGCCTTAAGAGAACTCAAAGCCTCCAGCCAGGGGCATAAAACTACAGACTAAGCGACTACACGTTAAGGGCTCCCCCTGTGGGGAACGAACCTCGGCTTAGGGCGTCGCTGGGGGGAGGACAGCAAGATGGGACAGGCTGGATCAAGTTTGAGTGATTATTATTGTCAGGGGAGTTTAAAGCTACTGACTCAGCTACGCCACCAGCTGGCACTTCATACCCGAGCAAGGGACGGGGGGGAGGACGATTATTACAGGGTCGTCGCGAGGGACCTCGGCGGCGAGGTCGGAATGTCGATTTATGTTTGTTCCTACGGTCCCTACTGCTCTCCTGGAGAAGAGTTATGGGGTCGGCGGGATCTGAGAGGACAAGCCTAGGGCGGCGGACCTTACTAATACGAGAGGGGACGTAGCTAGCCGCCTCGACAACCAGAGGGTTGCGATGGTTGGTAACTGAGTCAAAGAAACGCTTGGAATTGCATTTCAAGAACTGGGAGATGGTGGGAATGTCGAGATCTAAGTGGAGGATTTCGTTCCGAACGAACCAAGGGGCTCCCGTTGCCTTTCGGAGGGAGGGCATATGATGAATGAGGTGAGGTTTTGCGTTCGCAAACACTGAACCCGCATAGGTCGTGATAGGGCGAATGCACGCTGCATAAATGCACAATTTGCACCTAAGTGACAATGGTGGACCTGATGAACGCAGGAATGCTGCGTTCGGAAACCAAACTGCTCGTTAGGGATGAGACCCTTTGTCTCGGCATAGTCTATGAGTCGCTTATAAATAAGCCTCTCATAGATTTTGCCGAGCACATTGAGCAGACTGATGGGGCGGTAGCTCGTGGGCTTGTGGTAGCCTTGGGCTTACCGGGCTTGGAGGTGCCAATTACAGTGGCCTCTTTCCATGCTTGAGGAAAGATATAGATGGTGACCATGAGCATTATAAGGTGGGCGGGGAAGAGTTGGATCACCCTATTAGTAATTCCATCTGAGCCAGGGGCTTTACGGGGTTTAAGACCCTTGATTATATCCTGAACCTCGTCTGGAGTGACGGGGGGTAGAGGACAATCAGGGTCTTAACCGGAGGGAGGGAGGGAGGCTCTACGTTCGACTTCCGCGTCGACCTCGAGAGGTGAGCTTGGTCTACAGATTGAGAACTGGGTGATCACTGAGCCTCAAGACTGTCGGCTAGGCATTCAGCCTTGTCGACATCATCGAAAGCGATGGTCTTGTCAGGGCGGATAAGTGGGGGCATAGAGGCAGTCTTTTGGGATCTGAGCTTCCTCTGGAGTTGCCAGAAGGCTAAGTGGGTAGGCTCTAGGTTGCTCAGCATCTTGTCCCAGCCAGCGGTACGCAGCTCTTCTAAGCGTGTCTTTACAGATCTCTGTAAACAGCGCATATGGGCTTTGTTCGCGTGGCAGGGAAAGCTGCTGTAGGCACGGACAGCCGCGTTCTTCTCATTCAGCAGCTCACGTACATCGTCCGGCAACTTACAGCGATGGCCTTCCATCGCTGGAATTTTCCTTGAACAATCGTCCATGACTGATTGTACGTGTTCTGTGAATGAGTCGATCGCGGCCGTCGTGGCAGCGATAGAGTCAAAGTGGTTGGGGATGAAGTCTAAGTGGGGGGAGGTGGTGGATTTCAGACATTCGCTTACTTTCCTCCAGCCGGTCAGTTTTTGGGTGGGATGGGGTTGACTGGGGTCACGGAGACCAATGCGGGGTGCCAGGTTTACGACGACTGGTTGGTGGTCAGAGGTCAGTTCATGTATCGCCTCTATAGAGTCCAACCGTTAGTTAACATTCTTGAGAAGCGCTACATCTAGTACGTCAGGGGTGTGGTCAGGGTTGTGAGGAAAGTGAGGAAAGTGAGAATGAGTCATCGGGGCGATGACATCGAAACTCAGGAGGGAGCAGAGGTTGAACAGAAGTCTACCTCTGCGAGAGGTCCTGGTACTATTCCAGGCGGAATGCTTGGCGTTGAGGTCACCGGCTATGATAACGGATTCACTCAAGCCGAAAAGGGTGGAGAGATCAGCAGATAGGGAACTATCTGAGGAGGTCGGGGAGAGGTAGGCCGATACTAAAGTGATCGGTTGGTAAAGCGACGCGCTCGCGTCTTCGGCTTACATAGGCGCGGGCAGCTACCACCACCGTGACCGCACTGCCCCTCGTCTCCCGCGGTTACCATCTGCCGCACCTACTATCCGCCACCCGTAGCTCCGCCCGAGTGAATATCGAAAATTATCTCAAGGGAACATACTCCCGGGATAAAAAGCATATCTTATGTCTACTCAGACTACAATCCACCTCTGTGCCAAATTTCATCAAGATCCGTTCAGCCGTTCTGACGTGATTGAGCAACAAACATCCATCCATCCAAACATCCAAACTTTCGCATTTATAATATACTCGTAAGTATAGATATAGATTTTGTCTTCAAGAAGCAAGCGTGGAAACGAATAAACCTATTAAATTAAATAAGTTTTTCTATCGGATATTGAACAGTACGTACCTACTGTTATATTTATTCATTTTTTTATAATGTTAGTAGTCAACGAATGCATATTAAATACTACTGTTATATATTTTTGTTATGTACTAAGCAAACTTCAGATGATGATAGTACACGTAGTCAAATTTTATAAAAACAAAAAAAAACCGTGTTTTTTTATGAACTATTATGAATCACCAGCCTTTGTTACCCGGGATAACGCAACGCTTCTGAAGATTTACATTGATATCGGTTACGCCGTTTAGAAGTTATTGTGGTATAAAAACTCACAAACATACATGGACCCTGAAAACATAACTCTTTTTTTTTGGGCAGTCGTATAATGAACAAAATTCAGATAGGTGAATAATAAAACTTAAATAATTAATTATCTTTCATCCAGATCTTCTCACAAAAACTTAAACATTCAGGACACACATCTATCATCGACGGGCCAGTTGGCGTGGTTGGTTACCACCTATTATGTCGCTGGTCGTGGGTTCGATTCCCATCCAGGACCGACATTTGTGTGCATGAACATCTCTGTTTGTCCTGAGTCTGGGTGTAATTATCTATATAAGTATGTATTTACAAAAAAAAAAGTAGTGTATGTAGTATATCAGTTATCTGGTTTCCATAGTACAAGCTCTGTTTAGTTTGGGACCAGATGATCGTGTGAAAATGTCCCAGGATATAATTATTATTATTATAGGTTGGGGAAAAAGTTTCTTCGCATTTTTTAAGAAAATTCAAAACATTTTTTAATATAGTTTATTTACATTTAACTAAAGTATGTAGGTACCATTTTGTTCGATAACTTTTTGCCATCTTGTAGGTAGGGACATGATCCCATTGTTATAGAAATTTTGGGACTTCTGGTCAAAATACCGCGACAAGTGGTTTTGGCAGTCCTCTCGTGATGTTAACCTGACACTGCCTAAAGAATTCTGAAGAGACCGAAACAGGTGGAAATCTGAAGGTGCAAGGTCAGGACTATACGGCGGATGCATTAACACCTCCCAGCCAAACTCTCTTAATTTTTGCTGAGTGGCTAAAGATGTGTGAGGTCTAGCGTTATCATGATGAAAAACCACACCCCTTCTGTTGATTAATTCCGGCCGCGTTCTCTCAACTTCTTGCTTTAATCTCATCAGTTGTTCGCAGTAGAGTTCAGAATCGATATCCTGCATGGTGGTAACAGCTCATAATGAATAATGCCCTTCCAATCCCACCACACACACAGCATCACCTTGTTGCGAGTTAACCCGGGTTTCGCCACAGTCTGTGAAGCCTGACCGGCCTTTGACCACGACCTTTTTCGCACGTTCTTGTCATACGTGATCCACTTTTCATCACCAGTTATCAGCTTCTTCAAAAATGGTTCGGTTTCATTACGTCGTAATTAAGAATCACAAATGAGTACACGGTTCATTAGGTTTCTTTCAGTGAGCTCGTGAGGTACCCAAATGTCGAGCTTTTTTGTGTACCCAGTTTTTTTCAAATGCGCCAAAACTGTTTTGTGGTCAATTTCCAGTTTTTCAGCTACGTCGTAACTACTGATATGCCAATCTTGCTCCACCTTTTCAAAAATGGCATCCATTTTATCCGTAATAGGGCGACCAGAGCTACGTGCATCTTTGACATCAACATTTCCGGATTGAAAACGCTTAAACCAAATTTGTGCTACTCTCACAGACACTACACTAGGTCCATAAACATCGCAAATTTTTTTCGCGGCTTGCGTTACATTTTTACCTTTTTTGTAGTGAAATTTTAAAATGTATCGAATTTCTTCATTAGATTCACTCATCTTGACGGTACGAAAAACAAATGAAAATCACACATTTTCCTAATTTGAATTTGGAATTATGTTCTTTAAAATTTAAACTTTCAATGATACAAAAACCAGCCAGATACAAATAGTATAGCCAAAGAGATTTTATTACAAGTTCATACATACTATAATGCGAAAAGACTTTTTCCCCAACCTAATATATCCATCTCCAAGCAAGCAAGTCACACTCCGGAGTTGATGTCAGAAGAGCATTGAGCGTGGTAAGTGCCCGAATGAGCGGCGAGGTAGCTCGTGATACTGTGCGTGCTGACGTACGGCTACTAGCCGGTGGGCGGTGACGCAGTCTGGGTTGTTGTTTGGACACAACAGGGACAAAAAGCCTTACCACCACCAGTCACCACCACCAGTCGCCACCAGTCCTTGGTAATCGGACGCACCCCGCAAGATACGGCAGGCAGTGATAACGATGTTTACATGGGGTTGATGAGCGCTGAACGTATTTAGTGATTTGTGATGCAAGCGGGCCTTTTATTATACATATCGACCGTCCCTATTAACAATATCGGATATACATTTTTACCAATATTCACTTTTTTACATAAGTCGAATTACAACTAAAAAAAAATTCTTCATTGTCAAAACAAACTTTGAACTGAGGGCAGTTCAAAGCTTGCCCTAACGATAAAAAAGAATCTTTATAATATTAACAATGTCAACCCTCTATGCGACTAGTCAATCATCTATGGAAAGATTAGTTTTAACTCAACGGGCGCTCAACGGTTTTCCCGCGCGCGGGTTAGCACAGCGGTTAGGAATGTATTGTACACATAAACTTTCGGAGGAGGAGCTCGTGGCTACGTAATAACAGCCGCACGGGTCGGTCCATCAGGTTAAGCGGCGTTTGCCGCGGTTGGGCCGTGGATGTGACCATTTTAACATACCAAGACTCCTCCGTGCCTCGTTGTAGGTCCCGGCTGTCAATCGTGAATCTTTGACAGACGTTACGGGTCGTCAGAAGCCCGAAAGACTGAAGACCAGTCTTTCCAAGGGGTATCATTACCCAGTTACTGGTGTGTGGAGCTGAATTATATATTTTACCCATTTAAAATAAATACTGGTATTCAGCTGCATCCGGTTACACTGGAAGCTGGCCCCGACATATACGTAGTTGGAAAAAGGCTAGGCAGATTGATTATACACACGGCTACATATCAAGCTATATATTTCCAGTATACCTCTCATTGTACGGAAATCCTATACAATGCGAGATCAGCTTATACTGGAATATTATTGCTTGATATGTATCCGTGTGTACACATAAATCTTGCGGAATAAATTATCTCAATTATAGTCAAAACCACATCTAAATCCATTGTGAAGTTTAGATAAAGTAAGCAGTCGCATAGACAGACACGAAATTCGACTTAGATTTTTGTTTACATAGTCGCTTTACCGTTCTGAAACTAATATTTTTTGTCTTTCTTTACAGAACTAGCGACGCTGGCGCGCTGTAGTTTATTAGCCGCCAAACGCCGCCATATTGAGCACGTGTTCATAGTTATTAACAATGGAAACAACTTCAATAAAATAAAGATATGATTTAAAACTGATAAAAGAGTTTTTTTAAGCCTTTGTAAGAGTAAGAATAAAGTTTTTAAAAGTATTTCAGTTATCCAATAAATACAATTAATTTCGCGGTCTGTTGTTAAACTGTAATACGAAAATGACAAATTTATGATGGTTACTGCACTATGGAACCCTAAAAATATAAAATCATACGTAATTTTATTATTCTGACGCAGTTATATTTCATTTCGTTTTTTTTTTTCATTGACAATTGACATTTAAATGTGGTATATAAAGGAGTCCATCTCGTATCGCAGCACATTCTTTTGATAAGTGAACTCGTATCAACATGAAGTTGTATCTCGTCATCTTTGTGGTGCTTGCCGCACTTGCATCTATCACTTTTGGCACTCCTAGTTCGTTATCTAAAGATTGTCCACAAGGCTATATAAAGATTAGAGATATGTGTGTAAAAGCAGACTAAGTAAGATAATATAACTTATTAAAACATCGTATAGGAATATTGGTATTCCACATTCTTTAAAAATGTGTTTATCTTTTTTTACAGAAGCAGCTGCTGGATGAAAGTTAAATATGACTGTCAGCGTTGGAACGACACGATTTTTGATTTTCCAATTAGGTATATTTTACACCGGTGAATTGTATCATACTTCATTTATGTAAATTTAATTATTATAAAGTTCAAAATTTATAAAAGGATGTTTCCATTGGTTGCGACGCCACACCATGATTCCCTCAGTTCCGGCAAAGTATTGAGTATGGTATTTCCTTTATAGACCTATTCAGATATAAGCGATACTGCTCTCAAACTCGCTAGCAATACTGTTCCCCCTGGGGTTAGTCACCTTGGACCAGTATCGCTACCGAGCGACAGAGAATCATTTGTATTAGAAGCATAATACAAATGATTTAAATATTATCGTTAATTCAAGCCTAGTTCTATTTGTTAGGTTTACCTACTGCTCAGAAATCGTTGTGCACAATTTCGTCAAGTTTCGTTGTCGTGTCTTGAATTATACCTACTATCTTGAATTCATGCAAGCCTAGTAATTTTTGCAAGGTTACAGAGGTATTTCTTTCCGACGTCGGAGCCGCGCAGGTACCTTGCTGATATAAAAAAAAAACATTTTGTAGTGGACTGAATTGTGAATCTAAACCACAGTATAAATATTATATCTACTACCTACCAGTATTGTAACTCGGACCCTGGCCTTGAAATAGGTACCTGCAGAGGCGCGGTACGTAAACACGCGATACGGCTGCCCGCCTACAGAATTTTAATTTTATCAACCTACTGGAGTTTCTTTTTAATTTTGTGATTGTAAATATTACATTTTTATTTAAAAAAATGAAATTCGTTGCGAATGAAATAGGAAGTGTTCAATAAAATACATGTTGTGTTTTTTGATTAATAGATTTAATAATAATAAAAAACCCTTACAAATTTGAGATTGCAAAATATTTGCGCCTCGACTAAGACGTACGAAACGGTTTATTATTAAATTGAATTGTATAAAAAATCAAAATGGGGGTCAATTTTGGGGGGCAAATAAGATACCTACTTTTTAAAAAAAGTTTTGCAAACTGTACCGTGTAACATACCAAATAAAAGGGCTTACTGTAAGGGTCTCACATATATTTTTTTGTAACTTTACAATAAATTGTTTTAAAGTTATTTAAGAATATAAACTAAAATTAACCATTCCCGCTTATCTCCGAAACTACCGAGCCAAAAATTTTGAAAAACATAAAGAAATTAGTTCTATATCTAGAGATAACAGAAAAACTTATAAGAAGTCTATGGTCTTAAAATAACATGGTAAATCTCTCAATATTGTGCGTACAAACTTACATTTGCAGTTGGAATGTATGGGAGAACATGTTTTTCAACTACAACGTTAAGTTTGTTCTTGGGATAAATTCATTCCATTGCGAAGTTAGGATGAATGATTGGTGTCGATTCCCTTGTCACAAATGCGTCTAAACTAGACTAAAATCACTAAAATTTAGTTTATTCCTGTCAAACGACGATTTCCCATTCTAAAATTGACTAAAGTGACACAAATATAAATTATACTTTGACAGCACTAAATTGCATTACGATATTTAGTTTAGTAAAAATGGCAATTTTGCTATTCTGAATTTGCAGTTGTATACCTAAAATTTTGACAAATTACATTGTCAAACTAAATCAGACTATTTTTAATCGCAACTAAAGAGGTGTGGAATAAAATTAGTCGACATGAATTAAAATTTCGTAAAACAGTCCTGTATACACTTTTTTCTTTTCTTTTGCTTATATCATGAAAACGGTGTGTCCTATCGCAAAAATAATGAAAATTTCGACCCCCTTTATAAAACGCATAAAACCCTAAATCTCTACACGTAGGTAATAATTTTTCATATTTTACATACAAAAGTGAAAAATTCCATACAAAACACGTTGAGAATCGCATCGTCTCCATCGCTACGGGCTCGTCTCCACAGCCTCGGCCGCTACGGCCGATTCAATAATTTAGGCAAGTAGCTAAGTAACATAAGTAAGTAGATAGCCTAGCCTAGGAAACTACCTACTTACTAGTTTTTTAACGCGAGCGTAGGTAGGTCACTCGTGTGTCACTTTTTTCGCCCTATCCACTTATTTGTTTCCACTGAGTAAAATACCTGGGGTATTTTACTCAGTGGAAAAAGCGAAATACCTACCTATTAAAAAAAGAAACAAATTACGTACGTACTAGTATGTATACTCGTATATATAATAAAAAAAATAGAAGTAGTCTTACCTTTCGGAGTTTCCAGGTAATTTAAAAAATGATAGGTTTGAGTGCGTTATTGTCGAAGTCATGCAACCAAAAACAGCACAATATCTTCTATAGTTGCTTTTTACCATATTATGTAAGTACTTGTCCTTATTTCAATGAATATTTGTTACAAATCGCACGCTTACTGCTTACAAAACCATCACACCGTCCGTTCGTCACTGCGGCGCATTCGTGACCGTAAGCTGCCATAGTGCTGCCTTAGTCGGGGCGCGTAGGTATGACTCGCATTCCGACCGTTTCTATGAAGATAAAATACTGTAGGTAGTAGATATTTATACTGTGTCTAAACCATTCTCGAATCCACTTGAACAGACACAAAAATATTAATTAAAATCGGTCCAGCCAGTTTAGGAGGAGTTCAGTCACATACACACGTACAGAAGAATTATAAATATGATCACATTACAAATCTATATAAATAAAAATCAATCGCCAAATGTATGTACAGTCGCGACCAAAAGTCGATAAGCAAACTCACAAAGCAATAGCTTGGCGTTTAGTTTGACTTAAGACCTTCTATTTCCAAGAACATAAACATGCGTCGTCAACAACGGATTGTAGTTCATAATTTCAAAGTTATAACATGTGTAAAGATGACCTAGCGGTTAAGCGCGTGCAGATAGATGCGTGAATCAGTGAGCCGTGAGTTTCAAATCTCACGCAGTACTTGACTTTTTGTAAATTTTTACTTGATTGGAAGTAATGGGACAGAAATATAATATTCTTTATCTTGTTCGCTTGGTCACTCATTTCGTAAAGTTAGAAAAACTAAATAGGTATTGACAATTATATATGTTATTAGAATATCATTTCTTTGTTATGTTATTATGAATTGACTAAGTGGGTATACAACAAAAAATCCTATGAACGGTTAAAAAAAAAGTTATTTTATCTAGTAGGAATGTAACGCCACAATTCTCTTAAGTTTGTTAATTTTATAAATAACTAAATAAAACGAATAAATATTTTAGTTACCATTCATCACGACTTTTTTATTTAAACCTTCCAACACCGAAAGATAAATTAAAAATCACAAAAATAGTTAAATATTAATACAATAACTAATATTTAACTTCTTATAAAAATAAATAATAAATGAACATAAAAATCTAAAAAGTTTTTGCTTAAAATAGGAATATACGAGTTTTATTATGGTTCCAAAGAAACAAAAAACAGTCCAAAATTGTGATTAAGATTCGAACTCAGACTTCATTGATCGTGAAACCATTGCTTAGCCCAAACAGCTACCAGCACATGACATGTTTATGCGAATTTTAGCAATGCAATGGTAAGAACAGGTCGCCACTATGACGATTATTCTAAATGCAACATAAATATAATGTTATTTCGCGTAGTACGACGACATGCGACAATTCATTAGTGTGTGTTATCTGCGGAATGTTGGCTCATACACGCACACGTACTACATAGTTCGTGCTCGCACAGTTCAGCAATGTAATCCTTAGCATGCTTATGGACTTTTGAGCGTTTACTGTACCTACCTAACACTACAACATACCAAATAGTAGACGATTATCGACAACTAAATACGGATAAATCACGCCTCTCATTTTTCTATTTAAATGCACGAAGTATACGGAAGAAAGGATAACTAGACGAACTAAACCGAAACAATAAACTAGTGCATACCTAAAAAGATACGTGTACTATTTCCGTACAAGGCGTGAATAAGTTGATAAGTCAACTTGCACGAAATTTCGAATTGTATAAAAATGGCATCTGGAATCTAATTATAAATTAACATAAACAAGTGCAGTTTGCCGAGAATTTTGAACTTATCGACTTACTCATTTTTATTCACCATATAAATTAGGCATTCCATGCCATTTTTATACAATTAAAAATTACTTGCAAGTCGACTTATCAACTTATTCACGCCTTGTACGGATTTATATTTCTCATATTAAGTCGCATCTGTTATATATCTCATAGAAATTTGGAGAAGTGCCGGAAAAACAAAGATGCAAGAATTACAAAGGGTACAAAATAAGGTCATAAAGATATTGTTTGGCTATCTATACGAAACACCAACTTGTAAAATTTTTGAAGAAACAAAACTGATGTATATCAAACAACTCTACACATATTATACTTGCGTTCTGATTAGAAAAATTATAGACAAAACCATCCACACTAACTTATCATTTATTGCAAAATCTCAAATTATCAAACTACGCACTAATTACGCTAGAAAGAGTATTACATATGAAGGAGCACAACTATTTAATAATCTACTTACAGATATAAAAAGTGTTAGCTCTCTCAGCAGTTTTAAGTCTCGGCTATCTAAACACATAATTGAAAACTGTTTTGACTGACGTCCTCCATACTTTAATGGTTGAGAGTTGAACTGCTGAATGAGTATAGAATAATTTTATGTACACAAATACTTTAGTGACGGTTAACTAAAATAAGTTTGCTGAATGTTTTTTGTCTGTTCTCATGTAAGTGGCTTTTTTGTCTTTTATGAGAATAAATTAATGATTGAAACCTACGTACGCGCATTACTTCAGAACGGTTGCACCTAATTAGCTAATTCTTTATCTGTTGTGTTTGTAAGTCTGGGCAAGGTTTGTATGAAAGAAAATTTTTGAAAAGTTGCCGGGGAAATTGGAAAATTCGGGAAAACTGAAAGTTCAATTTCTATGGAAATTTTGTATGAATTATTGAAATTTTGACTAGCTGACCCGACAAACGTTGTTCACGATTGTCGGGTCAGCTAGTCTTATAATAAACATTCCTAATTATTTTTATTTTTTTTTATACCGAATTATATTTCTCTTACATCTATCTATTGCTGAAGAATGCATTAAAAAACTTGAACATACATGAAACGTTTTCAGGCCGTTGCTGAAAACAGCGGGAGCGAAAAATGTCATTTAACAATTTAATTCCTATAATTAATTCTTTTTTAGTGTTCCGTACCGCAAAAGGAAAAAAAACGGAACCCTTATACGATCACTCATGTGTCTGTCTGTCTATCTGTCCGTCTGTCACAGCTTATTTGCTCCGAACATAATGGACCAATTAAGTTGAAATTTGGTACACGTATGTATTTCTGTGACCCAAACACGGACATGTAATGTACCTACATTAATAAATTTTGAATATTAAAAACAGATAAGAAAATTAAAAAAAAGTTTTGCAAACTGTACAGTGCGACATTTCAAATGAAAGGGCTTACTGTGAGGGGGGTTAAATCTCAAATATATTTTTTTATAAATGTAATCTTAAAATAAACTGTTTTAAAGTTATTTAAGAAAATATACGAAAATTGAGCATTTCCCCTTTATTTCCGTAACTACTAAGCTTAAAATTTTGAAAAAAAATAGAGAATTACTTCTACCTATATACCTATAGATTACAGGAAAACCTATAAGAAGTCTATGGTCTTAAACTAACATGGTAAATCTATCAATATTGTGCGTACAAACTTACATTTACAGTTGGAATGTATGAGAGAACATGTTTTCAGCTACAATGTTATGATTGATCTTGGGATAAATTCATCCCAACTACGGAACCCTTCACTGTGCATGGTCCGCACCCTTCACGCACTTGGCCGGTTTTTTTTTTATTGAAACGGCGATGAGCCATCTAAAATTCTTAATTTCATTGATAAATCCAAAGAAGTAAAAAAATAGGTTTAAATTGAACATCTAATAATTCTAGTTAAATGACTAGACAGTAACTTCGTCACGGTTCTATCAAAATCTTCCCAAATAAACAAAGAATCTTATGATAGACCGCACAATAGACTTCTGTTTATTGAATTCTCTAATTTAATTAAGACGTTAGACAAACAATGGCTTTATTATCCGCATAATAAATCACGTTTTCCTTTCATTCTTGTTAATTTAATAAAAATTGTCGTATAATCAAATTAATAGACGTCAGATCCGTGTCGCTTGGTTGATTTGGAGGATGAGCTATCTGGCGCACTGGACTGCATAAATTTTGATGTTTTGCGTTTTATTAGATGGTCTCAATCAACCGCTAATAAATAACAGGGAAGTATTTAGTTGATCCTCTCAAAATTTATTGACCTTCTAATGATACGCTTTGCTATAAATGAGCCTCTAAAAACTTTTTAGGCTTCTAATGATGTACGATTTTTTAATAAACGAGCCCTTATTTAATTTTCTGGCCTTTTCTCAAAGATGGTTGTAGTAACTTGGCTATATAGTATGTTAGGACACAAAAAGAGGCACATTTATTTTATTACAGTGAAAAGGCCAGAAAGTTAAACGAGCCTGTCGTTTGTTATGAGCCTGTTTTTAACATTCTGGCCTTTTCTCAAAGATGGTTGCAGTAACTTGACGGTTGTAGTATTAAGTATGCTAGGACACCAAAATGGGAATTATTTAAGGCTCATAAAAACGGGCACATTTATTATATTAAGAGTGACCAGTTTTTCTAAGGGCCTATGTCGCCTGAAATAAATGGTATTATTATTTTTAGGAAAACAAAATGTGAATTATTTCGGGTTAGATTGAATAGGTACATACAAGTAGCGGCACGAAACTTTAGCGCTGACCTTGAATTACTTTAAGCGATTTTGGACCTTACTACTGAGACAATACGTATGCGCAAACCGTCCCCCACCACTCCTCCGAGCGCTAGAGATTCGTGCCGGCAGTTGTACTATAATACACATTATTGTGACATTGACATTATTGCGTAGAAAAACCATTACCGAACTACCTACAAATTCCATGCCAAATACAGACGAACACAATCAATTAAAAGAACTTTTTAGCCAAAAAATAAAACCGACTTCCAAAACAAAACACTACAAAGTGAAAAATAACTTTAATTTCGGTAGTCGGTGTCTTGGGTTTTGTATTTTCGTTTTTTGCCACCGACTTCCGAAATTAAAGTTATTTTTCACTTTGTAGTGTTTTGTTTTGGAAGTCGGTTTTATTTTTTGGCTAAAAAGTTTTTATTTTTCACTTTTTAGTTGTGGAACCTACCCCACACTAATTCGTTAATAATTGAGCACAATAATTGTAGATGTAAATAACAGTGATAGGAAGTTATTAAAACACCATCACATCATCCACATAAAATAAGTGAAAAATATACGCATTATTGAAGCTAACTCAAAAACTCCCCAAGCAAAGTTAATAAAATTTATATGGGACCACCTCGGAAGTATACCTTATCAAACAAAAAAAGAATTTTCTAAATCGGTCCATCCGTTTTTGAGTAATCGCGTAACAAACATACAAAAAAAAAAAAAAAACATACAGACGAATTGAGAACCTCCTCCTTTTGGAAGTCGGTTAAAAATAGAAATTTGTCCTTTGGTGTTTTGGACACATAGCACATTTTAATATCTAATGACCTACGGTGTACAGACACCAGCTCATCAAGCTACTACAATCTGTCAAATTTATTTTAATTAATTTTCAACTTTATCGCTACAGAATTAGGTTCAAGGTTGATTGGGAAAATTTGATAGTTTCGGGTAGCTGGCGTCTGTACATACATGCGTTGTGAAAACCAAAATGTAAATAAACAACACTAAGTAAAGTAATCCCAATTTTATAGAATCTAATCACTAAATTTACATCCTCATACGTAAAATCCTATTTCTTATAGGTTGCGAACGATAGACGTAAAACGCGCCCAATATAATGGTTCTCACCCACTAAGTGAGATTAACGTAGCGGTTGAAACGCTAGTCATTCACAATGCACATGCATTCAACGAACACTACCTTTAAGGGCGTTTACAGTTTTATATTGTCTTAAGGAAGAAGCTCCAGGTAGCCCGCGAATTTCAAATTTTCTTACGTTATTTGCAATTTGTAGGTCAGTATTAGGTTGTATGTTGATTAAAAAATGATTCCCGACCATAAAAAATATGTATTTTACAAAATTATAGTCACTAGAATCTGTAGTACAGCTCCTTTGGTTAATATTGTCCTAAATGTCAAGATTTCATGAAATAGCCATTCATTTGGATTATAGGAACTTAGAGAGTTGTATTGAAGATTTTGATTATAATTCTATAAATACAGACTTGTTGTGATCACGAATGATATTCAAATAAACATACAAACGAGGCCTACTCCCTAAGCACGAAGTCCGTAGTTTCAGCCTTCGTAACGGGCGTTTCCTACTCCCTATCACCGACGGACGGATGATTCGTTCGGGGCGCGAACGAAGAATGAATGACGACACAATTTGACAGTTGCCCCTAATCCCGATGTGTTTTTACTCGTCCGAAAAATTAAGTTTGAAACTTGTTTGGACGGCTCCTTATGTCAATTGATACGACATCAAAATAGTTATCGTGCTGTCGACGAAAGTAACAAGTTTAAGAAGAATTCAAAACTATGGCTGCTTTTTAATGCTCGAAGAAGGTTGAAGAGAGAAAGAAAGCTCAAGAAAGAGCGGATGTGACGCTGACGACATTTACGCCAAAACTTTCGGTTGGCGAGTATTCCCAACGTTGAGTTCATAGGGAACTATAGACTCACACGGGAATTGTTCGAGTACTTGTGTAAGGTTATAATACCTCTTTTGCCTGCTGTGTTTTACACAATATGTACACATATTGTGTAAAACACTCGGGCGGGCTTAGAAACACCTTCCCTCAACGAGGAACACCTACAACTAGAGCGCAGTAGACAGAGAGATGAGACTACAACCGCCCTTCAGCAAGGGCAAAGAACGAGTGTAATTGCTGGAACGAAATAGGTATAGAAACATAAATAGTTTAGAAACATAAATAGTTATAAATATAGGCTCAACAAAAGTATTGTTTTTATTAACAAAATGGTTGTTTTTTATTTAGCACCAATTCAAACTGAATCATTTCAACAATCAACAACACACTAAAACAATCAAAACATATAGATTTAATTTTATTTATCTATTGTAGTCTTAAATTATTGCTAATTCAGCTTCTTGCTGAGTCGGCAGCGAGGTGTTGCCGAACACGTGGACGTGCACGACAAGGGTTTAATGCTGTAAACAAAAGAAATAAATAATTTTAGTCAGTGTAATTTTGTGAAACATGATTTACGTAATCTCTTTTCTGCTGAACAATAATACTTACTTCGCTGATTTTTCGTTGGTAACTTCAGCTCCAGTGCCTCAGTGGACGTTGAGGGCTGCTCCTGGGAGCGTATGGGTGAGATGGCTGCTGGGTCTTGTCTTACAGATGGAAACTGTGTAACAACAATTGAATATCGTTGACGGATACAACAAATACCATCGATAGAAAAGTTTGACAAAGATAGAGTTGTATCTGTAATTTATTATTATTTAATCAAAAACAGTCTCGGCAAAGGCTCCATGCAACTTAATTATTATCAGTGTCCTCGAAAGTCCACCTACAGATAAGTATTTGGAGGATGACTGATGCTTTCGAAACCACAGCCGTTTTGATCGCATTCTCCCGTCGTCGGTACGCCTCAATAGTCCGCGAGCCAACTCTTGATTTCGCTCATAAAATTGAGGAGGACTTCTATTTGCGCGCGAGTTGCTACTGGAGCGGATGGGGCCATTTAACAAATTAATCTAATTAATTTTACTAAACTTCCCGGTTACTATGTAAATAAAAAACTTTGACAATTCACTTGAACATTGCCGTCAAAAAGAAAAAAAGGCAGAGGTATCAAAAGGATAGGGCCACTATTCGAACAAAAATGGCAAAATAATTCAATTCTGTATTTAGAGACATGTTAAAACTTATATTGTTAAAAATGTGGTCATTTTCTAACAACAAAATATTAATTTTTGTTTATTATGCTTGAAAATCCCAAAATAAGTAAACCGGTAACCGACCGGTAACATAGCGCAACTCTATCGTCATGAGTCTGTCGTTCACGAAAATAGTCTATGACTCCGTTCCGTTCTGATGAATCCGAAATTATTAGGGTTCACTCCGACGTATCGGACTACCGGACGGGCCCGTTGCTTCGTTGATGGAGTTAGGGAGTAGACCCAATGATGCTGACCTGCAAATTGCAAAAAAAAAAAAAACGTAAGAATATTTGAATTTCGCGGGCTACCTTAGCGCTTCCCCTTAAGGGGGAAGATCCAAGTAGCCCGTGAAATACAAATTTTCTTGCGTTTTTTTGTAATTTGCAGGTCAGTATTAGGTTTTATATTGATTCAAATATAATTCGCGACCGTAACAAACATTTATTTACAGATAGGTTCATATAGGATCATTAGAATCAGTAATACAACTTCGGTCAGAAAAGATTTCATGATATAGTCATTCAATAGAGTAATATGAACTTAGAGAAATATATTATTGATTATAATTCTATATATACAGATTTTTTACGGTCGCGAATCATATTCAAATCAACATACAACCTAATTCCAACTTTTAAATTGAAAAAAAAAAAACGTAGGAAAATTTAAATTTCGCGGGCTACCCTGACGCTTTCGCCTTAACAGTATGTAACTGCATCCAAGAGGATTGATTGCAGCTGCTGGTTTAAGCCAGAAGGGATGAGCAGCAACGTGTCGTATTTAGACAATTCATAATACACACTACAATCACTATAATATATTATAGATCATAGCAGGCATGAGGAAGGCCGTATCAATGAATAATTACGTTTTGGAGGCATCAACAGTAGAAAATATAATAGTAACATTTTTAAAACCGAGCAGTCAAACAGCGCGTCTCTAATTGATGCCAAACTCACCTAGTAAGTACATAACAAAGTAGGAACAATCCAAGTAACCTACGAACTGAAACTGGTGAAACGTCTGCCACTACGATGGGGAATCCGGCCCAATGATTGATGCTCTGTTGGTTTAATTAATCTTGCTCAAGTCGGCTTGGCTTGATTACTAAGAGGTAGCTCTTCGAATATTTGTCGTAAAGTGCCTACTATATGGATGGAAGGAATGCTGGTCGAAATTGTAACATTAATTTGTGAGCAACGTAATTATCTATCAATTATTCAAAAGTTTTGTAATCGAGTTAATAAGTTCTGTTATTTTGTTGAATTAATCATTCAGAAGTTTTGGTTTAATCCTTAAGATGCTTGGGATATTTTTTTTTTAGCAAAGTTAAGGAAGGAAGAGACCTTTCATAATTTTCGTCGTCATTCAACTTCAATTTCGGCTGTCTTATTCAATACTTCCAGTAAAATATTTACCTGAGTATCTATTTGAATAAATGATCACATTCTAGAAAAGTATTTGGTTTAAAAAACATTTTATGTAAAATAGCTAAACCGACTGGTTTAGCTTCAGAAGAATGCAATAAAGTTTGGAGGTCGACAATACAACATACCTGTCGCGTCAGTGCAACGTATATAATCGTTTATATATACACTCCACCTCACCGTTTACACCACCACCTCACCAATCACCTCGTCGTTTATATATATACTACATACCTCGAATATATGATCGATACTGGGTTCAGTAGCCTTTGATGGCAATAGGCTCGCCCTTTATTACATGGGACTAAAAAATAAGTCGCAAATCCCAAAGCCCAATCCTTCGGGTAATACAAAATGGAAAAAAATGGATTTCCTTGTTCTGAAACTAATATTTTTTACCTTTCTTTACAGAACTAGCGACGCTGCTGCACTGTAATTGGCCGCCAGCCGCCATCATATTGGGCACGATTCTTGATTTACCACGAAGTTATTGTTTAAGACGTGTTCTTAGTTATTAACAACGGAAACAAATTCAATAAATGAAAGATATGATTTAAAACCGATAAAAGAGTTTCTTTTAAGCCTTTGTAAGAGAAAGTTTTAAAAAGTATTTCAGTTTTCCAATAAATACAAATATTTTCGCGGTCTATTTGGTTCCTGTACTTTTACAGAATAATAAAATGCTTTATGATTTTATATTTTTAGGGTTCCATAGCCTAAAAATATAAAATCATATTATTCTGATGCAGTTATATTTCATTACTAATAATAATGTCAAGTTGGGAACCTGTTAGTTAATATATTATATCGTCCCAAGTAGAAAAGATATTTGAGCTTCATTGTTACGAAGGTATCAGTATAACGATGACCCAATGAATGAAATCTCTGTTACAAATCGAGCGAAGTACTGCATATCATGCAAGTTAGTCAGGTAATGTATGTATGAATACTGACATTTAAATGTGGTATATAAAGGAGTCCATCTCGTATCACAGCACATTCTTGTGATAAGTGAACTCGTATCAACATGAAGTTGTACCTCGTCATCTTTGTGGTGCTTGCCGCACTTGCATCTATCACTTTTGGCACTCCTACAGTGATAGACAGTAGGTGTCCAGAAGGCCATTTATCGACTAGAGATAAGTGCGAGGGAGAAGACTATGTAAGATAATGGAACTTAAACATCGTATAGGAATAATGGTATTCCCTATTCTTTAAAAACTAATGTTTTTTTTCTTTTTTTACAGAAGTAGCTGGATCAAAGCAAAATATGACTGCCAGCGTTGGAACTGTCGTTCTGCAAATACTATACTATACTGGCAAATCAAGAATCGTGTCCGATTCTTGATTTGCCAATTAGGTATATTTTACACCCGTGAATTGTATCATACTTCATTTATGTAAATTTAATTATTATAAAGTTCAAAATTTATAAAAGGATGTTTTCCATTGGTTGCGACGCCGTACGACGATTCCCTCATTTCCGGCAAAGTATTGAGTATGGTATTTCCATTAATGACCTATTCAGATTTAAGCGATATCACTGTCGCGTATCGCTACCGAGCGCGACCGCGATATCGCATATATCTGAATAGGTCTTTAGAATTTGACAGTTACAGCCCGGAGGATTGAGAGGTGAGGAGGAGAAGGGCAATTGTATAGCTGCCGATCTATTATGTAAAAATCTCACCGTGAAAACTTAGGTGAAACGAGCTCGATGTGCCAATTGCTAGTAATCCCTGGCACCAGCAGTTGCTATTCTGTAAAAATCTCGTCGAGCAGCACGATGGGCCGGTAAGCAGACGGTGAGTCCGTAGGACGCCCCGGCTTCTTAATGAGGACCAGTTTCCCCGTCTTCCACCGAAGTGGGAACAGGCCCCTTTCGAAGCATGCGCTTAGGAGCCCCCTTAGTCAAGGCTCGAGAGCCTTCAAGACCAGAACCCATGCTTTTCCAGGTAAGTCGTCGGGTCCTGGGACGGTATTTTTTGGCATTCAGCCTACGTATGTTTTTTTTTCTTCATAAAATTTTTACTACGTATACAATCATCGTCTAAAGCTTGCTTAGTAGATTACAAAAATATGCAACATTCCATATGGATTCGTTCACTAATAACATAAGAAAAGAAATTAAATAAATATAACAGTACGTACTATAGAAAAACTTATTAGAAAATAGGCTTAGTCGTTTCCACGCTTGCTTCTTGAAGGCAAAATCTATAACTATACTAATATTATAAATGCGAAAGTTTGGATGGATGGATGTTTGTTACTCAGTCACATCAGAACGGATGAACGGATCTTGATGAAATTTGGCACAGAAGTAGATTGTAGTCTCGATACACATAGCATACACTTTTTATCCTGGCAGTATGTTCCCTTATAATTTCCGATATTTACTCGGGTGGAGCTGCGGGCGGCAGATAGTAATAAAAACCGCTAGGTAACCGCAGAAGACGCGGGGCAGTGCGGTCACGGGGGCGGTTGCTGCCCGCGCCTATGTAAGCCGAAGACGCGAGTGCGTCGCAACATAACCGGATAGTTTGCAACTATAGGGCTGGTAGGCGAGGGGGTGGTACCCTCATCTATTATAAAAAACTCCTTATATTGCATGTCTATAGATACTCCATCAATTTCGCACATTGAAGCATCAATCTGTCGAATAGACATGACTGGTCATCCCACCACCACTATTATATCGGCATACATACCCCCGACAAGTAATATCAACTCGGCTAATAGCGAACCTGATATTAACATACTGATGAATATAGATAGCTCTGTCATTATGGCGGGCGATCTTAATTCTAATAGTCATATTTGGCTTAGCCAATCCGAGAGGCAATGAGCTTTCACGCTTATCATCCAAATACAACTTCGACGTCATCGGAACGATGACGCCCATTCATGACCCCGACAACGTAAATCATAGCCCCGATATACTCGACGTTGCGTTTCTACTAACGTGAACCTAAGTTTACGCTCAATAGAAATGATACAAGAACTTGACTCTGATCACAGACCAGTGAACCTAGTTTTATCCTCTCGCACAAGCCTCGCTGATCCTGGTCAACCCGTCCCAACTAAAATTGTAACTGACTGGCGTAAGGTAGAACAACGCCTTAAGCCCACCATGTCAGAATACCTAGACAAAATCCCCGACAACATAGAATCAGCCACAGATGCGTTAGGTGCTATCTACTTACTCACCAGTCACGTACAAACCGCAGTGAACGAAAGCTCACGGCAGGAACCAGTGATGGATGACTACCGCTGGCAACTGCCAGCCGATGTGCGTGTACTGATGACTAAGAAGAATGCAGCTATCCGTGCTTATGACGCCTTCCCCGAAGCCATCAACCTCATTCTTATGCGTGGCTTACAGTGGACTCTTAAGTCACGCATCAAAGATATGCGGGATGAGCGCTGGGACTAGCTCATGAGCACCATAGAACCCTCCCATCAAGCATTTTGGCAACAAACCAAGAAGCTCAAGTCTGATACAGTTACTGACATTCTCTCTCTTGTGAGTCCTAATCAAAGACTAGCCTTTGAAGACGTAGAAAAGGCCGAGTACCTAGAAGCCAACAGCCTAGAAGCCCAATGCTCGCCAAGCTCACTACCAGTAGACTAAGCCGAATCCAATAAACTCATACCTGACGAGCAGTTCGGTTTTCGAAATAAATACTGCTGTATCCGCCAAGTCCACTGCATAGTCAAGCACATAGGTGCAGGGTGGTTACCTATCATAAGTTCGAAAAATATTTGACCGAATTTCATTTCACCTATTTCAACTATTATCGTTTCGTTTTTTTTACGTTATCGAAATTACGTCTGCCACTGTCTCAGTTGACCTATTATATTATATCAATTCGATTTTTTCGTTACTCCGACGTTTCATCTTGTCGAAAAACTTTTTACCGAAGTTACACTTAACCGAAATAACATTTGTTCGAAATATTATGTTTCCGAACATTCATTATACCACTGTTTTAATAAATTTATTATTAATTAATTATTTTTTATTAATGTAATGGCACTTAATAAAACAGTTGATTATGAACAAAAGTGGTTTTAAGTAGCCCCAGTAAGAAACATGCTAACAAGGATGCATGCTTTAAGCATGCAGCATGCAAGCAGGCATGCAGCGTGGAAGCAGGCATGCAGCGTGCTAGCAGGCATGCAGCATGCAAGCAGGCATAATGACACGGTGCTCTAAAGATGTTAAAATAACGCTTTTTAGAGCCTACTGCACTACACTATACACGTGCAGCTTGTGGACTGACTATACGCAAAAGTCGTACGGCGCCCTTCGTGTCCAGTTCAACAACGCGTTCAGGATGATGTTGGCGCTCCCCCGCTATTGCAGCGCATCGGCTATGTTTGCGGAAGCGCGCGTGGATTGCTTCCACGCCACTATGCGCAAGACAGGCACGTCGCTGGTGCGACGGGTGCGGGGGAGCGCTAACAGCATGCTGGCCGCGCTCGCGGGGAGGCTTGACTGCTCCATCATCTCCCACTGTTGTCAGCGACATGTGGCAGGCTGATGCGACCGAATAACCTAATTTTATTCTTTTTTTGTAATGTAAATTGTTAATGTAATTGTAATTAATTTTTATTGTTGAGTTTTGAATTGAATTGAATTTGTAGTGTGTGTATGTAATGTGACTGTGTGAGTGTATTATTTCTATTATGAGTCATGATACTCGAATTAAATGATTTTTATAAATAAGCATGCAACATGCAAGCAGGCATGTAACATGCAGCAAGCATTTTTTCTGTCACGACTCCGGCGCTGCGGGGTTTGAGCGGCCCCACGAGTGCCAATTGGCATTATTTGCTGACGACACAGCTATACTTATATCACTCTGGTCTTCGCACCGAGTCCATATCCTGTGACACCTCCAATCCGCAGCCGACGCTCTAGAGCAATGGTTCAGGAAATGGCGGATTGGAATAAACTCGATCAAACGTGTAGCTGTACAATTTCTCAAATGTGGCAGCGAAGCACATGTCCGTACCAGACCCATCACTATAACAGGCCAAAAGATCCCTTGGGAGCTGAAGACCAAATACCTAGGAGTGACTCTCGATAACCAATTAAAATTCACCGAGCACATAAGAAAAAAAAATCATAGATGGCAGCATACTCGTAGGTAACAATTATGAAATTAACAATCACTAAAAAGCGATAAACGGCAGATTTTGACTGAAGTAAGATTAGTAAAAATCCAAACTTCCTTGTTTAATGTTGATTTATCTATTTACACTCATATTTCACGTATTTTCAACAAAAACTATAAATTAAGCCTTTTACTTCAATCCGAAGCAAATAGTATGTTATAAACAGTTCAAAGTAGCCTTCTGTCAAGCATTTTGTTTTAGAGCTCTTTGCAATAGATGGCGTTTTATTAAAATTGTCATCACCTTTATCACCACGGAATAGAAAAAACCGGCCAAGTGCATGTCGGACCACGCACAGTGAAGGGTTCCGTAGTTTGGATGAATTTATCCCAGGGTTAAAAAATATGTTCCCCCATACATTCCAACTTTTTGAATGTATGGGAGACATTCCAACTGCAAATGTAAGTTTATATGCACAATATTGAGAGATTTATCATGATATTTTAATACCATAGACTTCTTATAAGTTTTCCTGTAAGCTAAGTATGGGAGAACATATTTTTCAACTACAATGTTAAGTTTGTTCTTAGGATTTATCCCAACTACGGAACCCTTCATTGTGCAATCCGACACGCACTTGGCCGGTTTTTTTATTTCAAAATATGCTCTGTTGTATCGGAGATAAGGGGGAGTGGTCAATTTTCGTCTATTTTCTTAAATAACTTTAAAACAATTTATTTAAAAAAAATTAAAAAATACATATTTGAGACCCTCACAGTAAGCCCTTTAATTTGATATGTAACACGGTACAGTTTGCAAAACATTTTTTTAATATTTTTTTTATTTGCCCTCAAAATTGACCCCCTTATTCAAAATTCATTTATTTATGTTACACGTCCGTGTTTGTGTAACAGAAATTCATACGTGTATACAACTTAATCGTTCCATTGGATTTGGAGCAAATCGGCTGTGATAGACACACGAGTGAGCCTATAAGGGTTCCGTTTATTCCTTTGGAGGTACGGAATCCTAAACACAAGTGAATGTGCCCACGCAGCTATCCGTCGTAGTAGTTGTGTCTCTCAATTATGCGGAAACTATGTACAATAATAACATCTCTTCTTCAGTTGTAATAAGTCTTAATTTTGTATGAACAACAAATTCAACTTTGACGAAACAAGCCCGCGCGTGCTCAACTGGAGTGCTAAAAGGGATTCCCCAACGTAATTCTTTCTTACGTTTTTTGCTACTTACAGCCACAGTAGAAATATCATACAGTATTTTATCTTCATGCAAACGGTCGGAACGAGGTAGTTCGCTTTTTCCACCGAGTAAAATACCTAGATTAATAAATAAATAAGTGGATAGGGTGAAAAAGTGACACACGGGTGATCTACCTAAGGTCGCGTTAAAAAACTAGTAGATAGTTTCCTAAGCTAGGCTATCTACTTACTTATAATATGTACTTAGCTACTTACTGAGTTAGACGAAATATTGTTAGGAAATGATTATGAGAGCAATGAATGGTACGTAACTACGTAGTAAGATTTACATTATAATTTATTTTTATAAGTAAGATTTTGTAGTACTCGTAGATAGTTAGAGGATTTGATTGTTGTAGGTAACGCACACGCGATGAGATGGTTGCTAATAAGTAACTAATGCAGAGCGATTCGACATCGGATGGGTGACGAAAAGAATTGTTATCGGGTAGGCTAATAAGTAATGAGCGTTTTAGTTTATAATTTCTAGAATTTTCGAAAAGGTTCGAGAACGTTCTGTAGCAGAGGGTATATAAAGAGCGAGTCGCGCTCATGCGCGTTATTGATAGTTTGGCTATTAGTGCGTTAAAGTTCACAAAGAAATGAGTGTTATTAAAACCCACGTACGACATTGTTTATTATATGAGTTTCAATCTGGGCATTCTGCTGCAGAAGCTACACGTAATATACTCGTATGTCAAAGGATAGCTCACGATGCAGTCTCCGAAGCAACATCAAAGCGCTGGTTCCAACGGTTCCGCAATAACGCTTTTCCTTAACCGATCAACCAAGGTCTGGGCGCCCCGTGGAAATAGATATCGATAAATTAAAACTATTAATCGAAGAAGATCCTCGAAGAACTACACGCGATTTGGCTGTTTAGCTCGAGTGCTCTCATGGCACCATAGAAAATCATTAACATGGTTTGGGAAAGACTTACAAATATAGTGTTTGGGTACCCCATCAATTAAGTAAAGCCGCCGCACATTTAAATGGTTAGATCATCTTGTCACTGGAGATGAAAAGTTGGTTCTCTATGTTAATCACACACGCAAGCGCCAATGGCTGGGATGTAAAGAACAGGGAAAACCAACGTAAAAAGGTGATCTTCATCCTCGTCGGTAGCAAGGTCGACTCCTAGATGGCGTTGTAAAACTACAGTCTCTGGTAATTAGTGAGCCGCTGATGCTGCCACCTGTTAAAAAATGAAGGGAAAAAAATAGCCAGCTCAATAGCCAGACTTAGGGAGGTGTCATTTCTTTGTATGGGATTTGGTATCCGTACGTATAGTATTATAATATCTGTGACATAAGACAGTACGTAACCATGCTACCTTCGCGCTAGGTCGCCTCCACTGTCTAGTTTACTGCGTGTATTGACGCAGTAAACTAGCCCTTAAGTCAAAGGTGCGCATTTACACTACGTGTATACGATACGCCCTATTATGACATATGCACGCGTCGTGTTCGCACACGTTAAAATTACAAACCCTCCAGAATCGATTCATGCGTCGAGCCACGGGCAGCCCCTGAGCGATTTTGGATTTTGACAAACTTAGGAAATAATAACGAATATTGGACTTGAAGAATTTTGTGAAAGACTTTTTTTAATACAATTAGACATTGTTTACCCACTTATTAGTCTGAATTTTACCATATTTTGGCAAATATTTTCGTTGACAACATCAGATTTTAACTTGATTAGGTATTTAGCGATTTCGGATATTTTTTTTTCTTTGGTATTTATATAGCTGTCCTAATAACTACCTAGTAATTTTCTAGTTACTAGATAAATGTCTCTTTTTAAGAAAACCAGGAAAGCTCGCCAATTGACGAAAAAATTTAAAAATGAGCCTCCGAATTCACGTGAAAAAAGATTAAAAATATGAGTGAGAGGATATCCCAATATTACTCCCAGCTTCTTTGGAGGACAAACAAAAGCTATCTCAACAAGCTGTTTATAATATGTCCACTGTAATTATCACAAATACAAGATGAGGAGTCTACAGTTGCTCGTTCCGTTGAAGTTCGCGTCGTGTATCTGTGACAAGTAGCTGTGCCGCGCTGTGCTGACGCGGTTGCGGACGTGATTCGGCAGGGGATGGAATATTTTATTCCATTCTCCGACATCCCGCTCGGTCACAAATCCCGGCCTTGGTATAATGCAGAATGTGCCCACGCTGAGGCCCGAAAAGAGACTGCCTACCAAGCCTGGGTCAAGGCCCGCGACCGCAAAGTTAGAGCGCGCAGGGTTCGCGCGAAGAAGAGAGCCTTTAATTCTGCCGCCAAGTTCTGCAAGCGGGTTTTGCGTAGGGCACGTTTTGACCATGTCGGACATATCGGGGCCAGGCTGGCTTCGCACCCTCCGGGTAGTAAACAGTTCTGGTCCCTGTCTAAAGCGGTTGAAACGAATTTCTGTCGTCCCACTTTACCTCCTATGATGAAACCTGATGGGTCGCTGGCTCACTCTGCAACTGAGAAGGCAAATTTATTTGCATCTCTCTTCGCAAGCAATTCACGTCTGGACGCTGGCTCAAAGCAACCACCTACTGTACCTCATTGTGACTCCTCGATGCCGGAGATCGCAGTACACATTAAAGAGGTCCGAAGAGTATTGTGCAGTCTAGACGTGAACAAGGCCAGCGGGCCTGACGGCATTCCAGCGAGAGTGTTGAGGCAGTGTGCGCCTGAACTGTCTCCTGTATTGACACGTTTGTTCCGCCTCTCTCTTGAAAAAAGAACGGTGCCGAAATCCTGGAAGCTTGCAAATGTACAACCAGTGCCGAAAAAAGGCGACCGTGCAGACCCTGCCCATTACCGTCCGATCGCCATTACCTCCATTCTGTGCAAAGTTTTGGAAAGGGTACTGAACAATAAGTTGCTGAACTACCTTGAAGACAATGATCTCCTCAGTGACCGTCAATATGGCTTTCGCCGGGGACGGTCAACTGGCGATCTTCTTGTGTATGTCACGCACTGCTTTGGCGAAGCCATCGAGAAACACGGCGAAGCACTGGCTGTATCGCTTGACATCTCGAAGGCCTTTGACAGGGTCTGGCACGCTGCTCTGCTCAGCAAGCTTCCTGCTTATGGCATCCCAGCTGATTTTTGTAGCTGGATATCAGATTTCCTTAGTGAACGGGCGATTAGAGTAGTTGTTGATGGCTGCTCTTCTGACCTTATGGCTATTGATGCCGGAGTTCCTCAGGGGTCTGTTCTCTCTGCAACTCTTTTCCTGCTGCACATCAATGACCTGCTTCGGCCTGGTATTGTTGGGTACGCAGATGACAGTACAGTTTCAGAGAGATACTTGTCCAGCGCAAAAACCAGCGGGGCTGAAGTTCGTTCCTTGAGAGAGGCCATGGTAGAGCGGACAGATTTGACCTTAAGCTTTGTCTCCCAGTGGGGTGATGATAATCTGGTCTCTTTTAACGCCACCAAAACGCAGGCGTGTCTTTTTACCGCTAAAAAGAGTCGTTTCGCCCTAACTCCTACTTTTCGAGGTACATCTGTTCCTGTAACTGATCGACTTGAGCTCCTAGGCATGGAGTTGACATCTGGTCTCAACTTCGGCGCCACCATCGAGTACAAGGCCCAAACTGCGGCCAAGAAACTGGGCATCCTAAATAGGGTGAAGCGATACTTTACGCCTGGACAGCTTTTAACCCTTTACAAAGCGCAAGTCCGATCCTGCATGGAGTATTGCAGTCACCTTTGGGATGGATCAGCTAAGTACCAACTAGCCGCGCTTGACTCGGTGGAACGCAGAGCTAAGAGGCTCATTGGCGACGTAAAACTGGTGGATGCCAAGCTTCATTGCTTGGCTCATCGCCGCAAGGTTGCCTGCTTGTCGGTCTTCTACAGATTGTACTTCGGAGAGTGTGCCCGAGAACTCCACGACCTCATTCCACCGGCCCCCTTCTACCACCGGACATCTAGACGCACTGCCAGTTACCATCCCTACCTGGTTGCTATTCCACCAATTCGCACTAAGCGCTTCCAAATGTCTTTTATAATGCGCACAGCAAAAGAGTGGAACTCACTACCTGCGTCTGTGTTTCCGAACGTATACAACCCTAATCTCTTCAAAGTGAGAGTGAACAGGCTTCTTCTGGGTAAGCTCACTCCATCGTCGACTTTGTCTCTGTCACCTCTGACCTAGACTAGAGTCAAGAGCAAACCCATCACAAATAAAAAAAAAAAAAAAAAGTAGTATAACAGTGTTACCGTAAGACCAACTAGACGAATTTGTTTCTTGTAAAATAATAGATGCGCCAACAGTATTTTAAAGAACAAAACTCCACCAAATGCATTCTGGAACAACATGCCCACTATCACCAGCTGAGCTGGAGTGCCTCCACGAAATGGAAATGAGGCTTATCTCACGTGTTCGACTGTTCGTTAAAGTTGTACGTTTGGCCGTTCACGTCAGGCCATTCTTTTCGGACAGCAAGTGAAAGATATATCTGAACAGCTTCCAATTTCCGCAGCCGCGTGAGACAGCTAGAAGGCTTGGCAGTTGGTGTTTTAGATCCACGTAAGCTTATCTACGAGCCTCATGACAAAAAGTCTCTGCAAGAACTAAATCGCCTCAGAGATCTTAACCACAATTTTTTTTTTTAATAATAATAATAATATACTGGGACATTATTCACACACTGTCATCTGATCCCAAACTAAGCAGAGCTTGTACTATGGAAACCAGATAACTGATATACTACATATACTACTTTTTTTTCGTAAATACATACTTATATAGATAATTACACCCAGACTCAGAACAAACAAACATGTTCATGCACACAAATTTTTGTCCTGGATGGGAATCGAACCCACGACCTGCAGCATGATAGGTGGTATCTTAACCAACCACGCCAACTGGCCTGTTAACAATTAAAAAACCAAAATAAAAATAAATTATTAAAATATTAAAAAACACGCTTGACTTGTCAAAATGTGAAAACCAATCTTTTCATTGCAGTCGGGGGACGGTTCCTTGCAGCTTTCAAGTTCTCAGACTTCGCTGAAAAGATTGGTTTTCAGTTTTCCCCTTTTTATGCACAATGGCGGTTTAATTGCACAGTAAATATTATTATAATCTATTTAGTAGTTACTTTGTGCCCATTCCGCACTAAAATCATTTATGATTGTTTTTAATTTTTTAGTTCAATTTTTTAATTCACTTTTTGACAAGGCAGGCATGTTTATTTAAATTTCAAAAATTTTTTTGCCTGCATAGTTTTCGACTTGATGAAAAATGTAAAAAAATACCGTTCTCCCCCTTATCTCCGAAGTTTGCATAGAGAAAAATGTGAAATTATTCTGTGTGATAGAAGTTTATGTAAGGATTAGAAAAAATAAAACGATGTCTCTAAACACACTATATATACAGGGTGGCGATTAGGTTATCACATTAATTGAAACTACATATTCAGGACATGACTGTGGTCCCTAGCGTTGAAATTTTTTGCCAGTTATTATAAAAAAAAAAATGCTATTCCATACATTTTGACCACGTAGGTATTGCACTTTTATAGGAAACAACAGTTTTTTTTTTTATAATAACCAACGAAAAATTTCAACGCAGTGGGTTCCAGAATCATTTACTGAATACGGGGTTTCAATCAATGTGATAACCTAATCGCCACCTTGTATATAGCACATTTTATATAAGATGGTACCGAACCCTCGGTGCGCGAGTCCGACTCGCTCTTAACCGTTTTTTTTTTAATTTGAGATGGGTTTGCTCTTCAATTCTAGGTAAGAGGTGACAGAGATAAAGTTTATGACATTTTGGATAGTTCAAAGAACTAAATGAGATAAGGCCTCATCAACCTCCAGAATATCATCGGGTTTAACTGACTCAGCAACAATTTCCGACAGTTTCAAATCCAACATCACCTAACATCCTAAGTCTAGCTCATTCAAATTCAAATCCCTCGGTCATATATGCAGTGTAATAATTAGCTGTCAAAACTTTGAGCGCTAAGCAGTATGACAATATTATCCTGGTAACAGTGTGGCGGCATCTACAACGTCACATGCAAACTACGCATCAAAGACCTGACGTCACACAAATCCTACATCACGCAAGCAGAGTCTACCGTTTTGCGGTGATTTAAATGTTAACTTATTAGAAAAGTCAGGTTCTTGTAGTAAAATAATAAGTCTGTTTCAGTCATACAATCTTGTAAACCTATTTTTGGAGCCCACAAGAATAACCCCTACTAGTGCCACATGCCTAGATAATATTTATACAGATGTTAATCCAAGCCATAAAGAAATTATAAATTTACTAGATTCTGATCATTGCGGGCAAAGGATTAGTATCCAAAACCACAACCACAACAAAGTGGCTAAAAAGGATTCATTGTTAACCCCAAAACTACAAGTCGCTTGGAAGCTTTTAAAGTTAAACTAATTAATAAATAAACAGTTTTGGCTATTCATACTGATCCTAATCATCTATATGATGATTTTTTTAAATATGTACTGTCTACAATTTAATCTCATCTTTATTCCCAAGACTATCTCGGTTAATAGTAACGCGTCTTTCAGTGATTGGGCTACCATTGGTATTCATAAAAGTAGAACACGGCTTTATGAACTATACAATGAAAGGTCTTTTGTAAACACTGCTGAATTTAATTTATATGTTAGAAATAATTCAAAATTATATAAAAAAGTTTGTTGTATGGCCAAGTCGCGTTATTTGAGTTCGAAGATTAAAAACAGTAGTAATGTAATTAAAACGACTTGGACTATTATTAATAGTGAAACGGGAAGGTCTAATAACCGAAGTGCTGACTACAGCCTGTCTATTAATGACAACATAATAAAATCAGACTCACAAGTCGCCGCGGCCTTTGAAAATTTCTTTTCAGATAATTTCCCGTTTCAACTACTAAATCCCTAAACTCATCAACTTCTGTTGCTGAGTCTTTGCTTAAGGAAAATGTTAATGCTTGCGATTCGGAATTTAATTTTGAACATATTACCTGTAGAGATATAATTAAAACCTTTCACAGTTTAAATGTAAAAAAGACAGCAGATCTGTGGGGTAATTCTGTAGAAGTTGCTAAGTCTATTATTGACATTGTAGCACCTACTTTAGCTCTTATCTTAAACAACTGTATCGACTGTGAGGAGTTTTCTGACCTTATGAAATATAGTAAAATAATACCTTTGTTTAAATCAGGTAGTACATCAGACCCCACAAATTATAGACCTATTTCTGTACTACCTACGTTTAGTAAAATTTTTGAGAAATTAATTTTAGACCAATTGCAAAGATTTTTTAATAAACATAAATTATTACATAACAAGCAGTTCGGTTTTACAAAGGGTCGTTCAACTACTGATGGCGGTGTTGAACTTTTAGGACATATTTATAATGCATTTGAAGACAAATGCGATGCCTTGGGCATCTTTTGTGATTTGTCCAAGGCATTCGATTGCGTTCTTCATGAAACTTTAATCAGGAAACTCCGCCATTACGGGATCCGGAACACCGCTCTGGATCTTCTTACTTCATACTTGAGTAATAGGATTCAGAGCGTTGACATTAATGGAAAAAGATCGCCCAGATCTATAGTAACAATGGGGGTCCCACAGGGCTCGATTCTTGGTCCTTTCTTGTTTCTTATTTATATTAGCGACTTGCCCTACCTCATAAAGGATAATCATGATATAGTTTTGTTTGCGGATGATACTTCACTTTTGTTTAAACTTAAACGTCAGCAGCTGGTTACTGACGATGTAAACAGAGCGATCTCAAAAGTAGTTCACTGGTTCAATGTTAATAATTTACTCCTTATTGAAAAACAAAACCAAATGCATTAAGTTTACGCTACCTCACGTTAGGCAGGTGAAAACTAACGTTTTGATAAAAGGCGAAGAATTGAATCCTGAAGATAGCACAGTATTCTTGGGCTTAACTTTGGATGCTAAGCTTCAGTGGGGAACACATATAGATAAATTGTCAAAAAAGCTAAGCTCCGCAGCATACGCTGTTAGGAAAATTCGTAATTTAACCAACATAGAGACAGCCCGTTTAGTGCACTTTAGCTATTTTCATAGTATAATGTCGTACGGTATTCTGTTATGGGGAAATGCAGCCGACATTCAAACTATCTTTGTTTTGCAGAAAAGAGCTGTTTGATGCATTTATAAATTAAGTCCGAGACAATCTCTCAGAGAGAAATTTAAGGAGATTAATATAATGACTTTGCCTTCTCAGTACATTTTTGAAAATCTTTTATATGCCCATAAAAACATTAAATTGTTTAAAAAATACAGTGATATCCACAATATAAATACTAGGAACAAACACAAATTTGTTGTACCTCCAACAAGGCTCAAGAAAATAGGTGGCTCATTCAGGTGTCAATGTATACGCTTTTATAATAAACTTCCAAGCCACGTTCAAGATCTGAGCCTTAATAAATTCAAATAATTCATTAAACGCAAGTTGTGTCAGAAAGCTTTTTATACCGTTAAAGATTTTATTGAGGACAGAAAGGCTTGGGATTGAACTGCTCCAAATTTTCTTTTTTCTCTTTTTATTTTTGCATACTGAATGTTGACATGAATATTTACTTTGTAAAGTATTATATTATTTTAATTTATTGTGAATGTGAAGACTATGTAGGTCATTGCATTTTTTTTTTGTTTGTTTAATTTTTTCTCTCAGTTATTTTTAATCATGGTCTGGCAGTTTGAGTAATTTATGCGGCCTACCCCAATGTCCTTTCTTTGGTATTGTTCGTCGAATCGTTGAGCTCCTTAAGTTCTGAGTTCAGCTGCGCGATTACTGACAAATGCGTGCACTGACTGGACAGGTCCTCACAATCTGTGCGGTTCTTTCCTCAAAAGACCATTTCAGACACCAATCTACATACATACTCACGCTCCTCATTTTGGCGGCATCTGGGAAACCGGAGTCAAATCTGCAAAATTCCATATAAAAAGAGTTATGGGAAATACCCATTTTACCTTCGAAGAAATATCTACGCTTATCGCACAAGTGGAGGCCATTCTGAACAGTCGCCCCTTATGTCCTTTGTCCTCATCTCCTGATGACTAGCTCCCTTTGTCCCCAGGGCACTTCCTTATTGGAAGACCACTGAAGGCACTACCTGAACCCGGATTAGAAAACTTGAAAGAAAGTCACCTGCAACGATACACTCGACTGCAACAAATTCATCAGCATTTCTGGTCACGTTGGCAACGTGAATATACAGGGTCAACTTTTTTCAAGTACAAAAATTTAAACAGAACGTCTATCTATACGATAGAAATACGGTCCTAGCATTTTATTTTATTTTTTTTTCAAATAATCAGGCTAGTTTTTTTTTAGTTTTTCTAACACAAAAATTACAATATTTTTAAAAGCATACTGTATACCGACTCAAATGTTCTGGGTTTACACCTCCAAAAAACCCAGGGTCATTAAACCCGGTATTACGTCATCGCTCTTTGACTTTTTAAACAAAATGGTTTTAGGTGTTCTTCTTGTTTTTTTTTTTTTTTGGAAACTAGCGTATAGAAATGTATTATTTTTTCAAGAAATGTCTATCTTAATGAATAATATAAGTTGACCTTATATACACGAGCTACAACAACGACTGAAGTGGAAGACGAACACAAAATCCTTAAAAATTGGAGACTTCCTTCTCCATGAAGAGCATGTACCTCCATTGTGTTGGCGTCTTGGACGGGTTACTAGATTATTCCCTGGCCCGGATGGAGTATCGAGAGTGGCTGATTTGAAGACCACCAAAGGCGTTCTATGTCGACCTATTATCAAGCTGTGTCCACTACCTACAGCTGAAGATCTCCAGTTGAAAGACAAGCCTTTCAACGGGTGGGAGGATGTTTAGGCTCCCCTGCTGACCGTGTATTAGCAGCGTATGCGTCTTAAGTATACTGCCTACAGAATTCAGTGTGTGTAAAAACTTTTGTAGATTCACTTCGTCTCTAGCCACCCGCACACGCGGTCTAAATATTTTCAATTTTGTATATTTAAGAAACCAAATTTCCAAAAACTCATCCTTTATGTCGTAATAGACAGACACATTTCGAATATGTTAGTAACGTAAGCTAAGTTTCAATTTTGAGTTTAACCGATATAAGATTTCCACATTCTTAAAATTCCTGAAAAAGATAGACCTTAGACCTTATAACCAGTGTCATAATTTTGCGAGACACCAAATTCACACGAAAAACTATCATTCTCGACTATTGGGGATATAAGAGGTCGATTTTATGGCATCCTTAAGTGCTTTCTGACCGTCATTTTCTTTTTCAATCCTAAAAACTAGCCCCAAAGGTCGATGGGCCACCTGCGACATTTGCGTGTTCCAATCAAAACGTTTGATGTTATGTCTGACCCTATAACAGCCAATCTATTATTTATAACATCTAAATATACTTATATTTCGATTGTACGAACAATTATTTTAATTAGATGATAGGGTTTCAACGACTTAGTTTTTAGTTTACTTGTGATAGGTTGTTTTTATTATTATTTGAGATGGGTTTGCTCTTGACCATAGATATCGTTGACTGTAGTCTAAGTCGGAGGTGACAGAGACAAAATCGACGATGAAGTGAGCTTACCCCGAAGAAGCCTGTTTACTCTCAGTTTGAAGAGATTAGGGTTGTATGCGTTCGGAAACACAGACGCAGGTAGAGAGTTCCACTCTTTTGCTGTACGCATTATAAAAGACATTTGTAAACGCTTAGTGCGAATTGGTGGAAAAGCAACTAGGTAGGTAACTTGCAGTGAGTCTTGTTGTCTGATGTTAGAAGGTAGAAGATGGTAGAAAGAGGGATAGTATAAGGTTTATGTTTTTAAAACAATTTACCTACCAAACTAAAGTTTAGATGAATATTTAAATAAAAAATATATAATATTTAATATATAGGTAATAATATTAATATTTATGAGATAACAAGTAATTTAATGTCTATTGCCTTTAAAATCTATATCCTGTTTACGAACTAAGATTATCTATCAGTCAGCAAGGTACCTAACGGGGATGACTGCTCAGGTGCAAAATTTAAGTATAGTCGTATTTGTAGGCTAATTTAATTTATCACACCTCAATGATCACTACAGGTAAATTCGTATTTACTCACTAAATGTTGAGCATTCCCCTCCGTTCATCAACAAGAACAATCTTTATCTCACAATTCCTTCCTGTGGTTCCCTAATGTCGCCAACTCAACCGTTATTATTTAAGCATACATAAATACATTCATAATGACCTATATTGGAAGCCATCCAACGTCTCCCGATGGATTATTCACAGCTCGAATGGAAATAAGAAGTCTTGCAATCTTTTTTTATAGAGCAAGTTTTTCCAAAGTTTTAAAAACATTCTTCGGGAAGATTCAGCTCAGCTGCATGAATCTCTGCAGACTATAAAGTTGATAAATCTTAACTAGATATCTAACCTAGTTTGCATCTAATTTATACTGTGATCCCACTTCTAGATTTTAGATCTACCACCACGATATTCATAAGGCGTACTAGGGATCCATATTTCCTGAAAATGTAAGTACATGATTGTTCTTTCAGCTTTTGTCACGAAAATAGATAGCGTAATATTAAGTACTCTTACGTAACATTTCCTGTCAAACAAGTCTTTTGCTTTTAAAGAATAACGATATTTTGTAGGTCCATCCCCCAGAACAGATAAAACTCTCTTTTATCTGTTTTGTGGTCCATCCAACGCATTCTGTCAGCCCCGCTAGTGACCTTGTTTACTAAGGTTAGAGTGACAACCCACCGTTCACCGTTCTAACCTACTTAACCTAACCCGTTTGGTCAGAGTATCCTAGCTTAGTTACTGCGACCACCAAATCACCTGGAGCGTGGTTGGTCACCGTTATAACCTACTTAACCTAACCCGCTTGGTCAGGGTATCTTAGCTTAGTTACTGCGACCACCAATTCACCTGGAGCGCGGTTCGTCACCGTTCCAACCTACTTAACCTAACCCGTTTGGTCAGGGTATCTTAGCTTAGTTACTGCGACCACCAATTCACCTGGAGCGCGGTTCGTCACCGTTCTAACCTACTTAACCTAACCCGTTTGGTCAGGGTATCCTAGCTTAGTTACTGCGACCACCAATTCACCTGGAGCGCGGTTGGTCACCGTTCCAACCTACTTAACCTAACCCGTTTGGTCAGGGTATCTTAGCTTAGTTACTGCGACCACCAATTCACCTGGAGCGCGGTTGGTCACCGTTCTAACCGACTTAACCTAACCCGTTTGGTCAGGGTATCCTAGCTTAGTTACTGCGACCACCAATTCACCTGGAGCGCGGTTGGTCACCGTTCCAACCTACTTAACCTAACCCGTTTGGTCAGGGTATCCTAGCTTAGTTACTGCGACCACCAATTCACCTGGAGCGCGGTTGGTCACCGTTCCAACCTACTTAACCTAACCCGTTTGGTCAGGGTATCTTAGCTTAGTTACTGCGACCACCAATTCACCTGGAGCGCGGTTGGTCACCGTTCCAACCTACTTAACCTAACCCGTTTGGTCAGGGTATCCTAGCTTAGTTACTGCGACCACCAATTCACCTGGAGCGCGGTTGGTCACCGTTCTAACCACTTAACCTAACCCGTTTGGTCAGGGTATCCTAGCTTAGTTACTGCGACCACCAATTCACCTGGAGCGCGGTTGGTCACCGTTCTAACCCACTTAACCTAACTTGTTTGGTCAGGGTATCCGAGCTTAGTTAGAGCGACCAACTGTGAGAAAAGGCCAGAAATAAAAAAAAAGGATCATTATTTTACTTAAAACAATGTGCACCATTAGGAGGTCAATAAGTTTTTAGAGGATCAGTTAACTATTTAACCAGACCCTATGTTAACCGAAGCAAGAATTAATGTCTAATCTCGTACTTACCTAAGTTTACCCGTAAAGAAGAAAGCTAGTTTTAACCCAACCTTTTTATTATTTTATTTTTTTTCTGTTGAATTCTGTGATTCATATTTTATTTTATTTGATTTTGTTTAAAATTAATTTGTGTTTTTTCATTATTATTATTTTGTACCTTTACTGTTTTGCTTTTCATTTTGTTTTTCTTTCTATGATTTTCGTGTATTGTATTTTATTTTAATGTTTTCGTCCTTGTCTTCCGTATTGTACCTATCTAGATAATATTTGAATGGTGTGGTCGCCTACAGTTGAAAGCGCACACTTGTATTAGTCCCCGTTTATGTAAACATGATGCATATAATTGTGTAGCCTCTATAGACGATCAAATAAATTAATTAATAACCATAATATCGTATCCAGAACCCCATTTTCTATTAACCACGAGGCCTTTATCCCCTTAAATTTCAGCCACACATGATACTATAAAGAGAGAAACATAGGTAGACGGGATAATTAGGCAACCTATTGCCGGCCATAGCTTTCACGTGCAGTTTGAACACGCTGCGATCATCAGATTGCACGTCACTACCGCCTTTATAATCACGGATATTGGGAACTACTGGAAGCGGGAATTATTTTGTATAGATACACATTTCGTTAGGTTCGTGCTGTCAACTGTCAACTGACGAATGCAAAAAAATAACAACAATTAAGATGGTTTCACTTAGGAATTAGCGCTAGCGATGATGATTTTTATGCAAACAACACAACTTCAATATCAATAAATAAAGCATAGTTAGCTCTATAGTTAATAGTTACCTATGAGGGCCTTAAGCACACCTTTTTTTTGGGTGGGAAATTATCAAATACTTTTCCCGCTCTTCGTGTCAGACTTCTACTGACTAAAACCCACCCGTGATCCTTCAGTTGCCTGTGCTAGGGCTACGATAACTTGCCAGGGCCAACTAATAGCTACCTACCTGTTACTTGTTACGTACCTATCACAATTATCAAAATTACGTCCATCTAATCCTTTATCTATTCAAATAGTAAGATATCAATAGCATAACCACATTTCGCAATAAATACAAGATGTTGACTAAATCAACAGCGTCCTCAATTTCGCCTGATTCCACACAGAGCAAGCACCCTTTGCCTAATTAACTGGAAGACTATTCCATACATCAGAACGTTTCTGGTTCACTTAATACACTGAACTGTTCGGAATGTTAGAACCAAGGGTTTTACTCGAAGTTATTTTGGAATATTAAGTACTAGCTTTTGCCATAGGCTTCGCCCGCGTGGATGTTGGAAATTATCCCACGGGAGCCGTATATTTTTCCGGGATAAAAGTATCCTATGTGCTATTTCAGACAATAATCTATCTCTGTGATAAATTTCATCCAAATCCGTACAGCCGTTCCGGCGTGATTGAGTAACAAACATCCAAACATCTTCAGAAACTTTCACATTTATAATATTACTAGCTATTCGCGCCCAGCGTCGCCCGGGTGAATTACATGTCACTCTCTATCTCTAGTGGTTAAGGCAAGGGTTTCATTGTATTAAAATACAAAAATACCATCCAAATTTCTGACTTTTTTTTTTGTGAATTTTCCAAAAAAAAAAATCTGTCATACAAACCTTGTCCTGAAAAATAGAAACACAATAAAAAAAGAATTAGCTAAATAAGTGCAATCGTTCTGAAGTGATGCGCGTACATACATTCTGCGATTGATTTTTATTTATATAGATATTAGTAGAATATTGTAGAGATCAATTAGATGGCAAAAACCTTTTCTTCTTTTCTTCAAAGACATTTAATTTTGGTTTGCTATTCTTATACATTCAATTATGTCTGCCTCATTAGCCTAGCGGTCGCAAGCGCTACTGCTAAGCATGAGGTCTTGGGTGTGCTCTTGAGGTCAGAGGTGACAGAGACAAAGACTACGATGGAGTGGGCTTACCCAGAAGAAGCTTGTTCAGTCTAACTTTGAAGAGAAAAAAAAAACATAGTCATAGTTTTAGTATTACAGTAACTAAAAAATATATTGCATTCGCAATTTTGAACAAAGACAAAGCAACGCTAAATTTCAAAATTCGAATTTTCCATGGATGCATGGAAAATTTGAAGTTCCTAATTGTTTCCTACGTAGGTAGGCAAGTCATAATCACAGTTGTTTATTTAGTATAAAATATTGATTTCAGTTGCTTTTCGTAAATTGGCAGCCAATTTCAACATGATTTTATTTTGGTGATGGCTTATAAAAAGGTCAAGTAGACGAAGCAAAAGGATGTAAGTATCACAGCGTTCAGTGGGCCTAGCCAAAGTAACATTCGATTAGGGATGACGCTAGTAGCAACGGCAAAAATGTATGGGGTTGACAGAAGCTATCGAAATGTCACGTGATCATAAATCAGCATTTCCATAGAGATGCGCGTCGATAGCGATTGTAGAAATAGAATCGCTCCGAAGCGAATGCCATTTGGCTAGGCCTACTTTTGTTTCGACCTATCCCCAAAATGGGAATTCGGCGTGAGATTTATGCATTTTAACTTAACCTCTCAAGTGTCGATGATATGCCATTGGATCTTAAGAAAAACCTTTATATAATATGTATATAAATGTCATATATATATAAACGTAAAACACCATTATCCTATGGCGGCCGCGGGTTTACAGTAGTTGTGAACCTATGGGGTTCCTTAAGTATATAGCGGACACTTGAGGGGACACATTATCATCATCATTCTTTTGCCCTTATCTCAATTTATTTGCTCGGCGCAACATGTCTTTTCCTTCCATACTCGTCATCTCGCTAATCACGCCCTTTCTAGCAATACCATCTTTTACACAGTCCATCTATCGTTTGTTTGGTCTTTTCCACATTCAAACTCAAAACGTTGCTCACGACATTTTCTTCACTCCTCCGTATTACAAGCCCCTAAACATGACAACCGATTTCCACACAACTTTTCATTCACTGGTTCCATATTTGTAACTCCAATAGTTTCCCAAGACTTGTCACATCTAGCCACACGCGCTCAATGATAGTTCCCGCTTGATTTATGATGTGGCGTATCAAGCCGAGTGAAGCCGGGATCATGGCGCTAATGATTGATTACTTCGCAACGTCCAAGCTTCTTGACTACCTTTGAGCTTTCAATGTCTGGTTTTCCTTGATGAATATAGTGGAGGCAAAATAAATGTCAACGGTCAGATTTGGACGAAGAATGTTTTGGCACGTACCGTTGTAAGGAAAGATGGTGCTTATTTAAATCATTTTCCATTTTTTGCACAAGTTATGAAAAAAACCGGCCAAGCGCGTGTCGGACCACGCACAATGAAGGGTTCCGTAGTTGAGATAAATTTATCCCAAGATCAAACTTAACATTGAAGTTGAAAAACATGTTCGTCCATACATTCCAACTGAAAATGTAAGTTTGTACGCATAATATTGAGAGATATACTAAGTTATTTTAAGGTATAGAATCATTTTCTTTATTTTTTTTTTTAATTTTAGGCTCAGTAGTTTTGGAGATGGGGAATGGCAATTTTTGTCTATTTTCTTAAATAAATTTAAAACAATATATTTAAAAATATATAAAAATATATCTATTTGAAACCCTCACAGTAAGCCCTTTCATTTGATATGTACAGTACACACAGTACAGTACAGTACACATAACACACAACACACACAGTACAGTATACACGCACGGTACAGTTTGCAAAAACTTTTACTTTTATTTTCTTATTTGCCCCCCAAGAGTGACCCCCATATTCAAAATTCCTTTATGCTACACTTACGTGTTTGGGTCACAGTCATTCATATGTGTACTAAATTTCAACTTAATCTGTCTATTAGATTCAGAGAAAATTCGCTATGACAGACGGACAGAAAGACACACACATACATACGAGTGATCCTATAAGGGTTCCATTTTTCCCTTGTGAGGTACGGAATTTCTTAATGCCTAGGCATTCTCTATCTACCAGTCTACCTTAAGGAGTTACAAATACTAAACTAGGTGCAGATCTATTATAGATCGATAATATGAAAATAATTAAGTTACTATGTATACCTAATCATAAATAATTAATGATAGTCCTTTAGACTGTATTTCGGCCATGGCAGCCAATCTTAACGGAGACCAGCCTTCGGCGTGGGAGATATTGTAGTGCACAAATGTTTGCGCAGACACAGGCACACTCCCTCTTTCCTCACGCTCATAGTCCGATGGGACTCCCCAGCTAAAGCACTAGCAAGTGGTGAAGGGCGGGCGTTTTGGGGGACTGTCTTATGTAATTTTGACGTTCAAAAAGTGCTGATTCTCAGCCTAGTTTGAATAAATGACTTTTGATTTTGATTTTGGACGGCACGCAATCCGACACTCTGAAGAGAGATCAGACGCAGGATCAACGACTTAACGCGCTTTCCGAGGCTCGGGTGTATCACACCGCCAACTACCAAACTTCGAGCTGTTACTAAGAAATTCATAAATGGAAAACCCAATAACACTTTGCCTGACCTGGGAATCGAACCTAGGACCCCACGCTCAGCACTCGAGCTTGTGACCATGAAACCAACGGGGCCGTCAAGCAGTTATAACATAATCAAATAATTACGTTTCTAGAATTTAACATTATGATTAAACACAGTTTTAGCCGATATTAATCGACATAACTATTATTTTTGTAATCAGTATTTAGTAACAAAATAATTAGCCAGTTGTTTGCTCTTGAGCTAAGTACGGAAACTAGATTTACTGCTACTTTCGCCTTTGCCGTTGTCAAAGGTTATAATGGACTTCTCAATCAAATCTGTCTAGCCTTTTCCCAACTATGTTGAAGTCAGCTTCCAGTCTAACTGGATGCAGCAGTTGCATCTCGTCATCAGCCAAAATTCAACCATTAGTTTAATCATTGGTCGAGGTGACTCAGGAGGGATCAAAAAACCGGCCCTAAATCATTGCAAATTTTCTACAATAAATTTTTACGACGGCCTTTTCCTTTTCTTGTCGATGCCAACGGTACTTTGATTGAATATATAGAAATTTTATTTTATATAATATAGAAATTATTATTATATTGTTTAAGCCCAATAGGCAGCCACATTCATTAATGCATCAGTGGCTTTCTTTAGGTTACACATAAATTATGACGTGCCGATCCTCCAAAAAAAAAATTACCAAAGTAATATCAGTATATCATCCAGCAGGACTCAACAGGGCCAATAATGGGCCGTTATTACTCACAGTAAGGCGAGAAATTCGACTGGCCTCCTCGAATAAATGTCAGATCTCCATAGCTTAAGTAGAATAAACAACGGACCCACAATCTGGAATCTGGACCGAAAATAGTGGACGTGGAATGGAACCAATAACGATAAATAATGATGCGGATTGGAACACAATATCGAGCGACGACAGTTTAAAGAAATTGGAAACTTACTAGATATTTAGGTACCTATATATTTAACTAAAGTAAGTACAGAATACCTTGTCCTGTATTTGAGTGAAAGAAGCAATGCTTGTTCAGAATCTATGATATATCGACATATATCCGTATTACGTACATAGTATTAAATCAAAGTCGCATTTTGTGTCTGTCTGTGTGACCCCTTAGATCTTCTAATCTAGCAACACAATGGGTTTTGATGCAGTTTTCACCATCAAAATAAAAAAAAAATCAAGCAAAATTAAAAGTCATTTATTCAAACTAGGCTGAGAATCAGCACTTTTCGAACGTAAATATTACTTAAGACAGTCCCCCAAACTTCCCGCCCTTCACCACCTCCTAGTGCTTTATAGCTGGGAAGAAGAAGTGGCGCATACAAACTCCCCAGCAGCACAGCATTTTGTTCAATTAAAAATTTGATTCTACACAATTGTACGCAAAATAATTTAGGTACATTATGCAACACAAAACATTAAATTAAATCCTATCAAAAACATAACATGTACAAGTCTCGCAACGCAGTTTTTCTGCCGTAAAAAGTTGTAAAATCGAATGTAAAACAAGTCGATTAATCAGGACCTACCTATCTATGGGAGAAGCTATCCATAAATTAATACCTTGTTAGTTAGCTAACAACATTTTATAGTAACCATATCAATATTACATTTCTTTATTTCTTTAATAAATAGAGTGACTTCACAATTGCACACAATTGGTTGGATAATGTTATGTTTTTAATGGGATCTCATTGCTTTTTAGGGTTCCGTACCTTAAAAGGAAAAAACGTAACCCTTATAGGATCACTCGTGTGTCTGTCTGTCTGTCTGTCCGTCTGTCACAGCCAATTTGCTCCGAATCTACTGGACCGATTAAGTTGAAATTTGGTACACGTATGTATTTCTGTGACCCAAACACGGATGAGTAACGTTAATAAAATAATTTTTAATAGGGGGTCAATTTTGGGGGGCAAATAAGAAAATTTAAATTGATAGGGCTTACTGTGATGGTCTAAAATAAATATTTAATATAATTTTAAAATAAATTGTTTTAAAGTTATTTAAGAAAATAGACGAATATTGACCATTCTCCCCCCCCCCCTTATTCCGAAAATAAAGAGCCTAAAATTTAAAAAAAATACAGGAAATAGTTCTATACCTATAGATTACAGAAAAACCTATAAGAAGTCTATGGTCTTAAAATAACATGGTAAATCTCTCAATATTGTGCGTACAAAATTACATTTGCAGTTGGAATGTATGGGAGAACATTTTTTCAACGACAATGTTAAGGTTGTTCTTGGGATAAATTCATCCCAACTACGGAACCCTTCATTGTGCGTAGTCCGACACGCACTTGGCCGGTTTTTGTAGGTAGTTTTCCTTTTTTATTTTCGGGTGTCTTGTGCCTCAGCTGCTGGCTTTCTCAAACCCCACTCTCTGTCTCTGTGGGCTTTTCTCAGAGGCTTTGATGTATTGATTTTCGACCAGTCTGGACGGTTAATGCATCAAGTCTATTAAAAGTGTAATAAAACGTAGGTAGCTATGCATTTGTATTTCAGTATTGTTGTATATCAGTATTGTTTTTAAAAGTGCTAATTACCTATTTCATTAAACTTCATTGAAGCCTAATTTAGAACTGTAAAAGTAACTTTGTAATTACATAATATACATACATACATAATATATCTAATGGGATTTATATAGTTCACAAAGTTACTTATTTAGATTGTATATCTAGAAAATAGGACTAAGAACTCGGAATGTCAGAGTGTTTCCTTGCTTTATAGGCTAAACAATAACTGTGTTCAAAATTTGGAGCTTGTGGGTCTGCTAGAAGTACCTTAGAATTTTGATGATCGGTGAGTCAGTGAGAAAATTAAGGAACTTTGACTTGCAATAATTCTTAAACAACTGGTTTAAAAATAATGTAATTTGGATGTATGTCTATAGATGTAATGCCCTCTTGGTCACTGAAAATTTAGACTTCTAGTTTTCCACAACAAAAATAATGGTACGGCCGTGCCTTTGTTTTGCTCGACTTGGCGGGGGCACTTCCGTGCGCCCAGATTAAATTATTTGCCAGAAGTCAGGTAGCACACACCAATATACCATCATTCTCCGGCCCTTATCCCAATTTATTTGGGGTCGGCGCAAAATGTCCCTGTTTTCCATAATTCTCTATTAGTCTTCATTTCGGTAGTCACCCCATTTCTATCCATATCATCTTTCACACAGTTCAACCATCGTTTCTTTGGTTTTGCCCTACTTTTGTAGTCATCGACATTCATACTCAAAACTTTCCTCACATTTTCTTCATTCCTCCGCATCACATGCCCATACCATGACAACTGATTTCCGCACAACTTTTCAGTCATCGGTGCAACTTTCAGACTTCCCTTACACGCCAATATACCAATAAAAAAAAACTATACTCAAGCAGAAATAAAAATACAAAACTAAAAACGTAAACAGAATCCTCCAGGCATGAAGGGCGTGCCCACTTACATAATTATGTGTAGTCACAAATGATAAACTAGGACCATCGAAGTACAATAAATAATAAATAAATAGTAAATGAATAAGTAACAAATAAATACAATAAATAATTTATATTACATCACTTAGAACAATTAATTCCGGAAGGTTTATGAGTAGTAGATATATAAAGTTTTATCACGTTGCCATTGCATCCAGCGAATCAGGGGCAGCTCGTAAATTGGTGATATATTAATATACATTTAATTAGGGTAATGTTCCAAGGTCAGAAATTAATGAACAAGTGTTGAAAAACCTGGATTTTATACAAGATTTTAACCTTTCTCGATTTTAAAAGTGATACAGGAGAACGTAAAATTATTTGGCTCAAACCTCTCTCTATTCCAGCAAGGACTAAGAGAAACCGTATTTGGATACATTACCATATTGAATGAAAGCACGGCTATGGCGTACTTAGAATAGTGCTCCTCTGTGAATTGAAACACGTGGACGATATATTTATTTAACCCGAACAGTGGTTTACTTTTTTACTTATTATTTTTATTAGCTGTATCAGAGCTCGTAGCTAAGTAATAACAGTCGCACGGGAGATTCACCAGGTTAAGCTACGCTTGCCGGGGTTGGTCCGTGGATGGGTGACCATCTTTACATACCGAGACTCCTCCGTGCCACGGAAAGCACGTTATATCGTTGGTCCCGGCTGTCATTTGTGGATCTTTGATAGGTCGTTACGGGTCTTCAAAAGCCCGAAAGTCTGATAACCAGTCTTACCTAGTCGTATCAGGGGTATCGTGTCAAAGTATCCTTGACTCACTATTATATTTTTTAGTAGACTGTTGATCTTAATGCGTACTTTCTTAATTTATATACAGAACCGAAAATCAACTTCCAGTAACATCTACAATAATAACAAATAGGTAAGTATAAACCAATTTTAGGCTTTCCGCAGATTAGTCTACTATTTGTGGAGCAATAGTTGCTAACGATAGTCGCATAACATACATAAAAAGCAACAAACCTGCCGTACATTTAATTTTAAGTTGCATTTCTACATATACACACATCAAAAGTGTGCACGGATCAAGCACATTTTTGATAGTTACTAAAAATAAAGTTTTTTAATCATATCATATTTTTTTAAATACTTTGATCCCTAGATACTTTTGATGTGTGTATATTGTGACAATAAGATTATCACATTTATATGAAACCACGCAACCTACATACACACATGAAATTGTCTATTATTTTATTGCCATATTGAAGTTAAATAAAAATGTCTATAATATATAGATTGACTAAATAAAATGTTTCGTATGTGCGAAGTACTCTCTGCTTTTGCATTAATAAAGACTTTTCGTGATTTTTGCTTATACTGGATTGTTCAATTTAGTGAATTATTCCTGACATTGAAGGTTTTTCTTGCGTAAAATAAACAACTAGTAGTATGCACTTCCGCCGTTAACACGTATATCACAATCGCAACGATTGGGCATACTCAATATGAGTTCATCCAAATCACGTTGCGGAATGGCCGCCCACGTCCGTTGTAACAGGCGAAAAAGATTTTCTGGAGTGTGTACGTCATCCATATTCGTCAGAGCTCTTTTTAGAAGCATATCCCATGCGTGCTCAATGGGAATGAATCAAGTCTGGCGAATGAGCCAGCCGTGGTAGGACGTTGACATTAGCTGCGGCAAGTGTGCTTGCATTGGCAATGTGTAGACGTGCATTATCAGGCATAAGCAGAAATTAAGCACCAAATTGGGTTCTCAAAGGAATGACAGTATCTGGTATGAAACATCTGAAGCTAGGTGCACTGTTCCAATTAGTCGTTTCCTATGGAGAAAAGCCGCCAAGAAACTGCACGGTTACCTACTCTTTTAAAAATAATTGGCTTTTACAATATTTGAGTACAGAAGTACTGTGAAGGCCTTTCAACAAGTACCAGGTACTTAACAGAATAGAAAATGGTCAACAAATCTACAGTCTACTTCCATTTTAATAACGTCTAGACTTATCAATGTTGGCAAATAATTGTGTATTCATAGTTCGCAATATTGGATGGTATTTTCTTTACTTACGGAGCCGTCAATTTTAATACATTGCATGATTAGATTACAGTCCTTTCTCAGTTATTTCACCACTGATTTTGCATCACGATCAAAATTACAGGGATCTTGATTCTCGTTACAATAAGGCTGCTGTTGGAATGCTGCTGCCAAAGGTCCAATAACTGGGAAAAGGCAGTAGCAGTACAGAAGTAGTAGGAGTGAGAATCAAGCAATCGAGAGAAGTAGCTGCCAACATGCGGCCAATAAGGGCCGGTTTTTTGATCCATAGTTAACTCAACCAGTGTAACATGAATGAGTTAACATGAATACATTAATGTTACTCATTCATGTTTAGCCTTTCACATTTAGCCTAAACTCAACCATTAGTTAATATGTTTAACCATTGGTTTATGGAACAAAAAACCGGCCCTAAGGTCCAGCGAAAGTTCTTTCATTTGAATAGCGTCTAGCTCAATCAATCATCATCATCTGCCTTGCCTTGTCCCAACTATGTTGGAGTCGGCTTCCAGTCAAACCAGATGTAGCTGAATTGCGACGAGCGACTGTCTATCTGACCTCCACAACCAAGTTACTCAGTAATACGATACCCCTTGGTACCTAAGACTGGTAGTTAGACTTTCGGGCTTCCGACGACCCGTAACGACTGTCAAAGAACCACGAATGACAGCCGAGACCATCGGCTTAACGTGCTTTCCGAGTATATTCCGATAATTTGTGTATCCATTAGCCTTATAATTTATTTACAGAGCCGTCAATTTCAATACATTGCATGATTAGATGTGGTCTGCTGGACACGCTACGTAAATTATTCGGAAAATAACTAATGGTTCTAAATTAGTCATGCTTAGTTGTGTTACATTGGACTCTTGGGTGACTTTGAGGTTGTAGAGGTCAGACAGTAGATAAGACACGTTGCTTGTTTGCTATTCATAAGTTCAAGAGAAACTGCCCCAATTGAACTGTTCTCAGTTAGTTATTTGCAGAGCATATTATTAACATGACATTATTAGCGAGTAGCACACACACAACTAACCACACGAGGTTAGGTTCACATAAAACTATCCACACAAGGACGTAAGAACTATCCACAAAACACAATGGAATAAATTCCTTTAACCTAGTAATTATTTGAGTTGATTAAAACCAATATTCTACCCCGGGAAAAATTGCTCACGCGGAAAGATAAAACGCTGTTAAAGACACTCACGAACAGCCCCCATATTTTGTATAGGTAGAACCAACGATGGTTACATAATGTCATGTCAAGGCACAATGATTGGATATACAATGTTACAGGTATTAGATATTATTCCCTTTAGGCACAAACACATATTATTTATACAACGTGTTTCTTTTTTATATACCATAACTCTAGCGTATTAATGAGACCATCATTTTGAACACCATCATTTTTACTATGGGACCAAAATCAGCTGTCCCATACATTTATGTTTGCAAAACTCGTCAAAATGTAGGGAACTGTTGATTTTTTTCGCGATCTCAGGTTTGGTCTCATAGTAAAAGTTGAGATATAAAAAAATACACTTTGTATAATAATCTTCAAATAGGACTTGTAAAAAGTTTAGTAAACGGCCACATTTGGAATCGCAACACAAATTCGGGCCGCTTCAGATTTGAGGTAAACGCAAACTTGTCCGCGCTGTAAGAATCGACCGCGCCGAACGAAACGAAGTTTCTAGTGATTCCTCCGGCAATTCGTCCGATTCGGCGCGGATAAGTGTGCGAGGTTTCATAGGATTTAAAATTATTATAAAATTCGATTATTTCGGCTTTCTTTGTGCATTACCTTTAAAAACTACAAACTACTCAAGTCTTAATGGGGCACATTGGACTGCAATTAGTACTAGTGTCTTTCCTACCTCAAAGTGGACATACCCAACTTTAGTATTCAAAGTGTTGAACATTAAAACTTGGTAGGTTAGTGGTTAGCTCATCCTATGTGGACTGTACGTTTGTCCACCGCTTCCTAGTGACGGTGATCTTTTGTCCTCCACGACGCAACTCGGCGATTCAGTATGGTATGATATACAAAACAAAAGCCGGGCAAACGGCGCCAGTGCGACGGCTGTGTGTTGACAGGATAAAACTTGTTTGACACTATAAAAAGAACCGTCACTCATTGCAAAGGGTCATTATATTTCCAGTTTTTCTTTGAAACTTCTCACTGTGTATCTGTTTTACCGTCTAAGTAAAAACCGTGAAGTAACAAACAGCAGTATTATTTCCAAGTGAAAGAAATTTGTTCGCGAGTGAATTACACATGCGTCACATCTTGGTCGTCTGAAGAAACTCTTGGATACAGGGACCTCTGAAGGCCCTCTTCCTACTTTTGGACGGAAACGCCCCTCTTGTACCTCTAGCGGCGTGACTCAAGGCATAGCCAGCGTGAGGGCTGTAAAACCCTCCGCTAAATAATCAACTCTCTCCTCTAATCCTACCTTTTTGTCCCATCTCCTGATCTACTGCCTGGTGAACCCTGCCGCATATATTCGTGGGCTTCTTGCGCTGCAGACCTCGTTCCTGCGCGCGTCACGCGCTGCAGACCTCGTTTCTGCTTTGCTGATCCTGTTGCTGTGCGCGTCATTTGCTGCAGACCTGATACTGCGCGCGTCTTGCGCTGCAAACCGGTTATCTATATCTTTACTTTATATTTTTAACCGAATTCAAAAAAGGAGGTATCAATTCGACAGTTATTTATTTAATATTATTGGAACTGCAATATATTCACATATGATAATATATTAGGGCTTCCAAACAAATACTACTATTAACTACTACGACTATTTATCTTTTATTTATTTACTGTAACATTTATTTATTTGTTGATAATTTTTACGTTTTTTTTTTGTCAAGTAAGTGTGGACCTACTCGCTCGACCCAAATTTAAGGGACGGTTGATTATTGTTACACAATTACGATGTTGGTCCCATGGAGAAAGTTCTTCAGTTTGATGGTCTGTACCACACCCTTAACACACCTTTCTGATACATGCTTTGGATATAATACCTCAATGCAATAGTTTACGATAACATTCAGGTTTACGGAATAAAACGCATGAGATTTGCTAACACTAGTTAAACGCTCATGACATACAAAATACATAAATCCAACATGTCGAGATCTACCGACAAGGAAAATGGAGGACACAAACTCTTCTCCCTTTGCGCTAAATTCATATAAAAACGTGACAGGCATACGGGCTGTGATGGCTTAGAATTTATATTATTCCTGGAACTGGCAAGCGGGTACGAAATTTATTTATTTTGGCCCGCGACTCACGGTGCTAGAAGGAACAGTGAGGTTTTTGTCTGTAGGAGTTTAACAAAACCCTCCGTTCTTCGCAGACGAAGGGTATCTATGAGGATTTCCCAACAGTAAAAAAAAAAACTGGTCAAGTGCGTGTCGGACCACGCACAATGAAGGGAAGGGTAGTTGGGATGAATTTATTCCAAGAACAAAGTTAACATTGTATTTGAAACACTCGTTCTCCCATACATTCCAACTGCAAACGTAAGTTTGTACGCACAATATAGAGAGATGTATAATGTTATTTTAAGATCATAGACTTCTTATAGGTTTTCTAGTAATCTATAGGCATTGAAGTATTTTCTGTATTTTTTTTTTCAAAACTAAGCTTTGTAGTTTTGGAGATAAAGGGGGGAATGGTCAATTTTTGTCTATTTTCTTAAATAAATTTAAAACAGTTTATTTTAAACCTTCACAGTAAGCTCCTTTCATTTGATATATCGCATGGTACAGTTTGCAAAACTTTTTTTTTTTTAATTTTCTTATTTGCCGTAAAAAATAGACCCCCTTATTCAAAATTCATTAATTTACATTACACGTTCGTTTTTGCGTCACAGAAATACACAAGAGTACCAAATTTCAACTTAATCGGTCGATTAGATTCGGAGGAAATTGGCTGTGACAGACGGACAGACAAACAGACAGACACATGAGTGATCCTATCAGGGTTCCATTTTTCCTTTTAAGGTACGGAACCCTAAAAAGGAATTAACTAAAACTCAATCACAAAATTGGAATGCCTCGTGTCAGTAGGGTATTCATCAAAACACATACATTAACCGAAACCGTTTGCAAGAAGCTCTACTTATTAAAACCCAACCAAACTCAATACTACATTTAATTTAGCATACCTACTGCTTGTTCGATCTTAACCATGCCACAAGTACGCTCAACCTTAAAAAAATCATGACACTTCCCAACATTAAAATCCTTATATCTGCGTTTTTCACTTTTCCGTTTGTGGGTTGATGAATGGCAAAGGTCAATGGCTGATACTGGGTACCTCAGAAATTATAATTTAGGTACCCAAAGATAAGTAAGTGGTGGTTTAAAGTTGACGTGACAGTGTTCTGTAATAGACTTGTACATATGTAAGTAGATATAGGTATAATAACCGGCACGAGTCGTGAGCACAGATGGGCAGTAGTGGGGCGAAGCTCGCGCATGTACACTTTCGGCCAAATTAATTCAGTGCCGTTTTTACGAAAATAGTTGATAGGTACTTTACACAAACTATAATTAAAATATTAGTGTTGGAGGCCTTCGTGACTAAAATATAATTATCTCAATAAAACAATTTAATTTGATTATAAGTGTTTTTCTTTGTTTATTTGTTTTTATAACGTTTTGTATAATTTACAGCATTCTTGGTTGTAGGCAAAAAATCGTCTCAATCCGGAAACAAATACGAAATAACAAAAAAAAAAAACTATTTTAAAATCCAAAACGAAAGTTACTAAAATTGCACGAAGGTGTACAGTAGCCTAATGACACGCGACAGTCCAATAGACGACGAGCATTGATTGACGAACCAATCGCGTGCAGTTCAGCGACCCCCAGCTTCTTCAATCCGCCTAAGAGACCCGAAAATTAACTACTGCGCAGGTGTCAGTCTGTGCTCACGACTCATGCCGGTTACTATAGCTAGGTTTTGTTCATTAGACATTAGATTCGTGTTTTTTTTACTAGCACATTCAATACAGCAATTTATTTTATTTTGTTAATTTTAGAAAAACTTAGAGCTAGTACATTTGAGTATGCAGTAACAGTATGTAGAAGAAGGTCAATTACAAGTTTTCATTTATATAAATATAATGTATATAATTGAAAAATCTGCCTTAAGGCGAAAGCGTCAGGGTAGCCCGCAAAATTAAAATTTTCTTACGTTTCTTGCAATTTACAAGTCGTTATTAAGTTGTATGTTGATTTGAATATGATTTGTAACCGGTACAAATCTGCATTTATAGAATTATAACTATTACAATCATCAATACAATTCTCTAAGTTCATATAACTCTATTGAATGACTATTTCATGATTATTACTCTGTAAATATATGATTGTTACGGTCGCGAATTATATTTGAATCGTCATTAAACTTAATACTGACCTAAAAATTGCAAAAAAAAAAACCTAAGAATATTTAAATTTCGCGGGCTACCTTAGCGCTTCCCCTTAAAAACATTTCCAAAACACAACCAACTTCCAAAAGAAACACTATAAAGTGAAAAGTAACTTTAATTTCGGAAGCCGGTGTCTTTGGATCTGTATTTTAGTTTTTTTCCACAAAATTCTGAAATTAAAGTTATTTTTCACTTTGTAGTGTTTTTTTTTTTTTGGAATTCGGTTGTATTTTTAGAAAAACGTTTATATTTTTCACTTTTTAGTGGGTCAGTTTGTAATTCAGCTATGGTGAAGCCACCATCGGCTCTACTTCAACATAATATGTATTGTGACGAGCATACATTTCTTAACAACCATTATTAAAGTACCTAATCGAATCGCAACTCGTGAAATACTTATTGTTGAGTAGTTCCAGTGGCCGTGTGTGATTTTCATCGTCAGTTCCACTTCACTAAATGATGCTTTCCGAGATCAAATGCACGATTTGCTATAAAAAATACCCAAATCGCTATAGATGTGCCTATAATATTTGAAGAGTTCCATCGATTTCTCCAGGACTCCATCATCAGATCCTAACCTGATGACAAAAGGACCAACTAGGCCTTTCAAACACAAAATAATTTTCCAAATCGGTCAAGCCATCTTCGAGTAGGTAATCGGAAAAAAATGATTCCAACGAACTGAGAACCTCCTCCTTTTTTGACGTCGGTTAAAAATGCAATGCAATGCTCAATGTCAAAGGTTAATAATATAATAATATACTTGAATATTTCGCAAAGGAACTCGTGGCTAAGTAATAATTGTATTTCACTCCTCACATTTTTTCCATACCTGGGGCCTAATATGAAAATCGATTCAGAGTAAGCTCTGACGGCGAGCAATGGGTAGCTCGCCGTCCGGTAAGGACTAGGCCCGGGTCGACGGCGCGTTGAGTTCCACGCGCGCCTAAAGCACTAACTGCGCGCACTAACTGATGGGGTCCGCTAGAGCCGATGCCTGCCAGTTAGTAAAAGTCTGACACGCCCTTCCGCTCCGCAAGGAGCGGGAGAAGTGTTTTAATGATTTCCCACCCAAAACAAAAACAAGAATTCCAAAAACTTTTTTTAGGAAGATTTTAATAAAAACAATTCCATTTTGCTAAAAATAATATGGGAACTTTAATTTTAATTACGCGGAGCTCGAAGCATCCTAAGTAAACTTCGTTCAATTAGTCCATTTCTCCGGAAATCCCTTTTGGATGTTGCATTAAATTTCATTTAGGCAGACTACGGTAAGCTGCAAAGGGAAGTAATGAATTTAGTGGCCAAAAAAGTCCATATTTTTGGGACTTTGCTGGTTCTACTAGAGTGGCAATATTCTTACATGTTTGTTTTGTTCTGGCGGTGTTTTTGGGCTGTGTAATTAACGGGAAAACATATTTACTAAATGAAATATGTTTTCAAAAGACGCTGATGGATATGAAATTGGGTAAGTCTTAAAGAAACACGTTCATGTTACTCCGTCTGTTACTAATTGGAACGATGATTTTAGTAACATTGCTGTCATAAGAACGTGGCGTGTGAGGTCCTTAGCACATCTCCGCCACGAAACCATAGCAGCGAAACCGCCGTAGTTCAATTCAACTGACTCACATGATGTTTCGCTACTCGAGTAGCGGAAATTCAGCGGAACATCAGCGAATCATGATGCAGTTTCGCTGTTTCGCAGTTTCGCAGTTTCGCGCGGAAATGTGCTAAGGCCCTCAAAACAACTCTAAATAATAATGTTTATGGTAAGATGCCATAAACATTAATCCTTGGTTAATAATAAGATATCTTGGCAGATAATATCACTAAGAACCGACTCGTCCGATCATCATTTTCATCGAAAAGGATAATAACCCATTCTCGATTTGTCACTACCTCCTGACTATAAAGCACGTTATTACTCTTTTAAACAAAAAATGCATGTCTAAAACCAACAGTAGCATATTCAGTTTTAAATCATCAATCTGTAATCACAAGAAAATTATGGGTTTCTAAACGCTGTAATTGGAACACGTTATAAATTCCAAGGATGGCTAAGAAGCCATAAAAATGTGGAGAATGACATATACCATCTATGAAGACCATAAAATAGTACTTACGTTCGCTTTATATCTGAATTTATAGCGCTAAGGATCTTCAAACCATTAACCTAGTGTGGAGTGAATAAGATTAGGTATTTAAGTACGGGGACGTAAGTGGTGCAGAAGATAGGTGTCTGAAAGATGAAGGAAAGGTTATCAAAATGCAGCTTAAAATTTCAGTGTGATTAAAGACTAAGATGAATTTCCATGAACTTCATAGAAAGTCAGTAGTTTTCATAGCTAAAGATTTTCGCTTTTATAGGCTCCCGCAGACAGGTCTGCGGGAGCCTATAAAAGCGAAAATCTTTTTCCAAACGCGTTAAAAATTGCACTATTTCTGTACCTATACAAATAGGTTAGTTGCAGATTGCCTGTCAAAGATCGCTTTTAGCGATAAGACTGCCCATTGTAACACCCTTTCTTTGTAAAGGAGATGTTTCAAAATGGGCCAAGTCTATGTACACTACCTCAAAAAAAAAAAAAAATCCGTAGAATTCGGGAAAAATACTGATAATGCATTTAAACGTATACTGGTAGGGAATTGATATTTATCAATTATTTTTATCGACTTTCAACATGGCGTCTCACCGAATTAGTTACTCTGTGCATAAAAACAATGACAGTAAACCATAGATCGACAGCTGATCATAGAAAGAGGACTGTCAGCTGTCACAATAGTGTCAATTCAGTCCTCTTCTTGACATGTCAAACGTCGTTAATCAATTAAAATGACCGCATACCGCTATGACGGGTTTCTGTTGTGGGTTGCAATTTAAAGTGTAATTAATTGTGGTTTACCAGCAAACAAACCCATTCTAAAGAAATTGGACAGTTGAGAACTGTTTTAAATGTATTTCCCTATTTTTATGTAGAGTGTACACGTACCTGGCCCAAGGTCCATACATTTTGAAACATCTCCATTCTACTTTTATTTTTGATACTTACAACCAGTCAATATCGCAATCCTGACTGGTTGCTCGTATTATACGCTCCAGACGCATTCTTCTAGCAGTTTTGATTATGGCCTCATATTTAGTGAACAAAAGAATCTTCACGACTGAAGATATTTCGTAAAAAGTCGCTAGGCACACCCTGGCTATGCCACCAGCCTAACTGATGACTGTCTGAGATGTATTTTTTTTTATTTGTCTACAGTAATGAAGTTGTTGTTTCTAAGAAACGTTCAATTATGATAAAAAGCTACAGAAATTCGAAGATAACTCTTCCCCTTTATCTACTCTTCACTTATATCTCCATCAGCCTTCAGAGCACGTGAACAGGCGACGTCTGGTCTTGCTCGCTCTGTCATAGACTTCATCCATCGCTTTCCACCAGGACAGATCGTTTTTTTTTTTTTTTTTATTATTATTTGTCAGTAGTTGTTGTTTCTAAGAAACGATCAATTACGATAAAACGCCACAGAAATTCGAACACAACTCTACCCTTTTATCTACTCAGTCAGGTATAAATGGCGACCGACACTCTCATGCATCATACACGTCAAATATTATTGAGAACGTGTGGCTTCCCTCGACATTGTTTTCCCAGAGCTGGTGATATATTATGCACATAATTATGTTGGGAATATACAATCGCCGGACGAAACACGGTTCACTGGGTTTTTTTTTGCCTATTGAAAAAGGACTTAATCATATATTCTGCCTAGCCCTTTCCCAACTATGTTGGGCGCGGCTTTACGTCTAACCGGATGCAGCTGAATACCAGTATTTTACATGGAGCGACTGCTTATCTGACTTCCACAACCCAGTTACTGGGTAATACAATAACCCTTGGTAAGACTGGTTGTCAAACTTTCGGGCTTCTGACGACCCGTAACGACTGTCAAAGATCCAAGAATGACAGCCGAGACCAACGGCTTAGCATGCTTTCCAAGGCACGGGGGTTTTGGTATGTAAAGATGGTCACCCATCCACAGACCGACCGCGGCAAGCGTAGCTTAACTTGGTCAATTAACCCGTGTGGCTGTTATTACTTAGCCATTAGCCCCTTACTATGTATTTATAGGCAGAAAATATCTTGATGGAGCCATTTTCTAAATATAAACACATAGAAAAAGGACTTACAGTTTATAAATATAGATTCTTTGTGAAAACTAAAGAGCAGCAACAACTTTAGTGAATATTATTATTTTGTCTAAACTGTCTTACTAGCCAGGCAGGCAACCTTTCACCTATTCTAGGTACATTTCGTCTAGGTAGGACTTTTTGGGGTTTGGACTTTTCTTATTTCCGTGGAGGCATGCCTCGCGCCTCCTGAGAAAGGCCCAGTTTATGTCATATTGATTGTGCTCTGGTTAAGTTCCAACAGCCGCAGCCGCACGGGTAATCCATCAGGTTAAGCTACGCTTGCTGGGGTTGGTCCGTGGATGGGTGGTCATGTTTACATACCGAGACTCCTCGAAAAGCACGTTATGCCCTTGGCCCCGGCTGTCATTCGTAGATCTTTGACAGTCGTTACGAGTAGTCAGAAGCCCGAAAGTCAGACAACCAGTCTTACCAAGGGGTATCGTATTACCCTCTCAATAAATACTTTTTCTTTCTTTCTTTACCCAGTTGTGGGGTTGTGGAGTTCAGATTGGCAGTCGCTCTATGTAAAATGCGGTATTCAGCTGCATCTGGTTAGACTGGAAGCCGACCCCTAAGTAATTGGGAAAAGGCTAGGCAGATTGATATTTAATTGTGCTCTGGTTTGTGGTGGTTTTCAACCTTAGGTCATCCTTTTTTATCATTAAGTTTTGAATGCCCTAGCTTGCTGACTAGCTTACATCATTGCGATGGCATGAACTAGTTCTCCTAGGTACATAATCGTGCCGATATAAAAGAAGAAGAATATATAAATTATTTTGTCCAATAGCAAACTTTAGTGTGTTGCAAACAAGACCTCCTCTTAAGTAAGGTAAGTACAATTCCTTCAAATATTCCAACTCACAAAAACTAAAGTCAAGTCTTGTATGACTAAATGTTTGATGAGCCTAAATTATGAAGAAACTAGCTGTTGCCCGCGACTTCGTCTGCGATCGAGGATGAATAGTAGCCTATGTCCTTCTCCAGGTCATGGTCTACGCAAGTGCCCTATTTCATTCAAATCCGTTCAACCGTTTTAGCGTGAAAATTTAATCAACAAACCAACAAACACTTTCGCATTTCTAATAGTTAGGATAGTTAGGAAGATGAAAAACCGGTCTATCGACACTCCAGACTCACAAAATGTATTAGGTACTTAAATAAATAAAAAACTCTCAACACACTACTCAAGTTTCTATAATAATATTATATAATTCAATCATGATTCGAAAGACACGTGGCGCCATCTATTATCATAAATAACGTTGTTGTTGATTTCCTTGAGAACAGTAGTTTTTCCGGGATGAAAGTTACCCTATGTCCGTGTCTGTACACCTGACAACGTATGCAAAATTTCAGAATGATCGGTTCAGTGGTTTAGGCGTGAAAAGGTAACAAACTTACTTTCGCATTTATAATATTAAAAAGGATTGAGAAACTTCTTAAGCCACCATAAGCCTTCAATATACACATACACTTTCCAAATCACAGACACTGACGCATATATTTAAAATAAACCCCTTACATCACACACCCTTTGGGACTGGCCGAATACAGAACATAATAGGTACTCATGAACTACATAATACACAACCAAACGTTACACCCACTCATAACACCACAAATAACACCACAAATAACACCACATATAACACCAGATTCGCTTAACATTCACCACACTGAGTCACATCAGGACTTTACAGGTTGTCGTAGTTCATAATTATACCTGCTTTTTCTTGTTTTGCCTGCTGCATGCAGCCCTTCCTTGAATTGATTTATTTATTTATTTAATTGTACTCAATTATGCTTATTGAATCGGAGAGCGCCTCGACTTCCATAATACAAGTCTTACTTAGTTTGAAATTCAAGAGTTCCTTTTGTTGTACATATATTGTTAATATGCAATAAACTTTTTTTTTTTAATTTACAGTAGTATTGATTTTCCCTGATAATGTAATGTAGTTTTTCCATTCAGATATCTTTCTGATTGTTTAATCCGATATTGCCTGATACAACACCAAAATATTCATGATAGATTTCTACTGGCTTGGTTTTGGCCAAATAGCTTCGAATTCTGACGTCAGATTTCATAGTCAAACAACGGGATGTTGGGATGTCAGCAATGCTCAGACACAATGAGGGTTTTCATGAAAATTCACGCCACCAGTTGGCGCCACTTTGAGAAGAGGTCTTCCATTTCGACAATGAATATAAAATATGTCGGAGCATCAACATGGATGTGGAAACGTCAAGTAGTGTACTTGGGTGAAGTCGATACAGGAAGGGGCAACACTGAATTGTCGGTTGTCGTTTGACGGCTGGTATTTGACAGTAAAACTTGGTGAAGGTGAATGTTGGAACGTTAGACTACACTTTTGATCGAGACACGAGTGCGAGAGGTTGTTCTGCCATCCTTTATCGAATTTACCGCGTTTCCTCATTGAAATCCGATTCCATCTGCCTAATCAAGTGATATTGTTGAATTAAGTTAACCTTAGTGGTATAATAGACATCTGTGTTAAGCTTTGTGACTCATATTTCGGTTACCCACCATGTCTCATATTTCTGATGATGAGCTGTTTCACATGCTTCCTTCAAATAAATGATGACGTTCATCTTTCGTTTCATTCATCATTTAGTCATGACTAAAGAAAATATAGGCACTTTGACACTTTTGACAGGTGCCCGGACCTGACGTGTCAGTGCTGCCACCTAGTGAATGTCATTTCAGAAAACCCTCATTTGATAGACAATACAGACGGGAAGCTATCTAAGGGCCGGTTTTTGATCCTTAGTTAACTCAACCACTTAAGTTACTAAAGTTACTTAAGTAGGGGTCGGCTAATGGCTGAATTTTGGGAAATATGTTTGCCAAAATGCCATTATTTACTATTTTTAATATGAATCAGTCTATGTGAATACATTCATGTTTAGCCTTTCAAATTTAGCTAAAATTCAACCATTAGTTACTATGTTTAACCATTGGTTGAGTTAACTACGGATCAAAAAACCGGCCCTTACAGGTGCTCAGATCATACTCGGACAAGGAAATCAATCAATATCCGCATCCACCTTAAGCATTCCGCTGCTGGATATAACGTACATAGTTTCTGAATAGAGAATTTGAAGTCGAGAACTGGTAAACTTTTTGCCTAGAAATAATTTCGCGAGCTACATTGAAGGAATCGCCTTAAATGTAAGAGATGAATACTCGTACTCTAAAACAGCTAGTTTAAATGGATCTTAAAGTCATTACCCCAAGTTCACAAAGTATATCTCAGGGAATAGGTAAATAACATGAAACACCAAGATAAACAGTCATTCATTTAATATCTTTGTCAACATAAAATTGAATATCCACACTATAATACCATCACATCTCCTATTCTCGTAATATCACTATTTATTTAGTATTCTAATATTTACAATAAAACTAATAGGTTACCTTAATTTACAGTAGATCTCCAAGTATCTCCAATGTATATTTTAACTGACACAGCCGCTAGAAACGTCCACGTCTGCACTTTATACTGGCCCCGAGTCAACCCCCGCCTTCTCAACTGTCATCTCCAAACGTCATTTTTGAAACTTGGTCTCGCAACTTTCTTAATAATCGACTAAGACAATTTAACGATTTATCAATATTATTTCAAAACCTAACATAAGTCATACTAAAGCAGACTTTGACAAGTCCTCAACTTCCAATTCTCAATTCGAGTGTTAGACCTATCCTATTGTATGGCATCAAACTCGATTTACGGCTACCAAGACCCACCATAGTTCATATTTTAAAATGTCACCCAAAGGAACTTTGTCTACCCAGGCATTCTAGTTCAAAAAGGGCAAAAATGACCACCATAATTTAACCAACGTTTTATTTACTTCCTAAATGATCGCAGGAACGAATACCGACAAAAAGCCTTTATTATCCCGTTTCAAATACTCATCTAAATCAAATTAAGTCATATAAACATCACTGACAGATGATTTATGATATTTTTCTCGTTTACTCTTTCTTCAATGACAATTTATTATTTTTACAGGCATTTTGGTTGAAGTGTTTTTCTAATATTTAGCAGCAAACTGGCGTATTATTTTTCATAAGACTTGTTATTACTTGTATTTGTTGAGGTCTGCATTAGGGGGCAGAACTCAAAATTATTATTATCGGGTAGGCTAATAAGTAATGAGCGTTTTAGTTTATAATTTCTAGAATTTTCGGAAAGGTTCGAGAACGTTCTGTAGCAGAGGGTATATAAAGAGCGAGTCGCGCTTATGCGCGTTATTGACAGTTTGGCTGTAAGTGCGTTAAAGTTCACAAAGAAATTAGTGATACTAAAACCCACGTACGACATAGTTTTTTATATGAGTTTCAATTTAGGCATTCTGCTGCAGAAGCTACACGTAATATACGTCAAAGGATAGCTCACGATGCAGTGTCCGAAGCAACAGCAAAGCGCTGGTTCCAACGGTTCCGCAATAACGATTTTTCCTTAACCGATCAACCAAGGTCTGGGCGCCCCGTGGAAATAGATATCGATAAATTAAAACAATAAATCGAAGAAGATCCTCGAAGAACTACACGCAATTTGGCTGTTCAGCTCGAGTGCTCTCATGGCACCATAGAAAATCATTTACATGGTTTGGGAAAGACTTACAAATATAGTATTTGGGTACCCCATCAATTAAGTAAAGATCAGCTGACCTACCGAGCTGAGATTTGTGTACAGCTTTTATCTTTCCGCCGCACATTTAATTGGTTAGATCATCTTGTCACTGGAGATGAAAAGTGTGTTATCTATTAGGTTGGGGAAAAAGTCTTTTCGCATTATAGTATGTATGAACTTGTAATAAAATCTCTTTGGCTATACTATTTGTATCTGGCTGGTTTTGGTATCATTGAAAGTTTAAATTTTAAAGAACATAATTCCAAATTCAAATTAGGAAAATGTGTGATTTTCATTTGTTTTTCGTACCGTCAAGATGAGTGAATCTAATGAAGAAATTCGATACATTTTAAAATTTTACTACAAAAAAGGTAAAAATGCAACGCAAGCCGCGAAAAAAATTAGCAATGTTTATGGACCTAGTGTAGTGTCTGTGAGAGTAGCACAAATTTGGTTTAAGCGTTTTCAATCCGGAAATTTTGATGTCAAAGATGCACGTCGCTCTGGTCGCCCTATTACGGATAAAATGGATGCCATTTTTGAAAAAGTGGAGCAAGATCAGTAGTTACGACGTAGCTGAAGAACTGGAAATTGACCACAAAACAGTTTTGGCGCATTTGAAAAAAACTGGGTACACAAAAAAGCTCGACATTTGGGTACCTCACGAGCTCACTGAAAGAAACCTAATGAACCGTGTACTCATTTGTGATTCTTTATTACGACGTAATGAAACCGAACCATTTTTGAAGAAGCTGATAACTGGTGATGAAAAGTGGATCACGTATGACAAGAACGTGCGAAAAAGGTCGTGATCAAAGGCCGGTCAGGCTTCACAGACTGCGGAGGTCTGCCCGGCTTGGGCAGAGCACCGCCGTGTTCTCACGGAGGCGATCGGCGGCGGCGATCTCTCGCGTCCGAGCCTGGTCCAGACCATGGTGCGGAGCATGCATGGCATGGTGCATGGGAGGCCGTCACCTCCTTCTGCGAAGCGGTAATGCTCGCGAAGGAGGAGGCGGAACGCGTGAGGGAGAGGCAGCCTCACGCCCTCAGTCGCCGCAGGAGACGCCCTGGGCGGCGGGAATCGATAGCCGATTCCCGGCCACCGTAGGCGTGGGCTTGCGGACGGTGAGTAGTGGGTAGCTCGCCGTCCGGTGAGGACCAGGCCCGGGTCGACGGCGCGTTGTGTTCCACGCGCGCCTCAAAGAGATGTCAGCAAAAGATGGGGTCCAATAGGGCCGATGCCGCTGGGGTCGCGGGTTGTTTGAAAAAGATACCGTGGCCCTGGCATAGGCAATTGAAGGAACACGGGTGGGTTTTAGTCAGTAAAAGTCTGACACGCCCTTCCGCTCCACCCAGAGCGGGAGAAGTTATTTGATGATTTCCCATCCACAAAAAAAAAAAAAAAAAAAGGCTTCACAGACTGTGGCGAAACCCGGGTTAACTCGGAACAAGGTGATGCTGTGTGTGTGGTGGGATTGGAAGGGCATTATTCATTATGACCTGTTACCACCAGGCAGGTCCATCGATTCTGAACTCTACTGCGAACAACTGATGAGATTAAAGCAAGAAGTTGAGAGAAAGCGGCCGGAATTAATCAACAGAATGGGTGTGGTTTTTCATCATGATAACGCTAGACCTCACACATCTTTAGCCACTCAGCAAAAATTAAGAGAGTTTGGCTGGGAGGTGTTAATGCATCCGCCGTATAGTCCAGACCTTGCACCTTCAGATTTCCACCTGTTTCGGTCTCTTCAGAATTCTTTAGGCAGTGTCAGGTTAACATCACGAGAAGACTGCCAAAACCACTTGTCGCGGTATTTTGACCAGAAGTCCCAAAATTTCTATAGCAATGGGATCATGTCCCTACCTGCAAGATGGCAAAAAGTTATCGAACAAAATGGTACCTACATACTTTAGTTAAATGTAAATAAACTATATTAAAAAATGTTTTGAATTTTCTTAAAAAATGCGAAGAAACTTTTGCCCCAACCTATTATGTTAATCACACATGCAAGCGCCAGTGGCTGGGATGTAAAGAACAGGGAAAACCAACGTCAAAAGGTGATCTTCATCCTCGCAAGGTAATGCTTTTTGTCTGATGGGATATACATGGAGTAATAAGCTGAGAATTCCTTCCTACTAATACTACGATTACAGCAACAGTATATTGTGATCAACTCAAAAAACTGAAGCTTGACATCCATCGCAAACGTCCACAACACGACAAAATATTTTTCCTGCACGACAATGCCCGGCCGCATATTGCTAAGCGTACCAGGCTAAAACTATTGGAGCTTAATTGGGAAATAATACCCCACCCTCCATATTCGCCGGACTTAGCACCAACTGCTTTTAGCTTGTTCCGATCACTTAGTAATAATTTACGGGAAAAAAGCTTTGACGATGAACCACACTTGAAACAATACATAGATGACTTCTTTAATTCAAAACCGACGAAGTTCTATGCGGACGCCATTCACTCTTTGCCAGATCGATGGCGAATGGTAGTAGAAAACGACGGTGAATATATTATTAATGATTAACAAATATTCATTTAATAAATAAATACAAATAAAATAGTTTTATGTCGCTCATTACTTATTAGCCAACCCAATATTTTCGATAAAACGTGGAAAATAGGTACTAAGAATTTTCTACTCAGTGCAATCAATGCAGACCCTTTTATTATTACCCTAAAATAATGCCTGTAATCTCTATAGCACAAGTTTCTCAACACTTCCAATTCGACAGTCGGTAGAACAGACGATTATATTAAACGAACTTTGAGGTTCCTTAATTATACGTATGACCGGGCCCGATTTTACTTAATATAAGTACTCAATAAGAAAAGTTATATTACTTTTGTTCGATTTCATCTCGATTCCTGATTAGCTAGGTGACTATCCGAACGTTTGATCGCCATTTTGTGAATTCATTTTTGTTTTCCTTCGGCTTTCTATTTTTGGGGTTCTATTTTCCAAATTTAGATTTTAAATGAGCACGCATACATTCTAAATACTTACTTATATATAGCTCCATCATTGCCTGTAGCGTATCATAAATTTAAAGGGTAATTAACTGGCACCGTCTAAACACCACATACAATTAATACGCATGCGATTTTATTGAACGGCAAAACTTGCATTCAATTATTTTGTATGCCATTTTATGGAATCGCACGCGTGTAAAGACTTACATGCAATTCTTGAATGGCAATAAAATTGAACGTGCTTTATGGCACGCATGCTCTTACGCATTCGTTAGCATGTCCAAGAGTGGAGTGAAATGAGGAATACCCTGATTTCACCGCTAAAAATAACCGTAGGTTTCGGGCGGATTTATTTGAATCATAAACGTAGCCTGACCCATTTTTTTAAGCACTGAAAATTACTTCAAGTTACGCTCGTTTGACATCCGTTTACTAGACATAAGTAACTCTTAAAAAGTATTACTATACTTGGCAACCAAACTTGGCAGGAAACAAGGAATATAATATAGATAAGAAAAATAAAGGTGTATTCCATGCCAAGAGTGCAATCGAAATATTTCCAAGACTTTAACTACAGACACGTAGAGAGGATCGTAAACTGTTAATACAAGGGTCCGGCACACGTTCCGATCGTACGACACGGTATCTACAAAGGCTTTCCATTTGACACTTCCCATTAAATGACTTTACCAGTACCTTCTGTGCTTCTGTGCTTAACACAAAATATATTGATGATGGCTCGTGTTTTGTTTGGGGCCAGCCACGTAGTAAACACTTCGTGGGGTCAGTTAAGTCTTGTCGGTCTTAGCAATGCAGTGGATGTTGAGTTGTGAGTTGTTGTTGTGTGTGTAGTTATTAACTTATCATCAGCCTTATCAACATACTAGAATATTGAGTATTTAGCTACTGTACCTACCTTACTTGCCCGAACATGTGGGTATCCTACAAATTCACAGCGGTGCCTCTTTGTCAATCGGTGTCCTAAGAAGCTTGAAACCTGTTTTTGTTATATAAGTGTTTTGTCAAATTCTTTCGAATTATGATTTGAGTTTAAAAGAAGAAGACAAAACAGTTCTATAACTAAAATAGGTTTATAGAGCGTTTTAGTTTTTTTTAATTTTAAAAGCACGTTGATAACCCTGCAAAAATACAAACAAGAGAATGCCAACTTGAATTTCATAACAACAAAATAAAAAGCAGACGAAACATAATTTTATAAACACACAAACATATGTATAAACAGACCGTAGCGCATAAAAAGTAGGTTACAACAGAACGTGCGACGGGATTACCCGCCAGCGACCACTTCCATTTACATCGGGACTCGCAGCACTATCCCTCAGTACTAGATTCAGGCCACAGAATAGATAGATACAGAAGACCGGCGCGTCTTAGAACAATTGAAAGTCCACGCAAAAAAGCAAGAAAGCTGTTAATAACTATCTTACAAGGAATATAAATATAATACGAGCATGATCTATAATAATATAAGTATTAGGGCACTCCGACCAAATAGCTTAGATTGGTTAGAACTGTGACCAACTACGCACTAACCAAGCAAGCGGAGCGAGCAGTTGTATGTTTGTATGTATGTCTGTTTGTCCACGAATTTCTCCGAAACTATTAACCAGATCGTGACTATTTAATTTTTATTGACTTAAATTTACTTCAACTTAGGGAACAGTGCAGTATCATCAAAATCGGTTCAGTACTTTTTAAGATAATGGACTAACACGTGTAAGTGTGACTACTTATTACATAACAAATATTCCTGTTTTTACTAAAAACTAAAAATTACGAAATTAAATTAAAATTAAATCGTTTTCAAAAAAACAGTAACTCAAAATTATGATATAACTTTAATTTCGGAAGTCGGTGGCAAAAAACTAAAATACAGATCCCGAGACACTGACTTTCAAAATTAAAATTATGTCATAATTTTGAGTTTGAGTCGTTTTAATTTTTTAAATTATTAGTTATTAGCCTCCTCAATTAGGGCAATACGACAATTTTCATATATCTATGTTACGGTAGATAGCTATAACCCTAGGGGTATAACTGTATCCAGCTACAACAATCGTACTGCGACATACACATATACACGCCACAAGCACAGCGAGTGCAGTATCCAGCTACAACAATCGTACTGCGACATACACATATACACGCCACAAGCACAGCGAGTGCAAACGCACTCGCGACTAGCATTCAGTTAAGATCATGCGTAGGCGTCTATGTGTACATGTGCCTGTTTGCATAGAGCCAGCTCTCTGTATCTGTGTTCGTCTGTGTTCAGGCTTTAGTAAAATAAGTTAGTACTTTGTTTCGCTTTAGCTTATAGCCAGCGTATTTGCGACTAACATTTCCGAGAATCCCTGAGATTTTTGTTTTAAGTTGTGTAGTGTATTTAGATGAGTTAGGAGTCTCTATTCTCTGGTTTGCCTTCAGGGAAAATAGTACCTTCTTCACTAGTTTTTGCCTCAAAATTAACCGCTCTTTTACTGCACGCATCAAATAGTTTACTGATGAAGTGTTGACCATAATGATACATATACTAGTCAACCTAAATAACCCAGATTGGCGAAAGTACCTCAGAAGCGATAGGCCTCTGTTTTGCGTTCAACATTACAAAGGCCACCTTCAATAATTTCATGTTCCTTTCAAGGTTCATGTATATGAGCTTCTATATTCCACCTTAACTTTTAAGCGCCTGAACAGATTTAGGTGTATGTGGGTATCGTTAGAATACACATACACCGCACTCAACACCACACACACACCCACCCAACAATACGCAACCCATTCATACCTCCGTACGTTTGTAGGTACCACATCGTCACTGGTTCCACTTGTTTTGTCTTTTAATAAATATAATTGAGTCCAACATAATGGCTGAACCCTATCTCTTAAGTACAGGCCAGACCTAGTTTAAGGGATAGAGTTTAAAATTATTGTTCTCCTATGTTAAAGTTATATTGAATTACTTCAACTGAATGTATGCAGTGCAATGTGATTAATGTTTATGAAATAATAACTTATTATTATTAATATCATCCCGAACGACACTGGCTATAACTTTTTTGGAAAAAAAAGCAATATGGCGGCAGAAAAAAAATCAAAACAAACAAAAAATAGTAATAGTGAACCAACGAACTTAACACTAATAGAATTTCCACGAAGAAATTAATTAACGCTTGTAATGAAAGAGCCAACCCAATCCTATAAAGTAAACCTTCTTTACTAAGAAAAGCGTATTTAAAAGCATTTTCATACTGTAGCTAATGTATTTACTTAGTTCATTTTAACAAGAGCAGAGTGCATTTACATTTTTACTGAAAGAAACATGTATAAAGTGTGCCTGCTTCTCCTTGTAAAGCTTCTACCTGGCTGTATATTGGAGCCAGCATTATATACAATTATATAGTTGCGATGAATATATCTCAACTATGAACGAATCTAACCTTTCCACTAGACATATTATGTATCAAGTACAAGGAATTTAGTTACTGGTGTTAAAATAATTATAGACTCTTTGAACTTTTTGTTGTTAGTAAACCATCCAGAACTCAAGTTTTGTTCTCGAGAACAACCTTGATATCAATCAATTGAAGTCAATTTTTAATGCCTAATGAGCTCTTCCCTTTCTTTATGTACTTGTTCATAATATTATATATGTTGTTTAGTGTTAGCTTGTATATTTTTTTATTTGTGATGGGTTTGCTCTTGACTCTAGTCTAGGTCAGAGATGACAGAGACAAAGTCGACAATCGCGATGGAGTGAGCTTACCCAGAAGAAGCCTGTTCACTCTCACTTTGAAGAGATTAGGATTGTATACGTTCGGAAACACAGACGCAGGTAGTGAGTTCCACTCTTTTGCTGTGCGCATTATAAAAGACATTTGGAAGCGCTTAGTGCGAATTGGTGGAATAGCAACCAGGTAGGGATGGTAACTGGCTGGGTGCGTCTAGATTTCCGATGGTAGAATACATATATTATATTTAAGATATTTAAAGAAACATACACTAATTGTGATCAATATACTCAGACAGTAATTAAAATATCGAAGCCATCCCTGGAAAATTCTAGCATTAACATTACTGGTCAACCAGTGTATTTCGCGGCCCATTGTAATGAACACCCGGACAAACCCGATCGTTACTAAAATAGCTCAGAACATTGAACACAATTACACGGTTCGTACATTTACTGATCATTAAGATGTCGATTAGACTAGCACACGTGTCTTTCGAACAAGTCACGGCCACGAGAGGCTTACGTACAATTTAGACTCGTTCGTACGTGATCGCACGAAGACGCTTTCGATTTCGTGCGATGTTATTTTTGTAAAGAAAATACGTTCTGTGGTTGTACGAGTAATTGGAGTAGACTGTGAAGTTATTTAGGGTTACAAGTAGATTATTACTCAAATAGTTCAGATAGTAGATTACAAGCATTGTTAAATTGCTTTAATATTTTCAAAGTAAACTAAACTAGATCAGTCATCGGATTTATTTAACGATAATGATTCGGTTTATCCTAAAGCAGTTCTTGATGTTGCAAGACCAATAAGTAATCACAATCCAACTCCACCTTTTCATTGTAGATTTCAACAATATGAAGTTCCCAACAATATGAAACCTTCATGAAAATATATCGAGAGAGAAATTTTGAAAACACTATAACAAACGTTTTAGTAACTCCCAACGTCTGTAAAACAAACACAATATCTTTTGTTTTGACTAGAACATTCTGGAAACTTTCACTCGTATTGAAAATGTGCGCCATATTGGATATATCTGAATGTATTATGCAAAACAAGTTATGTTCGCCCTTATAAATTCACTGTTTTTCATTGTAAGTTCAATGCCACTGATTTTCTGTTAAATTTTATCGTGTTTTAGATAAGTACGATATTTTTTATTTGCCAAGAATGTAAAGAAGAGGACTCTTTAAAAAAAATTAAACGTATTTTGTCTCTGGCTTGTAGTCGTTGCAAAATGTGAATAGCGCTAATAACAACGAAAAACCTTTAAGTTTTAACGCATTCACATTAAAAACTGCTAACAAAAACTGAATTTTCTTGAAGAGAAAAAATAACAATTTTTAAATTGTTATTTTTTCTCTTGAAATAGTTGGCGACTTAAGTCTGATGTTAAATATAGTATTTTCCTAAGATTGCAATTTTTGTGACGTTCTCGGGCGACGCGCGGTGGTTGAGTTTGAAAACTTTCGACGGGGCTTATGACTTTGTTGTCGCGGACGTGGCGGGAATAGAGAAAGACGGGCTTTGATATAAGTGCCACTGAAGCTTCAGCACTTGTCTAGAACTAAAAGGTATTGTACACATGTTCAAACTTATAAACATATCTACAATGTCATGAGTCAGTCATGTCATGAAACAGCTAGTTGACACATTTACAAACTGTGGATTACTTTGCTAAACTATAGGCAAGAGTAAGGAGTTTCTAGTTCATGGTTTTTTTAATTTTTTTATTTATGATGGTTCTGGTCTTGACTCTAGTCTAGGTCGGACGCGACAGAACAGAGTCGACGATGGAGTCAGCTTAAAAATGCATGGTTTCCTAATTGAGTCACATTTTTCATGTCACTTTTCTGGGTAATAGGTACAGACGCCAACAGGTCAAGCTACCCGAAACTGCCAAATTTTCCCAATCAACCTTGAACCTAATGCTTTAGCGGTAAAGTTGAAAATCTATTAAAAAAATTACAGATTATAGCTTGATGTGCTGGCGTCTGTACATTATTGAACTGCTTATGTATGGTAGCCCCTTCTTTGTGACAAATAAAACTTCAGCGGTCACCAATCCTAGTAATGATAACAAAAGAAATTAGTATTCGGCAGTAGACGTTTAAGTGGTACCTAGTAAGATCATAAGAGTTTTAGTTACGTTATGACCACCACTTTATATAATCTGTGCTGGATGCAGCATCCTACTATTTACTAATATGAACAATTTGGGATCTCCGATTCGATTGCAAAACATCTACTTTTCATCTGATCATTGCGATGGTCATGAAATGGCTCATATTCTGCAATTCACGGGTTGCATTCTCGTTTCTACAAGAGCTATTTGGGTTTATAAGTACTAGTTGGATCTTGTATACCTACCTAAGCCAGTAGCACTGTATGATGACTAGAGATCGGATAATCGGATGCATATTATTTACCTTAAGTCGAGGTGTTGGCTAATATGGAATGGGCTTGTATCGAAATAATCCCAGAATTTCGGGTTCGACCAGTTTAGAGTTCTGATTATAAAATCGAATGTATCCTATTTGCTTACCTTTAGGTGTTGGCTAATATGGAATACACTTTTGTATGGATCGTAACAATCTCGCGATTCCAGAATTGATAAATTTTGTACTTTTTGACTATATGTACAGGGTGTCTGAGGAAAGTGTAGCCAAACTTAAGAGCGCAAATTATCAAACTAAACAACTTTTTCGGTCAGGGCGAAAATCAGTTGTCCCGTACCTTTGGTCAAGTAGGTATTAAACTTTTGTATGGGACGACAGATTTTTTTTTCACGATTAGGATGTTGGTGATTTAATGGTCTGTACCACACCCTCAAGTTTGGTCACACTTTTCTCAGACACTGTAGATTCGAATGCTAGCTAAGGTTGCCAAACTGCAACCCAATTTAAACATAGCATTTCACAAACGCCAGGATACATAATGTTAAAAAATTGGTCAAGAGCTGTCGGACCACGCACAATGAAGGGTTCCGTAAGAAGAAAAACTTAACATTATAGTTGAAAAACATGTTCTCCCATACATTCCAACTACAAATGTCCATAGTTACACAACAAAAAAAAGGAAAAGGTTGAAAAGGATCCAACCCACATTACACTTACACCTAATGTGGGTTGGGTCCTTCTTGTTTAACTATGGACAAATGTAAGTTTGTACGCACAATATTGAGAGATTATACCATGTTGCTTTAAAACCATCGACTTCTTATAGGTTTTCCTGTAATTTATAGGTTGTATTTGAACTATTTTCTATATTTTTTTCAAAATTTTAGGCTCAGTACTTTTGGAGATAAAGGGAGGAATGGTCAATTATCGTCTATTTTCTTAAATATCTTTAAAATGGTTTATTTTAAAATTATAAAAAAATACATTTGAGACTCTTACAGTAAGCCATTACATATGATATGTCACACGGTACAATTTGCAAAACATTTTTTTTAAGTTTCTTATTTGCCTCCCAAAGTTGACCCCCATATTTAAGTGGGATGCGCCAGGGTAGCCCGCGAAATACTATTTTTCTTACGTTTTTTTGTAATTTGCAAGTCAGTATATTGATTAGAGTATGATTCGCGACCGTGACAATTATGTTCTCAATTCGTGGAAGAGTGGAACAGAAAAAAAGAAATTATCAAAGAATAAGTGACAAGGTATACCTGGGTGAATAAATTGTAAATGATCAGCAAAATGCAAAATCACATCAGCTCCCATACCTAACTGCCTATAAGCCGGCGGAATAATTGCTGCATGGCCTTGGTACGGATCAAACCATAGTACGTATCCCAATCTAGTCGCTCCAACCAGAACTTATATCCCCATCTATTCGGTATCCCACGTATAAATTGTTGAAAGCTGTGTCCTCCATAATGAGGTACCATAGTCTCGTCAACGCTGTACATTTTTTCTAAAGGAGCCATATTCAGGAATATTTCGTTCAAGATATCGAAGAGCGGTGCAACTTTGCAAATTTGTCACTTTCAATAGTTATCCAGTTATCCGAGCATTGTAACAACAGTGGAGGTGAGTCATGATAAATGTAAATCTATCCCTTGACGTGGCGTTATATATAATACTAAAATCAGTGTCTGATGATGTCTCCCAGTACATGTATCTTCGGGGAACTACGATACATCCACTGTAAAGAAGTATAGCAAGGAAACACTTAAAGAAATACATATGAGTACCAAATTTCAACTTAATCGGTCCATTAGATTCGGAGCAAATTGGCTGGGACAGACGAACAGACAGACATACAGACAGACACACGAGTGATTCTATAAGGGTTCCGTTCTTTCTTTTTGAGGTACGGAACCCTAAAAATGAATTTCAAGTAAACAAACATACGAAAAGTTGTGTGATCCGGATTCCCGGTATTGTTAAATAAATAAAAGCACATAGTAAAGAGGTCGTTTCCAAACCATGTACCTGAATAGTTGTGCAATCCCGGATTTATATTAAGAAAAAAAAAGAAGCCGCTTCCATAATTTCTTATTCAAAAAATTAAGTTTAGGTAAATATGCATCCATTTATCGGTTCTCTAATGATGAGGCATGACGACTGTGACAGTAAAGTAACTACAAAAATATAGCTTAAAGTTATAATTCCAGCGTACGTAATGTCGTCCGTTTCCTTCCATATTTAACAGTCAAATCAACTAACGAAAAATTTATGAAAACGTGACAACGCCACAAGCCATTATAAAGTTCTGCTATTAGAAGCCGAGCTGTTCTTTAGAAAAATGACATTATAAATACCTACCAGTAAAATTTTTCATTTCACCTAATTTACGTAAACTCAATCAATCTGCCTAGAATTTTCCCAACTATGTTGGGGTCGGCTTCCAGTCTAACCAGATGCTGCTGAATACCAGTATTTTACATGGAGCGACTGTCTATCAGACCTCCACAACCCAGTTACTAGGTAATACGATACCCCTTGGTAAAACTGGTTGTCAGACTTTCGGGCTTCAGACGACCCGTGACGACTGTCAAAGATCCACGAATGACAGCCGGGACCAACGGCTTAACGTGCTTTGAAAATATGGTCACCCATCCACAGACCAACCCCGGCAAGCGTAGCTTAACCTGATGGATCGACAAGTGCGGCTATTATTACTTAGCCACGAGCCTAATTTACGTAAACTGTAGTATGTAATATTAAGACCCTCCAGTTACGAAAAAATATCTTACAAGATGTGTTGTCTACTTCAGTCGCTAGGGTAAAGAATACAAATGGATTGATATAAGGTGTAGACCTAGATAGACGATCTATGTATAATGTCATACGCATTCACTTTATTGGATAAGTGTCTATTCTTAGTCGATCAGAGATTGCATTTTGGTCTAGAACGTGACCTTCATTTGTGAAAAGAAATTGATAAGGTCTATTTCAGTTCGAAAATTGATAATGGTGCTTTTGAAGATTATTTTTTTATTTGAGACGGGTTTGCTCGTGACTCTAGTCTAAGGCAGAGGTGATAGAGACAAAGTCGACGATGGAGTGAGCTTACCCAGAAGAAGCCTGTTTACTCTCACTTTGAAGAGATTAGGGTTGTATGCGCTCGGGAAAACAGACGCAGGTAGTGAGTTCCACTCTTTAGCTGTGCGCATTATAAAAGACATTTGGAAGCGCTTAGTGCGAATTGGCGAAATAGCAACTAGGTAAGGATGGTAACTGGCAGTTCGACTGGGAGTGCGTGAGTGGCAAAATTTTTTAAACGGCAATTTGTATAGGTTCTTTATTGCCTCAGTACCTTAAAGAGAGCAGTATTAAAATTAAAGAAGAATTAATTAAATAAAAGAGGGGCAGATAAATAAACAGCATTAGATTTTGATTGATTATGAGTTCTATAGAAATCATATCTGAAAGTCTCAAACCGCAAGACTAAACGCATCCCGTGACAATCTTCAACGTAATACAAAAAAGTAAAAGAAAAGCTGAATTCGCGGCACGTACCGATTTCTATTGGTATAAGTAATCCTTTGTGGGATTTACATGCATACTAAAGAAACAAATGGGGCCTATAATAATAAATCACCAGTGTAACGACATGGGATACAAACGGACCGTGTTTTGAAGGAATCGCTTAGATAGCGAACGTTTCACTGGGTTACAGTTTGGCTTTTTGTTTGTTTGGAGTAAATGCGGTTTGTATTATTATTGAAGGTTAGGCAATAAGAGGAAATAGATTTTCAGAAAAGGTCTTGGTCTACATAAGGGTGAATTTCACCAATGAAACAGAACGCGATCAGAACACCTAAACAGCGGTCAAGAGTTGTCTGTGTAAATATTCCACAACAATGATGACAACCTCTTGAGTACATTATAGATGTGCTAATCGCGCTGTGTCAATAGTGAAATTCGTCCTAATTATTAAGCTACGCTTGCCTTGGTTGGTCCGTGGATGGGTGATCATCTTTACATACCGAGACACCGCCGTGCCTCGGAAAACACGTTAAGCCGTTAGTCTTGGCTGTCAGTCGTAGATCTTTGTCAGTTGTTACGGGTCGTCAGAATCCCGAAAGTCTAGCAACTAGTCTTACCAAGGGGTATCGTATTACCCAGTTACTCGGTTGTGGAGGTCAGATAGGCAGTCGCTCCATATAAAATACTTGGTAGAAAATCGGCAATATGAATCTACAGTGCCTGAAAATGATGTCGATGTCATCTCATAATGGTTAAGTGAACCTTGTGTGAAATTATTCGAAGGGAGTGTTATCACCAGAGATTGGAATAGCGTAGTACTGTACCGTACCTAAACTTCGAGGGAGTAAGTAACATAGAGTGGATAATACTTCCTCCCGGAATAAAAATCCCAAAATAATGATAATGACGTTTTAATCCCGGGATTTAAAAATCACGAATAATTTATTGGACTTTATACTTAGCTACAAATTATTGATTTGAAGAATTATAATTATTACATGTTTTAGTTAAATTCAAATATTTTGTTTTCAGTAGGTAAACTAAAATTAGGTTTAAATGCTTATAATTATGCGCTATGCTTGGCAATCTTCTTTTTTTGCGTGGAGAAATGCTCATGCAAACTGTTCTACCACGGGGAGATAGTGCAGTTTTGTGGGATTCCATTCCACGAAACTCCACGGCCCTGACGAGTGGGTTCCTTTTTGCTTCACCGTGGGTGACCAAGCCTCGGCTACTGAGCCCCCTCGCCTCGACAATGCGGGACCCCACTGGGGGGGATGCTTGGCAATCTTGGCATGCAGTTCAGTCAGCACTGAAGTGAATTCCCCGGAAGGCATAGAGAAGTGGCAATCGTTTTCAAAGCAAATACGAAAGTATTTCTGCAAAGACTTTCAACAGGATTGTGAATGTGACTATGTAGGTCATTGCTTTTTTTGTTTGTTTTATTTTTTCTGTCAGTTATTTTTAATCATGGTCTGGCAGTTTGAGTAATTTATGCGGCCTACCCAAATGTCCTTTCTTTGGTATTGTTCGTCAAATCGTTGAGTTCCTTAAGTTCTGAGTTGAGCTGCGCGATTACTGACAAATGCGTGCACTGACTGGACAGGTCCTCTCAATCTGTGTGGTTCTTTCCTCAAAAGAACATTTCAGACACCAATCTACATAGTCTTCACATGAAGTGACCAAGATTATGTCTGGACTTTATAAGAGACTGTGACCTCTGAGTTTGTTTCGGCCTTTCTTCTCATAGTAGTCAGATAAGAAACGCCGACCTCATCTAGTTTAAAAAAAACATGATTGACTTGTAAAAGTGTTTGTACAAACCTACTTGCAGAAATTAAAAAAAAGGATTGCATTCGTTTTTTGGTAGCCTCTGTCAATCCAATACATTTTTTTTACTTTTCCATCATCGTCAATCACCGATGGGATCTCACTCAGCTGTCAGGTCTTGTAATTCACAAGTCCACTATTGCCAGTTATTGCCCATTATTTTGTAATGAGTGTCTAGTTTCCTCTTTCTTTTCTGTATTAAGGAGGAAGCGCTAAGGTAGCCCGCAAAATTTAAATGTTCTTACCATTTTTTTGCAATTTCCAGCTTTTTGTCTGGGTGTATGTTTATTAAAGTATGATTCGCGACTGTAAAAATATGTATTTGTAGAATTACAATAATATGAAGCAGTATAAAATAGTATAGAATTGGCCACAAATGTCAAAATTTCATGAAATAGACATTCAATAGCGTATATAATATGAGAGTTGTATTGGTGATATTAAAGATTATAATTCTATAAAAACTGATTTGTTACGGTCGCGAATCATATTCAGATTAACATACAACCTGATACTGAACGGCAAATTGCAAAAAACGTAAGAAAATATTGATTTCGCGAGGTACCCTGGTGCTTTCGCCTTACCCAAAAAAATACTTTAAGTATTTGCCACTTGTATCCATACTTACATTATAGGTACCTACTTACCTTTTTATTTCGATACGAAGTCAGCTGCACTGCAACCTACCATCAACCTAAACCATCATCAACAGCAAAGGAGGAGCATTTCAATGTTTTTAGAAGCAACGTGAAGTGTTTTTTATTTCGCTTGGCTTATTTAATTTTAAACCGACAGGCGAATGGTGACAGGTTACAATCTAACAACTTTGTAAGTTTTTTTTCATACTGTTCTATTTATTAAACAGTGCCGGTCGTAAAAATGTGTAAATTTTGTCAGTTTTTGAGAAATATAGAAAGAAAGTAAGAAAATACATTTATTTACTAAAATCGCAGACTAAAAGGCAAACAAAATAATACACAGCAGATTAAAATATTAATAATAAAAAACAAATAAAAAGTGTTAAATGCGATGCAGGAATGTGTGGCTGCGCCAAAAAAGGCCCAGTTCAGCAAAAAAATGTCAGAAAACTAGTGCCTGAATATGTCGCATTGTCATTTATAGAGGCTCTAATGGCTATGTAATAACAGCCGCACGGGTCGATCAATCAGGTTAAGCTACGCTTGCCGCGGTCGGTCCGTGGATGGGTGACCATCTTTACATACCGAGACCCCTCCGTACCTCAGAAAGCATCCTCATCAGCTTCCTGTCATTCTTGGATCTATGACAGTCGTTACTGGTAGTTAGAAGTCCGAAAGTCTGACAACCAGTCTATCGTGTTTCCCAGCACGGGCACTGGTTTATGGAGGTCAGATAGGCAGTCGCTCCATGTAAAATACTGGTATTCCGCTGCATCTGGTCAGACTGGAAGCTGACCCCGACATGGTTGGGAAAAGGCTAGGCAGATTGATTTAAGGGCTCTGAACATAAACACTACCAAAGATTGTTAGACTATTTGCCTTAACTTTTTGCCTTTTTGTCTGATATGTTTTGGTTATTCCAATGGTAGATCAGTTTAGAACTAATTTATTATTTATAATATTATTTCGTTTCAAGCATTTCTTATAATCATTTATGTTGAAAATACCTACTCCTAAATACAAATTTCAATCAAAACTTCAACTTAAACGCTTTATTTGTATCTTAAATCAAACTATTATTGAATTAGTGACTTCAGTCGGGAAAGTTAAACGATGGCTTGATATCTAGCGATCGAGTTGCTAACTTGTTCAATATATTTACTGAAGTCTGAACTGAGTGGGCTACCGTTTTCCATAATTTTACTTACATGTGTTTTAAAAGTCTCTACAAATCGCTCAGCTGCCCCATTTGTTGCTGGATGATATGGTGGTGAAAATGTATGTTTCATATTTTTCTAAGCCGACAAAAAATTCAAATTGTGTACTATTTTAGGGCCGTTATCTGTTACTGAGTGGACAGCAAAACAATTTCTTGAATATTACAATAAAATTATACTTTAATGCGCCAATAGGTGTTAGTAAATTCAAAAGCCTCAGGCCTTTTAGAATAAGTTCTATGAGTTGAATTTTCTTACTATGTATTAGTATAGTAAACTGACAGGAGGATTCTGTTGCCCATCTTCTTGGCATAGGTAGGTACTTAACTCTTTATCGTATTAGGTTAAATGTCAATTTAACATCATGTTGTTTTTCGTAGTTGTAAAATGGGAATCAAATCTGTGCCTTCACACCATTACAACTTATCTCTAACTCCCTATTATTTATAATCTTCATTTAAAAAAAAAACAGCCACAATAACTTCTTCCTTCACTAAAAACTAAAATCGGAACAAAAAATAACTTTGTACTCTTCGCGAAAATATGTTTAACGCCATCTAGCGATCGCAGCGTGAACTAATCGCACCGGGTTTCTGAATAATGAAGTTTTGCCGCACGACTGGGCTCATGCCCGCTCCAGGAAACTCCGAATAAACTCTCCGCCTTTTTCTCACTTTTTATAGTTTTTATTGCAAACGATTTATGTTGTTATAGAACTTTGGCGCAGTCAAAGCTCGACGCAGTTCGTGTTTTATAAGAATCGAGAGAACATTTTAAATTGTTATAGCTTCGCAGCTTACAAATGTATTTATTAAGTAAAGTTGCAGTGATTTTAAAAAGTTGTTTTCAATGAAATACTGAACATAGTGTGGTTGAAATGTATTTCTGTGTATTGTTTGTGTAGGTACTTTATTATTATTATTATTTATTTGTTATGGGTTTGCTCTTGACTTTAGTCTAGGTCAGAGGTGACAGAGACAAAGTCGACGATGGAGTGAGCTTACCCAGAAGAAGCCTGTTCACTCTCACTTTGAAAAGATTAGGGTTTTATTGTACTACCCCGAGCACACGGCCTTTGCAATTTGCGTTTTTATATTTTTTCGTTCCTTTACACTTTTCGTAGGTAGTTTTTTTTTACACAATGAGGCCCATGTAGCTAGCATCAATTTACCTGGACCACTCATTTTTATAACCAATGAAACTACTTCCCACCGTAATTAACAGATAAATCATAAAGTTAAATCCAATATCCCACTTACTACCCGTGGCCTAACCAATGAGAATTATTGAACAGATTATGACAGAAACTTACTCTTAACTATTGATACGGCGGTAAAGTTGTGAACCTTTGGATAACAGTTGTAAAATTATGCAGATTCCTCCTCGGGATTCAAGAGCCAAGTCAGTGAGCCGCTTTCTTGCTTTAATAAATTTTTTATCGCCTCTGGTACTTGGTAATGAAATTTCACAATCAATATTGCTCCGCTATTGAATTTTTACACGTTTTGAAATCGGTTTTTATAATGCTGTGATTTTGTAAGATAGCTTTGGTAGCTTAGTGATCGTATTATACCTAATTACCTACATCCAACCCTTGACATATAGTGCCCTGAAAAATTTGACTAGTTCTATTTTTAAGCGACTTCAAAAAAAAAGATGAGGTTCTTTCTGAGGTTTTTTTTAATGTTAGTAACAAAAGTTCTGAGAACTTCGTCATTTATGATAAATGATAAATGATAAATGATTTTTATTTCTGTAAGTAGGTTTGTACAAACACTTTTACAAGTCAATATTTTTTTTTAAACTAGATGAGGTCGGCGTTTCCTATCTGACTACTCTGAGAAGAAAGGCCGAAACAAACTCAGAGGTCACAGTCTCTTATAAAGTCCAGACATAATCTTGGTCACTTCATGTGAAGACCATGTAGATTGGTGTCTGAAATGGTCTTTTGAGGAAAGAACCACACAGATTGAGAGGACCTGTCCAGTCAGTGCACGCATTTGTCGCGCACGCAGTGAGCTCAACTCAGAACTTAAGGAGCTCAACGATTCGACGAACAATACCAAAGAAAGGACATTGGGGTAGGCCGCATAGATTACTCAAACTGCCAGACCATGATTAAAAATAACTGAGAGAAAAAATAAAACAAACAAAAAAAAAGCAATGACCTACATAGTCTTCACATTCACAATAAAGTAAAATAATATAATACTTACAATGAAATGGTAATGGTATGAAATGGTATAGCCCTGTAGTTGTTCCATATAAATTTGTTCAAGTTTTGATAAGTGGTTTTTGAGTTAGCGTCAATAATACGTATTTTTTCCACTTAGTGTATGTTGATGATGTTATAATAACTTCCTGTCACTGTTCTCTACATATCTAGCAAGTAGTGGTATTACGAACTTCTGTGGGGTATGTACCACAACTAAAAAGTTAAACATAAAACTAAAAAAAAACTAACAAATGACTTCCAAAAAACACTACAGTGAAATATAACTCTGCCACCGACTTCCGAAATTAAAGATATTTTTCACTGTAGTATTATTTTTGGAAGATGGTTGTTTTTTTTTTGGGTCCACGTAATGCAATTATGTACAAGCTTTATTTATTAAAAATCCGCAGTTCTATACTAATAAAATAAATAAATAAAACACAAAAAGCTTTAACAAAACCGGCCAAGTGCGTGTCGGACCACGCATAATGAAGGGTTCCGTAGTTGGAATATAGGGGTTCGACGATTTTGGCATTTTCATGCATGGCGCATTTTTTTTGTTTGTTTTTATTTTTTTTTTTTCACAAAGGCGGTGCATGATAAAACCCATATACATCGATTGGGGACATTTATACGAACAAAAAACTACTAGTTTGGTATGTTCTAAAACGTCACGTTACAGAGTTATTTGCAGGAAAAGATCGATGTATGATAACTTCAATAACCATGAAAAAATAACTCATTAAATGTTTCTAAATAATCTATGGTGCCGAAATAGATAAATTGGTAGTATTGATACCAGACAGCGCCCTCTAGACACGTTTTTTTTTTCAATATGAAGCATTTCATTAGAGTCTGAGGCCGTATAATGATGTAGGAGTCATGTTAATAGTTTTGTTAATTATATTTTATGAGATCTGTTGATTAATTGTTGATAACAGTTTTCTCGACAGATCTCGTAAAAATGAAGAACAAAGTGCGAGAGAGACAGCTCCAGCTAACTCGGGCGATCGAGTCATGAGCCGTGCGATTATCGCCTTTAAGTCGATGCAATGAGATATCATCATACAGGATAATTTCTACATGACCGAGGAACGTGAGGACATAAAGAACCAAATATTACTGTTTGCTTGAATGTACACATCATAACTAAAATCAATAATAGGTATTATTCATATGAACTGTAAACATATAGTGCGTATTTTTCATGTTTTTGAAGTTATCATACATCGACCATTTCCTGCAAATAATCTGTAACGTGACGTTTTAGGACATAGCGACCTTAGTAATTTTGTGGTACGCCAGGCTCTGAAGAAAAATCTTCGAACTTCAAAAACAAACTTAACATTGTAGTTTAAAAACATGTCAGTTCTCGTTTTGTATGTGATAAAACTACAAACTTATTCCATTTTTCTACAGATTTTGCCTTTAATTGTACTGCGGGACCCAGTTTCTCGCAAATTTCATGATTGTAGGTCTATGCAAAGTACCTATGCTATATAAATATGCTTTGATTTATTTGCGAGTATCAAAGTATGTCGCATAAAGAGCCTTATTTTTTTATTTCGGTGACTCAGAAGCTTAGAGACCGTAAATCTACGTATTTCACATTAATTTTAACTTGATACCACTGCGCGTTCTTGAGAAAAAGGTTCTTGATAGACTCACAGACAGACAGACAGACAGATGGACAACGAAGTGATCCTATAAGGGTTCTGTTTTTTTTTCCTTTTGAGGAACGGGGAACCCTAAAAATTATTGTTAAATATTGTGGTAGCGCCCACGGTATTCATTTATACTCCGTGTTTGCAAAAACAGATTTTTCGTGTCATCATAAAATTGCATTCCGCACCAAAATTTCATGTTCGTGACTTCAAACGGCATGTCAATTTACATAATCTATTGCTATTATTTTTCATATGCATAACTTCGTTGTTACCCGACCTTCCATTATCCTTCTCCCCTATTTAGCTTCTTGAGTGATAGCCACCGGGATCTCCCCTTAATTTCCATGAATAATGACTTCAGCCACGCGACCGTTACATAGCATTTTAACAAGAAAAAATATCACATAGCTGTGGTTAATGACTCACCCATTATTTCTGTTGTACATCTTTCTGGTGCTACCGTCAAATAAAACACAGATTTTTCGCCTTTTTATTTAAAAAATTATATAAAAGGATTTACATTTTTCTACATGTAGGGTAAAAATGTTATAAATGAAGCTTCAGGTTCTATACAAATAATCTTTTCTATATTTAGACTTGTAGAGGATAATATAATTAACCATCACAGATGGGATTGTAGTAATAGTTTGAAATACGAAAGTGCCGAGTTGACGATATGTAAAAGTAGATACGAAGGTGCATCTCTAATGAGCGTGACAGATTGAATAATGAATGAATTTACAGAACAATCAAGATTCTTAAACTAATACGTTGTAACAATTAAACATTTCACAAACAAATCCATAGTCTTTAACAGTTCCATACCTTAACCACCATGATTACACAATCCTTTGCTTTATAAGCCTTCTGTTCCTTTTTGTGCACTTGTTTGAGATCACTCTAAAAGCAATATGTCCTAGAGGCATCTTGTCTGCCTCCGTCATCGTGACGTCAGCCGTAGTAATAATTACTAGAATGCGCTCCTAGGCTCCTAGGACTAGTCATAACATTTGGTTCCATTTCTTCTTCATTACTTCTGCTTCTAGTAAACCTAGTTGCTATATCTCTCGTGTGTGAAGGCACATAATCTACGTTACCGTACATATTTGCTTCTGCGTTAGTAGGGTAAATAGTACATAACGGCTTCATAGCTCTAAGAGTTCCCCTACTTCCAGGAACATTCTTGTACAGAATCATATCTGGGTGCATTGGATCATGGAATGTTCCCGAAATATGACTGATGTCTACGTCATTGTCAATATCAGAAAATGCATCATTGAAGACGTTGGGAGCTTCAGTGGTATACATATCTCCGTTTTTCGAAAGATCTTTCTTGCGACTAATATAACATCTGATAGCAATGAATGCTCCTATTATGACAATGAATATTATCAGTCCTATACTAACGGATAACAGTAATATGGAGTTACCGTGTTGTGGCTCTGAAACAAACAAATATTTTCTGATACCAGTGATGAACATTAGTACAAAATTAACTAATGCGTTCTATTTTAGCTCGAAACAAATACATTGATAGGTAAACTCCTATCAATGTATTTGTTTCGAGCTAAAATAGAACGCATTAGTTAATTTTTGAATTGGTGAACTCGAAAATGGATCACGGTTGAGCATGAAAGGTAGGTACAAAACCATAGAGTAGAAAGTAAATAAATAAAAATTATTCACAAAAACATAAATTTGGACAATAAGTATACAGAAAAGTAAATAAACTTATATAAGTAAAATTATACAAAGATTGGATACAATAGGTAAATAAATAAATTAGTAAGTGAATTTGGATTTGCATTTGTGCTTTATGGGTTAGAATTTATTGATAAACGTGAAATCAAACTTAATTTGAATTCAACTTAATTGATATTTTAACTAAAGAAAGGAAAGCTAGGAGATATTTTACAAAATTACCTGGTTTACCTTCATTTCTGTCAACGTTCTTTTTCGGTTGGAGAATAGTTGTTATTTCACCTTCTGAACGTGTCGGGGGGACACTATCTTCAATTAGAGATGGTTGCAGAGCACGATCAGCATTTGGCTCCCCCCACTTTTCACCTGCTTCTTCTAACAAAGTGAAAATATTAATTGTAAGTCATCCTTAATTTTTTGTGGTATATTACATAAGTAAACTCAGTTAGTTACTTAGTAAACTTAGTTAGTTAGTAAACTTGTTATATACAGGGTTATTAGACGGCAATCCATTAAGGGGATGTAGTAGAGATCATTAGCAACCAAATGCTCCCGATCCCTATGCAAATGTCAACCATTTTCAAGCAATTTGACACTAAATATATTTTTTGAAGATGCCTGCGGTATACAACTTTGAAAATATACTTAAAAAACCAATGCATAAAACTTTTTAGGGTTCCGTACCTCAAAAGGAAAAAACAGAACCCTTATAGGATCACTCGAGTGTCTGTCTGTCCGTCTGTCACAGCCAATTTGCTCCGAATCTAATGGACCGATTAATGTAATTTCTGTGACCCAAACACGGACGTGTAACGTTAATAAATAAATTTTGAATATGGGGGTCAACTTTGGGGTCAAATAAGATAATAAAAAAAAAGGTTTTGCAAAACGTACCGTGTGAGATATCAAATGAAAGGGCTTACTGTGAGAGTCTAAAATGTATCTTTTTATATATTTAAAAAAAAAAAAACATTTTAAAGTTACTGTACTGAGCCTAAAATTTTGAAAAAAATAATATATAATAATAATAATATAATATATAATAATATCCTAGAACATTGTTCACACACGGTTATCTGATCCCAAACTAAGCAGAGCTTGTACTATGGAAACCAGATAACTGATATATTACATACACTACTTTTTTTTGTAAATACATACTTATATAGATAATTACACCCAGACTCAGGACAAATAGACATGTTCATGCACACAAATGTTTGTCCTGGATGGGAATCGAACCCTCGACCAGCGACATGGCAGGTGGTATCTTAACCAACCACGCCATCTGGCCTGTAAATAGTTCAATACCTATAGATTACAGGAAAACCTATAAGAAGTCGATGGTCTAAAAACAACATGGTAAATCTTACAATATTGTGCGTACAAACTTAGTCCATAGTTAAACAAAAAGGATCCAACCCACATTAGGTGTAATGTGGGTTGGATCCTTTTCGTTTAACTATGGACAATTTGTAGTTGGAATGTATGGGAGAACATGTTTTTCAACTACAATGTTATGTTTGTTCTTGGGATAAATTCATCCTAACTACGGAACCCTTCATTGTGCGTGGTCCGACACGCTCTTGACCGGTTTTTTTATTTTATAATTAATGGTCTGCTAACACTTCAATACATAATAATTATCTTTAATAGTTTTTAAATCAGAGCTACAAATGTTTACAATTTCCTATAATTTTGAGTAGATTTTTTCTACTAAAATGGTGGATTTCTGCAAAAAAATTATTGACATTTGCATGGAAGTCATAAGGGGTGATTTGGTTGCAAATGACCTCTCCTACATCCTCTTAATGGATTACCGACATATTACCAATAACCGTGTATTATTAATTATGGTCTTAATTATTTACCTGATTCATCAAAAAGAGCTTCGCTATGGTCAGGACTGGTAGAATCTTCATCTCTTTCAGGTGCACTCTCATACTTCTCTGAGAGGACACCTAATGGTACTGGAAAAGAAAGTTGTGAGTCAATTTTAGCGTATTAACGTAGGTAGTAATTTAGGCATATTCGTTAGATAAATAGATGAAGAATAAATTATTAACACCGAGGTCTGACAAAAATGTTGAAACTTTTTGTCACATTATTGTAATATACAAGGTTATTGGTAAAACACCAACAACGTCTTAAGGGGTCGTTGTACTCATCATTATGAACAACTTTTACTATGGGACCAAACTTGAAATCGCGAAAAAAATCCGCTGTTCAGTACATATTGACGAATTATGCGAACATAATTGTACTGACCAGCTGATTTCTTTTCGCGATTTCAGGTTTGGTCCCATAGTAAAAGTTGTTCATAATGATGAGTACAACGACCCCTTAAGAGGTTGTTGGTGTTTTACCAATAACCCTGTATATATTAATAAAGTGCTGGCGTCATTGCCTAAAAATTGTAACTCAAGAATGCACAAAGCAAACTCAGGTAAGAACAGAAAAGACGACGATGACACTAATACGACCATAGATTCTTGTACTTTGCACCGAACAATGGAGCAAAGAGGAAAGTTGGAAGGTAAAATAGAGATTTGTATTGTTAAAACTTACAAGATGCACCAGAATAGGGTAGTTCAAGAGTTGAACAAGTTGCGCAATTACGGGCTGGAGCGATTCAGGAGTAGTTCGAGGTTACACGAGATTGAGGTGATGTTGGAGATAAAGCAATCTACTGATTAGTATACATAACTTTGCTGAGTTTAAAGTTTACCAATTTAATTAAGGTCCTCCAGACCTTCATGTTATTTATATAGAAGTGTATGAAGGAAAAACAATATAAAGTTGGTCTGATATCTTAGATTAACTTTAGACTTTTCATGTCGACATTGTATACGGTACTCGGAACAGGAATGTATGTAGAAATAAATTGAAAGAGCAAACATACGTATATTATTTTGCCAAAAAATAGTGCAACCGAAAATATTTAAATAAAAAATGTGTAGCAATGCGTTTGAAATAATATTGCCTTTTATTTACTTTGACTGAATAACCGTAGTGAAAGACTATTTGACACGAATTTTACGGCTTTGCTGGAATAAAAAGAAGATAATTAGAAATCTTACCACAAGCATACACAACTTTAAGATAGGGCCTCGAAAGAAAGTTGCAGGTTGAGTTGAAAGTCCTGTTGTTCGCTGCTATCTGACATCGCCGTTTCCCGAGACACAGCTGGATAACTGTCTTCACAGCATGTGGAGTCACGCATGCTGTGGACAAAGCTATTATAGATTACAAAATATTAATAAATCCACCAACTTTTGTTAACTTAAGTATTAATAAAAATCAATTGCCGAATGTATGTACGCGCATCACTCCAGGACGGTTGCACCTATTTGGCAAAATCTTTTTTTTTGTATTTATAATTGTCAGGACAAGGTATACTAATTTATAAATTGCCGGGAAAATTGTTAAACTCGGGGAAACTGAAAGTGCATTTTCTATAGGAATTTTGAATAAAATTATTGAAATTTTGTCAGGACAATGTTTATCGGACCAGCTAGTAATTTATAAATCATAATGCCTTAAATTATGATGGAGTTAGAATTAAAAAAGCCTTGAAACGATCCGATCGCTAGAAACTGAAATCACGAAATGAAAAATAGTGAATACGTCGCAGATCGATTGTAGAATTCACTGTTTTACAAAACCGTTAGTTTTTTTTTTTATAGAACAGCGCCGTTATGTAAAACAACTAGTGGTTTTACATAATTACTGAACTTACACGCAGGATTGTGACGTTTTGCGTTTTTTAATGCAGCGGGTCAACGATTAGAGGTTATGTAAACCAGCGTGAAATGAAACATCAGATTGTAGATTTTAGTTCTAAATTTTGACGCTCGTGGCTCTGTGTGTCATGACAGAAATAAATACAACGAGTAAAAATTTTTGAAAATTACCCTAACTCGAGTGAAAACAGTGATTGGACAATTTTAATATAATGTCTTCAGTGCTTTATGAAAACTAACTGCCACCAACTAGAAATAGCGCTCGCCGGCCTCTACCGCAGCACATCACGCCTGACTCGCTCGGCTCGCGCGTGGTTGGTCACAGTTCTAACCTAACCTAAACCAATTGGTCAGGGTGCCCTCACTTAGTTACTGCGATCGATTCGGCATTAGAAGCCACACTAAAAGCTTAAAATGACTGCAGATAAGCCATTCTGAAATACTTCTAAACGTGGTTAGCAGTACTGTAAAACTTAGCGCAATGACAATCCAGCTGTAAGTTGTTCAGCTGTTTTACATAACTGCGCTGTTATAAAAAAAAAAAAATTCTCAAACAATTGTGAAATTGAATTGTTATGTAAAACATCTGGCGGTTTTGTAAAACAGCGGATCCTACAATCCATATGCGACACATTTATTAGGTTTATTTTCAGTATAAAATCTTAGTTCTTTCGAATAGAAATATCAATATCGTTATTAATATTTCTATTCGAAGGAACAAAATCATAAGCATGTCTTGAGTAGGTACGAAACGTGATACGGCTATGAGGTGAGTAATATTGGAATAAAAATGCTTGAATCAGGCAGCAAAGGTACTAACAGTAATTAATTAAGCTAATACATTCCTAACCTATTTTTCGTACGTGAATTATTAAGGCTCTGTATTTCGCACAATATTTGGACACTATTAGCCTAATTTTCTGTATCGCATTAATACACACCACATGTGCCGTGCCGTGTCTTTATGTGCCGTGTTCATATATGAAGATTTCTTTTATTTTTCGGGGACATAATAATTTCACTAATTTCAAGTCTGTCAAAACATACGCTAGTGTTACTCACTATGAAATATAGGACAATGCCACACCCATCTGTCATAGTGCTATTACTCGTAAGAATGACAAATGAAATTAACACATTTTTGGAATATAACCCACATTTTCCACGAATTTGGTTGAATTATTTGAACTTTTGCTTTCAGCACTTTATTTGTTTCCATTCATTAAATTAAAGTAAATTAAATTGTTAATGGTTTTCAGTGAAGTAAGATAGTTATTCTGCAAAACAAATTTTCAAGATAATATTAATCAAAACAATATTACTGTCTAGAATGAAAATTTATATCAATTAATAATCATTGCAAACCTCAGCACCTAACCTTTTCGTAACCATGTTAGGATCGGTTCCCCGTCTAACCAGATGCAGTTGAATACCAATATACCCAGATACTGGGTAACACGATATCCCTTGGTAATCATTGCAACCAAATACATATAAAAATATTGGTGACATAAAGAATATAAAATTATGAAAGAAAATATTTTACAGACTCAAATTCCAGCCTAAAATAAAAAACAAAAATTTTTAGCAGTCCTAAAAATAGTCCTAACTTCTGTCACAACCCCAATATTAAGAACTATTCCTAAAGATAAGAAATCCGTCTTTAACGTTAAGGTCAAGACTATAAAAACTAATTTAATTAGGTACTCGTCAGATTGTTAGTCTACTTCATCAAAAGAGCCTCGTTTAGTTTTTGTCTCCGGAATCGTTAAGGACTTGGGAGTATTTGCTTTGCCTTATTTCCTTCGAATGATTATGTTCTTTGTGTGAGCCTCAAAACAGTTTAATATTCCCGCTCCTTCGTACTCGTTTACCGGCCATTTTCTACAAGACTTTTGAAGACTAAAATTTGTAAGTAGTGAAAATTTAAAATGGAGTAGGTACTTAAAAACTAATTTTGGATAGAAGAAATTAAGTTAGAACAGTCAAATGAAGTTTATTATTAGATACTATATTAAGAACTATTAGAGACGAAATGAAAAGACAAAATAATATCGTCAGAAATAATATGTCTTTTACATAAGGTCAGAAAATAATCTTTCAATCTATTAGACCAAGCGGCTTTCATTTTTATTATACGTAAGAAATGATATCAACCAGTTATATTCTTGATAAGACGATTAAACATACGGCCTATTTATATGACTACATTGATGAACTCATAACTTTTCTTTTATTATGACAATGTAGTCAAGAAAAGTGCTTTTTTGTGCTTATAATGAATTATCACTTTCATAGACAAAACCGTTCCAAATAAAAAAAGCGGTGAAAGGTGTGATTCTTTTTCATATCTGAAAAAATACCCACACTGACCGAATGTAAAAAATTTGGACACCCTAGCTTTACGCTTCAATATGCTACCTAAGGTACAAAAACATTTTTGACATCGATTTTTAAAGTTAATCGACTGTTATAGGTACTTACTTTCATCCAGCACTCCCTGCGTCTGTGGACAGGTGATGGCTTCGAAAGCTGTCCTGCCATACTGGGCATCAAAGATAGCAATCCTGGAGTGAGGGTTGCAGCTCAGCTTAATCACCTCGCCTTCGCAGCCGGTTCGACTTCGAAACTCATCTGTGAAATATTTTTTATTGTTAGGAAATACATTGGGAAATTAAATACGATACTTTGGAGCACATTATCACTTTTATAATCGAGAAAAAATAGCACGCAAACGTAGAGTACAGTAGCATAGATCGGATTGATCATAGGGCCTAGATAAAGTGACATTCTATCAGTGACAATGATGATGGAAAACTCAGAAATGTATGAGACTGACATCAGCTACCGAAAAGCTTCAAAAACCAAAATCCTATTGAAAGTTGTTGTAGAAATAGGAAACGCTTGGCAAGCCATTTCCACTGGTCTAGGACCTTAGGACATGCCTGAATTTGCACAAGGATTTTTAGGCACGTGGCCAGAATTAGAACTAACGCCACCATTTCATTTTTCAATACTTTTTCACAAATGTCTACCAACAGTATATAGTCAAACAGTGTCCTCCTGTCAGTGTCATTGAAGCGCCATAAGATCCTTGATTTTATTTTTTGAGTATCTTTCAATCGACTTCTCAAGCCGTTAGCAGATGCGTTATGTGGTTTGTTGGCGTCTCGAGTACGGTCTTCCAGTGAGGTCCGTCCCTGTTCTTGTTGCGTGACTAGATCAAGCTATGTCCCATGTTTGTGTACATTTAACTAAGATTTGCATATCAGATACCTGGTAGAATATGACGGAAAACTATGTATACTTTTGTCAACTTATTTTACTCATATTCCTGCAAACAAATAATATTCTTATTCTTATTTGTTTTTTAATATCTTGCAATCGGCTTCTTAAGCCTTTAGCAGATGCGTTCTGTGCTTGTTGGCGTTTCGAGTACGATCCTCCAGTAAGGCCCGTCCCTGTTCTTGTTAATTACACTAGATCAAGCTATGTCCCATGTTTCTTTTTTATTACTTTACAATCGGCTGTTCAAGCCATTAGCAGATGCGTTCTGTGTTTGTTGGCGTTTCGAGTATGGTCCTCCAGTGAGGGCCGTCCCTTTTCTTGTTGATTTACTAGATCAAGCTATGTCCCATGTTTGTTTTTTATTATTTTGCAATCGGTTTCTCAAGGTTTTAGCAGATGCGTTCTGTCCATGTTGGCGTTTCGAGTACGGTGCTCCAGTGAGGCCCGTCCCATGTCTGCTGTCTTTTCAATCGACAGTGTTCCAGTGGGTTGATCAATAATGGAGCCAGGTTGGTGACCTGTTTTTCAATGCGCAATTTGTACAGTTTTGTTCACTGCCGCGACACACATGGTAAAATTATGCTATTGAGTTCCATGTAGCGGGCTTGTAGCTATTTAAGTAGTTATTTATCGGCAAACTAAACTCCAAGCTGCTATTCAGAATTTCCATTGACATTGCTTTGGTTGTGGATAAAAGGAACGGGGAACTATCTACAGCAGCTGCACTAAAAACCACTACCAAAACTAACTCACCCAATTGTGTGGAGTGTGGAATTGTGGAGGACTTACATCACTTTTTGTTGGACTGTGCTAGATATGAGTCTAATAGAAATGATCTGTATGGAGTATTGAGGTTGAACCGACTTGAAATAGGCACATTCCATAGAATTCTGTCTGAACCAAATGGTGATGATGCGAAGACTCTGTTAAGGTTCATGCCCTAAATGTAAATCGTAGCAGTGTGTGTTTAGGGTACGATGGGACTGTCATAAGCATTACGATTATAAAAGTCCCTAATTAAATAAAGAATTTAAATATATATGACAGGCCAGTTGGCGTGGTTGGTTAAGATACCACCTGTCATGCCGCAGGTCATGGGTTCGTTTCCCATCCAGGACAAACATTTGTGTGCATGAACATGTCTATTTGTTCTTAGTCTGGGTGTAATTATCTATATAAGTATGTATTTACAAAAAAAAAGTAGTATATGTAGTATATCAGTTATCTGGTTTCCATAGTACAACTAGATAGTAAACACAATTACAAAGTTACACTATTAAAAGAACACAATACAAGTGGAACACAGCCTAAGTCACCCAAATACAAAGTGTATCGCTATCAGTAAGCCAATACAGCTATATGAATATACAAAAGCGCTGTACCAGGTAAACCGACAGTATTGTCGGGAGCAGAGGAGCTCTTTATCGAATCGAATCCGAAGATCGACTGCCTAGCAAACTTTTTTTGTTTATGAATGGCATCTCGTAGTTTGTCTAGAGAGGCCGTGACTACTTAACCGGACTATCCTGTGGCTGCCTTAAGAGAACTCAAAGCCTCCAGCCAGGGGCATAACACTTACAGACTAAGCGACTACACGCTAAGGGCTCCCCCTGTGAGGAACGGGCCTCGGCTAAGGGCGTCGCTGAGGGGAGGACAGCAAGATGGGACAGGCTGGATCAAATTTGAATGATTATTGTCAGGGGAGTTTAAAGCTACTATCTCAGCTACGCCACCAGCTGGCACTTCATACCCGAGCAAGGGACGGGGGGGAGGACGATTATTACGGGGTCGTCGCGAGGGACCTCGGCGGCGAGGTCGGAATGTCGATTTGTGTTTGTTCCTACGGTCCCTACTGCTCTCCTGGAGAAGAGTTATGGGGTCGTCGGGATCTGAGAGGACAAGCCTAGCGCGGCGGACCTTACTAATACGAGTGGGGACATAGCTAGCCGCCTCGACAACCAGAGGGTTGCGATGGTTGGTGGCTGAGTCGAAGAAACGCTTGGAATTGCGTTTCGAGAACTGGGAGATGGTGGGAATGTCGAGATCTACGTGGAGGATTTCATTCCGAACGAACCAAGGGGCTCCCGTTGCCTTTCGGAGGAAACGGTTTTGGAGGGCCTGCATCCTATGAATGAGGTGAAGTTTTGCGTGCGCAAACACTGAACCCGCATAGATCATGATGGGGCGAATGCACGCTGTATAAATGCGCAATTTGCACCTAAGTGACAATTTGCTACGTGCATTCAGAACGGAGTGGAGTCTACCGAGAGCGAAAGCGGCGCGCGAACGCACCTGCTTTATGTGCTCAGCGAAGGAGAGGTGGTGGTCGAGGATCACACCGAGGTATTTGGCTCGCGTCTCCCAAGGGATCGGCTTACCGAACATGGTGATCGGTCGGGGGGGGAGTCGAGTGCGACGCGGTCTCAGAAAGAGGACCGCTTGACTCTTGTCGGGATTGACCTCGATTCTCCACTTCCTAAACCAGGCGCCGAGGTTATCGACTGCGGTTTGGAGAGTGCGAGATATCGGGTGTTGGTCCCTGCCCGAGTAGTAAATGGCCGTGTCGTCTGCGAACAGAGCTAACTGCGCCTTTTTACTTTTCGGGATATCGCTGGTGCACAGGGTGAAGATGAGGGGAGTGAGCACAGAGCCCTGTGGGACTCCTGCACGGATGGGATTAGGGGAGGATAGCGCTCCTTCTATGCGATAGCGAAAGGTGCGATTCGACAAAAAGTCTCATAAGATGAGTACGAGACGATCCGGCACGCCAAGTTGGTAGAGCTTATATAATAAACCGTCGTGCCAGACTTTGTCGAACGCTTTCGCTATATCAAAGAAACAGCACCCGTTATCAAACCACGTTGGAAGCCAACGCTTATGTGTTCGATGATGCGGTGGACCTGCCTAGCAAACCGAGTGCACGCTTTTTTATAGGACGATGTTCCTACCTTGCAATCCTTCCACAACAACTGTCCGATGACACACGGAAGTACGTCATCGTATTTACTTGATATAAAACACTAAAATGGGCCAAATCTAACAAGACTTTCATTATAAAATAATCACATAATACTAGAATAACTGTCGTAAATAAATAATGATGATTTCACAAAGGAAATCATTCTAAAATCAAAGCAACATGTGATCAATTGTTTTGAACAAAACCATGGGTTTGAATTATCAAAATAAGTTGCCAAAAATCAATTAGCGTGTACACCGAGAACTCAATAAATTATTTTCCGATTTATTGGATTATAATTGATAGTAAATTACGTAAATTAACAACAAAAGAACAAATCATAACAAATTTGGTTGACTACCCACAATTGCATTTGACAACCGTCTCCGACATATATATATATATATAGGTATATTAAAACTGTTATAAAAACATGTTCAATAGTAACAACCAAACAGCTGCAAGCTACATCATCATTAACATAAATAACACCTACTAATATTATCCAAAATACAAATATCATGAAATAATTGATAATCATCAAATCCGAATACAATAATAGTCCCGACATTTATATTATCGACGGATATCCCACTTTTAAATACAAATAATAATCTGAGCTTAACTCGGAAGGGTGTTCGACTCGATGCAGATTTTAATTACCATAATTGGACCGTGTTATGCAGAAAACAGCCATGTCGGGAAAAGTACAAACAGAGTTATAAGAATTTTTCTGTCGATGGTTGCGTTGTGGATGTATGGACAAGGCTGTATTTGACGGCTCATATCTCCGTGATAAATAGAGATATCGACATGGCTGTTTTTGCAAAAAAATGTCGAAATTAGTATGACTGTGTTTATAAATATTTTTTGGAAAAAGTGCCATATGGCTGCTTTCTGCACAACTAAGTCCAATTGAGTATTACTTTCACCACTAACTAGTCCTAGTAACCCTAGACGACTCTTCTATCGGCATGGATGTATTTAGTTACCTAACCATTGTTTTCGACTCGATGCAGATTTTAATTACCATAATTGAGTATCACTTTCACCTCTAACTAGACCTAATAACCCTAGACGACTCTTCTATCGGCATGGATGTACTTAGTTACCTAACCATTGTTTTCGACTCGATGCAGATTTTAATTACCATAATTGAGTATCACTTTCACCTCTAACTAGACCTAATAACCCTAGACGACTTTTCTATCGGCATGGATGTACTTAGTTACCTAACCATTGTTTTCGGCTCGATGCAGATTTTAATTACCATAATTGAGTATCACTTTCACCTCTAACTAGACCTAATAACCCTAGACGACTCTTCTATCGGCATGGATGTACTTAGTTACCTAACCATTGTTTTCGACTCGATGCAGATTTTAATTACCATAGGTCCGTGTTATACAGAAAACAGCCATGTCGGGAAAAGTACAAACGGAGTTATAAGAATTTTTCTGTCGATGGTTGCGTTGTGGATGTATGGACAAGGCTGCATTTGACGGCTCATATCTCCGTGATAAATAGAGATATCGACATGGCTGTTTTTGCAAAAAAAATGTCGAAATTAGTACGACTGTGTTTATAACTCATTTTTGGAAAAAGTGCCATATGGCTGCTTTCACCACTAACTAGTCCTAGTAACCCTAGACGACTCTTCTATCGACATGGGTGTACTTAGTTACCTAACCATTGTTTTCGACTCGATGCAGATTTTAATTACCATAATTGAGTATCACTTTCACCACTAACTAGTCCTAATAACCCTAGACGATTCTTCTATCGACGTGGATGTACTTAGTTACCTACCCTTTGTTTTCGACTCGATGCAGATTTTAATTACCATAATTGAGTATCACTTTCACCGCTAACTAGTCCTAATAACCCTAGACGACTCTTCTATCGACATGGGTGTACTTAGTTACCTAACCATTGTTTTCGACTCGATGCAGATTTTAATTACCATAATTGAGTATCACTTTCACCACTAACTAGTCCTAATAACCATAGACGATTCTTCTATCGACATGGATGTACTTAGTTACCTACCCTTTGTTTTCGACTCGATGCAGATTTTAATTACCATAATTGAGTATCACTTTCACCACTAACTAGTCCTAATAACCCTAGACGACTCTTCTATCGACATGGGTGTACTTAGTTACCTAACCATTGTTTTCGACTCGATGCAGATTTTAATTACCATAATTGAGTATCACGTTCACCACTAACTAGTCCTAATAACCCTAGACGACTCATCTATCGACATGGGTGTACTTAGTTACCTAACCATTGTTTTCGACTCGATGCAGATTTTAATTACCATAATTGAGTATCACTTTCACCACTAACTAGTCCTAATAACCCTAGACGATTCTTCTATCGACATGGATGTACTTAGTTACCTACCCTTTGTTTTCGACTCGATGCAGATTTTAATTACCATAATTGAGTATCACTTTCACCACTAACTAGTCCTAATAACCCTAGACAACTCTTCTATCGACATGGATGTACTTAGTTACCTACCCTTTGTTTTCGACTCGATGCAGATTTTAATTACCATAATTGAGTATCACTTTCACCACTAACTAGTCCTAATAACCCTAGACGATTCTTCTATCGACATGGATGTACTTAGTTACCTACCCTTTGTTTTCGACTCGATGCAGATTTTAATTACCATAATTGAGTATCACTTTCACCGCTAACTAGTCCTAATAACCCTAGACGACTCTTCTATCGACATGGGTGTACTTAGTTACCTAACCATTGTTTTCGACTCGATGCAGATTTTAATTACCATAATTGAGTATCACTTTCACCACTAACTAGTCCTAATAACCCTAGACGATTCTTCTATCGACATGGATGTACTTAGTTACCTACCCTTTGTTTTCGATTCGATGCAGATTTTAATTACCATAATTGAGTATCACTTTCACCACTAACTAGTCCTAATAACCCTAGACAACTCTTCTATCGACATGGGTGTACTTAGCTACCTACCCTTTGTTTTTAGCTTCACCCCTTTCGCATCCATTAGTATGTAACATAAAACCGCCAATACGATAAAAGCTTCGGTAAGTGTTCGTGTACCAATTAGTGGAGTGTCCGAGTGTTTTACGCTTAGCTAAGGAAGCTATAACTAATATTAATGACGTAGGCAGACGGGCGATTCAACCGTCACTTCCCTATAAGGGCCTGGGTCCAGTGGCCGTCAATGAGTTTTTAGTTGATGATAATTCTGCCGTCATAAGGAAAAAAGACGTATCTTATATTTTTTTCGAAATGGAGTTATTTACTTATTCGGAATCAGCAAAAAAAAAGACGCATCTACAAGTATTTTTAAATTGGCGTCAACTTAACGAAAACCTAATAATTCTTACTGTTAAAGACGCATCTGCTTTTGTATCTTATAGTTTAAACAGGACGAAAAATTTTTTTCTCCTTTTCAATATTTCTGTACATACGTCCTTTTTCCTTACGGCGGTAGAATTGTATGTTATACCTACTAGCTTTCCCCGTTCGTTTAGGCAGAAACACACACACACACACATTACACATTGGTGTATATAGAACGCCATCTGCAATGATCGTTACGTACTCCTTTTGCTTCGTTTACGTTTATAGAATCATAATTTTATACGTTTAAATTATCTCACGGGTACTTCAGGTCATAGTCTCCTCGTGTACCAAACAAATCAATTGAATTGTTAGCGTGATATATTCACAATCTCAAACATCCAAATTCACAAACTCTATAAACTTATTATTACTAGGATTTTGATTCCTCACCTAAAAATCCCTTGTCGTCCAGTGATCGTCGTCGGGTCTAAGTGGCCGTAACCGATTTAAATGCAATGTCATGTTACCAAATTATGGTAAAAGGATAGTAACCTCATACGAAGGGCATGGAATGGCCTCGTAAAAAAATAAAGGAGCAACATTGTTCGCGATTTAAGTTAGGGTCTCTTCTATGAATTTTGGATTCATGATTTGAATATAGCTTAAGAATTTAGTTTACATTGGCGATCGAGTAAGCAGCAAGAAAATAAGTACATACGAGCTTTGTTATTAACAACACTGTCAAATAAAGATTTAATTGTTTTTTTTTTAATAATTTTTTCTTAAATTTACGAATTTATTTTAAATATTACTTAACAAAAAAAAAATGCCCAATTAAAAATACTTACTTAAAACTTAAAATTTCTACCTTTGCCTTGATCAAAGTATTTCCCTAAAATAATAGCTAGCTTTGTTCTCATCTTTCGTAGCAATTATTTTGCTGTGCTATTAAGTTTTTATTTTTAACTAAACAGAAAAAAGGTTCGCAAGCCAGTATTTTGATCTTTATACTATTGTAATTGCTTTTTGCGCCTTATCCTAATCCTTACTAATATTATAAATGCGAAAGTGAGTTGGTTTGTTTGTTTTCTACGCTTTTACGCTAAAATGGCTGAACGGATTTGAATGAAATTTGGTACATGCATGTATCATGACCTTGATTAGGACATGGGATACTTTTTATTCCGGTATTCCGACCTCCACGTGGACAAAAGCTAGTATAAATAATAAAAGAGCAAGAATACGTAGTTTTATTTTCATTTCTGAAAAAAAAAATTCTTATGCATTAAAGTCAAAATCAAAAATCATTTATTTAAATTAGGCACATAAAAGACACTTAAACTTCAAATTTTGGTAGCCAAAAGGTTCCTATGGAGAAGAATGGGTAAGAATCCTCCATAGTTAGCACTCTTACTCTTTTATTTTGAACTCTTTTAAAGTGTTTTACAATATCCTAACTTAATATTATAAACGCGAAAGTAAGTTTGCTTGTTACCTTTCCACGCCTAAACCACTGAATCGATCAACTGAAATTTTGCATATACGTTGTCAGGTGTACAGTAACGGACATAGGGTAACTTTCATCCCGAAAAAAAGTACTGTTCCCGAGGAAAACAACAATAACGTTCTTATGATAATAGATGGCGCCTCGTGTCTTTCGAATCATGATTGAATTATATTATTATCGGAACTTTAGTATTGTGTTAAGTTGTTTTATTTTTAATTTAGTAACTAATACATTTTGTGAGTCTAGAGTGTCGCTAGACCGGTTTTTCATCCTCCTAACTATCCTAATATTATAAATGTGAAAGTGTGTTTGTTTGTTTGTTGATTACGCTTTCACGCTAAAATGGCTGAACGAAATTGGATGAAATTTCTCACATTGGTAGACCATGACCTGGAGAAGAACATAGGCTGCTATTTATCCTGGATAGCCGACGAAGTCGTGGGCAACAGATAGTTTTGCATACATTAGATGTGCTTGGAAGAAAATTATTATAAGTACAAAAAAATTTAAATGAAGCAATCTCACATTTTATTCCGATGTAATATTAATATCTCTTGAACAACACAACAATTTATCTTCAATTGGAGAAACGCTACTGCAAACTGCTAAAAGCTTTAATCAGAGGTGAAACACGGGTACTTTCCGTAACAAGACCGCTACGAAGAGGTCTCAAGCTTATAAAAATAACAAGTTAACAAGGTACCTCTTAATGACGTCATTGAATCCTGCCAGCACTACTTTTTCAAAAGTAGTGCTGGCAGGTATGCTATTGCATTAGAACTTACTAGGTTCTTGTAAAAGGCTTCTAAAAATTAATACAAAGTGCAGATGTGAATAAAACTATAGTGAGGTGGTTTTGTATCAATTTTAAAACTTGGCTAGTGGCTTGACTGCCTCGTTGGCTAGTGGTTGCAAGCGCTCCTGCTGACAGGGGGTCCTGGGTTCGATTCCCGGGTCGTGCAACGTGTTATTGGGTTTTTCCATCATTGGTGGAAAGGCTCGACCCCTGTTACATGGGACATAAACATAACCGGCGAAATATAGGTGTATTTAATATGTGCACCGCTGTCTAACTCTTCGAAAAATACAGTCATGATATTATGTTATAATTACGATGTGAATTTTAATTGAATTATTTACGAAATTTTTAATAATAATAATGTGCTAGCGACCGTTTTTGGGGGCCCATTTTTGAGTGTGCAAGTCACCCACTGCACATTGATCAGGCAGGGGACATACTCCTTCCATAGTTCTGGGTAACCAATACACTATAGCCACCCAAACCCATAGCCCAATATGTTTTGTTTCTATGTCCTGCAATAGTCCTGCACCAACCGGGGGCTGTCCTTGGGTGCACTTATAATAATAATGATAGTAAAATGCCCCCGTCCACCTTAGACCACATTTACTTTGCTTGCCTATGCACAGAACGAATAGGGCGTTCGTGTGTGCCTTGGATACGCTGCTTGGTTTTTATTTTGAAAGCAGCGAAGATATCGTAGACACGCACTCGATCTTGTATTGCGCGGCTATTGCGGCGTGTCGTGTAGCCAATGTCACATTTCCAAATTGTGACATAGCTACACGACCAAAAACCCGCCTTTCCAGCCTGGCAGTGCAGGATCGAGCGGGGTATCGAGGGCACCAGGGTGCTCGACGGCAAACTATACTGCTTCAGGGGGGGCAATACTCGCTGTAGAGTGATGCGCTTTGTGAGGCGGGCGTTCTCGGGGACTGGAATTAGTCCTCAAGAATATATGTCCCGTATCACAGAGCGCATTGACTTCCTGACGCAGAAAGTCTGTGCATGGGCAAGCTGTATCCGTAGGTTTAAGCGACGGGTTGAGCGGTATACCCAGAATCGCATATTCCAGCGTGATCAAAGGTGGGTGTATAGAGCATGGGACCTGAGCAAGTGTGGCAGTCGTAAGCCGCCCGGATGATGATGCTACTAGCATATTCCGGCGCAACATCTGGTCGGTGCCCGTCTGCCATACTGAGGCTGAATGGATGCGCGATGTTGAGCGCGTGTGTGACGCCATACCGGGGATGGAAGAAGGAATTACTTCCTCCGATGTAGCCAGTGCAGCCCGCCCGATACCGAACTGGAAATCGCCGGGACCGGACGGACTGCACAATTTTTGGTTTAAATGGCTGCAAAGTTCAGACGCGTGCTTATCATCGCAATTCCAGTCGGCCTTAGAGTCTGGGTCGCTGCCACAGTTCTTTACACCAGGAGTTACCCACCTGTTCCATAAGTCAGGTGATGCCACGGAACCCCAAAATTATAGGCCTATCACTTGTTTGCCGACGGTCTATAAATTTCTTACATCCATTTTGAGAGTGAAAATTAATTCTCATTTAGAAAAGAATTCTATTATGTCTGCCTCTGAAAATGGATGTAGGAATGGGTCCCGCGGCACCAAGGAGCTACTCCTCATTGATATGGCCATAAACCAACAGGTCCGTCGATCCCGAAAGGATTAGTCAACATGTTGGATAGACTATAAGAAAGCCTATGATTCGGTGCGCCGCACAATGATAATCGATGTTACTATCCCGCATGACGAGAACCTCGTGAAAGCTGAGAAAGAGAAACAATTGAAGTATCTCGACTTAGCTCACAAGGTTGTCGCTAGGTGGAATGTGGACTCGGTAATCATTGTGCCGATAGTCGTTACGGTCAATGGCCTTATCGCTAAGAGCCTCGATCAACCTCTCAAGAGGCTCTCGTTGGGTGGCTGGGTGAAGGGCCTGATTCAGAAGGCAGTCTTCCTTGATACGGCGCGTATTGTGAGGAGGTTCCTGTCTCTGGGGCCCTAACCACCGGTAGCTTGGACCCTGTTCCCCATGCCGATGGATTTCTAATTTTTATATTTTTAAATGTTTTTTTTTTATTCTAATATTTAAAAATATAATTTATATTAGGTTGGGGAAAAAGTCTTTTCACATTATAGTATGTATGAACTTATAATAAAATCTCTTTGGCTATACTATTTGTGTCTGGCTGGTTTTGGTATCATTGAAAGTATAAATTTTAAAGAACATAATTCCAAATTCAAATTAGGAAAATGTGTGATTTTCATTTGTTTTTCGTACCGTCAAGATGAGTGAATCTAATGAAGAAATTCGATACATTTTAAAATTTTACTACAAAAAAGGTAAAATGCAACGCAAGCCGCGAAAAAAATTTGCGATGTTTAAGGACCTAGTGTAGTGTCTGTGAGAGTAGCAGGTTTAAGCGTTTTCAATCCGGACATTTTGATGTCAAAGATGCACGTCGCTCTGGTCGCCTATTACGGATAAAATGGATGCCATTTTTGAAAAAGTGGAGCAAGATCGGCATATCAGTAGTTACGACGTAGCTTAAGAACTGGAAATTGACCACAAAACAGTTTTGGCGCATTTGAAAAAAACTGGGTACACAAAAAAGCTCGACATTTGGGTACCTCACGAGCTCACTGAAAGAAACCTAATGAACCGTGTACTCATTTGTGATTCTTTATTACGACGTAATGAAACCGAACCATTTTTGAAGAAGCTGATAACTGGTGATGAAAAGTGGATCACGTATGACAAGAACGTGCGAAAGAGGTCGTGGTCAAAGGCCGGTCAGGCTTCACAGACTGTGGCGAAACCCGGGTTAACTCGCAACAAGGTGATGCTGTGTGTGTGGTGGGATTGGAAGGGCATTATTCATTATGAGCTGTTACCACCAGGCAGGACCATCGATTCTGAACTCTACTGCGAACAACTGATGAGATTAAAGCAAGAAGTTGAGAGAAAGCGGCCGGAATTAATCAACAGAAGGGGTGTGGTTTTTCATCATGATAACGCTAGACCTCACACATATTTAGCCACTCAGCAAAAATTAAGAGAGTTTGGCTGGGAGGTGTTAATGCATCCGCCGTATAGTCCTGACCTTGCACCTACAGATTTCCACCTGTTTCGGTCTCTTCAGAATTCTTTAGGCAGTGTCAGGTTAACATCACGAGAGGACTGCCAAAACCACTTGTCGCGGTATTTTGACCAGAAGTCCCAAAATTTCTATAGCAATGGGATCATGTCCCTACCTACAAGATGGCAAAAAGTTATCGAACAAAATGGTACCTACATACTTTAGTTAAATGTAAATAAACTATATCCCTTTAAGACCGGAAAAAAAAGTCTTGCGTAGCTTGTTTTCGATCTTATATTCTAAGTACCCATGTCCAAAGTCATCCTAGAAAAATAATAAAAAAAATCCCGCCCCCTCCCCCCCTGAGAAAACGCCATGTCACGATAGTGCGATATCGGCGCGAAAATATTTTTGTAAAGTTGAACGCACGATCGTATAAGAGCGTCGTTAAAGGGATATTAAAAAATGTTTTGAATTTTCTTAAAAAAATGCGAAAAAAACTTTTTCCCCAACCTATTATGTAAATGAGTTAAATAAAGGAGATAATAATAATTAATTTATCAGATCAGGATCAGTGATTTGCTACAAAAAAAAAAGAAATACAGATAGGAACTTAGGTACATCTGGTTCTATGTTGAATTCTGTACTCAAGTATTGTAACCCTGCCTCTTAAACTAGGTAAACCTGTAAATCCCCATGGCTTTACAGGTTTACCTTTATGTTTAAGACCTTTATGTTATGTTATTAAACATAAATAATTAATAAGTAAATGACAAAAATTACATAGTGCATACAGGGATAATCGTCGGTTGGTGGCTATTCATTATTTAAAATTGTCTAAGTAGCCTCTGCGAGTTGGTTTCGGTCCCACGTACGCCTTCCAAATAAAATAATAATAAATTCTTTTATTTGGGACAACATAGGAACCATTTAGTTAGTACACACATTCGATACTTCACCATATACTCTAGGATTATTAACAGATTTAATAAAAATAGACAAGTCATGTACTCACGAGGCATTTCATGCGGACAATGATTCCGCATGAGATGCCTCAGTACAGGAGCTCTCGGATCCTCAGCCACGACTTTCAGGATCCTATTGCTACTCTCCCGAATCCTCTTCACAAGCGATGCCACCTTTTTCCTGATGATAGCTTGGAAACCATCTGTACGCGATTGGGCAAACATCTCCGAGGCACTACAGAAACGAGGGAGTTTCAACCTCATCCTGAAGACATTGTTATATTAGACGCGCAAGGCATTTAGCGTCCCCCGCGAACAGCTGAACCACAGACTTCCCGTGTACAGGTTTTGACAGTACGCTTTAACCAAGGTTATTTTGACCTGATCGCTACAACGAAAATGTCTGCGTGGTGCAACTTGTTCCCGCGGACCGCCAACGCCCTGCGCTCCCTCTCCCACGTCATCATCGTCTTTAAGGTAGTCGACAAGTATAAAGATTGGGTTTTGGATGTGTTTAAAGAATTAGCAGAGCAGTATTGAAAATAATGATGATTCACAAACGCACCCTAGATCGGGCTGCTGTGAAATATCCCAGTTATTTATGTAATACCGATAGAAAAATCTAAGTTACATTTGATCAGGATAGATAATCAGAATTTGAAGGGTGCCAAATGGAACCCTTTTACTAAACCTACGCTGTCCGTTCGTCTGTCTGTCCGCGGGCTGTCCGTCTTTCTCATGAATCGTAATAGGTAGACGTTGTCACAGATTGTGTATTTCTAAAAATAAAATAAAAAAAAATAAAGGAGGACCCCCATACAACTTATGATTTTGAAAAAAAAAATTTCTTACCCTGGCATGTGGGATGTCTCTGTCTAGAATTCTTCGAGTATATTATTACATATTTATATTTTATATACATATTTTTTTAATCTTCAAAAATGAAGAAATAGGGGGCCGTAAAAGTTTTCTCTTTTAGTCCATTTTTGTACGAGCTCTATCGCAACAACTAAACAAGTTAGGAATTTGAAACTTCTGTATAGACACAACACTTACCCCTTATTAATAAACGCGGAGTTCAGTGCCCAACTTAAACCTCAAAAAAATTATCACCGCGTTTATTATTAACAGTACTGACTGGATCATCATCCACCATGTACCATATACTGTATTTAATCAACAAATACTAAAAACGCTGATTCTTACGGTATTTTTGTTTAAATATTGGCGATTTTCTGCAACTGCTAAAAATAAGTTTATAACAGTATCTTGTTGACAGGCCAGTTGGCGTGGTTGGTTAAGATACCGCCTATCATGCCGCAGGTCGTGGGTTCGATTCCCATCCAGGACAAACATTTGTGTGCGTGAACATGCCTGTTTGTTCTGAGTCTGGGTGTAATTATCTATATAAGTATGTATTTACAAAAAAAAAAAGTAGTGTATGTAGTATATCAGTTATCTGGTTTCCATAGTACAAGCTCTGCTTAGTTTGGGATCAGATGACCGTGTGTGAATAATGTCCCAGGTTATTATTATTATTATTATTATTATTGTGAAATACAAAGTTAACTTTGCGATTGTTAGAATTTATTTTGAAAAATATTCTTCGTTTAATATTTTAATTTATCTGAACTAAAAAACCTGAAGTACGGAACCCGGGTTTTTTATATCTATGTTTCTAAACGCCATACAAATAAACCATGAAAAAGCGCAAAACCATAAATTGAAACTACAAACAACTGCGAGCGTTCGAAACGCCCGTCTGCACCTTTTAATGTGCATGAGGCACACCTATGGCGGCACTCCTGTACACGCCCTTACCTTCGGCCATTCACCCCATCCAGGAATTTATTAACTGGACATAAATCACTTCAATACACTTCCAGGAGTAAAAACGTTACGTCACGCGATCAGTGATTCTGCTACCCTCGTTTTTTGTTTTAGAGGGTCATGTTATCAGTAGGAAGCCCCATGTCTCTTTTTTTGTGGGCAAACCAATTTAGGTAATGGATAGGTTCATTTGTGGTTATTTTTAGGAAATTTTCTTTATTTTTTTCGGAAAGTAGAAGTAAACTATTGAAATCATGTTGAATGGCTTAATTATAATATTTTAATAGTGAAAATAATAATATTGATTTTTGTTAAAAAATTAATTCAATGACCGTGTATTTGTCATCACTCATTAGTTTATTTTAATCGCATTGACATTTCATTATATTCTATTCTAATAAGTTACAATGATGTGAAATATTGTTATATGTAATAGTAGTAGCACCCCGCGGTTTCATCCGCGTAAGTCTCAAACTCGTAAGAATATCGGGATGAAAGTATCCTATGTGGTACTCCAGGTTACGAACTATATGCTTGCCGAATTTCATCAAAATCAGTTTAGTATTTTTTGCGTGAGAGAGTAACAAACATCCGTCCGGGAAGGATGTTTGTGTCACAAACTTTCGAGTTTATAATATTAGTAGGATATAGGTAACTGAATTAAATAAATTTAATTTAATTTATAGGCGTAGTTAAAAATGGCTTTGTCTTTTAGATAGAAAACAAAATTTTGTTTTTTTTTATTATTATTTTTTTTTATTATTTTTATTTTCCTTATCTATCAAAATCAATTACTCTGCTAAACCGATTAATTTCTTCTAGATTGACCGATAGTAAAAAAGTCGTTTCCCTCCGGTAAAGCAAACACAAGAAATACGTCGCGGTCTTTACTGAATAATTACGACCCTGAAGGAGGGAAAATGGCAAATGTAAAAAAAAATCAAGACGCAATACTTTAATCAATCTGCCTAGCCTTTTCCCAACTATGTTGGGGTCGGCTTCCAGTCTAACCGGATGCAGCTGAATACCAGTATTTTACATGGAGCGACTGCCTATCTGACCTCCACAACCCAGCTACCGGGTAATACGATACCCCTTGGTAAGACTGGTTGTCAGACTTTCGGGCTTCTGACGACCCGTAAGGACTGTCAAAGATCCACGAATGACAGCCGGGACCAACGGCTTAACGTGCTTTCCGAGGCACGGAGGAGTCTCAGTACGAAAAGATGGTCACCCATCCACAGACCAACCCCGGCAAGCGTAACTTAACCTGATGGATCGACCCGTGCGGCTGTTATTACATAGCCACGAGCTCCTCCAAGACGCAATACTTTAATAATACTTCAAAATGGGTACAATGGTTAAACTGTTACTACGTATAGGAGTTGTAAACACTACCAAAGAATGAGAAGTGAATTTAAATGCTCCACAATTTAAACTATTTGAAGGACGCTTTTCATTTATTTTTTTCAGACACCTAAACAAGCGGCTTTTGTTACCCTCCTTACAAAGTTTTTTTTTTTTTTTTTTTTCATAGCATATGGTGCTTTTGTACAGACGCCAGCAGGTCAACCTACCCGAAACTGTCAGATTTTCCCAATCAACCTTGAACCTAATTCTTTAGCAATAAAGTCGAAATTCTATTAAAGAAATCTGACAGATTGTAGTAGCTTGATGTGCTGGCGTCTGTACGGTGTGGTAACTGATCATTCTTTATTTATTAAAAAGTAAAATTTAAAATACTTTGCAATTATTATATACTAGCTTCTGCCCGCGACTTTGTCCGCGTGAAATTTTTTGTTCGCTGACCAACCGCGTTGCATCACATCGCCTGCCCGCGCTTTTATAACTTCGTTTTTGCTTAGAGTTCTTTCTCACTTCATTTTGCTCGGCTCCTAAGGGTAAGAGCGTAATATTATATAGCCTATAGCCCTTCTCAAGAATTGGGCTAGCAATTGCAAAAAGAATTTTTCAAATCCGACTGGCAGTTCCAGAGATTCGCGCGTTTAAACGTAGAAACAAACAAAAAATCAAACTTGAAGTCTTTCGACTATCACCGGAATGGTTAGACATCTTTGGGTAGGCGTTGATTATTGGGTAGGGAGAAATTATTAATAAAATCTCTATTGCAATAATCACTTCACTTATAATTCTCGATAATAAAATCAATAATTCCAAAAATTAATTACGGATAACTAAGATTAAAGTTGATTAAGACTTAACGTCCACCGAGCACGTGACTGCGTGCGCACTTCACTACGGCTCAACACTCACTGTCACTTTTACCGGATGGCCGCCTCTCCAGTGCTCGGTGTTCGTTATGGACATTGACATAAGGTGACAGCTGACGTATTGAGAAGCGGATGCGCCGACAAGCTCTTTAGTTTAATATTAGTACTAGCTTCTGCACGCGAGTTCGTCTGCGTGAAATTTATTGTTCCCCTGATCCACCCCATCGCAGCTCATCACCTGCCGGCGCTATTAATAACTTCATTTTTGTTTAGCGTTCTTTCTGACTTTTATTTGCTCGGCTCCTGAGGGTCCTAGCGTGATGTTACATAGCCTATATAGCCTTCCTTCTAGAATTGTGCTATCAAATGCGAAAATATTTTTTTTTAATCTGACTGGAAATTCCAGAGATTAGCACGTTCAAACATACAAACCAACAAAAAATCAAACTTCAGCTTTTAATAAAGCTTCTTAATATACTTCATAATAAACTTTCTTTTCCCTTACGGCGGCGGCAGATTGATGTCTGATGCCGGACGTTTCTGCAGAAATATTGAAATGGGAAAAAAATATTTTGCCTTTTTAAAATACAAAAAATAAAAGCAGAAGCGTCTTTTAATAGTAAGAATTATTCGATGGTCCCTATTAACAATGTCAGTTCTGCAAAAAAACCATTGTTCAGTCCCTACCGAACAGTAGTCTTTTTGCTGAACTAACATTGTTAATATCATAAAGATTTTTTTTTAATCGTTAAAGCAAACTTTGAACTGCCCACAGTCCAAAGTTTGTTTTGACGATATTTTTTTTTTTTGTTGTAATTCGATATATGTATAGAAGTGAATATTGGTAAAAAAATGTATATCCGACATTGTTAATAGGGACCATCGTATTAAGTTTTCGTTAAGTTTACGCCTATATAAAAATACTGGTAGATGCGTCTTGTTTTGCTGATTCCGAATATGTAAATAACTGTATTAAAAAAAAATGTCAGATACGTCTTTTTTCCTTACGCCAGCAGTATTACTATAGATAATAAACATTACCTAAGTACTTAGGTACTTACGTGTTTATAACACAGAAGTCAACCTCTTAAAGTTCAAACTATACCTTAATTATTCTTCAGGAAATCTCCAAACGGCTGGTGACACTTCCCATAACCCAAGGGCAGGCTTTTACCTTGGCCAAAGGCTAAGCATTGCCATACAACGCACGTGGCAATGCCGCCAGTCTCTTGGGTACATTACCAGACGACAGCGATGCGGATGAATTTTTCGACGCCATATTTTAGTTTTTTTTTTTTTTTTTTTAATAGTTTTAGTTGGTTAGGTGTTATTTTTGTAACTTTATTTTAGTGTTAGATTGTTTGTTAGAGTGTAATTAATTTGTGAAGTTATCGTATGCATAAAGAAATTATTCTTTCAACATTTACGGAATGATTCAATCTGCCGAGCCCTTTCCCAACTATGTTGGGGTCGGCTTCCAGTATAACCAGATGCTGCTGAATACCAGTATTTTACAACCCAGTTACTGCGTAATACGATACCCCTTGGTAAGACTGGTTGTCAGACTTTCGGGCTTCTGACGACTCGTAACGAATGTCAAAGATCCACGAATGACAGCCGGGACCAACGGCTTAAAGTGCTTTCCGAGGCAAGGAGGAGTCTCGGTATGTAAAGATGGTCACCCATCCACGGACCAACCCTGGCAAGCGTAGCTTAACGTGATGGATCGACCCGTGCAGCTGTTATTACTTAGCCACGACCTCCTCATTTACGGAATGATTAGCTGAGTTAAAACTTAAATTCATTAAGCGTTTACGGAACACCCGAACTCGATTAATAATTTCAAAACTTAGTCAATTCTGTTTCAACGAATAAATTTTTTATTTTAACTGAATAACTTTTCTGCAACAAAATACTAAAATTGGGTCGAATGTTGAAAACAGCTATAAACCGGTTTTAAAATAAATATTTAGTTTTAAATACTAGGAATGATACAGTGAATATAGGAAACCGTTTTTCAACCTTCTGGGAATTTATGTTTACAGCTATCAGCTAATGTTTACGTTTGATGGATTTCGATCGATTTGGCACTCAAGTAATTTACATAAGACTTATAAAACGTTCACTTGTCTGCATCATTCTTCAGTTCACACTCAACTTCCTTTGCAACATCCATCAGTCATTATTACTTAATTCGAAACGGCAATAAACTTAGGAAGGGGGACTGGCGTGGATGAGGTCGTGAGTTCAAACGATATACAATTGACGAGATCACACTTGTTATTTAATTTATCTTTATTTGAAGGGGTCAATGCAAATCGGGGACACTTGTATGGTGCATCTACATTGCTAGTAGCTATAAAAAAGAACAAAAGAATCAATCATTTCTGTCTCCAATATTTGGCTAATGGACCTCTCTCAAAATAATGGAGAAGCCAAACTGTACAGTACTCGTATATGTTTTGGAAAGTACGTACATGCACGAAATAGTCTCATTATGTTTTATGTTAGGAATAACTTCAAGTAGTGGCCGCTGTGATATCTTAGATGAAGCGAAACTGAAGGTAAATCTATATGCCTTTATAATCTACATACTCTATATTCAAATACTCACACGGGCGACACTTATACGCGACCTCGACGTACTTGCTCTGCCTCGGACAGGGGTCCACGAGGCCCGCCATTGGCAGGGTACTGAACTTGCACTGAGGTTTCTTTTGGCAAGCTTCCACCACCGTCTGCAGTAATGAGTACTAGAAGAAAAAGGTTTTAGTTAATCAATTTGAATACGCTGTAGATACCTACGTACCGTACTACTTTTACCGCAGTAGGGTAATTGATTTTTTAATTATTTGGTCAGTTAATATGCGATCCTATTTGACCTAATGCTTGTTCTACAAGTATCTGCCGATCAAACAAAGGCAGCACCCTAATTGCGTATTGCTAATCCATTGCTTCATACGTTCGAAAAATTTGTCTGCTAGACAACATAAATAACGCAATGAATGTTGTTGAACTGTCAAAACTAAACCGATTCCGATTGATAGTGTGTTAGGCAATTGCCCCGCTGTTCCGGTTAAATTCGCGATCACTCACTAAACGGAATTAACAACAGATTCATCTGTATTTAGAAGATTTCAACTTAATATCTCAACAATTATTGTTTGATAACATTATTAAATTTTAATCGAAAATTCATCGACGAAAATTATTTTTTTAATTAAAATTAAAATGAATTAATCTATCTATAATATAAAAATGAATCGCTGAATGTGTTGCTAAGCGTAAATCTCGAGAGCAGCTGAACCGATTTAGCTAATTCTTTTTTTAGAATATTCCTTGAAGTACGAGGATGGTTCTTACGGAGAGAAAAATTTAAAAAACTGCCTGAAATGGTCTAAAAAACAACATTTATCTATACTCCCATACAATCTATTCGTAAAAATACTTAAAAGTCAATTTGAACTTTAATACCATACCATAAAGTTTAAGTGTTAGTGGAGAGGTTCCGGGAAGGCAAAACAATTGAGTGACGTTAGTATTCCTGAATAGTAGTAGTCATGAATATAGCAGAATAAGTATTAAAAAAAAAATATTAAAGAATCGACTGTTAGGCGGTACGAAGTTCGCCGGGTCAGCTAGTTTCAAATAAAAACTTCTTTAATCCCTTGTTAAGAAAAAGCGTTCGAAATCAACAGATATGTTACGGGTGTTTTTTTTTTTTTATTGCAGGGGAGAATTTTAAATTGATATTAAACACCGAAACTTGTTGTTAATATCCACGAAATTCGCTTTATTTGATAAATAATTTTATGGCATTAATGTTCGAACATGATTCCAATATGTGGCCGCCGCGGCTGACGCCTAGTTTACTGAAAACTTTTTATATTTTCTTAAGTTACTAAAGGAAACATTTGACAAACGACTAATTTTACGAAATCTGGCCACCTCGTTCGTGCGATTTGAAGTTGAAGCCATTAGTTTATTTTATCTAGCTAAGGATATGTAAAGTCGCATGTCTACTGCGATAATCCAGTAACAATTAAGCACTTGGATGCCAACATTTGATGCATTATTGCCGAAATACAGCCTGATTTACTGCGAAGAGTATGTGATTACGCCAGATTACGCCATGTATGCATTACCCGCGGCGCGAAATCATATTCAAACATTAATGCCATAAAATTATCATATATATAAAATTTCATGGATATTAAAAACATTTTTGTGTGTTTTATTTCAAATTAAATTTCTCCCCTCTAAATAAAACACCCGATATATAAACTCAAAATACCATCGACTAATGGCCACCGCGGGCTGACGTAGTTGCGAACCTACGAGATCCGCTTGACATTTCGAGCGCACATTGAACTATGCGTATCATGCGACACTCAAGCAGTAGTATTTTGAAATTAGAATTCCGGGTTTCTGTATTCAAATAATCAAATCAAAGTAGGTACTCAATGTGTAAGTCGCGTGTTCACGTTACGTTTTCTGATCCATTTGTTTACATTTTTATCAGATAACTTTTGAACAGACCATACTTATCAAGTTATCATGCACCAGATGGCAGCATTGAAAAAAAACAATTGAAGGTGAAACCTTAGGGTCTTATCACTAAAGCTTAGACACTTTTTTTTGGATGGGATATCGTCAAATAACTTCTCCCGCTCTGGACGGAATGGGAGGGCATGTCAGACTTCTACTGACTAAAACTCACCCGTGTTCCTTCAGTTGCCTGTGCCAGGGCCACGGTAACTCTTTCAAATAACCCGCAACCCTGGCAGGCAAAGCTTAGACACTTGTACAACACGAGTTGAATGTCAGTCTTGTGATGAACTCCATACTTATATTATATTAACCCTTAACTTCCTACCCCGGTCTCACAGACATCAGTAATTTTATTTTGGTGAATAACTAAGTGTGTGCGCATCTTTACATTTCGTGCGTTTATGTACCTTCTTCCCGCCATCCGCTGATCTCATTTTCTAAATGTGTTGGTACTTTTTTTCTCATATTTATGTATGAAGATATTTTTATTTATAATAAATAATGTTGATTTTTTTGACACGTTGCGCCGACCCTAAATAAATTGGGACTAGGGCAGGAAAACTATTATGACGAAAGTTGACTTTTCTATGTTTCTGTACTCTAAAATTTAACATAAATTTTAAAAAAATATAGTAGGAGCAGTTCGAGTCCGAGCCATTGGTTCCGATACTGCCGTAGCCATTGTATTTGCTTGATAAGGCTTGGTAGATTCATTGCATTCCTTATAAAGTAAACTTTCAGCGATTGTAATATTTTTCAGTTCTGAGTAGACTTACGGTCGATAGGAGACGACATCCCAAACTTTTTTGCTATTTGCAACAGATTTTCTTCTTTGCAACAGAGCTTCTGTTACTGCCGTAGCTATTGTATTTGCTCAGCACTAGACTTTTTAGGTTCATTGCATTCCTTTTGATACAAGCTTTCTTCGATTGGGATTTTTTCATTTATGAGCAGATTTACGGCTGATATGAGATGACATCTGACATTATTTTGCTATTGTCAACTTCATATTAATTTTAACCCTATTTTAGCCAGTATTTCTATTGTTTTTTTTAGGTCCTGTTAGTACTTTTTCAACTCTTTACAAAAACACTAGAATAACTGATCTAGCGTAACACATTTTTGCGCTATACGAACTGATATTTCGAAACATAGTGAAAAGTAGAGGGTCGCGCGCATGCACCTTTGACGTCATAGGCAAATTATTATTATTTGATTGTGAAATCATAGGCAATTTATATCTAGCCTTAAAATTGTTATAAATGTGACCTATCTTATGAATGCTCAATCTTTACTCTGGCATTAAGTCTCGTAGTTATTAGCGGTTGAAATCTTACATGTTTTTGTCGGTCAGAAATATTGAATTTACCACCAGTACTCCGAACGAAAAGACGTTTTCACGTCAAAAATCTATGAAATGTTATGTTTTATTTCAATTGACTTCCATATAACATTTTTTTTTTCTAGATCAATATATACAGGATTATTGGTAAAACACCTACAACCTCTTAAGGGGTCATTGTTCTCATCATTATGAACAACTTTTACTATGGAACCAAACCTGAAATCGCGAAAAAAAATCAGCTGTTCCGTAAATTTATGTTAGCAAAATTTGTCGAAATGTACTAAACAGCTGATTTTTTTTCGCGATTTCAGGTTTGGTCCCATAGTAAAAGTTGTTCATAATGATGAGTACAATGACCCCTTAAGAGGTTGTTGGTGTTTTACTAATAATCCTGTATATATAGCGGTGATATATTTTATATATCGCCGACACGGTCAAACAAACCGTGGGTAGGTAGTTACGTGACTAAAATAAGGGATAGGTAGTTAAGGGAATGAGGTGTTTAACATGTTTTGCCCAAACAAATAATAAACACAGTTCTGGGTTAATACGTTTAGTTGTGCCATAGCTTTTCATTGTAGATAATATTACTGGTGGATGCCAAGGTCCACAGCTTCGCTCATCGCCGCAAAGTTGCTTGCTTGTCGGTCTTCTACAGATTGTACTTCGGTGAGTGTGCCCAAGAACTCCACGACCTGATTCCGCTGGCTTCTTCTACCATCGGACATCTAGACGCACTGCCAGTTACCATCCGTACCTAGTTGCTATTCCACCAATTCGCACTAAGCGCTTCCTTCTTTTATAACGCGCACAGCAAAAGAGTGGAATTCACTACCTGCGTCTGTGTTTCCGATAGCATACCCCTCTTCAAAGTGAGAGTGAACAGGCTTCGTCTGGGTAAGCTCATTCCATTGTCGTCTTCGTCTCTGTCACCTCTGACCTAGACTAGAGTCAAGAGCAAACCCATCATCGTTTTCTAAATTCTCACTTAACAAATATTGAAGAACCATCGAACCAGAAAGCATAAATGTCTAAAAAATATTCTAAGGAAATAAATTATCCTTTCCCTAGAGGAAACAACATACATCATCAACTTTAGGAACTATCCCTAAGAAAATATCACTTTAAGTGCCAAAGAGGATCTAATGTTTTCTATTAAAGTCATCTTTCATTTTTTATGCCAAGGGATGACAAACGGGCTATTGACCCACCTGATGTTAAGTGCTTGTTAAAGTCGGTAGACATCCGCCATTTCGCCACCTTTGCAAATAAGGTTTTTTGTGAAGACTCTCCCTAAATTTTTAATACACTTTTTATGGTAAGTCTACGGGTCAGTATATTAACGTTAGAAGCAGCGTATATCAAGTTTCAGGCGAGATACATATTGACATTGGGGTTGTTGATTTTGGTGAGAATAATATACAATTTGCTTAGGAAATGAAATGCGTCTTTCAAATGGAATTGTATATTTATCACACCCATCTTTCTCTATTTTCCTCTAATTAAACATACGAAACTTTTTGTTTAAATTAATAAAACTTTTGGAAGTTTGGTTAGTTTAAACCAAAAGGTTCTGACAAGAGCAGTTGCAGCAGCTAATGTGAGGTTCTGTAGATAGTTGTTTTTTTAATAAATCAGACTTTAAAAGACAAAGTTATCAAAATTCTAATCCGCAAATTTTAAAAATAATCAAATACAATTAAACATAAAGGAGAAGTTACATTTGTTCACAGTTCTCATTGAATACACACCGCATGCAAGCTGACATTACCTAATTAGAATTCAGGCTGCACCAGCCAATGAGAATGCGTTATATGACCGAACCAATAAATCAAGGACCGGCTACAATGCGGACGGAGAGTGTAATCGAATCCTAATGTTTCAATACGGGGTTTGTCCTTGATAACTGAATGGAATAATTGAATAGCTCTAATAAACAAACTTGTACATTATTTAGAAACTGGGATATATGACTGAATCTTACGCAGTTGAGAATGCTAAGATCGAATCATTTTTGGCTATTGGTTTAACACAAACCATTCGTTTCAATATTATTTTAATTTTTGAACCAAACGTCCGTCAAATTGTATATAGGACAATATTTTAGTAGTCCCATAACGAAAGTTGTTCATATTCATGGGTAGAATAACCTGTTAGATTAGCGCACTGCTTAAAAAAATTGTCCTGTGTATATTAGGGTGACTGGTAATTAGTGACCGATACTTAAACACGTGATTGCACAACTCATGATAACAACTTTTACTATGGGATCAAACCTAAATTCGCGAAAAAAAAATCAGCTGTCCCATATAGTCATGCTCGCATAACTCGTCAAAATATAGGGAGCAGATGATTTTTTTTTCGCGATTGCAGGTTTGGTCCCACAGTAAAAATTGTTTATTATCATGAGTACAATCATGTGTTTAAGTGTCGGTCACTAATTACCAGTCACCCTATATATTAAGAAACCAGTTTGTCTAAAATCTATGATGGACGTCATTCAAACCTTACATTTAGAACCATAACTTTACACAGTCAACATCACCATCATGGTACTTAATTATTTTTTTTCCTTTTTCACATTATGTACGTAATCAGTTCTATCATACTTATGTGGTATCTAAATGTTACAATGTGACTTGTTAGAATCCCTAACCAATAAATTACACTAGCTTTTGCCCGCGACTTCGTCGTCCGCGTGAAATTTCTGGTCCCCAAAACCCACCCTGTCGCATCACATCGCCTGCCCGCACTTTTACTTTGTTTTCGCTTAGCGTTCTTCCTGACTTTTTTTCTTTTTGCTCAGCTCCTAAGGGTCCTAGCTTGATATTAAATGTTAAGCCTATAGCCTTCCAAAAGAATTGGGCTACCAAATGCAAAAAAAAAAAAAAATGCATAAAGAATTTTTCTAATCCAACTGGTGATTCCAGAGATTAACGCATACAAAAAATAAAACAAACTCTTCTACTTAATTAATAACTAGTGACTGTCTTCGACTTCGGCCGCGTGAAGTTTCTTGTTCCCTCGACCCACCCCATTGCATCGCATAGCCCGTCTGCGCTATTACTTCGTTTTCGCTTAGCGTTATTTCTGTCATTTTGTTTCTTTTTGCTCGGCTTCTAAAAGTCCTAGCGTGATGTTTAATATCCTATAGCCTTTCTCAAGAATTGGGCTATAAAATGCAAAAAGAATTTTTCAAATCCGAATAGCAGTTCCTAAGATTTGCGCTTTCAAACAAACTCTTGTATTAGTATTATTACGATTTAAGCTACATTTAGACCATCAATAATAAATATTACCAACCTGCATAGCATTAGGTCTTTTACAGTACTTGCTCTCTTCAACTTCCTCCTTGCTCAAAGCTGGACATCCCTGTTCTTCGCCAGCCTTCCCATACTGAGCTACTTGTATGCTGATGGTGGTGCCTCTAGGACATGCTAGGGATACTATCTCGTCGTTGCAAACTGGCCGTTGTATGACCTTGAGAGTATCCAGTAGGAGTGCTGTAACAAGTGGAAAAATTTTTGTTATAACATGCTTCGAAAAATAAAAAATAAATAACGATGGGGAATTTTCCAGATATTTGTACATATTTTTATGATGACTATTTGGAAGAGTATTGCAGATGAATTAATCAGCCTATTGGTGTAATTCTTCATTAGCTTCGCTTGAAAAGTTCCTTTGTATATGAGTGTAAAGGGTTTCTTTTAAGTAGGCAGGTGAATGATAATCTTTTTATGGCAACTAAATTCGGAATACGAAAAATAATTATATAATTCTGAGAAATCTGCGTAGGTGGGTGTCACAGAACCCACATTCTGAAATTACCTGAAAACGTCCAATAAAGTTACACTGAACTGACAACCCTAGGCCATTCACACACATCTCAATAAATACTTCAGGTGTTCGCTCCATAAACAAGGCAATACAGAACTGGGTATAATCCAAAAATCCACACTTTTTCCTCCAACATAAGCCAGCACAAATAAGAGTAGAACAATACGACCTTATAGAGGAGACTCAGCACATAAATACGCGTGAAAAAAATTAACACGTAATCCAGAAATAACAATAATCATTGTCTTCGTAAACAAGAGAAAACAAATAAGAACCTTCAAGACACTGATTGCGTTGCGTCACACTTGGGAAGACGTTGATACTCTGATTCTCTAATGATATATGTTTTGTTCAGATTAACTTCGGAAGTTACGCAGTTAAAGTTTTGATGCTTATAAGTTGCTCGCTTATTGACGCGTTCGTTTGTTTTGTTATTCGGAAAAGGAACTTCTGAGCAGAGTATTTAAGGTTAATTTTTTGCCCTTTGACCTTGTTTTACAAAATATCTGTTCTGCCTGTATTGGACAATTCTTAGAAAACTTTTTCTTTAATGACCTCCTTTTTTTGGGTCTTCATATTTCGTTAGTTTTGTTCGTGAAGGCTCATAAAGATATTATTATAAAACTTAATTATTTGATTTTCGTGAAGCAGTGGAAAGTTTGAAACCACTGCTAAGCTGCAACTTATTTTTGATCCCGATTCTGTACGTTTCTTCTATTAAATACTAACCTTCATGGGTCCTGCATTAAAAAAGAATTGTCGATTTTTTATATCAATTTAATTAACTGACGAATTTTATACTGATCTCAATTCAAACCTAGTTTTAAATCGAGGATGAACCCCGATTTAACTGAGTCTTATTTAAGAGTAGCTACGAGCATCTCTATGACCTACATTTTTTTTTTGAGATGTGTGTGCTCTTGACTCTAGTCTAGGACAGAGGTGACAGAGACAAAGTCGACGACGGACTGAGTTTACCCAGAAAAAGCCTGTTCACTCTCACTTTGAAGAGATTACGGTTGCATGCGCTCGGAAACACAGACGTAGGTAGTGAAATCCACTCTTTTGCTATGCGCATTATAAAAGCCATTTGGAAACTCTTAGTGCGAATCGGTGGAATAGCAACTAGGTAGGGATGGTAACTGGCAGTGCGTCTAGATGTCCGATGATAGAAGGGGGCCGGTGGAATCAGGTCGTGGAGCTCTTTATCACCCTCACCGAAGTACAATCTGTAGAAGACCGACAAGCAGGCAACCTTGCGGCGATGAGCCAAGCTATGAAGCTTGGCATCCACCAGTTCTACATCCATCGCCAATGAGCCTCTTAGCTCTGCGTTTCACCAAGTCATGCGGCTAGTTGGTACTTAGCTGATCCATCCCAAAGGTGGCTGTAATACTCCATGCGGGATCGGACTTGCGCTTTGTAAAGGGTTCAAAGCTGTCTAGGCGCAAAGAATTTCTATAGTAGAAAGAAAAAATGTATAGTATTTTCATCTTTCGAAGCGACACGCGCTACATGTGATAGCCAAGAGTACAAATACGCTGTGAATGTGTGCGTGAAGAGGAGTAGCGTCAGCATGTAACACACACACACACGCACGCGCACACACACACACACACACTTCCAATTTCACCATTGTCTCGGACGGTAGAGAGCAGCTCCTACACACACATTGACAGCGTGTACACTTGATAAGTAACCACTAGTAAAGCGCGCGTCGCTTTGGGAGATTAAAATACTGTAGCAGCTTTAACACAAAAACCTTCCCTTTACCAAGCTACAACGAAAAAACTTATTAGGTCAAAATTTAATTATGTCCACTTTGAATGATGTCACTTTTTACATAAAAAGCTCGCGTGTTAACTGCGGACATTAAATATACGTACCTACGTAAATTTAAGGCAAATAATATACGAGACACACCCTCTATTATTAATGTCAACACACACGATGCTACAAAAAATACGGTTCATTTAAGTCCGGTCCCTGTCATCTATGTATAAATAATCGTGTCATGTAGTACAAAAGATTTTAGTAACCAAAGACAATAATACTATTATAACTAAAGTAAATGCCTCGAGTACAAAAAAAAAACTAATTGTAAAATAAATCAAAATTAAAAGTGATGATTTCACTTTTAATTTTGATTTATTTTACAATTCGTTTTTTTTTCATCTTCAAATTCATTAAAATCTTAAAAAATATTTACGTCATTAAATTTAAAAAAAAATATATCAAATAAAATAATATAATGAATAAATAAAAATCTTTTATTTCAAATGTCTATAAAAATTACAATAAATACGAAAATGGAAATTAGGATAAATAACCAACTTAAGAAGCCTCTCACAAAATTACGTTTTGACAGATCAGATAAATATTATTCTGGTATAAATTTTACGTATTAATGTAGTAAGGAGAAATGTGCAGTTAATTCTGAGCGGTTTTAGCAGTTTTATGGTTTTGAATGGGATTTCAAAATTCTGAAGCCGCTAAGAACTAAACCACTATTTAAGAAATATTATTATATATTTTTCATTTCATTTTCTTATGAGCAGAAGTCAAACCACGAGCTCGAAAAAATACAGTCGCATATTTTATGAAAAACTAGTTTCGGAATTTAGGCTTTATTTATATTGTATATAAGAAAAAAATGCGAAAAGCGAGACCGCTGTGAACTATACTAATAACTGTTCTCCACCACTCAATAAGTCAAAGCTGTCGAAGTTTTTCAGTTTGTCAGAATAAGAACGCCAAAATTGGCCATTTTACGCAAAAATCACGGACGAAATAAGGACCGCCGAAGCCCGATGAGATCATGTCAATTACAGTCTTAAACAAAAAACAAAAACGAATCATATTTTTCTCTTAATGTTTTAATGTCCCCCGTCCTTGCTAACATAATATTTCTTTTTAGAACTGCTTGTGCTGCTGATGACCTTCATCTGTCATAATAACAGTTGTAACTCCAATTATTCTTAATTCTGTCTGTGTGGGTGTTGTTTATCTATATTTTATGTTTTAACAATTATAAATAATATAATATTTATTTATTTTTATTTTTTGTTGCTTTCAGTCTTGTATTAACCCAACAAGATCTAAATTGTGCTCATCTGTATCAATCAAAGAATTTTATTTGTGTTTTCAGTTGTGTTTTTTTTTCTAATTTTTCAATATTTTTTTATCATGCGCACTTGGTTTTCTCATTCACTTTAGACATCAGCTTTACTTGCCATTTAATATAAATAGAATAGAACAGAATTCTTAATGTTTTCATAAAAGCTGCTAAGTATGTGAGGTAATATAAGGTATGTCAATGGTAATATGAATGGAAACAATATTCTTTGAAAGCTACTAATTTCAAATGATTTCTCGAAACCGTGCAGCCTTTGAATGCTATTTCTAAATGGATCAGTCACCAAGTTGGCCCATTTTAAGAAAACTGCTGTCTATTATTTTATCTTATTTATTTTTTATTGCGAAATGGCCTCGATCTCGTCTGATAGAAAGCGATGGTTGAGGTCTACGATGGATCGAACGTGCCATGCACGTGGCTGATATCCCGACCTGTCGCGACAGGTCGGGATATCAACCAAGTGAGAATAGTACCCTGATATAAGTCTACAAAATTTACCAAAACCGGCCAGTAAATAAAATTGTGTGCCAATATTCACAATTTTGTGAATATTTAGCATGTGATGCGGAGGAATAAAGAAAATGTCGTCAGGAAAGATTTGAGTATGAATATGAATGGCTTTACGAGTAGGGGAAGACCAAAGAAACGATGGATGGACTGTGTGAAAGATGATATGGCTCGAAAGGGCTACCGAGATGACGACTAATAGAGAAGTATGGAAGAAAAAGACACGTTGCGCCGACCCCAAATAAAATGGGACAAGGCCAGGAGAATGATGATTCACAATTTTGTGAAATGTAAAAAAAAAACCGAATATATACGGTTTTCTCGTTTGTTTTCGGTTTTGTCGATAATTTTATCTTAAGTAGTCAATAGACGACAGGGACATAATGTGTGTTGACGATGCTGTCGCGGTCCGCCCGTCTTTTTAAACGGTAGTAGTTTTAACTTTAGTATTTAAGGACCCATCTATACTTCTAGCCTGAAGTATGTTTTTTATTACGATAGTTTAATATTTTTAAAATAAAATCGAAGGCCAGCTAGAACGGACTGCATACAGGCGCTGTCATTGGTTGAAGCGCGAAGCCCTCACCCCGCCTACCGCTGCGGCCGCCATTGCATTAGATGGAAAGATCAGTGTCCAAAAACCACGCGAACACTACATGCGTATAAAACGCGCGCCCGCGCATTCCGTTCCAGAGGTCTATTTTACCAACAAGTTTCGTATTTTCTTTAAGTTCTCACCACCAGCCACTACCTAGCAGCTACAATGTGGTTTTAAAATGGTTGCTAAAATAAATACACGAGAAAGAAAAACATTGGAAATAGAATAATACTGAAACAGTACCTACGAGTACTAGACAGTACCCAATACATAGTTAATGTATTGCCAACATTTATTTTGGTACACTGTCTAAAGTAGATTTCTTAGGTGTGAAAAGTGTAATATTTTATTTAGGCACAATTTATTGGCTACTAAGAAGAGTATTTTGTTTTATCCCCCTAAAAAGACGGTTTGTTTTCAGATGTTACTTTATGTACAGACGCGAGCACATCAAGCTACTACAATTTGTCAAATTTCTTTAATAGATTTTCAATTTTATCGCTAAAGCATTAGGTTCAAGGTTGATTGGGGAAATTTAACAGTTTCGGGTAGCTTGATGTGCTGGCGTCTGTACCTACCTACTGCAAAATATTTTGAATTTTAAATTTAATGTATCAATGAAAACCTTTTGTGGCTACTTACCTACTGCAGGACCAAAATACTACACAGGTAGTCAGCAACAGATTATTGAAATCGATTCTCACTTCAGCTTTTTAAAACCTTATTAGAAAACAAAATATTTTGGTACCTAATTAAAATCAGAACAGAAGTAATATTTGAAGATTGTAAACCAAAAACACCCACAAACAGCTAAAACTTAATTTTTCTAATCATTTTATTATACTATGTATATAAAAGTGACAGTGTTATGCCGCGGTCCCACGGCCCGCTTTCTCACAGGCCAGACCGCGTCAGGCCAGGCCGACAGGCCGTAGGAGTATTCGGCCTGTGATGGGATGATCCGTCGAATGCTCGGCACGGGCCGCGCCGGGCCTCGACCGGACGTGGGAACGCGGCATTAAAGTACTTTTGTTGCTGACAAAAAGTAAAGGACTAATTTATTCAGATTGCAAAATTGATTTAATCTTATGTCGAAAACAAGCTTGCCAGAATTAATACGAGAACTTAATACCTAGCTGATGAAATGTGTGTAGGTTGTAGTTATTATATTTAATACGCCTCTAACCACCCTTCATTGGTATACAAGCGTGACATTCCCCTGTGCCATTCCTACACTTAACTGTGTAATTGCGTACACATTAATTCAAATGGCTACGTTAATATGACGGGGATGGTACATCAAGGTATGTCTGATTAGCGCCAGAAGCTTTTAGTCTAGGGCATTAACAGCTTCAAGATCTAACCGCAGTTGCAATGCAGACGTGGCGACGACGGGTGACGGCACCGTAAAGTACTATCACTAATCACCAAGAATCGTAATTGTATAGTTTTTAAGTGCTAAATGACGTTAAAGAACCAGACGTTAAGACCAGCGTATAAAATCAGAAATTAAAGAAACATAAATTGTTAAAATTTGACATCAGCTTAGTGGCATGTAAAGTCAGGGATATTAAATGTTAAGCATTACCAACTTAAGGGGGAAGCGCCAGAGTAGCCCGCGAAATTCAAATTTTCTTACGTTTTTTGCAATTTGCAAGTCATCATTAGGTTATATATTGATCACAATATGATTAGCCACCGCAACAATAACACGCAGGCGTCGAAGTGGACTGCAATATTGTTAATATTTTGTATTATCTTTTCTCTGTTCCAACTCATATTGTAGCTGTTTATTGTCCCTGAATAATAAAATAAAATAAAACAAGTATGTACTTACAGAATATAATAATTAAAGTCATCAGTACGACTGCTAAGAACCGGTAATCCAAATTAATATCCTATTTTATGAAATTTTAACATTTAAGATTATACTAACTTAAAAAGTTGGTTTACTGATTAGGTTTTTTTCAAACTGTAACTAGACTATATGTACAAACTGACACTAAAATATATATATTATGTACAAGAATAAAATAAAAATAAAAAGGTGAAGAGCTCATAGGGCATCAAAAAATTCGTCCGCATCGCTATCAATGGAAAAAAGTGCCCAAAAGGCTGGCAGCATTGCCAATATATTAAATAATAAGCTAGGTATATTTATAAGAATATAATATACAGTTAAGAAGTTTCGTATTAAGTTTGTGAATTTATAATTTTAATGACTAATTAATAGACTGGTTAAGATTTATCAAAATCAGTTGTATGAAATGTCTGTGACACGGCAAATTGGCGTAGTGTGTAAATTTTATAATCAATTAATGTTGCTGACTGCACATTATTCATCCAAAAACTACGGGTAGATACTAGTAACAAATACGGAGATTTAGCAGAACTTAAATATTATTTATTATCGAGATGCTTTTCGAGAGAACTGATACTGTTTAGCACGATAGTTTTGTTACTGTTACCTATGTAAAACGTCGTTAGTACACTACATGCACCTGGCTATTTAATCCAGTGTCAAACCTCGATGTATCGACGTTGCCGGTAGTTTATGTTCCTTGTGACAGGCAGCGCCCCTATCGGCGATCTCAGGTACTTCCATGCGCTTAGAAGCTATTATTATCACGTGGCGTTCGATAAAATGTTTTTCCTGTACGGTTTAAAGCAGGTTATTTAAATGTAGAATCTTGTTTTCAGTTTTACAGAGCGTTGAAATAAGACTTGTTTTTTTTTCACTTATTATTCTTTATTATAAAGTCAGGTAAATTAATTATTTAGCAAATTGACTGCAAACTTAAATTATGCGTAAATTCAATTCATAACTTATTCTTTGAAAATTATATGAAAAGTCCACAACAAATTGGCGTAATGTGTCAATTAATATACATGCATAATATAATATTAATATATTGTACCTCTACCTAACCCTTTGAGAAAAGCCGTGATGTAATATTATTACAGTTGATACATGGATTACTTACCTATGTATGCACAAAGGCGAGCTTAACCCAGAATTTCAGAATTGGTCTGTTAGATTGAAATACAAAACCAGTGTAAAATTATTCTGCTATTTTCATTTTTCGACTTCAAAGTAGAATATTCTTAAAATGTTACCTATCTGGGGGCACGGAAGTGCCCCCGCTAAGTCAAGCAAAACAAATGCACGGTCGTACCATCCTTTTCTCGAAGCCACTCGGTCCATTTTCGACCCCCTGTAACTTCGTTGTGGAAAAAACTAGAAGCCCAAATTTTCAGGGACCAAGAGGGCATTATATCTATAGATATATTTCCAAATAACATGAAATTTTAACCTGTAGTTTAAGAGTTATTGCAAGTCAAAGTTTCTTAATTTTGTCACTGACTCACTGATCATTAAAATTCTAAGGTACTTCTAGCAGACCCACAAGCTTCAAATTTTGAGCACAGTTTTTGTTTAGCCTATAAAGCAAGGATATAATCTGACATTTAGAATTTTTAGTCCTGTTTTCTAGATAAATAATCTGAATAAGTAACTTTGTAATCCTATATAAATCCCATTAAATAGTATGTAATTACAAAGTTACTTTTACAGTTCTCAATTAGACTCATTGAAATTGCATGTCGATGGTTCACGGTCTATTTGTATTAATTAAGCGACATCCTAGCTGGTATTGAATTATTATCATATCTACGTGCATTAAAAGGTGAAAATCGTAAAAACCGGAGATAAACACTATTAACCGTCGTTAGGCCACTTTTTCGTAAAAAATGTTGATACTTTGTTACAATGTTCTTTTTCCGAATAATGAAACTTTGAAAATATGCTCTCCTGTAAAGTTCCAAACATATCGCTTAATACAAATAGCCCGTGAAACTTCGATATGTTCATCGCGAACGATATGTATAGCCTATGCTATTATGGTACACAAGAGTCAAAGGCTGTCTTAATAGTGCATTGACGGAGATTGGTTCTTCAGTTTTCACAAGCGGTCAAGCGTATGTGGCACTTTCGAGTGTGACAAGTCTAGGCAGTTTACATCTAATCAATGTCAACTTTGGTTGTATTTAAGCGCAGGAGTCTGCGAATTCTGAATATAACTTTCATTCATTTACCGTCCAGACTTTTCAAACAGGGAGTGGGCTTTGAGAAAGCCCGCAGCTGAAGCATAAGACATAATACCCAAAATGAAAAATAAGGAAGACTACCTACAAAAAAAAAAATGAGATCCCATCAAAAACATAACATGTACAAAAATTCACAAGTCTCGCAACGCAGTTTAACTGCCATAAAAAGTTGTGAAATCCAAAATAAACCAAGTCGGTTAATTTAATACCTACCTATCTACGGGAGCAGCCTGCTATCCAACCACTTTGTCATAAATTGATACCTTGTTAGTTAGCTAACAACATTTTATAGTAACCATATCAATATTACATTTTTCATTTTTTTAATAAATAGAGTGACTTGGCAGTTGTACACGGCAACATAATCTACACAAAACAAAATCTATCTAATATTAACGCTTTGTGCTTTTATTTGTTTGAAAGTACTTATACGGAGGACTGTTTAAATTACCTAGTAGATTATGTTGCTGTGTGGAATTGCCAAGTCACTCTATAAAGAAATGTAATATTGATATGGTTACTATAAAATGTTGTTAGCTAACTAACAAGGTATCAATTTATGGCAAAGTGGTTGGATAGTTGCTCCCATGTTATGTTTTGGATGGGATTTTATTTTTTAGGTCACTTATTACTGATTTTTAACCGACTTTAAAAAATAAAGTTCTGTATTCGACCCGTATGTATGTATATGTATGTTTGTATGTCCGCCATTTTCTCAAAAACGGATGAATCAATTTTGATGATTTTTTCATTAACGATTACGATTCATTGACGACGTGATCTACACACTTTTAGGAAGGTAAGTGTTCAATTCTTCAATGCACCTTAGCTTGGCACCGACTTCAGAAGCTGTTAAGTTTTTATGAACGTTATTTTATTCGTTTTAGGTTTTTTTAAGTCGGTTTTTTCGTTTTTTTTTTTTGAGAAAATTTTAAAAACCACAATCATCTGTTATCTGAAGAATAAACATGGTGGTTTGAGATATTTTTTATGCCAAAGTTGTCGAACCGCAATTTTTATGCCTCAGATAAGGTATCTGAAGGTTAAAAAATCGACCTATATGTTCAATTAAATATTATTTTCTGAAAAACCCATATGCCAATCTTTATTTATAAAAGAAACACTGGAAGAATAAGGCTTGAAAACTATGCAGTACTGAGCTATAAATATCACAAAATAAAACCTAAAAGTTCTAGTACACTTTTAGGTTGTATCTTGTGCTTGATTCTTGAAAATTCTAGAAACTTCAAGTAAGAAACTTTAAGCCTCAGAGAAGTTTGTGAACCCACTCAAAACTCTCGCTGAATCATAATTAACAACGAAAGATGCTTTTTCACATGTGATTATTTTTTATAACTTACTTTATTTTTTAAAGTTTTGATACAATTGTAATATTTGAACTTTATAATGAAGGCATTTCAAGATGAGAGTAATATTTTAGTTTTAAAATTGTAGGAATTTATAACGTGCTTGTTACGATAAATGTTAAAGGTCCATTGATAAGCGCAGACTTTCGTAAACAATTAGGTACGTAATGTGATGACCAACTACTTTCAATAAACTTGACATAACCGATAACATTGCTGGCTGAAAGCAGCTGGATGAGAGTTACTGAGAATCGAGCTGAATGGCGGGCAATGAACATTGTTCATATTTTTTATATGTTGTAATTGAAAAACCATTTCGAAGAATAGCGTTACTGATCATTACGGACTAGTTAATCATGACAAACATGAATCGTATTTTATTGATATTTTCGATAAAATACGATTGACCTTGTTTGCCCTTCAAATTGCGTTAGCCTTAGTCGTACACTTTTGTATCGTTGCCTCAGAAAATAAAAAAGTAAATAAGAAATATTGTCTACAATCTGTCAAGTGTCATTGTCAAAAAATATAAACATTATTTTCAGTATACATTTTTTACAATATTATTATTCTTGCGACTTGCCTCATATTTTTTCCATTCTGCCTAGACTTTTCCCAACTTTGTTGGGGTCGGCTTCCAGTCTAACCGGATGCAGCTGAATACTAGTATTTTACATGGAGCGACTGCCTATCTGACCTCCACAACTCAGTTACTCAGTTACTGGGTAATACCCCTTGGTAAGACTGGTTGTCAGACTTTCGGGCTTCTGACGACCCGTAACGACTGTCAAAGATTTATACCTCATAATCTCGTATTATCTCAACACTCGACAATATTTAATATATTGGAAGAGTTATGGAATACAGGAAGTGCTTTGTTCCAACTTGCAGCAATAATAGTAATAATCCAAACAAACAAATTTTTTGTTCGTATTATAGAGAAGACTTGCGAGAAAAGTGGTGTCGTGATGTAGGCGTGGAATATATACAACGTATTGTTGCGAAGATTTACATCTTCAAAAACCACTTTCCGTTTAAAATTTGCTACTGTTTCGGTCAAAATCTTGAAAAATAAGTTTGTAAAGTTAGGTTAAATTCGATTATGTATGACGCCTGTTGACACTTTGACAAATGTGAGTTGGGTGACGATTTGTTGACAGATTTAAATGTTTAATTATGTACTAGTGAAGCAACGGCACAATCTTTTGTGCACCCTGATGACGTCACCTACCTTAAAAATATATATATATTTTTTTTAAATATCTATTGAGCTAATCACCAAATATTCAAATTAGTTTCTCAAAATGCTCTAAACTTTCAAAAACTAAAATAAAATGTAATGGTTAAAATTTTTAGACAATCCCCATTGGAGAGCAGTGGACTGCTGTGTTAGGTTGATGATGTTGACGATTATGATGAACCAATCCCAGCCACCAAACAATTGAGATAATAATATTCAATCGAGTCAATGCAAAAAAAAAAACACACCACCTTCCCGAACTATTTTTTCCTCAGCCGATACGAGTTTCTTTGCTTTCTTCAGTATGTTCATACAACTTTTCATAAATTTTGTCTCTCTTAAACAATTACACAATTTCTATCAATCCCCTCCACATGTAACTCGTTTGCCTTCAAAGCTAGAGTGAACAGGCATCTTCTGGGCACGCTCGTTCCATCATAGACCTCATCCATCACTAATTTCCATCAGGCGTGATCGAGGTCGAGAACAAGCCCATTCAGCAATAAAAAAAAAAACAATAAATCTGTGTAGACTTTTCCTAACCATTTTACAGCTGAATACTAGTATTTAAATAAATAAATAAATAAATCATTTATTTTGGACCAAACACTAGTATACATATTATAAACCTGCCAAACTGCATGACAGTTTGTCGGCAGGAATAGCGCTCGTCTTAAAACATTTGGTACTTAACAATCTAAATCAAAAATATATGTAGGTATATAGGTACAGATAATTTAAATAATATACTTTCGTAGAATAAATAGTCGTTCCACCTTACACACACCGACTACACTGAAACGCCCAGCGCCCACACACACGATCGGCACGCACCAACGGCGGAGGCAACCGCAGCGGCCGACGGCCGCCACCGCCGCCGCCGACACCGTGCCGCCCGCGTATCTGAGCCCCGTACCGCACTTAAACACCCGAACGACACGCAGCCGACGGCAGCCGCTGACGAACGCCGACGTCCGCAGTCGCTTCCGCCGCCGCCGACGCGCACCGCTCGCGCGCCTAAGCACTAAGCATTTTTTCATTCGTTCATTTTTTAACTTACTCTTTAGTGTTCTCTTGCTAATTTTACTATTTTCTTTCCTTAACCAGTGGATATTATTAAAAAGTGTAGGGGTCAAATACTTGTTGGTTCTTTTGCCATAGTAATTTTTTACTGGTGCTCGCACGAATTTACATTTGACATAGTGCAACTGCCTTCCCAACCTCCACAACCCAGTTACTGGATAACTTGATACCCCTTGGTAAGACGTCTGGTTGTCAGACTTATGGGCTTCTATCTACCCGAAACGACTGTCAAAGATGACAGCTGGAACCAACGGTTTAACATGTTTTCCGAGGCACGAAGGGATCTCGATATATAATGGATAAACAGCCACGGCAAATTGACCCGTGCGGCTATTAACTCTTCTTGTCTATCATCAGTCAATCTTGTGACATGTAGCAAGACGAAGATTATTGTAAGAGCCACATTTGCTTCGTCGTGTATTGCACGTACGACACGTCTTCAAAATTTGCATTACCTGTTCACTTTGAGTGAACCTCAAGATGCATATTAATGCTACTATAAGCAACTTTGATCGCACAAGCAATATAGTAAAGTTCAATTCATAAATAAAAGATTAACAGTGTGATGAAAATAAAATTTTCTTAAATTATATTTTTTCTGTAAATGGGACACAGTCTCTTTTAAAGTCCAGACTAATCTTGGTCATGCAATATGAGGGCCATGCACATCAGTATCTGAGATAGTCTTTTGAGTAAATAACCAAACAGATTTGAGTGGACCTGTCCAGGCAGTGCACGCATTTGTCGGTAATCGTGTAGCTCGAGCTCGAACAATACCAAAGATAATAATAATAAGTTTTTATTTCATAAACATTAATCACATTGCACTGCATATATTCAGTTGAAGTAATTCAATATAACTTTAACATAGGAGTACAATAATTTTAAATTTTTCTTTCCCTTAAACTTGGTCTGGCCTGTACTTAAGAGATGGGGTTCAGCCATTATGTTGGACTCAATTATATTTATTAAAAGACAAAACAAGTGGAACCAGTGACGATGTGGTACCTACAAACGTACAGAGGTATGAATGGGTTGCGTATTGTTGGGTGTGTGTGTGTGTGGTGTGAGTGTGGTGTATGTGTATAGTGTGCTGTTTAAGAAATGTATGTTAGGAGTTTTTCTATTGTGATGTAGTCCTGCTGAAGTAGCCACTGAGAGATTTTGTGTTTTATATAGGACAGTCGTCTCTAATTATGTGCTTTTACTGTCTCTAGAACTTTGTTAGATACCTACAGATGACATAGTTGCGTGACATAGGTAGGTACAGACTAATTGATTTCATTTGCTAATGTCACGAGCAATGTCTAGTAACAGGTGTTTTTTTTTTTTTAATTTTGTAAAAGTAATTTTTTTTGCTTTACATTGTTACAGAACACACGACTTTGCTACGAATTCTGGTTACTGTGGGAGATTTTAAGATAAAGAGCTTTTTTTCTTAACTTAGTTAATTGAAATCAATATCAAGGTATGGTAATGGGACTCCCTTTAAAACATCTAAGGAACGGATACCCCAAAGCCAAGTAAATAAAAAAAGAAAAGCCTTTACTGAGAACTATTCAAAACTACTTTCGGTTGCCCCTTTGGGAAATTAAGCCCTATGCCCTTTTGACGATGCTATCTTAACATACATCTGTTTCTCTATTAAATTCTATCCAATAAGCGTAATATGTTCTGGCTCTGAAAGAACGAATAACTAAGTATAAGTAATTTATTCGTTGGTAACCTTTTTTTGTATCGAAATACACACATTAATCAAAAATATCTAAATTTATAATAAATTCAAACACATTTCTGTCAAATAATAAGAGAATAGAAAACTTTGTGTACTGAACACCTCATTATTCATTATTTTTTGACACCAGTAAACAAAAACGTTTATATAAAAATGAAAAACATTGAAAGTATTAAAATCTCAAGCCTGTAGTCCCTAATTGCTTGCTTAGAAGGTCGTAGGCTAGTCAAAGACGTTAAGGCGAAAGAACCAGGTAGCCCGCGAAATTCAAATTTACTTATTTTTTTTGCAATTTGCAGGTCAGAATCAGGTTGTATGTTGATCTAAATATGATTTGCGACCGTAACAAATCTGTATTTATAGAATTATAATCATTAAAATCATCGATACAACACTCTAAGATCATATAATCCTAATGAACTACTATTTCATGAAATCTTGACACTAAGGATTATACTAACATAAGAAGTTATATTACTGATTCTAATAATTATAATTTTGTAAATACATATAAGTTACGGTCACGAATCATATTTTAATCAACATACAACCTAATACCGACTTGCAAATTGCGAAAAAACATAAGAAAATTTGAATTTTGCGGGCTACTTGGAGCTTCCCCCTTAACAAATTACTGAGCAAAATGGACATTCCATCTTTTGGCTTGCTGATAATATTTTCCTTGTAGTAAAACCTAAAACCATTACTATACGAAATCAAAACGACGACTATAGTGGTTTTCAGCCATTACACGAAGAGGCAGTGGCTGAGATTAAAACAGAAAAGCAGCCAAGTGCAAATCAGCCTTGCACACCAGGGGTTCCATATCAACGTACAATATTTAACACTACATTTTTTTTAATGGTTTAGTACAAAAAAAAAGTTTCTTGTACTCCCTTTAATTTTACTTTATTTTATTTTTATTATTTGTTGTTATAGCAGCCATAGTCGTAGACACTCTGAAAATTTCATGTGTCTTACCTATTACGATTCAAAAGATACAGCCCTATTATAGTCGGACGGACGGACAGTGGAGCCTTAGTTAGTAATACGGAACCCCCGTCGGCACCCTTTGGGTACTGAACTCTAAAAAGTGGTGGAGTCGTCGTTTAATTAAAAAAGCCTGTCTTAATGCTACGAAATAAAGGCTCTATCAAACTGATACCATTAGGCGTGCTAGTCAGTAGTTGATTTTAATAACTTTTGTAATGTCACTTTTCTTTCTAAGGGAAAAATACCGGCCAAGTGCATGTCGGACCACGCACAATGAAGGGTTACGTAGTTTGGATGAATTTATCCCAAAAAAAAAAATAAGATTGTAGTTGAATAAGTGATTTTTCAATGGAATTTGTACAAAATTTTTACTTTTCCAAGTACATTTTATAAGTTGTTCGACTATTACTCATAAACTTGTAAAGACTACTTAGCTGTGATAGTTTTCCTTTTAATTTCTAAGGCTAAGTAATAACAGCCGCACGGGTTGATCCGTCAGGTTAAGCTACGCTTGCCGCGGTTGGTCCGTAGATGGGTGACCATCTTTACATACCGAGACTCCTCCGTGCCTTGGAAAGCACGTTAAGCCGTTGATCCCGGCTGTCATTCGTGGATCTTTGACAGTCGTTACGGGTCTTCCGAAGCCCGAAAGTCTGACAACCAGTCTTACCAAGGGGTATCGTATTACCCAGTAACTGGGCTGTGGAGGTCAGATAAGCAGTCGCTCCATGTAAAATACTAGTATTCAGCTGCATCCAGTTAGACTGGAAACCGACCCCAACATAGTTGGGAATAGGCTAGGCAGATGATGATATATACTACTGCCGTGAAAATTTTCACATATCCAAAAGCGCTTAAGTGACCTGCGGGCTGTAATAGGCTGGGGGGGGGGGGGGGGACACTTGATTCTAACAAAAATTAGCAATTTAAAGCTTAATTTTACGCAAACGGATCTTATTTTACTTGAATCGAAAAATGGTTTTCATAGACCCGTAATAGTTTTGAATGGCCTATATACCCCACACTATACGATAGATGCGGAAAAAAAAACATCATCACTTTACGTGTACAGGAGGTACCCAATTTTTTTTTTTCATTATTTTATTGTACCACTTTGTCGGCGTGATTAATATCCATACGAAATTATAGCTTTCTAGTACTGAGAGTCTCTCAGCTAAGCTGCGGACGGACGGACACCGCGGTTGCTTAAGACGGCTTGGCGATTTCATATTTATATTGACTATAAAGTCCAGCACCCTAATTGCTACCCAGTAAAACACTTTCAGTCAGGATCGGTTTCATTTTGACAGTTCAACAACATTCATTGCGTTATTCCCGGTGTTGAGAAGACAAATATTTCGAACATATGAAGCAATGGATTAGCAATTTGCTTGAAATGGATTCAGATTCCGATCAATAGTGTTACGCTATTAGGGTGCAGGTTTCCTGACGATGTTTTTTCTTCACCGATGTCAGCAATGTCCTAGATCTTCTTATTCTGTCTTAACTAAGATAAACGATTATTATTTAGCGTACTCCAGCGCTTCATTATACAAAACGAGTTACTATCCCTAGTCATATCCGTATCCCGAAAAAGGGCTCCCAAAAGTCGTTTTCCTGTAATTCGTACATTGTTCAATGTACTGTCTGAATGTTCTTATCTACACAAGTGCGAGGCAAACTGGAATCACCACACTCTGTAATTGTTTGTTACATAATCGAAGCTAAGAGGATGTTTCTTTTTTCACCCACTTTTGGCGCCCATCAAATTATTTGTTTGACCTCGAAGTAGGTGTCTGTTGGTTCCAAGATATTATCTCAAAATGGTATATGTACCTCTTTACTTTATTACCCGACTGATCCAGAAGGAGGGTAATATTTTTCGCGCGCATGTATGTATGCGGGTATGTATGTCCGTTCCATTGTGACCTCCTGTAGCCTAAACAGCTTGATAGATTTTAACATATGAGGTGTCATTAGATTTGACTTAATTGTGGGAGTGACTTAGGCTGAATAACGTTTATACACCTATATTGCATCTGTAAATAGATCAATACTAAAAATAGGGAGGGGAAGGCTTGTTTTTAATAAATTGTAACACTTTTTTTATTAAATAAAAGCTAGTAATGAGTCAATACCAAATATATATTAATAAGAATAAAAAGCTTGGAATAAACAAATAATTGAAAAAAAAAATATTAAAAAAAATTAAATCGACTACAAAAAGAAACGAACTCAAAATTATGAAATAACTTTAATTTCGGAAGTCGGTGTCTTAGGATCTGTATTTTAGTTTTTTATCACCGAATTCCAAAATTAAAGTTATTTCATAATTTTCAGTTCGTTTCTTTTTGAAGTCGATTTATTTTCTTTTTTCAAATAATTTTTTATTTCGTATTTTTTAGTTTTCAGTAAAAACTAGAATATTTGTTTGTAATAAGTATTTAATAGTTTTGATATAAATATTGCACTAGAATTTGACCAAGATTTTGAGATATTTTCCCTTTGACACCCCACCCGTAGCTCATATCAATAAGCCAGGCCGTCACACTTACACGTATTAGTCTACTATCTTGAAAAGTACTGAACCGATTTCGATACTGAACCGATTTCGATTTTGATGACTTTCACCCTAAGTTGCCCTAAGTTGAAGTAAATGTAAGTCAACAAAAAAAGAATGGTCACGATCTGATTAATAGTTTCGGAGAAATGCGTGGAAAAACATACATACATACAAACATACATCTATAAAATTTTGTATATTTGTTTTGAAGCCCTAATAGATCATCATATGTGAATATTTCGCAGTTCCAATAATATTACATTCATACGTATCGAATTGATAACTCCTTTTTTGAAGTCGTCAAAAGAAAAACCGGACTGTAAAAACACATAACTGATAAGAGAAAAACAAGCATTATTATCTATAGAATGTTGGTATTGCAGGCGGGGGACAAACCAATAACTTGAAGCATGGTGTAACTTTGTTTCTGCGATACTAAAATTCTATAGATCCTTGTTTTTCTCTTTTCAGTTATATGTTTTTACAGACGGATTTTTTTAAATAGGTAATTTGTTTTTTAGATCGTTGCCATTCCTTTGGCAAAAATGGTGAATTGATAAAGGTAACTTTGATGATAGCGCAGAAAAAAAAAAGCTAAGAAAGTTCCAGTTTAAATCTAACAAAGTAATGAGTTATGTTCATTGGGTAGTTAATAGTGTGTAGTCCCAGGACACCCTGGAACGTAACGAAAGTACCGGAAATCCAGAAATCCGTCATTTTAAGAACCGGGACTTTCAAAACCAAATTCCGGTTCTTTAGGGAAAATATAGTTCGCGTTTAGAATATTTCTATTACTATTCCATTGGATGCAAGAAGCACAGAACCGGTCGATGTGACGATGCTTGTGGAAGGCCCATGTCCAGCAGTGGAAGTATTTCGGCTGAAATAATCAGCAGTCCCAAGGCGGTGTCTGCTGTATCGTCCTTAAGTCCCTTGTGAGCAAGTGGTGAAGATCGAGAGTGTGTCGACCAGGATGGCCTCATACTCAAATATCCGCAAGATCTTCGTTGAAGGTCCTACAGGGTTACGCCTCGACCTCGACACTGACCATGTATGAGAATATTTCCAGGGCCATGCATGACTCTAAAACTCACTTCACTGTTTTCATGGGGGACTTCAATGCGAAACTGGGCATACGTGCAATTTGGAGTTGGACGTCGAACTTTTCAACTACTAGCCAGTTTTATAAAGAAGGAAAGCCTCTTTATGATGAAGTCCTGTCAATTTTATACTTTCTCTGTTTCAATACTTTCACTATGTTATCAAGGCATAATTTAGGTATCGTATGTATCGAAAGTATCGGGATTTCCGGTTCATTAGCCAGAAAGTACCAAAAATCTCGATTCTATAAAAGAGAACCGGTTCTGCATTCCCAAGTAGTTAATGTCTTAGAGTGTACGAATTATTCCCCTGCGTGTTGTAGCAACTTGTAGGATTTTGCTAAAGGAAGACATTATCATGTCCTATCTGACCACTAACAAATTGCTGCGTCATTAATTAAAACTATTTTACTCCACCAAATATATTTATTCATTTTAATCAAACGAATTGAACGATGAAGCACTAAAAATAATTAAAAAGTAAAACATCATCATATTTCTAAAAAAAAACAGATAAATTCAGAGATGTTGATAGAAATATAATCCTAAAAGATCCTAAGGCTGTGTACAGATCTGCACCCTGCTTACCACACTATCTATCGGAATCTGAATCATTTTGAAGATAATTGCTAATCCATTGCTTCATAAGATATGTTAAAAAAATTGTCTTTCCAACACAGTAAATAACGCAATGAATATTGTTGAACTGTCAAAATGAAAGCGATTCCGATTGATAGTGTGTTACGCAATTTTAGGGTGCTGAGTCAAAATAATTGTCTTATGTCTGTCTATCACTCTATTATAATGGCAAGCACTTGAGCAATAAAACAGTGTCACAGTTTTATTGCTCAAGTGCTTGCCATTACTATTAAAGGCTTAGGCTTTAATAGTATCATAATGGAACAGTTTCCATTATGATACTATTAAAGCCTAAGCCTTTCTTTTCAAAAAATAAATTAAACTGTTAACATTAAATTAAACTGTACCATGTTGTAATTCATAGACTATATGGAGGTAATCTATTCTGTAAAGACGTGTATTTGGTTTTTGAACTGTTTTCTTTTTATAATATGTATGTGTTCGCTTAATTTTTTTTCCGTCTCTAAACGTGAGGACTTATTATTGGCTCACTATTTAGTATTATTATTACTATCTTGTTTTAATGTAGCTGTTAGTCCTCCATAATTGTTAAATAAATAAATAAATCAATATTATAAAAAAGTAAAATTTGTTTGTATGTAGGGGGTAATCTCTGGAACTACCAGTTGGATTTGAAAAATTATTTTTTGCATTTGTTAGCTCAATATTTGAGGAAGGTTATTTAACATCACGTTATGTCCCTTAGAAGCCGAGCAAAAAAAAGAAGCGATAAACAAAGTAATAGCACGAGCGGGCGATGCAATGCGACCTGGTGGGGCGGGGGTGCAAGTTTTATGCGTACAAAGTCGGTAGAAGCTAGTCATATAAATATACTGAAAAACTATTTTCACTTTACACTCGGGCGCCGCGCTGAGAGTGCCCACACCACCGGTGTAATTGCGTAACACACTTTCAATTGCAATGTCCTACATTTTGACACTTCAACAAAATTCATTGCGTTATTTACGGTGTCAGGTAGACGAATTTTTCAAACATATGAAGCAATTGATTAGAAATTTCCTTCAAACTCCTTTCGGTCAAGCAGATCCACGATTGAATCGTTTGAAGTCGAAACCAACAGAACAACCTCTTAATTCTACTTAAGTGCCTAGCGAGAGAGAGGGCGTCAACGCTCAATCGAGCACTAAAGTCGAATCGCTCAATAACAATTAGGAAAATGTGTAGGCTCAGAAGTACAAACCGCAGGGTTCTGTCTGACGTCATTAGGACGTGTGGCATTGGACATTAGGCCGTGATAGACGTTACAACCAACCCTATTAATTGGGACATAGGACATGCTGACATCAATTTGTCTTTATGAGAGTTGTAGGTTCAACTGGAGATTTATTTAAATTTAGGGTAGGTACAAAACTTTTACGGTTTTATACATTTTTAGATTACAGAGTAATTTAAAAGAAAAACTTTAATATTCTAGCACTATTCCCGGAATTACTTTGTTATTTAAGTCTCGTCTTATTTGTTTCATAAAATTTAAACTTTATTTGTCGTGTATTTAGGTATACTTCATCAAAACTTCTGATGAGCGTTGCTGTTTTTGTTACCTATCTTAAGCTGTCCGTGCTATGAATAATTGGCTCAAGACCAAAATAAATTGGTATACAGAATGTCGCAGCTGTTGACGAAAATATAACAATATGACGTAAACAAGAGCGATTTTATCTTCTTTGAATATTGAGCACTTGCCACTATTTTTAGATCCACCAAAAGATTACAAGTCGGTAGTAAATATTTTTTTCATAGTAAAAGCCAGATCAGTAACTTAACTATTAGGTTCTTCCTCACATATGAAATTGTCGTTTAACATAGAAAAAATCAAACATTTTTTTTTTTTTAAGAAATATTGTCGATGCACTTTTGTCACTTTGATAAAAGTTCGTTGATGCCTCTGCAATAGAAATCCTGGGGACGGTAATCGATTATATATTTAAAGGCGTTTTGCACCACCTCGTGTGGTATTTCATTTCTTAAACCACATGTTTTTATTTACTACATTGAACGAGTTGGAGTTCATATTTACATTTTACACCATTAAAAAGGAAACCGCACCGTTTCATTATTAGTTCATGTTACTTTTCACATTTTTCTATTTTAATTGTCAAAACTCAAATGCCAAATGCCAGATTTTATTCTCTATAAAGCTAAGTCTCCATTGTAAGCTATGTGTTAAGGCCAAGTTCTCATGTTAATTGTTCTGTGTAGCCAGTGGGTTATGTTTGTTACTCATCTTATCTGACGTATCTATATTTCTAGAACGAGACGGGGTCCTATAAAGGGACCCGTCATTGCTTGTAAAGATCATTCTATTTTTATATCTTTACCTACGAAGCAGTCTAATAAATATCATGTGACGTCATCACCGTCAGTATTATTTAACGGTGGACTCCGGCTACCAGTCCAAGTCCACACTTCACTCTGAACCTCTAGTGACATGGCTTGAGCCCTGTCTCCTGTCCTCCTCGGACACTTGAACTCCTAGTGGTATGGCTTTAGTCACTGCCGTCTTCTCTATTGTCCTCCTTGGACAGAGGGATCCGTACAATCCCTCTAACGGAGTGACGTAGGCCATTGCCAATGGATGCTGCCATCGCTATACTCCTCCTTGGAATAAGGTACTGCAGCCTCATCCTCGTCCCTTCTCTGGCGACTGCAGATTCTCTTGCCCTGCTACCTGCTGCACGGTCGTGACTCCGAGCGTCCCGATCTGCAGATCTACCGGTCTTGCTCTGCTACAGATCCTGCTGCTGTGCGCGTCTCGCGCTGCAGACCTGCTTTCTGTCCTCGAAGACTGAAGACTGACTTGTTTCTTACGAATCCTCTTGTATTTTCTACTCATCATGTGACTAGCTAATAGCCCTGGCTATTTGTTACGATACAATCGTTGGATTTGAAATTTTTCCTAGGGGCTCATTGTTGAGATCAAAATTTCCAAAACTGAAACGATCAAACAAAAAGCGCACCGTGTGTTCACTTGCGGTACCTTGTCCTTACATGTCGTTAATTCTGCGTGCTGTCTGTGTTGCGTGTTGGTGCCACGATGGAACTCGTATTCGAAAATAGCGCGCCATTTAGATTTTTCCATGGTTACAGAAACATCGACATCAAAGAAAAATGGAACGGCGGGAAACCAAATGAATTACTAATTTAAAAAAAAAATGTCATGCTATATTATACAATGAATTCCAATTTGGAATTCTAAACAGAATGAAAGATATTGATCTTCACACTAGCCCGTATCTTAAATCAGCAATTTCAAAACCTAATAATACGTAGCTGTAGGTAGACGAGACGAGTAGGTATAATAAAATTAAACCGCTATACATTTGCAGATTGTATCAGTTATCATCGCACACAGTTTTGTGAAACTTTTCACCACTAAACGCGCGTTTACTGCTCATTACGACGCGCATAAGCGAAACACACATTTCCCCAGCCCATTAGGTCCGAAATAGACAAAAGACAGCCCGTCACACTCACACATCATGAGAGGTGAAATTGTGTGAAACAAATAGCTGGACAGATGTTACGAATAATACGCATAAAAGGTGTTTGCAAATCTCCCGAGAGACTTATCTCTACGAGTAGTAGTGCCTTACTTAAGACATTGTTTGTCACTCAACGATTTGTCTACCACATAATAAAATAAACAATAGGTGCTATGTTAGGATCGCGTAATGATCGTAGATTCGTAGGATGCCACAAAAACGAATTGTTTTCGCTTCTAGTCTACGTATGTGTGTTCTTCCTTTATTTTTGTTCACCGTGTTCTCCTACCAAAGGTTAAAATAATTTGTTAATTTTATCTTTAAGATTTATTGCTCGAACATTGTTAAAGGCCCGACTGGTAATCTGTGTGACAGGATTTCCTAGTGCAGATACCAGTCTCCCACAAAGGATTTAACAGGTGTTTATAAAGATAGAGCGTTAGGTTAAACGAGGGATTTCTGTTCAGTACATCTATGTTCGCATAATTCGTCAAAATGTAGGAAGCAGCTGTTTTTTTTGCGATTTCAGCTTTGGTCCCATAGTAAAAGTTGTTCATAATGATGAGTGAATGCCCCCTTAAAGTAAATCCCTCGTTTAACCTAACACTCGTGTATTCTTCATATTTTAAAGGCTCCTTTGTGAAAGAGAAATAAAATGTTTATTTATTTATTTTTTCCTGTATGTGTCAGATTTATTTATTTAATTTAGGATGTACGTGTTGACTTGCAATTACCTCATTAATACTTTAATCACTAAAATAACGTAGGCAGATCTGTCAAAACGTCTTCTATAATGATGGCGAGTAAAAAAATTGTTCAAGGATTTGTTGTTAGGTGTTTCTTTTAAACATATCTCAAATAAGTCGATAAGAAGACATTATAATAAAAATCTAGAAAAAAATAAAGCTTTCTGAGCTTAAAATTTAAATAGCGCAAAAAAAAAATCTCCGAGATCAAAGTTGTTCTAAGCTAAAGAAATAATATCACTCTCATAATAATTACTTAGGTCTCGATAGCAAAAAGAAACCCTTTAAAACATCAGTAGACGTATTTTTCAAAGGTCAGATTTCTGAATCTGTTACATGTTACCTAATAACCTTCGTTTTATTATTTTAATTAATATTTTGCGATTTAATTTAAGTCTAACACAAACACTGTACTTTTCGCGATGATATTAAAACAGTAACAAGTAAAAGGAGCATGTGGCTAAGTAATAACTCTAAAGATCAGGTTAACGCTACGATTGCCACGTTTGGTCCGGTGGATGGGTGACCATCTTTACATACCGAGACTCCTCCATGCCTCGGAAAGCACGTTAAGCCGTTTGGTCGCGGCTGTAATTCGTGGATCTTTGATACAGTCCTTACGGGTAGTTAGAAGCCCGAAAGTCTCACAACCAGTCTTAACAAGGGGTATCATATTACCCAGTAACTAGGTTGTGAAGGTCAGATAGGCAGCCGCTCCATGTAAAATAATGGTATTTAGTTGCATCCGATTAGACTGGAAGCCGACCCCAATATAGGGAAAAGGCTAGACAGATGATGATAAATTGAGGTAGGCCTTAAGGGGGAAGTGTCAGGATTGCCCGCGAAATTCAAATGTTCTCACGTTTTTGAAATTTGCAAGTCAGTATTTGGTTGTATGTTAAATAAAGTATGATTCGCGGCAGTAACAAATATGTATTTACAGAATTATAATCATTAGAATCAGTAATACAACTCCTTAAGTTGAGTATAATCCTCAAATGTCAAGATTTCATGAAATAGTAGTTCATTAGGATTACCTGGTCTTAAAGAGTTGTATTGATCACTTTTATGATTATGATTATGTAAATACATACTTGTTACGACCGATCGCGAATTACATTTTGATCAACGTACAACCTAATACTGACTTGTAAATTGCAAGAAACGTAAGAAAATTTGAATTTCGCGGGCTACCCTGACGCTTTCGCCTTAAGAAGGAAGCGTCTGGGTAGCCCGCGATATTCAAATTTTCTTACGTTTTTTGCAATTTGCAAGTCAGTATTAAGTTGTATGTTAAATAAAGTATGATTTGCGGGCGTTGCAAATATGTTTTTATATGTATTACCGATATTATATACAATAGAATCAGCAATACAACTCCTTAAGTTAGTATAATCCTAAAATGTCAAGATTTCATGAAATAGTCATTTTTGGGATTTCCTGATCTTAAAGAGTTGTATTGATCACTTTAATGATTCTAATTATGTAAATAGATACTTGTTAGGACCGCAAATTATAATTTGATCAATGTACATTATAATACCGACTTGTAAAATGCAAAAAAGTAAGAAAATTTGAATTTCCCCCTTAATACCTAGGGCTTGGTTTCTATTGACATGTTTGATCTACTTTATATATCTAATTATGTTACTTACTCATCGAGCTCATTCACAGAAATAAGATTCAACAAATAATAAATAACGGGGCATTATTTTCTCTAAATCGCTTTCCTTTTAATATATATTTTACCATAATATCAGAATTCCGACAGAAACGAAAACCTCCACCATCAAATAGACGAGCGTTTAATAATCAGAGATTAACATCGTCAATCCACGACACAACGCCCTAGGGCATCGCAAGTTCATTAATAATTATCTAACGAGGTTCCAAGTCCAGGCCTCGATTAACCGCGACATCGGCTGGTTAAATGTCCGTAATCGACGAACGGTCGGCCGATCAACTTCGCACACATCCGTGTCATTTATACTCTGTGTAGCATAGTCTGGCCTGCATAATTAAAATACGTTTAAGGCCTGCTGGTTAAAGTGTAATGAAATTGGTGTAAGATTGGTGATAAATTGGCCTGGTTACACACTTGTAATCATAACTCCACATATTAGATCGAAATTTATTCACAGTTTCATAATTGAACCCGTCATTTCGAAAAGGGCACGAGTCACACTGAAAAAGTCCGACACACGCTTGACGGGTTTTTTAATAAATAAATATACCAACATATCATATACCTATGTTTTTAATTTATCTACCTCTATATTCAATTTCTTCAGCACCAATTACTTTTTTTACAAGAAACATTATTATTGTTGATTCTGAAATATTTTAATTAATTCACCCATGCCCTTTTCGAAATGACGGGTTCAATTATGTGGCCTGTAATAAAGGCCACTAACTAGTCTTTTGATTTTATTATTGTACTGTATTTTAGCTCATCGTATCAATGCCAAAAGACCTACCTAATGCGGTTTGAAACACTGTTTTGGCAATGATTGAGAACGTCATAAAGGATGATTATGTTATATGTACCCACATATTAAACTCGCCACAAAATAATAGGTCCGTTTTGACATGAAGCTGTCCCTCTTTGTCCCACTATGTTTGTCTCTCTTTGGCATATGAAACGATGTGGGCTGTCAAAACGGACCTATTATTTTGTGGCGAGTTTAATATATAGTAGTTTTGAAACTAAAAAACCTCTAGATATTCGAATCAAAAGCCTAGATTTATAATATCGATATTTACAACTCAAATATTCGTATGTTATCGATGCACAACTACATAAGATGAGAGGTATAAAAATGTAACTTATTTTCTATCCCTTTGATATTTGCTTTTTAATTATGCTAAGTGAAACTTCGCATCTCGTATAATATATGAATACATATTATTTAATAGCATAGTCTAGTCAAGTCAGTAACTTGTCAATACAAAAACGGTTTTATATACTAGAATATCTGAGATTTTTCATCTTTTCTTTTCACTGTTAACATTTTTTTTTTTCACAGCTTCTCTTTGATCTATTTACGCCATTTATTTGCGCCTTGTAATAGGAGTGCTGTATTTAAAATAATTAATTTGTATAGCTAGCTTCTAGGTTTAAAAATAGAATATTGTAAGACGTTTTTTATTTTTAATTACTGAATCGTTGCCGTTTAAGGCTTGACGTCAGATTTCTGTACCTAAATAAAGTTAGTGTTTGTGGTGCACTTTTTTCGCGTTAAGAGCGTTTATCCCGCGCGGGCTGGCAACATCGCCTTTCTACAGATTTTTCGTGATTATTTTAATACATTTAAATCAAATAAAAATTTTACATTTTTTATGAGTAAATACCGAAATAACTGTAAAAATATCAACCAAATAAATACTAAAAAAAATAGTAATTTTATTTAAATGTATTCAAATAATCTCGAAAAATCTATAGAAATGCGACGATGCCAGCCGGCGTGAGATAAACGCTCTTAAACGGCATTCGCGTTGTGGTTTTATTTCACACTCATATCAATGGCACCAGTGTTAAATATAGGTACCTAACATATTGAACTGCTTGACATTATGTTATCTGTATGACGTATTTTATACATTCAGTTTTAAACGGATGAATATTATCAATCAAATACAGAGTTTATCTCGAATTTTTGGATAAATGGCCTCACATTTATCACAAAAAACAAGGTCCACGAAACGTAAACACTAGGACTAAAAACTCAAACGTTTTCTAAATAACTTTAATCACACAGTCCATACACAGTAACAGTAATTAGCACCCAAAATTATTTCCACAGCAAAATATAGGACAATGATATAGCTTAAATTAACACGACGCCGCATTTTAATGCATCCGAATAAACGGCATGGAAATAATTACGGTAGCATGTTTACTGAAATTACTGTTATAAACTTGCACGTAGAGAAGTTATTTTGTTTATTTGTTAGAGTTAACTGCGTTAGGGTTATAAGGTTAGGTTTTATGGACTAATGTAATATTTTATTAAATAGATAATTACGAGATGGACATGTTAGGAGGGCAAACGTGGACAGAAATTGCAAGAAACAGAGATATTTAAGTAATTATCCATATAAGTATGTATTTATAAAAAATAAATAAAAAGTAGTATGAGTATTATAGCTCTGCTTTGTTTGGGATCAGATGACCGTGTGTGAATAATGTTCCAGGTTATTATTATATTTGAAAGGAAAAAGAGACAAGGAAGGAAAAGAGAAAGGGTCAAATTAAATTAGCTAGCAAAACTGCACAGACGTGATTTCGATATCTAAACATGGTAAAGCAAAAAATTTAAGCTTATTTTATGGGGTTGGGAACGGCAGTGTGGTTGAAATAACAGTTTAAAGAATCAGTTTCTTTTTTGTGTATACTTCAAAGACGTGAACAAAAAAAAAACAGATTTCTCAAGTCATACGCACAAGAGCACTATCAGCAGTCGTTGACCCAAAAAAATAACGGTCAAGTGCGTGTCGGACCACGCACAATGAAGGGTTCCGTAGTTGGGATGAATTTTCTTCTTAAGCTCTTTGCTTTATAATAAACTACACACAAAACAGCATCCACACACTAGACGCACATCAATGCAGACTCGTTACTAAAAGCACTGATAAAACCTCCAATCTTGTAATCATTCTATATTAGCTGTTTATCTTCCACTCAGTTATCATACTTCATTTTACCTTACACCACACCCATAAGCTACAACATATCACCGAACTCCACGATACACACCTCCTACACTACAATACTCCTCTACCCTCATACACACACCCTCACACCACACCACACTTTCGAGTACATCACATTTCTTAAACTAAACTCCTCCAGACACCGATGTTTGCTGGTTAAACTTTATTAATAAATTTACTTCTATTGCATAGGTACATTTTTTAGGAAAATGCCTTAATGTTTTAGATTCTACTTATAAAACAACATTGTTTAGCACTTAATGGACGGTTGGATAACACAGGATTTACCTAGCATGGGGGTCATTAATCTATTTCTTGTTTATTGTTTTATAAGTGCTCAGTATGTGTCTTCCCCGGTATTTTTATAATGGCAAATAAATCTTTATTATTATTATTTATCCCAATCCCAAGAACAAACTTAACATTTTTGGTGAAAAACATGTTTTCCCATACATTCCAACTGCAAATGTAAGTTTGTACGCACAATATTGAGGGATGTACCATGTTATTTTAAGACAACTGACTTCTTATGAACTTTCCTGTAATCTCTAAGTATAGTAGTTTTGGAGATAAGGGCCCCCTTATTTCCGAAATTACAGAGCCTATTTTCGTCTACTTTCTTAAATAACTAAAACAATTTATTTTGAAATCATAAAAAAAATCTATTGGAGACCCTCACAGTAAGTCCTTTCATTTGATATGTCTGTCACACGGTACAGTTAGCAATATTTTTTTTCTTATTTGCTCCCCAAAAGTGACCCCCCTAATCAAAATTAATTCTTTTATTTACGTTACATGCCCGTGTTTGGGTCATAGAAATTCATATATACAATTCAACTTAATCGGTCCATTAGATTTGGAGCAAATTGGCCGTGACAGATGGACAGACATACAGACAGAGACACGAGTGATCCTATAAGGGTTACGTTTTTTTTTTTTTTTGTTGAGGTACGGAACCCTAAAAATCATCAAATCTTTTATTTTTTTATTTTGTCGTGTTTAGATATCGATACACAGTCAAATAAAGAAAAAAAAAAAAAACAGTCAAAATAAAATTAGGTAGCGAAACTCAGCAGACGTAATGACGTCTGCTGAGTTTCGCTACCTAATTTAATTTGACCCTGTATAGGCAACAAAGTATTTGTCGACACCACTAAAAGGGGAAAAAATGACTAGCTTTTTCGCCAATCCCCATACTTCTTTGTTTACAAGCGAATCATGAAACCTAGGCTTTTCCGCCAATCTCTTTACTTTCCTTTGTTTAAATACGCTTTGTTTAAAAAAACGTTGATTAACTCAATTTGTGGTTTAGTGTATCGCCATAGGACTTCTTTAACATCAAAACAACACAGGGATAAGTTGTATTTATAACCTACTAGCGGGCAGCTAGTAGGTTATAAATACAACTTATCCCTGAGTTTTAACGGGCCCCGGCTTTTAACGGGTGTACTAATGAAAAAAATCAGAACAAATCTTCCCTTTACAGTACGACCATGTAATTAATTTAAATGACAATTAAATAATTTCACAACGAAAACACACTGAGTTCTTAAAACTTCCTTTGCTGGTATTTTAAAAATTGCAGGTATAATAATACCGTTTCACAACATTTTTACTACTTTTTTCACAAAACAACCAAAACATTTTTTTTTTTTTATATATTAAAAAAATATTACTATGTTTTATCTGTAAAACATTGTAAGAATCTGTAGGACTAAACGTCAATCTGTCAATTCTGTCAGTATTTTTGAAGACCACTGTCTTCTGTCTCACTCACTCGCTTTATTATATGGAGATTTTATTAACCAAAATGTTTCACTTTTCCGTACAATTTTTCAAACATTTTCTTTCTCAAACATAGCTTGTCCGGACAATTACAAATACAACAAAAATATAATTATAAACAAATTTAATCGACTTCAGAAATAAATTAACTCAAAATTGTGAAATAACTTTAATTTCGAGAGTCGGTGTCTTGGGACCTGTATTTTAGGTTTTTGCCACCAACTTCCGAAATTAAAGTTATTTCACAACTCTGAGTTAATTTATTTTTGAAGTCCATTTAATTTTTTGAATTATATTTTATTTCATATTTTTTTTTGTATTAAGTAAAAACTGAAGTATTTGTTTGTAATAAGTAGTTAATAGTTTTGTTAGAACCGGTTTTTTGATCCGTAGTTAACTCAACCAATTGTTAAACACAATAACTAATGGTTGAATTTTGGCTAAATGTGAAAGGCTAAACATGAATGTATTCATGTTAGCTCATTCATATTAAAAAATAGTAACTAATGGCATCACTCATTAATGTTTGGCCTTTCACATTTAGCCAAAATTCAACCATGAGGCCTGTGTTTACCAACTTTCAAACCACCGGTTAGGTATTTAAACAGTTGGTTTATGTCAAATTTGGAAGGAAATTTGACAAAAACCAATTGTTTAAATACCTAACCGGCAGTTTGAGTGTTGGTGAACACAGCACTAGTAGTAACTAGCAACATTTATAACTAGCAATATTTATAAGGGCCGTAGTTAACTCAACCAATGGTTAAACATAGTAATGTTTAACCATTGGTTGAGTTAACTACGGCCCTTATAAATATTGCACTAGAATTTGACCAAGGTTTTGAGATGTTTTCCCTTTGACACCACACCCGTAGCTTGTATCCATAAGCCAGGCCGTCACACTTGGGGTGCGTGCAGAAAACCTCCTCGTGTGCCTGATACCTGCTCGTCCCTTATGGATACGTTCGAGGGGAAGAGCAGTTGTCGGGCCGGTGCACCCTGGGCATGGACAATAATCTCTTCTGGAAAAGGTGCTGGGGTTTTTCGGAGAGGGTATTGTTTGTGGCGAATTTCTGCGGGCGGGGGAGCAATATGCTCCACGTCGTTCTTCCACGTGTCCCTCTGATTTGCAGAGGGTACAGTGGAGGAACAAGGGATGTGGGTCGCTCCTGATCGATCGACGTTCGTCGATTGACACTGGACGTGACCCTGCCGCTACGGTGCAGGCGCACCAACGCGGCTGTTGTTTCTCCCTCAGGAGCAATCTTGAGGAGAGAACTTTCGGCGGGTTCGCTGAGTCGGGTTAGCCGGACAGCGAACGGAGGCATGCATAATGCCGCCGTCGGGGGCTTGGCTTAACCGCCCGGCCCAGAGGAAGGACACCTCTAAGATAAAAAACCACCTAATCCTAAGCTTTGAAGCGTGGCGAGAGGATGAGTGGCTGGTGGGGGACCAGTCGCTAGCGCTTCCCCTGTAGATACCTGCCGCTCTCTACAGTATATAGGCTTACCTAGTGCAAGAGGCTCTGCCTAGGTGGACATTTATTTCCTCATTACTCGTGGGAACAGAATGGACAAAACACAAAATGAAAACAAAAAAGAGAAAGTCGTGCCAAATTTATTGGCGGAGGTGCCGTTTGCCGGCGACGGCAACAAGAGTCGAGGAGGCTCCCGTCCCTTAAGGGACCTAAGTATGTCCGATCAGGACTCGCGCGGGCGTTCCAAGTCTTCTGGAAAGCGTTCGCGCGATGAATTTATTCGGAATACAGTTTCGGGCCGAGCGGGGTCGATGGAACTCTCCTCAAGCGAGGAGAACCTGTCGACCGCTAAAGTTACGTCGGCGAAGAGAGGACGGGGTCGCGTTGTGGCGGATGGAGCTTCCGCTCCGATAGCAGGGCGCGACGTTCGGGGTCGCTTCAAGCGGCCCGATACGCCGGGAATCGGCGGGGAGAGGAACCTTGGGGTCTCATCCGAGGTCTCGACTGAGCCGGGAGGGGTGACCGTCTCGCAGGTCCAGGAACGGCCCAGCGAGCCGAGTCAAGTCAGCCTAGCCGAGTCGGCCCAGCAAGCCGAGAGGCTTGCCACGGAAGGGCACCACTCTGAAGTGACCAGTCATAGGGCGGCCCTGTCAGAGACGTCAGGTAGCGAGCCGGACGCCGCTGGCAGCTCCAATTCGGAGCGAGCGGCCAGGTTTGCGGAGGTCGTGGAAGCCGCAATCAAGGGTGTGGCCTTGAAGAGGATCCAGTCCTCTAAAGACAAGGCCATATCCGCTGCCACGGCCTCCATTATGGCGGCAGCCAAGGCCATTCACTTCGGGCCTCCGTCGGACGGAATGTCCGAGGTGAGGGCGGAGGTCACCCGCTTGACAGCCGCCATGGAGCTTCTCCGAAAGGAGAATGAGGAGCTCCGAGCGGACCTGGCCCGGCTCCGAGGAGCTGCTCCCCGAGAGGTACCACAGGGGGGGGCGCGGCATGGGCAGGGTGGGCCCGTGCCTGCTGAGGACCGGGTACTGACCCTGGTGCGGCAGGAGCTGGCTGCCTTCCAGAGTCGGTTTTCTGCCCTGGAGGCCATTGTCCTGCGCCCCCCGCTAGCGGCGAGCCGGCCGGCCTCGGGCCAGCGGAAGGCAACCTCATATGCCACCGCCGCATCTGCCACCACTGCGACTGCCACTGTTGCGGCTGCCACCGCCGCAGTTGTAACCACCGCGGCTGCCACGATCAAACCGGGCTCGTCGGGGCAGCCAAAAAGCGGGGCCATGTCGGTACCCGTTAGGGCCCCAGCCCTGGCGGCGAGTCAGTCGCCCCCACCTCCTATATCTAATCCGGCCGACGCCGAATGGAAGGTAGCCGGGGAGATTCGGAAGGCGGCTAAAGCAGCAAGGGCGGCCAAAAGAAAAGAGAGGCGGCAGCGGCGCAAGGAGCGAAGCGTCGCGGCTAGGCTCCGTGCCCCGAAGTCCGCAGCTGTAGTGCTCACACTACAGCCGGAAGCGGAAAAGAAGGGTGTGTCCTACCGCGACGTGCTCGCCAAGGCGAGGGCGGCGGTGAACCTCGAGGAGCTCGGCGTCGCCAATGGCATCCGGATAAGGGTCACTGCGACTGGGGCTCGGATGCTGGAGGTCCCTGGTGCGGCCAGTGGCCCGACCGCTGACGCTCTGGCCGCTAGGCTTAGGGCGTCCCTAAATGCGGATGAGGCCCGAGTGTCCAGACCCACCAAGTGCGCTGACATGCGCCTCCTGGGCTTGGACGACTCTGCGACGGAGGGAGAGGTGGTGGCTGCCATCGTTGGTGCTGGGGGTTGCTCTGCCGAACAGGTGAGGGTAGGCACCATCCGTCCCGACTTTACGGGGATGCGAACCGTTACGGTAAGCTGCCCCGTGTCGGCAGCCCGGAAAATAGTCGAGGAGGGCCGTAGGCTCAAGGTCGGCTGGGTGTCCGCGCAGGTGAAACTGCTGGAACCCAGACCTCTGAGGTGCTTCCGCTGCCAGGTGGGCAACCACGTGGGAGTTAAATGCACCTCGGAGGTGGACCGCAGCAGTCACTGCTTCTGCTGCGGTCAGCCCGGTCACAAGGCCGACTCGTGTAATGCCACGCCGCACTGCTTTGTATGTGCGGCAGCTGGCAAGCCGGCCAATCACCGGGCGGGGAGCAAGGCCTGCGCTCCACCCGCCAAAGCCAGGGGCAAAGGCAAGGCCTCCGCCACCACCATCACCGCTGCAGCCGCCGCCACTGCCGCCGCCGCTGCCGCCTCCACTGTCGTTGCCGTCGTTACCACCGCGGCAGGGCCCTCACAGGGGGCCCGGGAGGGGGCTGATATGGAGTGTCAATAATGGCCCCATTACGCCTCCTCCAGGCGAACATCAACCACTGCGCCTGTGCTCAGGATTTGTTGCTCCAGAGCTTGGTGCAGTGGTCGATTAACATCGCCGTGGTCGCTGAGCCGTACTTTGTCCCGCCCAGGGATGACTGGGTGGAGGACCTGAGCGGCTCAGTGACCCTAATTTCGTCGGCCGCCGCCGGTACCCCGTCCCTCGAGGCTGTCAAGAGGGGACGGGGCTGCGTGGCAGCACGGTTCGGGGAGATTGTTGTGGTAGGGGTATACTTCTCCCCGAACCGAACTCTCGCCGAGTTCCACAACTCCCTTGCGGAGTTGAGAGTCGTCGTCGTCGGGTTCGGTTCCCTCCCCGTGCTCGTCCTTGGGGACTTCAATGCTAAGAATGTGGCTTGGGGTTCCCGGTATACGGACACACGGGGCAGGATGGTGGAGGACTGGGCTCTGGAGACAGGCCTGGTCGTCCTAAACCGGGGCTCGGTCCCCACGTGTGTGCGGATGCGGGGTGAATCAGTAGTGGACATTTCGTTCGCCAGCCCCGCTCTGTCGCCGCATGTGGTCGACTGGCGCGTCATGGAGGGGGTGGAGACTTATTCCGACCACCGGTATATCCGGTTTGACGTCTCCGCCCAGACCTCGAGCGCGCCGGTGGCCCCGAGTGGTCCGCGCTGGGCGCTGAAACAGCTGGACCGGGAGCTCCTCCTGGAAGCCTCAATCGTGCAGGCCTGGGTGTCACCACCGGACAGGCCTGCTGACATCAACGACGAGGCAGAGTGGTTCCGGGAGGCCATGTCTGAAATATGTGACGTGGCAATGCCCCGGGTCCAGCCCGGGCGCGCCTGGCGCCAGGTGTGCTGGTGGTCGCCGGAGCTGACGACTCTGCGCAAAGCATGCGTTGCTGCACGACGCCGGTACACCAGGCACCGCAGGCTCCGTATTCGCCCTCCGGATACGGAAGCCATTCAGACGGAGCTGTACGAGGGGTACAGAGCGGCGAAGGCCACCCTCCGAGCGGAGATCCTGCAGGCCAGAGGTCTGGCCCGCGAGGAGTCGCTGGGGACTCTGAACAGGGACCCGTGGGGACGCCCCTACAAAATGGTGCGTGACAAACTCCGCCCATGGGCTCCCCCGCTGACGCAGAGTCTCCGGCCCCAGCTCGTGGAGGATGTGGTGAGCACTCTGTTCCCTTCGCGAGGGGAACATACTCCCCCGCCCATGGCTCCGCTTCCTGCGGTGCCCGTTGCGGACCACATCACCGACGACGACGACGATGCTCCGGAAGTGACCGAGGTAGAGTTGAGAGCGGCGGTACGTAGGCTGAGTGCCAAAAATGCCGCCCCAGGACCCGACGGCTTACCTGGAAGAGCCTGGGTTCTGGCCTTTGGGGCTCTCGGGCCTCGACTAGGGGGGCTCCTAAGCGCATGCTTGGAGAGGGGCCAGTTCCCACTTCGTTGGAAGACGGGGAAACTGGTCCTCATTAAGAAGCCGGGGCGCCCTGCGGACTCTCCGTCCGCTTACCGACCCATCGTGCTGCTCGACGAGGTGGGCAAGCTCTTTGAAAGAGTTATTGCAGACCGCCTCGTCGGGTGGCTGGTGCAGGAGGGGCCGGATTTGGCGGAGAGCCAGTTTGGTTTCCGCAGGGGGCGCTCTACAGTGGACGCCATCATGCGCGTGCGAGCCCTTACGACGGGGGATGCTGTGGCCCGGGGTGGGGTCGTCTTGGCGGTGTCTCTAGACATCGCCAACGCCTTCAATACCCTGCCCTGGAGTTGCATCAGGGAGGCACTCCGGTATCACCGGATGCCGACCTACCTCTGTCGAGTGGTTGAGGCCTATTTGACGGATAGGGCCGTCATCTACCCCGGTCATCAGGGAGAGTGGAACCGGCGAGAGATGTCGTGCGGTGTCCCACAGGGATCGGTCCTGGGGCCGCATTTGTGGGACATCGGGTACGACTGGGTGCTGCGCGCTGACCTCCCTAGCGGCGTCAGCGTGGTATGCTACGCTGACGACACGCTGGTCCTGGCGCAGGGGAGGTCACACCAAGCGGCGGCCGAGCTAGCGACACACGGGGTTGCGATAATCGTCGAGAGGATCCGGCGATTGGGACTCGAGGTGGCCCTGCACAAGTCCGAGGTAATGTGTTTTCATGGTCCTCGGAACGCGCCACCGTCGGGTTCCCAAATAACGGTAGGAGGGGTTCACATCGGCGTCGAGCCGACGATGAAGTACCTGGGACTCGTCCTCGACAGCCGGTGGAACTTCGTGGAGCATTTTCGACGTTTGGCTCCCAGACTGGAGCGGGCCGGGGCTGCCTTGAAGCGGCTCCTGCCCAATCTAGGGGGTCCAAACGCCTCCTGCCGGAGGCTCTACGCGGGGGTCGTGCGGTCCATGGCCCTTTACGGGGCACCAGTGTGGGCGCGTTCTTTGGGGCGGCGACCAACCCGCCGGTTGAACGCGTCCCAAAGGGTCATGGCCATCCGGCTAGTTCGGGGATACCGCACGGTCTCTGGTGAGGCGGCGAGCCTCCTTGCCGGATTGCCGCCATGGGATCTGGAGGCAAAAGGCCTCGCATACACATGGGAGTGGCGCGAGGAGGCAAAACGCCGGGGCGTAACTCCGCTGCCGCGAGAAATCATGGCACAGCGGACAGAGCTCCGGCGGGATCTCATGGCGACATGGAGAGTGCGACTGTCGCAACCCAGTGCTGGGCACGCCACAATTGCGGCGATAAGTCCCCTCTTTGAGGAGTGGTTGGAGAGGCGTCACGGCATCCTCACCTTCCGCCTGACGCAGGTCCTCACCGGACACGGTTGTTTCGGGAGGTTCCTGTTCCGGATAAGGCGGGAGGAAACGCCCGGGTGTTACCACTGTGTGGATCGCCCGGAGGACACGGTGGAGCATACGGTGGAGGTCTGCCCGGCTTGGGCAGAGCACCGCCGCGTCCTCGCGGAGGCGATCGGCGGCGGCGATCTCTCGCGTCCGGCCCTGGTACAGGCCATGGTACGGAGCGAGAGTGCATGGGAAGCCGTCACCTCCTTCTGCGAAGCAGTAATGCTCGCGAAGGAGGAGGCTGAACGCGTGAGGGAGAGGCAATCTTTGCGCCCTCACGCCCCTAGTCGCCGCAGGAGACGCCCTGGGCGTCGGGAAGCGATAGCCGATTCCCGGCCACCGTAGGCGCGGGCTTGCGGATGGCGAGCAATGGGTAGCTCGCCGTCCGGTAAGGACCAGGCCCGGGTCGACGGCGCGTTGTGTTCCACGCGCGCCTCAAAGAGATGTCAGCAAAGATGGGGTCCAATAGGGCCGATGCCGCTGGGGTTGCGGGTTGTTTGAAAAAGATACCGTGGCCCTGGCACAGGCAACTGAAGGAACACGGGTGGGTTTTAGTCAGTAGAAGTCTGACACGCCCTCCCGCTCCACCCAGAGCGGGAGAAGTTATTTGATGATTTCCCATCCAAAAAAAAAAAAAAAAAAAAAAGGCCGTCACACTTACACGTATTAGTCCATTATCTTGAAAACTACAGAACCGATTTAGATGAACCTGGCACTGTTCCCTAAGTTGAAGTAAATGTAAGCCAATAAAAATAAAATGGTCAAGATCCGATTAATAGTTTCGGAGAAATGCGTGGGAAAACATACATACATGTATAGCATTTTGTATATTTGTTTGGAAGCCTTAATAAATTATCATATGTGAATATATTGCAGTACCAATAATATTACATACATACGTGGTTTGAAGTCGGTTAAAAAAAAGAATTAGCCAAATAGGTGCAAACGTTCTGAAACGATGCGCTTACATTCGGCAATTTATTTTTATTTTATATAGATATAGATTATAAAGGCGGCTAATAAGGACTTTATTGAACAACGGGGTTAGTTGTTATTTGCATAAATAACAACTAACCACCTTGTATTTTGACGTTAAATCAAAGAAGCCATGACCAAAACACAATGACACTCAAAAGGAAAAGTATGAAACAGTAGTAAGTTTCCTGTTACCCCAATGTAGTATCAGAACTGGCGATGATTGCAATATGGAGAATATGCTCCGCTTGCGCTGCCGTTCATTTCAATTAGGTGCTCCGAGTTATTAGAGAATGTCTACGGGCTGTTACCATGGCGACAAAACCAAATTTCGGACGTCACTTCGGAAGGATATTATGTGTACGTAGTACCCGGAATTAACATTTCATATACAATTTACAGAAACAATTAAAAAGCCATTGTGTCTCGCATAAATCTGCGCATACAAAGGCTTAAATTAGACAAATAATGAGCGGAACAAAGAGACAGTCAAACAGGTATACTCTGACAGGGACGACGCTAGATAAAGCCGAGCTTCTTCCAAAACGGATGTACTTTCGTTCGTGGTATCAAAACCAGTATACGCTGACCTCTTCATTATTTCAACCGAAAGACGTCCACTGGCACCACCACTTTGACCGGTTCGGTACTTCCCGTATCCAGCGGATTCCTGCGGCCTCCACAAAGTCATCGGTCCACCTTGTGGCCTTCCAACGTTACGTTTTTCGGTCGCCATTCCAGAACCTTTTGATCCCATCTGTTCTGCGAGCAATATGCCCTGCCACTGCCACTTAAGTTTGGCAATTCTTCAGGCTAAGTCGGTTATCTTGGCTTGCCTGCGAATCTCTCAACCACCACTTCTTAAAGCAGTATTATTTTAATATTACTTCAGAGAGAAAGAGATGGAGCTAGACGTCCTGTATAGCTCGATCTCTTTCTCACACTGAAGGTTGGCCCCCAAAGCTGAGCTCTTATTGTAAACTCCGTATTTCGACACTAGGTCACCTCAAGGTCAAAGTGTTCCCTGTTATTGTGGTCGACTACCACGTACGTACCTAAAATAAACATAATTACATTTGTATATTAGTAATAGTTATGTAATGACAATGTGGCTAAGTAATAACAGCCGCAAAGGTAGATCGATCAAGTTAAGCTACAATTGCCACGAATGGTCCGTGGATGGGTGACAATATTTGCATACCGACACCCCTCCGTGCCTCGGAGAGCACATTAATCCTTGGGTCCCGGCTGTCATTCGTGGATCTTTGACAGTCGTTACGGGTCGTCAGAAGTCCGAAAGCCTGACAACCAGTCTTACCAAGGGGTATCGTATTCCCCAGTAACTGGGTTGTGGAGTTCAGATAGGCAGTCGCCCCATGTGAAATACTGTTATTCAGCTGCATCCGGTTAGACCGGAAGCCGACCCTAACATAGTTGGTTTTCCCAACTATGTTGGGATCATTGGTGGTACTAAATAATTTTCGCGTATCTTTCTTGTTGTATTTGTTCTGAATAGAATAACTGTCTATTTTATCTTATTATACAAAGCAAATGAAAAATAAATCTAGGTAATGTTGCAATTTACTATGTGAAGAAGACTACAACATGTAATAGGATTACTTATGTTACAAGTCCCCCGCGGCCTTTAACTATAATAAAGGATGTAATACCAATGCCGGTGAATGTGACCTTATGTCATCATATATTTCTTGAAGGGTTGGGTTAGGTAAGGTATCTAAGTCAATCAATCTGACTAGCTTTTTCCCAGCTATATTGGAGTCAGCTTTCAGTCTAACCGTATGCAGCTGAATACCATCTGACAGCCGATATCAACGGCTTAACGTGTTTTCCGAGGAGCCGAGGGGTCTCGATAGGAATAGATGGTCACCCATCCATGTTCAACCGCGGCGAGCGTAGCTTAACCTGATCGATAAACCCACACACGATACTCTTGGTAAGAATGGTTGTCAGATTTTGGGCTCCTGACTAGTTATATAAGGTGAGTAGGTACTTAAAAAAAATGTAACTACGAATTTCAATATCTACATTATTTCGAGTTATTTAACTTCACACATAAGGCAGGTAAGATTCATATGTGAAAACACCTATTAACGCAAGAGATACCAAAAATTCAATAACCTCACAAAGAAAATCATGCACATTTAAATTCATGGGCATAATTTGAGGCTTAGTACTCAACCAAATTGCCTATTTTATTTTACTTAGAAGTAAAAAATAACAAAGTCGTCCATTTTTACGAGAACGTTGAGCCTGAAAAGTAATACGCCATTAGATTTGAGACGGGATAGATTGCAATCGTTACAATGTTTACGTCACAGTAAAAAAGTCTTTTAAAAAATGATAAAATAATCTTGTGTGAAACAGTTTCCGAAACTGCCTTTAGCATATGCTTATGAGTTAAGGAAAGCCTATTAAAATTAATTTGCTATCAGATGACGTATACAAAAAGGCATATGTTGCGCCAACCCACACACACATTGAAACCCTGATCTCCAAACTAGGGGTATCCCTGTATCTTAGAGAGCAGTGTCCCTCCGCAGCAAAATCACTAGCCAATATTTGTAATTCATTGGTAAAGTATTTCTAAAAAAAAAAACAAAAACAATAAAATAAAAACCCTTAAATGTTAAACAGTAATAACAACGAAATTGTAACTGATCAGAGACTAAAGCCCAATTCCACCAAACTCTGTTAGTAATTAAATATCCCATTAAGCATTTTCTCGTATAGTTTTTGACATACGTCTAGGTTCGCTATGCGCTTGCATTACTATCTTATTCATGTCATAAACTTATGAAATAATCGCGCAGGTTGCGTGAGGAAGCCATTCAGGCTAAAACCTCTCTTACTATAGGATATATAAATTGTCATCCTTATCGATTTCGATAACCCTCCTTACCCCTTGAACCTAATATGACTAGCCAGACCGAATCTTCTAAAACACCAAATACGTGAGGAGAGACCTAAGCCTATACCTTTAGTTTTTAATTGTGATCGGTACCCTAATTGTGTAACACACTATAAATCGGAATTGAATAATTTTGAAGTAAATTGCTAATACATTGCTTCATATGTTCGAAAAATTTAAATTGTCTGCTCGACAACGTAAATCACACAATTAATGTTATTGAACTGTCAAAATGAAACCGAGTCCGATTGATAGTGTGTTACGCAATTAGGGTGCGGTTAAAACAGTACTATACAAAGCAGTCCGTCAAAATGCTTAACATGCCTTTTAGGGGTTTTTATTTATATATAACGTTGCTTAAAGTTAAAATACGTGAAAACGTCAAAGATGTGGTTAAGCAGCCATTTATCATTACTTGACTTTAACCGACGTTTATTGAAACGAACAGAGTTTTGTGAAATTGGGCCATATTTAAAAACGGTATAATTAATACACACGAGATTGCAGCCATCACGTGTGAGATAAAAAGAATTAAATTTCGTATCTCCAAAACGGCTTCCACCTATTTTGAATTCGGTTAAAAAGGGTTTTTATTTATTTGTGTATCCGTCTCTTTAGAAGCCACTGTTTTGTTTGGGGCTTGTGTTCCGACCCCGTTCAGTTTAATATACTGGGATATTTATGCCTCGTTTCCATACCGAGGCATGAGGCATTTTGTCTACGTGGCATATTGAGATCTATGTGCAGTGGCTGCTTGAAAGACGCAAATAAAATTGAGTTGTTGATTCGATGTTCACGTTCTTTTGTTATCATTTTGTAAAAGAATACAGTATTTTGAAACCGTGATAAAAATACCCCGTTGATGTAGTGGTCAAAAGATTTACTGCTAAGCATGAGTCCTAGGTTCGTTTCTCAGGTCAGGCAAAGTGTTATTGGAATTTTCCATCAGCGATTTCTCAGTAGCATCCCGGAGTCTGGATTTGCGCTCGGTTGGTGGGAATAGACTCGCCCCCTATTCCATGGGACTTAAACATAACTGGCGAAATGTGGGTGTGGTTGTGGGTGTGGGTGGGTAGGTACTGTAGAAGATCAGAGTCCAACGATGTGGGGGTTCTGAGTTTCTACGGGGAATGTTGAAATGACAGAGAAGGGAAGGCAGAATAACTCTTTTACTATAATTTTATAAAATGACACACTTTCTTAAATTACACCGCTTAGCGCCCTAGCTAAAACCGAAGTGCGTACAGGAAAAACATCCGAACGATCTTTTCTTAATTATTTAAAATGAAGATAGTTTTATCCTGGCGCAAGTAGTCGAATTTCAGCCAGTACAATATAAGGTTAAGGTCCATTGCTTGGAACCTTTACAGTACCTACTATGGGAACACCTCTAACTCTTCGGGGAAATAAAGCATGATGTTATGTTAGGATATTAGACTATTATTAAAAATAAGTACATACGAGTAGATTAATTCCAAATGAAATACCTAACTATGAATACAAGCTAGTCATTATCACGAATCGTGCTGTCAAGTGTGGCTTTAACGATAATATGGGTCGCAAGTTCAGTTCGAGGAGCTCGTGGCTAAGTAATAACAGCCGCACGGGTCGATTGATCAGGTTAAGCTACGCTTCTAGGGGTTGGTCCGCGGATGGGTGACCGTCGTTACATACCGAGACTCCTCCATGCCTCGGAAAGCACGTTAAGCCGTTGGTCCCGGCTGTCATTCGTGGATCTTTGACAGTCGTTACGGGTCGTCAGAAGCCCGAAAGTCTGACAACCAGTCTTACCAAGAGGTATCGTATTACCCAGTTAGACTGGAAGCCGACCCCAACATAGTTGAGAAAATGCTAGGCAGATGGGTCGCAAGTTCAATGCCTGTAGGTATGAGAATATAATTATTGTGCACGATTGTGTTTGTGAAAAAATATCCAGTATAAAAATAAATTAATATGTACATATCATCATCTGCCTAGCCTTTTCCCAACTACGTTGAGGTCGGCTTCCAGTCTAACCGGATGCAGCTGAATACCAGTATTTTACATAGAGTGACTGCCTATCTGACCTCCACAACCCAGTTACTGGGTAATACGATACCCCTTGGTAAGACTGGTTGTCAGACTTTCGGGCTTCTGACGACCCGTAACGACTGTCAAAGATCCACGAATGACAGCCGGGACCAACGGCTTAACGTGCTTTCCGAGGCACGGAGGAGTCTCGGTATGTAAAGATGGTCACCCATCCACAGACCAACCCCGGCAAGCGTAGCTTAACCTAATGAATTGACCCGTGCGGCTGTTATTACTTTGCCACGAATATGTACATATGTGTATATGATATTCGGTGTGTGATCTCAATCATCATAGATTATGTAGGTAGAAGGAACTTAAAGGCTAAATTCAAACGATATAATTACATAACTAAACATAACTTCTTGCGTGTAATCCCCGAAAGGTTGGGCAGAGTTGCACATTTCGACAGTTATGTTTAAGTCCCATGTAATAGGGGGCGCCACAATCGGGCACAAATCCAGACTCCAGGCTACTACTGAGAAATTCCTAATAGAAAAACACAATAACACCCTGCCCGACCTGGGAATGGAACCCAGGACCGTGCTCAGCAATAGCGCTTGCGACCTACTGAGGAATGAGGATGTAAGTTCTGAGTTGAGCTGCGCGATTACTGACAAATGCGTGCACTGACTGGACAGGTCCTCTCAATCTGTGTGGTTCTTTCCTCAAAAGACCATTTCAGACACCAATCTACATGGTCTTCACATGAAGTGACCAAGATTATGTCTGGACTTTATAAGAGACTGTGACCTCTGAGTTTGTTTCGGCCTTTCTTCTCAGAGTAGTCAGATAGGAAACGCCGACCTCATCTAGTTAAAAAAAAAAAAAAAAATATTGACTTGTAAAAGTGTTTGTACAAACCTACTTACAGAAATAAAAATCATTTATCATTTATCATTTGCTCTTGCGCGACATGCGCTATTTTCCTTATTTTTTATAAAAAATGGCCACCTTTGGTCACTTCCTCGGCCACCGTGTTCACAAATGAAGGAATTTTCACTATCTGATTTCTGCATAATATTCTTTAATAAACGTGCTATAAGATGTGTATTACAGTTTTAGAGTACTTCATGTAGCTTTTATTTTTTAATCTTAAAGCGAAAAAATGAGAGAGATAAATGAGACAGTAGATCAGACCAATGAGGCAGTATTTCTTATTTTCCTTCCCATATTGGCTAAACTAAACAAACCACAATTAGCTACCTAAACAGTTCGCATTAACATCTAACATTAGTATTCCTGTATCTTGGGCGCCATTACCCTGAGATCAGACGCGCAGACATCATGCGGAAGCTTCCTAGATATTTAGGTCGACTGATATGAGAAGCGAGTGGATATATACTATAGTTACAGCTAATCCGACTTCGAAAACAGGTTTCCAAGCAGAAATGTGGAGAATACAACCTCTGCAAGTTTTCTGAGAGTTTATGCAATTGAATCAATGGTCAAATCTGGTTGAAAGAGTTAAAAAGCTTGTAACTTCTCTCAGTTGATTGACGGTTCTAATTTTGTTGGTGTATTCCATCGAGTACATTTATACAGGGTGTGGCGTAATTAATGGATAACCTTGAATCTGTGTGTAACTCTTGTGGTTTTTGTAATCTTGAAGTGAAAAAAATTGTGGTTCTGATAAAAAAAAAACTTTGTATCTAAAAAAGATATGGAATTGATGTACTTATTGATATACTTACCATTTTGGAATCTGCATTTAGGGGGACAAGTTTTAAAAAAACTTTTTAGCAAAAAATAAAACCGACTTCCAAAAAATAACTTTAATTTCGGTAGTCGGTGTCATGGGTTTTGTATTTTCGTTTTTTGCCACCGTCTTCCGAAATTAAAGTTATTTTTCTCTTTGTAGTGTTTTGTTTTGGAAGTCGGTTTTATTTTTTGCTAAAAAGTTTTTATTTTTCACTTTTTGGTTGTGGAACCTACCCCACACAAATTCGAATACATAATTGAGCACAATAATTGTAGATATAGCCATGTAAATAACAGTGATAGGAAGTTATTAAAACACCATCACATCATCCACATAAATATAAGTGGGAAATATACACATTATTGAATCTAACTCAAAAACTCCCCAAGCAAAGTTAATAAAATTTATAAGGGACCACCTCGGAAGTATACCCTATCAAGCAAAAAAAGAATTTTCTAAATCGGTCCATTCGTCTTTGAGTAATCGCGTAACAAACATACAAAAAAAAAAAAAACATACAGACGAATTGAGAACCTCCTCCTTTTGGAAGTCGGTTAAAAATATGGGCAGCTAGGTTTCCATACATTTTTTTTTTAACACCAAACGATCAATCTTAGTAAAAAAAAATACAGAAACACAATTTTTCGCTTTAAGATTAAAAAATAAAAGCTACATGAAGTACTCTAAAACTGTAATACACATCTTATAGCACGTTTATTTAAGAATATTATGCAGAAATCAGAAAGTGAAAATTCCTTCATTTGTGAACACGGTGGCCGAGGAAGTGACCAAAGGTGGCCATTTTTTATAAAAAATAAAGAAAATAGCGCATGTTGCGCAAGAGCAATCATCCGATTTGCTGCCAACGTTTTTGTAATGTTTTTATTTTGCCGAATAGTGAAACCACGTGCGTCCTATCTGCAAGCTGGTATAATATAGGCATATGACTTACTCTATGATGTGATTAGTAGTTATCCAGGTAATCCATTAGGCGTTTAAGACCATCTAATATTTACATCTCTTCCAGTTATGGCCACAATTAATTCTTTACGTTATGCCCATAATTCGAATAATTTAAAATATCAAATTAGTAGTTATAGTTTGACCAAGACCGCTGTACCGCGCCTTATGAATGCGCAGCGAGGCGGGGTGCACGCTGGCGAATGAGCGGTGGGATGCCGTGAGCGTTGACGAATGAGCGGCCTGCACTGCACCCCGTCTCGCCGCGCACATACCTACAGCGCGGTACAGCTGTTATGGACAAACTATAGTGCATGCACTCGATGCTACATCAAGTATAAACTAAACGTAGGTACTGTAAAGGTTCCATGCAATAGACAACCTTGTATTGTACTGGCTGAATTTTTATCATTCAGGCCGGTATAGAACACCTTTTTTTTTAAATAAATAAAAAAGGTAGTTCGTATGTCTTTTCCAGGCCGCGCTTCGGCTTAAGTTGGGTGTTAGGCGGTGTAGTTTTAAGAAGTGCGCGATTTTATCCGAAGATTGTATTGATTTCCTTTTGATTATAGTCGAAACTGTTTTCTGCCCTAAAGTTCTATTATTATGTAGAATAGCTGCTCCCTTGTGGAAGTGAGAACTTTCACAGTACCTACGTAGGCTTTAACACCCGTATAAAAAAAAAAAAAACCTTTAGATTTTGTTCCACGCAAGAGAAAAGCTAGTGGCGACCATTTTATGAAAGCCATAATGACTTTTACCGTCATAAACACTAAAACCAAACCCATGAAATACTATCAAAACATTGAACAACTTGAATCAAACAGTTTCCGAAATCCGCATCGCTCTAGCTCCATTTTAATGGATTTTTATCAAAATTTATGAACGAAATAACACTACACAAAACGAAATGGATATTTAACACCCATTGTGTTGTTTATTAAATAGGTACCTATTGTTGATAATAATACGTAGGGTATGAGTGTTTTCAATTCAATGGAACTCCATTTTATTTGAGATAAACTTTTTCACGATATTTAAATGGTTCTGTAAATATTTATTACATTAGATTTTATTGCTTTTGGAATATGGGTCAGTGGGAACGTGGGGGTCATTGAAATTTCACAAGATATGGATAAAGAGGCGTTAGGTGGCTTCAGGTCAGTAAGCAAACTATGTAAGTTGGCACTGTGCAGTTCTCCACAAAGAATTAGATACAAATACAACAACTATATTGGGGTTGGCTTCCAGTCTAACTGGATGCAGCTGAATACCAGTATTTTACATGGAGCGACTGCATATCTGACCTCCACAATCCAGTTACTGGGTAATACGATACCCCTTGGTAAGACTGGTTGTCAGACTTTCAGGCTTGTGACGACCCGTAACAACTGTCAAAGATCCGCGAATGACAGCCGGGACCAACGGCTTAACGTGATTTACGAGGCACGGAGGAGTTTCGGTAAGTAAAGACGGTCACCCATCCACGGACCAACACTGGCAAGCATAACTTAACCTGATGGATTGACCAGTGCGGCTGTTATTACTTAGCCACAAGCTCTTCATATAAGTATGCAATGTTACCTATTTAGTGTGGGTAAATTACATTTATTTTAACTGTAGTCCATCTCAATATTGACTTTAAAAAACTATGAACTTTCACGTATAGAACTACAAGACACAATATCGAATAAACTCCTTCTTTTTTTAAAACGTTCAAAAATCTTGTTCTATTCGGCTGTAAACTGTTGCTAACAATCAAATAAGGTGCTATTTGATTTCCGACCCGTACTTGATTGACGGGGACTGACGTGCCGGATTTGAGACCCGTGTCTCAAGTGGAACGTGGAAAAGGAAATACCTGGAAGGGTTATTTGAAACTATTTTTGGAAAGTCAACTAATTCAAATTGGCACGTGTAATTCTACACACAAGTCAACCTTGTTTAAAAAAAAAAAAACAAATAATAAATTTAAAAAACTCGACTGCGATACCAAAATTCTATGAATTATAATGCTTGTTATTCTCTTTTCACTTATGTGTTTTTGCTGTCGGGTTTTTAGTTCTTTAAATCAAAAATCTGCCTAGCCTTTTCCCAACTATGTTGGGGTTCGCTTCCAGTCTAACCGGATGCAGCTGAATACCAGTATTTTACAAGGAGCGACTGCCTACCTGACCTCCACAATCCAGTTATTGGGTAATACGATACCCCTTGGTAAGACTGGTTGTCAGACTTTCGTGCTTCTGACGACCCGTAACGACTGCCAAAGATCCACGAATGACAGCCGGGACCAATGGCTTAACGTGCTTTCCGAGGCACGGATGAGTCTCGGTATGTAAAGATGGTCACCCATCTACGGAACAACCCCGGCAAGCATAGCTTAACCTGATGGATCGACCCGTGCGGCTGTTATTACTCAGCCACAAGCTCCTTAAATAACTTTTTTTATTTCAAACTTTATACGTTTATTATATATTTTACGCATATTTGGAATTTACTTATTAGGTACTGGCTTTTATTTGATATCAATATTGTAACAATTTATTTTTTAAAAAAAACTTCACTCTCCCTTTTTGTGTATTTCCAGATGCAATATATAAATATTATTAAGCCTGTGTCACTCCCACAATTAAGGCGAATCTAACGACACCTAGTATGTTAAAATCTATTACAGGAAGTCACAATGGAACGGCATACATACAAAAATGCTAATCTGTACAATGGTTGTGTAAGAAATAAGCTAGTGAAGAAAATTATTTATGGTAATAAAATATCAATTCTAAAGCTCAGACGAAATAATGATTATTTTTTTTTGTAGTAAGATAATAATATTCTCTTTCCAACGTCCTCATTAAATCTTACAACCGGCGCGGAACAATACACAGGTGATAAACATTGTTTTCTTTTCTCCAATTCCCAGGTTCCCGAACAAACAAAGATACTTAACAAATTGACACAACAAAAGGGACATAAAATTGTTTAGTTAGGACACCTAAAACTGTCACAATAATCATGATATACCTACAATTTACTTTAACAAATCCTTCCGTACTTTGTTTAATGTAAACATAGTTCATATACTATAGTTCCCTTTTACTTACACGAAAAGGCTTTTAAAACTTTGAAGGCCAAAAAATATAAATAAAATTAGGATTTCGGTGCCAACTAACAGTTTTTAGGGGTTAATTGGAGTGGAATTTGGGTAAGGGACTCGAAATACCAAGTTTAAAGGACACTTTACCAACAGTATATTTGGGTCTGTTTTGCCCTTATCAGAATGTTTGTTATTCGCGGTATGTTGGTCGGTATTCCTAGTGTTAATAAGGCCTAGGACGTAAGAAGGCAAATATATGTTCGGGAACCGGAAAGGTATAGGTGGCAGGTTTATTTGGGTTTTGTACACAGGTAAATGTTTGTACCTCTGGGTTATGTCAACGGAACCCGGGTCAAAGATTGTTGGTGAGAATTAAAAGGATTCTCAGCATTGTAATTTTACATGCTGTGAAAAAACGTATGCCGTCTTTCTGGTAGCTTAATAATGAACCCTAAATCCTTTTAATGTTTTTAAACCCTAGATTATTACTCGACAGGGCCTCGTTAGACCAACCTTATATTTATGGCTTTTGAAGAGCCATAAATCGAACTTGGGATACGACTCATCATCGATTTTTTTTAACTCAATTCAAACGGAATTTGTAGCCAACGCGTGTCTATTGAATTTTGCAACAAACATCAAACCGTGTCGTAAATATTATATATACTCGTACCTACTCATTTTCATCGTAGTGATCGTAAAAATATACGTAAAGTACCTAATATGAAATAGGTACTCTACGTATATTTTTCATATGTACTCAATGAAAAGTTGATGAGGTACTTACTATAAAGTAAAGAGTGTCCTAAAAATCATGAAATAATGTCGAAAAAAAAGGTTGATAGTAAAATTTTCTCAGTTTGGTTTTGAAAAATGTGTTCTATTTGATTAAGTATTTTTTTATTATTTTTTATTTAAGATGGGTTTGCTCTTGATTCTAGTCTAGGTCGACAGAGACAGAGTCGACGATGGAGTGAGCTTACCCAGAAGAAGCCTGTTCACTCTCACTCTGAAGAGATTAGGGTTGAATGCGCTCGGAAACACAGACGCAGGTAGTGAGTTCCACTCTTTTGCTGTGCGCATTATAAAAGTGATTTGGAAGCGCTTGCGAATCGGTGGAATAGCAACTAGGTAGGGATGGTAACTGGCAGTGCGTCTAGATGTCCGATGGTAGAAGGAGGCCGAAGGAATGTGGTCGTGGAGTTCTTGAGCACATTCACCGAAGTACAATCTGTAGAAAACCGACAAACAGGCAACCTTGCGGCGATGAGCCTTGCGGTATGTACTTAAATCTTGTGTACCTATATGATTGGATGTTGTTCTTTAGCTTAACCTAACTTAAGATTTGACAAAGTCCGGTTAAAAGTAAGCACACAACTTAATTTGACTGAGAGGGACTTTCTAATATACAAAGGGATAGGACCAAAAGCCAACGTTCCACTAAAAAAAATGAATTTAAAAAAATGCTGCTAAATACTATACACGAAATTCCGCTCACCTTGCCGACCATCACTAAAGTTTTCGCGAACCCAGTCCGTAACGGAATCATCCTTGTTATATAATAACAGTGCCTGACATTATCCTCACGTATTATCCCAAGGGATACAAAGGTGCTCCTGAATGTTAACATACCGACTGAACAGAATACCTATTTACTTTTAGCCGGGTTTTATTGACCCAGAGGGAATGGTAGGAGCAGAGGGCACATTTCAAACGTATCGCGAAATTTTCTTTTAAAAATCTCTAAATATATATATACCTACATAAATCATATATGGAGACCTATAGTCTGATCCAAAAGTATCTAATTACAATATAAAGAAATGGAACGAAAATGTACCTGTATTTAATAATTGTAATAATTGTAATGTATTTGTAGTGCCACTTGCAAATTGAGCGCTTTGGTTTGATTATTTTAATACAAAAACCCGAAATTGTTACTTTAAATTACATTAGAAACATTTTTCATTTGATAATTTTATTGTGATTTACCTTATAACCTCGATTTTCATCGAAAATTTTTAAATAACAATTTAATAGTGTTATTCTAACAGTGGCCATCTTTACATACCGAGACTCCTCCGTGCCTAGGAAAGCACGTTAAGCATTGGTCCTGGCTGTCATTCATGGATATTTGACAGTCGTTACGGGTCGTCAGAAGCCCAAAAACTCTGACAACCAGTCTTACCAAGGGGTAGCGTATTACCCATTAACTGGGTTGTGGAGGTCAGATAGACAGTGAGATAGACAGACAGCTCCATGTAAATTACTGGTATTCAGCTGCAACCGGTTTGACTGGATGCCGACCCCAACATATTATAGTTGGGAAAAGGCTAGGCAGATGAGTGCTATTCTAACAATAGGTTTTGGAAATGTTACAAACTCTTGCTAAGTTAGTCAAGACATAAGTTATACTTTTATAAAATACAGATCCAATATTAGTGAGTGACTGTGTAAGAATTTAACCGGATCAGATTTTGTTTACACATTAATCACATATCTACTTTTGTATTAGACCATACAATTAAGAGTATACAATGTACTTCTCTAAGGTATATTTTCGTGTTTTTATACAAGGAAAAGGTCACTCACTGTTTTGTTTTCCCTTGGATTCCCTCGTGTCTCATTTATGAGTAGATATAATGGTATTAAACGAAATGTATTAGCGGCTACATACCTACTCTGGACTGTTATTAACAACATTCTGTTATCAAAATTACGTTTGCTATACTGTGTTTATTTTATGATGACTGATCACCTGCCTAGCCTTTTCCCATTTGTGTTGGGGTCGGCTTCCAGTCTAACCGGACGCAACTGAATGCCAGTATAAGTGGAGTAAGAGTGGCTGCCTATCTCACCTCCACAACCCAGTTACTGGGTAATACGATACTCCTTGGTAAGACTGATTGTCAGACTTTTGGGCTTTTGACGATCCAGAACGACTGTCAAAGATCTACGAATGACAGCCGAGACAAACGTCTTTATGTGTTTGTGCACGGAGAAGTCTCGGTATGTAAAGACGGTCACCTATCGACGTACCAACCACAGCAAGCGTAGCTAACCTGATCGATCTACCCGTGCGGCTGTTATTACTTAGCGATGAGCCCCTTTTAACACTGAAAATATTTTTTCGGTCACTTCAGTATAGCACCATTTTCGCTCAGAGTGTGACATCGCCTTGGTGTCGAGAGTTTTAGGGCTACATGAATGGTTGAGATCTCAAAAGACGCGTATCAACAAGGGCTACAATATAATGAAAAATAAATTAAACAAGTTAAATAATTTTCATGAAAATCGCAAAAATGTGAAAAATTCGAACAATGTTTTAGGGTCTTTTGTCATAAAATCAACATTATCTCAAAAACTAAATGCTATATCTAAAAAATTAAAAAAAAAAAACCTTCGGGGTATTGAGTTGAGCTACATTAAAAAAACCAGACCCCTGTATCACTAATAGTCTAGGCAGGAGGGTGCTCTTTGTGTGGCGTGATTTCGGAGAGCGCGCTCGTTAGATGCGCGTTGCGTCGGTGAGTTGTTATGTGTGAGTGAGTGAGGTGAGTGTTTAAGAGTTTTATAGTGAAATGTATTTGTATTTTTTTAAAAGTATTTTAATTTTATTTTATAATGATGTTGATTTAAATTATTTTTTTAATTAATTTTGTTTTGCGATACTTTGAAAATACTTCAAATTACTAATTTTGTATCGTTTCGTTGTTGTTGTGTTAAACAAAAAATGATTTTCTTTCAAAAATAGTTTTAGGAATATCAAAATTGCATGGCATAATTTTTACCTTAAGGATTTTTTGCTTCGTGCATTTGAGCTCTATTGCTTCAAAGACGACACAAAATCTATTAGATTAGGCACCGTACAAAATGAAAAACCTGCCTATGTGCGTTTTCAATGTACCCGAAGGTCATGTAGAGCACGAGATCTGTGATTTTTTTTTATGATGACTGATGTGGCACATAAAACAAGCATTTTCGTTTTTATAAAGTAACTGGCTTTGCACGGATTTTGCAACTAGACAAAATATCGAGATTTCTTTTATAAATGTAAGTTTATTATTAACGTGTTATAAACATAAACTTTCCGGAATTAATTCTCTAAATAATGGTGAAAACTGCATCAGAATTCGTTGCGTAGTTTAGAAGAATAACGCGGTCACACAGAGACACGAAAAAAGACTTTAATTTATTATGTACTAGCGACCCGCCCCGGCTTCAAGGCAGGGTGTAAGTGTAGACAGTGGCAACCTTTTAAGGGATCATTGTACTCATCATTATGAACAACTTTTACTATGGGACCGAACCTGAAATAGCGAAAAAAATATTCAGCTGGTCACTACATTTTTACATGCGAACATAATTATATGTGCTGAGCAGCTGATTTTTTTTCGCGATTTTAGGTTTGGTCCCATAGTGAAAGTTATTCATAATGATAAGTACAAAGACCCCTTAAAATGTTGCCACTGTTTACACTTACACCCTGTATATCGATATACTTTACTCAGCAATACAGTACCAGTGGGTTGACGTTCAATGAGTACATGTAATATGACGAGTCTTACAAGTTGGGCGAGAGGAGAGCGCTCACCGTCACCGATGAGAATATCACCAGGATCAAGTGGCTTCAGGTATTTTCCTTGTATTAAGTTGACCTTTATGTAAAACATTTTTTGCATCAGCTTGTTGCGTCGAGTATGAATTAGATTAAATGTAACATAATTATTACCGCACTACTTGCGAGTATTTTTAATAATAGGGAATCGCGCGCTTTATGCGCATGACTGCGGGTGGTGGAGCGCAAATTCCGTCGTCAAGTCGCTGTGGTAGCGACCCACTTGAATGTATTTTCTCGCGCGTAGTTTTTAATTTACGATAATTCCTGCGTTATTCATTTAAGTAATATGGTGTAAAGGGCTAATATAATCTATATGAAATGCTTAAGGTAATTGACGTATTTAATTTGATAATCATTAATACCGTATCAGTCTAAATGGCTTATGCAAATACATATAAATAAAAATATGTCATCTTTTATTTTGAAGTTAGAATGGGTATAGTAAGCTATCCTTAAAGATAGACAGACATAATATGCCATCGCGAACTTTTTTGTAGACCTATAAAAGGGAAACAATCCCACCATAAATTACGTATGTATAGATAAAAAGTAACACACCAAAAACAAGGAAAAAAATGGAAATCAACTTACCGACCCAAGTTACGCCCACAGTTCTAAAAAAATGAATCTATTCATCCCATTTGACATGGATATATCGATCAACATAAAATGCACAAAGTGATTCTGTCATGATCGATTACAGAGAAATTACCTTCTCGCGATGGTTCAGAGCAATGGCTGATCCCCTTTTCACTAGTTGCCTTTAACCCTCTACGTATAATTATGTATATAGGTCACACAGCTATTTATTAATAGTTTCTATTTAACAACCGACTCGGTGCAATGTAGGTCGATCAATATTGTGTGTTTAAACGAAAGACTTCATGTTTTATGCACTTATAAACAGCGGTAAGCAACGGAAAACAGAAAATATTTCTGCAAGTAGAAGAAAAGAAAAAAGTGCATAGCTATGTTTTACTAGATGGTGCAATTTTGCTGGCTTTAAAGCCAAAATTGAGTTCATTGGTTGTGTGACACTTCTAGTGTCAAGATTCCTTTTATTGGAACCCGTTTAAAGGTAGCTTTTGAATGCTGTCATAATTATTTTGGGAGAATTTCCGAAATGTCTCGATTTTTCAAATCTTTGTTTATGATGTGTAACGCTAAAGATAGATTTAGAGTTAATGGAAGTTGAATCTTTAAGAAATTTTACAAAGGGATATTATAAAACACGTATTTTCAACCTAACTTTTAAAGTGCAGAAAGCTTTCATGTTTTCCTAAGTCAAAGTTTAGCTGTTAGTCTTAGGATTACCCCACTTCTGATGCATTTTCGCCATTAACACCACGCTTAGTCAGTGGATTGGTGATCGTATTATAATCCCGGGACCGCAGTCCTGACCTTTCTAAGCTGATTAATTCTGCTTTTAGATTTTTAACTCTATTTTGTATGCAATAGAGTTGAATAATGAATGGTTAAGCTCTTATTTATCATGCGAACGAGCGACAGTGGACGGCAAAGAATAGCTGGTGTTTCCCGCTCGCTAGATGTTAGTTTACACCTGTATTTTTTGTTATATTTTCTTTCTGAAGTTATCAATAAATAAGACAATTTTATCGTCTTACGTGACATGAAGTTGTGAAAACTGTTAATATTGAGCACCGCTTTTTAAACGCCAATTGCTTTTTTACTGGGATAAGATGACAAAAGTAATTGTAGGCTTATTTATAACAAAAATATACAGGATGACTTAGAAAACATGCGACAAAATTTAAAGGGGTGTTCTATCCATCAATATGAATAACTTTTAATATGGGACCAAGTTGGAATTCGCAAAAAAATTTCGACCTTATACAAAATGCTCCAATCGGGTATGTACTTTTATATGGGAATGCCGATTTTTTTGCGAATTCTTAGTTGGTACCATAGTAAAAGTTATTCATATTGATGGGTAGAACACCCTCTTAAGTTTCGTCGCATGTTTTCAAAGTCACCCTGTGTATATAGGGTGCGGCAAAAGCCATAGCGTGTGCCACGCTAGTAAATGAAATACTACACTCAACATTTTAAAGGGTGAAAACTTACGTACCTACGTGCAGGTAAGAATAATACGAACCTGCTCATTAGTGTTCACAACTTCATAATTTTTAACTACTCACCTTAGTTACAAAGTTCTTCCATTTATTTTAGTCATAAAAGTTAGAAAGTTATTACTAAAATTTTAATGTACTCACATTAGTCGTGGCTACTTCTAATCTAATTTAAAGAATAAAAACTGCAAGTTATTTAAACAAGGCTAGGCATAACACTAAACTAACAAGACCAAATGAAATTTCACAAATAATATAAAATTTTGAATGACAAAAAGTAGAAAACAGCAAAATATTTTTACTAATATCGCAGAAGCGACGTATGACATAAAAGTTTTGGCAAAGACACGAGAATATTTCTAAGATTTGACGAGTATTATGTTCATTCATCTCGTCTCAAGTAAAATAAAAAATAAATATATTTTTGTAACATCACACCCCGTATAAAACGGGCTAATGTGAGCGCAATATTTGTAATCAAATTGTCACGTTTCACATGAGTGTTTGTTTTTCTCACATCGTATTTCGCATTTTCAACAAATTATATTTTCTTTACCTTTGTTGTATTTTAGGTAGAATGTCAGGAAATGAGGTTGTGATAAATTTTGTTGCTGAGAGTCGTTTTCTCATAAAGATTAGGGTTATGTTAATTTATCGAAAGTTTAAATTACTTATTTAAGCCCGATATTTTGTTTGATTCACGCTCTGTCCATTACGGAACCATCTTTATAGAATGAGATTTATCGCAGTTTTTGCTTCAGGTCGTTTCCTCGAATCTGTTTAGTCATGAAAGGAAAATGCGATAGTGATGTTTTTTTGGTAAAACGGAACGTTTTGTGCACTTCTTTAGGCGTGATATATTTTAACGCTGAGAATGGAGAATTTTGGTAACATTTGGTATAGAAATACAAACTAAAAGGCAGTAGGGGAGGGGATACTATAGTATTCGATCCGATAGTGATCAGGTTAGTCACATAGTCCCTAGCTAACTGATTGGAAATGCTTAATCGAATGTCGATCACCGAGCTAAATTATTAACGTCGACAAATACAGGTGTAGGTTATATTGAAATTGTTTTCTCTGAAATTGTCTAAAACGAACATAATAACTCAAATAAAAATTGCACTTATCGTATGTATATTATATTACTAGCTTCTTCTTCTTTATTCTTTGCATTTTTTTTATTGTCGTAGATTTGCTCTTGACTCTAGTCTAGGTCAGAGGTGACAGAGACAAAGTCGACGATGGAGTGAGCTTACCCAGAAGAAGCCTGTTCACTCTCACTTTGAAGAGATTAGGGTTGTGTGCGTTCGGAAACACAGACGCAGGTAGAGAGTTCCACTCTTTTGCTGTGCGCATTGTACATTTGAAAGCGCTTAGTGCGAATTGGTGGAATAGGAACCAGGTAGGGATGGTAAAGGTAGAAGGGTGCCGGTGGAATGAGGTCGTGGAGTTCTTGGGCACACTCACCGAAGTACAATCTGTAGAAGACCGACAAATAGGCAACCTTGCGGCGATGAGCCAAGCTATGAAGCTTGGCAACCAGTTTTACGTCGCCAATGAGCCTCTTAGCTTTGCTTTTAACAAGCGCGGCTAGTTGGTACTTAGCTGATCCATCCCAAAGGTGACTGCAATACTCCATGCATATTTCTGACTTTTTTTTATTTTTGCTTAGTTCCTGAAGGTCATAGCGTGATGTTAAATAACCTATAGCCTTCCCCAAGAATTGGGCTATCAAATGCAAAAAGAATTTTTGAAATTCGACTGGCAGTTCCAGATATTAGCGCGGTCAAACAAACTAAAATATAAACTCTTCAGCTTTATTGTTAGTGTAGGTAGATTTAAGATGGATATGCTATGCTATTCTAAATTTATATGAATATGCAGCTAAATGTTTGACCTCATAGTTATTGCGCGTTTGATCGAACTCCAAATAAGAATCGATAAACAATAAATCTCCATAACCTTCAAACTTTAACACCATCTTTCGCGACACATTGAATATTAAAAACATTAAGGCATGTATCTGATTGAATGTAGGTCAAACATTTACATCGTTTTTGCGCGTTTGATCAATATCACATTCATTCCTAAGTTCTCAGAGTAGCTGTGCTGCTGGGGAGTTTGTCATGCCATTCCTTCTTCCCAGCTAAAGCACTAGGAAGTGGTGAAGGGCGAGCGTTTTGAGGGACTGTCTTATTGTAGTTTTGACGTTAAAAAAGTGCTGATTCTCAGCTTAGTATTATTAAATGACTTTTGATTTCAGGATTAAAGCTGAACACAAACAAAAATTTCCACCTTTGACCGCATATTTCGCGTCACATCGAACATGATTAACATTAAAATCCGCTAAACTTTGCCCTCAGCACTCCTCCATTGTTTCGTTACTCCACTCAGTCACGGCATGAAAAGGGCTAAATTCACGGTTGTCACGTTTTTAATTAATTTACGAGTGGGTGAGGCCCTGGTATCACGCATAACCTTTGTCCGCTTATGTGAAATTCATCAATTAACGTGGCTTTAGTGCTGCGAGCACTTATATTTACATTTTCATCATTGTAAACCGAAATTAGCTGTACAAATAGTGTAACTAGTTTGATCTAGTTTGTGAGAGTATAATTGGTCAGATGCGAAGTTCGGATTTTTAGATTGAGGTGAAACTGGGGCATCGCGAATTTGCTTATTATTTGTTAATTTAAGCATTAGTGTGTTCTTTTTTGTAATGGTTTTTTTGTATTACATGGGCCTTAAACATAACGTGCGAAATGTGGGTGTACTTTATACAGGTATCCCTCTGTACGTATCTCTCTCTCTCTCTTTTATGTATTTAATATAAATTCGCTTACATCTGCAATAAATGTACAAACTATGAAAAAAGTGGTTTTACAAAACTGGTAAAGTGAAATAAGAACACAGTAAGTACAGTAAGTATTTTGGAAAATTCCATTAAAAAAAATAAGGTGTGTTAACGAAAAAGCTTCTCATTAAAATGCAAAGATATGTTACTGGCCACTTGGGCTTACGTCTGAAGTTAACAGAAACTTGGAATGGGAGGAAAATCTTAAGTGTGTTTTCTCGCTAAAGTTTTAAAAGCCAAAATAAACTTTAGAGTTTCTAAACAATGAACTTACAACGTCAGTTATACTTACACATTGCATTATTAACTTAAGAAAATAGAGAAGAACGCAGAATTTACGAAAAAATATGGCTTAAGTAGTGCAGTGACTAAGCGATGAGCTGGCTGCGTTATAAGTCGTGGGTTTGATTATCGACTGGCCATACACTTCAGAACAGCTGAGGGGAGGCAAACCCCTCAGCGACTAGGTGTGCAAGATAGCACTCCCACCGGTCTTTGGGATTCCCTTCCCCTCCCGCGGGAGGGTCGCGGGAGGGGAAGGGAATCCCAAAGACCGGTCCCCAATTTTGAGGACCGAGATTAACATCCCTCGGGCAAGGGGCCATAAAGCCCCAAAACTGATTCCTCGCGCCCCCTTTGGGGGCGGAAAGGCAACTGCGACGGGACTGGCCATAATTAGAGAGTTGCTTGTATCTGCAAACACTTCCACGAATGATCAGAAATCGTAAAAAAGTGGGGTACAGTTTTAGAAACAATTTTCAAAAAGTAAAGCAAATCTTCAGCATAAATAATTTTGAATGTTTCATAAGCGATCCTATGTTGCATGTCTGTTTTCTAAAGCGTATGCCCGAAAGGCTAACTTGACTGAATGAACAATAATTTCAGGAAATTAAACAATACAAATAGATTTCAAGAGGCAACCAACTACCTCTCCTCGCATAGAAACCACCAAAAAGCAATTTAAATTAGCGCTCACTTCAACAGCAACGCACAATACGAACAACAATCCCATCAAAATTCCACCGTTTTTAGCAACAATTGATTTAAACACTTGAGTTAAGCAACAATACAACAATTGTTTATTAAACAAAAGAACGGCTCCTAGCGGTAATTGGCTATTCATGAGCATTCGCAACTAGCGTACATGTTGATTTTGTCGGCAACATCAAAGCTTTGTTTACCGCAGCCTACACCAGAGGCCAGTTTGCCCACAACTTTATAGAACCTATCAATTTCAAAGGCAACAGCGCTTTCATCACTTGGGTTAACTGAAGCGGAAGCTCGTTAAAATTAATATATTCAATAATTAGTGATCTATGCGTATTATCAATATTACACGTACAGTCAAACGGTATAACTTTAACTACGAAAATGCTCCTTACTATTATGACATAAAGGCGCTATCAATGTCAAAGTGTTACCATGGATGCGCCGCGCAATTCTTTTTCAGTGTTCCGTAGGCGACAGAGCCGTCCCGAAACGCGCAAGGAAATATAGACCTTAAAATGCCACCAGAGCAGTGTTTATTTGAACACCAATGACGCACGGTTTTGAAGCGCGAAATACAGTTACTGATGTAGACAAAACAGTGAAGAACTGAAACCAACACTGATTACTACACACAGTTCCTTTCATGTATATAAATATGCCACCGTAAGATTTTGAGAACTGGGTGAAATGGGTTAGGTTAGGTTAGAACTATGACCAACCATGCGCGAGTCGAGCGAGCGTTGCCGCGGCAACGGCCGGTGAGCGCTACTTTCAAGTTGTTAGTAGCTAGGCGTTACGTCGCAAACAAGATTGGTACCAGTTCACAATTTGCTAGTTTCCCGTGGATAGATTATGCAAGCATGTTTATTTGGCTCGAAATTGCCATGAATTAGGAGATTTAATATCATTTCAAAACAGTGCGTTATTGGCGTTCAAATGTACACTACTCTGGTGGCATTTTAAGGTCTATAATATATACCCGAGTTCGTTTCAGGACGGCACTGTCGTCTACTGAACACGGAAAAGCAAATACTTACGCGGATGTGTCGAGCTCCTAAGCATGGAGTTGATATCCAATCTCAACTTCGGTGCTACCATCGAATACAAGGCCAAACTGCGGCCAAAAAGCTGAGCATATACATTTTTCCTAAATAGAGTGAAGCCATACTTTACGCCTGGACAGCCGATCCTGCATGGAGTATTGCAGCTACGTTTGGGATGGCTCAGCTAAATACCAACTTGCTGCGCTTGACTTAGTGAAACGCAGAGTGAAGAGGCTTATTGGTGATGTAAAACTGGTGGATGCCAAACTTCACATCTTGGCTCATCGCCACAAGGTTGCCTGCTTGTCAGTCTTCTATAGACTGTACTTCAGTTCGTGTGCTCAGGAACTCCACAACTTCATCCCACCGGCCCCCGTCTACCATCGAACATCTAGACGCACTGCAAGTTAACATCCATACCTAGTTGCCATTCCACCAATTCGCGCTAAGCGCTTCCAAACATCATCGCACTGCAAAAGAGTGGAACTCACTTGCTGCGTCCGTGTTCCCGAACGCATACAACCCGAATCTCTTCAAAGTGAGAATGAACAGGCTTCTTCTGGGTAAGCTCACTCCATCGTAGACTTTGTCTCTGTCACCTCTGACTTAGACTATATTCAAGATCAAACCCTACTCAAATAAAAAAAAAAAAATGTGCCTGGTTGTTGGTACAAAAGAAATGTACTTACCTTGTGTAGGTATACTTTGTAACGAACGAACTGTGAATATAGATTGCGTACAACAGTAACGTAGATACCAGCTAATCCTACTAATATTATAAATGTGAAAGTTTGTATGTTTGGATGTTTGTTACTCAATCACACAAAAACGGCTACACGGATTTGGATGAAATTTGGTATACAGATAGTTTATAACCTGGATTAAGACATAGGATACTTTTCATCCCGGTAGAAGGTTCCCGTGGGATAATTTCCGACATACACGCGGGCGAAGCTGCTGGCAAAAGCTAGTATACTGAATAAAAATAAATAAAACATTGTTTACCAATGTTTCCAGAAAAGCTTATCTAAAGGTAGGTACTGAAGCAGATTTCATCCCCGCAAGCAAAAACAACAAAATATAACAAAAACTTCACGTAAAACATCGTACTTTTATTCCTTTAATATCCGCGCTGTTTATTACCCCACTTCCTTTCAAAAGAATAATAATATCGTTTCTAGGAAACGAAGCGAATTGATCATTCAATTAACTTTAATATAATCACGTCAAAGAAAGATTGATTTAAAAAAAAAATGTTCCCCGAGAATCTCTTTAAATGGCAAAGGTATTCTCTCATTATTCTAGTTGCTCATAAAAATGCAACATTATTCCTTACAATTAGCATTGAAACAGAATAAAACGTATTATCTTATAATTTATTAACTTTGAACAGGGAACTGGCCACCTTTTTTGTATGCGTGCTTCATTAACATAATAGAAGAAAAGTTTAATTGAGTTCCAAACTTGAACTCTACTCGAGTTAATGGAACTTGAGTAGGTATTATGCAAGATCGTAACTCGCATGCCGCCCAATTGAACGCTACGGCGTAGCAAAGTTCGTAGCTTCATAGCGCTATGCTCGTAGCGAGTCATGTTGTGATTATCCAAAGGCTTTGCTGCGAATTACTGGCAAACGTTTTAATTCCGCGAGTGAGGCTGTTTGCGTAATTTCTGTTGCCAAAACACGATGTTGTTAACTGAGCTAAATAACGGAGCATATGTTAGTCTAGGGTTGCTAGAATTATGGAAGCCGTTTTAATTAAAACACATGTTTGTATAATTTAGGATGTGGGTACAGTCACGCTTTTTCTGGACTATGATAAACTGTGGACGGTCCAAAGCATTATCCTTGAAAAACGTGTAGTTATTTAAAATATAAGTTCATGATATTAAAAGGTAAAATATTACTACTACACTAAAAGTATAAAACAAACAAAAGTATAAAGAATATCTAAAACATTCACAAATTAAATTAAATTTATTCAGTAGTAATGACGTTAAAGCAGAAATTGAGGGAAGAAAAGCAATTCTAAACGGGTTTAGAATCTAAGCAATAATACAAATTACGTCATTAAAGTAAACGATACTTATATAAGCACTAAGATTATCTAACATTAGTCTTCACTTCTATAAAATGAGCACTAGATAAAAACATTAGCTCAACATATCTCGTTAATGGCTAAACTAAAACTTTAAAGATATAATTAAACAAGCAATTATAACCTTTACTGTTAAGAGAATAAAACCTATAATTGTATCAAGTTATACTAATGATCTACTATGTATTAAGATACATGGCAATTCAACTCATACTTATTGCAATAATAAAACGTTATAATGGTGTAAATATTTACAACTAATACATGCCATAACATTAAAATTAAACACACATTAAACTAATAAAAACATCACTACAAATAATAAACTCATCGAACGAGGTAATTAACAGAACACGATAACACTAATAGTCATTTCAAATATACATAATAATATCTAAAAGCATTAAAACGTTGTCAACGAATTTATTAAGTAAAGTGCCATTACCCACAAGCTGCGGATACCCCGGTAATTATGTTAGTAATAAATCTAACACCAACCTAAATTATCTGAGTTGCTGCAGGAAGGGCCCGGGAGAGCCAGGAAGCAGAGAACGAGGTACCAAATACCACACATGTTGTTCATTACTCAAAAAGTACAAACGAAATCCAAACTATCACTATTTTTCTCATGACAAAAGTTTGCATCACTATATTCACTTTGACAGATCGAAAATTCGCGCCAAAAATTGACAGGTGGAAAAAAATTAAAGCAAGAAGGTCGGATACACGTTCGATTTTTTTTTTAATTTAAAAGTTGTTGTGTCACGTGTGGTACCCACGTGGTGACCGCGTGACAGGACGTGTCCACAGTAAACAAGCGTGTGGCCACACTGACTCCGGACGTTCAACTGACGCGAGCCAACGATACAAACGCCCCACTACTATTGGTCATGGCACACGGCGAGCCCATCAATTTCGCTTGACGTTTCAATGAAAACCCTTCCTACTTTTCCCTCGAGTAAAATTAGGGAGAGTCTTCGTTATAATTAAAAATGTTTATCGATGAGATCGACCTTATTGAACTTTAGGGACGGAATTTAAATGGCGGTAAAATATTTTAAGTGTCAATTATACTCTCTTACAAACTGCAAAGTTGACATACCATTTATGTGAGTAAAATAATTTATTAAAGTAGGTAGTATTAATTACAAATTTAACTAGTTTCCAGAAAGTTTCCAGGAATTGCCAAACAGATATTTATAGCTATATTATCGCCTTTATATACCTAAAATAGTAAACAATGAAATGATAAATGTGTCGTCCGTAAAATTATTACAACAGCACATTATTATTCCTTACACGCGAGCAGGCGCCGTAAATAATAATATCACATTGAGTGGAAATGTTGGGGCATTCGTACAAAAGGAAATGGACTTTGGGTTTGTTTTTACATACATTCGTGTACACATAAAATTTGTTTAAAATTCATGAACTGGACTCATTAGAATAACATTCCATTTTTCTTTTCGCTTTGAAAAAATAATAAAATGAAACCTCTGCGAAGAATGAACTTTTAAGAAACGAACATGGACATTCAAATGTGACCAGTATTGACAATTGTGGACTGATACTGTTTGTTTGATATTTCGACAGGCCAGTTGGCGTGGTTGGTTAAGATACCACCTATCACGGTGGGTTCAATTCCCATCCAGGACAAACATTTGTGTGCATGAATATGTCTGTTTGTCCTAAGTCTGGGTGTAATTATCTATATAAGTATGTATTTACAAAAAAAAAGTAGTATATGTAGTATACCAGTTATCTGGTTTCCATAGTACAAGCTCTGCTTAGTTTGGGACCAGATGACCGTGTGTGAAAACGTCCCAGGATATTATTATTATTTCATGTAGTTGGTGTCAAATTCAAGCGGATGGTTCACGAACACAAACAGATGTATAACTATTGCTATTGACATCTTGTATATAATTGAACACGGTAGATTGGATACTGTTGGCTTTTACGTATGTACCAGATACGAGAAATTTCGACATAGTATATTGAAAGGGACAGAGGCATTCTCATCGTACTATCGAATAACCACAATTCATTTAGCAGGCCGACCTCCTCATTCAGAAACTTTACTATTATGAAGAGTACCGTTGTCGGTGTATAATCGAATCGAAAAAAAAAATAATGAGTTATAACCCTAGACTGTAGGAAAGTCAGTTTATAACTCATTAATTGGTCTCTAGGGCCTAGAGACCCAAAAGGACGGGGTTTAAAACTCGAATTAAAATATAATCAAAAAGCACTTTACTTAAACCATTAACTTGTAAGAGACAATAACATCTAAAAACCAACCCTAAAAAAACAGATAGGTAGGTACCTATCCAAACCCTTTCTGAGTAAAAAGTACATACAAATTCTCGTATTATTTTACCAAATCCATTACGTTGCGTACTTTGGGGAGTTCTTAAGGCACAACCCGGGATCGATTGATAGAAAAGGCATATAAAATGGAAAGGGAGCTTGGTGAAGAGATAGAAATCGAGAGCAAGTAAGTTGAAATAATATCTGAATTAAATAGTAATCATAGATTCACAAGGATTATAAATTCTCTTTGGAAAAAAATGATCATTATTTACAGTTTGTTAATGGCATTGCAGAACAAACTATGCACAGTAAAAAGGGCAATTGTAATGTGATGGCCTTATCAGAAGAAGGTCTACACACTACATTCGATATTCTGGACGAAAATTAGTTTTTTAGCTCACTGCTGAGCAAAAAATTTTCACAAAAAAAAATCGTAATTGTTTTTGGTACCTCAAGTCCGCCTTTTTCTGGGAAGGAAACAGAAAAGGTACTTAAGCTTCTTATATTTTAGGGCAAGACTGAGTTCTCGTAAGGGTGGATTATTGCTGTTAGTTTGATCGGCTACCAGTCACAACGGGGACGCCATTTAATTCACTTTTGGCCAATGTAGAAGGATGACAAGTGATGCTACTGCTGATTTATTGCTGGCTAAAAAAAATTGCACTCCTTACGCCAAAGAATATTAGGAGAAAAAAACGTTATGCTAAACAAAATGTTTTTTTTTTTCCTAATATACTTTGGCGTAACTATTTTGGTATAATTTATTTTTGGCACTATAATAATACTTTGCCATAATTGTTTTTAGCATACAGTTTATTTATGTTGACATAATAATCTTGTAGGGTAATTTACCTGACCCGAAAAGCTTAACCCTAGACGGTGGAGGTCAGGCGCACACCGAAGTTCGGTTTGGTTAGGTTCATTTTTCTTTAAATAATTATGCGTAAGCTGTTGCGCGTAAAAAATGTTACGCGTAAATATAATTAAGACAAACAAAAGTATGCCATGTTATATTACGAGTATGGCTTAAAATTTTATGCAAATGAATAGTGAACGAAAAAATAGGTTAGGTTAAATAAAACCTCAGTTTTGTATAGCATTAACGATGTTCACAATAGTTCTAAGAAAATGTCGTTCTTATTAAAGCTTCCTTTCAGCAATACCCAGTATATGTTCCTAAGTGTTAACTTCTGGCTCCTTTTAGGTGTAAATGCGTAAATAAAGCCACAGGTGACACGTAATGTACAAAGTTGCCACCTAAAGACCTGAGTAGTACAAACTTATACGATTTACAGGGTACAATTGAAAATATAGAACTTCTGCACTTAAAGAGCGCCTCAACAGGGTCTAACTTTGTTATCACTATAACTGATACAATAATATTATTAGTCGAAAATAATATTGTTTGCTATTAGATAAAAAGGTATTTTTTGCGGGTATGCCCGAGTAATTACGCTACATCATTCTTCGACACAGCACAACCTTAAAAAAGTCAATACACAAGTAATTCTGCAATTCTTTGGCCATAAAACTGCAAATCCAAAATACGAATGACCTACCTAAATGAAAAAAAATCATTCGATGAAAAAAAATACCTAGTTAATAAAACATCGTCCACATAGCACGTAAAACCAATTTTTCCAGTTCGCCAAAGGGTAATCGATTCTGCTACATATGAACCTGACTTGTTATACAGCTCATTAATCATCCGTTCTAACTTTGTACCGGGCTAGCGATAAAACCCGGATTTACTTGACTGAAATCAAAATATATTTTTCATACACCCACCTACATTTTTCATAGCTAACACGGAAATGTCGGTGAATGTCGAAAAAGCTCAGTATTCATATATATGTATTCTTTACATAGTATTAAATAATAATAGTTTATGAAACTGTTGCATAATGAGGAGTATTAAAACACGTAGAAGAGTTTTTGAATAGACTCGAGTGTCTTAATACCTAGTTATGTGCAGTTTCATACACTACTCTCAAATATTGGGATTAAACTCAGTGAACCTAAATAAAACATTTCCCACGAAATTAAGTACAAAAATACGTATGAATGGCGCCACTACCCAGCACGTCACCGCGCATACACTAAAGCAGGCGCTCCCATAGACAAGTAAAAATTGAAATCAAAACTTTTTTGTAATGCTATAAAAAGGGCGAGCTCCGCAGCGTTCTATTAGATAAAATAATTGATGGAAACTCCTTGGTACAGGGCACCAATCGTAAAGGTAAAAAACATGTTTTATAACATTGTTACAACAAACACAAAAGTGTTAAAATATTATTCTATTTTTAAATTTCGGTATTGTGTTTATAACATATTATGTCAATATATACTCGATTTGTAGTTTATAATTTGAATTTTACGATATGAGAGTAGATAAAGTAGATTTTTATGTACGGACATACATACATACGGATGTATGACCGTATTGTTCTTTTAAAGTACATAATGAATGGATTATGATGCGGTTTTCACCATCATTTAGACAACTTATTCCGAGATGTATGTGTATATAAAACATGAATATTAAACTTCCATATAATAAAGAAATCTCGATGTTTTGTGATGTCGTTAAAAATAATTTTAAAAAATCGATATCAAAAAGAAATTAACTCAAAATTATGAAATAACTTTAATTTTAGAAATCGTTGTCTTGGGATCTGTATTTAAGTATTGTGCCATCGACTTCAGAAATTAAAGTTAATTTCATAATTTTGAGTTAATTTCTTTTTGAAGTCGATTTAATTTTTATATTTCGTAATTTTTAGTTTTTAGTAAAAACTGGAATATTTGTTTGTAATAAGTAGTTAACAGTTTTGTTATAAATATTGCACTAGAATTTGACCAAGGTTTTGAGATGTTTTCCCTTTGTCACCACACCCGTAGCTCGTATCAATAAGCCAGGCCGTCACACATACTTGTATTCACATATTATACAGGTTCATTATCATGAAACTGAACCGATTTTGATGAAACTTACACTGTTCCCTAAGTTGAATTAAATGTAAGCCAACCAAAAAATGGTCATTATCGGATTAATCGTTTCCGAGAAATGCGTGGATAACCATACATACATACATCTATAAAATTTTGTATATTTGTTTGGAAGCCGTAATAGATTATCATATATGAATATATTGCAGTTATAATAATATTACATGCATACGTGTCGAATTTATAATCTCCTTTTTTTTTGAAGTCGATTAAAAACCGTGAGAAGCAGGGGCGAGTCGCTAGTTGTGTTATAAGTTAGGAATGTAAAAAGGAAAGTTTTGTTTACTTTTGTACCTTTGGGTTGACACAAATGTGGATATTACGGCTTATATTGAACCTTCATGGGGCAATAAATATCGAATAGTGTCGGCCTTTTCGTGGTTTGTATAATAAATCCCAGTAGGGTATATTATGATCATTACTTACCAAACAGATGGTGGGCAGAAATGTATCGCAGCCAGAACACGCCCTCCTGCTCCACCTAGAGCGGGAGAAGTTATTTGATGATTTCCCATACAAAAAGAAAAAACAAAAAGGTTCGAACAGCCGCATGGGTCGATCGGTCAGGTTAAGCAATGCCCGCCGCGGTTAGTCCGTGGATGGGTGACCATTTTTTCATACCAAGACCGCTCCGTGCCTCGGAAAGCTCGTTAAGCCCTTGGTCCCGGCTGTCATTCGTGGCTCTTTGACAGTCGTTAGGGTTTGTCAGAAGCCCAAAAGTTTGACAACCAGTCTTACCAAGGGGTATCGTATTACCCAGTAACTGGGTTGTGGAAGTCAGATAGGGAGTCACTCCATGTAAAATACTGATATATTTGGCTCCAGTGGCATCTGGTTAGACTGGAAGCCAACCCCAACATAGTTGGGAAAGGGCTAGGCAGGTTATTATATTTATATAGGATTGATATTTACATAGGAGGCAAGCTTTTCAATATCAAAATGAGATGTCGATTTTCTGTACGTTCTTAAAGCGAACTCAAGTTTAAAATTGAGCTTGATCCTGAAAATATGACAGATATTTTTATCCATTACAAAAAACTTCTCACAATACGCATAAGATTGAAATAACTAAAACTGTTCTTTCCAAGGCAAGAAAATTGAGCCGATCGTTAGCTCTGGCTTTAAATGTTTGTCATTCACAAGTTTTCAAACAAGATCTAAAGAAAATGGACAGCAATTATTTTCAACGAACGTCTACTTTTAAGAAACTTGGACATTTGGATCAAACGGACTAATGAAGACACTGTTCAAAATTCTAACTGTCTTGTTGGACTAGAAATCGCTAGCGCATCTGCTATGCGGTCCTGGTTTCAACCCGGCAAGCCAAAATTTTATGGAGTTATTCCATTAGTTAGAAAATTATCTTTGGAAAATGCAGACATACTATAATCTTACACCATTCAAAATACTGATTCATACGGAAATACCAAGGCTAGAAAGCAAAGGAAAGGGCTTAGAGAATATATGTAAAGTGTGGCTCCCAATAACGTTGATACAAACATCACACAGAAGGTAGAACGCGGCATCTACTGCTCTTGCCATGAAATCAATTTGTTTGCAAAGGGAGACGTGAAAAAGGGATGCCTGCATTGAAAGTCCACAAATATGATGTGTGGCCCCAGGCGAAGCTTCCGTTTGTCTGATACATCTGCCGTGAAAATCTTTATTTGCAATGCAAATAAAGGTGAATAAAGCATATGCGAGGCTTTAATATTATTGAACGGAATTTTTTATAAAGAGCAACTGTGTATTTTATCTCCTTTGAATACTCAATTTTATTCGCATAAACGTAATAATAATGTTTGTGTTATAATAATAATGTTTCCAGGGGTTATTAAGTGTGCAAGTCACCCTCTGCCATTTTATCAGTGTATAATTAAAACCCAAAAAAAATAAAACCCAATCCTCTTTAGCCACCCAAACCCATAGCCCAATATGTTTTATTTCCACGTTTTGCAATAGCCCTGCACCAACCGGGGGTTGTCCTTGGGTGCACTTGCATAGGGACAATCGTCGGTTGGTGCCTCTTCATCATTCAAAATTGTCTAAGGGACCTCTGTGAGTTGGCTTGGGGCCCTCGTGCGCCTTCCAAAGGTCCAGGACCCCAGGGTCCTGAGGTATGTCAAAAATGCTTGTGTCGCAATTTTTCAATACTAATGTAACCCTTACCTTAAGATTATTTTATAAGATTGGTCTCTTAAAAAAACTACCTCATCGGATTTATTAAAATATTTCTCGCCTTTTCATATTTTTTTTCATTGACTAAAACTATTACATTTTTAGTAGGTACGAAGTATCCGTCACCTTTACCTTATCGAGACCCGTTACGCAGATAGGCATCATATTCAGAGGGTTGAATACTCCTCAAGTCAATGCTCGAGTCTTTCCGGTGCTCGAGCGAAGCCCTAACGACTCGAGCCACCCTAAACATACGTAATATGACGTAATCTTTTATGTGAAAGGGTGGAGGGTTTAGAGGGAACAATTGTACGTATGGGGAACTGTGTACCTGTAGATACCGTTACGTTCATGATTTTATTTGTTGTGGTAAAAGAGGTTTTACACGGTTTTTAGGCCCGCTTGCAAAATAAATCACTAAATGCGATTAATGCTAAACGTATTAAAACATCGTTCTGTTTCTGTCAATCGTTTGAAGATGACAGAGATAGAATGATATTTTAGATAAAATATTTAGTGCTAAGCGCAGTTAGTGATTTGTGGTGCAAGTGGACCTTAGTTTTGCATCTACACTCGCGAGCAATAAACTGGAATCACGCGTTGCTCAAAACAAGTTTTTTTTTCCAATGAACTATAGATTGTGGTATATCATTTGGAAGGTTATTCTGTTAGCTTTCAAATGATATCAAAAAAGATATCATTTTCAAATTTTGGGAATGATTGCAATAGGTCGAAGTGGTGGACTTCTAAATAAATAGGAAGTAATAGAAAAGATAAAAAAAATAATATTTACAGTATATGTTATTTACCCCTCAATATTTTGTTACCCCTTAGACCATAATGACTGCTTGTTAACGGTTTTTCACTGACCGAATGAGTTTCCTGATGAAATCCTTTGGGATTTCCTGCCACTCTTCGACTAAAGCAGTTTTCAGGTCTTATATCAACGCTGGAGCTGGACATCTTCCTCGTACCCGCCTTTTCAGCTTGTTCCACATATGTTCAATTGGATTCAAGTCAGGACTGAGGGTTGGTCAGTCTAGGCGACTTCTTCCAGGTACTGTCTAGTGGCAGCGGGCATTATCGTGCATTAGCAGGAAATCTTCACCAATAAATCGTAGAGGAGCACATGGCCTAGCAGAATGTTGTTGAAGTATCGTTCTGTCGGGGACCTCCGGTTACCCCGACCTCCACCAGGTATGAATATTAGCTCCGTTTTTGCTTCACTAGAAATCCCCCACACCCGCCCACATCATACAGGACCCACCTCATGCGGCAACAGTGGCACCCCGGGTGCCACTGTTGCCGCAAAACAACATTTTGCGAATCATTTCCCGGTTTTCTATAAACTCTACGTCGACGGTCGCTACTATGCAGGCACATCCTGGTTTTGTCCGAGAACAGGACTCGTCTTCATTGCTCCATATCCTAATCTATGTGATCGCGAGCAAACTGAAGCTGGGCTTGTCGGTGGGCTGAAAACCATTTGGGTCCCGTGGCTGTCCTTTTTGGGATCCAATTCGCTTCTTTGAGCCGTTGACAGCCTTCCCTCGAACATCCCTGAGCTGCAGCTGGACGTCTGCGCCGGTCAGGTGTAAATTTCGGAGAGAAGAGGTGACAATGAATCGGTCATCTCTCACCGAAGTGCATCGCTGTCGTCCAGATCTTGATCTTCGGACTACGTTTCCAGTCTTATTGAACCTCTTGTATACCTTCGAAACGCAAAACTGGCTCAGACGAAGCTGTCGAGCGGTACGCTGAGGCAGCCTTGCGGGATTAGGATGACGACTTGAGCGGCTTCTATAGGTGTGGTTTCCATTTTATTTTAGCTTCAGTGTGCCTAGTGACGTAAAACATTGGACTCATGACTAATTTTCATAAATGCCCACTTTTTATAGAATTTCAGGACTACCAAACAATATGGTGATTTGTTTTAACAATTGATGTCTTTTGTTTTTACGTTCCATGACATAAGGTGAATCATCGTATGGTTATGTTATTGTAAGTGGTTGAAAGCTAACAAAATTAACCTTCAAATGTTAAACCACAATAGTTCATTTTAAAGAAATTATAAAAAATTGTTTTGAGCAACGCGCCATGAAGTGATTCCAGTTTATTGCTCGCGAGTGTATGTAATCACGCACAAGTACTTCATATGAAATTACAAACATATAATTATAATTTTTCCAACCATTAATTTACTTTAGCGTCGATGAAGTAAGCCTGTCAATAAATAAGGAACTTCATAGGCGTGTTTATGTCACAAGTAAAATAAATGGATGGAAATAGTATAATAATTCATTAAATCAATTCAATTCAGATAACTATCAAGTTTCATAAAAAACTATTTACTGCACATTTTTTTGCGTAACTAAATGCTTCTTTAATCACAGTAGGTACTTTGTAATTAATGCTACATGTCACACCCTTATCTACACACGTTTGAGGTCACTGTCAAAGTCACTTACCAGATAATTTACATAATATAATTGGTTCTACTGAGAAAAATACTAAATTGTGGTCTTATATAGCATAAAAATGTACCTAATCTGACCAAATCCCCTCCTGGACTCCTAAAACGAGCATGTGTGCATATATACAAACATAAAAATAAAAATGAATCAACAAAATTTTTAAAGTATTTTTGAAGCCCACTTGCTGGCCATCATTTTGGTATCATTGTTTCAAATTTGAATTCACGATCACATTAAAAGTTACAGATCTTTAAACAAAAAAAATCAGAGTGTTCGCAAGTTTATTACTTATCTCGAACAACTGCCATGTTTCCTCCCGAATCTAGTTATTGGACGATACTAGCTAACAATCAAGTTTTGTACGATTGTCAGAGTTTCAGGCTTCTGACATAGATTGTTATATCTACCATTCAGGATTTCCTTTTTAACTTGCCCTCTCACCGGAGTGGAAGGGCGATGTATCAAGACATCTATATCTATATTAATAACTAGCTTCTGCCCGCGAGTTCGTCCGCGTGAAATTTCTTGTTCGCCCGACCCACCAGTCGCATCGCATAGCGTAGTCCGCTTGCGCGATTAATTCGTTTTCGCTTAGCGTTCTTTCCGAGTTTTTTTTCTTTTCGCCATACTCCTAAGGGTCATATCGTGATATTCAATAACCTATAGCCTTCCTCAAGAATTAGGCTATCAAATGCAAAAAGATTTTTTCAAATTCGACTGGCAGTTCCAGATATTTGCACGTTCAAATAAACAAATAATAATTTGTTTAACATTGAAAAAGTTATAGTGAGCCAATCTTAAAAGATAGACATATGCTATCGCTGACTTTTTTTTTTAGAGTAACTATTTCGTCATACATGATTGTTGCGTAACTTTAACCGTTTACGCAGCGCACGCAACGGAAGCTTTCAAAAGGAATAAATTTTCCCCGTTTTTGCAACATTTTTCATTGATGCTCCGCTGTTATTAGTCGTAGCAAGATGTTATATAGCCTATAGCCTTCCTCGAACAGTAAAATAGTTTTTCACTTCGAACTAGTAGTTCCTAAGATTAGCACGTTCAACCAAACAAACAAACAAACAAACTTTTCAGCTTTATAATATTAGTGTAGAAGTCGTAGCAAGATGTTATATAGCCTTCCTCCATAAATGGGCTACCCAACACTAAAATAATTTTTCGATTCGAACTAGTAGTTTCTGAGATTAGCACGATCAACCAAATAAACAAACAAATTTTTCATCTTTATAATATTATATTAGTGTAGGTCAGCTTTACCTACACTAATATTATAAAGATGAAAAATTTGTACGTAGTGTGTCGCACTAATATCTGGAACTGCTAGTCAGATTTGAAAAATTCTTTATGTATTTGATAGCCCAATTCTTGAGGAAGGCTATAGGCTATTTAACATCATGCTGTGATCCTCAGGACCCGAGTAAAAGGAAAAAAAATAGAAAGAACGCTAAGACAAACGAAGTAACCGCGCGGGTGGGGCGGGCTACGCTATGCGATGAGACGCGGTGGGTCGAGGGCCGAAATTTCACGCGGACACTAGTACCTAATATACGGACTGATCGCTGATTCTCGCAGATGAATGACTTTACTTTTATATACCTCATATTTTTCTTTTTTTTTTTTTGGAGAGCTTGTGCACGGTTGTTAGCAACATTTCGCCAGTTATATTTAAGTACCATGTAATCATGGGACTTAAACATAACTGGGCAAATGTGAGTGTACTCTATAGTATATAGTAGTGGTATCTACATACCACCACTGCTTAAATCTTCGGAGAATACGAGCGTGATGTTTCATCATCATCATCCACAGCTGGACTTCACCCACTGCTGGGCGTAGGCCTCTCTTTTCTTGTGCCGATCCCCACGCTCCTGTGCCAGCCTTATTCAGGTTTGGATCGCGATGGCAACAATGTCGTCCGCCCGTCTCGCCGCCAGACGACCGACATCTCGTCTTCCAGTCCTTGGACGCTACTCTGTCATAGCCTTACTCCTCCCGTCATCACTTTTCCTTGCCAGGTGTCCTGACCAACTCCATTTGAGTTCCATAATACGATATCGAAGACTTTTTTGTTTATTTTTTATAATTTTTGCTAAATATATCGAGGGTTCACGGGCTATTTGTATTAAGCGACATGTTACATGACACCAAGATTATGTCTGGACTTTATAAGAGACTGTGACCTCTGAGTTTGTTTCGGCCTTTCTTCTCAGAGTAGTCAGATAGGAAACGCCGACCTCATCTAGTTAAAAAAAAAAAAACATGATTGACTTGTAAAAGTGTTTGTACAAACCTACTTACAGAAATAAAAAATCATTTAATCATTCAATCATTTAATCATTTGGAACTTTACAGGAGAGCATTTCAAAGTTTCATTATTCAGAAAAAATAACATTGTAAAATAGTATCAATATTTTTTACAAAAAATTGGCCTATCGACTGTTAAGAATCAATAGTGTCTATCTCTGTTTTTTACGTTTTTCACTTTTTAATGCAGGTAGATATGATTATAACTCAATATCGGCCAGGATGTCGCTTAATACAAATAGCCCGTGACCCCTCGATATGAATAATAATTGTCCTTATTATTGAATAAGTCAAAATCAAGAGTTTATTTTTTATCACTAAGGAGGTAAAACATGATGGAAAGGTAAGTATATCGTTTCTCTTTTGTTCCCTTACCAACAAAGAAAAAATAATAATGTATGATAAATACACAGAAAGGAAGGTAAATATTTTTCTTTTACTAACACGTTTTGTCTCCTTAGGGATGACTATGTGATTGAATTTAGAAAGACTATTCCTGAACATCTACTTATCCTGCTGAAATAATAAAATATCATCTTCCAAGACGTATTAATAGACGTATACAAACATAATTTTATTAATATTTATTTTATTGACACAAAATCAAAATTAAAATCAGAAGTCACTCATTCAAACTAGGCTGGTTATCAGCACTTTTCGAATGTCAAAATTACATAAGCCGTGGCGCAACAGACTCCTCAGCAGCACAGCTGGACAGCAGTTTAGTTTAAAAAATTTTGCTATACAATAATAGGCAAGATACACAAAACATTAAAATAATTGGTTTATTTATCTGGTTTCCATAGTACAAGCTTTGCTTAGTTTGGGATCAGATGACCGTGTGTGAACAATGTCCTAGGATATATTATTATTATTATTAATTGAAAAAAAAAACAGCTTTATTAACCTAAATTGTATATGTTTACATTTATTTTCTTATATTTTGACTAAATCTAATTTCATTTTTCCAAAAGTTCGTAATAAATCCGAGCTCACTGACTTTGAAATTACCTCTGCAACCCAACTAGTAACTATATTAATATAAGAATTTGCTAAGGCTTACTTTATGCCTGAACTTAATACTCATCATTGGGTTAACAAGGGGTGATACGAGTATACAAAGAGAGTATATTGGCTGTGTGAATTTCGGTCTCCTGTCTTTTTGCTATTATTTATACAATGTGTAACAAAAACCCTATTGTTGCTTCTACCTACGTTTTAAGAATCGGTATACAGGGTGGTGACGACATAACGACATTGAATGAAAATACGATCCCCACTAGTCAACCAAAACACTTCACCATTACCAAATTAGATATTACATCAAAATTCAAAAATCTAATTTTTCAAACAAACTAAATGCAAAACTAATCAGAATTTAAAACAACATTCTTTATAATATTGTCTACTAACCTCATCTGACCTTGTAGGCACTGCACGTGAGAGCGGCAACGTCGCACCCGTTTCGTCCGTTTTAGGCGCAGTTTCATTCATGTAAGTACAAATGTACAAAAAAAAAATGGCGCGCGGCATTTATCCCCGCTCCGCTCACCGCTTGCCGCCCGCCAGCAGGCGCGACTTTTCTATCAGTAGGTTCACGTTTTAAAAACACTTAATTAAACATTAAATCAAAACTTACTTCAATCATGGTACACTAAATTAAATTTTTAATTGCTGAATTTGTCCACCATTTACTCGTAACACACATGTGACAATGTCTTGTGATATTTTTTCTTACTTTCCTTAACAAGACACTACTGATAGCCATTGCTTTTAATTTATTGAAAGCGTCAATCATTCTGTCTAGCAGTTTGTCTACGGTATTCACATCACAAGCATAAACCTCATTTTTGATAAATCCCCAAACTTAACTTACAACGAAATAACAGCAAGTAACTATCACACTATTGTTTACACATTAGGTAGGTACCGTAACCTACCAAACACACACTTAAAAGTTATACACAATCGAATTATCTATCAATAACACAAAAGTAAAACTATTAAAGCTCTGCGCTGTATGAAATTGCAACAAAACAATTTTCAATTTTACACAAAATCAATAATTATTGTAACTGCGCTAAAACCACTCTTACGAATCGAAATTAAAAAAAAAAAAACACGCTCTTACAAGGGTAGCACGTCACGCACTAGACAGTGAATGAGTGAACCAGGAGCAAATTCCAGAGAAAACCCTACATGTATTACTTTCCTTTTCTTAGACAATAAATCTTTTGAATGCGGAAGTGTTTACGAACTATTGTTGTTTAAACAAAAACTTACTTTGTTAAGACAAAAACGTCGAACTGGCAACCTTGCTGTCTTCTTAGTTTTCGAAACGAAATGCGCCTCGGCAATCTTTGTTTGCTTATGATAATAGGAATTTTATCGTCATGGTCATTAGGTCTAAATTCAATCAGCAATACAATACAATATTGTATTATTTCTGAGTAGCGAGCCGCACCATTGCATTTGGTTTTGTTTTAGCAAGTAGGTAAATGAAATTGTTTTCATGTGAATGACCTAAATGAAACGTGCGTGGTATTCACATCATGTGTTAAAATTGTCAAAGGAAAAACAAATTCCTGCGGCTATACCCTTGATTATAATTTGATAATTTTTGGTATACGTACTACTACCGCGATACCCAGTATCTGAATTCAATTAATGTCGTATTATCCCGAACACGCGGTACATCTATACTAACATGGTAAAGAGGAAAACTTTGTATTTTTGTATGTTTGTAACAAATAAAGTGAAAAACTACGGAACCGATTTAAAAAATTCTGTCACCATTAGAATGCTACATTATTCCTGGGTAACATAGGCTACTTTTTACCGCGGGAAAATACCTTATCCTACGGGAAAATTAATTTATCGCAGGCGAAACTGCGGACGGAAAGCTAGTACGTAATAAAGCAAGTCATTTATAAAAAAAAAACTGTTCAACAAAAATAATTAAAATAAATATTAATTAATAACATTTGTTATATTTGACTGATTTCTCACATCTGCAATTCTGCATGGTGATGACATGAAACTAAAAAGAGATAGAACGGTCCCGCCACCCCCTTTAATCGGTGCCGCTGCGCCGGTTTTTATTTTTCTACACAAATTCGTGACCTTGTCAGCTGTTGTGTATCACTTTAACACGGTATTTTTATGCACAATTGATAGTTTGATTTTGACCTCTCGAATAGCCAATGCTTATTTTTTTTTAATTATAATTTCATCAATGTTGTGCATGTAGGTAAATGTATACGTCCTAAAAGGAACAACAGGGTTTTGTTACATGTTGTATAATAAGCTGCAACTCATAGATGGCATTTACCATCGGCAAAAATGACGAACTTCCACTAAAACTCTCATGCCCTGTTAAACCCTTTTAGGGAATGAATTTTCAAAAATCCTTCCTTAGCGCTCATTTACGTTATTTACGTAGGTACCTACTCTTACGTAAAATTTCTTGCTTCTAGATCCATCGGCTTAGACTGTGCGTTGTCTGTTGGTAAATTTAAAATATTTGTTAAGTACCTAAGTAGATTTTATGCACGAAAATCCGACCCAATCAAAAACTGCAATTTCCCCATCAGCAATAGCGCAAATCTGTACAAAAGCAACAAAAAAAGCAAACAGCCATTAAAAGCAAATAAGCAGCCATTTAAAATTTAAATAAAACGAAAATGCAACCTCTGCTGACTAGGTAATACAAAAGTATTAAGCGTCCATCAACTGGAAATAGGTTACACGGCGCTGGCAACGCTCGCAACAAACTGTTAGTGTTGTGCATTACTGCAATCTGTGGCAGTCCTGGTTATATGTGGTGATTTCATTAAATTAATATTAAGTAGGTAGTTAATAGGTAAAACGGGCTGTTATCCGCAACTCCACGTCAATGCGCGTATTTTGCTTACGAGTATAGGTGGGAAAATTGCTTATTCGATCCACCCTAGCTCCTTAAAGAAGGTCAGCAGCGCCTTGGTGTTACCGACAACCTCACGGAGGGTACCTGGATTACCGAAGTACTTTGCCTTATATGCGGCGACCACCGGCCAGTTTAGAAGCACATGAGCTGCTGTCTCGTCATCCTCCATGCGGGCCCTGCACAGCGGACTGTCTGTGACTCCTATGAAAAAGAGGTGTTTGTTAAATGACCCGTGGCCAGTTATCCGAGTAGCTGCTGTAGGGAGTGCTTCCCTAGCCTGCCTACATTCACTTTGGTCCGACCATAGTTTGTGACAAATTAATATTAACGGGGTTGGTGTATTTTACTTTTACTAATGTGGACTTTGCGGAAGAGCGGACCCTGAATCGACAAATCACAATGCTCGAAATCTCCACTCCGCGTTAGTGGAAACAGTGTAAGTGAAGCGGAGCGAACTTTCACATAAAATATATGAACAAGCGGCCCCGAGCCGAACCGAACGGCGTCGAGCAGGGCGGTCCGACCAATCACAGTGCTCAATATCTCCACTCCGTTCCACTCCGCTTCAGTGGAAACACTTGCCTCTTTTCACTGCTCTTCGCCGCTCCGCTCCGCCTAGCTCCGCGTCTGTGGAAACGCACCCTAAGTAGGTGATACTGGGAAAGATGTTAGCTCTTTTGGGGCAATAAGAATTGCTTAGTAAAAGAATAAACGTAGGTACCCATCATCTGTATAGACTTTTCCTAACTATGTTGGGATTGGCATCCAGTCTAACCGGATGTAGCTGAATACTAATACTTTACACGGAGCGACAGCTTACCTGACCTCCATAACCCAATTTCTGGGTAATACTCGTAAGACTAGTTGTCAGACTTTCGGGCTTCTACAAGTAACCTTTTTTGTTTTTAAATATAAGGTCTACCTATTCATACACAAAATCTCTTGAGGGGGCATTGTACTCATTATTATGAACAACTTTTACTATGTGACCAAACCTGAAATCGCGACAAAAATCAGCTGATCCCTACATTTTGACGAGTTATGTGAACATAAATGTAGGGAACATCTGATTGTTTTTTCGCGATTTCTTAGTAAAAGTTGTTCATAATAATGAGTGCAATGACCCGTAAGAGATTATTGAAAAGATAGATTTTATATATGGGCACTGATCGATCAAAATGCGAAGGTAGATTTGCGGCAGGCGGCATCGCTCCATTCCGTGTGGTACGCGCCTTTTTTTTATTTGTGGATGATTTCCCATCATCAAATAACTTCTCCCGCTCTGGGTGAGCGGGAGGGCGTGTCAGACTTCTACTGACTAAAACCCACCCGCGTTCCTTCAGTTGCCTGTGCCAGGGCCACGGTAACTCTTTCGAACAACCCGCAACCCTGGCGGGCATCGGCCCTAGCGGACCCCTTCAGCTAGTGCTGACATCTCTTTGAGGCGCGCGTGGAACACAACACGCCTTCAACCCGGGCCTGGTCCTTATCGGACGGCAAGCTACCCGTTGCTCGCCATCCGCAAGCCCGCGCCTACGGTGGCGGGGAATCGGCTATCGATTCCCGACGCCCAGGGCGTCTCCTGCGGCGACTAGGGGCGTGAGGGCGCAAAGATTGCCTCTCCCTCATGCGTTCAGCCTCCTCCTTCGCTAGCATTACAGCTTCGCAGAAGGAGGTGACGGCTTCCCATGCACTCTCGCTCCGTACCATGGCCTGTACCAGGGCCGGACGCGAGAGATCGCCGCCGCCGATCGCCTCCGCGAGGACGCGGCGGTGCTCTGCCCAAGCCGGGCAGACCTCCACCGTATGCACCACCGTGTCCTCCGGGCGATCCACACAGTGGTAACACCCGGGCGTTTCCTCCCGCCTTATCCGGAACAGAAACCTCCCAAAGCAACTGTGTCCGGTGAGGACCTGCGTCAGGCGGAAGGTGAGGGTGCCATGACGCCTCTCCAACCACTCCTCAAAGAGGGGACTTATCGCCGCAATTGTGGCGTGCCCAGTGTGGTACGCGCCTGGTCTGATCAGTTGGTGAATATTCTCTTATGCTTTTTATTATTTCAGCGTTCGTACCTATTAAACTGGTGCATCGGAATGTTGTTTCGTTGTAATACATCTGACCTAGACTGGAGTCAAGAGTAAGCACATCTCAAAAAAAAAAAAAAATAGATTTGATGGTATTACCTTTTTTAGGTACCTATTGTATAAATACACTAAGTAAACTATATTTATTCATCTTTAAATGCTAATAAGTTGTCACAATGGATGAAACGGTCACTCACATCAAACTCGACTCATTTTCACCGCACATCACAAAACGCGTTTAACGCTAAACGAGTTTAAAACATCTCTCCGTTTCGTTCAATCGTTTGAAGATGATACAGAATGATGTTTTATACTCGTTTAGCGTTAAACGCGTTTAGTGATGTGCGGTGAAAATGAGCCCAGATAAACTCTCGACTTCAGATCAGTCTAGGGATACTAATGACACCAGCAATTTACACGACGCTAACTTGAATTTTGGGCAATTTCCGATTTTAATGCCAAAATATTTATATTATGGAATATAATTTAGTACAAAAACAATTATATAGAAATTCCAAGAAATAACGAAGTTTCAAATTTAACACATCGCTGAGTGAATGCAATTTTTGCGTTCGCGCGATATACATTACGCTATTTCTTAGCGTAGTGTAGACCGTTCTTGAACGTTCTTAACAAAGAAGGCCTTAGCGGAGAGTCGGTACACTCTTACGAGTACTTATTTCATGGTGGTTAAAGGTAATATTATTGCTTTTTTGTTGTTGCTAATATTGTAAAGAATTTATGTTTTCTATTTCGGTAAGAGGCAATTAACATGAATTTAATGTATTTTTAAATTTAATGTAGTCTTGGCTAACACGGGCTAAACTTAAAACTAGCAATTAATAAAAAATAAATAACGATATTCCTTGTATTTTCAAGAGAACGGACAACAATATCTTTGTTACTGAAAAAGTTATCACATTTTTTCTTTGAAACGCCTCTGGTATAAAATCGACTTTTTCAAGTTAGCGTAGTGTTCATTGCTGATGTCGATTAGCAGAGAAATGTATTTAGTTATCTAATCGGTCAACTTCGATCGTTGCGCTCGGGCACAGACGAAGATACGGTTAAATTAGTGGGTAGGTACGAGTAGTTTATATACTTATAGATGTATCTACAGCTCAACTCTTGCTCTTTTGAAAAGCCTTTCACTTTATTGAATGATGCCTATGTAAATTCAGGGAAACCAATAAGCGAATTAACGAGCGACTTAAATTTTCCGTCTATTTAAACTACAACTGTCATTCTTTGACAGTTGTTTGAAATGGCTGTAGTGTCAATTTGCTTAAAAAATAATTATCCTCAATGTGATACAAAAGCAGAGTGGAAGTTTTTATAGTGTTCCGTACCTCAAAAGGAAAAAACGGAACCCTTATAGGATCACTCGTGCGTCTGTCTGTCCGTCTGTCACAGCCAATTTGCTCCGAATCTAATAGACCTATTAAGTTGAAATTTGGTACACGTAATGAATTTCTGTGACCCCATTACGAACGTGTTACGTAAAAAATAAATGCATTTAAAATATGGGGTCAAATAAGAAAATTAAAAAAAAGTTTTGCAAACTGTACCGTGTGACATATCAAATGAAAAGGCTTACTGTTGAGGGTCTCAAATATATTGTTTTTATAATTTAAAAATAAATTGATTTAAAGTTATTTAAGAAAATAGACGAAAATTGACCATTCCCTCCCCTTATCTACGAAACTGCTAAGCGACAAATTAAAAAAAAAAATACAGAAAATAGCCACAACTGCAATGTTAAGTTTGTTCGTAGGATACATTCATCCCAACTACGAAAACCTTCATTACCAAGCCGGTTTTACTTTACATCGAAAATACCTCTTTTTCTACCGAAGCTTCCATGAATGATCAAAATCTAACAAGAAAAATACATATAAGCCAGTCAAAATGTACGTTCATTTGCATTCTATCCTAAAAAGGTAGAAAAGCCAACACATACAGCACAGTTTCTCTTTGCTATTAAAGCGGTTAACAATGCAAGTGAAGTGAGGCTAAACAAAAAGTTTCGACTTGGAGTCGTTCACGCCTTTCTATTCAAAGCTAAAACTCACTACTGAACGTGTTCAAATTGTATGTGTGGTCGAATACACGAGCATTTAAATGTAGATGGTGGAACGAACTTTTTCTCGTTTAGAGTTTTTTCGCTCATTTTGGGAGTGGTTTTCTTTGGTCATAATAGTGAAACGTGGTATGGGGCTCGTGGCTAAATAATAACAGCTGCAAGGGTCGATCAAAGGTTAAGCTACGCTTGTCGAGCTCGGTTCGTGGATGGGAAACCATCCCGAAACCCCTACGCCTCGGAAAGCACAAGCTGTTGGTCCCGGCTGTCATTCGCAGGTCTTTGATCTGTCAAAGACCTGCGAATGACAGCCGGGACCAACAGCTGCGTAACGTCTGCGTTACGGGTAGTCGGAAGCCCATACGTTTGACAACCACTCTTACCAAGGGGTTTCGTGTTACCCAGTAACTGGGTTGTAGGGTTCAGATAGGCAGTCACTGCACATAAAATACTGATATTCAACTGTATTCGATTAGACTGGGAGCCGAACCCAAAATGCTAATGTTGGGCAAAGCCTAGGCCGATTCGAAAATTTGAGTGAAAAGTACTGAGAAGAAATGGATAATTTGACTCACGAGACTTCAGGCAATAGGTAGGCGTTACTTTTGAAGAGTCTCCCAATCAGGTGCACAGATGACTGGATTGTTCAGATAATTGAATTCGGTATGGTTCCCAACGGAGAAAACACCGTGCCATGTGCGTGTCGGACCGCGCACAATGAAGGGTTCCGTAGTTGGGATAAATTTATCCTAAGAACATACTTAACACTGTAGTTGAAAAACATGTTCTGCCATACATTCCAACAGCAAATGTAAGTTTGTATGCACAATATTTAGAGATTCACCATGTTATTTTAAGACCATAGATTTCTTATAAAGGGTCAGAAAGAAACCTTTTTTTTTTTGAAAATGCTATAAAAAAAACTACTGAATATTTTCTCAAATTTCTTTTTTTATTTGAAAGTACAATCCTTCCGGTTAATAATGAAAAATAATTTCATTCAAATGGCTGCCACGGCTGGCCATGCAGTAGCCTACACGATCAGTCCAATTTTTAAGCACATTATCGATTGTGTGCAGCTGTATTTCACCAATGGCTTCACGAATATTGTCCTTTAAAGCGTCAATTGTCTCTGGATGGTCGGCGTAACACTTATCTTTGACGGCACCCCACAAATAATAGTCCAACGGTGTCAAATCGCAGCTCCGAGGTGGCCAAACGACATCAGCTCTGCGGCTGATAATGCGATCTTCAAAAACAGGACGCAAAACATCGAGTGTAGCTTCGGCTGTGTGGCATGTAGCGCCGTCCTGTTGAAACCAAATATTGCCAATATCCTCCTCTTCAATTTTTGTGAACAAAAATTCGTTCAACATGGCCCGATAACGATCGCCATTGACTGTAACGGCCACTCCTTGCTCATTTTCGAAAAAAAAAATGGCCCAATTATGCCTCTGGACCAAAATCCGCACCAAACAGTGACTCGTTTTGGGTGCGTCGGCTTTTCAATGTATGCGTGCGGGTTTTCTGTGCCCCAAATGCGACAATTTTGCTTGTTTACATACCCGCCAAGATTAAAATGAGCTTCATCTGAAAAGATGATTTTTTTGGCAAAATCGGCATCTTCTGTAAGTCGATCGCAGGCCCACTTAGCGAAGCGAAAACGCATTGGATGGTCAGTTCGCTTCAACTCCTGAACCAATTGGACTTTGTATGGTGTCATACCAAGGTCTTTAGGCAAAATTCGTCCCAATGATGTCTCCGAAATGTTCAATTGTTGAGAACGACGGTGAATTGATGTTGATGGCGCTGCACGCACACTTTCTGCCACAGCAGCAATATTCTCGGGTGTACGCACTGTTTTTGGCTTTTCACGCTTTGGTTTATCGATGAGGATGCCAGTTTCTTTCACTTTTTCAAGAGATAACGAACATACGGAGCTGACGGTGCTTCTCTTCTTCCAAAATCCGTACGCAATTTTCGCACACATTCTGCAACATTACCATGATTTTCAAAGTAATGTCGCAATATTTCCCAGCGTTGTTCAAGCGTATACACAACCATATTCGTTCAGCGGAAGAATAAAACTAATTATCTGTCAAATCAGACATGAGCTGTTACCATTCACGAAATAAGCACTAGGTGGAAAAAAAAGTTAGATGGCGGACCCGTTACGTTTTGCTGTAATCTATAAATATAGAACTATATTCTGTATTTATTTTTTTTTCAAAATGTTTGGCTCGGTAGTTTCTGAGATAGGGAAATGGTCAAATTTTCTTAAATAACTTTATAACAATTTATATTATAAAAAAAATATATATTTGAGACCCTCACAGCAAGCCCTTTCATTTGATATGTGACGCGGTTTAGTTTGCCAAACTTTTTTTTTTTTAATTTTCTTATTTGCCCCTAAATTAACCCTATATTCAAAATTCATTTATAGTAAATAAATTAATTTTGAATATAGGGTTAATTTCCATCCACATCCGTGTTTGGGTCACAGAAATTCATAAATGTACCAAATTTCAACTTAATCGGTCCATTAGATTCTGAGCAAATTTGGTGTCACAGACGGACCGACAGACACACGAGTGATCCTTTATGAGTTCCGTTTTTTCCTTTTGAGGTATGAAACCCTAAAAGTAACCAATAAAATATATTCTTGCCGAAATAAGAATAGGATTAAAGAAACATCAACTCGGGTCTATTTCCATAAGTCACCCTTAAGGAGGAAGCGTCAGGGTAGCCCGCGAAATTCAAATTTTCTTACGTTTTTTGCAATTTTCAAGTCAGTATTAAGTTGCATGTTAAATAAAGTATGATTTGCGGCCGTAACAAATATGTATGTACAGAATTATATACAATAGAATCATTAATACAACTCCTTAAGTTAGTATAATCCTAAAATGTCAAGATTTCAAGAAATAGTCATTTTAGGATTACCTGGTCTCAAAGAGTTGTATTGATCACTTTAATGATTCTAATTATGTAAATAGATACTTGTTACGGCCGCAAATTATAATTTGATCAACGTACAATATAAAAAACGTAAGAAAATTTGAATTTCGCGGACTACCTTTTATGTCGTTTGTGAATTTCTCTGTCAGATTAGCTAACTCTAACTCTAACTAAAGTTGACTCTCGGTTTTTGCATACAATTTTATATCATCCACATATTACGCCATATACGCGTGACGCTTCAACGTTTTATTCCCGACGTTCCAAATACTTGTCAAAGGATATTTTTACCGAAAAGATATTATGCAGCAGAGTCTTAGGAAAACGTCTGCATAGCATGATATTTTGTTTAACAATAAGTAGTGTCAATGTTTCCAAGGATAGGAAGTTATAGAAAAGTTGATCTGATGAAATTTTTAAGAATTTTTTTAAATTTTTCTTTTTATTACTTACTGGGACTGCTTTTGACCTCGATCACGCCAGATGAAAAGCGATGGATAAAGTTTATGATGGAAAGAGCGTGCTGTTCACTCTTGCTTTGAAGGCAGATGGGTTTTAGGTAGAAGGGAACACAGACGGTGGCAGAGAGTTCCACACTTTGCCTGTGCCCATAGTAAAAGTGAAGGAAAAACGCTGAGTACGACTGGTCGGGTTATCATCCAAGTGCGGATGGTACCGTGCAGTACGTCTGGTAGTCCGGTAGTAAAAGGGCGATGGTGAGATCTGGGCTTCCAGTCTCGTCATAGATAGCGATCGCTTTATGACCGAATTCGGTTGCAAAGTCCTAGTGGGGTACCTAGACGGTCAAAATTGCTAGACAAGCATGATTTTTGGCCGTCTAGGTACCTCACAAGGACGTTGTGACCGAGTTCTGTCATACAACGATAGCTATGTATGTCGAAACTGCAGCCCCAGATCGTGTAGAATCCAATTACGCAAAAAAAACGAAAGGTGTCATGGGGCACCCGGGAACGAAGTTCCTTTCGCTTTTCCCCACTTTTGTTACGTAACAAAAATGGCGTGACGGTCGAAAATGTAACGCTTTTGTCTGTCCAGCTCTCATCACCAACTGTGCAGAGCCTAAAATAATTGCGTAAACCGCTATCCACCTCAAATAGTTAAACATTGGATGATGTACAGTCAACGTCTAGAAGTCCACTTACACCGTAATGACCATTATCGCCTGCGCTATACGGGCTGCCAAAGTTGCCAATGTGTAGTATTGTCAAACGTTCTTATGGAAGAAGGTCCTAAGTACAACTAATATTGCTATGCCATAGTTTTGTGATATTGCTAGTCGACTTCTGACTGTTATAGTACATTTATAATGAATAAGTGAAACCCGCTAGTCATCTCGCAGTAACCCCTCGATGATCGTTGGAACTCGCAAGTAAAACATTAAAGTTCCCGCATTTATAACTAGTAACATTTTACGCAATAATTAAAGTTGTAAATTTACCTAGAACTATTGTTTCACGGTTCTTAATAGTAATAGTAACAAGGCCTTAAATTTTAAAAGCTTTGGAGGGGACGACGTCGTTAAATGGTCGTCTCTCTTAGTTGTGATATTCTACTATACTTAGTAGAACATCACAACTAAGAGAGACGACACATATCAAATATATTTTAAATATTATTGCATACTTACATTTACTTACCGGGGTTGGTCTGTGGATGGGTGACCATCTTTACATACCGAGACTCCTCCGTGCCTCGGAAAGCACGTTAAGCCGTTGGTCCCGGCTGTCATTCGTGGATCTTTGACAGTCGTTCCGGGTCGTCAGAAGCCCGAAAGTCTGACAACCAGTCTTACCAAGGGGTATCGTATTACCCAGTAACTGGGTTGTGGAGGTCAGATAGGCAATCTCTCCATGTAAAATACTGGTATTCAGCTGCATCCGGTTAGACTGCCGGGAAGTCGACCCCAACATAGTTGGGCTAAAGGCTAGGCAGATGATGCATACTTACATTTAAAATATATTTAATATATGTATATTATAATATTATAAATCTGAAATTTTGTATGTTTGGATGTTTGTTACTCAATCACACAAACACGGCTGAACGGATTTGGATGAAAGTTGGCACACAGATAGTAGCCTGGACATGGAACTTATAGGATAGTTATGATTTTTCTTTTTTAAGCGAACATTGTTGATTATTTATTATTTTATATGACGTTAATGGTTTTTATGTAATAAGATTGAATTTTGACAACGGATTAATTTCAATTGCAGTTGTGGTTTTTCTTTTTTAAATGAATTATTATTGAAAATTGTTGATTTATTTTAATTTTATATGACGTGTTTTCTTAATGGTTTTTATGTAATACGATTTGATTATTTGACAACGGATGAATTGAAATTGAAGTTATGATTTTCTTTTTCAAATGAATTATCATTGATCATTGTTTTATGTCATTGTTGGTCTATATAATTAATTAACATTAGTATATTAGTTAGTGGCTTTATTCATTTAATTTCGGATAATGATGGTATTTTTTATTAATCGACTTGTTTTTTTTTTTTTTAATTATCCATTTTTCATGTAACACATTCAGACACAATGTAAATTGTTATCGAATAAATGAAATGAAATGAAATGAAATGAAATTATACTTTTATTGCCGGTAGTACGTTTCAGTGGGATATTTTCAAAAGCTATTCCTAAGCCTCCGCTGTCCGTCTGTCTGCTTGCTGTATCTCATGAACCGGTAGACTGTTGAAATTTTCACAGATTGTGATTTTCTAGTGCCGCTTAATCAGCAAATTATAAAAATAAAATAAAGTTAAAAATTAAAGGAACTGAAGTATTTTTTTTTTAATAATAATTTAGTGTTAAGTGGCGGTGCTTGGGGTAGGTCTATGTTCAGCAATCGACGTCTTTCGGTTGAAACTATGACGGGACGAATTCTTGTGTGAGTCCAACTCGCACTTGACCAGTTTTTTTTATTATTTTGTATGACGGTCCACCTCTGATATTCAACGCTTATAGACATTTGCAGTACGAGAGACATCGCAGATTTGTTGCTATCCCAAAGACAAAGTCGAGTTGCATTATGTGCCTGTATTACACCAGCCACGCCTGCGTGTCTATTCTATAAAAATCTTACCGAGATAACTTTGGCGAAGTGAGTTTGAAGTGAGCTGTCATTCCACCTGCCACATTATTGATAGCTCACTTAAAGCTCACTTTACCTAAGTTAGAGATTGAGATTTTTACGGAATAGATCGGCTGTAACCTTCACACTGGATCACTACAATGCAGTTTGACAGCAATAATATCAAAAGAAAATCTGAAAGTTTTATTGTCATAACATCACAAGCCCTTGTTCAAATCGAACGTTTCAGTCACAACACAAAGCTATCTGCAATTTAACTCTACACACAGATTTACATAATAAAAAGGCGAGGTCTGTTGTTTCAGCATCAACAAAACATTTACTGACGGCCTTTTAACAATTTCCGCTGAGGCAAACAAGAGAAAAATCAGGATATTGTAGACTAGGGCGCTTCAATAAAGCGTGAAAAATTGACGTCTCGGAAAAGCAAGTTATGCGTGGGTATTTTTTATTAAGAGCTGATAAATGCAAAACAGTTCATTTTTTTTTTATTTCAAGGGAAAAAGTCGGCCAAGTGCGTGTCGGACCACGCACAATGAATGGTTCCGTAATTGAGAAGAATTTATCCCAAAAAAAAATTAACATTGTAGTTGAAAAACATGTTCTCCCATACAAATGGAATACGTCACGGTCAATTCTCCAAGTGCAAATTTATGTTTGTGCTTACAATTTTTTTTTTTTTTGGTTTAATGTAAAATTACAAATTAACGATTTTCGAACTTCTTTCTTTACTTGTGCTGTGTAAACTTGCTTCTTGCCAAATTTCATGATGTTAGGTCAACAAATCCCGTTGACCGGTTTTGATTTATTTGTGAGTATCAAAATATGTCGTATAAATGGCCGTATTTTTTATTGCGTTGACTTAGAAGCTTGATGTTTCAAGGGGTCCAAGGGACTGTAGAACTACGTTTTCGATATTAATTTCAACTTGATACCTCCACGCGTTCCTGAGAAATAGGGTCTTGACAGACTAACAGACAGACGGACAACGAAGTGGTTCCGCTTTTCTTTTTTAGGTACGGTGCCTTAAAAATAATCACATTTGACTCGATGTTTTCATCGAGAAATTTTTGTTATAATATAATAAAGAAATCTCGATATTCCCGAGTCATAAAAGCCGTGCGAAGAAGGGGCGGGTCGCTAGTTAGTAAATGGACTCCATGACACCATTTCTTATGTAAGTTTAATATTAATAGTTTATATTAGCTGACACGACAAACGTTGTCCTGTCAAAATTTCAATAATTCATTCAAAATTCCCATAGGAAATGCACTTTCAGTTTTCCCGAATTTTCTCGGTAGCTTTTCAAAGATTTTCTTTCATATAAACCTTGACCTGACAATTACAAACACAACAAAAAAGAATTATCCAATTTTGTGCAGTCGTTCTGAAGTGATTTCATACATTTCGGCGATTAATTTTTATATAATATATAGATTATAATACACATAAACCTTTCGGAATAAATTCTTTAAATAATTGTGAAACCGCTTCAGAATCTGTTGCGTAGTTTAAAAGAGCAAATACGATAGGAATATTTAATTTACAATATGTATTGATATATATTTTGTATGATTGATTTATACGTAGTTACCGCGCCTCTTACTACGCTACGCATAAGCTACGGCGTAGCTCCCACTTTGCTACGAGGCTACAACTCCGTGGCTGATGGCCTCGACGATTTTGGCACGTACTTGGAAGCTTTATTTATGTTACAAATTCAAGCTGATCAATTTGTTTTCATTATTTTTTAGGCCTTTATAAACCCCAATCTTTCATCGCGCTAAATGTTCGGATGTATAAGAAACATTTTGTATTTATGAGTGGTCCTAAACATTGTTCTCAGACTGTCATATAGGTAGGAAAACCATATATTCTGTAGCACGAAAATAAAAGAAAAGAGGATTAATATACCAATATTTTATGTTCACACACTACTCGTGTTCGCAGAGGACGAGTGTTTATGACGGCCGACATACGTTGTTGGGACAACTTACTTATACCAGGTATTTTTCGCAGTCAGCTTATCTAGACCAAAATAAATATTTAGTGTACAGATAACGGGTAGTTTTTGCAAGTAAACATTAATTTGTATTGCCATCTTCCAAAAGGAGGAGGTTATATGTTCAATTTTATGTACGTTTTTAGGGTTCCGTACCAAAATGGTAAAAAGGAATCCGTATGGTGCGACTCAGTCTGTCTGTCTGTCCGTCTGTCACTGCTAGATATCTCAAGAACCACTAATGCTATCAAATTGAAATTTGGAATAGTTTTCGATGACATTTGGCCAACTATTTTGCAAATAAGAAAGAATTTTTTTTTTTTTTTTTGCAACAGGAACCGAAAGGGTGTCTTAAAAATTCAAAGTGGGGCTACTAGGGCATGTGGGGTATCATATAAAACAACGCTGTTTGCACATTCTCAAACATTAGGCCGGTTAGTTTTTGAATTTTGATGAAAAAAAAAAAAAAAAACAAAAATACCGTTAATGTAAATAAGGGAGGGTTTTTGATAGAAGTTTATGTAAAGATTACAGCAAAAATAAAACGATGTCTCAAAAAAGCACAGCTTTTTTTTTGTATATTAGGGTACGGATCCCTCGGTGCGCGAGTCCAACTCGCTCTTGACCGGTTTTTTTTTGTATATGTCCACCGATTTCTCCGTCAATTGTGGGCCGATTTTGAAAATTCTTTTTTTATTAGAAAGGGTGTGCTCTTGAGGTGGTCCTGTTGTCACCAAATCAGAATTTGATGAGGAGTTCCCAAGGAAATCGAGGGAAACCCTCAAATTTTATAGGCACACCTATAAAGATTTGGGAATTTTTTAGTAACTCGTGCATTTGCTCTCGGAAAGTATCATTTGGTGAAGTGGAACTGATCATGAAGACCACATATGCCCATCGGAACTACTCAATAATAAGTATTTCACGGGTTGCGATTAGATTTCTTTAATATGGTTGCAAAGCAATTTATGCTCGTTATAATGCGTAATTATGGTAAGGTGGAGCAGCTCTCCTGATACTTTCCAGGTGAACTCCTCAACAATTAGCATCCCTGGATCGGGAACAGCAATATTTTGTAAAAGGTGATGAGCCATTAGGCTATTGTAACGTAGATAAATTACAAACTGACCCAATAAAAAGTGAAAATTAAAAAAAACTTTTTACTAAAAAGAAACGACCTCAAAAAAAAAATACTATGAATTGAAAAATAACTTTAATTTAGGAAGTCGGTGGTAAAAAACTAAAATACAGATCCAAAGACACGGACTTCCAAAATTAAAGTTTTTTTTTTTTTTATTTTTGAAAATAAAGTTCTTTCATTTTTGGTGTTTTTTTTTTTGGAAGCCGGTTGTTTTTTTTCTTTCTTTTGTAATAATGTATTAATTTTATCGTGATTATTAATTTTATGACTCGTCCCGTATATACCTATTTATGAAGCATTTGGTTCAGAAAATCAAGACGACATTGCCATGAAAACTAAACCGTCATTATCTAATCTACGTTCCGGTTCGCCTGACCCCTTAAAAATGTAAATCATGGGGCGGTTATGGCCTCAAGTCATACGCGGTAAACAAGGGTGTCAGTGAGAAATTATCTCTTTTTACCCGCTCATAAGCTTACTTACTGGTCGCTGGTTGTAATTATTTTGATCACAGGACCAACAACTTCAAAGCCGGGAATTTTGATTCACATCTACAATTTTTGTGGTATTTAATTTTGATACGAAACCTCTGTCCCACGTATACTACCCTTTGAAGCTTTGTAATTAAATTTCAATATCATACGTTGTCCATAAAGGAGCGAAGGTTTTCAGTCGCCACATAACACATGCTGTAGATATTTCAGTACGTTATTGGAACACAAAAAATACATATTAACATTTTAATTAAGCCCAAATACCGGAAAGTTCCAATAACTCTTGTAGGTATATACCTAAAAAAAAACCGGCCAAGTGCGTGTCAGACTATGCATAATGAAAAGTTCCGTAGTTGGGATGAATCCCAAGAACAAACTTAACATTGTAGTTGAAAAACATGTTCTCCCATACATTCCAACTACAAATGTGAGTTTATACGCACAATATTGAGAGATTTACCATGTTGTTTTAAGACCATAGATTTCTTGTTCAAGTTTTCCTGTAATCTATAGGTATTGTACTTTTGGAGATAAGGGTATTGTATTGTCAATTTTCGTTTATTTTCTTAAATAACTTTAAAACGATTTATTTTAAAATGATAAAAAAATATGTTTGAGACCTTCACAGGTTCAGTTTGCAAAACTTCTTTTTCTAATTTTCTTATTTGCCATTAGATTCGGAGCAAATTGGCTGTGCCAGACGGACAGACAGACAGACACACGAGTGATCCTATAAGGGTTTCGTTTTTCCTTTTGAGGTACGAAACCCTAAAAACAGCTTCTTTAAAAAACAGCTTTTTCAGTTCTACCCAGATAGGTTAGAACTAATTAATTGTTCATAACAATTAATTAGTGCTGATAACAACACTACTACTAAAGCGATTGATGACAACGTCCTGAAAATACTCATTTACTATTTGAGCTGTAGGTATGTGGGTTGGCGTTGTCATAGATATTGAATTTTCACCCATTTGAGTTAAATATGGGCCGACATGCTCTTTAACAATTTCTTACACATCTTACACTAGTTAGCGTACCATTTTCTATCAGCACTAACTCCGTGGGACGCTCTGAAGAGATTCCAGCCCAAAACGTAACAGATCCATCGCCGAACGGCACTTTTTCCAAAACAAGCTGGAGTAAAACGTTCCCCTGGTCATCGGTAGTCTCTTCGCCATCATGTGCATACAGCATAAATCTGGATTCGTCAGAAAATATTACTCTTGCCCATTCTTCGTCTCCCCGTTGGGCGTGTTCGCGGGCTTAATGTAATCTTGCTACCTGATGTTCCCTGTCAAGTTTTGGACCATTAGCGGGTCTATGTGGGGTCAAATTAGCTTCATGGAGCCACCGCCTTACAGTTCGCTCGCTTACGTCGTCTCTACGGGTCTCCTGAAGTTGATTTGTTAATTCAATTGCCGTGAGGTGCCGATTTCGAAGCATGGTCGTAACAATAAATCGAACCTCTCGAGCCGTAGTACTTCTCGGTCGCCGGTTCCTGGTCTTCTAATGTTCAGCCTAGTTTCTCTGAAACGTTGGACGATTCGCTGCACTGTAGAAAGTGACATGCCTATGGTTCTTGCTGTACTTCGCTGACTTTTGCCTTCTTCTAACATAGTGACAATACGTGTACATTCTTGGTGTAAGCGACATGATAGTAATTCTATAATGATGGTGAAAGGCGACAATGACTGCCTTTTATCATTTTGATTTGACAGATGCCTTATATCATTTTGAAAACAAAAGTGAGAAAACAATCAAAAGTAAATACTTTTTAGCAAAAAATAAAACCGACTTCCAAATCATAACACTACATAGTGACAAGTAACTTTAGTTTCATATTATTTTTAATTTATTTTTCACTTTGTAATGTTTTGATTCGGAAGTCGGTTTTTTTTTGCTAAATAGTTTTTATTTTTTACTTTTTAGTGGTGGTACCTACCCCACAAAAATTTGAGTACCACTACCTATTATGTAAATAACAGTGATAGGAAGTTATTAAAACATCATCCGCATAGATTAAAACATCATCCACATAAACTAAGTAAGAAAAATACGCATTATTAGAACTAACTCAAAAACTACCCAAGCATAATGAATAAAATTTATAGGGGCCACCCTTTCAACAATCCTTTCCAACAAAAAAAGAATCATCAAAATCAGTGTAAAAACTTTATGAAGTTATCCACGAACACAGGTATTCAAACGATATTAAAATTCTCTGTAATATAATATGAAGTTAGTTTCATGCATGTACCATTATTAATTTGCAAGTTATAGGGATTTTAGTCATCGACCCGTATTATTTGACCGCGAGTGTAGTAAAATAATATCCGAATTACACTGTCAACAAACTATATTACGCTCATATTACGTCCGATAGACGTTGTTAATAGTATTCGAGGTTGTCACTCCCAGGGTACTTCACACGAATTAGCGGTTTGCACAATCCGGGCTGAATTACCACAAGTCGATATCAATCATCATTTACATCATAATTAAGGGTAATAAATAGAAACATTTTCATTAAAAAAATATATATTCAAGCGTCGGTAATACATTATAGAAACCGCTGATGATGGGCATACCTTGCCATCATCATCAGCGGCTTCTAAAAAAATTTATAATCATTTTTGAATTTTTATAATCGATTATATATTTTTTTCTTTTTATTCGAATACACCTACCCATTATGTTAATTGAATATAGAAATGTATAAGTACCATAAAAAGAAACAATTTTATAATCGTTTTAAATTGCTTTATTTTAATAACCCTAATGCTTTTCTTGTAAAAATGTCAAATGACCATAACGTTTTACTTGTTAAAGCTGGACAAGGTGGACATTGAAAGATGTGAGGGTAGCAATCAGGTAGTAATTTAATTACTCAAGTAAAAATAATAACAAAAATTTATATAGTTTCCACAAACGGAGCATTGATCAGCTATCTTGATATCAGAATGGCTGGTCATTTTGAAGTCCCTTTATTTTGTTTCAAAGTTAGGTAGCTATTAATTTACTATAGGTAGTAAATAGTAGCAATTTTTGGTCACCAGCTGTGACGTAACAGATAGCTAGGGCTATTTGCTACGCTACATGATGAGTAGAAAATACAGAGATTAATAATAAACAAGTAAATCTTCAGTCTTCAAGGCCAGGAACCAGGTCTGCAGCACGAGACGCGCGCAGCAGTAAGATGTAGCAGAGCAGGGACGGTGGATCTTCTGCTCAGGACGCTGGGAGTCACGACCGTGCAGCAGGAATCAGCAGGCAGCGGGGCAGAAGAATCCACAGTCCCCATAGATGGCAGCATCTCTTGGCGATGGCCTACGTCACTCCGTTAGAGGGATTGTAGGGATCCTTCTGTTCAAGGGGGACAATAGAGGAGATGGCAGTGACTTAAGCCATGTCACAGGGGGTTTATATTGTAGCGCGGACTTGGTCTGATGACCGGAGTCCATCGGATCATAATACTCGTGAAGACGTCATATGACATTTATTGTAGATAGTGTAGACTGGTTTGAAAGTAAAGATATACTGCTTCGTAGTTGAAAATAGACTCATTTTTAGAAGCAATGACGAGTCCCTTGATGGGAGCCCGTCTTGTTCTAGAAATACAAATACTAAATATTTTAAAGACACGTCAGATTAAATGAGTAACAAACACAGCCAGTGACAATTAACATGAGAACTCGGCTTTAAAACATAGTTTATCTGACAATTGACGTTTGAATTTTGACAATTAAAATATAAAAAATTGAAAATAATGTAATATTTATCAATGAAATGGAGTGATTCCTATTGGGATTGGTGATTAGTATGTAAAATGTAATTATAGAGAAAGTATGAACTCCACCAGCACATTAAACAACTAAAACATGTGGTTTTAAGAATCGAAATACCACACAGCCTGACGCGAACCGATACAGACAACCAGCCATCCAACCAAACGCACATAAAGTTTGGACCGTGCAAAACATAACAGAAATTAAACTTTTTTTCTTCATAAATTCCAGTAAAAACACTGCATTACCATATTCTTGTTTTAACGAAAAATAAATCAAAGCGCTAAAGGTCTTCCCCTTCCCCAAATTCCCCAAATTCGCCTTTAAAAATATACAAAAAAAAAAATGGAAAATTGTTCCGCGTTAACTTGGAACACAATTCATATGACTGTCCGCCCTAATTTGAGCATATCGTGTGCGTAAACACGACAAGTAAGGTTTAAGGCTCCCGCAGACGGTGCGGCGCGAATCTGGTTGAACAATCTTCATGAACTTTTTATAGAAATTTTTCTAATAGAGTCGCGTCGCGTCTGTCTGCGGGAGCCGCCTTTAGACACACAATAGAATTTTATTCGTAGTCCTTTGCTATCATAATATGGCTGACCATTACAAAGGTATGGCTGAGAAGGTAGTCGAATTTCCAAAAAAAACGCCTTTTTAGTCCTCCCCTAGATTATACAAGGAAGTTGTGTACAAAATTTCTCGTTCCTAGTCTTGGGTAGTTTCGGCTGTGCGTTGATATATATATAGTATTATTAAATTAATTATTCCTAAATTATTTATAACCTAAATTAATTGTTTTATAGGGAATTAACAAACTTTTGTAACGATCATCTGTGGTGTTGAGCTGATGTGCACATATTAGGGCTTCAATCTGACACATTTCCTTTTTGTAGTGATGCTCATCGGTATGTGAGGTGGTTAGACCATTGTATTGTCACACAGTCAGCATTAGCAACTATTACTAATGTTTGGGTGCAACATGACGTATACTGGTCTGACCATTTCCCACTCATAGTTGAATGTAATCATTCACAAATTAAATGAAAAGACAGAATCGTATGTGAGTGATGTTAATCCTAACAAACGTATTATATGGGGAGATAGACAACCGGAGCAAATACATAAATATCATGAAATATGCCATTCGGGACTGCGCAACATAGACATTTCCTACAGAGCTAGGGCACTGTTGTGATTTTTCTTGTCAAAATCCAGACCATTATTTAATAATAGATAAATTATATAGGGATCTTATAAATGTATTGTCTAGGGCTGCCACGCTGAGTTATGTTGGAAAGCAACAGCATGGTAAAAATAAACATATAACAGGGTGGAATAAGTATGTTGACAGCGTTCACAGGGAGGCCAGAATTAAGTTTCACACGTGGTTATTAGCGGGAAAACCCACTAGCGGTATTATTTATAACGAAATGTCGGAGACTCGAATGATATTCAAATCAAAATTAAAATGGTGCCAGGATAGGCAATTAAAAATACAATACAAATAAAAATAAAATACAATTAAAAATGGATATTCTTGCCTCCAATCATTCTGCAAAAGATTTTAGTAACTTTTGGAAACATACGAACAAATTAAACACGAAAATTAGTCACCCTGTCAACGTTGATGGTATTCATGATCACAAAATGATTGCTAATTTATTTAAGGAACATTTTAATGTGCAGTCGTCCTTGGGTATTCCGTCCGGTAATGAGAGTGGTAGCGGGGGTAGGACCATTGTGACCAAAAAACTAAACTTATTTTCCGTAAGAAGCGTAACCAATGTCATCAAGAATATGCAAAGGGGTAAATCACCCGGTCATGATGGCCTCAGCATGGAACATTTTAAATATGCTGGTGTACATCTGCCAAGAGTTCTGACAATGCTTTTCAACCTATGTCTGAGTCACTCCTACTTACCAGAATCGTTGATGCGCACTGTAGTGGTACCGATAGTAAAAAATAAGACAGGTGACTCATCCGACAAGACAAACTATCGGCCCATCTCATTAGCGACTATTGCAGCTAAGGTGCTTGACAGTTTGCTAAATAGCATTCTAAAAGAACATGTGGAAACACAAGACGCCCAGTTTGGGTTTAAGGCTAACTCATCCACTGAGACTGCTATTCTAACCTTAAAGTATACTGTCAGGTACTATACTGAGAGAAGGACGAGGAGGTATACGCGTGCTTCCTTGACTTGTCAAAAGCTTTTGACCTTGTCCTGTATGATCTTCTGTGGGATAAGTTGAGGGGTGTGGGTGTGCCGGCGGACACCATCTCCCTCCTCAAGTACTGGTACACAAACCAGAAAAACCAGGTGAGATGGATTGGTACGTTGTCGGATGACTATGGGTTGAAGTGTGGCGTCAGGCACGGGGTGTTGAGCTCGCCACTCCTGTTTAATTTGTACGTCAACCAGCTTATCGAGCGACTCAGCAGCACCCATGTCGGATGCTACATTGACGGTATTTGTCTCAACAATATTAGTTACGTAGATGACATGGTGTTGCTAAGTCCCTCGATCGGCGCTTTGCGAAAACTGTTGAGCATCTGTGAGGCATATGCGGCGGAGCATGGGCTTAAATATAACTCCAAGAAGAGGGAAATTCTCATCTTCAAAGCAGGCAAATATCGGCCAACTCATGTTCCTCCCGTATGCCTTGCAGGAGTTCCGTTAACGCTGGTTGACAAGTTTAAATACCTGGGCCATATTGTAACGGAGGATCTCAGGGACGACGAAGACATTGAGAGGGAGCGCAGGGCGTTGGCGGTGAGAAACAATATGCTTGCCCGCAAGTTCTTTCGATGTACTAATGAAGTGAATGAAGTGTACTATGCAAGTGCACCCAAGGACAACCCCCGGTTGGTACAGCACTATTGTTGTACGTGGAAACAAAACATATTGGGCTATGGGTCTGGGTGGCTAAAGTGGATTGGGTAACTTGAACTATGGAAGAACTAAGTCCCCTGCCTGACCAATGTTATACACGGATAAAATGGCAGAGGGTGACTTGCACACTCAATAATGGGCCCCGGAAACGGCCGCTAGCACATAGTGACGTAGCGACAAGGGGGCAACACTTCCTGAGATGCTTGAGGAGTGGAGAGGTATTCCACGGCTATCAGGACAATCGCGGAAGTACGGTCAAGATCTGGTAGGGACCAGCACCTTACTGGAATACTTCCTTCCTCCGAGCACGTTTGCTCTTGAGAATCTCCACTCAAGCCGGCCAATAAAGGCAAGAAAGAGGTAGGAGCTCTGTTCCTCGTCAGTGTTCACACAAGATTTCTCTCGGGAGATAGGGTCCGTGGGGTCGCTACTGCCCAACAGCTCGCCACATGCTGCCCTGCGGGTTTCTGTATCTCTCTTGGTCTGGCTCCTCATCCTAGACCCGTTCCGGCAAAGTAAACTCTACCTAAAGACAGACCTAAAGTTTGGAGCGCGCAAACCCCACCACGACGTCAACGTAGAGATCCAGCGGTGGGGTTATTATTATTATTATTATTATTTTGTGCAGTGTTGTATAGAATCAATTTTTTTAACTGAACAGACAGCTGTTCTGCTGGGGAGTTTGTTGCGGCACTTCTTCTCCCCAGCTAAAGCACTAGGAAGTGGTGAAGGGCAGGCGTTTTGGGTGAGTGTCTTATGTAATTTATAATAGTTTGAATAAAAGACTTGATTTTGATTCAAGAAACCACCGCATTGATGACTAAATAATTGTATTTATAACTAACCATATTTCCAACAGTTGCACAGCGTTATCAGATAGGCATAACAAAACCTTTTTAATAGAATATTCCGTGACAATTTCTGGTTAGCTACACGTTCCGTTATTTAATATAATTTAACAGAACAACACATACTTAAGTAGGTACATACCTAGCATTGTCTTCCTCAATTCTCCTAACGTATCGTGACCTCCGACGGAGTGCCCTCCTAAATGCGATTACGCGTAAATATTGCTTTTTACGTATTGTTTGTTTGATAAGCCTCTTATTGTATTTATATTTTGTGCGTAATAGCAACATATTTATTTATAGGAAATAATTTTTGTTTATGTGTAAAAATAAAACTAAACAAATATATTCAAACAGAATATGAACGTAGAACGTTCCAGAACACACACATCAAAATGTCCTTAGTAAGTGGTAAGTGCAACCACTGTATTTTCTAAGTTAAAGGACAAATAATTTAAAGACTTTCAAATAAACACTGTACCTACAAGTAACACTAAAATCTAGTATACATTGGCGCCGATTCCCTTCTTCGCAAACTAAACTAAATTAAAGTTCAGTGCATCTTTTTCTTTCTATTTCATTAAGAAAAGGACAGAAGATAAATATTAATTTAGTCCTGTCAAATTAGGCAGCTCCTGACGCAAAGTGACGTATTTTTAGTAGTCAATTTTTTAATCACGTCTAAACTTGTCCATGGAGTACCTTAATTTGACATGACTAACCTAATATTTATCGTCTGTCCTTTTCTTAATGAAATAGAAAGAAAAAGTTGCACTGAACTTAAATTTAGTTTGTGAACAAGGGAATCGACGCCAATGTCTATGGCATCGCTGCATCTGCCAATTTCCTGCATTTATTCTCATCAAAGTGTGGCCACTGAATAGCTTACATTTACAAGATTTGGTTTACTACGTCTTGATTCATACCTTTTTGATATAAGTAAGTAAGTTTTGATTGAACTTAAAAACTTTATTTTACTTTACAAAGTAATTTAATTTCTTTCTAGGTATGTATATTCGCATAGCAACAATGATAAAATGCACGCCCACTGTTCTACTTTCACACACGGAAATAAAAAGTGTAATATACTATGTCCATAAAAAGTTTAAGTATGTGGATTTATTAACAAATTTGACATCACGTTTGCGTGATAAAACCTAGTTAAGTTAGTATGTTCCACACACAGCTGGATTTGAAAGTAGGACAGTACCAACAAGGAAGGGGGGTAGTAAAAAGTGAATTATGAAAAAAGTTTCATATTTACCTACTTTAATGTTAATACTGACTTGTAGATAATCTGGGAGAAGCTGGGAGTTTTCTAAGTCACGGCTTAGAGGTTACTTCTAATGTCCGTTTTCACTAGCACTACACCGAATGAATGCCTAAATAAAAAACATATAAAAAAAAAAAAAACAAAATATCCGCCTGCACAAACACGTAACTGAAAAGAGAAAAGAAGCATTAGGTACCTATAATCTATTGAATTTTCATATCGCAGGCGGGGAGAAGCAAAAGTTACACCATATTTCAGGTTATTAGTTTATAACGTAATGCTTGTTTTTTTTCTCTTTTCAGTTTTGTGTTTGTGCAGGCGGGTTTTTATGTCTTTTTAATATGTTTTTTATTTAAATCTTTTTAGTTTTATTAATATATACCTATATTATATACTTACACAATTTAAGAATGATTGATTGGGCTACGAATTGGGCTACGAATTATCAATTATTGAATTAACCAATTTATTATTCCTAATTAAATTTAAATACATTTTTTTTATAATCCCAGTTTAATTTACTTTATTTTGATACCCTACTCGATAGGTTTCGATAATTATTTTTTATTAACGTTTCACTTTTTCGTGCCAAAAATCCGCCATTTTGTTTTTTTTTTCAAACACCTATCTAAGGACACTTGGGTTTTTAAGACGAATATAACGATACCTTAACTATCGAATTTCATCCAGCCGTTTGGAAGATACGAGGTAATAAAGAAATTTACAAACATACAAAATACGCGCGAAAAACATAACCCTCCCTTGGCAGTCGGGTAATAAAAAAGCGCTTTTATTTATGTCCCTTGCACTTATTGTTCCCTCACTACATTTCGATGAGTTATGCGAACGTATGGAACAGCTGATTTTTTTTTCGTGAATCCTGCTTTAGTTCCATAGTAAAAGTTGTTTGTTATCATGAATACAATCATGTGTTTAAGTATCGGTCATCGTCAACCAATCACCCTATATAAGGAAATTTCTAGCCGACTGGTCGACACTTCACGTGGGCTGACTTGTTCTTTGGCCAAAGAATTAGCATTGCCATTCAACGTGGCAATTCTGTCAGTAATCAGCAATAAAACAGCGATGTATTATATTTGTATTTACTTATAATAAAGTAAGTTAGTTAGTCATTTAATTTAGTACCTTGTGTTTAGCAACTTGTAAAAAAAATCGAAAACTATACTCAAGCAGAAACAAAATACAAAACTAAAAACCTAAAGCAGAACTATATACCTAAATAAAAGCCTCCAGTATTGCAGCCACCTTTGGAATGATTCAGCTAAATTCCTACTTACTGCGCTTGACTCAGTGAAGCGCAGAGCTAAGAGGCTCATTGGTGACGTAAAACTGGTGGGTGCAAATCTTCACAGCTTAGTTCATCGCCGTAAGGTTGCCTGCTTGGACTGTACTTCGGTGAGTGTGCTCAGGAACTCTACGACCTCATCCCACCGGCCCCCTTCTACCATCGAACATCTAGATGCGCTGCATGTTACCATCTATACAAAGCTGTCATTCTAACAATTCACATTAAACTCTTCCAAACATCCTTCATAATGCGCACAGCAAATGAGTGAAACTCACTACCTGCGTCTGTGTTCCCGAACGCATACAACCCGAATCTCTTAAAAGTTAGAGTGAACAGGCTTCTTCTGGGTAAGCTCACACCAACTTAGACTTTGTTTCTGTCACCTCTGACCTAGAGTATAATCAATAATAAAAAACGCATACCTGTCTTGGGATCTATGTGTGCGTGCGCTGGTTTTCTCTCGCCGTTTATAGCCGACCTACTGTACCATTCTGCGGTATTACAATATTATGCAGGTTCTCATTAGTAATTTCTATAACGCAGATTATATCATGTTGTCAAATAATAGAATTCAATACTGAATACCACACACTGAAAGGACGCAGGACCAATACAGGCTTAGAATAGTTGCCTACTGATACCATTATTAATTAATCACGGTTTTGACTAATATTATGATTCATATACCCATTAATTAATGTGATTAGATACTCAGAGGTATTGAGAGGGTGTAGCAGAGTATTTTATACGTACTCTCTACGAGTACATTCAACTCACAGATTACACAATGTGCTTTGACGCATTCAAGCAACGGAGGTAACAGTTATGACTATTGACAGTCATATTCGCAAAAAGAATATTTACGTAGAAAATTATCAGTGTTCATATCCTACCTACTCGTATCCTGACTAATATATTATGATTTTTTTTTTATTGCTGACTGGGCCTGCTCTTGACCTCGATCACGCCTGATGGAAAGCGTTGGATAACGTCTATTACGGAAAGAGCGTGCCCAGAAGATTCTTGTTCACTCTTGCTTTGAAGGCAGACGGGTTATTTGTGGAAGGGAACACAGACGTTGGCAGAGAGTTCCACACTTTGGCTGTGCGCATAATAAATGTGGAAGAAAAACGCGCTAATCTCTACCATCAGTCAGATTTGAATAATTCTTTTTGCATTTGATAGCCCAATTCTTGAGGAAGGTTATAGCTGTTATTTAACATAGCTAGGACCCTTAAGAGCCAAAAAAAAAAGAAAAAAAGTTAGAAATAACGCTTAGCAACGACAAAATAATAGCGCAGGCAGGCGATGTGATGCGACGGGGTTGTTCGGGGGAACAAGAAATTTCACGCGGACGAAGCTGCGGGTAGAAGCTAATAATATTGTTAGAAAGAAAGAAAGAAAGAAAGAAAAATATTTTATTTGGGACACGCACAGGAAATACAAACAGGAAAAAGAGCATAGGAAACTAACAAAATGAACATTTAAAAAACAAAATAAATACCAAATAAAAAAATACCTGTGCGAGGCCAAAAAAGCTCCTATCTCAGCCTAAAGCTGCAATATTTAAACAAAATACCGCAGCGCTGGTATTCTGATAGGGCCCATGTGATGCCACGGACACACCTACGGACATCTACAAATCCATAGGGGAATAAAAAGATAATAAAATACACACAATAGAGTTCTTATAATTTAGAGAAAAAAAAAAAAAAACTAATAACCATAAATAGTGTATTTACTAGTCGAGAGTGACTACTCTCGACGTCAGACGCTCCAACTTCGCTTGTCTATGCTAGAATATTATTATAGGACAGACAGAAATCACATTAAAAAAAAAACACAATGAAGGGTTCCGTAGTTGGGATGAATTTATCCCAAGAACAAACTTAACATTGTAGTTGAAAAACATGCTCTCCCATACGTTCCAACTACAAATGTCCACAGCTAAACGAAAAGGATCCAACCCTCATTACACCTAATGTGGGTTGGATCCTTTTCGTTTAACTATGGACAAATGTAAGTTTGTACGCACAGTATTGAGAGATTCACCATGTTATTTTAAGACCATAGACTTCTTATAGGTTTTCCTGTAATCTATAGCTATAGAATTATTTTATGTATTTTTTTTTCAAAATTTTATGCTCAGTAAGGAGATACAGGGGGAAGTGGTCAATTTTCGTATATTTTTTTTAAATAACTTTAAAACAGTTTATTTTAAAATTATAAAAAAAAAATTGAGACCGTCACAGCTTACTGTACCGTGCAAACTGTACCGTGCGATATATCAAATGAAAGGGCTTACCCTTTCATTTGATATATCGCACGGTACAGTTTGCAAATATATTTCTTTGATTTTCTAATTTGCCCCCAAAATTGACCCTACTCTTTAATGAAAAAAAAACCAAATTCATTAAGTTTACACTACCTCACGTTAGGCAGGTGAAAACTAACGTGTTGATAAAGGGCGAAGAGTTGAATCCTGAAGATAGCACAGTATTCTTGGGCTTAACTTTGGATGCTAAGCTTCAGTGGGGCCCACATATAGATAAATTGTCAAAAAAGCTAAGCTCCGCAGCATACGCTGTTAGGAAAATTCGTAATTTAACCAACATAGAGACAGCCCGTTTAGTGTACTTTAGCTATTTTCATAGTATAATGTCGTACGGTATTCTGTTGTGGGGAAATGCAGCCGACATTCAGACTATCTTTGTTTTGCAGAAAAGAGCTGTTCGATGCATTTATAAATTAAGTCCGAGACAATCTCTCAGAGAGAAATTTAAGGAGATTAATATACTGACTTTGCCTTCTCAGTACATTTTTGAAAATCTTTTATATGCCCATAAAAACATTAAATTGTTTAAAAAATACAGTGATATCCACAATATAAATACTAGAAACAAACACAAATTTGTTGTACCTCCAACAAGGCTCAAGAAAATAGGTGGGTCATTCAGGTGTCAATGTATACGCTTTTATAATAAACTTCCAAGCCACGTTCAAGATCTGAGTCTTAATAAATTCAAATCATTCATTAAACGCAAGTTGTGTCAGAAAGCTTTTTATACCGTTAAAGATTATATTGAGGACAAAAAGGCTTGGGATTGAACTGCTCCAATTTTATTTTATATTATTTTTATTTTTGCATACTGAATGTTGACATTAATATTTACTTTGTAAGTATTATATTATTTTACTTTATTGTGAATGTGAAGACTATGTAGGTCATTGCTTTTTTTTTTGTTTGTTTTATTTTTTCTCTCAGTTATTTTTAATCATGGTCTGGCAGTTTGAGTAATCTATGCGGCCTACCCCAATGTCCTTTCTTTGGTATTGTTCGTCGAATCGTTGAGCTAGTTGAGCTGCGCGATTACTGACAAATGCGTGCACTGACTGGACAGGTCCTCTCAATCTGTGTGGTTCTTTCCTCAAAAGACCATTTCAGACACCAATCTACATGGTCTTCACATGAAGTGACCAAGATTATGTCTGGACTTTATAAGAGACTGTGACCTCTGAGTTTGTTTCGGCCTTTCTTCTCAGAGTAGTCAGATAGGAAACGCCGACCTCATCTAGTTTAAAAAAAAAATATTGACTTGTAAAAGTGTTTGTACAAACCTACTTACAGAAATAAAAATCATTTATCATTTATCATTTATCATTACCCCATATTCAAAATTCATTAATTTACATAACACGTCCGTGTTTGGGTCACAGAAATACATACGTGTACCAAATATCAACTTAATCGGTCCATTAGATTCGGAGCAAATTGGCTTTGACAGACGGACAGACAGACACATGAGTGATCTTATAAGGGTTCAGTTTTTTTCCATCTGAGGTACGGAACCCTAAAAAAATGATTTTTTATCAACCTAAAAACTAATTACATGAATGTTATAATAATAATTATCAAACTAGCAAAATTACCATCAGACGAACAAAATCATCACCAATTAAATCAAAAAGAGAATAATGAGATACAGAGATACCAGATTTAATAGATTACACCGAACGGCCGACGACAGATAGCGCTTCCGCACGCAACGCAGTCCAAACGTAAAAGGGGTGACCGCGCCCCCCGCGTCTCTGGGCCGGGTAGTAGTATCCAACAATGTTATAATTGTGAAAGTGAGTTTGTTTGTTACGCTTTCACACTAAAACGGCTGAACGGATTTGGATGAAATTGAACATAGGATACTTTTTATCCAGGTAGCACGTTCCCGTGGAATAATTTCCGACCTCCACGCGAGAGAAGTGCGTGAGGAGCAAAAGATATTCTGCGACAAATGAGTCATCGAGAATCAATCGATGACTCATCGAGAAATCATTGTTTGGTACTCGAGAAATAAATAAAGCGGGTGTGTAACTTACAACTGGATTCAGCGTCACTGACCCGAGCGCAGCGATAGAGCGCAAACTGCGCTTAAAGAAGTTTTCATTTGTGCGTTACTGTCACTAACGTCATGTTGAGTGTCACTGTCGTTGCGTTCTACGCCATTTGCAAAGATTGTTGAAAGATTAGTTATTGAATAATACCTATGTAGAACTAAAGTATATGTAAATACTAGTTGAGACATGCATAGTCAACGCGAGACATTATTTAAGACTGATAAAACGTTTCCTGTTCCGTTCCGTTTTTAAAATGGAACGGGGGAAGAGCTCTTGCCTAAAGCTAGAACAACAGCTTAGCAACTTAATTGGATGGTAATTTGATTTGATTTTTTTTTTTTTTTTGATGAGTTGGCTTTGATTGGATTGATGTTGATATGACACAGTTTGAAGTGGTACCTTCACACAAGGGAAAAGCCCGGCTTACCCTAATAAAAAATAATGAGATATCACGTATCAAGTAGTGAATACTAAATCTTAGGCACGCCACTGGACACAGTAGGTAGTGTTAGCTTAGACGCAGGATAAAGTATTCAGAAATGTGCTTCTGTTTTAGAACAAAGCGTCGAACACCGACTTCGTTATAACCGAATGCAACTAAGGAATGTTTAATCTATTTGCAGTGCATTGTCGACAAGGTTTCCGAATAAGACACCGCTACGAGAGATGCAAGTTTAGATTGTACTTGGGTTTGGTAAGACCTCGAAGTTGAATGCACTTTGTGGGGTCTATGAATAAAAAAAATATAAAAAAACAATTTCTAATCCGATTTTATATTGTAATAGAGCAAAAACAAAACGACAAAGAAGTCTGAAGTGACGGAAGGAGCTGTTTCGTTGAAAATAGTAAAATAAATAAATAACTGTGTTACTTTCTACGCAGACTGTCTGCTTTTTCACTGCAAGCTAAGTAACGTAGTTTGAATAAGGTGTTTGACTTGTAATCCATATACATATGTAACATCTCCATAGATTAATCAGCATGAGAGCTTCGATGCACGCCGAACTGCAGAATGACGCGTTTTTTGGAAATCAACCTATAAAATAATCGCCGATATTTGTTGGTTGGCCATTGAAAATTAGCGCAGTGCAGTGGGTCCCTCATAGCATCATGCTGAGTAAAGCCTACTTGTCTCAGTCAAGACGTGCAGCTGACGACTTTTTCTGTTCTGATCTCGTGATTATAGATCTATTTTTTTATATTTCTACACATATTCGAGTAAATATTTGTATGCACTTTTTTTGTGACAAATAAACCTGTTTTTATTTTTATTTTTTTATTTCATCAGCTGATCTTTAACACTTTATCACCCATCGGATTATAACCTCGATCGTTGCCATTAGTTTTTCATTTTACCTCGGTTACGTGTTAGGGATTAAGCGTCCGTTGTTACAAAGGAGCTTATTTCGTTCGGAGCTGATAGCACGTCAGAACTATACGATTTATCGTGTGACGTGGGTATTCCGCTCTTGCGTGAGCTTTTGAAGGGTTAAGAAGTAAATAATGAAGGTCTATTTGACAGTGTACTTTTTAAAACAAATAATTTTGTAAGGAGGATTTGTGATGTGGGTTTTTAAAAATGAATTCGTTAGGTCATTCACTTGGTATCCTACGTATACGTACAACTGAAACTCGCCAACATCGCGAGCAAGATTCAAGAAGTAATTGTCAAGTTTCCAGAGGCAACGCAAAAATCGAGCCGTTTCTCAAAAGATCATCGTTACTTTAATCAGTTAGATAAGAAAAGGAAAATAAAGAAAGGAAATAAATTTATTTGACCCAGGTATTAGCCATTTTTAGGGTTCCGTAGTCAACAACGAACCCTTATAGTTTCGCCATGTCCGTCTGTCTGTCTACCTGTCCGCGGCTCAAAGAATCTTAGTACTAGAAAACTGTAATGTGGCATAATAAATCACGCCGACAAAGTAGTAATTTAAAATCAATTAATCCAATCAGTAGTATATATAACGAAGATAAAAGGAAAACTATGACAGCTAAGTGCCCGTTTTTTGATCCGTAATTAACTCAACCAATGGTTAAACATTGTAACTGATGGTTGAAAGGCTAAACATGAATGAGTTATGTCATTAGTTACTATTTTTTAATAGGAATGAGTTAACATGAATACATTTATGTTTAGCCTTTCACATTTGACCAAATTTCAACCATTAGTTTTTATTTTTAACCATTGGTTGAGTTACCTACGGCTCAAAAAACTGGACCTTAGTAAGCTTTACAAGTTAACGAGTAATAGTCGACCAACTTACATTTGCAGTTGGAATGTATGGAAGAACATGTTTTTCAAATACAATGTTAAGTTTGTTTTTTTTATAAATTCATCGCAACTACGGAACCCTTCATTGTGCGTGGTCAGTAAAATAAATTATAACTTTACCAACCAACCAATCAACTCAAATTACTTCATTTGAGGCACAGAACCAAACAATTCATGAAAGTTCCTTCTCTCTAAAATAATAAATTGAATTGCTTCAACAACAATAATCTGAAAATATCGTTAGCAGATAACATTGTAAGCAAGTTGTTAGAGTGAAGATATTCTCAGCTGGCGGAGGTAATTATATTTAAAACACTATATTGTTTTATGTCCAATAACAAAACAAAATTACGGAATAAACGCTGACTCAGACAACAGCTTTTGGTTGTGGTGCAAGTAGCAAGAACAAAGTTGTTTTAGTACCACTTCTTTTTCTTTGATTAATCTGCGAGTTTCAGCTGGGCTTGCCGCGGTCTTATCGTCAATGGGTGACCAGTGATCATTTGTTTTGTATGCTGGTCTATTAAGGGCAGTCTGGTCTAGCCCAACTGCTTTCGAAGGCACATGCTGAGCAGTTTCTTTATGTTTTTTGGCTTGAATCTCACTCTCAAGTGACCGCCAACGTTTTATACCCATTTTGCAAAAGATTACAGTCACCTCCAGACGAAAATCTACTGGCGATAAGCGGTCTAATTGAAGGCTTTTGTATTTAGCAACCCTTTTGTAAAGTACCCATGCCTTGGTCATCGTGAGATCCAAATAACCACGATGCTGTCAAGGAGATCAACGCCACCTATATAGCGATTGTACTCTCCGACGACATTGGGTCGCCTTATGTTCACATACCTTGAGTTCTGTTTATCCCATCTTCCAACATCAGTTTCAGGTTTTTGCCCAGCAAAAGTGGAAGCCAGATTGACGATTTTGTTATCCTTCCATGCAACATTTGAAACATCGATCCCGTTGACATCGTCTTTGTATTTTTCTAAAGAGCCTCTTTCTTTTTTCGTCATTAGCTTTTCACAGCTTACAATCCGGTATACTATTTCTTCTTATAGTACCGAGACTGAGAATGCCTTTTTTGACCAGATATTCCATCAGACCAAGAGAAGTAAAATAGTTGTCGAAATAAAGTTTGAAGTTTTGATGCCTTGGAATCATGCGCCCAAACCTCATAAAGACGTTAGATGAGGCGCCTAAATCTGGCTCTTCTTATAAGGCCATATTTTCTTTGCCTGATTCGATTTCTGTTTTATAGGCAAAGCCAGAAACTCCACTCAACACGAAGACCGTATAGGCCCACTTTTGTGATTTGTTAGGATTATAACTCTTCAACGTATATTAATTCGTGCTTTAGTAGTTTAACACATTTGCTCGTCCACACAAAGGCGCTCTTCCATTGGGACTTTACTATATGCCTCATTCAAGGAATCCACGACTGGTCGTATTTTGTGAATTTGATCATGATCGGGATTGCTCCTAGGAAAATCTCTGCTATTGTCGTTGAAATGTAAAGTTTTAAGAATTTTTAACAATAAAAAAACAAAATAAAACGTGAAAAGTATTAAAAAAATAACGTTACACAACAAAGTTCAAACACTTACTTACCTCTCCAATTTATCAAGATAATACACAAGACACAAACAGAACTTTTTTTATTATTATTTTAAATCAGTCAACCGCCACTTCTCGTAAACACCGACTGTCGAAACACAAATCTCAATTTATAACAAGTAGCGCCATCTAGTTGTATTTTTTGGTACTAGTTCGTAAGTACGGAGTGCAGACTACGATTAACATTTACAGTGCGCAATCCGTTAAGAAATCAATTCTATTAAATTTCGAGGCGTTTGTACGGTATGTTATCTACAGTGTACACTATGATATAGTAGAGTTTGTAGTAATAAATATCTGTCTTCTAAATCATCGATATATTGGCCCGGCGCAGGCGGGTCACCATGGCCGGCCGGCAAGATTATGACGAGATAAGATCGAACGATGCGAGCTCGAAAATTTGTGCAAATTCTCGGATAGGTTAAACTATTTTTGACCATTCCCAAAGAATTAGGAGTTACTTTTTCGACTAATACGATATAATATAAAATCGAACATAGTCGTGGTCATCCTTTAGTATGTAAGTACCTAAAAACTTCTTGTCATCTGACGCAACTTGTCGTGAAGTAGCGGATGTATCCAAAATGCTTTGCAACGCCTACGCCTACAAACGTACAAAAGCAGAAGAAGTTGTCGCCGGTTCAACCTAGGCATTCGCCTAGTTTGTTTTATTTCTACAAAAACGTGCTTACCCCAGCACGACAGCGAGATCAAACTGATCCGCCAAGTTCGAGCGCGGTAGACTAACGATCGACCGCATCGTCAACGGGATGTCACGTTTGGTTCGAATAACCTCCTTTCTCGTTGACGTCCCGTTGACGTGGCGGTGGACAAAAAGTGTATCTCTAGTTACGTGCTCAGAACGAGAATGTGTTCTGTTCTGTACGCTAATTCTTCAAAGTGTCCTAGTTACTGATCCTAAAAGTCACTATGCAGACAGGACTGAAAAAACCTCAGAAAGGGGAATAAATGAATACCGAATGTGTCAAAGCTATCTAATACCCCCACATCAGTGACCAGACAAAGACCAAAATTGCAATTACATCGTCCTCATTCCATAATTAAGCACTGGCCACACTCCACAGTCACTTTTAGGCCAGTTACGTACAGCATGTTTCAATTTCGCTTCAAGTAAATGTATTAGGCGCCACGACTTTGTAAAGGTGGGTACATAAGAGCGGACAACTAACGAGGGGCCATCTGCATATCGAGCGGGGAACCCAAACCCAATTGACGACTCCGTTCGCTCGGTCGATTACATGCAGGGTTGCTCGGCGAAATATATTACTATTGTGGTGGTTGTATTTTTATTGTTGTTCGGAGTATTGGAAGATTTTATTAGTCATCCTTTAGCATATTGGGTAAGGAGGAAGCATATTATAACTTATTGGTCATATGCTGGTTGTATTTTAATGTTAACTTACATTTTATTTAAATTAAGCGTTTGATTCTTTTAAAACCAAACCCTGAGCTTTTGGATCCAATGTTTAGCTTCCACTTATAAGGACGACAATGTCCAGTGCAGTCCAATGTTAACTTCATCTAAATCCGTGCATCTGTTTCCGGGACCTCTCAGTTAATAATTCTGTCACATGAGTATGCGGTTTCCATATTCATAAGATGGAATTATTGCGACCATCTATACCATCAAATGGCATAATATCCTGCCAATTACAAACGTTGGTTAACCCTGTCACCCACATATCGTCTGTGTGCACACATTAGGTTACTTTAAAACTTTGGTCCGAACAACTGCTGAGCATATGACAATTGAGTTACTCGCAACACTGATTTCTATTAGATTGCGTAATTTTCATATGAAAATAGTGGACTTGGGAGGTAACTTTGAAATGTAAATATCTAGAGGGGGTTAGAAAATCTAATATTTGATTTTGAACTAAAGACATGTGCCTGTAACGATCTTATGCGGAGCAAAGGCGTCTTCTTCTCCCTACGCCAAAGGAACTAGCATTCGACACCATCACATTTTCTCAGTGAGGGTTTTCATTCCAATTATATTTGGAATCCAAAACCTCATTATAGTATTTGAACTCAGGTTTCTTCACGATTATAATAATATCATAGGGTGCCTACCTATCGGTGGAACTTCGTGGAGCATTTTCGACGTTTGGCTCCCAGACTGGAGCGGGCCGGGGCTGCCTTGAAGCGGCTCTTGCCCAATCTAGGGTGTCCAAACGCCTCCTGCCGGAGGCTCTACGCGGGGTTCGTGCGGTCCATGGCCCTTTACGGGGCACCAGTGTAGGCGCGTTCCTTGGGGTGGCGACCAGCCCGCCGGCGCCAGTTGAACGCGTCCCAAAGGGTCATGGCCATCCGGCTAGTTCGGGGATACCACACGGTCTCCGGTGAGGCGGCGAGCCTCCTTGCCGGATTGCCGCCGTGGGATCTGGAAGCAAAAGTCCTCGCATACACATGGGAGTGGTGCGAGGAGGCAAAACGCCGGGGCGTAACTCCGCTGCCGCGAGAAATCCATGGCACAGCGGACAGAGCTCCGGCGGGATCTCATGGCAACATGGAGAGTTCGACTGTCGCAACCCAGTGCTGGGCACGCCACAATTGCGGCGATAAGTCCCCTCTTTGAGGAATGGTTGGAGAGGCCTCACGGCATCCTCACCTTCCGCCTGACGCAGGTCCTCACCGGACACGGTTGCTTCGAGAGGTTCCTGTTCCGGATAAGGCGGGAGGAAACACCCGGGTGTTACCATTGTGTGGATCGCCCAGAGGACACTGTGGAGCATACGGTGGAGGTCTGCCCGTCCTGGGCAGAGTACCGCCGCGTCCTCGCGGCGGCTATTGGCGGCGGCAATCTCTCGCGTCCGGCCCTGGTACAGGACATGGTACGGAGCGAGAGTGCATGGGAAGCCGTCACCTCCTTCTGCGAAGCAGTAATGCTCGCGAAGGAGGAGGCTGAACGCGTGAGGGAGAAGCAATCTTTGCGCCCTCACGCCCCTAGTCGCCGCAGGAGACGCCCTGGGCGTCGGGAATCGATAGCCGATTCCCGACCACCGTAGGCGTGGGCTTGCGGATGGCGAGCAATGGGTAGCTCGCCGTCCGGTAAGGACCAGGCCCGGGTCGACGGCGCGTTGTGTTCCACGCGCGCCTCAAAGAGATGTCAGCACTAGCTGAAGGGGTCCGCTAGGGCCGATGCCCGCTAGGGTTGCGGGTTGTTCGAAAGAGTTACCGTGGCCCTGGCACAGGCAACTGAAGGTACACGGGTGGGTTTTAGTCAGTAGAAGTCTGACTCGCCCTCCCACTCCACCCAGAGCGGGAGAAGTTATTTGATGATTTCCCATCCACAAAAAAAAAAAGGTGCCTACCTCTGCCTCGTCATCAGGGCGACGCGACGGTACAAAAATCGCCATCTATCTGGATGGACGCATAGAGCTGGCGTGGGATTTTGTGCGGTGTTCCAAAGGGACCAGTGTTAGGGCCGCTCTTCATCGGGTACGATTTGGAAATGGCACGTTGAAAAATCTGACCTATTTATGTAGTTGGTATAAGTTTTTTTTGCATGGCGACTTGCTCACATTTTTTCACTCATGTGCCTTTTTTTCTAAACAGAATATCTAGGCAGGTACTCTTATATGTACTTATAGTACTCTTATATGTATGACATATCTTAAATTCCAAACTAATACTAATCTCGAGTGTGCTGATACTCGTGTTTCAATCGACCACTGACCAGAAAAAAAAATGAATATTTAATCTATTCAGTCTGTTGCACAATTTGTTTGTGAAACTTTTGGACGTGCAAGGTGTTGGTGTAATCAGTAATTAGATAGTTTTTGTTGTAGTTCAGACTGCGAACGGCGTCAAACAATTACCTGCCTTTTAATATATATATTTTTTTGTAATTTGTTTTTTTAGTCGTTATTCCCGTTTATAACCTTTTTATCATTGATCATTTTATTCACTGCCAGAAAATACCAGAAGTAAGTGCCTATATTTAATGACAACATTCTAAGACTGTTATATTTTTTTTCCAAATACGCATTTTTATACACCCACGAGACGGCAGTTCAAGGCAAAGCGAGACAATCTAGATAATTAGGTACATTACATTTTACTCACATGAATTAATTGGCACTCACGCTAATGTATGGGCGTTTTCATTTTCTTTTCATTTGGGTGCTGGTGAAGAAATGATACAAGAATTGTTGGTTTAAATCTGTATAAGGTTTAACAAAAATATCTTGGTGGAATATGATAAATAGAAGAAAGGGTTTCAATAAGAATTTGTAAGTACGTATGGACTCCATTAATGTGACAGTAGTGACAATAATTGTAATTTAACTGAAATCATTTTGCAACACGCTTTCGAGAATATCCGCGACAATTAATTTTCTTTAAAATGCATTGAAGTCCAGGCATCCGTCTATGTACCTATTCTACAGAATTTCTAAAAACATTTCCGAAAAAATCACCATCAAGCAAACTAAATTACATAGGAGTCTCGCAGTCTCCAAATTAACGATCACACTAAGTTCATTCGGTACCCATACAACACACCACACCGCCATGATCCTTAAATAGCAAATACTGTAGATTAGTGCGACATAAGATAGGTGAAGTTAGTCTGTAATTAGTCGGTTACAATGATAGCGGTGGATTGTGCTTTGTATCTGAAGTTTCAGTTTAGTTACAGACTAGTCGTAACGGAATTTGGATTTGGTCGAATAATGTCTGAGTAGTTAGAGACAGATTTGAGAACTTATTGGGGACTTGCTCTGCTGTTTTAGGATGTCTGTAGATAGTAAAACTGATACTTAATACTAAGAACTAAAGACAATAATAATAATACCCGATGTCTGAAAGGCTAATGAACACAAATATTAATTAAACTGATAAATTCAAATGAAGTGATTTGATTGGCTATTGTTGTTTTAGTCAACCCTCATCCACTTAGCCTTTTCCCAACTAACTTGAGACCGGCTTCCAATCTAACCAGATGCAGCTGAATGTTACATGGAGCAACTACCTATCTAATCTCCACAACCCAGTTTCTGGGAAACCCCTTGGTAAGACTGGTTGTCAGATTTTCGGGTTTCTGACGAGCCGTAACGACTGTCAAAGATCCACGAATGACAGCCGGGTCCAACGGCTTAAAAAGTGCTTTCCAAGGCACGGAGGGGCCTGGGTGCGTAAAGATGATCACCCATCCACGGAACAACTGCGGCAAGCGTAGCTTAACCTAATCAATCGAGCTGTGCGGCTGTTATTACTCAGCCACAAGCCCCCACAGCGTTTTATTCAACCAATCACACATATTACCATGAGTTTGACATGAGTTTAACAGTTTTGATTGTGTGATATTGTTGAGGATTTAAGTCGATCTAATATTGTTTTTAAGAAAAAGAAAGATACTGTAATCATAAATGTGTCAAACGATTGAGTAAACAATGTTCGTATTATCCAATAAAACTAAATTACACAACATTGCGCCATTGAAATAACAGCACAGCTTATTCGATCGTCTACACCAGTCTTAAGAAATAACAATTTGTTACCTCGCAAACAACACGGCTTTAAAACGAAACAGCGTATCCGGGTGACATGGAAATCTCTTCGAAATATAATTACGTTCACCAACACAATCAACACGACCGACACGACCGTTGTTTAGAACCAACCGCCGTTGTAAAGGAAGAGAATAATGAGAGACGAAAATTAATAAATGGGATTACAAAAGATCTTATTACGCCCATTTCCCGCGGTACCGCCTCTGTGGAGCAATAATTAGTAAAAGAAATGGCGGGGAAGAACTAAGGAACTTAAGGCATCGGCGCGAGGAATTTATCTAACAAAGCAAAACGGCTGCGGAGCGCCGCATTCGCTCGGAAATCTATTTGAACTTTTTGTAGAAATTTCACAATGGATTCGGACAATTAAAATTATCTGATACTCGTAGTTGTGTTTTTACGGTGGAGAAAACGGTTTTCGTCGTTTTCCTAAAAGGAAATGCAGTCGTTAGGTATTTGTTGCTTTTGTTTTTATACGACTTGATTTTAACGTAGGTAAAGTAGAGTTGATTGCCCTGTTCGTGGGTCTAATAGTCACATAGCCAACGCGACTGCTGAACGGAGGTAGGTACTATGTAGGTTTTGTTATTGTTGTAAATAACTCTTTATTTATTATACTTCGATGGTCCTAGTTTATCATTTGTGACTTCGAGGTATGGCTACATTAAGCTATATTTGAATGGGCACGCCCTGTATGCCTGGAGGCTTTTATTTCGGTATAAAGTTCTGTTTACGTTTTTAGTTTTGTATTTTTATTTCTGCTTGAGAATAGTTTTCGTTTTTTTTTTGTTGGTACACTGGCGTTTGCTAGCTTACTTATGGCAAATAATTTAATTTAATGTTTTGTGTTGCGTAATGTACCCAAGTTATTTTGCGTACTAGAATAAAATATATTTTTTAAACTGAATATAGGCAGTGCTGCAGGGGTATTTGGAAAGAAGAAGAGGCCTTCTTCTTCGCAGTTAAAGCACTAGGAAGTGGTAAATGACAGGCGTTTTGGGGTCTATCTTATGTAATTTGGACGTTCGAAAAGTGCTGATTCTCAGCCTTGTTCGATTTTTTGATTTTGGTACTGGGCAAAGAGGCTAGTTTATCCTTTCGAGGTGAGTTACTCAACATATTTACCATTTACCTGACCTCGTACTTACTACCAACGTGTCCAGCTTTGGTATTTGACTTCGGTATGGTATGGAGGATGTTCCACTCGATGACATATAATTGGACTGCAGGGCTTCCTGCAACGAATTCTTGTATGATACATAAGATTACTCAAACTCCTCGTAGAAATCATTGTTAAAATGTTGTATCTTTTGTTTCCTTCATGTTTGCCTTGCTAGTGATTGATTTATGAAATCTGCCCATAATTACTCCAAATTATTAGTTATTTAGGTGTTTTCTTATAGTTTTTCTCCGCTCTCCTCAAGATATCCAATATCTTTTTTTGAAAAGCCAGAAGCATCTCCATTTGACTGTATGTACATCCGATAGGCTCGCGGGACTTAAATAAACTGTCTACCCTTTCGTGGAATTGAATTTACCTGACGTTAAATTTTGCTCACGTTAAGCAAAGATTTTGTGTCTACAAGCTATTTCAAGCAAGATAAGTAAACAAAATATGTTTAATGAGCTTTCAGTATACATAAGTAGTCTCATTTGTATGGAATCACTGAATATCGAACATGCAACATGCATATTGCATGCTGCATAGCTAGTTTAGTCGGTTTTAAAGCACACACAAAAAATTTATTGAATTAGTATTATCATGCTAAACCAGCTTTGTTAATGCAAATTTTATATTTGTTCGCTTACCATAGTTGCAATTTGCTTAATGACTTCAATGCCCACAAAGTCAAAAATATACGTAAGTTAGCAGGCAAAACTTCACACAAAGTGATGGAGTATAGATATCTAATGACCATTTTACACCATTCTACATGGTCTTCAAATGTTCTGACCAAGATTATACTGTGACCTCAGAGTTTGTTTTGGCTTTTCTTCTTAAAGTAGTCAGATAGGAAACGCTAACCTCATTTAGTTTTTTTTTTTTTTTGTGTTGTGCAAAGCAAGTGTTTGTGCAAACCTACTTACAGAAACAAAATCATTTATCATTTAATGACGATAAAAAAAAAGTACCTTTCTTAACTCATAATTTCAAGTAACTACAGCTGATTACTGCATCAACGGCCGCAATTTGACCCTGCATACTAATACATATTCCAGATCGCTACCCTTCAGCAATTAAAAATCATAAATGAGAATAGTAGGACAAAATACGCAATAGAATCGACCCCTAGATTAGAAACAAAGAGAAAAAGATGAAGACAGAAAATTTTGGTCTGATAACATCAAAATGATTGCGGGTGCACTGCGGCACAGAATAAGTCAAACAAGACTAGACTGGAAAGAGCTAGAGAAGGCCTTCGTGTCACAAGTACACGCCGACGACCAATAAGTAATATTCTTAAATAATGAATTATATATAGTACAAACATATTTATATTCTAAAAAAATGTTTATATTGTAAGATTATGTTGGCAATAAAGGCTTAATAATGGAGGAGCTCGTGGTTAAATAATAAAAGCCGCACGGGTCGATCCATCAGGTTAAGCTACGCTGGCCGGGGTTGGTCCGTAGATGGGTCTTTACATACCGAGAGTCCTACTTGCCACGGAAAGTACGTTAAGCCATTGGTCCCGGCTGTCATTCGTGGATCTTTGACAGTCGTTACGGGTCGTCAGAAGCCCGAAAGTCTGACAGCTACTCTTCTTACCAGAGGGTATCGTATTACCCAATAACTGGGTTGTGGAGGTCAGATGGGCAGTCGCTCTATGTAAAATGGAGTATTTAGCTGATGATTTAGATGGAACAGCCAAATGGAGGTATTTAGCTGCATCCGGTTAGAATGGCAGCCGACCTTTGGGTCGGCTTCCAGTATAACCCTGAAAACCGACTGAAAGCCGCCACCAACGTAGTTTTGAAAACAAATTAATCGAAGTTGAGTTAAAATTTTCTGCACCCTAATTGCGTAACACACTATCAATCGGAATCGGTTTAATTTTGACAGTTCAAATAATTATTTGCGTTATTTACGTTGTCGAGCAGACTTTCGAACATATGAAGCAATGGATTAGCAATATCATTCAAAATGATTCAGATTCCAATTGACAGTATGCCACGCAATTAGGGTGAGGTTTTCTCAATCTAGTTTACTTAATTTCATGTCCTTGCACTTCATAAATGACTAGTTTTTCGTGAAATTTCTTATTTTAATATAAATATATCCTGTGACACTCCTCAATTCTCTAGCTTCCCATTAGTGTAAGAATTTTCGGAATCGAATCAGTAGTTCCTTAGATTACCCTACATACGAACTCACAAATTTTACCTCCTTACAATGTTACTGTACTTTGATAATGCGAGTAGATGACGGTTATAATATTTTAATTAATCATAAATTCTATAATCAAAGTGTAATGTTTAAGCAAGGCTTCATACTCGTATAAAGCAAAGTGGGGCCGTTAATGGATTATTAATTAGCGTAATGGACCTCATGTATCCGGATGGAAAGACACACATTGAAATACATATAAAGCCTTGTCTCCACTACGGCACAAATTAATGTCACATTGATGACACTTCTTGTCAGTTGTTTGAATTGATACCGAGTGTTGTGCCGGTACAAATGTACCGTAGGGTGTCAACATCGAATGTGTCAGGCAGGTGTCCTGTGATTATTTCTTTGTATGTCTTTTGGGCACTTTTCTTGTTGACAGCGATGCGGAAGAATTTTTTGACGCCCTATATTTGCTTCCGTCTTTTTTATAGATACATGTACATATTATTTTTATAATTGTAAGACTTAGCTTATAAATTAGGAGCTCGTGCTAAGTAATGCAGGCCGTATGGGTCGAGCGAAGCTTAACCTACACTTGCCGAGGTCGACCCGTGGATCGGTGACCATCCATTACCTACCAAGACCTGTGACTATGAAAGCACGTTAAGCCGTTGTCCCAGCTGTCATTTGCAATCATAGTTGATTATAACAGCATTAACATGCATCTTGAGGTTCACTCAAAGTGAACAAGTAAGGTAACTTTTGTAGACGTGTCGTACGTGGAATACACGATGAAGCAAATGTGGCCCGAAACGTAGGTTTAACTCACAATAATATTCATCTTGCTTGCTTGTCATAAGATTAACAGTTAATCTTATGAATTTTGACAAGAAAAGTTAACAGCTGCACGGGTCGATCGAAGGTTAAGCTACGCTTGCAGCGGTCGGTTCGTGGATGGATGACCATCCATTACATATCGAGACCACTTCGTGCTTCAAATAACACGTTAAACCATTGCTCCCGGCTGCTATTCGTAGATATTTGACTGTCGTTACGGGTCGTCAAAAGCCCGAAAGTCTGACCACTAGTCTTACCAAGGGGTATTGAATTACCCAGTAACTGGTTTGTGGAAGTCAGATAGGCTGTCGCTCCATGTAAAATACCGGTATTCAGCTGCATCCAGTTAGACTGGAAGCCGGCCTCAACATACCCAGTTGGGAATATGCTATTCAGATGATAATTTTAGCTTATAAATTACGTCGTAATATCGTACGTAATATCTTGTTTGAAAATAAATTTTATTTATTTAATAAGCAGTTAAAATTGATATTATACCAATGTTAACTACATACATACATATGAACCAATTGAAAAAATAACTGTATATAATATACAGATATTTTTATAATTGGTTTTCACATTTATCTTAAACCATTGTTTTTGACGCTTGTAATACTGATCTTCCTATTAGCGTGACTAATGCAAACACGTTCATCCCTCCTCCTTAATTCATACGTCAATGTAACGTGCTACCAGGAACTGTAATAACATCTCATTTGGTAGAACGGCAGACGTAAATTAGTAGCTCGCTGACTGCAAAAATTACAACCGCTGTCATAATAAATCCCTGTGCTTTGAGTTTTTCGCGGTGGATATTATGGCGAAAATAAAGTATATCCACAGATTAATACAGGTGGGACACTCCGCAAAATCATTTAAATAAAAAGCAAATATTGCTACGACACAATAAAGTGCAATTTAGGTTACACAACTCTTATTACCCACAGATATATTCACCTACAAGTTGCCTCTCTTTCTAACGCGTAACCTTCTGACTGCGGCAGTCCTACTGAATTGGCCCAATGAGATAGGCCCGCCACGTACTTGTAGCTTTATACCTAAACGACGGAGTGTCCCATCTGTATTAATCTGTGGTATATCTAGGAATATGCATACCTGCATATTTTATTTAACTATTTAGTCTCGGATACATGGACCAGCGGGGTAATTACGTAACACACTTACAGTAGCAATGGCTTTCATTTTGACAATTAAACAACAGTCATTGCGTTATTTACGTTGTTGAGCAGGCAGGCAGCTTCGAACATGAAGTAAGCATTGGATTAAATATCCTTCAAAATCATTCAGATTGTGATTGATAGTAGATTACATCATTAAGGTGCAGGCGTAATAAATGCAACAATTAATAATTAATATGTGCTGTCATAAAGACCAAACACTGACATGAAAACTTTGTAGTGAAAATGTAAAGCAATAAAAATCACAACACTGTGTAAAGTGTATATCAACTCGTTTTTGGACAAAAGGACCAGCCGGTCTATTCTGTAAAATTCTCATCGTAAATCTTAGGTGAAGTGTGCTTAAAGTGAGCTGCCATTCCACCTAATTGTCACTATTGACAGTTCACTTCACCTAAGTGACTTCACGGTGAGTATTTTGACGGAGTAGATCGGCAGGTGTAATAAGAACCAATAAATCATGTAGGTAAGCTGTATTAAAGACTAAGCTCTGACGTTAAGGTTGCATTAGTCGGCGGCTGGAACTCGATAGTATAGTATTTATTTATTAATAGAAATAGACGACAATTTACAACGAAAACTAGCGCGTAAAATTTCATGAACAGACTATAGCTATGGCATATAGATAGGGTATATTTCGCGCCTTTAATCAAAAACCGAAATAACTCAAAATTTCAATTTTATGGGAAAACACATTAAAAGTTTGACATTGTCTACCTTAATGGTTTCAATTTATCACAAAAAATAAAGAAATCTCTGTCATTTTCATCGTTATCGAGTCGGCTGTTGGACTGAACGATTCTCCATGCGAAATTAATTCAGTTTATAGTAAAAACTCGAAATATGTAATTTTTGAGTTATTTCGGTTTTTGATTAATGTTGCGATTTATTCAAAATAAAATTATTTGAATTCCTGAATAAATTCTCTATGTCTGTACGGGAACAATTCATTTTTATACTATACTACGGGAGCTATTTATTTACACCCAATGATACGTTACAATTACTGTTGAAATATGGAAGTTTCGACGCTCATAACTTCCAAACCAATATCTTTTTTCCGATTCTGCTTCCATAAAGGACTAGATAATGACCATAAAAAATTATATAATTTTTACTTTTGAAAGTGACGAGTAATATTCATACCGCATCTGTATGAAATAAATACCGACCAGCGTAACTTTAATACGATATATTCAAGAGGAATATTTTTGAAGTAGGTACTAACTTCTATATTAATAATTAGACTGAAGAGTTTGTTTTTTTGTTTGTTTGAACGCGCTAATCTCTGGAACTGCCAGTCGGATTTGAAAAAATATTTTTTGCATTTGATAGTCCAATTCTTGAGAAAGGTTATAGGCTATTTAACATTACGCTAGGACCCTTAGGAGCCGAGCAAAAAGAAAAAAAAAAGCCAGAAATAACGCTACGCAAAAACGAAAACGAAGTAATAGCACAGGCAGGTGATGCGATGCGACGCCGACGGCGGGTTGGGGGAGCAAGAAATATCACGCGGACGAACTTGCGGGCAGAAGCTTGTGAAAATATAAAACAATAAAAATCTTTATGTAAACGTAAACTCATATTATGTGGTGCTTGAAACTGTATGTCAGTGCAGCCCACGGTCGGTTGGTGGCGCTGAACGAACGTCAGACAGGAAAGTAACGCAACTGAAGACCGCACACTGTAAGTAATGAAAGATTTACACTGACAGCTTGCTATAGGGGTTACAAAGTAAAAATATTGTAGTGCATGTGATGGGTATTTTAGAGTTTAAGGTATTGCATGGTTTGTTTATGAAGATTGTATTTTTCTTTAGTGTAACTAATAACATAACATTTATTTGAGAACATTTATTTGAGGAGGTCGTGGCTAAGTAATAAAAGCCGTATGGGTCCATGGATGGGTGATCATCTTTTCATACGTTGGTCCCGGCTGTCATTCGTGGATCTTTGACACTCGTTACGGGTCGTCAGAAGCCCGAAAGTCTGACAACCGGTCTTACCAAGGGGTATAGTATTACCCAGTAACTGGGTTGTAAAGGTCACATAGGCAATCGCTCCATGTAAAATACTGGTATTCAGCTGCATCCGATTAGACTGGAAGCCGACCCCCACATAGTTGGGAAAAGGCTAGGCAGATTTAATAACATAACATTTATTTATTTAAATCAAAATTATAACACCTTTACAGACTCATGCAAAGGAATGCTATAAGTTACATGTCTACACAAAATAACGTAAAATAAACTGTAACCAAAACGACAAACTATGATAGCGCACACCTAGATAAAGTGTGGCACAACTCAAAGTAATCCAAAATCGTGTTATTGCGATTATCGAAATCTGCGTCCAAAACTATATTAGCTACAAAGACACATGTGCACAAATCCGCATTAATAAAATACAACAGCATACAACAATATTTAAAATCGGTCAAATAGAAATAGAAAAACGCTTTACGAATAAAGCGTTTTTGGCTGTTCCTGAAAAATAGGTATTTGGAATTGTGCCACCATTTATCTAGGTGTGCGATATATTGATATGACAATTATATATACGATAACGTTTTTAATTCCAGACCTTATTCAATTAATTTTTAAAGTCTGTACAACTCTACTATGTATCTCAGCTTTAAAGTTCATTCTTATATGATATTGCAATGCAAATCAGTTACTTCTCACTACTTTCTTAATGACTTCTTCACGGCTAGAGATGCTTTATGCATTCCACCAGCTTTTTAAGCTTTTTAGACAAGTCTTTCACAGTTCAAGAAGTTCGATTATGGAATGCCTTGCCCGCGTCGATAAGGCGTGTTCAATCTTTGTCCACTTTTAAAATTCTGGTAAAAAAAAAACACTTCCTTTCTCCTTAAGGCGAAGATTTCTTAAAAACGGTCAAAAAATGTATCTTTTTTTTAAAGTAGTGTATCTCTTAAACCGTAAATAATTTTGCCAAAAAACAAAAATATGATATCTACTTTTAAGTCTTTTTTGCATACAGTGATGGAACTCGAAACATAATTAAACATACTTAAATACACCAAAAAAATCTTTAAACACACCTCTTAATTATATTTAAAAGCAGTTTATCCCTTCATTAACAATTATGTATATTATAATTAAAAGTATACCATAAAATTTCTAATGCCAAACTGCATCCAGTGATGGATCATTTATTATTAAATAGTTCATATCTAATTTAATACGATTTTATATGCATTTTTACGACATACGCTTGCTCATTTCCTTGCCGCCCGCACCGCGCCAGTGTTCTTCGGAAGGTTAGTGAGGACGGACCTGTGACGCTTTTTTCCGCAATGGAATTTTTACTTTGTGTACCACCAAAATAAAAATGGGAAATAAAGTTTGGGGTTTGACCGTTTGAGCTTCGTGCAAGCGGTACAGATATGACCATGGCCGGCCTAAGATTTCAGATTATAGACTAAAGGCAGATAGACCGCGCCGAACAATAAAGTGAGGCACGTTTGTTGTTGTGTCTGTGAAAGCCATAGAGTATATATTACAGTAGTATAGAGGACGCATATTGCACAAATCGCTTAGTACGCATCGTAGGCAAATGAGCTATAGATACTTATATTGATGATTGTATGACAGATAGGGATGTATCAATTACGTGCCGATTGGCAACGAGCTATCGATAAGTTACGTAAATAAATATCTTTGTTAGGTATGTACTTTTTATGTTCAATACTAGCGTTAAAATTCCGAAAAAAACCATTTGAAATTATCGCGAAAAAACAAATTGTCGTTTTTTTCAATGAAAGATTCGAAAGTTTCAAGAAGATTCGCCAGTATGTATTTCATGTCTTTTTCCAATATTTCCGTAAAAAACCGAAAATTATGAAAGAAACGGGTATATACATATATGGTTGTTTTTTTCACATACGTTCTTAGTATATTAATTACTCCACTCCGCTTAGCTCCGTTCCGCTTAGCTCCATTCCGCTTAGCTCCATTCCGCTTAGCTCCGTTCCGCTCCGCTCTGCTTAGCTCCGCTCCGCTTAGCTCCGCTCAGCTCAGCTCCACTTAGCATAACTTCACTCCGCCTTGCTTCGCTCCGCTTTGCTCGGCTTAGCTCCGTTCCGCTCCGCTTAGTTCCGTTCTGCTTAGCTCCGCTCCGCTTAGCTCCGGTCTGCTCTACTTAGCTCCGCTCCACTTAGCTCCGCTCTACTTACACTGTTTACACTGACGCGAAGTGGAGATTTCGTGCCCTAACTAATATACTAAGTACGTATTTGAAAAAAAACAACGAAATATTCCCCGTTTCTTTCATATTTTTCGGTTTTTTTTAATATTGGAAATTTTCTACAACATACAATTTTTACAAAAAAATGTTCTGAACCATTGCTCTGAAATATGCTACTGGCTATATACTTGTGCGTGCGTCGCGCGTCATGGCTCTGTGGCAGTCAGCCCTGCAAAATAGAATATTAGTGATCGCTTCGCTCATAACTACGATGAGGGGGTGCGCGGGGCATTCTCAGCGGTAACGCCCATTTGAGCAAGGTCAACGGCATAATACTAAGCCTTAAACATCATCATTACATATAGTTCCTTGCTCTAGATTCATGTTTATTATTGTATTTATACAATAATAAACATGAAACTAAGTATATTATTTATTCTATAAGTAAATGGTACACCATTGACTACCTGCTCCTTCTCCCCTTAATCCTTCCAAAGGTTGTCTTTAAAAGATCGCTTTTAGCGATAAGACCGTCCATTGTGTCACCTTATGTAAAATTACTACATTACATATCTGTAATTTTTATGGTGCACAATTGCATATAGTAAAAAAGTAACAAATAAGTTTGCACATAATAAATAAGTTTGTTCTACCAATACACTTCACTGATGTATTGTCACAAACTCGACTTCTGAGCGTGGGACAGTTAACAGCTGCGTTAAACTTTCTACCGAACAGAAGCACGGCGTTTCCAATAGTTTCTGCCTAACCTCGTCGCGCAATGGTCATTTTTAAGTGTGTGTCTAAAAAAGAATGGTGGCAACAATGTCATTTCGTAAACATACATGACATAAAATCACGCCTTCTTCCCATAGGGGTATGCAAAAATTACAGAACGCCACCTGCTACGATTCTTACATACTATTGTACTTTGGCTTCGTTTACGTTCATACATCTGGTCATATACGCACGCCGGTAGCGAGTACTACGCAACTGGCCTTATTGAAGAACATCACCAATAAGGTCTCAATATATCCAACGCAGATATAAGTGTGATTTATAGTTATACAGAATAATAGCTACTGTTGGGATAACCAAACGTGTCACCGGCCCATATTGTTACCTCGTAAAGTGTAGAATCCGTGAGCTACCGTCCAACTGGACGTCGTCCAGGGCCGTATATTAGACTAACAGAACATCCTAGCAGCCTGAACATACCAACATACATAATATACAGACGAGACTTGTACATTGCAGTACAACAATATTACGCCAGATATGTGAAATAAAATTTAATTGGGGTCGAGCCTATTCTCATTAGAAAGAAAGAAGAAAGAAAAAATGTTTATTCTGCACAAACAAAACGCACATTACACACATGCGAAGCATTCAAAGGAAGCATTCTTGGTCCACTTTTGTTCATAATTTATATTAATGACCTCCCAAAAACCATAAACCATGACATGATATTATTTGCAGATGACAGTACAGTTATTTTCACTGACGAGGATCAAGATAAATATGAAATTAATGTAAATAATTCCCTTGAATCCATCATAAATTGGTTAAATGTCAACAATCTTAAAATTAACTTACAAAAAACATGTTTCATTTCCTTTGCTAATATAAATAAAAAACCAAGGAACCTAAACATACAATACAAAGGTGAAACTGTAAAAGAAGTAACGACCATCAAATTTCTTGGAATACACATTGACTCTACACTTAACTGGAAAGTACAGGTTGACCAGGTTTGCAAAAAACTCAATCAGTTTTCGTATGCCCTCTACATGTTAAGAAAAGTTACAAATGAGAGTACTTTACTAACCGTTTACCATGCATTTGTAGGCTCCGTACTAAAATATGGTATCCTATTCTGGGGGAATTCACCAAACAGAGAGAGTGCTCTAAAAGCACAAAAAAAGTGCATCAGAAGCATATGCGGACTTAGACAGACTGATTCATGTAGACCAGTTTTCAAAAGGTTGAAAATCTTAACCCTACCTTCATTATACATATTTGAAGCAGCAATGATGATAAAACGCGATATAGATGAGTACGAAACGTTGAGAAGTGCGAGATACAAAACTGAGCTTAAAGGTATTAAATGTAGAACAGTCAAATTTAAATCGAGTGTATTTGGTATTGGAGTTAAAATCTATAACAAACTCCCAAACTGTATCAAGAATATTTCATCATTAAATGTTTTTAAATCAAAGCTAAAAGAATTTCTCATATGTAAAACATATTATTCAATTAATGAATTTCTAAATGACCGAATTATCGACTAAAATTGTTTTGACTTATTTAATGTAATTATATATTATGACCGAAATAATTAAGTCTAATATTGAATGTAGTATGAGGTTGACTATTACTTGACATGTTAAACTTATTTTTATTTTATTTTTACTTATTTTTATTATTAATGTAAATCGCATGACCGAAATAAGTATATTAATGAATGTTTGATAAAGTTGACAAATAATTGACTTGTTAAACCAATTTTTTATTTTATCTTATTCTAATATTTTTTTACTCATTAAAACGTAAATTGTGTGTCCCTAAGAATTATGTAGTAATAATAATATTGACATACATATAAATATTGTACACCCCATGGGTATGTTACAGTGGTACAATAACGTTAATTATAAGATCTGTATTTTCACCTGTAGCAAACAATAAATAAATGAATTATGAATTATTATGAATCAAAAGATCTTAGAATAAAAACTAAAGCAAAAAACCTCGTATTCAAGCAGTGCTTGATGTCAGGACCAGCCAGGGACCAAAGACAAAGCTCAAAGTAATAGTGTTTCGTGGAAAAACTACATTTCCTCTATGGTGCGCACTATGTAGTCTCTGGTCGCGCCACTGGCAAATGTCATGACAACAAACCAAACTTACAATCAAAACAATAACTAAAAGCCGAATTGCAGAGACGAAAAATTACTACTTTTATGACATATAATGAACAAGATAAACTGTTCGTCGCATCTGTGCAAGAATCGGTCGTTGCTCAGCAAAATGCCGTGACGTCGGACGAACCTATCGTCACCGGCGCTGATTTTCAGCAACTACCTCGAATGGCGCAATGACGTCCTCCTGTGTGACCTAATTACAGGGCACAAATACAGGCTCTGGCTGCTATGAGCTTTGCATGTTAAAAGTTGATTGCCACATAGGATCAGCAAACAGTTTTCCGTAAAAAAGGTATTGGAAAAATCCTTATTAAAAAAAATTAAGAACAATTTTATTTTAAGTTTTCATAGATATTGTTCCACCAGAGTCGCGTCGCGCCTGTCTGCGGGAGCCTTTAATCACAAAATAAACATAACGTAACGCTTATTTTCTCCAAAGGTTTTTAGACTTATTTATACAAATGAATACTTTAATATCAGCACGTTTTCATAAAATCGTTATAAAACTCACAGGTACTTATTGTTTTTATTAGAATTTAGGTAGTTTTTCTTGCTAATTAATTACATTTAGCACTGAATACACGAAAATTATCTACGTCCATATTTTGTAGGTACTAATAATAAAAGGAGCCTAAGTAAACATTTTCCTTTTGATTCAACACTGAAGGGCCCTCTCACTAAATATTACTTAGCGTTTCTATTAAATGAGTTCCGTTAATTATTCTCAAAGATTTACCGCCAGCTCATGAGGGCTTTGTACTAAATGTAATTAGTTGAAATATCACGACTTCGCAGTCTAGGCTTTTGAATTTTGGTTCTAGATGGCGGGAGGTTTAAAACAAATGAAAATCGCCATCTTCTGATAATTCTATGCGGTCAGACATACAAACTCTTTTTGTTTATTAATTTATTTGCAAAATATAAATAATTAAAATTAAAACCTAACCTAACTAAAACTATTGAAAAACTAAAATATGTCGTCGAAAATTTCCATGGTAGGTGGGTAGACCTTTAGAGTATAACAAAGTTTGTCGATACTCTTGCGCCAGCCCATCTTCCTGGTACAGCGTGCTGTGCTGGCGCTGCTGCTGCGGCTGCGGAAAACCTCAAGCGGCGGAAGTATAATAACCTTATCGGTAACTATATTTTCTAGCCGTTTGGAGTTGAAACCCTCGGGCCGTGGGGTCCGAGTGCTCATGGTTTGTTCAACGAAATCTCCAAACGGCTGGTTGACACTTTCCGTGACCCAAGGGCTGACTTTTACCTTGGCAAGAGGCTAAGGATTGCCATAGAACGTGGCAATGCCGCCAGTCTCTTGATTACATTACAAGTAGACAGGGACCGAAGAATTTTTTTCGGTGCCATATTTTAGTTTTTTTTTAAATTTCGGAAAGCACGTTAAGCCGTTGGTACCGGCTGTCATTCGAGGATCTTTGACAGTCGTTACGGGTCGTCAGAAGCCCGAAACTCTGACAACCAGTCTTACCAAGGGGTATCGTATTACCCAGTAACTGGGTTGTGGAGGTCAGATAGGCTGTCGCTCCATGTAAAATACTGGTATTTAGCTGCATCCGGTTAGACTGGAAGCCGACCCTAACATAGTTGGGAAAAGGCTAGGCTAGATGATGATGATTTTAGTTTTTTTAATAGTTTTAGTTAGGACATAAAAATAGTTCATATTATTATGTGAATGGGCAAAGTAATACCAAATATATATACCACAAATATCTAGATATATGTAGACCCTGGTAATCATCATATATTTTTTACAAATTATGTTGTACCCTTTACCTTAATGTAAGGTCAAAGTTGCTTTACTTCAGATCTAAGCTACTTACCAATCATTAAACATCAATAATAAAAATATTTTATGAAAAAAATCATCTATCAATTTGCCTAGCCTTTTTAACCGACTTCCAAAAGGAGGAGGTTCTCAATTCGTCTGTATTTTTTTTTGTTTTTTTTTTGTATGGTTGTTACGCGATTACTCAAAGACGGATTTGGAAAATTCTTTTTTGGTTGAAAGGGTATACCTCCGAGGTGGTCCCATATAAATTTTATTAACTTTGCTTGGGGAGTTTTTGAGTTAGCTTCAATAATGCGTATAATTCCCACTTATTTTATATGGATGATGTGATGATGTTTTAATAACTTCCTATCACTGTTATTTACATGGCTATATCTACAATTATTGTGCTCAATTATGTATTCGAATTTGTGTGGGGTAGGTTCCACAACTAAAAAGTGAAAAATAAAAACTTTTTAGCAAAAAATAAAACCGACTTCTAAAACAAAACACTACAAAGTGAAAAATAACTTTAATTTCGGAAGTCGGTGGCAAAAAACGAATATACAAAACGAAAGACACCGACTTCCGAAATTAAAGTTATTTTTCACTTTGTAGTGTTTTGTTTTAGAAGTCGGTTTTATTTTTTGCTAAAAAGTTTTTTCCCAACTATGTTACCCCTTGGTTAAGACTGGTTGTCAGACTTAATGGCTTCTGACGACCCGTACCGACTGTCAAATATCCACGAATGACAGCCGGGACCAACGGCTTAACGTGCTTTCCGAGGCATGGAGGAGTCTCTGTATGTAAGGATAGTCACCCATCCACGGACCAAACCCGGCAAGCGTAGCTTAACCTGATGAATCGATCCGTGCGGCTGTTATTACTTAGCCACGAGCTTCTAAAAAAAATCACCTATATACAATCTAAAACGACGGCCACCGCTCCCTCACTGTATTTCACATTATCTGCGAAACAGGCGACAAGACATTAGTGTTTTATAGGGCCGATGAAACTGCGTAATCTTCTTAAATAACTTGCTTCACGCCAAGAGGAAAGACCCCTGTATTTCTTCAAAATTACTACTTTAATAAGGTCAAGTTATTCTGGTATTGTTAGGCTGCAGCCTCGGGGCCAGATAGGCAGTCCATTAAATTCTTATCTCATTATTATGATTAGCGGTCGCCAAAGACTGGCCGCGTTCCGTTTCGCAACGAAATTGCTTTTTAATTTTTGAAGCCATAACTGTACTGGGAATATAGTTTTCGTGGTTGGTTTATTAGTTATTTAAGACTCGATCGTGATTAGAAGTTTTTACCCGACTGTGCGACGCAAAGGAGGGCGATGTGTTTAGCAGCCTATAATGTATGTATGTTTGTTCCTTTATGGCGCTCTAGAAACCAAACGCTGTGGCATAGGGGTTTAGTGGGTAGAGAATGAGACTCAAGTGTCACTTAGAACAGAGTTTAATTATAGGTTAAGCCACAAGTTACAGAAGAGGGTCGTAGATTCTAGTTGTAAGGTTCTTTGCTGTGGTGTTATAAAAAGCGGAAGGGTACTGCCCTGGCGCTGCGGTGGCTCGGCGTGTTCGGCCTTAGTCGCCGGTTAGAGAGCCGCGACAGGCGCGTAGTTGCCGGGTAGAGAGCCGCGTCTGGCGCGTAGTGTGCCAGGTAGAGGGTCGCTTCTGGCGCGTAGGCTGCTGTAGAGGTTATGGGCCGGTAGTCTAGCCAAAGGTTGTCTAGCCGGAGCGGTAACTGAATCCGAAGCGGTGATATAGGTAATAACCGTAGCGGTGGTTGTATCCGTAGTAGCGAAGTATCCGAAGCTGTGAAGTATCCGAAACTGTGAACCCTGGAAACACGCAAGGGTGCGTCCGTGAGCTCAGAGGAAGATCCGGTAAGCCTCTGTGATGTGCGTAGTTTCCTAACCAGACGAGTCCGTAACCCCAAGACAAGGAAATGGGTCATCGGAGAGAAAATCATCATCACAGTGGTTTACAAAATCATTATTTAGAATGAACACAAGATAAAACACAGTTACAGTAATATACAGATTCTCCTAAGGACACTGACTAACTACCCAATTTCGGGGAGCTATCAGGCTTCAGTGTTTATGGCGGAAAAAGGAGTGAGTCCCCCCGTCCAGTCTTATTATAGCCTCTGAGTTTCTAGCAAGTACTATAGGGAGGTGAAAGTAGTAATCTTACAGATTAAATATAAAAATCCTACAGATAATTAATATCTAGCTTTAGTTGAATAATTCGTTATGCTACAACGCGTATACCAATTTTGATGATTCTCAAGTCAATCGATTTGTACTAAACTTGTGAGTGTCAGCAAAGACATGATAGTCATCAAAATTCAATCACCACAACCAGACGCCATATTGTGAAAAAGAAAAAAAATTAAGTCGACCAACAAAGTATGTCAAATGAAGTATTGTTGAATAGGTCTTTGGAAATCATCTTTAGGTTTCTTTATTCATGTTTCATTTTGAACGACCATGTAGGATCTATAATGATTTAAATTTGGTTAGCAACCACTCTTACTTAAATTTTCAAAACTTCTAATAAAGTTGTGATAAAGTTCTTACATACTTTTCGTATAATAGGTGTTATTAACGTGAGAACCAATTCTTAAATTTGAGTGATAAACCCAGAATGATGCTGCTTTAAAAGATAATTTTATCAACCTTGTTACTAATACAGTAAGTAAAATAATCCTAAATAAAAGTGTAAAATAAAAAAGTAAATTAAAAAAACCAAAAATCCCGACTGCGACAAAAGTGACCTTAAAAAAATGGAAACAAGATGACCTATTAGATACTGTCTCATGCAATCGGAGGCAATGTCTTTATTGTTAAACTTAAGACGACGCCTCTGACTGCTTGAGATTGCTTGGAGACAGAAATTGGTCATCTTGTTTCCATCTCTTTTAAAATTCACTTTTTTGCAGTCGGGATTTTTTTTAAATTTACTTTTTGAATACATGAATGCTACAGTGTTTCACGAAGCGTGACATACCGACGCTATTCTTAAAGTACCAAGTAGTCGAGAGAATACTTATTTATAAGAACCCCAGACTTAGGTAGGTACGCCCTTGTACTAACAAGATGACAGCAAGCTTGAACTAAGCAAGCAACGTGTTTGTGTTATGATTGCAATATTCTGTACACAGACTACTAAACAAAGAGCTACATGTGCTACGTACGCACTGTAGAATTACCGTTCTACAATATGTTTTGCAATTTTTTTGCAACAATATTCCTTCAATTCTGAGTTGCATTCAAGCTTATAATTGTGCTGAATTTACACTATTGATTTTTATGACTTTTAATTTTTTTGTGATAGATCTTTAATTTGTTTTAGGGCAATACTGAATTTCCCACTAGACTAGACAGTCAAAATTATTTGAGTTTTTTCATATCATATAAGCAAGCTCAATAGTCCAATTCGTTCTATTAAATTAATTTTCCATGTGTTATAATGGTTTGAAGGTTGTCGTATCAATACAATATGTGATAATCATATAATATGTGATAATGGTATGTATTCCTCGTTTGTATTTATTCTGTTGGAATCCATCTTGTATTTTATCATTATCATCGTTTTTTCTCTGCTGAAAAGAAGTGTTTTACTTACGTCGTGGTTATCACAATCGTAATAGTTTTTAACGACCAGGAGCTAGATTCATCCTGGAACTGAGGAGATTTACTCGTACATACATATCCTCAGTTCTTTTACTCATTTTAGAATCTGATGTGTGACCTGGTACTTATCCAATACTTTTATTTAGGAAAGTATCAGGCCAGATTTTTGGCACCATCCCACTGGTCCATCAGATGTGTGATAGCAACATAATCTACTAGGTAATTTAAATAGTTCTCCATATAAGTACTTTCAAACAAATAAAAGCACAAAGCGCTAATATTAGCTAGATTTTGTTTTGTGTAGATTATTTTGCGGTCAAGTCACTATATTTATTAAAGAAATAAAGAAATGTAATATTGATATGATTACTATAGTTGCAAAACTTCCGAAAAATTCTGAATAATTCCGGAATACTTCTGGGAAAGTTTCTTTAAATCAGAATTATTCAAAATGAATTTAATTAAGATTTTTATTTTTTTTGCTGAAAAATCATTTTTGCATCGATCGTCGATCGCCGCCGCCGCTGCACCTGTGTGCGCCGGCCGCTGCCGCCGCGCCGGCCGCGCACGCCCGACTGGCGACTGCCACGAGTCGTGCGTGCAGGCGATGGCGGTGTGGGGTGCGGTAAGAGGGGAGATGCTCCCCGGAGAAGTTTTCCCCCCCGCGAGAAACATTCGTACCCCGCAATCGAATGTTTCCGCCGAATATTTCGCCCGAATAATTCACTGGGAATAAACGTTGAAACATTCCCAAACGTTGAATACTTCCGAAATATTCGACGGGAATGATTCGGAATTTTTCCCGCCAGCATCTATAATGATTACTATAATATGTTGTTAGCTAACTAACAAGGTATAAAAAGACAAAGTGGTTGCATAGCTCCTCCCATAGATAGGTAGGTACTGAATTAACCGACTTGGTTGACATACGATTTCACAACTTTTTACGGCAGAAAAACTGCGTTTCGAGAATTGCGCATTTTTTGTACATGTTATGTTTTTGATAGGATCTCATTTTTTTGTAGGTAGTCTTCCTTTTTTTTTTTCTTTTCGGGTATTACGTCTTGTGCCTCAGCTGCGGGCTTTCTCAAAGTCCACTCCCTATCTCTGTGGGCTCTTCACAGAGGCTTTGATGTATTGATTTTTGACAAGTCTGGACGGTAAAGTTTGTAAGTCTAGCTATGGATTTTTATCATTATTGCGGCATCGTGGAAGTTTTTCAAAGTACTTATTACCTATTTCATTCAATTTCAATGAAGTCTAATTGAGAACTGTAAAAATAACTTTGTAATTACTAGTGATCGGATAATCGGGCGCTAATATACCTAAACTTCTTCCGACGAAAGAATAATATGGACATTCCTTTCTGAATAAATAAGTAATCCTGAGTTCCCCGGAATGAACAATTTTTTTAATACAACTATAACAAATTTAATGAAATTATAGCAGTGGTTATTTTTATTTAGTATCTTTATTTTATCCAAAACATATGGAATAATAATAAAAATGATAATGTGCACAATGTGGTCAAGTAGTGGAAATAGATTTATCTATCTAACAGTTTAGTGATCGAAGCGACTATTTTATTACCGAATATATACAATGTTGATACGTACATATGTATTTAGTAGACATTTATACTAAATGTTAGTGTCTCTGGTTTTTGATTCTGTTGTGATCTCAGGTAGGTACAGTAACGTTGTAATCTCACAGTAACGTCAGGATTGAGGAGCCAAATGAAATGCGTTTATTTACTAAATTCACTCAGTTTTACTACGTATTTTGTTTGTCCATATGCTTTCGAACCAACTACTAAATATTTTTGGAGTGGAATATAAATTGACCAATTACTTGAGGAGCTCGTGGCTAAGTAATAACAGCCGCACGGGTGGATCCTTCAGGTTAAGTTACGCTTGCCGGGGTTGGTCCGTAGGTGGGTAACCATATTTACTGAGACTCCTCCGTACCTCGGAAAGCACGTTAAACTGTTGGTCGCGGCTGTCATTCGTGGATCTTTGGCAGTCGTTACGGGTCGTCAGAAGCCCGAAAGTCTGACAACCAGTCTTACCAAAAGGTATCGTATTACCCAATAACTGGGTTGTGGAGGTTAGATAGGTAGTCGCTCCATGTAAAATACTGGTACTCAGCTGCATGCAGTTAGACTGGAAGCCGACCCCAACATAGGAAAAGGCTAGGCATATTGATTACTTTCATGGAAATTCACGCTCTTATGTTTAGATTGAGGAGCCACATTAAAAGTATTGTATATTTTTGAATATTAACAGTACTGGACTCAGACTTTTAGTAGGCACTATACACAATTGCTATTAAATGATACAAAATTTTCAAAAATATTAATTAAATACTTTACGTATTCCAGGTGGCTCCTTAATTCAGACGTTTAGATTGAGGAGCCATTTTTACATTGATATAACTTTGCATATATTTTACTACAAATTCAGAATTTGGCCTACAAAATTATTTGCTTTCGTACTAAATAAGGGGGTGAATTTCCTTTTAAAATCTGAAGTGGCTCCTCAATCCTTACGAACATTGTATTTTATTAACGCTGACGCGAACAAGTGCGCGCGGTAAAAACCCCGTTGAGTGTCAGGTCATCGGCCTGCGCTCGCCCGGGCGCCAGCAGGCTTAGCACGAGAACCGTAGAGAAGCGTCTTGTTGACGGAAGAGTAGACAAAAATGACGTTACCGTGTAGACAGTATGACGGCAACAAAGTAGAATGAATCAACTGCACTTTTACGAAATTCACTTTTTTACATAATTCGACTCAAAATTCTTTGTTTTTCATAGGATTTCTGTTTAATTCTCAATTTTTACAAATATTAGATCACTCATATAAATACAACTGCGGAGGCGAACCCGTAGCGCCGGAGAAAATGCCACTCTCAACGTGTTTTATATGAAATTTAAGGAATTTTTCACTTTTTGTATGGAAAATATGAAAAATTATTACCTACATGTAGAGTTTTAGGGGGTTATGAGCTCTGTAAAGCGGGGCAAAATATTGATTATTTTTGCGATAGGACACACCGTTTTCGAGATATAAGCAAAAGGAGAGAAAAAAAAATGATTTTGTAGTTATACTTTGCGGCCGTCGAGTAGGAAGTTTTCTACTGTCTTTAGCATGGCGATTACAAAATCAAATTGTCTTCACTACCCGAGACAACTTTGTTCCAAAACAGTCTACATAAAAAAGGACCGAAAGATAGCTAGAAATGAAAGACAAAATTACACATTTTAGAAGGATTTCTGCGGTGCGATGTCAAAAACGGAGAAATGAAATGTCACATTGTACAGAAAAGGTTGTCTACTCTTCGCAAAGATAGACAAGTTAAGCCGATGTTAAGCCCACAGGTAATATTTTTAGCAATCTCAGGAATATCAAACGATTCCGGGATCCGGGATTCTGAAAGGCATGTCCTTATTCTTCTTTCGTGGGAATAAAAGTGAAGTTTAGGTATATTAGCGCCCGAATATCCTGCCACTGATAATTACATACAATTTAATGGAATTCTTATAGGATTACAAAGTTACTTATTCAGATCGTATATTTGGAAAACGGGACTAAAAATTCGGAATCTATGAGTTTTGCCTTGCTTTGTAGGCTAAACAATAACTGTGTTCAAAATTTGGACCTTGTGGGTCTGCTAGAATTACCTTAGAATTTTGATGATCGGTGAGTCGGTGAGTCAGAGAGTCAATGACAAAATTAAGGAATTTTGAATCATTATGACATGTTCGTACTACGGGTTCAAATTTAATGTAATTTGGAAATATATATTATATATAGATGTAATGTCCTCTTGGTTACCAAAAATTTAGGCTTCTAGGTTTCTCCACAACGAAGTTACAGGGGGTCAAAAAAGCCCGAATGGCTTCGAGAATAGAATGGTATGGCCGTGCCTTTGTTTTGCTCGACTTGGTGGGGGCAGTTCCTTTCCCCCAGATAATATTATTAATTTCAATCTAAATGTACTCTTCTATTGTGCTTACAAGCTTTGAGCCATGTTCTTGTAAATTATATCTATTTATTTGATTAAACGGCCTCAGGCGGGAGATTGCAATCTTTCTAATTAGGTCGTTGTACCTAAAATTCGTACTCTTATAAGACGCGCCGTGCCTAAACTTTAACCGATTAAATTTTTTAAACTAAAAAATAACCTAACAATCTAAAAATTTATTGTCAAAAAATTCATTTTCTTAAAACAAATCTGTTACATTATAAGACGGAAATTCGGTAGACCAAATCATGTAGAGTAAATTCGTTAGAGATAACTGTACGGGAGAATTAGCCAATCAATATAATTTGCTCATTTATTCACAAGGTGGCGCTGAATTTAAATTAATTAGTACAGACGCCAGCACATCAAGCTACTACAATCTGTCAGATTTCTTTAATAGATTTTCTACTTTATTGCTAAGGCATTAGGTTCAAGGTTGATTGGGAAAATCTGACAGTTTCGGGTAGGTTGACCTGCTGGCGTCTGTACATTCCGAACAAAACTTTGCGCAAAAATAAAATTAAAGTAAGTACTTACCCTAATTTAAAATTACCTTAATTTAATTTAGTAGTTGTGTAATTTTATAGTAGGTTCATATACCATCCGGAAATACGAATATTTTTATACTTCGTGGTGTTTTTGTGAGTGTATCATGTTTGGTGTATAGTTTTCTTTGTACTAACCTCAAAATGGTAAAGTAAGTTATTTTTCCATTTGTAAGTTTAAAAATTGAATTGGCCATCTTACCCAGACCAAAAGGAGAGATGGCCAAACTAACTGTCAAACAGACAGAAAGAAGGTCTGAAAGTAGCACTAGTCAGTACCAATATTATGCGAATTATCTGGTGAAAAAGTCGTAGCAAATAAAGCTGATAATTGTGCTGGATGTGGTGAAAATGATTATAAAACGGGATATTATTAATTGCACATCAAATAAACAATGACCTATCAATTTATTTCCATCATTTATATACTTTTTTACAACAAAAAAATACTGACTGCACAGCAAATTAACCAGAGCGTACATACATAATACTCAGACTCATAGCAAAATGACATGGTGACTAATATTAACTCCGAGATTAGGTTTGGTTAGGTTACTTTAAACCCTTTTGAGTTGAGTATTTTGCTGTGCAATCAGTAATTTTGATTGGAATTCGGATTATTTTTGGATACAAAAAGTAATATTTTGATTTGCGTTTAAATACTACCCTTATAAAACCCTTCTCATTGAAGATGGGCTTCAATGTTGTTGTTCTGTAATCTGTGGGTACGTGAAAATTGTATAACTTTTGATGACATGTGGTCTAAGTGTGGATAGCATAAGAAAAAGGAGCTCCAGCAAGCAGAAATCAAAAGGCAAACTACCCCTCTGACTAGACTAAATCAATCTGCCTAGCCTTTTCCCAACTATGTTGGAGTCGGCTTCCAGTCTAACCGGATGCAGCTGAATACCAGTTTAATACATGGAGCCACTGCCTATCTAACCTCCACAACCCAGTAACTGTGTAATACGATACCCCTTGTTAAGACTGGTTGACAGACTTTCGGGCTTCTGACGACCAGTAACGACTGTCAAAGATCCACGAACGACAGCCAAGACCGACGGCTTAACGTGCTTTCCGAGCCACGGAGGACTCTCGGTATGTAAAGATGTTCACTCATCCAGGGACCAACCCGGGCAAGCGTAGCTTAACCTGATGGATTGACCCGTGCGGCTGTTATTGCTTAGCTACGAGCCTCTCTGACTAGACTATGTTTTACAATACATGCCATCAAATAAAATCCTCACGAGTGTAGTGTCCGGGACAGCGCAGTGTCGAGGACGCTTAGCGCAGTCGAATGGAGTTAACGTGCGAGTAAGAGTAGCTACATCTGAATAGTTAATTGTAGCGTATAGTTTGTGTATATCAAGACGTGATACCGAATTAAAAACATGAATGGGCTCTTGCACCACAATTAACTAAATACGTTTTTAGCGTTAAATGTATACATATTTAAATCATTATTCTGTCTCTGTCATTTTCATACCATTGACATAGCATATTATTTCTAAAATGAAATTCAACTTATTTTATTTTAATTCGTTGTTATGGAACTCAAGAAATATAATAAATATTCAATAAAATAAAATATAAAATTATGAAATAACTTTAATTTCGGAAGTCCGTGGCAATACACTAAAATACAGATCCCAAGACACCGATTTCCGAAATTAAAGTTATTTCATAATTTTATTATTTTATTTTAAGTTAATAAAAATTATATTGTAATAATTTTTAGTTAATTTCTTTTTGAAGTCGATTTAATTTTTTTAAATTTATTTTTGTTACAAAAATACAAAAATGCAAAGCTTTCCTCTTTATAATATTATTGTTGATTGACGCACTAATTCTGTCACTCTCTTATTGGACCAGTCACTTTTAATTCGGCAAATTTCGGTTTTTCAAAAATTAAACGATGAATCCTTTGAAAGTTGTCTTACTGTAACAGACTTCTCTGTCTAGTGTAACTAATGACTGAAAAAGCAGTCTTTTTCAGTTACTTCACTAGACAGAGACACACAGTGTGTAGTCTGTTTTGGTGCTACAATTCGCGGGCGCGATTCCTGTGCTTTAGGTTTTTGTGTAATTATTTGTCTTTATTATTTTCACCGCAAAAACCCTAGTGTGGTAGCATTATGGCAAAGTAGCTATTATCACAAAGGTTATTAAAGTTGTACAACCAATTAACCACCACCAACAGATAAAGATTTACTTATATATTACAACATCGCATAGAGCCACAAAAGCACAATTTGTAGGCCACCGGCGTTAAAAAAGAGACACGTGCCAAAAACTCTCCAAGGTCAAGATTTCCATAAAGACCAGACATTTACGGTAGTCGCCGAGTACGTGACAGTATTGTAATATACGTCGAAACTAGCTTTTAAAGGAGTAGCAGGTCAGCTTGCGACAGTTGGTGTGCATGAATAAGTCATCGCGGAGCTCAACCCTACTTAAGTTAGCTTATTCGAAGAACAACCCGTAAGCATAGACATTTCCAACATACTTCTTGCTGAATACAATTTTGAGACAAGTGTACTATACTATAATACTAATGACACGCCTGTCTTTCTTTCTCCTACTCAGAAGTAGAAGAAAGAATGAAAGTTTATTAGTTGCAGAAGAGACACAATTGGTAATAATAACCTTCGCCATAGCCTTAAATTACTAAACAGAAAAGAAACCCTTTACTACAAAAAACTGCCATTTTAAATACATCATCATTCATGCAAGTAGATGAAAACGAAATAGGTCCTCATCATAACACATACTCAACATTACACACCACACGCTGCATTTAGTTGGCTTCGGTCCGTATATGTTGCAGAAACCAGCCAAAGAGCTGAGAAGAAAATACACGCTGCAAAAATAGCAATAATAAGTTTTAAATTATGCTTCAGTTTACAAAAAAAGGTTTAGTGTTTGTAGCCTCCTTTTAAGCAAACAATACCTGTGTTAGGAGTCTCCGCTCTTCCATAGTACAGCATAATCACTTAATCTAGTAACAAAACCGTGGTACTTAAAATATCGAATAAAAATAACAATAAAAAAAATAAGTAGATATGGTAAGTAGTCGGAGTATGATTCGAGTGTGCATACCTGTGCGTACAATTGGTAGGTATTTACTTTAAAAATATAAAAGGATGAAATAAGATGGTCATGTAAACATTTCATCATTCAATCATTGAAACCATTAAACACACAAAGGGACTGCCCCGTCGGTCTTGTGGTCGCAAGGGCGACTGCTGAGCGTGGGGTCCTGGGTTCGCTTCCCAGGTCGGACAAAGTAGGTAAGTAGGTAGGTAAAGGAACAGAGAGTTCACCTGTGGTTGTGCACACACTTGTGGCCAATGATATATCCTGTGTACTTGGCTAATCTCCGTTGACCTTGATGGAAACCGGTCGAGAATATAATTACCTGTTATAATCACCAAGAAAATGCATGAAAGAATTGGTGTATTGTATCGCTGTGACTGTGGTGAAGTTGTCAACAGCCTCGGACACCACGGCCTGTCTTGCAGCCGGAGTGCGGGTCGCTTAGCGCGGCACGCAAACATTAATGACATCATCCGATGTGCCCTTGTCACCGTCGGCGTTCCAGCTGTATTAGAACCCAATGGCTTGGCACGCGACGATGACACGAGACCGGACGGCATGTCTTTATTTCCATGGAAGGTGGGTAGGCCTTTAGTGTGGGACGCAGCGTGTGTCGATACTCTTGCGCCATCACACCTTCCTGGCACAGCGTGCTGTGCTGGCGCTGCTGCTGTAGCTGTGGAAACCTCAAGCGGCGGAAGTATAATAACGTTATCGGTAACTTTATTTTCGAGCCATTTGGGGTTGAAACCCTCGGGCCGTGGGGTCTGAATGCTCATGGTTTGTTCAACGAAATCTCCAAACGGCTGGTTGACACTTCCCGTGACCCAAGGGCAGGCTTTTACCTTGGCTAAGCATTGCCATACAACGTGGCAATGCTGCCAGTCTCTTGGGTACATTACCAGACGACAGCAATGTGGATGAATTTTTCGACGCCATAGTTTTAGTTGGTTAGGATATTATTTTTGTAACTTAATTAGCATAAATATGAAGGAATTCAATCAATCTTTATTTATGAACATAGGTATACATAAAAGGACTTAAATATACATAAAATTGTAGTCGAGCTCTATGTTCTACAAATGAAATTGGCGTACAAATAGTTATTTTAGTACTTATGTTATTGGGTACATCAAGTAAGTTCTAGTTTAAACAATAATTAAAAAGTCAAAGTCCAAATGGGCACTCGTTTAAAAAAAAAAACACAAATAATAGTTATATAAATGTCAATTAAATGAAGAAATGTCAATTAAATTAATTTTACATGCATGTCAATAATTGTATCATAATTTATCATTTAAAAAATCTTCAATAGAGTAATACGTCTTATCTATTAGAAAAATAAACAAATTTCTTTTAAACGTGCATTGTCTTTATGATTGCCACAGAGATTTGCCACAGTCGGTTTATGTATGGCTGCCCTTAACATATTATTATTTCAGCTCACAGATACAACTAATGAGATCGTCTTAGTAATCCAAACATTATAAGACCTTGCAGCATCTAATTGTTGCTTCAGGCTGACTGCGTCATTACATAATTATTTCGGTCATTAAATCCTGTATTGATATGTTATCAACACATTATGCTACTGGAATATTGTTGTGCTGTGGTTATTGTTTACTGAATTATCATCTGATTTAAGAAGACTGTAAACTTTCATACAAAAAGCGTTAACGTTTTTCTCCCCGCAAAAATAGTCTAATTTTCATATTTTTTTGGAAATGTTGTAGGTATAATGAAAAACAAGGTCCATACATAAAAACTTCCTCGAGCGCTTTTATTCTTTTTAATTAACTTCATTGAATTACTAAAATAGAAAAATCGTACAGACCTAGATTAAAGCGTACTGAATGTAATGAGACCAAAATCGTCTTATTTTGTAAAGGTTTAGAGGGGGGAAAACGTTATCGCCCGAAACAATATTTATGTAAATAATTGTATGAAATGTAGGCCTCCAAGACTCGCGCCGCGTATTGGCACTTCACAATCCTCTTAAATGGTTTGGTATTGGTAACCATATCGACGGCCTACAGGTAAACGCATTAATTTATCATATATCTATGTTTAACCATCATGTCGCAGTTCGTGGGTTCGATGCCCATCCAGGACAAACATTTGTGTGCATGAACATGTCTATTTGTCCTGAGTCTGGGTGTAATTATCTATATAAGTAAGTATTTACAAAAAAAGTAGTGTATGTATTTTATCAGTTAACTGGTTTCCATAGTACAGTCACGAACCGGGATTGTTGAGCCACTAGCTTATCATCTTAACTTGGTTGTGTTACACGAATGCCGCCCGTGAAATTTGACATGTGACATTTCAATAATGAAAAACAGGCGACATTCGTGTAACACAACCAAGTTAAGATGACAAGCTAGTGGCTCAACAATCCCGGTTCGTGACTGTACAAGCCCTGCTTAGTTTGGGATCAGATGACCGTGTGTGAAATGTCCCAGGATATTATTATGACTATCACTTTTGAACCTTTATAAATTTCAAAGCTTGGAGTCTAGACGCAGCTTGCTTATGGCCTTGATGCTTCACGGTCTCTGCAATAACAGGTTCGATTGCACTGATATTACTAATGGGTTGTGTTACATTGTACCTAGAACTGTAATGCGTCGGGGGGCGCGCGTGCAACAGCTGTTCCACACTGCAAGGTGCAGGACTCACGCTGGTGCGCGAGCGCCTCTCCGGCGCATCGTAGATACGTATAACACACATTTTATCAAATTGGATATTTTCGCGCTTACTCACGTAAAGTTTAAAAGATTGGCTTTAGAATCTTTAAAATAGTTACTTTAGTTATCTAATATTATTGTCTAAATACTAACGACTACTTAAAAAAAAAAAAAAAAAAAATGTTTATTGCGATTACATACAATTATAACACACAATGAGTTGGAGATCACCTTTTAAGCAAGAAGATGCTTGTGTTAGGTGAACTCCGCTCTTCCACTATAATAAATAACAGGTATGCAATTGATGAACTGATCCAAGAATAAGAAAATAAAATAAAAATAATCTAATTTAAATAAAACAGAAAAATAAAGCAAAGAGGAAATAAAAATATGAAGGAAGGAGCGCACTTGTGTGATGTATGAGAGTAGGTTATGTTGTGTGCACTTGTGTGTGTGTGCGTGAGTAGTGGCGTGAGTGAGTTGTGTAAAAGGACTGCTGTAGTGTAGGTTGTTTTTTTTTTTTTTTAAATTGCATTTACTTTAGTTGTGTATATTAGTTTTAGATGTTCGTTTAGGTTTAGGTTTAGGTTCAGGTTTGAGTTTAGTTTTAGTTTTAGGTTTAGGTTTGGGTTAGCCCTGCGACAATGTCTTGGGATCGGAAGAAGCCAGGCACAGCTTCCTCCACTAACAATTTCGCTGCCACGGTGTTTTTAATTATTGGACAGGTTATGGAAGCGAAGATACTAAACCCTCAATCTCGTCGTAGGTTTTTTAGGTTTTTTAAGCCATTCAGTGATAGCTAGTTTACAGTCACGGAGTTTCAAAGGATAAATGCGTAACTCTTTATTCAGAAGGTTGTATAAGCGGGAAGATTGCCTTTCATACTGCCTCTCGGCAAAAACAGATCTGACAGGGACAGTTGGAGCGACTAAGTAGTTTCTCCTGCTACTGATACTCGTCTTTGTGGGATCATACGGAAGGGATTTGTGCTTTCTTAGGACAAGATGGAGTAGGTAAAGTTTTCTAACAGATAGGAGGTCAGAGGTTAGGTACAGGCTTTGGGTTGGGAATCTGTAGGGTTTAAAGAGCATAACCTGAGGAGAGAACGCTGCGCTCTCTCAAGTTCCAGAAATTTCATTTTTGTTGCCCCACCCCAGCATGGCAAACAGTAAGTAAGAACCGATTGGGCTAGTGATACGTAGACTTTCTGCAGAAGATTCTTTGAGGCAACATGTCGCAATGTTTTAAAAGTCCAGATTAGTTTCCTAACCCTTTTCATGATCAGTTCAGTATGCATGTGCCAGGATAGGCGCTGGTCAATCATGACGCCCAGGTATTTTGTATAATGTAACCTATCAATCAGTGTACAAGAGCAGTCGGGAATTGGGGGGTTGGCACAGCAGTGGATCTTAATTTGGAAATCGGATGGAGGTTGAGTGTGTGCATACTTGGTGAAGCAAATGTAGTTGGACTTGGAGGCATTTAGCGTGAGGAGGTTACGATTGAGCCAATTTGCAATCTTTGAAAGGCCTGTTTCGGCTGACCTTCTAACTTTTGACCATGTCTTATCAGCAAATACTATGGCGGTATCATCCGCATATGAGAAAATGCGACCCCCGTCAATACTCATATTGCACAGGTAATTAATGTAAATAAGGAACAATGTTGGACCGAGTACACTCCCTTGTCCGACGCCGTACGAAATTGTTTCCACTGAGCTAGTAAGCTCCCCTAATTTCACTGTTTGTTTGCGGTTATTCAGGTAGGAATTGAGTAGCTCGAGAGGGGGCCCCCTTATGCCGATGTTTTCGAGCCTGTACAGGAGTATGGGGACAGATACAGTATCGAAAGCTTTTTTGAGGTCAAGGAAAACCGCCAGACATTTGCTTCCTTTATCCACGTTGTCAGCTATGGTAGATGTCAGTGACAGTACTGCATCCTCAGTAGATCTACCCTGTCGAAAACCGAACTGAGACGGAGATATAAAGTTATGCTTAGAGAGGTATTTAATTAAGCGTGAGTTTATGAGCCTTTCTAGGATTTTAGAGATAGATGGCAGTACTGAAATTGGCCTATAGTTTGATGGATCTGACCTGTCTCCACACTTATACACAGGCGTTATTACGGCTATTTTCAAGGCATCCGGGAAAAGTCCCTGCTCAAAGCATAGATTTGTCAAGTGGCTTAGGATTGGGACTAGTTGTTCATGTGCAGCTTTTAGAAATTTAACTGGGATGTTGTCCCAACCAGGGGCGCTGTCTAGTTTTAAGCCCATTAGTGTAGCATGAACTTCGCCAGGGTCTGTGTCGATTAGTGCAAACGAAGAGGACGGTGCATAGTCAGCTAGGGATGGATTTGGGTCGCTATTATAGGGTGTGGCAGATGGAAGTGGTGTGATGTTATCCGCAAGTAGCTTTCCTATGTTAGAGAAAAATCTATTCACCTTGTTAATAGAGTTCTGTGGGCTATAGGATAGTTCTAGGAGATCTAAGTTATTCACTTTTTTGGGCTTTCGCTGAGTGATGTTGTTAATAATATCCCATGTTTTTTTAGGATTTTTGCGCGATTTAGCAAGTTGGTCTCTATCATGTTTACGCTTTTGTTTTTTGATGATGCAGTTACAGTAGTTTCGGTATCTTTTGTAGGTAATTTTTAGTATCTCGTTGTACGGGTCGAGTCTCAGTCTCCTTTGCATGTTATTTCGGTTGTGAATGCAGCGCAATAAACCAAATGTCATCCACGGTTTTAGGGTTCTATTTTTAACTGGGATCATCCTAGTGATAGTACTAAGCGTAATACAGTTTTGAAGAATTTCTATAAGATTATTAACAAAAACGTTAGGGTTAGTTAGATTTAGAAGGTCTGCCAGGTTACTATCTTTTAAGAGGGCGAGTCCCTTCTCTAAGTTAAAATCGGATTTTATTTTAGTAGGTTTTATTATGTGTGTTTGGCTCGTGATTTTTAGGAACGTCATGAAGTGATCTGTGATAGTTGTGTGTATAATTGCAATGACCGCGGTTTTACTAGCAGGTTTGAGCTTTATGATGAAGTGGTCTAGGCAGTTTTTATCTCTCGTGGGTAGCGAGTGACCAGGGAGAAGCCCATGCATAGCCAGCATGTTGAGATAACTAAGTCGATTCGCGCGTTCATGTGATTTCTCGCCCTGATTTATAATCAAATTAATATTAATGTCACCAGTGACATTTTTAATTGATGCAAGGGTAGTGAGATGATTATTTAAGGAAAGAATAAATTCGTCAGCATTTGCGGTTGAGGGGGACCGGTAAATCGCAATGACTGCAATGTCCGGTGAGATACGGATCTCCAAGCACGACGCGTGAGTTAACTTTATTTCTTTTATTTTAAAATTATGTGTGTTCTTAATATAAGCGACCACTCCATCAGCTTTGTTAAGATGGTAGGTAGATTGATGTGAACTATAGTTGGTTATTTGTGGTATCTGTTTATTTGGATTTAGTCTACATTCAGTTAAGATTATCAAGTCAATATCCGTCTTAAGCTTAGCTATGTTTAGTTGAAGATCATCAAAGTTAGAGTAAATTGACCTAATATTTTGCGAAACAATGATAAAACCGGAGGAGTTAGGTTTAATATGGTTACTAAAGTCGTTAAGTTCGCAGTCGAACACTTGGGCTAATTCATGATTGTCTATGTCATTTAAAGTCTGTAAAGTGCTATCCATAAGTATCGGTTTTATAAGTGCAGAAGAACTCAGCTAGGCAGACATTTAGTGTGCGAGTGAGAGTATGTGTATTTGTTGAGGGTGTGATAACTTGAATTAGTGTTGTGTTGAGTAGTAATTGTGTGCGGGTGTATGGTAGATACATATTTAACTTAACTATACGCTCCATATTTATCCTAAAACTAATAATTTTTAAGCAACTAGAATCCCAATAGAATCGAAACAAGTAGGGGTAACACCAGAGGGAAGTATGTTGGGTACGACGAATAAACAACAGTAGTAGTACATAGTATGGGTTAGTAATTATCTTAAGCCTAATATTAGTCTTACTAGTACAGGATCGAAACCAATAGGGGTAATAAAATAGTAAAACATGGTAAGTGCGACAAACGATAATCAGTAACAAAGCATCTAGTCATTTAAGTTGCAAAAGATTATGGACCTGCGACTCACTTGTTATGATGATAGTAGGATTGTTGTCATCCTTTTTTACATGGACTTTGCCATAGGCTGTCCAGCAGTATTTGTATCCATTGGATTTTGCCAGGTCACGCGCGAGAAAGTGAAGTCGAGCTCCTTTAGCAGTTAGCTGCTCCGAGACATATATTGGAGTGGATTCTTCAGTCTTAAATCCGAGATGTCTGGCACATAATTTCTCATTATGTTTCCATTTTGTCTTTGGCACTCTTTAAGAAATTGGTCTTCAGGATGGTTGATGTCATCTCAACTATAATAGTACTATTTCTAGTCTTAGCTCGCTTGTTTTGAACTCGGAAAATGTCACTAATGTCTGTCTTTGCGATATTGCAACCTATTTCATTAGATAGAGAAACGGCCATTTTTATTAGTTCTTCTTTAGACTCTTTCGCCAGCTTTGGTACATTTTTTATTTCAAAGTTTGCCTTACGGCTGCCCCTTTGTAGATCCTCTATTTTGTCTTCTAAAATAGTGATATAGTTTCTATCTTTCGTTGTTTGAGTTTCGAGCTGTAGTATTTTGTTTTTAAGCTCTTCATTTTGTGCTGACAGAGATGCCATGGCAGTTTCTATATTGTTATTAGTAGATTTGATTTCCATTAGGGTCGGGTAAATTTTCTTGAGTTCCTCTTATATACTTACTTATATACTTTTTCTGTAATATTAGCGCACGTTTTAATTTAATTGTATAACTGTTTGTTACTGTTATTTCGCGGACATTTTTGTGGGTTACATGTTTACCTAGTTTTGAAAATTCTCTGGCATACCTTATATGTAATGTGTAACTGTTTTATGTCCCAATAAAGTAAAATAAAAAATAAAAAAAATTATTAAATTAACAGACAGAAGCTCGTGGCTAAGTAATAACAGCCGCACGGGTTGATCCATCAGGCTAAGCTACGCTTGCCGCGGTTGGTCCGTGGATGGGTGACCATCTTTACATACTGAGATTCCTCCGTGCCTCGGAAAGCACGTTGCGTTGTTTTTCGTTAAGCCGTTGGTCCCGGCTGTCTATCGTGGATCTTTGACAGTCGTAACGGGTCGTCAGAAGCCCGAAAGTCTGACAACCAGTCTTACCAAGGGGTATCGTCTTACCCAGTAACTGGGTTATGGAGGTCAGGTAGGCAGTCGCTCCATGTAAAATACTGGTATTCAGCTGCATCCGGTTAGACCGGAAGCCGACCCCAAAAGTTGGGAAAAGGCTAGGCAGATTGATTAAATTAACAGATTGAGACACTGAACCAAAATTATTACATTCAATAAAAAAAGGCATTGATTGATATTAATTCAACTTATCGTAGTCCACTCCTGGGCAAAGGCCTGTCCCAGGTTGTGCCACAACACCCTATACTCCGCCTACCGCATCCAATCTGTCTCAGCCACCTTCAAGGTTGTAGGTCCATCAACCTGGAAGGACTCCCACACTACGCTTGCCGGCACGCAGTCTCCATTCCAGGACTCGTCTGCTCCACCGGCCATCATTTCTTTAATAAACATGGCCAGCCCACTACCACTGCAGCTTGCTTTTTGACTTCATGTCTAATAATCTTTATTTTTGTAATGGTAGTTTCTTTTTCTAGCAGCCCTCAAAAAATACGGTCTTCACGTAACTACGTATGCAACATTTTCTATTCTTTAAAAAAAATAATCTAACCAAAATAGCACGAATGCTTCAAAATCCAACAAATTAGCCTACAGGTATTTGAGAAAAGACCTGCACGAACACAGTCCAATGCCCTCATTGTTGTGACGCTATCCAAACAAACACTTCATTATCACACACATAATAAGGCTATTATGCAAACAGCTCATAAAACACTTCAACCTCCTTTGTTTACAGAATTCTTCTTAATAAATTATTCAGACGCATCCGGGTGTAGAAGAGGCCTTTTTGTGTTCGGTTATTTTTCTTTTGAAGCATAAAAAGGGACTGGTAACTATTCAGCACAAAATAGACAGGTACAGAAGGTCGGTTCTATGCAACGAACGAAAACAGGCGCATGCACACGTACAGTGAAGACGTGTACTTATGGAGATGTCAAACTATTTCAAAGAAATTCCAATCACGAGTACGATTGTACTCGCTGTACGTAAAGCGTGTCTATATGTGCGTGCGTTTTCGCTCGTTGTATAGATGTCGCAGATGAATTGTCGTATCAGCTGTTTTACATAACTACTAGCTGTTTTACAAAATAGCTCCGTTATGTAAAGTTCAGCTGGATTGTCATTGCGTTACGGTTAACAAAACTGCTACCTACGTTTAGACATTACGTCTAAACGTGGATGCGGAATGGCTCATCTGCAGTCACAATGCGTAGTGGTCAAAGTAACTAATCTAGGGCAGCCTGACCAATTGGTTTAGCTTTGGTTAGAACTGTGACCAAAAGCCCGCGAGCCGAGCGAGCGCTACTTCCTAGTTGGTCGCAGTTACTTGGCTATTTCGTATTTTTAAACCTGACTTTGATAACACTCTGATAACTTAATGTCAAAATTGTCCTTAAAATCACTGTTTTCAATTTATTGTTATCACTCAAATCACTCGTTTTATTTATTTCTGTTGCGGAAGCCATTATTTTTGGTATGACACACAGAGCCACAAGCCAGAAAATTTAGACCTAAAATCTACAATCTCACATTTTATTTCACACTGTTTTACTTAACCTCTAATCGTTGACCCTGCATTGATAAATGCAAAACTTTTATGCAATTTTGCGAGTTCAGTAATCATGGAAAATCTCTAAACGTCATTCAGCTGTTTACATAATGGAGCTGTTTTGTGAAACATCAAGCGGTTATGTAAAACAGGGAATTTGACAATCCATCTGCAACATATGTAGATCTAACCTTCTGTATCTATCTATTTTTTGTAGTCACTGTGGTACAACGGAACATAAAGGGTTTAGTACGGCGGACCTAAGTGTGGATTGGACCTTGACAGATGATCCTGTCCCTCCCCCCCCACAGAGTATTTTGTTTGCGAACTAAGTTGGCGCGAAAATGTGAAAATGAGTGAGAAAAATGGAGGCAGTTTTATCCCGTTTTCTATTCTCATTGAGAATACGAATGTTTCTTTTTCTAAATGGCAGGTGTGGAGTTGTGAATGTGTGAGGCATATTGTTATTTTTTAGTCTGACTTTAGATTTTTTAGGGAAGTGTTCAATTGAATATTGTTGGTCTACTAACACTGACTGATATTTTGTACAGGAACAAAAGGTTCACAGTAATTTTATGTACTTATTTTGCCTTTCCTAGTTCTATAACCCAGATAAAATGGGTCACAAGCAATTTTAATTGATCATCTTGTTTTTTTTTTTTTGGCTTGAACCATTCAATGATTGTATAAAATTCCAAATGTTTTTATTAGGTATTTTACATCCCCAATCACCAAACAAACAAACATACCCCAATAAATTATCACCGAAAAAATCACGTCTAATGAAAATAAAATAAGGCAGAATAAAACATTTCCCGTGCCTTGTACAGCGCAATCGATCTTTCCTTCTTCCACACATGTCGATGTGTTTACGTACAGAGACCAATATAACTTGAGACGCGGGAAAATATGGAACTAATTTCAAATGGTATGGAATTTGACGTGTCATTGACAGTTTTCTCTTCTTTCAGGGGCGTGTGGCTAAATGATAACAGTCAGTCGAAGGTTAAGCTATGCAAGCAGTGGTTGGTTCGTGGATGGGTGACCATCCATTACATACCGAGCCCCTCCATGCCTCGAAAAGCACGTTAAGCCGTCGAACCAGGCTGTCATTCGTAGAACTTTGACAGTCATTACGGGTCGAAAGTCCAGACCATCAGTATTACCAAGGGGTATCGTATTACCCAGTAACTGTCAAAATACTGGTATTCAGCTGCATCCGGTTAGACTGGAAGTCAATCCCAACAATGTTGGGAAAAGGCTAGAGAGATTGATTCACAGTTTTCTTTGGCGAGCAGCGCCCCCAATACCAGTCAAGGTTTATTTGCCAGTGCGTAAGCGTATATTTACGTATTTATCATGCATATAATATGCTGGTGTATTTATATGTGGGCGCCGCAATAAATCGTCAGATGTGTCTGTAAAACACGGAGTAATTTATCAGTGTCTTTTCGTGAATACTTCACAATTTTTTGCCGAGGAAACGCTCCCCGTCCTGACGCGACGTTGGCTTCTGACCGAAATAAGATAGGTACTGTCGTTTGTTTTACTAGTAATTTTTATGCACAAAAGATTATGGTTTTTGTTTTGAGAAGTTCTCTTTAGATTATCGGTGCACTTTTAAAAATTACTAAAAATATGCAGTACCTACTAAGTACGATAACAAATGCTACTTATAAATACGTATATTATTATTCGTTCATCATTTCATTCTACCCATAATTTAAAAAATGTCGAAGTGTGACAACATAATGAGCTGTCACGGTATTTTTTTTAAACCCGTTCTCAATCGACAGTTTAATAGTAGTTTATTTTTTTAAATGCCAAGCTTTTATAAATAAGAGATAACAACAGAATCAACTTAAAAACCCAAAAAATTTAAGCCAAGTATCAAACACACATAAAAAACCCGGCCAGGTGCGTGTCTGACTACGCACAATGAAGGGTTCCGTAGTTGGGATGAATTTATCCCAGGAACAAGAACAAACTTAACATTGTAGTTGAAAAACAAGTTCTCCCATACATTTCAACTGCAAATGTAAGTTTGTACGCACAATATTGAGAAATTTACCATGTTATTTTAAGACCATGTACTTCTTATAAGTTTTCCTGTAATCTATAGATATAGAACTATTTCCTGTATTTATATCACAATTTTAGGCTCAGTAGTTTAGGAAATAAGGGGGGAATGATCTTTTTTCGTATATTTTCTTAAATAACTTTAAAACAATTTACTTATAATTTTACTTTAAATTTATAAAAATTATATATATTTGAGACCCTCACAGTAAGCCCTTTCATTTGATATACGGTACAGTTTGCAAAACTTTTTTTTTTAATTTTCTTATTCGTAAAATTGTAAAATTTACCCCCATATTCAAAATTCATTTATTTACATTACATGACCGTGTTTGGGTCACAAAAATTCATACGTGTAACAAATTTCAACTTAATCGGTCTATTAGATTCGAAGCAAATTGGCTGTGACAGACAGACAGACAGACACACAAGTGATCCTTTAAGGGTTCTGCTTTTTCCTTTTGAGGTATGGAACTTTAACAACAGAATGAACTAATTCAATGAACAATACGCTTAATTTCATTGCACACCATTTGATTTGGTTTATATAGCAGTATCAATCACAACAGTGCAGCTGTGGTCTAATATATAACTTGCTATCCAAGCTAATGGGTCATGTGATTGATTTAACATTTCATTAGTTACGAGAATCGTATACCTGATCAATGGGGTGTGAACCTATTGACACTGTTTGGTAGTAAAATGAATTAAGTACGCCATAGCTTTTTTATATCGATTTAGAATAGTAAAATAACAAGTAGAAAACATGTTTTCAAATGGAGATGAGTCTACAAATCAAACTTTAACCAATTTTAATTTGTATTATTTATACGCCTCACGAGATGGGTGAATGACCTTGTGCCATCGCGGACAATACCTGGGCGTGGGGATTGGCACAAGAAAAAAAGGGCCTGTGCCCAACAGTGGGTGAAGTCCAGCTCTGGTTGATGAGGATTATGATACGCCTCACTGTTTGAAGGATACTCTTCTGTCACATTTTCTTTTTCGAAGAAGTTCTTTTCTTTTCTGTTCAGTACTCAAGCATTGTTTTGAACTGTTTTGCAAGTCTTTGAGATTTTCCAATCGAAAAAAAATGTGGTTTGACAGCTTTTAGTCTAGAAAATTCCATCATATTATTCTTCAGATAAAAGTTATCTGATGATTGAAGAATCGGTCCTTATGGTCGTAAAAATAAAGATGCAGTTCCTAGATCCAACCTTGACCTGACTCGGATGTCAAGCAAAGGGTGATCTTCATTTCTTTTCATTCTATTCTGAAGTAGCCTACAAATATTTTCTTAATGTCCCTCGGCAATCGTCGCAATTCCGAATACAAACGAATGCTAATTTCCATGTCCATCAATTATTAAATTTATCGTGTACAATAATTTGAAACCAGAACTAAGTACTTTATTGTTGTTCAAATAATATAAAAAACAACAATAAAGTACTTAGTTCTGAATTCAAACTATTATACACAAATACACGATACATCTAATAATTGGACATAGAAATTAGCATTCGTTTGTATTCGGAATTGCGACGATTGCCGAGGGACATTAAGAAAATAGTTGTACTGTATATATATGTACTTAGAACAACAACGTATTATACCGATAACTATTTCAAATATCGATTCGATTTCAAATAGCTCTACGTTTTCATGAAGTGAATGTATTTACTGATGATTAGAAAATCCTCACACCTCTTGTAATAAACCTTTAATCACCTCACCTGACCCATTGACCCAAATAATTGAAAAAGCTTGTCCATTAACACGCACGTACCACACTCAATCTTTTAACTGTCCCCAACCCAGAGCCTACCCACATAATACGTAAACAAAATATAAAATATTAATTTCGCTTCATCCTTCATCCCTCTGTATATTATTCAAAAGGCTTTTAAAAGGATCGCCTATACCTTCGATAAATTATAAAATCTCGCTGAAGCGTTCTATGTTGATGAAATGCAAATGAACTGACACTTAACACGTGTTATCGTTTTGGAATACTTGTTAAAGTATTCATTGACATACTGGATCGTTTCAGCTTGGTGTGTCTAGACAGGTTTAATATCAGGGATTATATGCATCAAAGTACTAGCGGAAAAACGATGAAGGTAATTCGTCGGTGCGTGGCTTCATTTGAATATATTAGATTATACTGGATGATTTTTTTTTTACCGTCATAAAAAAAATTGGGTACAATAAGAGAATGGAGTAGAAGCCTATGGCATACCTACTTTTTTTTTGTTTTTTCAATAGCTTAGACCCAAGTTGCTCTATCAATAAACACTACATTTGAAGTAAACTAGAACAATAAAACTAGAAATTTTGAAAAAAACTTTATAGATCGTTATAAAATATCGAAATTCAAATCATACGGATGCTTATGATTACAAATATTATTATTTAAAAAAAAAAAAAAAAACAAGTTATGTATGGCATAGGCTTTTTCTCCGTTCATCTATTATGCTCTATTTTTTTTCAAGATGGTAAAATCACCCAGTATATTCGATATAGAATTGATTGAGATTGGATTGATTGACTGCGTTTGGTTTTTAGATGGTTTGGTCATGTTGAGAGGACGAACGGCAGGCGACTAACAAAAGGAATTTACAAAGCAGATGTGAGTGGAAACGTCAGGAGGAGACGCCCGCCCTAGAAGGACATTACGAGTATAATCACCTTATTGGTGATGTTCTTCAGAAGGGTCAAGTGCGTAGTAGCTTCGGCTACTACACACCTAGTAGCCGGAGCAAAAGAAATACATATGTAAGGATTGTAGTAGGTGGCGTTCTGTAGTTTTTACCTACTCCCATTGGAAGAAGGAGTGAGATTATGTATGCTGTGTATTACAAAGAAATATAGATGAAAAACTTACTAAACTGACGGTTTTAGAGTTCCGTACCCCAAAAGGAAAAAACGGAACACTTCTGTCCGTTTGTCCCAGCTATTTTACTCAGAATCTAGTGGACCGATTAAGTTGAAATTTGGTACACGTATGAATTTCTGTGACCCATACACGGACGTGTAACGTAAATAAATGAATTTTGAATAGGGGGTCAATTTTGGGGGCGAATAAGAAAAAAGTTTTGCAAACTGTACCGTGTGACATATCAAATGAAAAGGCTTATTGTGAGGGTCTCAAATATACTTTTTTATAATTTTAAAATAAACTGTTTTAAAGTTATTTAAGAAAGTAGATGAAAGTTGACCATTCCCCTATTTATCTCCGAAACTACTGAGCTTAAAAATTTGAAAAAACTACTAAAACTTTGAAAAAAAAAAAAATCGGAAAATAGTTATATATCTATAGATTACAGGAAAACCTATAAGAAGTCTATGGTCTTAAAATAATATGGCAAATCTCTCAATATTGTGCGTACAAAGTTACATTTTTAGTTGGAACATTTTTAGAGTTTGTTCTTGGGTTAAATTCATCCCAACTATGGAACCCTTCGTTGTGCGTGGTCCGACACGTACTTGGCCGGTTTTATTTTATGTAAACAGTTTATAACTACAGTGTTTAAGTCAAAGTAGGATTAAAGCAAAGAAACCTTCGAAAATCAGCGAATTTTGCAAACAAAGCAAGTTAAACAAAACCTTACTGAATTTGCGTCATCCATATTTCTAAACACAACTGAAATATAATGTTGTTACTTGTCCGTATTGTTTACACTGTATTAGTTAGAATTGTTTATTTTAGTGTAGGCTCAATCTCTATATTTACGAATTAGTTTGTTCAATGGTAAAAGAGTCAACGTGAACACTGAACTCAATGAATGAACGTTGGCCGGCATTATTTAAGCTTAGTGTTTAAATTGTATTATTTTGTCTTTATTTTGTTAACGCTTCGTTTGAAGAATGTTCTTTTGTGTCTTAGTAAAAATATGCTAAAATAAACAAAAAAAAAAAATCATAAAGCAGTAATGTAGGAGTCGAAAAAATATTTAAATCGTTAGATTCGCCCTACCACGTCAACAGATAGTCGCGTTTGTTTCGTTTTGACACCTCTGACACGCAATGACGCAGTGACTTCACTTGATTACCTTGAAAACGCTGTATAATAGTGTGTGAGATCACTCTTCTCAGTATGCACACTTTCTCTTGTGAGTAAGTACGATGAAGGCAAATCTAGCGACTTAAATCTTTAGGGGGCGGGGTTTGACTTAATGTCAAATACTGGTGAAAATAACAGATTTTCATGACGGCCGTTACGGCTGCTTTCCTAGGAAACCATACTTTTACTGCCCAATATTTTGCATACATTGCATATTTAAAAATACAATTTTAGTTGTATTTACTCACAGAAAATGGAACACTACAATAAATGATATCATGAATGGCTACACCAAACAAAGTTTCAAGTAACGCCCTGGGAGCGATATTTAATTCAATTTCAGTGTCTTATTATTTTATTACTATTATTATGTCCCACGATATTAGTGTAGTTCTGAAGTTTAGTAAATACTAGCTGGTAGCAATTGGGAAGTATTGTACATCCCGCGACTTCGCCCGCGTGGATGTCAATACTGCCCAATTGGAATCGGGTTTTGTCACAATTTCATGGGTTTTATTTTTTAGCGCGGAACTCTAATTATTTTTCTAAAATAAAAATAACCTACGTTACTCCTTATAAGATCAACTATCTACCAGTGAAAGTATCGTCAACATCTGTCCCGCCGTTTCGGAGATTAGCTAGAACAAACAGACAGACAGATAGACGAAAATTAAAAAAATGCATTTTCGTTATAAGTATTGTATATGGTGTCCCCTTGTTTCCCAGAAAATGTTTTATATAATATTTGATCCTTGTATTTTTATTTCGAATATTTTTGTTTCAAAGGCTATTTACTTGAATGAAACATATTTCACCGAAACACAATTTAGTGAATTTTTAATCACATTTTTTTTAACAAACTTATCAAACAGTGGAATTATTTTTAACAAAATGATTAGTCATATAGTATTAAATTAAAATTAAAATATTGTCTTAAAAATTCAATATGTTGTGCTACAAAAGTTCGTGACAGATACGAATCGCTGCAAAACCGACTCCACGTAGTCTTGTCTGCCCTACCCCTAGAATGTAATTTAATATCCGCGTAGGCGTGAAGGGGCGAGGCGGCCCGCGAGCTGAGCAGCAGGTGGTTTTAACGCCCATCGCCGCTGCTGGCCGGCCTGCAAGCCGAAGCTGCGGTGGTGAGCGTGAGTACCATCTGCGACGATAAGCTCGCGTGAGACCGCCGGAGCCCCGCAGCCGAAACCATGCCTGTTGCATCTTGCATGCTCGCTTGCATGCTGCATGCTCGCTTGCATGCTGTATGCTCGCTTGCATGCTGCACGTTTGCATGCTACATGCTTGCTTGCACGCTGCAAATTGCATGCTTGCTTGTTGCAGCATGCAAGCAGTAGGTTTGGTTAGAACTGAGACCCCCAACAGAAATTACCTCAGCCAGAGTATATAATATTATATATAATAAGTTTTATATTAAATAAACAATATAAGGATAAAGAATATTTGATTTGTTATACTAACATTAAACTTTATGTGAAACAAAAATCAATGATTTAAAAATGTTCAAAGTAAGTATTCTGCGTATTGATTATTCTATGAAACGAAAATGTGAGAAAATTTTAATGTGAAACGAACTTCTATAAATCTCTTAGCTATAAAACAACGTACAACCCTCGTATATACTTTCATATGCATTTAATAAAAAGCTGTTATTTTTACATTACAAACAGATACTTCAATTGTATTTATTTGTATGTAGTATGTATGTAAATATGTATAGAGTGTAGATTTATTACTTTAACTAATTGATATACCTAATTGTATACTATTTATTATTTATTTACTGTTTCTTTCCATGTAAAATGTTGGTAGATAAAAGTTTAAATATCCCTTGCTCTTGTGGTTTTGATTGACGAATACAAATTGTCCAAATAGTTCGTTGAATCTAGGCTGGATGAGCTTACTTAAGACATTATATTTATAAATAAATTTTATTTATTTACTTAAATCTGACAGTGATCAATATTTTTGATATTTTATTTCAAAATTATGTTAGTAACCAAAGATAAAAATTTAGGAAGTGAATGAAATTCAGGCGAATTATAAAATAAGTTTAGTCAAATTAAGGGCTCTTTCGAAATCCATAAAATCATGCCTGGTTCGTTGGTTGGTTGAAAATGTGAGGAAAGGTACAGTTAGCCACCAAATACAGAGTAGGCAAAAAGTGAGGAATGGTATAATTTATACCTAACACTTACAAAATCATAAATTTGCTTTCAGTTGAATTGTTTTCAATTAAAATATCTTTGAGTCCTTGCTTGAAAGCTTCCTAAATAACCCATGAAACGCTATCTTATAATAATATACTACGGTTTTTACCAAGGTCGCTCTAAAATCTCCTTACGTATCTCCGAATCACAAATCACGGATAATATTCAATTATCATGTCAGTACCTAGGTAGTATGTAAGGATCGTAGCAGGTGGCGTTCTGAAGTTTCTGCCTACCCCCACAGGAAGAAGGCGTGTGATTATGTTTATATGTTTATGTATGTACCTAGTTATTAAGTTAACAGTAGCCCAAGCCTGTATAAGTACTTAAACTACCTCTACAACTAACCTCAGCATTTCCATTTTCAATATTTCCATGTAAAACTATTTCAGCGGTAAGCCGCGCAGTTTTCAATGTTTAATTAAATTGAAAGAGAGTTGAACCACAGCAACCACGAAAGGATTAGGGATAAAATTCAATAAATGGATATTTATTTAGTAGCTGTCACAGCTCTGTGGTTAGGAGTATCAAAGAGTACCTCGGTCGTTCTTCTTTGCTACGGACAACACCTCCGTCACAAAAGACGCTATTTTCCACCGACAACACCTCCGTTACACTGGACGTTCTTTTTTACCGACAACACCTCCGTCATACTGGACGTTCTTTTTTACCGACAACACCTCCGTCATACTGGACGTTCTGTTTTACTGGCAACACCTCCGTCATACTGGACGTTCTTTTTTACCGACAATACCTCCGTCATACTGGACGTTCTTTTTTACCGACAACACCTCCGTCATACTGGACGTTCTGTTTTACTGGCAACACCTCCGTCATACTGGACATTCTTTTTTACCGACAACACCTCCGTCATACTGGACGTTCTTTTTTACCGATAACACCTCCGTCATACTGGACGTTCTGTTTTACTGGCAACACCTCCGTCATACTGGACATTCTTTTTTACCGACAACACCTCCGTCATACTGGACGTTCTTTTTTACCGACAACACCTCCGTCATACTGGACGTTCTTTTTTACCGACAACACCTCCGTCATACTGGACGTTCTTTTTTCCCGACAACACCGCCGTCACACTGGACGTTCTTTTTTACCGACAACATCTCCGTCATACTGGACGTTCTTTTTTCCCGACAACACCGCCGTCACACTGGACGTTCTTTTCTACCGACAATACCTCCGTCATACTGGACGTTCTTTCCTACCGGCAACACCTCCGTCATACTGGACGTTCTTTCCTACCGACAATACCTCCGTCATACTGGACGTTCTTTGCTATCGACAATACCTCCGTCACACTGGACGTTCTTTTCTACCGACAATACCTCCGTCATACTGGATGTTCTTTTCTACCGACAACACCTCCGTCACACTGGACGTTCTTTTCTGCCGACAATACCTCCGTCATACTGGACGTTCTTTTCTATCGACAACACCTCCGTCATACTGGACGTTCTTTTTTACCGACAACACCTCCGTCATACTGGACGTTCTTTTCTACTGACAACACCTCCGTCATACTGGACGTTCGTTTTTACCGACAACGCCTCCGTCATACTGGACGTTCTTTTTTACCGACAAGACCTGCGTCACACAGGACGTTCTTTTCTACCGACAATACCTCCGTCATACTGGACGTTCTTTTCTACCGACAATACCTCCGTCATAATGGACGTTCTTTTCTACCGACAATACCTCCGTCATACTGGACGTTCTTTTCTACCAACAATACCTCCGTCATACTGGACGTTCTTTTCTACCGACAATACCTCCGTCATACTGGACGTTCTTTTCTACCGACAATACCTCCGTCATACTGGACGTTCTTTTCTACCGACAATACCTCCGTCATACTGGACGTTCGTTTTTACCGACGACACCTCCGTCATACTGGACGTTCTTTTCTACCGACAATACCTCCGTCATACTGAACGTTATTTTCTACCGACAATACCTGCGTCACACTGGACGTTCTTTTCTACCGACAATAACTCCGTCATACTGGACGTTCTTTTCTACCGACAATACCTGCGTCACACTGGACGTTCTTTTCTACCGACAATACCTCCGTCATACTGGACGTTCTTTTCTACCGACAATACCTGCGTCACGCTGGACGTTCTTTTCTACCGACAATACCTCCGTCATACTGGACATTCTTTTTTACCGACAACACCTCCGTCATACTGGACGTTCTTTTTTACCGACAACACCTCCGTCATACTGGACGTTCTTTTTTCCCGACAGCACCGCCATCACACTGGACGTTCTTTTCTACCGACAATACCTCCGTCATACTGGACGTTCTTTCCTACCGACAACACCTCCGTCATACTGGACGTTCTTTTCTACCGACAATACCTCCGTCATACTGGACGTTCTTTTCTACCGACAACACCTCCGTCATACTGGACGTTCGTTTTTACCGACAACACCTCCGTCATACTGGACGTTCTTTTTTACCGACAATACCTGCGTCACACTGGACGTTCTTTTCTACCGACAATACCTCCGTCATACTGGACGTTCTTTTCTACCGACAATACCTCCGTCATACTGGACGTTCTTTTCTACCGACAATACCTTTTTTTTTTTTTTTTTTTGTGATGGGTTTGCTCTTGACTCTAGTCTAGGTCAGAGGTGACAGAGACAAAGTCGACGATGGAGTGAGCTTACCCAGAAGAAGCCTGTTCACTCTCACTTTGAATAGATTAGGGTTGTATACGTTCGGAAACACAGACGCAGGTAGTGAGTTCCACTCTTTTGCTGTGCGCATTATAAAAGACATTTGGAAGCGCTTAGTGCGAATTGGTGGAATAGCAACCAGGTAGGGATGGTAACTGGCAGTGCGTCTAGATGTCCGGTGGTAGAAGGGGGCCGGTGGAATGAGGTCGTGGAGTTCTCGGGCACACTCTCCGAAGTACAATCTGTAGAAGACCGACAAGCAGGCAACCTTGCGGCGATGAGCCAAGCTATGAAGCTTGGCATCCACCAGTTTTACGTCGCCAATGAGCCTCTTAGCTCTGCGTTCCACCGAGTCAAGCGCGGCGAGTTGGGACTTAGCTGATCCATCCCAAAGGTGACTGCAATACTCCATGCAGGATCGGACTTGCGCTTTGTAAAGGGTTAAAAGCTGTCCAGGCGTAAAGTATCGCTTCACCCTATTTAGGATGCCCAGTTTCTTGGCCGCAGTTTGGGCCTTGTACTCGATGGTGGCGCCGAAGTTGAGACCAGATGTCAACTCCATGCCTAGGAGCTCAAGTCGATCAGTTACAGGAACAGATGTACCCCGAAAAGTAGGAGTTTGGGCGAAACGACTCTTTTTAGCGGTAAAAAGACACGCCTGCGTTTTGGTGGCGTTAAAAGAGACCAGATTATCATCACCCCACTGGGAGACAAAGCTTAAGGTCAAATCTGTCCGCTCTACCATGGCCTCTCTCAAGGAACGAACTTCGGCCCCGCTGGTTTTTGCTCTGGACAAGTATCTCTCTGAAACTGTACTGTCATCTGCGTACCCAACAATACCAGGCCGAAGCAGGTCATTGATGTGCAGCAGGAAAAGAGTTGCAGAGAGAACAGACCCCTGAGGAACTCCGGCATCAATAGCCATAAGGTCAGAAGAGCAGCCATCAACAACTACTCTAATCGACCGTTCACTAAGGAAATCTGATATCCAGCTACAAAAATCAGCTGGGATGCCATAAGCAGGAAGCTTGCTGAGCAGAGCAGCGTGCCAGACCCTGTCAAAGGCCTTCGAGATGTCAAGCGATACAGCCAGTGCTTCGCCGTGTTTCTCGATGGCTTCGCCAAAGCAGTGCGTGACATACACAAGAAGATCGCCAGTTGACCGTCCGCGGCGAAAGCCATATTGACGGTCACTGAGGAGATCATTGTCTTCAAGGTAGTTCAGCAAGTTATTGTTCAGTACCCTTTCCAAAACTTTGCACAGAATGGAGGTAATGGCAATCGGACGGTTATGGGCAGGGTCTGCACGGTCGCCTTTTTTGGGCACTGGTTGTACATTTGCAAGCTTCCAGGATTTCGGCACCGTTCTTTTTTCGAGAGAGAGGCGGAACAAACGTGTCAATACAGGAGACAGTTCAGGCGCACACTGCCTCAACACTCTCGCTGGAATGCCGTCAGGCCCGCTGGCCTTGTTCACGTCTAGACTGCACAATACTCTTCGGACCTCTTTAATGTGTACTGCGATCTCCGGCATCGAGGAGTCACAATGAGGTACAGTAGGTGGTTGCTTTGAGCCAGCGTCCAGACGTGAATTGCTTGCGAAGAGAGATGCAAATAAATTTGCCTTCTCAATTGCAGAGTGAGCCAGCGACCCATCAGGTTTCATCATAGGAGGTAAAGTGGGACGACAGAAATTCGTTTCAACCGCTTTAGACAGGGACCAGAACTGTTTACTACCCGGAGGGTGCGAAGCCAGCCTGGCCCCGATATGTCCGACATGGTCAAAACGTGCCCTACGCAAAACCCGCTTGCAGAACTTGGCGGCAGAATTAATGGCTCTCTTCTTCGCGCGAACCCTGCGCGCTCTAACTTTGCGGTCGCGGGCCTTGACCCAGGCTTGGTAGGCAGTCTCTTTTCGGGCCTCAGCGTGGGCACATTCTGCATTATACCAAGGCCGGGATTTGTGACCGAGCGGGATGTCGGAGAATGGAATAAAATATTCCATCCCCTGCCGAATCACGTCCGCAACCGCGTCAGCACAGCGCGAGGGGTCACCCGAGGAAAAGCACACTTGCCGCCATGGATAAGACGCAAAAAAGTGCCGCATCTCTTCCCAGTCTGCTGACCCGTATCGCCATACTCGCCTCGTGCCTCTAGGGCTCTCATCTGGAGGAGAGCAGGTTGATATGGATTTCACCAGACAGTGGTCAGACGTTCCCAGCGGGGCTGAGACCGATACTGAATGACTGTCCGGATCAGATGCCAGCAGGAGGTCCAAGCAATTGGGTGTATGGCCGTCAACATCCGGTACCCGCGTTGCCACATTCACCATCTGGGTCAGATCTAGCGTTAAAGCAAAATTGCGCGCCTCCAACCCAGCATGGTCAGTTTTCTGGTATGGGAACAACCATTCTTTATGATGGGCGTTGAAGTCCCCCAGAAAAATGAGCTTCGCCGTTGGGTACCGTTGCTGGGCTACGTCAGTCGACTCCACGAGGAAATTAAAGAGCGCTGTTGTCTCCTGGTCACCGCTATGCGTATACCTCCGTCATACTGGACGTTCTTTTCTACCGACAATACCTGCGTCACGCTGGACGTTCTTTTCTACCGACAATACCTCCGTCATACTGGACATTCTTTTTTACCGACAACACCTCCGTCATACTGGACGTTCTTTTTTACCGACAACACCTCCGTCATACTGGACGTTCTTTTTTCCCGACAACACCGCCGTCACACTGGACGTTCTTTTTTACCGACAACATCGCCGTCACACTGGACGTTCTTTTCTACCGACAATACCTCCGTCATACTGGACGTTCTTTCCTACCGACAACACCTCCGTCATACTGGACGTTCTTTTCTACCGACAATACCTCCGTCATACTGGACGTTCTTTTCTACCGACAATACCTCCGTCATACTGGACGTTCTTTTCTACCGACAATACCTCCGTCATACTGGACGTTCTTTTCTACCGACAATACCTCCGTCATACTGGACGTTCTTTTCTACCGACAATACCTCCGTCATACTGGACGTTCTTTTCTACCGACAATACCTCCGTCATACTGGACGTTCTTTTCTACCGACAATACCTCCGTCATACTGGACGTTCTTTTCTACCGACAATACCTCCGTCATACTGGACGTTCGTTTTTACCGACAGCACCTCCGTCATACTGGACGTTCTTTTCTACCGACAATACCTCCGTCATACTGAACGTTCTTTTCTACCGACAATACCTGCGTCACACTGGACGTTCTTTTCTACCGACAATACCTCCGTCATACTGGACGTTCTTTTCTACCGACAATACCTCCGTCATACTGAACGTTCTTTTCTACCGACAATACCTGCGTCACACTGGACGTTCTTTTCTACCGACAATACCTCCGTCATACTGGACGTTCTTTTCTACCGACAATACCTCTGTCATACTGGACGTTCTTTTCTACCGACAATACCTCCGTCATACTGGACGTTCTTTTCTACCGACAATACCTCCGTCATACTGGACGTTCTTTTCTACCGACAATACCTCCGTTATACTGGACGTTCTTTTCTACCGACAATACCTCCGTCATACTGGACGTTCTTTTCTACCGACAATACCTCCGTCATACTGGACGTTCTTTTCTGCCGACAATACCTCCGTCATACTGGACGTTCTTTTCTACCGACAACATCAGGTACTAACAATACATTACAAAATAGGTTATATTGGGTATTCAAAACATGTAAAAAAAAATGTCGTAATTATGGTAAGCAGTTGCCACGCGTTTTCCAGAAACCAAATTCACATTTGTTTGTGAAAATGTAACATTCTGTATAATGTAGGGACTTAGTATAAGTTATGACGTCACAGTTCCTGACCGCATGTATATGTACGGTTGGTTTAATCTTGAAAACTATGCGGCAGATGGAATCTCCTGTGGCTCGACGTACAGCCTTGTTTCCATGAATGGATACTCGTATTATTAAGTTGGAAAAGACATTGACAAGGAAAGAGAATATTTTATGGAGAAGGGATGGCGCCTTGTCTAGTATCGGTCTGGAGTAAAACAGTTAATAAAGTATCTATGTAGTGAAAATAATAGTTGATACAGTTACGAACCGGGATTGTTGAGCCACTAGCTTATCACCTTAACTGGATTGTTACACGAATGCCGCCCGTGAAATTTGACATTTGACATTTTAATAACGAAAAACAGGCGGCATTCGTGTAACCAAGTTAAGGTGATAAGCTACTGGCTCAACATCCCGGTTCATGACTGTACATTAACAGGAAAATTTTATAAATATTAAGGCCGAGACGGCATGGCAAGGGATTTTGCCGTCAGTCCGCGCACACTAGCCGTTTAGATACCGCGGCATTCCAGTGCCTTACCACGGTATGCCACGGCGTGCCGCGGCACGACAAAGCACGCCTCGGCAGCTCCTGCTGCCCGATACACTTTTAGTCTTCAGTTGCGTTTGATAGTGTTAATGTGCTTCAGTTTTAAAATGGTAGATTGGGATTTGGTGTTGATATCGATTATTGCAGACGAAGAAGGTGCACAGGCTAATAATAGGGATAGAAGGAGATTTTGGGTTGAAAATCCCCTGTCGCCTCACCCCGCGGTATGTCACAACGAGCGCCGGAGTCGTTGGCATGCCGTTGCCTACCGCAGTACGCCACGGCATACCGCCGCGGGCGCCCGTGGCACGTCTTTTAATACCGTGCAATGAAATCCCTTTCGATGCCACGGCATTATTTTAAAGCATAGCAATTTATGTCGTATTTCTATATGGATACGTTTGAATGTCCATTAGTAAAAATTTAAATTCCTTGCCATGCCGTTCCGGTCTGCGTAAGCCTGTGCCACGAATGACGTAAACAGTAAACGTGTAGGTAGGTAGGTACCTAAAAGCATTACTGTTATTCTTTGGACAGTAGGGTAATAAATAAAATATCAAAACAAATGTCTTGAAATAAAAATATGCTGTAGTGAATTTCCCCTTTTACCTCATCGACTTTACAAATTTTAAATATCGAGTGTGTTACCGCCGCCGGTTGCTTGGACGGGGCCGCGTGACGTCACGTCCGCCCAGTGACGGCCCCGCCACACGGCAATCGGAGAGTTTAGAAAAAGGCGTTTCACGAGTGAATCGCCCCAGTCTGCGCACAGTAGTCCGTGTAAAACGGTAACAAGTATCAGCGTGTGTGTGTCTTAACTATGGACTTTGTATGGCCGGTTTTTTGATCCGTAGTTAACTCAACCAGTGGTTGAATTTTGACTAAATATGTTTGCCAAAATGCCATTATTTATTCATTTTTAACATGAATACATTAATGTTACTCTTTCACATTTAGCCAAAATTCAACCATTAGTTACTATGTTTAACCATTGGTTGAGTTAACTACGGATCCAAAAATCGACCCTTAGTATGAAAATTAAAGAAAAAAATGTACTGAATATGATTGGAAATGTGATTCTTGATGTATTTTGATAACAAGTACCTATGTGCTTATATTAAATGAATATTATACTAATCTGTGTTATTTGTCACATTTATTAATAAAGAAATCACACTCAAAAAATCTCAAAGTATACCTACATAATATCATATTTCGTATATGCATATTACGTGAAAACAGTTTAATTAAACTGTCACGCTGTTACAAAGTTTAATTTCCGCCGTGTATAGTCTGGGGACATTTATTTCAGTGGTTACGCACTCTGTTTGTTGTTATGACTTCTGTTAATAATTAAATCCTTGGAAACTGTGTTAAAAACAAAGAAAAATAAAACCAGATTCCGTATGGAGAAATGTTACGATTCTTCGTAACTGGGTTATGAACAAAGAATATAAAGTAAAAAGTAGAATTCTTCATTTTTGTAGTGGTCTAACACTTTACACAATTTTATTTTAATTTAATTACATTCGTACTAGCAACGCCCCGCGGTTTCACCCACGTAAGTCTCGAGCCCGTAGGAATATGGGGATAAAAAGTATCATATCTGTTAATCCAGGTTATAAACTATCTGTGGGCCAAATTTCATCAATATCCGTTTAGTAGTTTTTGCTTGAAAGAGTAGCAAACATCCATCCATCCTTACAAACTTTCGCATTTATAATATTGAAACGGGGAAGCAGTAATAGACTTCACACTTGATGAATAATCACAATTATTTATTGATATTCTTATACCTACAGTTGAACAGAGTTTCGACTTATCTCATGTACGGCAGCAAAATGTTCCCGCCAAATGAGCGGTCCGACTACTAATACACTTCGGCGGCCGGATGTGACGTCACTATCGGTCACTCGCTGGCTTGGCTGACAATTTCTCCTCCAAATTGTCGTAAAGTGGCATTGGCTTGGCGTTGGCTTGACATTGGCTTGGCGTTGGCTTGGCGTTGGCTTGGCGTTGGCTTGGCGTTGGCTTGGCGTTGGCTTGGCGTTGGCTTGGCGTTGGCTTGGCGTTGCCTTGGCTTTGGCTTGGCTTTGGCTTGGCGTTGGCTGAACACCTGACGAGGCGTTACAATCGGCCATCCTGCAACAATTGCTCCCGCAATGGAGCACACGATTTTGTTTTAGCTTTCTATTACATCGATTAAGTCTTCCATCTCCAGCTGGTCATCAGAGCTGCTGGCACTGTCAGATACAGGAGCTATGCTACGATAAGGTCGCAGAGAATCTGCTGAAACAAGCTCCGTAAAGTTTTTGTAGCCCCTTAAACCCTTAATGCTCCTGATCCTGTATCTGTCATTGCCAACTACTTTAGTTATTATATAGGGGCCTGCAAACAAGTCATCTAGCTTTGTGTTGACCTTAGCAGCACTGCTAGTAGGTGCCTGCCTCCATAAAATCAAATCTCCTTTCTTATAAACATGGCAAATTTTACGACGTTTATCAAAATTATGTTTCATCCTAGCGCTAGTTTTATTGATCCGTGCACTGGCCTTGCTACGCTTGGCCTGGGTATTTGATCTGGGATGGTTACATCACACACTGGCCTACCACTACGAGCAAACATTAAATCATAAGGCTTAAGGCCGGTAGTTTCATTTAAAGTATTATTTATTCCTTATATCACATCGGGTAGACGGTTAGATCAGCTATTAGCGGCTCCACTAGGGTCAGTCGTGCGTAGGGCATTTAATATGGTGTGATTGGTGCGCTCAACTTGCCCGTTGGCACGCGGGCACGCAATTGCATTCAACGTATGTTTAAATTGTTTATCTGCCGCGAATTGCTTAAAATATCTACAAGTAAATGCCTTGCCATGGTCAGTTACTACTCTATCCGGATAGCAAAATAACGAAAACATTCTTTTGAGTATTCTAATTGTTTCTACTGAATTAACTGATCGACTGCACTCTGCAATAACATATTTTGAAAATGCATCAGTTATAACTAACATGTATTCATAACCTTTATTTGTCCTACAAAACGGGCCTAAATGGTCGACATGTATCATTCTAAACGGTTCATTTGGCTTAGGAATCGCATGTAACTTGCCTTCCTTTCTGCCATGATATCCTTTTCCATAAGCGTGACTTAAACAAGAGGTTACTTATTTACGAACGAACCGTGTCATTTTAGGAAACCAAAATCACTTCATCAAATTTGTGCATCGTTTTAATCCTACGTGCCCTATTTCGTCATGGTGCACTTGAAGAATTTCCAACCTAGCTGCCCCAGGCACTACAAGTCGATTACCACTGAGCGTCTACCTATATAACCTGTCATCTTTTAACACGTAACTGTTTATTATAACGCGTTCAGTCGGTGACTACCTTCACGTTTTTACCTACTATGTACACCCGAAATCTACGCAATGATTCCACGACTGCTAATGTTTCTAGCTCGTAGCTATGATATATAGTTTCCTCCCTAGACGTCACTCGGCTAAATACATTACAGGGCGCAAAGTACCGTCAGACTGTTTTTGTAATAAAATTCCTGCTATTCCTAATTTGCATGCATCGCTGTGAATTTCTATGTCTGACGTAGGGTCTTACAAAGCTAACACTGGCTCAGAGCATAAACATTTTTTAACTCGTTAAAACTATCGACCTGTTTATCACTCCATACCCACGATACATTTTTCTTAGTCAATTCTGTTAAAGGGCGCCCTGTAACCGCGAATTTATATATAAATCGAAAGTAACTACATAGGCCTATAAATTGACGTACCTCATGTACATTCCTCGGTACAGGAAAATGCGAGACTGCAATTAATTTTGGTTCTGCCGGTTGCACACCTTCATGAGAAATTTCATGCCCTAAATAAGTCACTTCCTCTTGTAAAAAAAAGAACCTTTCCCATGTTCAATTTTAGATTTTCAGATTCAAACTTTTGCAACACAGATTCTAACATTTTTATACCAGAATTAAAATCAACCGAGGGTAGTAGTAATAAATCATCTATGAATGCCAGAATTTCGCTAGTTGAACTGTATGTTTGTGACGTTTGGGAACGAACGGAATCGACAATTTTACTAATCATTCGCATGAAAACTGAGGGAGCATTTGCTAAACCAAACGGAACGCGCAAATACTCATAATGGCCCTGAGGTGTTATAAATGCAGTTTTGTGAGTGTCTTCGGGTGCAATTTGTAGTTAATGATAACTTTGGGCCATATCGAGGCTCATCAAATATTTGTTACAGGCTAACTTTGAAACCTGATCGTCGATGTTCGGCAACGGAAATCTGTCTTTTATAGTGACCGAGTTAAGGGCACGATGATCCACACATAACCGAGTATCACCGTTCTTTTCTTTACCAAGATAACTGGAGAGGCATAATCGGATTCGGATTCTTTAATAATACCGGCATCAAGTAATTTACGAACTTTAGAATTAACTATTTGTTGTTCAGTGTGCGATAACCTATAAGGCTGACGATACATTGGCTGCTGGGTGGTAAGTTTTATTTTCATATGTAACAAATTGGTGCAACCGAGATCTTTTGTGCCAATTGCAAAGGTGTATTTATATTGTAATAATAAATGTATTAAACTATCACGCTCGTTTTCATTTAAACTCCCCATACTGATTTCGGATATAGGTACCCCGCCTGTACTATCACTGATTTTATTAATCGTTAAGACCGAGGCAGACATGACTGTAAGGCCACATTGATTAGAGGAACTAGTGACTGAATAATTTGGCTTATTTGGCAAAAAAATGGGCAAGTAAGACAATAATGTATTGAACTCACCCGGCTTGTTTGGGTCACCGATTCGTTGCAGCTATCTGCTCGTGCGAGGATCTGGCCGGCTTCCCACTCGATGTCCTTGGTGCCGGTGTTGATAACCTTCATGAGGCCCTCACCACCTTGGAGTTACGTGGCTTCACGACCTTCTTGTAAATTTCATTGTAATTTTGGTCAGTGGGTAGCCTTAGGGGCGGATTTTTGTGCACTAGCTTAACTTCCTTGACGTTGCTGTTCGATTCGGCAGACATCTTGGCATGTGTAGTTGAAGATCCACGGCAGCGGGAGGCAATATGACCTTGCACACCACCCTTGAAACAAATGCGTTGATCAGGTAATGAGCAATTCCGTAGGATGTGACCAGTCTTCTCACAACGCGGACAGGGGTCGGTCTCAGGGTTCACTTTCTTATCCTGATTCGGCAGCTGTCTAGCGTCCTTTTTCGGCTTGTCACGTGCTTCGAATGTTGGTGAGAGATAATCGTCGAGGGTACAGAGGAAGGCTTCGTACAGCTCATCTGGACGCTGGCATTGGAAAGCCCGTGCGTTTGGTTGTAATGAAGGAGGTAATCCTCTGATTTTACACGAAACACTAGCAGTGTCAGACAGGTTACAACGAAAGCACATGGCGATTTTATCCTGGTAATATTTAGTCATTGTTTCGTTCGGGAGCTTCTTCCGGTTCATGATTTCGTCTAACAAAGCACTGAAGTCACGATGTTTGGGAAATGCTCTTGCTAGCATGCATTTCCATTCGTCCCAGGAAAAGTTATATTCATCGAGTCTGTTGTACCATTTACGTGCTTGACCACGGAGTTTATCTTGAAGGTGAAATGATTTTACTTTGTCGCTCCAGCCTGTCTCCCAGCTCGTCAATTTTCTTCCAGTCATACCAACACTGTGCAATCTTCTCCCTCGGGGTCAAACTCCGGGATAAGGGACGCTGCACGATGACCTTTGAAGTAGTTGAGCGGTAAAATATCATCGTAGAGTTTGTGTATCGCCCTACCCACTTCGTTTTCTAGCAAACTTTTGAGTAGTTTTCTAGCGGGTGGCGGCGGGAATTCTTCATCTTCACTAATATGGTCTTGCTCTTCTTCACTCCAGCCAGGCGGACGGATTCCACGACCAACAGATGCAGTAGGGCAATTTCGCTTTATATCCCATTTCTGAATGAAACGGGAAAGCAGTAATAGACTTCACACTTGATGAATAATCACAATTATTTATTGATATTCTTATACAGGTGAACAGAGTTTCGACTTATCTCATGTACGGCAGCAAAATGTTCCCGCCAAATGAGCGGTCCGACTACTTATACACTTCGGCGGCCGGATGTGACGTCACTATCGGTCACTCGCTGGCTTGGCTGACAATTTCTCCTCCAAATTGTCGTAAAGTGGCATTGGCTTGGCGTTGGCTTGGCGTTGGCTTGGCGTTGGCTTGGCGTTGGCTTGGCGTTGGCTTGGCGTTGGCTTGGCGTTGGCTTGGCGTTGGCTTGGCGTTGGCTTGGCGTTGGCTTGGCGTTGGCTTGGCGTTGGCTTGGCGTTGCCTTGGCTTTGGCTTGGCTTTGGCTTGGCGTTGGCTGAACACCTGACGAGGCGTTACAATATTATATCGGGTTGGCTAATAAGTAATGAGCGTTTTAGTTTATAATTTCTAGAATTTTCGGAAAGGTTCGAGAACGTTCTGTAGCAGAGGGTATATAAAGAGCGAGTCGCGCTCATGCGCGTTATTGACAGTTTGGCTGTTAGTGCGTTAAAGTTCACAAAGAAATGAGTGATATTAAAACCCACGTACGACATTGTTTATTATATGAGTTTCAATCTGGGCATTCTGCTGCAGAAGCTACACGTAATGTATGTCAAAGGATAGCTCACGAAGCGCAAAGCGCTGCCGCGCTGGTTCCAACGGTTCCGCAACAACGATTTTTCCTTAACCGATCAACCATGGTCTGGGCGCCCCGTGGAAATAGATATCGATAAATTAAAACTATTAATCGAAGAAGATCCTCAAAGAACTACACGCGATTTGGCTGTTCAGCTCGAGTGCTCTCATGGCACCATAGAACATCATTTACATGGTTTGGGAAAGACTTACAAATATAGTGTTTGGGTACCCCATCAATTAAGTAAAGATTAGCTGACCTACCGAGCTGAGATTTGTGTACAACTTTTATCTTTCCGTCGCACATTTAATTATTTAGATCATCTTGTCACTGGAGATGAAAAGTGGGTTCTCTATGTTAATCACACACGCAAGCGCCAGTGGCTGGGATGTAAAGAACAGGGAAAACCAACGTCAAAAGGTGATCTTCATCCTCGCAAGGTAATATTTTCTGTCTGGTGGGATATACATGGAATAATAAGCTGAGAATTCCTTCCAACTAATACTACGATTACAGCAACAGTATATTGTGATCAACTCGACAAACTGAAGCTTGACATCCATCGCAAACGTCCACAACACGACAAAACATTTTTCCTGCACGACAATGCCAGGCCGCATATTGCTAAGAGCACCAGGCTAAAACTATTGGAGCTTAATTGGGAAATAATACCCCACCCTCCATATTCGCCGGACTTAGCACCAACTGATTTCAGCTTGTTCCGATCACTTATTTAACCACACTTGAAACAATACATAGATGACTTCTTCAATTCAAAACCAACGAAGTTCTATGCGGAGGCCATTCACTCTTTGCCAGATCGATGGCAAATGGTAGTAGAAAACAACGGTGAATATATTATTAATGATTAACAATTATTCATTTAATAAATAAATACAAATAAAATAGTTGTATGTCGCTCATTACTTATTAGCCAACCCAATAGTAGGAAGTAGGATTTAGGGCTGACACAGATAAAAGCGTCGCTTCGCAAAAAATAGTGACGTCACACGAAGACTTTCACAAGGAAATTCTTGATGATTTTTTGTGTGTCGGCACCAAGATCATCATGCTGTAACCTATATAAACATAAAAAAGAAAGCACCTTCCTGTTTTGAAATGAAATGATATACATGAATTGTGTATTGTAATGTCTTTTCCTACAAGTAGTCGGAAAAATTAAAGTTATCCTCTTTTCACTTATGTGTTTGTTTTTTAGCCAAAAGATGTAGCACAACTGCTGATATCCAACGCTGTATTGGACCAAGTTTTCCTAGTTACAACTGCGACCGCAATCAAATCTACTTTGCCATACGCTTGGCCGCAAAATACCGATACGGACGTTCTGCGAATTGGACATCGTGCGAATTGGGAATTTCGCGGATTGGCCGCTTCGCCATCGCTGGATGACTTGCGGCTGAGCGACACTACTCTACCATTAAACGAAACGGAGAAAAAAACGAAACAACCCACAATGTTTGTCAGTATAGGATTCCAAAATCTACGTTGATAATTATATTCCATGCACGAGCCGTGTTGGTCCAGTGGCATCGGCCATGTCTTACGAGTTGTAGATCTTAGGTTTGACCCCGGCTTACTTCATCACCACTGCTCTCAAAACGGTGAAGAAAACGTGAGGAAACTGGCATGTTCTAGAACCAAAAATTCGAAAACATGTCACATCCACAAACTCGCACTGGACCCACACCACGTGGTGGATTCTGTCCCGCTCCCTATGTCCCAGAAGCGGGAACGTTATAGGTTGATAAGCTATACTTATAGTTACATAATATATTTTATGTATTCTCATACCATAAAATTCGAATTGTAAACTTCAAAACGAGTTAATATTTGATATACTTTATAAACACAATAGCGAAATTTAAAAATAGAATAAAGGAGCTGGCCCAAGCCCCATACAAAAAATACCCAGGCCCGGCGCAAAAGTTTTGTGTTCCAGATTTTAGAGGATATTTAAAAATAATATTCCATAATATCACTATCCCTGTATCGGGTGGCTAACATTATTTTTTTGCTCGAGAAGTTTTGTAGGCGTTCCTATTAAAATCTCATTTGTGTGGACCAAAATATGTATAATTATTTGCAATTATTGTGTTATCGCAATCGCATTCAAGATTATCTCAAAACCACAGGGGTAGGCATACATAAACAAAGTAATATAAGTATTAAATTGATCAAAATATATCAAAATCAATTAGATGAAATTGTAATACACAGCAAAGTATACATCAAACGCTAGCGGATGACTGCGACACAGAACATATATTATATACCCTGACGACATGCGACTGTAATAATAATTGGTGGCTGAAAAGAAAACAAACTTGAAAAAAAAGTAAAAAATGACGAAAAAAATGACGTTACGAAAATTAAATACCGCGCGGATTCTGTACGTGTCAAGTTACCGACGCTTCATCGGTTAAGACTTTACGTTATGTACAGCCCGCGGCACGTAAGTTGGCAAGAGTCGTTAGATGCGCAGAAGTCAATTTTTAGATCTCTCTGGTCGCGAGCGGGACGCGGGGAACGAGGTAGCATCGTTCCGAGCGCGCGATTGGTTGGTCAGTCGACCCTTGTCTCTCGCGTCGCTTCCACGTTCCAGTCGCTCCCGAGTACACTTGCGTGCACTAAAATTGTAACACTTGTTTTTGTTGAGCTTTTGTTACAAGTTCTTGTTATTGATTTGTTTGATTTTTTTAATTTAGATAGTGCCACAAACAAATACCATTTTACGTAGACATGCCAGAAAAATGGTTTATGATGTGTACTGTTACATAGAAAAAGAAGCGAAAACTGAGAAAGAGACTCCTCGGACAGTGGAAGTGAGGAGAGTAATATTGAGGAAGGGGAGCCAACTTCTTCCACCAGCTCATCTACTGCTAACATTGATTTCATGCCATGTAACACTTTTACAAAACGATAGTGACGACGACGGCATATGATTGTTAACGATATTACAATATTTTGTTTTATTATAAATTTCTTAACCTATAATTACTGTATATACAGGGTTATTGGTATAACACCAACAACCTCTGAAGGAGTCATTGTACTCATCATTATTATTATTATCATTATTATTATTATTACTGCAAGAGCGCCTATGAAAATGTGTCCCTCGTGCAGTGTAGAAGTGTGCGTCTTGTGGCTATCAAAATAACGGTACGCGGTAAAGCTCTCTTAGTGTTCTCGGTTTACATGCCGACAGAGTCGATAGATAATCTTGGTGAATTTGTCGAGTGTTTAAGTGAGATTCAAGCAGTGATAGAAAGTAGTGGTGTAGATGCGGTCTATATTCTGGGGGATTTTAATGCTCAACCAAATAGTCTATTCGGCAGAGAGCTATTGAGCTTTTCGGCTGAAGTACAGTGGCGGTGCGCTGACGTTTGCTTGCTCGGTGCCGAATCGGACACGTATACCTACGTAAGTGATGCACATGGTTCTACTAGTTGGTTAGACCACTGCGTAGTGACAGACGCGGCGTGGAATACTATTAGAGACGCTAGTGTGCTCTACGACGTGTCTTGGTCGGACCATTTACCTCTAACAGTAATGTGTGATCTTAACTTGTTAAGGCCAAAAGTTACACCCGGATTACCTAAATGTAGCAAGGTAACATGGGGCGACAGAGACCTGCAGCAGACTGAGTTATATAGCAATTATTGTAATGATCTCTTGAAAAATTTAGACTTTCCCTTAGAATTTACTGAATGTAGTAAAAGTAGATGTAGAATTAAGGAACATGAAATTATTTTAGATAATATGTATGCGGAAATTGTGCGTATTCTCTGTGAAGGTACAATCACCAGTAACTGTAAGAATGTAATACAGCGCAAAAAGCGTTACATAACGGGCTGGAATAAGCATGTGAAGGACGCACACGGACAGGCTCGGCTTGATTTTCAGACCTGGACGTTGTTTGGTAGGCCGAAAACTGGTTATTGGTATGAGAAAATGGTGGAAAGTAGAAGGGTTTTTAAAAGTAAATTAAAATGGTATCAAAATAATAAGGACCAAATAAAAATGAACATCATTGCAAGTCATCATGACGCAAAGAATTTTGGTAGTTTTTGGAAAGCCACAAACAGGCTGAATCCGAGGTCGGGTCTGCCTGTGAGTGTTGAGGGCCTTAGTGATCCTAGTGATATCGCCAACCTATTCAGCAGAGCTTTTAGGGTTGAGTCTCCCCTAGGTACGTCGTCTGGCGGGCCGGAGGTGGTGGGGGGGTCCGAAGATGTGCCTATTAGGTTTGCGGCCAGGGAGGTAGCTACTGTCATACACAACTTAAAGAGAGGCAAGTCGCCGGGTCATGACAGTCTAAGTATAGAGCATTTACTATATGCTGGTAAGCACTTACCGCGAGTGCTAGCAATGTTTTTTAACTTGTGTCTGAGTCACTCGTATCTTCCAGCCGATTTACTTAAAACTATTGTTGTGCCCATTGTTAAAAATAAGACTGGAGATGCGAGTGACAAGAGCAACTACAGGCCTATATCCCTGGCTACCATCATTGCAAAGGTGTTGGACAATCTGATTGATCAGCAGCTGGATAGGCACTTAACACTCAACGACGCCCAGTTTGGGTTTAGGCCACATTTATCCACGGAAACGGCTATACTATGCCTGAAACAGACTGTTCAATACTATGCAAGTAGGAAAACACCTGTATATGCATGTTTTCTGGACCTCTCCAGGGCTTTCGACCTCGTATCTTATGACTACCTATGGAGGAAACTGTCAAATGTTAAGAACCTCCCTAGCGATATCATTGGGATGCTAAAGTATTGGTATAAAAACCAATGCAATTATGTTAAGTGGGCGGGTGTCCTGTCGGATGCATACGGGTTGGAGTGCGGTGTGAGGCAGGGGGGAATCAGCTCACCGAAGCTATTCAACCTATATGTAAACGAGCTGATCTGTGAGCTCAGCAATGCCAATATCGGGTGCTCCATTGACGGGCACTGCGTCAATAACATCAGCTACGCGGATGATATGGTATTGCTGAGCCCATCGATCAGTGCACTTAGGAGGCTTCTTCGCATCTGTGAGGACTATGCGGTGGCTCACGGCCTTAGGTACTCGTACAATGCGACCAAGAGCGAGCTACTGGTTTTCAAAGCGGGTAACAAATGTTATGATACTGTCCCACCGGTCACCTTGGGGGGCGCTCAGCTGTCCAGGGTCACGAAGTTCAAGTACCTGGGGCATTGGGTCACCGATAGTCTGTCCGACGATGTGGATGTGGAGAGGGAACGCAGAGCATTGGCAGTTCGTTGTAACATGCTGGCTCGTAGGTTTGCACGTTGTACTAGGGAGGTGAAAATTACACTCTTTAGAGCGTATTGCCAATCTATGTACACGTGTGCCCTATGGGTCAGCTATACAAAGAGCTCGTACAATGCTCTGCGAGTCCAATACAATAACGCTTTCAGAGTTATGTTGGGGCTGCCGCGCTTTTGTAGTGCATCGGGGATGTTCGCGGAGAATGGCGTGCCAGATTTTTACGCACTGATGCGGACACGAATAGCATCCCTGATGCGGCGAGTGCGTGACAGCTCCAACAGCTTGGTGGCTATAGTAGCCGACAGGATGGACAGTCCAATGATGTGGCAATGGATGACCAGTCATCGTGCGTCATTCTGTTATGTAAAATAAGTTGTTCTAGTGTATTTTTTGTGTAGTATGTGTTTTCATGTATGTATGTATTTTGTGTATAAAATTATAATGTGTGTTTGTTTATGGACTTATGGTCTGAAATAAATTTATTATTATTATTATTATTATTATGAACAACTTTTACTATGCGACCAAACCTGAAATCGCGAAAAAAAATCAGCTGTTCAGTACATTTTGACGAATTATGCGAACATAAATGTACTGAACAGCGGATTTTTTTCGCGATTTCAGGTTTGGTCCCATAGTAAAAGTTGTTCATAATGATGAATACAATGATCTCTTAAGAGGTTGTTGGTGTTTTACAAATAACCCTGTATATTTTATTTATTACTCCTAATATACTTCACGAATCCTTCTCCTTTTCCTCTTTCTTCTAAATAATTATGTTTAAAAATAAATTATGGCAATAACCACAGAATAATGACAAGCAATAAAAGTGACCATTTTTTTGTTGCAATAAGTGTAGGATGCGCGAGCTTACCCCCACTACGCCAAAACCTTGCCAACTTACGTGCCGCGGGCTATACTATACTATGACTAAAGAGTTAGATTATAATAATAACCTGTACCTAAGCATACTGATACAAAACCTATAATAAATAGGTTTTGTATCAGTATGCTTGTTTGTAAACAATTAACGAACTATAGCATAATAAATATTTTGGTCGGTAAATGAGTTTTTAATAAGAACGCCTACAAAACATTTCGAGCAAAAGAGAAAAGAATGTTAGCCACCCTTTAGAGAGATAGTGATAGTTTTAAATATTATTTTTTAAATATTCTCTGAAATCTGAAATACAAAGCTTTTGCGCCGGGCCTGGGTTTTTGTTGGGCCATCGCTTTTATAACACTTTTACTTTGACAAAATAATGTTAAAAAACATTTTTTTATCATTATGATACAGAGCAACACCAACAAATTAATATCAACAAGGTGTTTCCATCAATTATTTTTTTCTAATGAAACGCATTATGCTAAGCGCGCCATTTTATAGCGTTATAAAAAAAAGTCTTGATTCCAATTTATACTAATTGTCCGTGGCAGCGGCCGCTTTAGCGCATGCGCGGTGGTGTGCTGGGTTTTGGCGCCACTCATACGTCTTGTTGTACTGAATTTCGTGGATTAAAAAAAAAAATAAATTCAATGAGTTCAATCCCAATGTATGAGATAAGATAAAGTAATGTATGAAACTGCACATAACTAGGTATTAAAACACCCCTCATTATACAACAGTTTCATAAACTACTATAATCTACTCTCATATTAGAGAAAACTGGCATGTTCTAGAACCAAAAATACAAAAACATGTCACATCCACAAACTGGCACTGGACCCACACCACGTGGTGGATTCTGTCCCGCTCCCTATGTCCCAGCAGCGGGAACGTTATAGGTTGATAAGCTATAGTTACATAATATATTTTATGTATTCTCATACCATAAAATTCTAATTATAAACTTTAAAACGAGATTATATTGACGTACTTTATAAACACAATACCGAAAAAAAAAATAGAACCTTATTATAATACTTTGTTTTAAAACAATTTTTTTTTATCAATACGATACAAGGCATATCAAGAAGTTAATATCACCAACGAATTTCCAATTATTATTATTATTTTTTTAATGGGACGCATGTGCGTGGTGCGTCATTTTTTAACCGACTTCCAAAAGGAGGAGGTTCTCAATTCGTCTGTATGTTTTTTTTTTTTGTATGTTTGTTACGCGATTACTCAAAGACGCATGGACCGATTTAGAAAATTATTTTTTTGTTTGATAGGGTATACTTCCGAGGTGGTCCCATATAAATTTTATTAACTTTGCTTGGGAAGTTTTTGAGTTATCTTCAATAATGCGTATATTTCCCACTTATTTTATGTGGATGATGTGATGGTGTTTTAATAACTTCCTATCGCTGTTATTTACATGGCTATACCTACAATTATTGTGCTCAATTATGTATTCAAATTAGTGTGGGGTAGGTTCCACAACTAAAAAGTGAAAAATAAAAACTTTTTAGCAAAAAATAAAACCGACTTCCAAAACAAAACACTACAAAGTGAAAAATAACTTTAATTTCGGAAGTCGGTGGCAAAAAACGAAAATACAAAACCTAAGACACCGACTACCGAAATTAAAGTTATTTTTCACTTTTTAGTGTTTTGTTTTGGAAGTTGGTTTTATTTTTTGCTAAAAAGTTTTTTATAGCATAACAAAAAGGTTTTAATTACATATAAACTATTTCTTACTCTTATAACTTTGATCTTTTATTTAGTACGTTCAATCCCAAAGTATCCCACTGGGAGACTAGGCTTAAGGTCAAATCTGTCCACTCTACCATGGCCTCTCTCAAAGAACGAACTCCAGCCCGCTGGTTTTTGCGCTGGACAAGTATCTCTCTGAAACTATACTGTCATCTGCGTACCCAATAATACCAGGCTGACGCAGGTCATTTATGTGCAGCAGGAAAAAGAGTTGCAGAGAGAACACCGCTGAGGAACTCCGGCATCAATAACCATAAGGTCAGAGGAGCAGCCGTCAACGGCTACTCTGATCGACCGCTCACTAAGGAAATCTGATATCCAGCTACAAAAATCAGCTGGGATGCCATAAGCAGGAAGCTTGCTGAGCAGAGCAGTGTGCCAGACCCTGACAAATGCCTTCAAGATGTCAAGCGATACAGCAAGTGCTTCGCTGTGTTTCTGATGGCTTCTCCACAACAGTGTGTGACATTCACAAGAAGATCGCCAGTTGACCGTCTCCGGCGAAAGCCATATTGACGGTCACTGAGGAGATCATTTTCTTCAAGGTAGGTCAGCAACTTATTGTTTAGTACCCTTTCCGTAACCTTGCACAGAATGGAGGTAATGGCGATCGGACGGTAATGGGCAGGGTCTGCACGGTCGCCCTTTTTGGGCACTGGTTGTACATTTGCAAGCTTCCAGGATTTCGGCACCATTCTTTTATCAAGAGAGAGGCGAAACAAACATGTCAACACAGGAAACAGTTCAGGCGCACACCGCCTCAACATTCTCAGTGGGATGCCGTCAGGCCCGCTGGCCTTGTTCACGTCTAGACTGCACAATACTCTTCGGACCTCTTTAATGTGAACTGCGGATGAATCTTCGGCATCGAGGAATCACAATGAGGTACAGTAGGTGGTTGCTTGGAGCCAGCGACCAGACGTGAATTGCTTGCAAAGAGAGATGCAAATAAATTTGCTTTCTCACTTGCAGAGTGAGCCAGCGACCCATCAGGTTTCTTCATTGGAGGTAAAGTGGGACGACAGAAATTCGTTTCAGCCGCTTTGGACAGGGACCAGAACTGTTTACTACCCGGAGGGTGCGAAGCCAGCCTGGCCCCAATACGTCCAACATGGTCAAAACGTGTCTTACGTAAATACCCGCTTGCAGAACTTGGGGGCAGAATTAAAGGCCACCTTCTTCGCGCGAACCCTACGCGCTCTAACTTTGCGGTCGCGGGCCTTGACCCAGGCTTGGTAGGCAGACGCTTTTCGGGCCTCAGCGTGGGCGCATTTCGCATTATACCAAGGCCGGGATTTGTGACCGAGTGGCATGTCGGAGAACGGAATAAAATACTCCATCCCCTGCCGAATTACGTCCGCAACTCAATTAATTTATTACGTCAGCACAGCACGAGGAGTCACCCGAGGAAAGCACCCTTGCGGTCATGGATAAGACGCAAAAAATTGTCGCATCTCATCTCAGTCTACTGACTCATATCGCGATACTGGCCTCGTGCCTCTAGGACTCTCATTTGGAGGAGAGCAGGTCGATATGGATTTCACCAGACAGTGGTCAGACTATCCGGATCAGATGCCAGCAGAGGCAAGCAATTGGGTGTATGGTTGTCAAGATCTGGTACCCGCGTTGCCACATTCACCATCTGGGTTAGATCTAGCGTTATACAAACTTGCGCGCCTCCAACCCAGCATGGTCAGTTTTCTGGTACAGGAACAACCACTCTCTATGACGTGCGTTAAAGTCCCCCAAAAAAATTAGCTTCGCTGTTGCGTACCGTTGCTGGGCTTCGTCAGTCAACTCCACGAGGAAATTAAAGAGCGCTGTTGTCTTCTGGTAACCGCTGTGCGATCGGTTGACGCCGATGTAGAGAGATTTCTCCACGCCAGTATCCATAAGTAGCCATATGACAGAAAAACCCGATTTCTCAAAGCAACGGAGACGACGACAACAAATGTCATCGCGAACGTACACACAGACCCCAGCTTGGTTCTTGAACTTGTGTTCAAGAGAGTAACCCGGGTAGTTGAGGTACGCCACGTCCGATGGGGTCGCCTCCGTTAGGAAAAACAGGTGTGGCTTCTCGGTCTCAAGGTGGTGATGGACCGGATCAAGATTGGAGTGCAACCCCCTGATGGGCACTTTAATTGGGAGGAAGAGCAGCCGTTGTTTAACCGTATTTTTCCTTACTTTGGTCATAATTGAGTGAAGTTGTTGGGTAAAAAGTCAACTTGTCGAGGCGCCGCTCAGTGATCCAAGTAGAACACTAGAGCCAACCAAACCTATGGGGAACTCATTTGGGGACTGCGGGGACACCCGAACCCCCGGATATGGCCACCGGGTCCTCCCATCCGGTCGCCGGCTGGAACGGTGGAGCATACCGGGATTTTTCGCGAGTTGGCGGGGCAGCCTTTGGCACGTGGCTGGCGTGCTAGTTGGGCCCCCTACTGACTGCGGTCGACCAACGGCTGGCACCGTGCTTCGGATTCCGCTACCCTCCAAAATGAGATACCCGGCTAGCTGACTCAGAGACCAAGACCAGTTCCAAACAGCGCAACTGACAATCTCCTTCTCCCCCAAAGGCACTGGCACTCCCACACACCGACGGAACTAGAGATGGGCAGAGGGTTTAAACCCGATGGGCGGAAACGGGTTTAAACCGGGTTTTTTTGGGGTTAAACGGGTTTAAACCCGAGTAAAAACCCAAACAGCGGGTCTAAATTGAGTACTTTCACTAATATCTTCGATCGTGGACCTAACACGATTTAGGTACATCTAGTGTTTTTTGGAGTATAAATATTACTGATAGTGGTGCATTTAACAGCACATCAAGTTTGACAACTTACTCTTGCACATGATATTTCAACAATTGTATTATTTATGCAAGTATTTCATCACAGCCCATTCAAAAATAAAATATCAAGCATATTTAAAATAATAGCTATAAGTAGTATCACACATATAGTCTACTACTGATCTCAGAGATTGACTTTTGCACGTCCCCAGACGTAAAAATCCTCAACCTCAGAATTGGTTTACCAGACAGAAGTGCCCACTAGGGAAGTTCTAATTGAACGAATAACCGGCGCGTTCCAAACTATGACAGAAGAAATGCGACTATGTACAACGACAGTTGAAATAAGAAACAGATGTCGTGCATGCATACGAAATGGAGGAGGTCAATTTGAACAAGATTTATACCTTTTGTTAACTAGCCTATTCTGTCCCACTGCTGGGCAAAGGCCTTTCCCATTTCTTTCCATCTCTCCCGGTGTTTTGCCTCCTTTTTTATAACTTTACAATAATAAAAACATAATAACCTTAATAAGTCTTTTCTTAACCCTGACTCTCCTAACTAGCGTTTTGACTACATAATGAATAATTTCTATGACATGTAGGATATCGTTAGAAAGGGTATTCCAATAACTAAAGAACTTTTTAAAATAAAGCTAAGTTCAAAATGGCTCTTAGTTTTTTTTTTTTTAACGAATTTAGAAGTTGTAAAATTTCATACATTCAATAAAAAATTAAACTTTGGAAGCTTGTAAGGAATTTTCTTGAAACCAGTTGTATCAAACAAAGATGTATTTGGATTTAAATGACTTTGGAGAGTACAAAAAAAAATATTTTGTGCCACTACACCCACAAACAAAAAAGTTATTTCGAATTAAAGGAAACATTTTGGGTATTTTTTTTTTTCATTAAAAAAAAACATATTTAACCAACCGTGATATTTGGGACAAAGGGTGTATGGGTAGAACCTAGCTATTGACCTCCCAAATCCCTGGAAAAATTGTGTCGGTCCATGCGTCAAACATCCTGTATATGTAAATATTAGTGAATAGGAGTAGAATATTCACAAATATTTACATTAACCATGTTTAAATTGATAAATTTCACCAAATCAATAAACACCCGAATAAAAATCCCGTGGGAGGGAATAAATGGGATTTTATTCGGCTAAAACCCAGTAAACGGGTTTTAACCCGGTTTATTGCCCATCTCTAGACGGAACACAGCAAACTGCTTGGACCGCGGCGACTACAGTGGGATATTACTTAGCCAAAAGTCCCTCATTATGTTATGTTATGTAAATATAAAGTTTTAAAGATCATTGTGAGGGAGTTAAAAGTGTTAAATAATTGAATGAAACTCTTTAACAGATGACAACAAATACTATGGTTCCAATTTATATCACTCATATTAAGTTTGTGTTTTGTTTTTGCGTCTCTAAATAGGAAAAGGGTGTTTCTCTTTTTTCGTGCATATTACAAGTCCAGTAAGAAAAAAAATGTTTATTCAATAAACTTCTAATTTTTTTTCCATAGAAAACTAAATTTAATAGAGTTATGCTTGCATGCATGTAAGATTGACTGTATAAATTAACGTAATTAGTTAAATATAAATTAAAAACTTTACTTATTCTCATTTCCGTCGTTGTCCATTTACTACTATCCTTAATACATTTGTATTTTATCCGAATAAAACGAAGTAAATAGAAAAATTATAACTATATAAATGTAGTATATTAATAAACGCAACGTTTACGTCTAAATTAAATAATGGTATCTTTATATATTGAAAATATATTGAAATTATATCTGGTAAATATTTTTTTCAATTTTTTTCTGATTACCTTCGTTATGAGAAGAAATCTATATTGTAGTTTGCGCTAGACCTTAAATGCTACTCTGCTGCCATGTTTAGCTCCGCGCACGTCTCAGTCTGGCAGCAAACGTTCGTAGCGTCTGCATGCTTGCTCGTGGAAAAAAATATTTTCGTGTTAAGTGTCGCGGGAGGTGATTATTCTGGATTCGTTCTCTTTCCTATCGTCCGTATTAGAAAGTGAGTATATATGATTTCATTTATTACGTAGCTTTTTATCAATTTTAATGATTACCTTCGAAGTTTAGTACATGTATTAGATTTGTAATTGTGATATTTTTGAAAAAAAAAACTGGACAAAGTATTCAAACCTCATTACCTTCTTCCTCATTCCGTTCGTTTACCCTCGTTTCTTTATTATAGAAATTATTATAATTTTATCGACACTAATTAAAAGAAAGTAGAAACTACTAAAAGTTCAAAGATTAATTATATACTAATGATATTTGCAAAAAAAACCCAAATAATTCATCAATAAATTTGAAATTTGGAATCGTTGAGAATTTGCACGAAATATGCGAAACACCCAAAAACGCCAGTAATACCAATATGGTTCCACAAATACCTTACCGTATACAGTTTCATTCTGCCATTATACATTCTGATTTATTACACAAGTAACGGTAACTATTCAAGTATTAATCTCAGCTCCCACCACAATACTAGCATATTCAGGGTTCACACAAACGAGTTCATTCACGCACATAAACCACGAATGGCTCAATAAACTAAATGAACGCACCCTAGATTTATTACATTTCTGTTACGTAGAATATTTTTAACAAAACCGTAACTCAGGGATTGTAAACCGGTGGCATGCATGCCAACGGTTTACCATCCCTGAGTTAGTGTAGCACGCTAATGCTGGGCACGTCACAAACAACAGTTACATAATTATTTTAATAAGCTTTCATATAAAATAATGACAAAAGTTGGCCTTTCTCCCTGTCATAAAATTATACTGAGGAAATAGTAAATTAACACCAAAAAGCAAGTTATTCACACAGTCATTCAATTCCTTCACACAAAAACCTACACCTACAACTATAATGTATGTGTGTGTAAGTGTGAGTGTGGTAGTGATACTCACACTTACATTATCGTCGCTGTCATATCAAAATGTCGTATGTTTTTTATTGTTTTTTTTGGTCGTATGTTTGCAAATTTCTAGGTACCAGTTACAATCTGTTTTTAAGGATATTATAGTTGAATAGACACCGTAAAATTATGCAATTTCCCAAAAAAAAAAGTTACTTTTTACACAGTAGGTACTATAAAAAAAAAACAGTTTTTTGTGTTTCCTGAAACTGAACAGGTACTTAAACAATACGACATTTTGATATGACAGCGACGTTATATCATACGTATAGTTGTAGGTGCGGGTTTTTGTATGAAAGAATTGAATGACTTGCTTTTTGGTGGGCACGTCACAGCCACAATTATTATTATTTATGTTATTATTTTAATTTAAATCTCAATCAAATGTTAAAAGGTTAGCCATCCCTGCCTAAACTTTTACTAAAAGGGGGATCCAATAAAATTAATACGAATTCGGCTATCGCTGAGCTGTCAGAAAAGTTTGAAGATCGTTGATATATCACCGTTAGAATGGCGTGGATGCGAACTTTTTCAATATAACTAGACTTTCTTATAACTGCGAGATGCTGACGAAAGCGGACAATGGTCCTGAATAGATGAGGATTTGGGCATTGAAAGTTTTCGACTTTTCTGGAAAAGGTTTCTTCCATAGGTTGTTTGAGAATAAATTTAATTATCTATACTTAAACATTTTTGATTGCGGAATACTCAGAAAATTTCAATAATTATTTCAATTCCGATATCTTCAGTCAATCACTTCTTCTGGTAAATTGTAGGTGTTTATCGATAAAGAAACCTTGGTGAGCCATACATAATATTTAATATTTATTTTTGTGGTCTACGGGTTAGGTACACCAAACAATATATGGACACCCTGCGCGTCCAATACGATAACATTTTCAGGATGATGTTGGGACTTCCTCGTTTCAATGCCTCCTAGACGTTCGCGCAGGCGATTGACGATTGACGATTTTCATGCCGTCATTCGGAAAAAAGTCGTGTCACTTATGAGGAGGGTACGGGGGAGTCATAACAGCATCCTGAAAACTACGTAATAGCTGAAGATGTACGTGCACCTGTGTTGAGGCATTTCATTTGTCTGGTGATCTTTTAGGGAGGTATGTCCCTATTGGTTATCTTGACGGGGCGGGATGTCTCAGCACAGGGGCATTTCTGTATAAAATTAGATGTATAGGTATGATGAGTGTTATCCTTTGTAATTGTATTTAAGTCCCAACAATAGTTTCTAAGTTTTTGTATACTAACCTTTTGGATCTAGTTGTTCCAATATAAATAATTTTGAATTTGAATAATATACGAATTTGGTTCCAATCAAATATAAAATACTTTCATAAGCATCTTCAATCCGTCAGTTACAGGAATCCTATACGATTTCGAAGTCAATCAAGTGTTCAGAAATGACACAGTTATATACCTATATTTCGCAAATGTTTTGAGAATTTCTAACAAAACACAACAAAACTGTTGATATTTTGGTAAACAATAAATACAAAATACGTGTTCTTTCGTACAAAAAAAAAAAAAATACGATGTTTACAATATAAATCTTCGACTAAAACTTTTCGGTAAAGAAAATTTTAACAAAAATATTTCGAGATAAATAGCTAATTATCTATTGTGAAAACTTTCTGCCGTTAAATTCAGGTCGGGGGCGGTAAATCACATTTATTTCCTTAATCTTTTGTACTAATCTGTATCCTGGGTTTATCCGTTTCTCTCCTGTTTTCTCTCTCTTGCTCTCGTTAGTAAGTCGTTAGACATGCTTTACGATCCGTTTCCTGAAAACTAAAAAGGTGTATGTGCTAAAATATCACGGTAAGTCAGTGTTTTTAGAAAAGATTTAGTTCTTCATAAATATATCATAAATATATTCTTCGTTCGGTGTAACATGTTGGCCCGCAGGTTTGCGCGTTGCAGTAATGAAGTTAAAGTCACGCTTTTTAAGTCTTACTGCCAATCACTATACACGTGCAGCCTGTGGGTGAACTACACACTGGCCGCATACAGCGCCTTGCGTGTTCAGTACAATAACGCGTTTAGGGTGCTGTTGGGGCTACCGCGATTCTGCAGTGCCTCGGCTATGTTCACATTAGCGCATACGGATGGCTTTCATGCACTCATTCGGAAGCAGTATGCATCGCTGCTGAATCGTGTTAGATCCAGCCGCAACAGCATGCTAAGTGTGTTCGCGGACAGGTGGGACTCTCCACTGTTGAGACACTGGATAACCCTGCACGCTGTGAGGTGATCAGTGGACAGTTTCTCCTTTATTCTTTTTCTCCTTCATTATTTTATTATTATTATTATTTATTTTTTCCGTGTTTGATGTATGTACTACCTATGGATGAAAGTCTGAAATAAATGATTATTATTATTATTATTATATTATAAAGGACGTTAAAATAAATAAATTCTGCTGATCCTGACTGGTAACAGAAGTGACAATGAAATTCCCACTTTGGTCTAAAAGCAACAAATAAAGCAGCAATGTAGGTTGTAGTCACTAGAAATCCGATACTCTGATTTCCTCCAAGTGAACTAACTTAATAATATGAGGTCATGACGTAGCCATTTCTCCATGAAAACTGCATGGACATCAGGATTCTCTATCTATCAAAGTTAACTAAAGAGTTTCTCTTTAACCGACTTCAAAAAGGAGGAGGTTGTCAGCCGGAATCTCGTTTTCATGTATGTTCCCCGATTACTCGAAGACGGCTGGACCGATTTGGAAAGTACTTTTTGTTTGAATGGTATATACTTCCTAAGGGCTCCCCTTGTCATCAAGTCAAGATCTGATGATGGGTTCCTGGAGAAATCGAGGGAGCTCTTCAAATACTATAGGCGGTTTAGGTATATATTTTTTATAGTATCTCGTGCATTTGCTCTCGGAAAGCACCACTTGGTGAAGTGGAACGGATGATAAAGACCATAGATGGCTACAGAAACTACTCTAAGCAACTAATGCTCGTCACAATGCCTATGTTGAAGTGGAACTGATGGTGAAGCACCAGGAGAACTCCTCAACAGTTAATGTCCCTGCATCGGGATAAGCAATATTTTGCAAAAGGTGATGAGCAGTTGAAGTATATTGAAACTTAGATAAATTACAAACTGACACTAAAAACTAAAAAATATAATACTTTTCCAAAAAAAACAAACAACCACTTCCAAAAAAAAAAACTACAAAGTGAAACATAACTTTAATTTCGAAAGTAAGTGTCTTTGGATCTAGTTTTTTGCAACCGACTTCCGAAATTTAAATTATTTTTCACTTTGTAGTGTTTTTTCTTTTTTTGAAAATGTTTTTTACTTAACACTTTTTAGTGAGTCAGTTTGTAATTTATCTAGGTTACAATATCCTAATGTCAACTGCTCATCACTTTTTACAAAATATAGCTTTTCCCAATGCAGGGACGTTAATTGTAGAGGAGTTCTCCTGGTTCCAAGAGAGTTCCAAGAGAACCTGGTAAGTACCAGAGAACTCCACATCACCATAAGCATTGTGGCGAGCATAAATTACGTAACAACCATGATTAAAGTATAGATAAACCATTCTAAAAATGAACGCCCCTCCACCAAACGTGATTATTTTCAATATGTGAGAGGAAATACTTATTGCAACACTACTTGAGTATGTACGGCGACTTTACTGTAAACATAGACTCGTCACCGCACTTAGAGGTCAACTAATCGTGCGATCAGTCCGAGTACTAGCATTGTACGGCGGGGAGCGTGCGCTCTGTATGGCACGACACGTTCGCTCTGTTGCGCGCTCGTTTCATTTATACACTAGTTGGCGAACAAATCCGGCTGTTCGGCGTTTGGTCAGTCGGTAGGTACCGTTTGCATAAAAAAATCAGTGTTATTGTTTATATTTTTATGTACTTATATTTGTAAGGTATTTATTTAATGTGGGTCATTTCATTTACTGTATACCTACTGAATATATTATGTGAATTCTTGCCTTAAAATAAATGATGAAATTATTATTATTTCAAGCATTTATTGCCTTATTAGTAATAAGTCAATAAATGCTTGAAATAATAATAATTTAGTAAGAAAAAATTATAAAAAAAAAAAGTTATTACTAATACGATAATGCAATACGTAATAAAACATTACGCAAAACAAACAAACGTTATGAAATACAATACAAATTAACCAATTATTAATTTATCAATATGCCTAATCACTTTCAGCAGAATCAGACTCAAAATCCATGTCAAAATTTTTCATATATTGTTTTTCGATATCATTAACATATCTACGTGCATGCACGTAGATATGTTAATGATATCGAAATACGATATCGATTCTGCTGAAAGTGATTAGGCATATTGTACTCGTACCTACTCAATCTCAATATCTCAATCAACTCGTAATCAATTATTTCAATTCGTTCCTTATAAGAGCCATTATAGACGTCAAGTTTTGTTAAACGTTTTTTGAAGCCACGCAGTTTTATGCGTTGACATGTTGACCGTACTTTTGCGGCGAAATCGACACGTGGTCCCACTTTCATGTCTCGCCGGTGACTGAGCAACCAATGCACCTTCTTTGCATGTGAGCGTAACCGCTGTAGAGGGCCGTTCATTTTTAAAATATTTTATCTATACCTAATTGAATCGCAACCCGTGAAATACTTATTGACCATCTGTGATCTTCATCATCAGTTCCACTTCACCAAATGGTACTTTCCAAGAATAAATGCACACGTTACTATAAAAATACCCAAATCGCTATAGGTGCGCCTATAATATTTGAAGAGTTCCGTCGATTTATCATCAGATCCTGACCAGAATCCCATCATCAGATCCTGACCTAATGACAATGTGACTAACTAGAAAGTATAACCTTTCAAACGAAAATAGAATACTCCAAATCAGCCCAACCGTCTTCGAGTAATCGGGGAACATACATAAAAAATAACCAAAAAAGATTCCGACGAACTACGAGTAAGAACCTCTTCCGTTTTCTGAAGTCCGTTAATTACATATTTACCGCAAATAAACGTATTTTCTTTCTTTTTTCTCTCTTTTTTTAAAGTTTTTACAATTCCTATTTACCTACTACTACTATTTACTAGTACTACTATTCACCTGTAGCTGTACCTAGAGAGGCTCGTGGCTAAGTAATAACAGCCGCACGGGTCGATCGATCAGGTTAAGCTACGCTTGCCGCGCTCGGTCCGCGAATAGGTGACCATCTTTACATACCGAAACCCCCCGTGCCTTGAAATGCGCGTTAAGCCATTGGTACCGGCTGTCATTGTTGGATCTTTGAAAGTTGTTACGGGTCGTCAGAAGCCCGAAAGTCTGACATACAGTCTTACCAAAGGATTACCCAGTAATTGGGTTGTGGAGGTCAGATAGGCAGTCGCGTCATGTAAAATACTGTATTCAGCTGCATCCGGTTAGACTGGAAGCCGACCCCAACATAGTTGGGAACAGGCTAGGCAGATGATGAGCTGTACATAAGTTACCTTTTCATAAATAACAACCCACACAACCTAGTTTGTAAAGTCATCAAGAAATCTCCAAAATATTACCTAGCGCTTTAACAAACTACAAACTTGGTACATATTTCGCAGTAGTTTCCACAAGTGAAATTTATTGTTGAACCCAAGCTTAGCGGCTGCGTTCAAAGTCTCCCTCTGAGATAGCAGTCTCATTATTTATTGCAATAATGCAATCTTATGGTGTCATCTAATGTTACTCTTATCTCATGCTAAATATTATGGTACTGGGTTGATTTATTTTGGCAATTTTGCTGGCGAAACTCATTACCGCTACTGTGGTGGATTTGTATGGCTTTCGGGGAGTTTTTTGTTGTGAACAGTATGTTGTATTTTCTAAAGATTTTTGTAAGGGCTATTTGACACGTAATTAATGCCTATTTTAACATGCCAGCTGGCGTGGTTGGTTAAGATACCGCCTATCACGCTGCAGGTCGTGGGTTCGATTCCCATCCAGGACAAACATTTGTGTGCATGAACATGTCTGTTTGTCCTGAGTCTGGGTGTAATTATATTCATATATAAGTATGTATTTACTAAAAAAAAGTATTTTATGTAGTATATCAGTTATCTAGTTTCCATAGTACAAGCTCTGCTTAGTTTGGGATCAGATGACCGTGTGTGGAATGTCCCAGTATATTATTACATTATTATTTAAGACCCCTCGCCACCCCTGCCTGCTGTGGTCGCAAGCACTTCTACTGAGCATGAGGTTGCTGGGTTCGATTCCCGGGTCGGGCAAATAGGCTTGCCCTTTTTACATGGGACTTAAATATAACTGGCGAAAATGTGGGTGTACTATAGGTACACCTCTGTCCAACCCTTTGGCGAACCAAGGCGTGATGTTATACTATAGGTGCACCTCTGCCTGACGCCTGAGGGAATAACTCACCCCAAATGTGTTGTTGTGTGTGTGACAACAAAGCCATCTATGGGCAAGAGATTGGGATATGAATGTCGTAACACGTAGCACACAAAATCTTAGGAGTAGCTTGAAGTACTCGTAAGTAGCAATAAAGTTTTTCCAAATAAAAGACCGACCTTTGAAAAATTAAGCATCCATGCTATGGACGCATAATTTAAAAATAAAATCGGTTAAGAAACAAGAAAAAAGTACAACTCTCTAACTATACGACTTCGCAAAGAACATCTTCTAGACAAGATGAAATTTTAATACGAAGGCAAAGTCGTAAACAAAACGGTTTTATGTCCAATGACGCACATCGCTCAGGATTTGGGACGTTTAATAACGAAATAAGCCTAGTGTAAAAAGAGAATTTAAACGCAGATTTAATTTAATATAAAAAATAGACGCCCAGCTTTACTTAGGGTAAATGAAAGAGGGCCGAACTCCATATAAAAGTAGACAGTTAAAATCATTGGCATCAAAAACAAAAAAAAAACCTGCAAGTGCGTGTTGGACGCACCATAAAGGGTTCCGTAGTTGGGATGAATTTATCCCAAGAAGAAGCTTAACATTGTAGTTGCAAAACACGTTCCCCCATACATTCCAACTGCAAATATAAGTTTGTACGCACAATATTTAGTTATTTACCATGAATTAAGACCATAGACTTCTTATAGGTTTTCCTGTAATCTATAAGTATAGAAGTATTCTCTGTACTTTTTTTTTAATATTAGGCTTATCAGTTGTGGAGATAAAGGGGAATCAATTTTCATCTATTTTCTTTAATAAGTTTAAAATTATTAATTTTATGTTATTAAAAAAAACAATAACAAGCCCTTTCATTTGATATGCTACACGGTACCGTTTTAAAACATTTTATTTTTTTAATTTTCAAAATTTTCCCCCAAAAGTGAACACCATATTCTAAATTCATTAAAAAAAAAGTTTTAAAACTGTACCGTTCGATTTCGTTCGATTCGTGTTTGGGTCACAGAAATTCATATGTGTAGGTACCATAGAAATATAAAAAACAGGTAGGTGCCAAATTTACACTTAATCGATCCAGTAGATTCGGAGCAAATCGGCTGTGACAGACGGACAGACAGACATACAGAAACACTAGTGATCCTATTAGGGTTCCGTTTTTCATTCGGACGTATGGAAGCCTAAAAATTGGCCACAGATAAAGAGACTGCAATAGATAGAGACAAGTGAAAGGAGAGAAGCGTCTTGCAGTAGGACAGACGAGACGGCTTAAGAAAAAGTAAAAAAAATATATATATCACAATTACTTTGAACACCAGCCCATCTGAGAAGCGTAGTAATTAGGGCGATCTTCATAATCTAAGTTGAAAGAATAAGATGTATTGAAAGAGTGTATGTCCACAATCTTTCATTAATTCTCATTCTAAATGTCATGGAGATCCATCTTAATATCTACGAAATATTTGTCAACTGCATTTGTCTTTATGCAACAGCACTCGAAACTGTATAGCTTCCATAACCAAACACGACACTAAACACTCATACATACAAACAAACAAACGAGCATTCCTCAACAGCAATAAAGGAGACTCTGCAACACAAGTTAGTCCACACGAATAAACACATGTGTACTACCCAGTACATAGCAATACACAGTAATACACAGCAATACGCAGCAATTACAACACAGTACACGAGTACATATACATCTCAATTAGAGCGGCTTGTAGTCGACACAAACATGCGACAAATCCGAGACGAATGCATTAGTAACAAAGGTTCTAGTAAATGCATCTTGTCTTTGCCAAAAGGAGTTGAAGCAAGTCTTTGGATAGCGCTTTATCCATGTAGAAGATTTTCAATGGTTGAAAAGATTGGTTTTATTGAAAAAATTATTTACTGAATACTATTTCCTGTAATAAGTAGGCTGCCATAGACTGATTGACCGATCGTTCCTGAAAAGGTTAAAAAGGCTGAAAAACCAGCTTAGGCGCATTTAAAAAAATATTTTTTCGATAACTACATATCTGAATTGGACCAGTCTCGCGACTGTTAATGTGGAAGAGTCTTTTGTACTTGTTAACAAAACTAATATCTGAATATCTGCTACCATGAATTACATTACTTAATTAGTACTTGTTGACAGGCCTACGCAGTTATTTTTTAAAAGAGTAATCTTGGAGTTTTTTGCCACCTCTTCTCCATGGGAAACGACTAATAAGTGCCCGTGAAGATTTATGAGAACTAAAATATGTTTTAATTTAAATTTACCATACCATAGATTTTGCCATAATAATGAACAATTGACGGAGAGATTGTTACCAGTAGCGCTGGTGGATAGCATAACGCAGCTACCCATCCGATTTAAATTTATCGATTCCACAAAACCATCGCACGTCCATTCAACAAATTTGAAATATACGAGTACGTCGTGTTGCCGTTTTGGAGGGCATCCAAAATAATTTATTAGCAATCTGGCAGAGGCTGGCATCTCCAAACTTTCCAGTTTCGTATGCTATTTCAAATTATGGCTTTACATACAAAGTTACTGCATAAGCATTTGACGTTTATGCTGTGGTGTTTCTTAACCTTTACAATAAATCTAGTTGATTTGAATGGAATTTTGGAATCAAGAATTTGCTTTATTTTCATGATAAAATCTAATTTAACCATCACGTAACCTTAAAGAGGTCGACGCGACTTACTGGAGATCAGAAGGTCAAGAGTTCGAATCTGTCGTGTTTAGTTTTTAGGGTTTCGTACCAAAATGGTAAAAAGGAACCCTTATGGGGCGACTCTGTCTGTCTGTCTGTCTGTCACAGCTGGATATCTCAAGAACCACTAATGCTATCAACTTGAAATTTGGAATAGTTTTAGATGACATTTGCCAAACTATTTTGCAAATAAGAAAGTATTTTTTTTTTTGCAAAAGGGGGTCTTGAAAATTCGAAGTGGGGCTACTGGGGCTACAAATGTGGGGTATCATATGAAAGAGCGCTATTTGCACATTCTCCACATTCTCAAACCTTTTTTTGGTCGTATAGTTTTCGTCTTTTGATGAAAAATGAAAAAATTACAGGAAAATAAAACGATGTCTCTAAATAGCACAGTTATATATATATATGATACGGAACCCTCGGTGCCCGAGTCCGACTCGCTCTTGACCGGTTATTTTTTTTATTAGTTTCAATTAATGTTTAAGTTTCATCATGATTTTTTTTCGACTCCTAGCTTTAAGAAGTCAAATAACGTTTTAATATGCTTGAACATTTACTAATCTTATTTTAACATGGTAGTATTGTAGATCACCGTTCGCAAACATCAAATTTTCATTTCGATCCTAACTCATTGATACCAAATAGATCTAATAGATATTATCCTTTAGCAACATTAACTTAATTTTACTTCGCTTAATAACTTCCTTTACACGACTATTAGATTACACAGCTCGATAAGCTGCTCACACAAAATTGCTGAAGAATTCCCCCACAATTCTATCTACAAACAAATACAAAAACTCGAGTATCTGCTTATAAGCGCAGAAAAATGTCTTCTGAATTGCGTGAGGCTCACAAAAGCCACGTAAATCAGGCACTGACGGCCGCTTGTTTTGAATAGGCCGACAATTTGTCACAACAAATTATTCAGCCATGCCGCATGAAAAGGGTGCCTTTTCTGCCTTTTTATTTGTACAGCGCGAAATGATTCAGTAATTGGGACGCCGATGAAATTGACCTTATTAAGCGATGTGTTCGAGTGAACGATGTGGGTTTTATTAGATATGTTGGATTAGGACGGATTATGTGATGGACGGTTTCGGCGCATTCGAGTGTATTTTTTTAAATCTGCTTTTATAAAAAAGGGGTAGGTGATATTGCAAATTTTTTTAACTGGTCAGTGATGTTGATCAATCATCATCAGATTTTAAGAGATAGTGAGTTCGCCAGTTGAAGGCTCAAGTGTAATCCTGACATGCTGTACTTACGTACGTTACAATAGACAACACCGGAAACCAACTTCATCGTATTGAAAAAAGCCGATTCATTGGTTTAGTATAGACAAATTAGAGAGAAATTAGCGGCGTAAGTAAGCAATCAATCAATCAATCTACCTATCATTTTCCCAACTATGTTGGGGTCGGCTTCCAGTCTAACCGGATGCAGCTGAATACCAGTATTTTATATGGATCGACTGCCTATCTAACCTCCACAACCCAGTTACTGCGTAATACGATATATAGACTTTCTGACTTCTGAGGACCCGTAACGACTGTCAAAGATCCACGAATGATAGCCGGCACCAACGGCTTAACGTGCTATTCGAGGCACGGAGGAGTCTCGGTATGTAAAGATGGTCACCCATCCACGGAAAAACCCCGTCAAGCGTAGCTTAACTTGATGGATCGAGCCGTGTAGCTTTTATTACTTAGCCACGAGCTCCTTTAAGCTGCGTAAGCTACTTAAGCAAGCAAATACTGATATATTATTCGACTATTCAGTACAAACGCAAAATAACACCAACCTGTCAGTGAGGCATTTCACTCATGTTTTTTGTCCAACTATTCATAAATAATGACGTTAGGCTGGCTGAACAGAAACTTTGGAACCCTTTCGCAACTTTAAGAGTGTTCGAACACATTGTATAAACTTATAATAGGATTTTTCGCTCATATAAATACGAAAAAGTCCCATCTGTTGAGGATTTGGTGAATCGATTGTATACTATTAGTTTAGAAAAGAATAATATTTTTGTAGGATCTATCCTACGTTGCGAGGAAACTTCCTGTAAGAGCTGTTGGGCTTTTACCGTAGCTATGAGTAAATTATTTTCCTAGAGCCACCGCAGGATACAATATTGAACTTTAATTAAATATCTAAGAAAACATGGTTTGCCAAGCAAGATGCTTGTTAAATTGTAGTTGTATGACCAAATAATAATAATAATAATAAAGGAAATAATAATAAAAATCTTTATTTATACAAAAACATTAAACAATGCTTAAATACTAGGTCGCATGAATTTCTGTGAATAAAGGTCATACAGATAGAGTAAACCCTGACTCCCAAACTAGGAGATCCTGTGACTCAGGAGTCAGTGTTCTGCTGTCACTGTGATACCGAAAACTTTTTACTAAAAAGTGTATACAAAATCATGGCAAAAAACCGGTTTGAAAGTACAAATCAAATAATTTCAAAAGATTAAAACCAAAAGATTTTAGTTTTTTTTTTATTATTAATTATTATTATTTAATATTTTGGCATAGCAAAAGCTTACTCAAATAGGTCCTGGTCCTGGTCCTGGTCGATCGAGCCCTGCTCGGGTGAAAATAGAGAAAACGATTTTTTTCCTAGAAATGAGAGCTAGCTAGATTGATTTTTCGCCCCCATAAACCCAAAAACTTTCATTGAAATCGTTAGAGCCGTTTTCGAGAACGTGATTACAAATATTAAATATATTATTAAAAGCCTGTGATGTCCCACTGCAGGGCAAAGGCCTCCCTAATCTCTTTCCACTTCTCTTTCTCTAGAGCTACTAAGGTAGACCTTAGTAGCTCTAGAGAAAGAGAAGACTCCTTCAACAAGAACTAGAGTTCTTGTTGAAGGAGTTCAGCTCATCCCGCCATCTCCGTCAGAGAATGCCTCGATGCCGCTTGCCATTAAGAGGGACCCATTGAGTCGTAAGTTTGGCTCTAAGGGGTCTCTGCGAGTTGGCTTCTGCCCCTCGCATTGGAAGGTCCAAAGGTCCGGGACCCCAGGGTCCCGAGATATGTCAAAACATGTAAAAAATAATAAATATTTATTATATTATTATTCAGTTTTATAAATTGGTAGGTAAAATGTTAACATAAAATCTTAGAAATAATTTACAAAGGTATTATAATGTTAGGTGCCTGTACTAGGATAAACCTGTATCACAGGCGGCATGACCTTATATTTTTATGGTAAATAAAAGACTATAAAATTCTTTACAATATTAAACATTAGAAGTCTTGAAATAATGACAAAATTTAATTAATTCATAATTTTATACCTAGTTTACTTAGATACTAAATACCTTATAGATAAAAATAACAAAAAGTACGTAATTATACGTAATTTCTTAGTGAGTTTGCGAAAAATTGTTTCTTGCACTTTATAACCTTGTTAAACACATTACATAATAATGATGTTGGGTCAGCAGAATTAGTAAGTGGATTAAAGTCAACGTTGCACAAAATTAATCGATTTTTGCAGCGTGTGACTAATGTGCGTAGACATCAACAAAATCGAGGGTTTGTAGGCCTGTGCAATGTTTTGTAGAGTCGACAGTAGGCCTTGAGTATGACGCTCTAGGCGCCCTCGTAGTCGATAGAGTTGAAGTACCTGTATTCCGCTATTTTCCTAGCAGGGCACTCGGCATTTCCCGTTTTGTGGTTATTGGGATTTTTAAAGCGTGAGCAAGTTGCACATTTCGGTGTACTCGTATCAGGTTTCTTCGCGCTCTCTGACAGCGAGTGTCCTTCTTCACCGCAGTGACCACACGTAGATTTCAGCTCTGCATGTTTCTGCTGTATATTGTTGGCATTTGTAGCATCTGGTGACCAGGGTGAAGTCCCTGACAGGGCTGGACGTACAATTTATAAAAAGCCTCGATTGGGATAATAGGGCTTTACGTATATTGGCTGTAACTTCAATGACGTAGTTACGGGTCGATGCATCTCTTTTTCCCGATTTGTGGCTTAATTTGATTAAGCTCAAAAAGGACTCCATAGGCATTGTTGGAAACTTGTCGGCTACATTTTGTTCGTAATTGTACCTGAAGACTTCAGTTTCAGCCAAAGTAATCGGCACACCTACAACCACGATCCGAGGTTTGCGCTTGTTGTGTTCATCGGCGGTAAGTCCAGATGTAGAGAGCTGGACTGCGTGCTTCAGTTTATCAGCGTCATGTTTCGTCTCGGTACTAATAATAACTCCTCCATTTTTAGTCTTGCGGACACCACGTACTTGCAGCTTCATTTGATCAGGTCGAATGATTTTTTTCACGAGGTCTTTTGTTTCGTCACTCGACTTTAATTTAGCGTTGGGATAAATAGCTTAAACTTTTCGGTCGAATGAAATCATTTGCTCCCTTCTTTCCCATATCGGAAAACGAAACATTTCCCGCAGAACCAAAGTCCTTAATCGTCTGATATATATACGTACAAATATTGCTCATTAGTATAGGATATAAGGTACCTTTGATACATAATGATCATGAATAAACTACTACCCCATCACAACACTGTACTGTAACTGTAGTTGGGTTTGTCAAAACAAACCACCTACAGTTCCCTATAAAAGGAAGGTAGGAACTAAGAGCCACGTCAAACCTCGGACGAATATTAGTTTAAAAAATCCAATTATAACATGGAAGAGCGATGTCCTCGTGCTAATTACAAGTGCCATATTGCCACGACCGCTCTAGGCTTAAAAAAATATTACATACATACGTAATATGGACTACGTCATATTTCAGGCTTTCAGAACAGAATATTTTTTCACAAACTATCGCTAAACTAAATGTTTCATGTTCAGTGGTTTGGAAGATATCAGTGTGATTGACTTCAGCTGTCTGGAAACTAAACTTATCTTGCTTTTGCTCGCGACTTTGTTTATGTAAGTATATTTACCAGATTTTTCATAAAAACTTGGGCATTACCCTTTTATTACTTGCTTTTCCGAAAACCGTTTCTTTTGTGCACCTCAACATCTAGCAAATAATTTTTCTTTGTTTCCATTTTCAGTGTATTCGACTGTGATCAGCCTTCTTAATGATGACGAAATTGATTTAGGGACATTTATTGGTTTCAAGAAAACTACAAACGACGAAGAAGCTTTAATATTCCCACCCTTCATTTCATAGAATTTGACGTAAATTATTAGAGCTATAAAATACTACCTGCCTTTGTCATTTCCATGTGACAATTCCCAAAAGTGTTTAATGAAGTATTTATTTTTTCAGCCTCTTAATTGATTATACTGTATGAAAGCCTTAAATAATATCTACAATTTTAAAACATCTTTTTATATCCCCGGTAGCAATGGTAAATGGCAAAGAAGGCACACTGCTTAACATTTTGGTGTTATTTTTGGCAACTTATCTGAGAGCCAAAATATAAGTCCCTAAACCATATTACGCAAAAAGGACTAAAAATAATAAAGTTTTAACCACCCAGCAAGTTATATCATCATAAGCCGACGCAAGCCGTGTTAACACGCGGCTCTCCGAAATCCCTGAGCAAAAAGTTGCGCTTTAGACCGACGGTGACAAATCGCTTTTTACGCTTACCGTGCTTTACACTTAGGTGCTTTACTTCTCTTAACGTATTGGTTTAGAGTAAGGTAATAAATGTGGATCCGTTTATTTATATTTGGGCAGTGGTGAAGGTGTTGCTAACATTGAACCAAAAAAGATTTTGCTTGTAACGAAAGGTGGAGTTGTCACTAAACATAAAACATAGTCTTAGTAATAATGACTGACGTACGTCATAATCATGTGCCTAGCCTTTTTTCAACTATGTTGGGGTCAGCTTCCAGTCTAAGCAGCTGTTCAGCTGAATACCAATATTTTAACATACTTTTATTAGCTTCACGTGTAACTAACAATGTACGTAATAAAATTTTGGATGTCAATTTTAGCCTACTTTTAATTGTCCTATCGAAACGAAACTTTGCATGCGTATGTAGTTTGGATGACAATACTATAATTTGGTATCTTGGAGGTGATCTGATGATGGAGCCGAGAGGTGGATAGTGGAACTCTTCAGTGGCTAATCTCGAGTTTGCGCTCATATGATTGGTTTTGACGAGTGCAATAGATTGGGCTTGGTAACGAGGGTCTGATGATGGAGTCAGGAGGTGGATAGTGGAACTTTTCTTGGCTAGTAAAAAAGCGGTCATAACTTCATAGACTTTCACTTATTGACTAAATGAAGAATATACAAGAATAAAAAGTAAAAAATAAAACTATGTAGCTAAAAAAAAAAACTGTATAAGATGCTTGTATCACGCACTATTAATTATAAAATAATTAAATTGACTTCTATTACATACGATATAAGTACCTAGGCAGCGTGTCACTTCTCTTATATCTATTAATTCATTCAATAAAGCGTGGGGCGCTTTTTATTGTGTGTACTTTTAATTAATTTAAGAGGATTACAGGACCTAAACGCAAATAACGCAAGTTTTATAATGCCTAAAAGTATATGATCTACTGCAGTAAGCAAAATCAGAATAATATATGATATTCTTCAGGATATATGCTATTTAGATAGTGTGTTGAAAACATAATACAATTTATTTGATACGATAGAAAAAGATCACGAAGATACCTCTAAAAATGTATTTTAACGATTAAAAATCATAGATACTAATATACATACTATCATCCTGATTTTTTGTCAGATTATTCTACAAGCAACATATTAACGTGATAGTGTTTTAATTTTTTTAGTCCAATCACTAGATTTTTTGTAAATCGATAATTGCTTCATATTTTGCAATAAATTACCAGCGTTGTGTCATCGCGCATCTCTTTCTTTTCTATGCAGTCCGACAGTGACCGCGCTTTAGGTCATTTAGTCCCCTTCAACAAAACGCTCCACACTTTTGAATTTATAATTCTATCTGACCTCCCCGACCCAATTCCTGGGTAACACAATGCCCTTTGGAAAGACTGGTTTCGGGCTTCTTCGGGACTAATTGTAACAACTGTCTTATCTACAAATTACAGCCCAATACGAATGACAGTTAGGTCCAACGGCTTAAAGTGGATCCGTAATACTAGCCCGCGAAATTCTCTTAAAATTTCAAGTTTGATTTCGGAAAAGATGACATTTTGGGACAAATCTAACTTAGAGAGATGATGATTGATGATTTTTATGGTTATAATTATGTAAATACATATTTGTTATAGCCGCGAATCATATTTTAAAGAACATACTAACTGACACTGACATGTAAATTGCAAAAAAACCTAAGAAAATGTTAATTTCGCGGGCTACCACTGCGCATTCACCTTAACGTGCTTTCCGAGGTATAATGACTGATTTATACTATTAGTTTATAATTTTATTTTCCTGCACTCAGCTATGAAAAATAATAAAATCAGGATAATTCAGTTTTATGTCTATAGTAGAGCAATAAATTAATAGCGTTCTAGCTTCCTTTCTTTAATATCATTATTAATAGTTCTAGTAGATTAGGGTTCAGTGCGTCATAGATTTTAAGAGCACTACCTATCGTATAGTTATTTATACATCTAAAACAGTTGTTTGAAGAGTTGGGCAATTATCACTTTAAATGCCTTGATGTCTGAACTTCAGTTTTTGAAGTTCAGACTGGATCTCGTGGCTAAGTAATAACAGCCGCACGGCTCGATCTATCAGGTTAAGCTAAGCTTGCCGGGGTTGGTCTGTGGATGGGTGACCATCTTTTCATACCGAGACTCGTCCGTGCCTCGGAAAGCACGTTAAGCCATTGGTCCCGGCTGTCATTCGAGGATCTTTGACAGTCGTAACGGGTCGAGTCCAAGGGGTATCGTATTACCCAGTAACTGGGTTGTGGAGGTTAGATAGGCAGTCGCTCCATGTAAAATACTGGTATTCAGCTGCATCTGATTAGACTGGAAGCCGACCCCAACATAGTTGGGAAAAGGCTAGGCAGATTGATTGTCTGAACTTCAGTTTTTAATGAATGAGTAAAAATGTAAAATTGGGATATCAAAATAAGTTACGAAATCAGGCATCACTATGCGGACATCCATTCAATAAAATCCAGGACAATAGGTTGGTATGCAATTAAAATATTTAGTTTTAATTCCGCCAAAAATAAAATAAATCAAAATATAAAGACTTGCCATCAAAACTCATATGGGGCAACTTATTCATAACTGGCGAAACGTAGGTGTAACTACTGTAGTTCACCTCTGCCTGACCCATCGGAGAAAAAGGGTGTGATGCTATGCTACGTGTTAGTTGCAGATGGCACTAATACTACCGACAATACAACATCTCTGCTCCGATAGCTTAAAAAAACTTAAAGACTAAATTAATTACTTATAGCTACGGAACACTCTTCTTACATTTTGCTGAATCTTTTTTAGTGCTAGAAAAATCTCGATATAAAACGGAGCCTCTGGGACCCGCTCGTAAACGGAGCTACAACTAGTTAAATGTTAACACCCTGTACTTGTGTACTGGCTTCTTTTAAAATAAATGTTACGTACTCCATCTTCTTCCCAGATTGTAAAACACTGTTGTTACTAACAATTTTATGTTTATTTTCGTGTAGCCTGGATTTTGATGTTTCTTTTAGCTAACAAAACTACCGATAATATGTAAGCCTAGGTTCGCACGGGCGATACTTTCCCGCTGCGATTTTTTTTCGCGCATTGCATTTTAAGCGCTCTGCTTTGCGTCGAGAGTTGAAAATCCAACAGTGTGCATTTGTCGCATTTTTTTGGATTTGGTTGGATTCTCTACGCTCGGCTCAACACCGAGAGTTGAAAAACCAATGCGGGACATTATCCCGCCACGATATCTTTACGTCCGTGCAAACGTGGGCTACTGGTTCATCATTAGGAAACCTGGGTGTAATGGTCCGAAATGACATAAACACAGTGAGCAAATATTCTTCTTCTCTCACAAAAACTGCCTTTATCCGTTTTTTCTTTGCAAAAGCAAGGCCATCTCTTACCTCGACCAAACATCGGCTGGATTTGACATACGCGCACTAGACTGGAAATGCAACATCCAAGAGACTTAACATCAAAGGTATGTGTTACGTTTACTCATATACATCACCTGTGTTAGTAGAAAACGTAGGTAATTAAATAGGTTCCAGACACACCTCGCCGTACAGGGCAACGAACTCGAATGTGATACATATATAAGTCACATGTGGCGTTACAAAATATAATTAAAATAAATAACTGGAGTATACCTAATATAATTATACTTAATGGCCAGTTCGTTGCCCGTCTTTTAGTTCAACTTAATTATCCTTTTGTCAACTTCATGCCGTTCTACAGCAAATGTTATGAATAACATTTTGAATATTTAATTATAACCTTTTGTCTTGAATATATTGAAGCTGCCATACTCTTGAAGCTGTTAATACCCTGCTGGCTAATCTGTCTCGGTCTGTCAGAGTAACAACCTCTCCAGTCAAACTATGGTGGTTAATCTAGTTCTAGCACTGGCTATCTTAATTGGTGGAACTAATAGAAATGGGACCACTCTATTCTGTACGGTTCAGCTGTCAAAGACTTGTGTCACTCCATCTCCACGCTAGAGTGCGCGCAAGATAAGTCTGCGCACAACTGGTGGCGTGCTTAACGCTGTCTCTAACTTTGGAAAATGTTACCGAAGGCCCGTTATTGTCTTGTTCTTCTTCACAAGCACGTTTTACCTTTACCACCAAGATTAATTACTTAATTACTTTCAGCACACTGTTAGCTTGTGTCTGGTAACACTTACTTAATCGACTAATACTCGTTTGTCACTCAATCGATTATTCGTTCATCACGACATTCACTATCATTCGCTATGGGAGACAACTGACAGCCGGCCTTCTTGTTCGAGACGCTGAGCAGTGATCACGCATAAATTATTAGCGTAACAAATTGGTGCAATTTCAATCGTAGCAAGTAAGTACAGGACTTATTATGTTGGTGATATTGAGTGTTTGAATAAATATTGTGGAAAAGGAATTAAAATGTTTGTGTTTAAATAATGTGTTTATATTTCTATTGCGAACCCCTTTATTTCTGAGCTGTAGCTTACTATACTAATGGCAGTTACGACAAGGTGGCGACATACGATTAGTTCCGATATCAGCCACGCGCAGACTTATCTTGTGCGCACTCTATAATAGGTAAACACAATCTGTATTTTCTTGTTTTGGTCTGTCTTGAAAAAAAACTACGATCCTCAATTTGGCTGACAAACGTGATAAATTATATTATCAACCTTATTTTGTCCATTGCATTAAATAATTCCAACTTTATTTAAATAAATCATCACGCGTTAAAATAATAAAATATTAATTAAATTAAATGTTCATTCCCGTCAAAAATATTCAATATAATTATTCAGGTTTCACCTCCCAGAGGAGAGATGGGATAAAATTAACACGCGCTTGCATCCCTCGGGTGCAAGGTGATTATAAATTGTGCCGTGTTCTGTGCGTACATCTCGTAAACTACCATTAATATGGAGAATTTAATAAGCTATGAATTGAAATGAACCACTGAATTTATTTTGTTGTTGTGTTATTTTGTTTTATGAGTTGATGAAATGGAAGTGACAATGGTAGGTAGGAGAAAAATTAACCTAGTCGAACTCATTTACTATCATTTTATTTTAATTTTATTATTTGTGTTCACAGTAAAATACATAGAGAAAATATAACTTTTAGTCCTTATTTTTTTAGCAGACCTGCAAACGAAGATTATTTATAAAAATACGAATAACAATTAAGGCGAGTAGACATACAAGGCCTTAAATCAAATATTATTATACAATATTGATCGCGTATTTATTTTACGTAATCAAAAGATAATGGCATTACGTTGAGTTAAAACGTGACATGATGTCACGCCTTGCTAGATTTTATACGTAGTTGTGACGCAGCAAGCCCCCACTCCCCAACTTTAATGCGTTTTGTCTAAGTTATTTTTTTAATAAAGCAAAAAATACTTGTTTTTTATTATTATCTGATTGACGGACTAAATAGATTTTTTTTCTACCTAGACATCATCCCTATTCACTCACCAAACATATAACTCATAAAGACAGTATCCTACACTTTTTAAGAGGATTGTGAAGCTGTAAATTTTCATACAAAAAGAGATAACGTTTTTCTCCCCGTAAGCATAGTCTAATATTCATAATTTTTGGAAATATTGTAGGTATAATGAAAAGCTAGGTCCGTACGTTTTTATTATAAAAAAATATTGTATATAATATAAGTTATTAGCATCTAAATATCTATATTTTTTACATAAACACATCCTCGGCCATTCTTTTTTTTTTTAATTAAATTAAATTGAATTACTAAAAACAAAAAACGTACAGACCTAGATTAAAGTGTACTGAATGTAATGAAATCAAAATTATCTCATTTCGGAAAGGTTTAGGGGAGTAAAAACGTTATCGCCCGAAACAATATTTATGTAAATAATTGTATGAAATGTAGGTAATTGCCTCCGAAAATCGCGCCGCGTATCGGCACTTCACAATCCTCTTAAATAATGAAATAATTAGCTGTTTTAAACTTCTGGAGTGCTAATGAGTGCGCTTACAAACGCCAAGATATACGGGTTTTCTTTACTGACAAGTTCAAACCGAACCGAAAGAACTCAAAAGATATCGGTAGTTACGGTTACGTAACTACCGATATCTTTTGAATTCTTTCATTTCGGTTTGAAAGCTGGAATTTGCACTAAAAGTCAAGCGCTTTGCAAAGGTGTTTCAAGTAGCGGTGAAGTTACGCAAAGTTTGTTACAACTTAGCCCGACTTTCCCAACAGTTAGTTAAAACACGATTATGTATTTACTAGTTTTGGGTGTTTTGGTACCTAGGTTTCCAATATAGTGAATGATTTATGCAGATGAACCAGATATTAAGTCTATTCTATGTTTTCACATTCAATCTGCCTAGCCTTTTCCCAACTACGTTGGGGTCGGCTTCCAGTCTAACCGGATGCAGCTGAATACCAGTATTTTACATGGAGCGACTGCCTATCTGACCTCCACAACCCAGTTACTGGGTAATACGGTATCCCTTGGTAAGACTGGTTGTCAGACTTTCGGACTTCTGACGACCCGTAACGACTGTCAAAGAACCTGGAATGACCGCCGGGACCAACGGCTTAACGTGCTTTCCGAGGCACGGAGGAGTCATGGTATGAAAATATGGTCACCCATCCACAGACCAACCTCGGCAAGCGTAGCTTAACCTGATGGAGCGACCCGTGCGGCTGTTATTACATAGCCACGAGCTCCTCTTCGATATTCGATAAACCATAAATTATAAATATCATCTAGTACTGAATATATTTTTTTTATTTTTTTTTTTTTATTATTTCGCACGTTTTTCCTTAACACATCTGACATTTGCAGAATTGTCGACATGCATCGGCACTATTGCCATAGAGAAAAATAGAATTGAATAAATTCCCGCCATCGAGAGAATGTGACACGTCATGTTCTTTTTAACCGAGTTCAAAAAAGGAGGTTCTCTATTCGACCCGTATGTATGTATGTTTGCTTGTACGTTTGTATGTCCACGATTTTGTTTCTTCCTGCCTCGCACAGAACTCCTGGATCGTCCGGTTTATCTCCATTAGACGCTGATAGGTCTCGAGCTTCGGCCATAGATTTAAGGGAGATATGGGTTTGTATGGCTTTTTACTTCAGTGATAGGTATTGCACTGCCATTTGCGAAAATCTATGGCCCACTTTCCGGCAAACATTGCTTATTAACCGACTTCAAAAAAGAAGGTTCTCTATTCGACCCGTATGTATGTATGTTTGTTTGTCCATGATTTTCTCAAAAACTAATGAACCAATTTTGATGATTCTTTCACTAACGTAATCTATACTTTCAGAAAGATTTTAGTATATATTACATTAGGTAATTATTCTTATGTACGAAGTTATATGCATAAATGTACTGTATTTCCGGCGTTTCTAAGCGGATTTTGATGATTATTCTTTTCGTTCGTCTTGAGCATATGGTACTTTGTATATTCAACTAAAAGTGGAAAAATAAATCTACTTTAAAAAAGTAAAAACCGAGTTTAAATACCTAAAAAGAATAAAATAACTTTCATAAAACACTTAACAGCTTCTGAAGTCGGTGTCTTCAGTTCCTCAACGCACTAATAGCTTGGCACCGACTTCAGAAGCAATTAGGTTTTATTTATGAAAGTTATAGGGAAGTAAAAAGTAGGTTAAGTTTTAGGTTTTTGAAATCGGTTTTTACTTTTTTACTCACCTTTTGCAGTGCTGTACAGTAATTTTACCTTTGATTTTTCATCTCATTGACCTTTATTTTCGTCGCCATAAGGTGGCTGACAGATTTTTTCAGATTTTTCAGATTCAGCTGCAGCCGGTTAGACTGGAAGCTGACCCCAATATCGTTGGGAAAATACTAGGCAGATGATGATGATAAGATGGCTGGCAGATGTGAAATGACTGTGAAAGGACTATTTTATAACTGACAGGTATCAGAAACGCATTCTCTCATCGACCTTATCTCATCTATTGGACCAAACCTAAAATCGCAAAAAAAAAAATCACCAGTATATTTATTTTCCTGTATTTTGACGAGTTATGCGAACATAGGGAACAGCTGATAAATTTTTTCGCGATTTCAGGTTTGGTCCGTTAGTAAAAGTTGTTTGTTATCATGAATACAATCATGTGTTTAAAAACAATCAATCTGGCTAGCCTTTTCCCAACTATTTTGGGGTCAGCTTCCAGTCTAACCAGATGCAGCTAAATACCAGTATTTTACATGGAGCGCCTGCCTATCTGACCTCCACAACCCAGTTATTGGGTAAAACGATACCCTTGATAAGACTGGTTGTCAGACTTTCGGGCTTCTGACGACCCATAACGACTGCCAAAGATCCACAAATGACAGCTGGGACCAACGGCTTAACGTGCTTTCCGAGGCACGGAGGAGTCTCGGTATGTAAAGATAGTCACCCATCTATGGACCAACCTCGGCAAGCGTAGCTTAACCTGATGGATCGACCCGTGTGGCTGTCATTACTTAGCTACGAGTTCCTCCATGTGTTTAAAAGTATCGGTCACTAATTACCAGTGACCCTATATAGTCTCTGACATGGAGCTCTCCAAATAAGTGGTAAAATAGGAAAGACCCGTCCTAATTTAGATCCTAATGTTAATAATTATCTCAAATCTAAACAACAAAGGTTACGAAAATGTCTACTGTTAAAACTATTAACAAAAATCTTTTTCATAAAGATCTCACTTAAAATAATTTGTCGCGGGAAAACTGACAGTGTAAAAATATAAATCTCAGTTTGTTGGTTAATATTTTTCTTGGCGCAGTTGCTAGAATATCTGTTAGTGACACATCAGACTAAGCTATATTTTTACCTATCCATTCTGAGGACTCTAATAACTGCATTGCGGTAAATGCCGCTAACACTAGAATATATTCTTATGTCGATAGATAGATAAATCTGTAGGTGAAAGCTAAAGGACCTTAAGTTCATTTTTTGTCATTTTTGTAATTTAAATGATTCTCAATGAAGCCTAATAAACCTTCATAATCATACTTTTTATTCTACAACGATACACTATTTACTTTTTATACACGGTCGATTTTAATATCTAATTTCGGGTCGGACATCTTTAATAAGCTCTACTGAATAATTTATAAAATGTGACTTAAGTTTCTTTTCATCTACAGAAATAAAACATTTATTCAGTGCAGAGAAAAGACATAGCACAACACACACAAAAGCACAATTAAATAACAAATCGTACACTCAATGTAGCACATATTTAGGTATTTATTTTAGGGTTTTTGGAGCTTTTAGCCTGACAAAAAGTTTCTACGAAAAGGGCGTTTTTGACATCGGTAGTGGGATATTCCATAATCGGTCTTAGTGTTTAATGTCATAGATCAACTGTCAATGTTTGGAGAAAAAAAACCAGTCCTTTGATTCAGACTCAATACTACTATAATGTCGTTAAATAGCAATTTCATAGATATTTAAGATTTTTTTTATCAATGTCTCTTCTATATTACCTTCTACATATTTATGGAATTTATCCTTGACCGTTGGTGCTTTCAAATGCACAAACATCCTGACCATAGACCTATCTATAGGATGACCTTACAATAAATATTTTTATGACCGCGAATCACCAAGTCACGCAAAATGCTGACTCTCTGGCCTATGCGCTAACTAATCTATTAAACGAATGCCCGTTTTCACTAACACTAAGCGACACCTAAATAAAAATGCAATGTTGGATTTTCAACGCTCGGCTTTCAACTTTCAGCGCTTACGCCGAAAGTTGAAAAACTAACGCAACGAATTTTGATGCGGTTTTCACCATCATTTAGAAAATTTATTCTGAAATGTTTATGTGTGTTCACATTATATGAACTAAAAATTAACTATTTTTACCAAAATTACATTAAATTACTTTATAAGTCTATTTACTTATTTAAACTTCTCGCACACAATAAGATACAAAGGCGGACTTAATTCCTTATGCATTCTCGTCTAGTCAACCAAGGGTGGTGAAGAGATAATATAGCAGGTGCTCTGATTGAGAGAAGATAATTATAATAGAAAATATTAAAAAGATAACATAATGAGTTATAAATAAAATTGGTACAAGTATATAAATATAGGTTATAAACATATAATACATATACATAAATCCATGTATCTATAATTCTTCTGTAAGTGTGTGCACTTAACTCCTCCTAAATGGCTGGACCGATTTGGATAAAATATTGTCTGTATATTTCAAGGGATTCCTGGATGGTTTGAACACACAATTGGACCCGGTAGGTGGCGCTGCTAAGGCGGTACGAAGTTCGCCGGGTCCTATAACTATAAATGTAAGCTACAGGCCACAAGGTCGCAAACGATCTTATAAATTTATTATTATTAAAAATACAGTGATCAAAGAACACTGCATTATGATTAAAATTTATAAGTTTATTTCTTTTATTATAAGTAATTCAATAAGAGCACAGCAAGTTACAACAGGCTGTAGTAAATTATTTAGGAAGTAATTAAATGGCCGCAAGACCGTACTAAAGTTGCTTAATTTATAAACAAGAAAGCCCTAAAAAGCTGAGAGCTAAAGTAAAATTAGCTGTTGGAGGGGTGAAATATTATTGACATTAGTACATTTTCTTACAAAAAACCGGCCTAGTGATTGTCGGACTAGTCACAATGAAGGGTTCCTTAGTTGGGATGAATTTATCCCAAGAACAAACTTAACATTGTAGATGAAAAACATGTTTATACATTCCAACTGTAAATGTAAGTTTGCACAATATTAAGAGATTTGCCGTGTTTTTTAAGACCATAGACTTCTTGTAGGTTATCATGTAATCTATAGGTATAGACTATTCTCTGTATTGTTTTTTTTTTTTCAAACTTTTAGGCTCAGCAGTAATCGGAGATAAGGGGAAGATGGTAAATTTTCATCTATTTTCTTTATTAACTTTATAACTATTTATTTTAGAATTATAAAAATTATATTTGAATTAAAAAAGAAAGAAAAATGTTTGTTCTGCACAAACAAAACGCACTTTTATTAAGATTTATTGTTTTAACAACTAGTCTTGGAACATCTACCATTGTATTAAAGATAAAGATAAAGATAATTTTATTTGTGTATTATATCATCATTCATAATAAATTAAACTTATATATTATAATAACATCCTCCTTTGTTGAAGTCGGTTAATAAAGAATTCTCGATGGTTTGTCAAGTCGTAAAATCCGTGCGAAGTCGACTGTCCGTAAATAATCATAGAAAATGACAGACAGCTCCATACGACGATATCACCTCCATTTTGGCTAGTAGTACAACAGTAGCACAGCAATCTGTTGTCTAAATTGAAACCACCTTTACAGGTAAACAAACTAAGTTCTAGGTGAACTCAGTATCAACTGCACTGCGCTGAACAATAGTCTGTTGGTCCCAAGAATGTCGGAGCAAGATTCATCGTAGATTCGCAATCACGACCAAGTTTCGCCACTGAACTTTATGTTCGAATTTGTGTTTTTTGAACAACTTTGTTACTATAGTGTTTTGTTTAAACTACGTTGTGGTTGTGTAAAATGTATGACGTCACAGAATTACTTGCAAAGTAGAAAGAAATCGTTGGAAAAATGAGGTTACTTTCAAAAGTTGACTAAATTGTCGTATTAAGCGAAGTTTAACCTACTTGGTAAAGGTAATCCCACGAATAACGCTTGACTCTTATACCTAATGCCTACATCACGAAGACTTAAAATTAATACGTTTTATAAGTTTTTTGTTAGGTTCAGACCTCTGCAGGGTTTGATAAATTTTAAGATGAGATTTTGAAAGAAAAAATAAAGGCAAAAAGAGGCAAGTTATAAAGTAAGCATCTAAAGTAAGTGAGCATAATTTTCTGTACCTTAGTTGTGCATTAATATAACACAGAATAAGTCAATATTTCCACGTTTTCGTTTCCGTAAACTAATGTCTTAAAATATACATTCGTCAATGTTTGGAAAAAAATTAAAACGGATCTATCCGTTTTTATTTTAAGGCAGTCGTGTATTCAGCTGCATCTGGTTAGACTGGAAGCCGACCCCAACATAGTTGGGGTAAGGCTAGGCAGTTTGATTAATTGAAAAAAAAAACATACCTGCCTAATCTATATAATTATAAATTAGACATTTTTCGTGTCTGTCTGTCTGACCGCGTTGTTCTTCTAAACTCCGCAACGGATTTTGATGCGATTTTCACCATTAGTTAGAGAATTTATTCCGAAAGGTTTATGTGCATAAAACATTATTATAAGCTGATATATAATAAAGCATGAATATAATATTGGAATAATTAATATTTACGCGTTTACTTTCTACCCAAAACTAAAGACTCGTCCAACAAAGCCTAGGCTAAAATTTACATTCTTTAATTTTCGAAAATAAACATTTCTAACTAAAAAATAATTTGATTTAGTGAACAACCACGGTGGCAGGTCACGGGACAATCTGCGACTCCCGCATTGCCCTTAAACTTAAGGGGAAGATTTATAAAACAATGGCCCAAAATTCTGATCTATACAAGACAACAGGTCTAAACCTGCTGTCTTGTATAGATCAGAATTTTGGGCCACCATGCAGCTGAGATGAGAATGCTAAGAGGGATATGTGGTGTAACTCGATAGGATAGAATAAGAAATCAGCTTATAAGAGGAAGTCTGAAAGTGACATCGGTGACTGAAAAGTTTGTGGAAATCGGTTGTCATGGTATGGGCATGTGATGCGGAGGAATGAAGAAAATGTCGCCAAGAAAGTTTTAAGTATGAATATAGATGGCTTTACGAGTAGAGGAAGACCAAAGAAACGATGGATGGACTCTGTGAAAGATGATATGGCTAGAAAAGGAGTGACTACCGATATGACGACTAATAGAGAAGTATGGAAGAAAAAAACACGTTGCGCCGACACGAAATAAATTGGGACAAGGGCAGGAGAATGATGAAATAACCCAAAATGTCAAGTAATTTATGTATAGATCACCCTAAGTTGTAAAAGGCACCTTAGACTAAACTGAGCCTACATGAGCACTGACTTGAAATAAGAAAAGTTTAAGACGCATACAACTATACAACCCTAATCTCTTCAAAGTGAGAGTGAACAGGCTTCTTCTGAGCAAGCTCACTCCATCGTCGACTTTGTCTCTGTCACCTTTGACCTAGACTAGAGTCAAGAGCAAACCCATCACAAATAAAAAAAAATAAAGACTGTCCTAAGCACGAAATTCTCACACTGTATAATTAGGTACCGTTATCTTTGCATAACATACATGCAAAACTAGCGTATAATGTTCGCACTCGAAAAGTGCTGATTCTCAGCCTCTCTTCTCAGACTCTTCGAAAAGTGCTGATTCTCAGCCTAGTTTGAATAAATGACTTTTGATTTTGATTTTGATTTTGACTGCTGGGAAACAGCCGACACAGGAATCCTATATGTGAGAGGGAGTTCGCCATAATCCACCAGGCGGGCCCAGTGCGGGTTAGTAGATGTCACATGTCTTCGATTTTTTGGTTCTAGGACATGCGAGTTTCCTCACGATGTTTTCCTTTACCGTTTTGAGAGTAATGGTGATGAAATTAAATACACAAAGTAAAGTGCCTGCCTGGATTCGAACTCACGCCCTACAACTCGTAAGTCAGAGTCGATACCACTGGGCCACCACTGCTTTCCCTTTCTCAGACATATAACGACTTACAATATTGCACTCTTTTAGGGTGTTTTTGGAACAAAAATTATTCTTAACGCCTCTGGTGGCTTTTAATTCTTCCAATTTGCATTTTAAGTATCTGAAAAAAAAGCTGTCTTCTATACATTTTATAATTTAAGTCACTTTTCGTCTTAGTCTATGTGACCGCGTTGTTCTTTTAAACTTTGTCACGGATTTTGGTGCGGTTTTCACCATCGTTTTGAGAATTTATCCCGAAAGGTTTGCCTTCATTAATAATATTAAACTAACTTATAATAAAGAAATTTGATGATTTATTTGTTTGATGTTTTGTTTTGGTGATTTGTGTGATTTAATGTTTTTGTTTTGTGATTTGGTGGTTTGATGTATTTTTTTGTGATTTGATGATATTATGGTGATTTGTTTGACGCAAAAACCTTGCAAAACAGGGGCGGGTTACTCGCGAGTTCAAAATACATAAAATATGGACGAGCAAAACAACCAATATGGACTTGAATTAAAAGAAATAAAGTGTAAAACAGACATGTAAGTACACACTCACAGTAACATAGATAGTCAATTCAATTACCTAATGGTTGCCGTGCGGAACACCTCTTGCTGCGATGCGATGCTAACGGTCTGCATTGTGAACATAGGCTAGGAGATCGACAATTTTTATTGGCTACAGTATTAAGAATCAATTATTATATAGCAACCATATTGGAAATGAGTACCTACTAGGGTGTTTGTTGTGCGAATACTCCATGAACTTAGTTTGGTAATACTAACTACCATGAAATATATAGGCCTCTCAACAAAAGTATTCAGACTAATTTATCGTTTACTAAAGTAAAAACAAGTAACCCAACGTAGCACTCGCCGAGCTAGGTTTCTGACTTTACCGAGGATGAGAACTAAGTTTGACAAAAAAAAAAAAAATGTTAACTTTTAAAGGAGCACAAATATACAACAAAATATCCTCATGTATAAAAAAATACACACATTCATTTCATTCAAAACTCAATTAGCTGAATATTTTATAACAAATAACACCCTACCTGAAAGCTGAATGCATTGGATGGGTGTATCATAATTGCTACTGCGACGTCCGTGACGAACTTTATATTTACATTTATTTTAAGCATTGTTCTCATGTAAGTGACTTTGTGTCTTTTTTGAGAATAAATAATATCTTTAAACCTAAATATATATAGGTAAGTTAGTTACGGAGTATAATTCATAGCTACATAAGAAGATGATGCGCCTAATTTTAAATGGTAGTTTACTGCATGCACTGCAATAAGTAAAAAAAGGTTCAATGATTGTTTTTAACAAGTCTTTTAAAACAAACATTTCAAAAACCATACAAGTAAAATAATCTAATAAAATTATTATGTTCTGGAAAAATACTTACTTACTTACTTACTTAGACTGGTCGATTTCCCAGCAGAGTTAAGCAACTGCTGCGATAACTTCTGCTTGAATGAAGAGCACGCTGCAGTAATTGATAATCTGTACAAGAATATTGTTACGTCACTGCGAGAGGCGGCTGAGGGCAGTGCTGGTTATGTGAGAAAAGGTAATAAACGTACCGTAATAGGGTGGAATAGACACGTTAGGGACGCTCATAGGTGCGCTAGGGTGGCTTTTAAAAACTGGGTTTGGCACGGGAAATCACAATTTGGTCAGTTGTTTATAGATATGCTAGAAACGAGAAAAGTTTTTAAACAGAAACTTAAATATTGCCAGGACAACGAAGAACAAATTAAGTTGGACATTATAGCTTCAGAACATAAGAAAAAGCAGTTCAATAAATTTTGGAAGTCAACTCAGAAGTTAAACACTAGACCGGCTGTACCTTTGAGCGTTAATGGCGTGTCTGAACCAGAGGGGATAGCGGACATGTTTAGAGTGCATTTCTCTGTGACACCACGGTTGCAAGTCAATAAGCAGGAGGGGTGCGGTGAAGAGAGACTTGGGTTGTCTAGCCCGTTTTACATCTCGTCAAAGGAGATAGGGAAGGTTATAAAAACCATGACTAGGGGTAAGTCTCCTGGTCATGATAACCTTAGTATAGAACATTTCCAACATGCCGGTCCCCATCTTCCTAGGGTCCTATCTATGTTGTATAACTTTTGTATTAGGCACTCATACCTGCCTGCTGAGTTGATGAGGACGATTGTTGTACCTATAGTTAAAAATAAGACAGGCGACGTCTCAGATAAGGAGAACTATCGACCAATCTCATTGGCTACTATAACTGCAAAGGTACTTGACAGTGTGCTCGAGCGTAGGATGTCTGGACAGCTCAATTTACATGACGCACAGTTCGGTTTTAGAGCTGGGCTGTCTACAGAAACAGCTATTCTGGCGCTCAAGCACACGGTCAGGTACTACACCAGCAGGAATACACCTGTATATGCTGTATTTTTAGACCTTTCGAGGGCATTTGACCTGGTTAATTATAATGTCCTATGGACTAAGTTGCGTGACCGGGAACAACCTGAGGAGATAGTTGAACTTCTCAGATTTTGGTATAATCATCAGATTAACCAGGTCAGATGGTCGGGTGCTTTGTCGGAGACGTATGGTCTGGAATGTGGTGTGAGGCAGGGTGGTCTGACCTCCCCAGCGCTGTTCAGCCTATATGTCGATCAGTTGATCGGGGAGCTCAGCAGCACAGGGGTTGGATGTTCGGTAGATGGTAAAATTATAAATAGCATATCTTACGCGGACGACATGGTGCTGCTGAGTCCCTCGATTGAGGCACTCAGATGATTACTTGAGGTTTGTGAGAGGTACGCCTTGACTCACGGCCTCCTGTACAACGTGAAGAAGAGTGTGTTCATGGTGTTTGGGGTTACTGCCAAGGGTCACAGGGCAGTGCCGCCTGTGTACCTATATGGTGTGGCTTTAAACAGAGTGCCTAGTTTTAGATACCTTGGACACATACTAGTTGAGTATCTAAATGATGACCAGGACATAGAACGGGAACGGAGGGCGTTGTCGGTCCGATGCAATATGTTGGCCCGTAGGTTTGCAAGATGTACGAGACCGGTCAAAATCACCCTTTTCAAGGCTTATTGTCAGTCATTTTACACATGCAGCCTGTGGGTCAAGCATACGCAGAGGGCCTACAACGCTCTTCGTGTCCAGTACAACAACGCCTTCCGGGTGCTGTTGGGGCTGCCGCGATTCTGTAGCGCGTCAACCATGTTTGCCGAATCTACCACTGATAGTTTTCCAGCAATCATGAGGAAAAGAACGGCATCATTGTTGCGCAGGATTCGTGGGAGTGCCAATGGCATCCTGAAGGTGATTGGGGATAGGCTGGATGGCGTTTTCCTGGAGTATTGGACCCGTATGCATAGCTATGGGTCTGATACTGCAGGAAAATACATGAATTGAAAAATTGTAGGTTGTATTTTGTTATTTGGTTTTTATTTTAAATGTAAGGTACTAACATAGTTACGTAAGTTGTATCACTAACAAACTATGGAGCAAGTTTCCGAAATAAACGTTTTATTATTATTATTATTATTAAAAATGCATATCTTTAAAAAAAACTGGCCAAGTGCGTGTTGGACCACGCACAATGAAGAGTTCCGTAGTCAGGATGAATTTATCCCAAGAACAAACGTAACATTGTAGTTTAAAAACATGTTCCCCCGTATAATCCAACTGCAAATGTAAGTTTATAAGCACAATATTGAGTAATTTACCATGTTATTTTTAAGGTCTTCTTATAGGTTTTCCTGTAATCTATAGGTTTAACCTATTCTCTGTATTGTTCTTTTTTTTTCAAAATTATAGGCTCAGTAGTAATAAAGCGAGGATGGTAAATTTTCATCAATTTTCTTTAATAACATTATAACTATTTATTTTAGAATTATAAAAAAAATATATTTGAATTGAAAGAAAGAAAAATGTTTATTCTGTACAAACAAAACGCACGTTACGATTGAGAAAAATATGGAATAAGAGGCAAAGCGAACTCTTAACCAATCGTTCGCTTTGCCTCTTATTCCATATTTTTCTAATTTATGTAAGAGCAAATTGTGGTCTACAAAATCAAACGCTTGCTCATGTCCAGAAATATCGCCGCAACTGGCAAGCCATCATTTATAGCCTAATTGACAATTTTGACCAAGTTGAAACATGCTAATGAAGTGGTACTATCATACCTATATCCAAATTGATCATTTTGAAGTAAATGATGCCTTGCCGCAAATTCTTGAAGCCTTCTAAGCATTACTTTCTCGAATATTTTCGATATGATTGGTATCAACGTTACTGGCCTATAAGTATTCATGTCATATCTTTCACCTTTTTAAAATAGTTACGTTACGTACCTTTTTTAAAGGACAGGTTCATTAAATAACTCAGTGGTTGACTTAAATATGGTGCAGTTATTTTTATTACTTTTGTTGAGATGTTATCTGTTCCCACTGCGTTTGTGTTATTTAGAGTCATAATCATTGGAAATATTTCCATAGCGTCAGTAGGTTTAAGGAATATTGTTTGTTCGTTATTGGTATCAATAGTTTTGTTTATCTCGTTCCAATCATACTTAAAATTGTTAGTGTTTGTCAATTGTATATAAAATTCATTAAATTTGTCACACATTTCTTTAGGGTCTTCATATGTCTGATTATTTTCAATTATTCTGTCTGTTTTTTTGTTGTTTTTAGGGTTCGGTACGTACGAATTAAAAAACGAAACCTTTATAGTACCACTCGAGTGTAGTCTGTCTGTTCGTCTGTCACAACCGATTTGCTCCGAATCTACTGGTTCCATTAAGTTGAAATTTAGTACACATATGAATTTCTGTTACACAAATACGAACATTTGTTACACGAATAAGGTGGCTTTTGAGGGGAAAATTAGAAAAAAAGTTTTGCAAACTGTACTGGGTGACATATCAAATGAAAGGGCACCATTGTTATGATTTGGCTCTAACATCAAGCAATTGAAAATTAAAGAATGCTTGAATACGAGTCGTTTTGCTTTAGTTATTTTTGCAAGGTCTTGTGCCTGCTTTTCATGTGTGTAATTACTTTAGGTCCATTTTTATTCGTAACGTGCGTTTTGTTTGTACAGAATAAACATTTTTCTTTCTTTCAATTCAAATATATTTTTTTATAATTCTAAAATAAATAGTTATAATGTTATTAAAGAAAATTAATGAAAATTTACCATCCTCGCCTTATTACTACTGAGCCTATAATTTTGAAAAAAAAAAACAATACAGAGAATATATAAACATATATCTTATTAATACTATACATAATATAAAAAAAAAAACATCATCCAATGGTGACCGCGGGCTTACAGTATTTATGAACCTATGGGGTTCGGTTGACATTCGAGCACACATTGAAATGATCTATGCGGTTTTTTATGTATATAATTGAACAGTTGACGGGTAAGATTGGCCCGCAATCGCAGTAGACAGGGAAAAGTGGAAAGAGGGAAGGGAGGCCTTTGCCCTGCAGTGGGACAACACAGGCTTATAATAATAACTAGCACCCCGCGGTTTCACCCGCGTAAGTCTCGAATCCGAGCAATATCGGGATAAAAGGTATTCTATGTGTTAATCCAGGTTATAAACTATCTGTGTGCCAAATTTCATCAAAATCTGTTCAGTAGTTTTTGCGTAAAAGAGTAACAAACATCCACCCATCCTCACGAAATTTCGCGTTTATATTATTATTAGAGTAAGACAAATAAGTAAGTTATTTACTGTAACGATATTGAAACATATTTGATTGACGAAAAACGCAATTATTTTTTTAAGGTGGTTAAATTCAAATTCAAATTAATTTATTTGCTAGGTACAAATTGAGAGATTAAGACTATCGTGGCCCAATTACATTCTACCATTACATATGGTGTGCAAATATGTCTTATTAACAAACACATACAGCTCAAAAATGGAACTTATATACATTCAATTTATATATTCAGATTCAGAAACATATGATACATTTATTTAAGTCAAATAAAGAAAAAATAATATTAAATTTCAAATTATGAATATTACAATGTCCATACTGAATAATCTAATGTCACGATTCATTATTAATGGTCCTAGATATTAAACATTAAATTAATTATTATAAGGTGTGTGCTACCAATATTATTTTTAGCTGTGAGACGTTGGGTGAGGAGATTTGAGGAAGAGGGGAGTCTTAAGAGCCGTGTAAGAAATGGTAGGCCGCCACTTATTAACCAGTCTCAGCGACGCTTTATGATTGGTGAATATGAAACGAATGGTTTCATACCTACAAGACGATTTGCTGAAGAATTTGATACGTCATTGCGTACTGTTCGCCGTGCACTCTATGCCGAAGGCCTCCGTCATTGAACATCAGCGAAAAAAACCGCAAAGGCATAAGGAGCAGCGGTTGTGTTTTGCTCGAGAATATTTAGACTTTGATTGGGAGACTACTGTATTTACTGACGAGAAGACATTCAAGTCGTGTCCCATCTGACCACTGGGCAAATCGCAAAGTAGTTGCATTTCACGCCGCTAATGGCACATGGGTTAGGTTAGGTTAGATCTGTTACACCGCGCGCGAGCCGAGCGAGCGAAGCGAGCGGTGCCGCGGCAGCTTCCGGCAAGCGCTACATCCAAGTTGGTTGCAGTTACTTGGCTATTTAGTAATTTAAGCACCGATGCACAACAAAAACAAAGCGACTGTAACACCTCTAATCGGTGGATAATCTAACCATTTTACGATATGAACACTAATGTTTGGCCACATCATGAAGTAGTCGTGCGTTGTGTTCATATCGTCAAACGTTAAGTATTCAATTATCTGGGCAGACCACATCATGACGTGACCAGCGGTCGATGTTCTATTTCATGAAATGCCACCATTTCATGAAACGGTCGAACACTTCATGAAATGATCAATTTTAAGATCTGGCTACGACATACATATTTAATCAACGGGCAAATAAATACATATGGCCCACTTATTTTTGACTTTTCTTTGTGCGCAATTCTTTTGTTATTTTAGTATTGGGCCAAAGTAAATCAATATGTTCCTTAAGCTATAATTTGTGAATACGCCTAAATTATTACATTTCCTTCTTGCAAGCTGATTCAAATTGAGCAAAAAGTTTAAAAAAGATTTTTTTTAAATCTCTGTTTAGATAAATAAATAGAACTATGCTGCTTTATCTTAGATTTTTTTTTATCACAAAATGTTTTAAGTAGCTGTGATTACACATAATTTTGTGTCTATCTCCCTGCCTATAATACTGCCGCGCCTCAACTTGTTTTTTTATGAACTAGACTGTTTACGTAGCCTGAGTAAAGTCTGAGCTACAACATAGATTTTAACAACGTTTAGACACGGAATCAGCCCCGCCTATGAATATGCTACTTTGTTGACTCCCGCTAAATGGCGAACGAGCTAGCTAGTTCAAAAACTACGAGCAAGGGGTTCTTTTGAAATGCCAACACCTTTGAGTTTGAACATGCTTTAGCTTTACCGGATATATGGATGATTTTCTTTTTGAAGTTTAAAAAAGATTCATTTTAGCTTCGCTTGCTAATTTGCTGGAAAAAGTCATAAAGTTCAATTAGAGGAGTTAGTAGCATTTTTACATTACACATTATTTTAGGAATTAGTTATTTTCTCTAAACCTTCCGCCTGCAATGCGTGCGCAACTTGGCCCAGAAACGGAACTCTTTACGAATGGGAAATTTCACTGAAGCAATGATGCTATTCAAAGAACTCATTTTTCCGGCAATAAATAGATTGCTTGAACTCATTTTTCGGGCAATAAATTGATTGCTTTTCTAAGTAAGTGCATAATTTTAAGTTTTGTTCATAGCACGTTAAGCCGTTGGTCCCGACTCTCATTCGTGGATGTTTGACAGTCTTTAAGGGTCGTCAGAGCCCAAAAGTCTGACAACCAGTCCTATCAAGGGGTATTGTATTACCCAGTTACTATGTTTTATAATGGAAACTCCCTAAAAAACGAATACAATTTTGTGATTTCTCACAAAATGCAAATTTCGTGTTAGGTCTCTTTTATTCTCACGCTGCGAATTATTAGAAGAAGTAAATCCCAATCGAAGAATATACTGTAATATAAATATGTTCTAACCTTAAAAACTTTTAATAATCGTTACCACAAAATTGACCTACGTATAAGTATAACATACATAGTATATACATGTAGGTAATGTATATGTAACATAGTTAAACCCCATTAAGTGATAACGCTGTACAATTTAAAATGAATTTAATAATTACCAACACCTTCGGTAGTAGGAGGTCATAATTTATCCGTAAGGGACATGGACCAGGAATAAATGGAGTGCCGCCTTGTTACAATAAGCCATAGTAATTTTTTATTATGTTGCAAGCTTATGATGTACCTAATCGAAGAGTTCGAAGAGATCGAATCGAAGAGATCGAAGATTTTATGTCACTGTTTCACAGTGACATAAAATAATATCCGAAAATTAGAGTTTTTCGCGATTGAAAAACAGAAACGGTTTGGTAATTATTAGATTTTCTCTAAGCCAAATCTTCACTTTACTAGATATATTTTGTATCTAAATGACTTTTATTAACTAGCATAATAATGTGACAACAATGCTAATTGCGAGGCTGATTGTTTTTTATAATTATAAAGTAACGTTACATCACGTAATCCCCGAAGGGTTCGCACGGGTTTGTCTAACGCAAGTTTATTGACCATGCTCTGGACTGTCGAAACTAGTGTTTAGAATCCAACAGAGTGCATCCTCAGCCCGTTGAAAAATTGCTAAGTCGAGCTTTGAAAATCCAGTGCGCGGCAGGAAACGTCGCGTAAAAAAGAGCGCCCGTGCGTACGTAGGCTTTGGCAGAGGTGGCGACCTTCCAGGAAAATACATTTGAACGAGCAATGAGCACTCCATTTCTTTATACTCAATGGTGTAAAAGGTAGGCTTGGCTCGCATAATCATATTTACAGCCTACGTCGCCTTTGTTTCGTTCATTATTCAGCCTTTTGTCTTTCCCGTAATAACTTCTAACCCCTTTATTATCTTCGTTTTATGGCCAAAGCAATTTTTCTTCCTGGATTTTCGAGGGAAGAATTGATTGATGTTCAGGAAATGTGAATTATAATATTTCCTTGAAATATAATTATTTTGGTTTGTAGTCATATCTTCTTTCAAAGAATTATCTTTGAAAGAAGATATGACTCTGATGATCCAATTAGATAATAATGGTTGCCATATACTTCTTCGATGCTTTTATTTCTTTTTTTGAATTTAAGCCGAGTTCTTTCAGTGACTTTTGTTCATGACGATTTACTGAGTGCTACTTTTGGTGTTCCTTTTAGCCATGTTGATATTTAATCGTGACCTCAAAAATTCTATATTTTATTATTTATCGAACTGCAGTTACCCAGCTTAGATTCTTCATATTATATTCGAACTGGTAATTGCTGTATCACTTTTAACGACAATTTTCAGTACCTCAGAAAAGTAGTAAAATTGAAACTTCATTAAAGTTCAAACTATGTAGATGTCACAAAGACAAATTAGACTAAGGGCTAATTTCACCAATGAAACTGAACGCGATCAGCACATTTAAACCGCGTTTAAGGGCTGTCAGTGTCATCATTTTTGTGAAATAGGTATTGACAATGACAGCTCGTGAACGCTGATCGCATTCAGTTTCTTTGGTGAAATGGGACTTAGTCGTTTTATTACGTGCAATGGATGTATATGATCTGAGTAAATGATCCTGATCTGTGTAAATATGGAATCGGTATTAAAACAATAATTTGGTCTAACATAATTGGCAAAGGTGTATAATTGCATTGAAATAGCCTCCGTGAGAAGTTTATTGAGGCTAACATAATAAGACAGCTTGAGCTATTCACATATATTCATTATATGTACGCATATACATAAAAATCTATTGCCGTGCATTGGTCTCGCAAAAACTCGAAAATGCTCGACCGATTTGAATATACAGGATATTTTTTAAAGTAGTGCGCATACTTTCACAGGTTATTCTACCCACGAATATGAACAACTTTCACTATGGGACCAAACCTGAAATCGCGAAAAAAAAATCAGCTGTTCAGTACATTTTGACGAATTATGCCAACATAAATGTACTGAACAGCTGATTTCTTTTTCGCGATTTCAGGTTTGGTCCCATAGTGAAAGTTGTTCATATTCATGGGTAGAATAACCTGTTAAAATTTGCGCACTACTTAAAAAATTATCCTGTATAATAATATAATATTATTATATTTGTTTTTGTTTTGTTCGCTTCATTACGGGTGGTTTAGAAAAAAAAATCGGAAAAACCCAAAGGAACACAACGTTTGACGGGTCAGCTAGTTTATAGTAAAAACATTTGAAACTGAAGAAATACGTTTGGAACTGAAGTCACGAGACTTCATATTTCATTAAAATGTAATTATGTATGGTTGCTGTCGAACTTTGTTTGCAATACCACCTGTTTTTACAATAAATGTTTTTGTATATTATGCTTTGCATTATACAGGTTGAATTCAGTATATCATACTAAGATAACCGGTACATGAAACTATTTTAGGAACGTTATGGGAATCCAATAAACCTGATTTGTTTGTATTTTTGTGCTCAAATCGGAGTATCTGTTACTGGTTGGGAGAGGTAGGTAATAGGTATGCGGTGAGTTCGATGAACTCTGTAGCCATACAGAAAGTGAACAGCTGATTTCACGCGTCGTTCGTTTGAGTATTTCATTATCCATTACTGATTTTTTAGCTGTTTTATTCACATAAATAGAGTGCTGCGTACAGAGAATGTAATTTCCCATTGAGATAAAGGAATATTAACTGTAAAAACGATTACAAATATGAAAATTTTCCAGAAAAATTGTCCGGTGGAATACGATTCAAAATAAGGAGCTGAAAGCACCCTGTTACTTGCGAAGGGCTGTCCCTTACATCCTGTATATACTAAGCATACTTAATGATAATAATACTATCCTGGGACATTATTCACACACGGTCATCTAATCCCAAACTAAGCAGAGCTTGTACTATGGAAACCAGATAACTGATAAACTATATACACTACTTTTTTTTTGTAAATACATACTTATATAGGTAATTACACCCAGACTCAGAACAAACAGACATGTTCATGCACACAAATGTTTGTCCTGGATGGGAATCGAACCCACGACCTGCGGCATAATAGGTGGTATCTTAACCAGCCACGCCAACTGGCCTGTCAAACATACACCTAACCTGACTTACATATTGAAATGATGAATTTATGCGAAGCTTTGTTAGTCGGTATTTATATAAGGGCTGATTGTTCGATAGATAATTTTTATACGAGGAATAAATATAACGGCTTGACAGCTTTTAAATAGAACATAATATATGTCAAACTTTCTCATTTATTCTTCAGGTAAAAGTTATCTACCTATTAAAGCTCAGCCCTAAGTTATGTTACTCATTGTTAGACTTTATTTTTCTAGAAGTTTGAAGTCGAACAAAACAACAAATTATAATTATTATTTTCTTTGACTTTACTAACTTCGCACAGTAATTTTAGAACGTTCTCAGGCAACTTACCAACCGAAATTATATTGCTTATTATGAAATTTAACACCCGTATTTATAAACAAGCAATTACTCGCTGCTAAGTAATTTATTAACGAAGTCATTACTTGAGGACAAAACTCTTCATTATAAAATCTTATTCTATAGTCGAGTAATGTACGTTACTTACTTGCGTAAATGCTTGAGTAAGAATCAACGTCCCATCGCAAAATAAAACGCAAAATGGTCGAACTCTGAAAAGAAAATGGTGTCTATTACTTGGCTAAGAATTCTAACCTTTGACAGTTCTAACTTCATGCAAATACTAAAATGTAGAATAAAAATCGTTACTTGAGTGATTACTTTTATTGTTTATAAAGGTTTAGAATAATTAAATCATTCTCTCGACTACGATTCAATTAGGTCACTTCTTAAAACAAACGATACTTGTCTTATAAAGAAGAAGTTCATGCTTGACCTTCATGACATCAGTTTTCCAGCCAGTGGTTTGGCACGATATAAAAACTGTAGTATATACACAGTCTGGCCATAAATACTGTTACAATTAAAAATAAGAAAGATATTACATTTGAATTGGGAATCTGTCATTTTTATACGATTTTTCATTGAGTTTTCTAATTTTGGCGCCAATACATTGTACAATATTTTTGCGATATTAAAATGGAGTGGGGTGTTAAAGAGAACCGAATCGCTGTGATTGCATTACACAAAGTTGGTATGGAGCCAAATGCAATTTTTAAAACTCTCCATACTCTTGGTATTAGTCAAATGTTTGTGTACCGGGCTATTAATAGGTACAATTAGACTTCCTCTGTTTGTAACAGAAAAAGATCTGGCCGTCCACGTAGTGTTCGTACGAAAAAGGTGGTCAAAGCAGTAAGGGAAAGAATTCGAAGAAATCCTGTCGGACAGCATATGTATGTGTATATGTGTGTGTGTATGTGTGTGTATATGTATGTTTATATATTTTAGCTTTATGTATTTATTTAAGTTTATTTTATACGTGTAGGTATAGTTAATATTTTAGTTTAAGTCTTCGCATATTCATATTTTTCTCTTCTTGTTCTCGCACACTATTGTCTACATTTCTATTTCATTTGTCCTTTCGCAGGTCTGCTGGAAGAAATTTCTTAAGAAATAAGCAGTACCTTTGTACTCCTAATTATAATTATGTATTTTATTATGTATTTTTCTGTGTGTACATAAATGGTAAAATAAATAAATAAATAAAGCAAAAGATTTTATCTCGGGACATGAAGATAGCACCCAAAACCATGTCGCGTATTTTAAAAGATGACTTAGGACTTGCAGCCTATAAGAGACGCACTGGTCATTTTTTAACTAATAATTTAAAAAAGAATAGGGTGGTACAATCGAAACAACTACTGAAGCGGTACGCAGAGGGAGGTCACAGAAAAATTTTGTTCACGGATGACAAAATCTTTACAATTGAGCAACATTTTAACAAAATGACCGTATTTATGCGCAAAGCTCTAAGGAAGCTTCCCAATTAGTCGACAGAGTGCAACATTGGCATTATCCGACTTCAGTGATGGTTTGGTGGGGTGTTAGCTATGAAGGAGTGACTGAGCCATATTTTTGTGAAAAAGGTATCAAAACATCGGCACAAGTGTATCAAGATACCATTCTTGAGAAGGTAGTTAAGCCCCTTAACAACACCATGTTCAATAACCAAGTATGGTCCTTCCAACAAGACTCGGCGCCGGGTCATAAAGCTCGGTCCACGCAGTCTTGGTTGGAAGTGAACGTTTCGGACTTCATCAGAGCTGAAGACTGGCCGTCGTCTAGTCCCGATCTTAATCCGCTGGATTATGATTTATGGTCAGTTTTAAAGAGTACGGCTTGCTCTAAACGCCATGATAATTTGGAGTCCCTAAAACAATCCATACGATTGGCAGTGAAGAATTTTCCCATGGAAAGAGTGCGTTCTTCTATTGATAACTGGCCTCAATGTTTAAAGGACTGTATTGCAGCCAATGGAAACCACTTCGAACAAGCTTTTTATATTTTAAATTGTTTTATATTTATGTATTAAACTAACACACTGTAAAAGTAATAAATATTATTTTCAATATTTTTTTTTCTTCGTGACAATATTTATGGCAAGACTAGGTACTCGTATAATGTAAATGTTTTTTTATCTGTAATGTTACGACTTCCATGACCCTTGGCTTCTGAACACAGGTGTTTTTACCTAGCACAGGAGACAGGGCTTCACTTTGATTTTACACATTTACACATTTTATTCCATTATATAATTTATTTATTATTTATTTATTTTATCTTACTCATCTTTGCTGTTGACACCTTAATTTTATCACTCAATATGTAAATTCATCCTAGTGACTATAAGGTCCCGTTCACGGGCTCGAGCGACGCGACACGTGCGCGCGTCAGTTGTTTCCGTCCGTCGCTCTGCAAGTCACTTCGTAGTATCTCGTGGCATGATATACACAACTTCTTTCATTTATTTTCCCCTCAGTCGCTGTTGCAAGGCGCGTTTCGCTTGAGCGAAAAGCTCGTGGCCTCGGGTAGGGCTCATCGCAGACCAAGAGGAGTCTGATAATTTACTGAGTACCTGGTAAAAACAGAGAAAACCAATTTTCCCAGATGTGAGACACAGCTATGATATGGCTAGATCGATTTATCGCCCCCGTAAACACCTATGTATTGCAACTTTCATCGAACTCGTTCGAGCCGTTTTCGAGAACGTGATTAAAAATATTATGGGTTTGGTCCCAGAATAAAAGTACATAATATTTTAAAATAAAAATTGCGAAAAAAAATTAGCTGTTCCGTACATTTTAACGAGGTATGCCAACATAAATGTAGGGAACAGCCGATTCCTTTTACGCAATTTCAGAATTATTCCCATAGTAAAAGTTGTTCATAATCATGAGTACAATGACCCCTTAAGAGATTTCGTGTATGGATAGATAGGCCTTATATACAAATATTGCTCATTTAATAGTATAGTATGACATTGAATAATAAGTATTGTTGATAAAGATCAAAACTGTCATCGAAACCATCATCGACGTAGAAATTGTTCACTCCTCGTCTTCGTTTGCATCACCGACGATGGTATTATAAGCTCGTCTTCTTCATTTGCACTTTATCACACTGATATATAGTTTAGTATTCAAAATCAAAAGTCATCAAACAATATTTTGCTCTGTGATCCTCTCAGTCTGTACGGATCTTTAGGGTTTCATGATTGCCTGACTTTGAATCGCAATTATAATACACAATAATATTAAAACTCGTTTAGGAACCGATGGTCGGGCAGTCACTTTGAGTCAAACAACAATAACAAACCTTTTACATCGACAAAACACAAGTTATGTGTTTACTAACTAGAGCAGCAGCACATTTAGTTCAGTTCAGTTTTTAATTGATAAAAAATAAAATGGTCCAGGTTATTTGTGCATTACTAGTATAGGCCAGGTTTACCGGGCCTGTAAGCTTTTGAAACGCTACGTATTTATTTACGATTCGCGGAAAATCCATGCCACAGTGTAAAATATTTGCAGTTGATCAATAATGAATTATTAGTTCAATTTCGATTTTTTTTCTACGTGCCTACAGTGCATTAGGTACACTATAAGGTGAACTAAAATTATTACTTAAAATGTCCTATGTTGTGGGCGTTTTCACATTATCAGATAGCGACACCAACCCAATAGCGCTATGTCGACAGCTATACCGACATCGATTCGATACCGATATAATTATTATGGGCCCGATGATATTCATGAATATCGATGACCATCACGAAGCAAACAACTACAGTACCGACATCGACATCTTGGAGTCGGCAGTGCGAAAAAGTGTGTTCAAGTGAAAGAATGTCCACTACCCTCACCCCGCACTGTGTCTTCGCCGGTAGATATCGTGCCGTTATCGCTGTAACAACACAATTTAAAAGCGTTTAGTAGGTAGATACTAAACGTACGCGATTATCTGACTGCCAATATCGTGTCGATGTCGGGTCAGTATCGGCTAATGTGTTGTTTTGTAACAATCAACCAATTTTATTAATAAAAGAAACAAATTTTTTACATTTTGATATAGTAAAACAGGTAGTTTAGGCCTCTTCTGTCATCTATGGTTATAGTAAAAATAAATATCTATCGTATCGTCGGATACAAACTATAAATATCATAGGGGTCATTGTACTCATCATTATGAACAACTTTTACTATGGGACCAAACCTGAAATCGCAAAAAAAAACAGCTGTTCAGTACATTTTGACGAATTATGCGAACATAAATGTCCTGAATAGCTGATTTTTTTTAGCGATTTCTGGTTTATGATGAGTACAATGACCCCTTAAGAGGTTGCTGGTGTTTTACCAATAACCCTGTATAATAAATAAATACTAATTAAAAACTACATTTGTTATTAGAACCGGTTTGTACATACTCTTTTCAAGTTTTTTTTATTACCTAGTCATTGAATACATCATTTGCAGATGTTATGTCATGACGATGCATCCTCGTAATAGCATAACGTATGCCTCAAGGGTTTATCGCGCTATCAAAAAAGTAGCCGGTTCTGTGTCCAACCGGCGGATTTCGTATTAAGGTAGGTAACTCATAATCTTGAAAGAAGCTTTTTTATAACCAATTGATAAGCTTGCGTTTAGCCACTACCTCCCCTGATAGTAAGCGACGACGATGGAGCACGCTAGCCTAGAAATTAGGTAGCTTTATTTTTAATTTGCCTGTTTTTGTGCTTCAGCCTGCCTCAACAATGCATCATCACACTAGGTAACTCCTCCGTCCAATACCACCGTTAATGATGCCCACGACGGGAGCAGGTCCTCAGCTGTTCGCTGCCACGCTACAGTAGCATAGTGCCTCCTCAATCATGCAACTGTGCCGGAATCTATTGTTGCAAGTATGTATATTTACATTTTTGCTGGTGGCTAAGTAATTACAGCCGCACGGGTCAATCGACCAGGTTTAGTTACGCTTGCCGGGGTTGGTCCGGCACCTATACATAGGTGACCCACTTTACATACCAAGACCCATCCGTGCCTCGAAAAGCACGTTAAGCCTTTGGTCCCGGCTGTCATTCGTGGATCTTTGACAGTCATTAAGGGTCATCAGAACCCCGAAAGTCTGAAAACCAGTCATACCAAGGGGTATCGTATTACCCAGTAATTGGGATGTGGAGGTCAGATAAGCAGTCGTTTCATGTAAAATACTGGTATTCAGCTGAGTCTGGTTAGACTGGAAGCCGACGAAGCCGAGATGATGATCTACACTAATGTTTAGTTAGACTACCACACGTTTTCTTAGTGTAAAAAATAATGTAAAGAAATGTATGGTTATAGAATTCGACGGAGGAGTTACCTATCTTTAACTATGACTGTTGCTTAGTTCAAAGTTGTATTGCTTTGGTCTGGATTGTCATTGATATTATACTTTTCATGTTTCATCTCTAAAGTTGATAAATAATAATATATTATAATAATAAATCATTTATTTCGGGTAACAAAGACCCATAACATATAGGTATATCTTACAGACTATCATACATATTTATAAAAACCATAATAGTATTAACTACTATTGTACACGAAGGGACGGCACCGTATTGCGCTGCGTGGTGTCGTGTAGCCTTCCGCGGAATCGCCGATACACGACACCCTTCGGCCAAAACTTTTCCTTAAGGGGGAAGCGTCAGGGTAGCCCGCGAAATTCAAATTTTCTTACGTTTTTTTGCAATTTACAAGTCGGTATTATATTGTACGTTGATCAAATTATAATTTGCGGTCGTAACAAGTATCTATTTAATAATTAGAATCATTAAAGTGATCAATACAACTCTTTAAGCCAGGTAATCCAAAAAAATTACTATTTCATGAAATCTTGACATTTTAGGATTATACAAACTTAAGGAGTTGTATTAATGATTCTATTGTATACAGGGTTATTGGTATAACACCAGCAACCTCTTAAGGGGTCATTGTACTCATCATTATGAACAACTATTATTATGGGACCAAACCCGAAATCGCGAAAAAAAAATCAGCTGTTCAGTACATTTATGTTCGCATAATTCGTCAAAATGTACTGAACAGCTGATTTTTTTTTCGCGATTTCAGGTTTGTTCCCATAGTAAAAGTTGTTCATAATGATGAGTACAATGACCCCTTAAGAGGTTGCTGGTGTTTTACCAATAACCCTGTATAATTATGTAAATACATATTTGTTACGGTCGCAAATGATACTTTATTTATCATACAACTGAATACTGACTTGCAAATTGCAAAAAACGTAAGAAAATTTGAATTTCGCGGGCTACCCTGACGCTTCCTCCTTAAGGACGGTTTCAATAAATTGAGTCGGAACGCGCACCACGTACGACTTGATATTCGTGTTGTGGCGCGACGCCGACTTCTCGACCCTTAAGGTCCAGCTGGTCTTCGCTCGAACATACTCCACGATGTCCTCAACCTTCGTGGTGTAATGTAGCAGATGCACATAGAGCTGCGTCGGTGGTATTGTCGGACGCAGCATATTTGGTCCTGCCAGCGCGGTCCCGCACTGGTTCCGACTAGGAGGCTTCTTCCCCTTCTTCTTCTCCACCTTCACGAATCCATCCTTGTCACACGTGCCCGCAGCTGGGCGTTACTGTTTCGAACCCCTGTCGGCATGTTCACGGCAGCTGTTTTTATCCCTGTTCTTGGCCTGTGACACAGGTTTATGTGTGGCGACGATAGTAGTAGCGTAGCCACGTTTAGGCGTAAAGCATCGAAAATCCACTTGATTCGAACGTAACAAAAAATTTTGTTCTATTTTCGATCTAGAAGTCTCGAATACTGTTTGACAACACTAGATGAATGTCATGATCACTTATTGCCAGATCACAGCAATACATCTGCACTTTAATTTTACTTTGGAAATTAGTATTTTTTTTTTATAATACGTCCTTAAAATATTTTATAGATACCTCATCAACTGCCTAGCCTTTTCCCTACTATGTTTGGGTCGGATACCAGTCTAATTGGATACAGCTCAATACCAGTATTTTACATGGAGCGACTGCCTATCTAACCTTAACAACCCAGTTACTGGGTAATACGATATTCCTTGGCCAAGACTGGTTGTGTCAGACTTTCGGGTTTTTGTCCCGTAACGACTGTCAAAGATCTGAGAATGACAGCCGGGACCAACGGCTTAACATGCTTTCCGAGGCACGAAGGGGTCTTGGAATGTAAAGATGGTCACCCATCTACTAACCAACCGCGGCAAAAGTAGCTTAACCTGATCGATTGACCCGTGCGGCTGTTATTCTTAGCCACAAGCCCCCTATTATTATTTTATAGATACCGACGTCCATTTATTTTCCGGATTTCCAAAGTTTCGACTTCATAATAATCGGCGGCGGAACAGCAGGGAGTGTGGTCGCGAAACGACTCGTTGAAGTTAAAGGCTGGAAAATATTGCTCATAGAGGCCGGAGGCGACCCGCCTGTTGAATCTTATGTAAGGAGGACATAGGTCGTGGGACATAGGCCGTTGTTATAATATAGGTACGTTATTACTTTACAAATATCTTAATACACTGAAGATTTATTTGTTATTGCAATTACCGCCAGCAAATCTAATCTGATCTAATCAGACTTCTTCGACCTTATGACTTTTTTAGTAGCAGAGAATTTATAAATATAAAAAAAGAGATTATCACTTAATTATGCCATAATTCAAAATTCATAGAATTATCCATTTATAAGTAAAATAAGAGCGACAATACAAGTTTTTACTACTTTGCTTGTAAATCGTGTTATATGACACTATTGTTACTCCAAAATTTTCAGATACCAACCAGGCCTAGACAACTCTATGGCTGACAGTGAATTCAACTGGCAATCTCTATCAAAGAACAATGGAGCGATAGATCAGGCGATGTTAACGTCTCCATAAAGCTGTCTAGGGGCAAAATGTTCTGAGGAAGCAGCAGTCTCAATGAATTGGACTATATTCAGGGACACGACCAGGATTTTCAAAAATGGTTCGATGCTGGCAATGTAGACTGGAGTTTTGATGACGTACGTCGATGTTTTAAGAAAGCTGAAAGTCTTCAAAATGAGAAATTACTTAAAAATCCCACTATTAGCAAGTTTTACGGCAAGGACGGACCAAAAGTTATTAATAGATTCAACAGCACCAAAAGAGATAAAACTAACTAAATCTTGAAATTGGAATCAATTATGTTCCTGACTTGAATGTAGCTGGTCTGATGGCTGACATTGTAACAGCAACAGCTGCAGATGAAGGGAGACAAAATTCTAAGACTGGATATTTAGACCCAATCAAAAACAAATGGAACGTGAAAAGAACATCAGAAGACATTGATAACAGAGGATTCAAAATTAGCTTTTGGTGTTGAAGTAGAAAAAAATGGGAGAATTCTGACTTTTTACTCGTCACACGAAGTTATTCTGAGTGCTGGAGTAGTGAATACCCCACAGCTCCCAATGCTGTCAGGAATTGGTCCTGAAGAGCATCTTCGTTGTTAAAATATTACGTGTTTAGTTAATTCTCCAATGGTAGGACAAAACTTGCTGGATCATTTATCAGTTCCAATAACTATATATGGTGACGAACCAGAGAAAATGACAATGATGGAAAGTCATCGTGATGTCGTGAATTATATTTTAGATGGTACAGGAAGCTTAGCCGAAAGTAGCATATACACGGATGTAACAGCATTTTATTCCACCCAGAATATTTTATCTCATCCACAGTTTCAACTGTATCTCTCAATACTACCGAAGAACAATTTTGACTTGAACGAACTCAATTGTAGACTCCATAGTAACATTAAACAATAACCATTCATTATATTTCTTCGCCTTCAGCCTTGTACATCCATAATAAACAGGCAATGTCTTTTTAAGTACAAATAGCCCTAAAGATGATCCGCTTATATTCACGAATTGCTTTAGCGACCCAGGAGATCTAAAAGCAGCAAATATAGGAATCAAGTTGGCGTCAAAAGTCGCTAAAATCACATTTTGCAAGAATATAGGAGGATTTTTAGGAAGAATGAACTGGCTAGCTTACGACAGTTTTGAATTAGATACTGGGAATGTGTTTGTACTAATATGGTTACTTCGACGAGTCATTTTGTAGGAACTTGTAAGATGGGACCTAATCCGAAGAAATCAGTCGTGAATAGTAGATTAAAGGTCCATGGAGTAACGCACCTAAGAGTGGTAAATGCAATCGTGATACCAGAAATAACTAGTGGTAATATTGGCACCTAGTATTAAGATAGCAGAGAGAGGGGCTGAGTTCATAAAAGAAGAATGTAACAATTTTTGAAAATATTTTTGTCGATAACCTTTTTTTGGATAAAACGATAAACGATATTGTAAATACTATTTTGTAGATATGCATAGTTTATATTTTTAAGATGCTACATTGCACCAGATGATAGTAAAATAAGTAGTGCAGTGCCCATGAACAGAATAATTTTAAAATATTTCTATTTTTAATTTAAGATAAATAATGTGATATTTTTCTTTACAAAATAACTGAAAGAAACTTTATACTTTGTATGATTTTATAACACGGGGCTTAATTACAAAATTACAATTAGGTAGGTACTCAGGGAAAAGGAAAACATTTTGTAACGAAAATAAATTTTGTAAAGATTGTTAAAGTTTCTTCTTTAAATTCCTGGAACATTGTTACGATAATGAAGTGCGTACAATGAATAATTTTGAAAAACAACTTTTATTCTGTTCTATTATTTTATGAGTTTTTATGTTTCCTAACAAAAGCATGAAGTACGAACTTTATTTTAGGAACCCTTAAAATACTGATTTTATTTTTGGAATTTATGTAGAAAGGTAATTTCAAACTTTTCAGAACTGTTTCGTAACAAAACTGGAAATCCTGAAACAAATCTTTCGATTTGTATGTTTAGGTATGTAATAACATAAATTGAACAAAATACAATCAATAGCAGTTTGAATATTTATGCATTATCATTGAATCAGGCTCGTGGCTACAAATAAGTAATAACAGCCGCACGAGTCGACCGATCAGGTTAAGATTCTTGCCACGGTCGGTCCGTGGATGGGTGACCATCTTCACATACCGAGACAGCTCCGGTTCCGTGCCTCGGAAAGTACGCTAAGCAGTTCGTCCACACTGTCATTCTTGGTTCTTTGACAGTCGTTACGGGTCGTCAGAAACCCGAAAGTCTGACCAGTCTTACCAAGGCGAATCGTGTTACCCACTAACTGGGTTGTGGAGGTCAGGTAGACTGCTTCTTGTAAATTACTGGTATTCAGCTGCATGTGGTTAGACTGGAAGCCGACCCGAACATAGTTGAGAAAAGGCTATGCAGATTAATTTTATCTATATCCTCGACAGGCTTGCTCCACTCACTGCTAACTATAGGCCTCCTCCCTTTTGTGCCATGCTTCCCTGGTCTGTGCGAGTCTCATCCAGGCCTTCCTCGCGATCTTCTGTAGGTCGATACATACATAAACTCACACCTTCTTCCCATGGGGGCAGGCAGAAACTACAGAACCTGCTACGATCCTTACATACTCCTTTTGCCTCGTTCATACATCTGGTCATAGACGCGTCGATATATTACGTACTTTATTATATATTATTTACAATAGGATTGTCGAGTTAGCTGTCACTGAACCCTATGAAAGGTTGGCATAACGGACAGCCCTCTGTGCAGAGCTTGCATGGAGGCTGAGGAAACCGTTCCGCATGTGCTCTTCGAGTGCACAGGCGTTGCCCAGATTAGAACAGAAACCCTCGGGAAACCCAAATCTTTAACAGATGTTCTGAACAGACCAGAAGCCGTGACCAACTTCTGGAGGGAGGTGGGCTGGTTGGAATAAACCCCGACGGCCGCTGTGGCTCACGCACAATGGTCCACTTGAAGGATTAAGTGCGGAAACCAAACCCAATAACATAGAACATAGAACCCTATGAAAGCGTAATCGTTAATCTCACTAGAAATTTTACTGTTGTTGTTGTTACATGCTACTTATTCATGGACTAGAGAGATAACATTAAATTACGTACAGACAGCACATCATACTACTACAATCTGTTAAATTTCTTTAATAGATTTTCAACTTTATCGCTAATGCATTAGGTTCAAGGTTGATTGGAAAAATTGTTCAGTTTCGGGTAGTTTGATTTGCTGGCGTTGCTGGCTGTTTCTCGATACAACTGCTTTCGAATTATAAAATCATTTTGAGAGTGTCAATGTTTTCAGATTTCGATCATCAGGTGTCGTTGATGTCGATTAGAAAACAGGCATAGGTATAACAGGTATGACCACTCAGATTTTAGTGCATTTGTGGCCCAGTAGGTACGGCCAATATTTTTATGATGATCGCTATGTAGGGTGACTGGTAACTAGTGACCGATACTTTAACGGTTTAAAAATTTTAAGCATACATTTGTTTATCCTAATTATATTTACGCATAACAGTAGACGCATAATAGGAGGAGATACCATACCTTTGCACCATTGACGACAACTTTAGTGCCACGGGGACGTCGGCTGTTGACACAACGACCGGCATGTTACGCGGAAGACCTTATGGCGGTGTTGCTCTGTTATGGAGGAGTAACGAAGTTCAAAATGTGTCAGTGTTACAGTGCAATAACCCTCGTGTGTGTGCAATAAAAATAGTAACGAATAATAGGCCGATTGTTGTGATGAGTATCTATATGCCTACCGATATGCGTGACAACTTACCGGACTTCACGGACTGCCTCGGTACGGTGAGTGCTGTAGTAGATGACTGTAGTATAGAATCAGTATTTGTTATGGGGGATTTTAATGCGCACCCTAATACTTTGTTCATGAATGAGTTGACAAACTTTTGTGAGGAACAAAAATGGATTTGTGTTGATATAAACAAGCTGGGGTTAACGAGTGATACTTATACCTTTATGAGTGAAGCTCACGGCTCCAGGCGATGGTTGGACCACTGTATAGTCACACACTCAGCGCTAAGTTCCGTGATTAATGTTTACGTAAAAAACGACGTGCTGTGGTCTGACCATTACCCTCTGATATTGGAATGTAAATTTGATTTGTTAACACCTAAGATTCCTGATGTTATAATTGCTCATAATCAAGTTATTTGGGGAGAAAGAACCAAGGAGCAAGTTAATGTTTATTTCAATGAATGTAACAAGCGGTTAAAGTTGGTTGATTTTCCTGTAGAATTAACGGGCTGTGGTGATACTTTTTGCCGTGAAGTTGACCACAGGATTGTTATTGATAAGCTGTATTCGGATATTGTTTGTGCGCTCAGTGAGTCGTCGATTTGTAGTTCAAGTGTTAGTCGTAAGACAAAGGCTCAAGTCACAGGCTGGAATAAGCACGTCAGTTGCGCTCACAGGTTGGCTAGACAGAATTTCCTCTTATGGATGTCGTGTGGAAAACCATCAACCGGCCGAGTGTATGATGAGATGCGGGATAGTAGGGCATTTTTCAAGTCGCGGCTTAAATGGTGTCAGAACCACGAAGACCAAATAAAGATGGACATTATAGCCTCTAAGCATGCAAAGCGTGATTTTCGCGGCTTTTGGAAGGGCACAAATAAATTGAATATTCGGCCTGGTCTGCCTGTTAGCGTAAATGGTGTAAGTGATAAAAAGAACATTGCAAACCTCTTTAAAAATAATTTTGTTGTGAAATCGCCATTGGGGAGCTCGCGTGTGGTGCGGGATGCTGAGCCTTGTGGTGGCGAGGTGGGCACGCGCTTTACTGCCAAAGATGTGGCTAAGGTCATAAAGTCTATGACTAAAGGAAAGTCCCCTGGTCACGACGGGCTCAGTATCGAGCATTTTCAACGCGCTGGTCCTCACTTACCAAGGGTTTTAGCATTATTATATAATTTATGTATTGGTCATTCATACTTGCCCCCCGATCTAATGAAGACGATCGTGGTGCCTATTGTTAAAAGCAGAACAGGCGATCTTTCGGATAAAGAGAACTATAGACCTATTTCTCTAGCGACTACAGTCGCAAAAGTACTTGATGGTCTGCTTGATGCACAACTGAACAAACATCTTGTGCTGCACGATAACCAGTTCGGGTTTCGGCCCGGACTCTCTACAGAAAGTGCAGTTTTGTCTCTCAAGCAGACCGTCAGGTATTACACAAAACGAAATACGCCTGTTTTCGCTTGCTTCCTGGATCTGTCTCGGGCTTTTGACCTGGTCTCCTACGATATACTATGGAAGAAGCTTGAGGCTGTAGGCTTGCCTTTCGAGCTTATAGGTATCTTTAAGCACTGGTATGGAAACCAGGTCAATAATGTTCGGTGGGCGGGTGTGCTATCGGAGCCATATCAAATGGATTGCGGGGTGAGGCAGGGGGGGTTAACGTCCCCTGCCCTTTTCAATTTGTATATGAATGCCCTGATTGAGGCGCTTAGCAGTAACCATGTCGGCTGTCATATAGACGATGTCTGTGTTAATAACTTTAGCTACGCGGACGACATGGTGCTGCTGAGTGCGTCAGTCAGCGGTATTAGGACTTTGCTGTCTACTTGCGAACAGTACGCAATAGAACATGGGTTGATGTACAACGTCAAAAAAAGTCAGTACATTGTTTTTGAGGCGAGGACCAAATACCAGCTTAACGTGCCCCCTATACGGCTAAACGGCGTTCCCCTTGAGCGTGTGGAACAATTTAAATACCTGGGGCACATGGTTACCACCGACCTTAAAGACAATGCTGACATTGAAAGGGAACGGAGGGCTCTGTCCGTACGTGCGAATATGATAGCCCGCAGGTTTGCACGGTGTACTACAGACGTAAAGGTGACGCTCTTTAGAGCGTTCTGTACTAGCTTTTACGCGTGCAGCTTGTGGGAGAATTATTCGCAAGCGGCGTATGGAGCCCTCCGTGTCCAATTCAATAACGCTTTTCGCAAGTTGATGGGCTTGTCATGGCGTTGCAGTGCGTCAGGGATGTTTGCGGCGGCGCATGTAGATTGTTTTTATACAACAATGCGCAAGCGCGCAGCATCAATGGTGGCACGAGTCATGGCCAGCCCTAACAGGGTTCTGAGCATGATAGCTGACAGAGTGGATTGTCCGTATATAATTCACTGCTGTCAGTTACATGTCTCAGCGTGTATTATTGTAAACTAACACTAGGTTTAAGAATATTGTTACTAACCCTATGTGAGTATTGTGAGTCTGTGTCGAGTTGTTTTATTGTCTACTAACACTTAGCTTTAAGAACAATGTTACTAACCATATATGAGTCTCAGCTCGAAATAAAGTTTATTATTATTATTATTATTATTATAATTATTTACAGATTTTTTTTTTATAATTATTGAATTTAAAAAGGAACATAACCATATCGAACTTCGGTGTGCCCCTGACGTAAACCGTCTAGAGTTAGGCTTTTCGGGTCAGGTAAATTAGCCTACAAGATAATTATGTCAACATAAATAAACTGTACGCCAAAAACTATTATGGCAAAGTATTATTATGCCAAAAAAATTATACCAAAATAGTTATGCCAAAGAATATTAGGAATTTGCATTCAACATTACAGGCCAGCTGGCGTGGTTGGTTAAGATACCTACCATGCCGCAGGTCGTGGGTTCGATTTCCATCCAGGGCATCCATTTGTGTGCATGAACATGTCTGTTTGTCCTGAGTCTGGGTCTGAGTGTAATTATCTATATAAGTATGTATTTACAACAAAAAAGTAGTATATCATTTATCTGGTTTCCATAGTACAAGCTCTGCTTACTTTGGGATCACATGGCCGTGTGTGAAATGTCCCAGGATATTATTATTATATTATGTGAAAAGAAGGGGTGCCTACTTAAACAAATGACTGTACTCATGTTACTCGTAACAAACAAATTTTACTATAGGACGAAACCAGAAATCGCGAAAAAAATTCAGCTGTTCCCAAAATTTTGACGAGTTATGCAAACATAAATGTAGGAAACAGCTGATTTTTTTTCGCGATTTCAGGTTTGGCCCCATGGTAAAAGTTGTTTGTTATCATGAGTACAATCACGTGTTTAAGTATCGGTCATTAATTACAGTCACCCTATATAGGAACTGTAAGAAGGATACTGCTATTTATTCTTTTAATATTAAGAAGGGATAGGAAAACAACAACGCATTAGAGGAAACAAAATCTGTAAAATGCTAAAAACACATTTGTGTCTTACCCTATATAACATTGAGCCCTCACAACAAGACATTGCAATAAGAGTCAAGTGTAAAGCATAACATTTCAATTCGACCTAACTCGCTGGATTATTTACCTTCCGACCAAAGCTCTACGGAATATCATCCATGTTTTTTTCCGCTTTGATATCGATCATGGCCATCATAGCGCTCCGGGAAAAGACAAATGATCTGAAAATTTTTCAAGTTTGCTCTGTGCCTTTTCATTCCCCTATTTTTTCTCCTTTTTCTCCATGTTTTTATTTGCTTCCCCTATGTGGTTTATTTTAGCGATGATGAGTAATGTCATTCTATTATTTTTATGAATGACTTTATTGTTGACTGATCGTTTTTACGTGAAAAAGGGTTATAGATTTGTTTATTGGGTTAAATCGGTTATTTATTCGAATATAGTAGCTTGCTGACTGATTCTTTACTGCGCTATGAACCGTTCTCACATGGCATGGTTCGTCTGCAACGAAAGTCCATTAACTCTTTTTTTTCAAGTTCTCTCAAGTTTTTAAACGACCTCAAAAAATGAGGATCTCTATTCGACCCGTATGTATATATGTATGTATGTACGTTTGTATGTCCGCGATTTTCTCAAAAACGTATGCACCAATTTTGATGTTTTTTTCACTAACGTAATCTACATACTTTCAGTAAGGTTTTAGTATAGGTATTTTACATTAGGTTTGTATTGCATTATTGTCATGTACGAAGTTATATATATGCATAAATGTACTATATCTCCGTCATTTCTAAGCGGATTTTGACGATTCTTATTTTCGTTTATCTTGGGCTTATTTAATAGTATATTCAACTAAAAGTTAAAATTTAAATTTACTTTAAAAAAGTATAAACCGACTTCAAAACCTAAAACGAATAAAATAACTTTCATAAAATTTTAACAGCTTTTGAAGTCGGTGTCTTCAATTCTTCAATGCACTTTAGCTTGGCACCGACTTTAGAAGCTGTTAAGTTTTTATGAACATTAGTTTATTCATTTAAATTATATTATTATTTTATAATTAAATCTTAATTACTGAGCATATTATTTTAAAATCGAAATGGTAGTATTTAAAGAATATTAACTTGTAGGTATTATATGAAAAGTTAAAAAGCAGTTTTCCATATAATTTTGTGTATATTGATGATATGTACAAGTGCTATTGTTATCGGACTTTTGTGGCCGAATCTAGAGAAGAAGTAGCCATTTTCATAGTTGGCTACACCGCAAATTTCTGTACCCAATGGACCCAATGACGCTACAGTTCACCCTTTTATAGGGTTCCGTACGTCCAAATGAAAAAAATAAAAAATAAAACGGTATCCTTATAGGGTCACTTGTGTCACTTGTCTGTCTGTCTGTCCGTCAGAGCCAATTTACTTCGAATCTAATCGACTGATTAAGTTGAAAGGATCTAGCCGGTTAAGCATATGAAAACTGCACTCGCGTCTGATGAAGGGTTCTTACCTTGTTTTTATTGTTTTTCATCTAAAATAGCCACACACTTAATTTCACACCCCTAACCCCTATAGTAAGGGAATAATATGGGGAACAACCCTGAACGTAAAGGTTTTTTTTCTCAGTACCTATTGAAGATATCTTCATGAAATTGAAACTGTACATGACTATCAATAAACTAATTATAATATATTTTTTTTAGAATTTTTGTAATATCAGAAACGGTAAAAAACGAGAAGTATATTTTTTGGGGGTAGTTTTTTATACCAACCCCCAAAGTGACACCCAACAAAAATATATATCTTATTTTTTGATTAGTTAGTTATTACATCTTAAAGTCACAAAAGGGTCGCATTGGTGGAACATAGCATAAAAAAATAAAAATTAATTACAGATACGTGCATGCATATGTTACCTATACATATATCAATTTTTACCAAAAACTATATAAACACCTGTGCACTGTCTATATATATCTCGTCATAAATACGTTCATATAACTTGAAAATGTCAACAAAATATGTATGTTTTCAAATCAACCATAAACAATAGTGTTGTAGACTCGGTACAATGTTATAGTGCGCTACAATGAACATGTAGTGACTTGTTCATTTTCATGCAAGTTTTGTCAAGTTAAAAGAAGTTGACCAGTGAGTCAAAACATAATTGACAGGTGAAGTATACTCGTACGTATATTTAGGCAAAAGAAAATTGTGTTTTATTAAGTATTTTGCGAGAGTTTCAAATATCAATTGTGTATTGAGTGCGGTTCAGTTTTTCACGGTAACATTTGTCATCAGAAATAATGGAGAAAACAATTGAACGTAAAAAGATGACAAATGTGCTAATTGTAAAATAAGTATCAGAAAAGCCAGTCAAAAGTTAAAACGAATTATTACAAATGAAGATTTAAATAGATATCAACCTTATTGTAAAAATACTTTACATATTGGATCCGTGTTTTGTTGTAAATGTAGACTGATAATATATAGAGTTGCACAACCGACTACGTCTACTGGCTGTAGTGATAGTGGTGACAATGAGAGTTACGGCAGTGATTTGGATGATCCGGACTTTCCAAGTGTTTTGTCGCAGTGGTTCACGTCAAGAAGAATATGTAGAGTTTCAAATCAAAAGAGTTAAGACAGCACATATTTACTGTACAGTATGTGAATCTAAAAATAATCTTACTATTGTGCCTTTAGATGCTCGCCTGCAAGCATTTATTAAACGAAGAATTTTTATTCCAAAAGAAAACCATTTGATAAAAAAACGGTTCTTTGATGATGATTTACAGCTATTACGAGTTTATTCTAACCATAGTTTCTTATAAAAAGGTGAAGTCTCCCAATTTTTAAATCTTTTAGCTAATAATGCTGGTTTAACACTACACAATAGAGTTGGCGGATTTTGTGTTTCTGAAGAAGAAATATTTACATACACAGGTCTTGAATGGCAAAATATTATTAGATTAGCGGGAATGCTTTCTAGCATGAGAGATAAGTGATGAACGGTCGGTAATACAAGCATTAGCAGTGTTTTTAGTTAAATTCAGAACTGGTAATTCAAACGACATAATTCAGAAAATATTTGGATTGAAATATTCTCAACAAGTCTCAGATTATTTCCATCAGGTAATCAAAAGTTTCGAAAAAGATATATTACCAGCTCATTTTGGAATAAATGCGAAAAGTAGACAAGATCTTATTAATAATGAAACATCTTATCTCGCAAAATATCTACTCGGATTTGGAGAAACTTCTCTTGGTTTAATTTTTGACGGAACTTACATTAAGCATGAAAAAAGCAGGAACAATGTTTACCAAAGAAAATCTTACAGTGGACAGAAGAAAACACCACTCTGTAAGCCCTTTACTATATGTACAACAAATGGCTATGTAGTCGACATAGCAGGTCCCTATAATGGAACGATGAACGACGCATGTATATTAAGAAGTATATTAGAGGAGCCGAATGGACTCAAAACGCTTCTGCAACCAGGTGACACCTGCATTGTTGATCGGGGTTTCCGTAACGTGGTCGATTTTTTAAAAGAGCAAGGGTACCATGTACTTATGCCAGCTTTGAAGGGGAAAAGAGCACAATTAACAGTAGAAGAGGCAAATGCATCACGATTTGTAACTAAAGTACGTTGGGCTGTTGAAGTTGTACATGGCGCTATTGGTAAAAAATATCATTTATTTCATAATGTTTTGGACAACAAGCTTTTACCTGTTGCAAAATCATTGTGCAGAATCGCTGGATTTTTGAATAACACTTTTGGTAAACGATTGAACTGTGATGTCGAACTTGCCGATATTATTATTGCTTTTATGAAGGAGCGTCAAAAACAGCAGAATACAATGCAAGAATTGGTTAAAAATGAAAACTTAAATAGGAGTAAAAAACTTTTTACAAAATTATCTTCAAGTAGTGTAATGGATTTTCCAGAATTAAGTGAAACTGACCTTAAAATATTATTTACCGGCACTTATCAATTATCACAAGCAGTATTTTATCTTGCTGAAATAATAACTGACAACGAATTAAACCTTGAATTTTTAAAAGATCGCGAAAATATTATAAGAGCCCTTACTCTTACGATCAAGGCATATTAATAGGAAGACATATAATTGCTTTATCGAGTATGAGCCAAATTCGAACACCTATAAAGGAATTCGAAGATATGTTTGTGATTGTGCAAATGGGAACAGAACAGTGGGCTGTTGCTCTCATGTAGCGACTGTTATTTACTACTTATCGCATGCTCGTTACAAATCAAAAATTATAAAACCAGCTGAAATTTTGACCTCCATGTTTGATGCGAGTGGTAAAACAGTGATGATGACTGAATATTCAGTATAATAACGTTATCCATAATTATGTTTATAGTTTGTATGATTGAATTATATAATACACTATTTCATATAACTACATATCTTTAATTGATTTTTATTTTTTTAAGCTATGTTCCACCCATTCGACCCTTTTGTGACTTTAACATGTAATAGCTAACTAATCAACAAATAAGATATATTTTTTTGTTAGGTGTCACTTTGGGGGTTGGTATAAAAAACCACCCCAAAAAAATATACTTCTCGTTTTTTACAGTTTTTGATATTACAAAAATTAAAAAAATAATAATATTACAATTACATTATTAATAGTCATGTACAGTTTCAATTTCAAGAAGATATCTTCAATAGGTACTGAGAAAAAAAAACTTTACGTTCAAGGTTGTTCCCCATATTATTCCCTTACTATAGGGGTTAAGGGTGTGAAATTAAGTGTGTGGCTATTTTAGATGAAAAACAATAAAAACAAGGTAAGAACCCTTCATCAGACGCGAGTGCAGTTTTCATATGCTTAACCGGCTAGATCCTTTGGTACAATTATGAATTTCTGTGACCCGAATGCGGACGTGTAACACAAATAAATTATTTTTGAATATGGGGCCACTTTTGGCCGGAAAACAAGAAAATTAAAAAATATTTTCAAACTATATCATGTGACATGTTGAATGAAAGGGCTTGTTGTGAGGGTCTCATTTATATATTATAATTTTAAAATAAATAGCTTTTAACTTATTTAAGAAAATATATGAAAATTGACCATTTCCCCCGTATCTCCGAAACTACTGAGCCTAAAATTGAAAAAAAAATCATATGTATAGTAAATAGTTCTATATTTATAGATTACAAGAAAACCTAGGTACGAGAAGTCTATGGTCTTAAAATAACATGGTAAATCATATTAAAATAAAAATAAATAAATAAAGGTAAATAATATTGTGCATAAAAACTAACATTTGCAGTTGGAATGTATGGGAGAAGATGTCTTTTAACTACAATGTTGTTTGTTCGGGATAAATACATCCCAACTACGAAAACCTTAATTGTGCATGGTCCGACTTGCACTTGGTCAATTTTTATTTGTATTTGAATATTACCTCTGATATCTTAACAAAATATCTATTATCTGTATCAACTGTTTCATTATGCTAAACATAATTCATGCAGCGCTCGACTGAGTTCACCAAGATAGACCTGAGTCAATATCGTAGCAAACGTGGGAAGAATACAAGACAGCAGAGGATCTTAGTTGCCTTGATAAATTACACCTATAAATTGGTCGTTGACATTTCATCGTCTTTCATTATATAGTAGTTATTATTAAAGATGGCTTATTTTTATTGTTTTTATTGTTTAACCATCTAAAGCAGTTATTATCATTGAGATATTTATATTACTGTCAATTCGGTGTTATCCTTCAAGTTACTAAACTATTTGCAATCTAATCTAGTAGTTCGTAGTATTACGTTTGTAAAGAATGGGTATCTTCAATGTTTATTATATTAGTCTTTTGATTTATACGGTGAGAATTTTTGAGATATACATACTGCACCGTTTTCTTGACCTCTTCTTTATCAAAAACCAAACTTCGATGAAGATTTATTGTTTGATATCACAAAACCGAATTGCTGACCTGTTGCCTTGATTTAGCGCTCAATATTATTTTGAATAGAGTTCTCACACAATACACACTACCGAGTTAAAAAATATATATCGCGCTAACAACAAACTGCAAACTATTTGCTTCGTGCAGCCTAGCCGCAGCGTAAAAAGTAAGTAAAACCCGGCCCGTATTCCAGCTTTAAATAACAGACGTGCTTCTGCCAACAGGGCCACAAGCAATGTGTATTCTTACCAACAACAACAACTTAAGAGATCGAGAAATGCTGAAGATTAATCTGGATTATTAAACGAGGACACACGGGCGTTGTCCCGGAATAAAGTTTAACAGTATTGAAGGTGTGTTGAACCTTATTGTACCGTGTGGCTGTTCGTAAATTGTTTTGGTTATGTTGTGTTTTCTGAAAAAAACATTACCCTCTTTGAATTTCGCCGCAGTCGGGTAAAAAGCTGCCTTTAGCAAATTGTGTCGGTGGAGCATAGTGCTTCAATCACCATCGTGAGTGACATCACACCAAAATCTACAGGGTGCATCAGAGAGGAGTGATCAAACTTAAGGGTGTGATACAGGCCATCAAACTGAATAACTTTTTCCCCGGGAACAAGAACGTAATCGTGAAAAAATTCAGGCGTCCCATACATTTGGTCAAGTAGGTATTGACGTTTTGTATGGGACAACAGATTTTTTTTTTTTCACGATTACGATGTTGGTCCCCGGGAAAAAGTTTTTCAGTTTGATGGTCTGTACCACGCAAGGGCGGACCATCAAACTGAAAAACTTTCTATGTTGGAGGGGAACTTAAGAAGTAATCAAACTTAAGGAAGTTTGATTACTTCTTAAGTTCCCCTCCAAGGTCCAAGGTCCTTCAGGTCCTTAAGTTTGATACACCCAGTATATTTTAATCCCTGATCTATCTTTAGCATTTATTGCAAACTATTTGACACTAACATAACTATTGGTACAATATTAATCTTTCTTTGTTACGACGCCGACTTCTTCGAAAAATATTTAAATACCTGGTTTCTGATTCCGAAAATACCATTAACTAGTATTTTTATTACTTACTAGCTTTTTCCCGCGGCTTCGCCCGCTTGGATATCGGAAATCATCCCACGGGAACGTACTACCGGTACAAAAAGTGTCCTAATCTAGGTCGTAGTCTATCCATTTGCCAAATTTCATCTAAATGAGTTCAGCTGTTTTAGCGTGAAAGCGTAACAAAGAAACAAGTAAGTAAACAATCTTACTTTCGCATTATTTATAATATTATAGTTAGAATAATCATATCCAAAACTTTAAAATACAGTTACCGAATACCAAAACTGGTGAGAGAGATTTCTTCCTGTTGATTAGCTTCCGAGATTTGCGGTGTCCCGCAAGGGTGACCCGAAGTCGTGCGATAGTCATCCTGTATCGTTTACGTTGGCTGTGGTCCCGAATGACCAAGACATTGAGTCATAACTTTAACCTCTTTGTGGCCATGCAGGTTACGTTTTGATATTTGTTTATCAGATTGGATATTACTCGATATCTTACTTTTGTTTTGAATTTTTACATCACGTCGGTCAGTGTATTGTTTGAATTTAAGGACCTATAAACATGACGTATGAATGCCCCGTAGATCTAAAAGTAGTTTTTATTCACTTACGGTTGCGAACGTTAAGGTTCACATAGCCTAATCAGCCTGTAGTGTTCCCACTGGTGGCACATGGGCCTCCTCGGTGAGAGGGAGTGAGCCGCAATCCACCACGCGGGCCCAGTGCGGGTTTGTAGAAGTCTTCGAAGTTTTGGTTCTAGAACATGCCGGTTTCCTCACGATATTTTCATTCATGGTTCGCATAGGTACTGATAATATTTTTGAAATACCTGTACGATGTGACGCTTTACCTACACGTAGTTCATGATCATCATCATCCTTGTTAAGATCTAAAACGAAATTCGAATCACCAAATCAATTTTTAATGTGTAACACTTTTCCTCTCGCTTTCCTGATTTCGTGAAAAGGGACGGAAGTGTGTAACAAAGGGATGAAAGTGTGTACTAACAGTAAGCCGGCGAAGTTTACCAATCAACTCATTTTCCGAGAGGTTGGTAGTGCGTTCTTTTTCGGTTTTTTAATTGTATTGTTTTTTTTTTTATTTTTTTGAGATGTCAGATGGTCATCATATGCTACTACTATAAGGCTCGAATTTTTTTTAACAACATAAGTAGTCAAAATAAAAGTGGCTCCAACATGTAACTAAAACAATTTAATATGATATTCGCGCGAGTGGATGTAAGCTCCAGAGATTTGCGGCATTACGCAAGGGTTTAGTCGACCACGTATCGCTTACGTTACGTGTGGCCGCGACTGACCGCATCCGTGGTCTAAACTTTATTCAGCACATTCTGGAGGTCATGTTTTGTTGTAAATTACTTTGGCCAGAAGTTTTTCGAGTAGGATCGTGTGTGCTCTACCCAACTTGGTATCGACTGCGGTTAAAACACGTGCTTGTATAAATTTCCGACGATTTAGCAAATATTTTTGGAACTACAAAATGTTAATTTGTAACACATGGTTGGTTACCTTTAAATTAACACTACAATTAAGTGAGGTTTGTTAGGTTTAAAAGAAAAGAGGACATTGAATAACTATAAAAAAATATCCTAGATTTCGCTAACTAAGTTAGCTAAATCTAGGATAATTTTTAAGGAGTAATTTTCACGTCACTTGCTCTACGCACCCAGCATATAAAGTAATAATAATATGTCCACCAATACTGCAGAGCGTGCCCGCCCGCTGGCTGTGGGTGAATGAGAGTCGGGCCAACATAGGCACTATGCTGGGTGACACTACATTCCGGCTACATGTTTGGGAGCTCCTTGCGGGGCTCCACATCGCTGTGAATGCGGTGAAGGAGTCGACTGCCTCGGACTCCATGGCCTATCCTGTAGCTAGAGCGCTGGTCGGATGGCACGGCACACCAACATTAACGACATGATCCGTCGGGCTCTTGTCACCGGGTGCCAGCTCTTTTAGTACCCAATGGCTTGGCACGTGACGATGGGAACAGGCCAGACGGAATGACCATAATTTTAATTTGAAGTTGGGTAGGCCTTTGGTGTGGGATGTAACCTGTGTTAAAATCCTTGCGCCATCCCATCCTAGCACGGCAAGCTGTGCTGGGGCAGCTGCTGCAGGAGCAGAGAACCTCATGGGAACTATATGTTGGGTATTTGAGCAGTTTGGGATTGAAACACTAGGACCTTGGGGTCCAAGTGCTCATCGAGTATTTCTGGACACCGGCAAGCGGTTGATCGACTCTTCATGGGACAAAAGGGCTGCCCTATTTTTAGCCCATGGCAATGCTGTCAGTTTTTTCAGCCTTTTGGGCAGTTTTCCCATTGACAGCGATGCGGACGAATTTTTTAATGTCCTGTGAGCTCTCTCCCGTTTTTATTTTTTTTAATTTTTTTATTATATTCTTGTACATAATATATTTTTTTTTACTGTTAGCAATATACAAATATTGTAATTAATTGATCAGATTAGACTTATTTTATTTGTTTGGATATAAAGAAAGATCGGATTTTAAACTTGGTCTTTTAAGGACTACTAGAATGGCAGCAGACATCCGTCCGACCAAGGCACAAAGTTTCCCCACTGCTTAAAATATCACGTATTCGCAGACCGACCGACCGAGCTCAAATTATCATAGCAGTTGTTTTTTATTGCAAACAACCATTAATCTCAAAATTAAATGCAATTTTGCATTGTGTCGTTGTGAAAACAGCTGTTTATCACTCAGTGCTCCCGAAGAACCATGCGGGTAGACAGATTGCAGCATTTACAAAGATCTCTTCATCTTCAAACCATTTATTGAACACACTGTGTTGTCTGTCTGCTTGCTTCTTTGAACTGTTGACAGGATTAAACGCCATTCATCATCTATCAAGCCTATTCCCAACTATGTTGGAGTCGGCTTGCAGTCTAACCGGATGCAGCTGAATACTAGTATTTTACATAGAGCGACTGCCTATCTGACCCCAGTTATTCGGTAATACGATACCCCTTGGTAAGGTTGGTTGTAAGACAACCCTTGACGACTGTCAAACATCCACGAAAGACAGCCGGAACCAACGGCTTAACGTGCTTTCCAAGGCACGGAGGAATTAATTGCCATTCAGGGTAGTTTATTAGAAGTATATAGCAGAACGTAGTATTATATAACAAAAATTCCACAGAACCTGTGACTCAATATTGTTTTTAATTTCCACGCGGAGGCAATAACGAACACAGCAGCTAGTTAGTATTATAGCTTAGTTAATTTACTAAAATATCACTAGAAAACACACACTGCTCTATTAAATCCTAGTTTATTATGCATACCTGTTACCAAAACAAAGCTACGTCAGCAACTAGTCCCGCAATAGATAATAGCCACAGTACCAAATCTGCGAACCACATCGCAGTACAAACGAACCAAAAATTAACTTCAGCGCCAAACAAACGTTTGTCATTCAATGTTTGCAGGGATTAGGCAGCGTGGGCGCGATTCCCTATTGTTAAAATATTTACTGTTAACCAACCTGTTTACTTAGGACCAGTAAGTTCCTGACTCAGCTATGGACCCCCAAACATCGCCATACATAATCTTCGGTGCTGTAATCATGTGAAAATAGCCAAAGGTACCGCGGAATTTGGGTCAGAGCTCTTGCGGGACCGATTAGCGGGGATTTATAACCAAACCGTACGGTTTTTGCATTATTTATATGTAATTCTCTGGATATCTTGTTTCGTGTCAGTAATTTGGACATAAACTGCTTTGTTTTGTAGCTTCAGGTCGTTTAGAGATACCTTTAATCGATCTAAAAAAAACTTTTTGTTATGGGTAAGTTTTTAGTGTTTCGTTATGCAGATAGAGGTGTTTCATCCTGATCGGAGGAACTTCTTAAAGAAAGAAAGAAAGAAAAATATTTTAATTGGGACACGCACAGGAAATACAAACAGTAAAAAAGATCATAGGAAACTAACAAAATTAACATAAAAAAAAAAATTAAAAAAAATAAATACAAAATTAAAAAAAAAAATGTCTGTGCGAGGCCAAAAAGGCTCCTATCTCAGCATAAAGCTGCAATATTTAAATAAATACTGCAGCGCTGGTATTCTGATAGGGCCCATGTATAAGTATTTGTACATATTACTTTAAAAAAAATATATTAGATCGTCGACTCTTCTTGACGAATGACCCTAGGTAGAGTCACGAACCGGGATTGTTGAGCCATTAGCTTATCATCTTAACTTTGTTGTGTTACACGAATTCCACCCGTTTTTCGTTATTGAAATGTCACATGTCAAAGGGTTTAGCCGTCCTTCCATAGGCAAACTGCCCCCGATAGGAACCTATATCGTAACCTATGCTATATTGTAGAGGGTACTAATAGTAGTTCATCGAGTAAATATTAGCTCTATATCTTAGTTAATTGAGGAGCTATTTGAAAAAAAGTGTCCGGAGACGACTTTTTTTCAAAGACTTATCTCTGTTGATTTTAAAGCTAGAAAAATAAAACCAATTCCAGTGTTTATGGTACACTCTACAGTTTATTTTATATAAATTTCCATGAGCCAAGCCTAAATAAAAATATTTAAAAAATGCAAATAAATTATTTTTTTTATTGATTTCTATCAGATCCAATTGAATTACCACTTTGAAAAAAATATATAATAATTGTCTATACCTTGCCTAACAGCATGCCAAGTTTCATTAAAATCCATAAGGTGCAACATGTTGAAAAAAAATAATGAAAGTAAGTGGACCACCTTATGACCACTTTGATGACGCTTTTAACTTTCAATTTTTCAATAATATAGTACTTAATTAAATTGTATTACATATTTGATTTTTCAATATTGGGCATGAAAGGTTCAAAAGAAAATGGAATGATCTTTTCTCAGTAATAGTTGAATCCATATTAATAAAAAATAGCTTTTATTAGTCATCGTCACTATTTTCATTAATTACAACGCGTGATCGTTATTTATAGAAAAAACACTGGACGAACTATATGAGATTTATATCTTGCATTTGATAAATAATATATAATTGCCGCTACTTGGGAGCAACACCCAACTGTTCGATTTCCATTTGCACAGTTACAGCAATAACGCCGAATATCTTCGTGGCTTTTTCCATTGGGACGAACATGCACGACTATGCACTGTGGTCATGTAGGAACATGCACGCGCGGGTACTTTGATAATCTACTCACTATAAAAGTAGACTGACAAAATATTGTAATAGACTAGTGACACTATGAACTGTATGTGCATAGTTATAAGTACTTACTTAATTATCTACATGTTGTTAATGAGGGTACCGCCAGTAATAAACTAGCTTGGGAGCAAGACGGTTGTGTTTCATTACTATCGACATAGCATTTGGCGACGAGTTGGTGATCTACCCACGTATATATTTATAAAATGACGAATTTCATAGGAAATTTGAACATTTTCGACTATAAACTCCACGAATGGGAAGTTTTTCACGGCAGACTGACGCAGTTCATCAAGTTGAACAACATTTCGGACGACAACAAAAGTGCAGTGTTGTTAACACATTTGTCGGATGAATCCTACCGTTTGATTCGGAACCTTGTGCATCCGAATAAGCTCGAGGGAATTACCTATAATGAGCTAGTGAATGTACTCAATAATCATTTCACACCAAAGAGGTCAACATTCGCCGATAGGGCGAAGTTCTACGAAGCGATAAAATCCAACGATGAGAGCATCGAAGAATGGGCTGCGCGGCTGCGAGGGCTAGCCGTGTACTGTGATTTTGGTTCGGAGCTGGACACGCTTCTGCGTGACCGGTTCGTTCTAGGCTTCAGAACGGGACCGGAGCGTGATCGATTATTCGAGAGTGACTCAAAGACCCTGACTTTTGGGCAGGCCATAGAAGTTGCTCAGAAGGCTGCGTGTGCACGGCAGGCACGCGCCGACGTCGTGGTTAAGGAGGAGCAGGTGTTTCATGCGAATGCAGGTGGGCGCCGCGACGCGCGCTGTGCTGATGCTGGCACGGGCGGAGGCCGCACGGCTGGCACCGCCGGTGCCGCGGGTGGCCGTAAATCTGGTGACGGGGAGCAATCACGTTGCACAGTGTGTGGTTTAAAAAATCATAATGCGTCTCAGTGTAGATTTAAGAACTACAAGTGTCTTATTTGTGGGCAAAAAGGTCATTTAAAAAAGTTATGTGCGGGTAAGAAGTCAAATCTAAATAGTATCGGCACGGAGGAAGCGGAGACGTCTCAAGAAAGCGTGTGCAAAGAGTGTGAACTTTATAACTTGAGGTATGTTGACTATAATCCAATTAAAATTACTGTTAATGTGAACAATATAGATATGAGTATGGAGTTAGATACTGGGTCAGGAACTACGGTTATTTCAGAAACGTTGTATTTACTTCACTTTTCTCATTTTAATTTGCATAAAAGTGATCTTAATATTTGTTTATACAATGGTCATAAAATCACGCCTCTAGGATATTTTATAGCTAAAATATCGTATTCGGGTTTATGCGGAGAGATAAAAATGTATGTTATTGAAAACGGTGGACCACCGCTGTTGGGTCGTGATTTTATGACAAAATTCCGAATTTATTTTGCAACAGCAAATAACAGCATAGTATGTACTACGAATAAAAGCGTTGAAGAAGTGCAACGATTGTTGGATCAATACCCAGATATTTGGAAAGACGAACTAGGATGTTTTAATAAGTTTAAGGTGGATTTGCAGTTAAAAGACAATGCCACACCGAAATTTTTTAAGCCGCGGTCCGTGCCGTTTGCTCTGAAAAACAAAGTCAGTGCAGAGTTGGATAGATTAGTTAGTTTGGGGGTACTCGTGCCGGTTAATTATTCGGAATACGCAACACCCATAGTTCCGGTTTTAAAACAAGATGGTAAATTAAAAATTGCAGGTGATTTTCTTGTACACTGAATAAAGACCTAAAAGTGGACAAGTATCCTTTACCACGAATAGAGGAAGTGTTTTCTAAGCTAGGTGGAGGGGAAGCGTATAGTAAAATTGATTTGAGCAATGCGTATAACCAATTTAGCCTATCGGAGAAATCCCAAAAGTTGACAACCATTAATACACATAAGGGTCTGTTTGCTTATACCCGTTTAGTCTATGGTTTGGCAAATGCTCCAGCCTTATTTCAAAGAACAATGGAAACATTGCTATCCGGTATAGAGGGAGTAAGTATTTGGCTAGATGACATCTGTATCACGGGCAAAACCAGAGAAATCCATTTGTCTAGATTACGAGAGGTATTAAGGAGAATACAAGATGCTGGGTTGCGTCTTCAAAAGGACAAATGTGTGTTTTTTAAGAGTTGTGTGACTTATCTAGGTTACGTAATCGATAAGAACGGGTTGAGAACGTGTCCAACTAAAGTCGAGGCAATTCTAAATGTACCTGCGCCTACCGACGTTTTAGGAGTGAAACGATTTCTGGGTGTAGTAAATTATTACAGGAATTTTATTCCGAGTGCTTCTTCCGTACTGAGTCCGCTGAACGAATTGCTGCGCACGGGCGAAGAGTGGCAGTGGGGCGAGCGACAGCAAGCGGCATTCAATAGCGTTAAAAGCGAGCTGGCCAGCGAGCGGGTGCTGGCGCATTTCCAGCCGGAGGCACCGCTGGTCCTGACGGTAGACGCATGGCCGTGCGGGCTCGGCGCCGTGCTCGCGCACCGGGACGCGGATGGCCGGGAGCGGCCAATCGCGTTCGCTTCACGATCGCTGACGGCAAGTGAAAAGAACTACAGCCAAATTCATAAAGAGGCGACGGCTATTATATTCGGGGTGAAACATTTTCACCAATATCTTTATGGCCGTCAGGAGCCTTTTATTTTGAAGACGGACCATAAGCCTCTGTTATCAATTTTTGGCAAACGAAATCTTATATCTGTCACGGCCGCTCTGCGTCTACAAAGGTATGCAATAATTTTAGGTGCATACAACTATACGGTACAATACGTAGACGCTAAAAACAATCAAATAGCAGATTATTTTTCTCGGTCGCCGTTATCAGTAGCGGTCACTGATAACGATAAGCAAGAGGACGGCTCCTCAAAGTACTTTCTTTTCTTAGACGCCAGCGTAGAACCAGTTTTGTTCGATGATATTAGACGGGCTACTGCTGCCGACAATGTATTGAAAACACTTATAAAATATATGAATAATGGTTGGCCTAGGAAAATACAATGTAAATCAATATCGCCGTACTTTCATTGTAAAACGGATTTACAAGTTATCGATGGTTGTTTGTTTCGCGGTCATAGGATAGTAATTCCGGCTATTTACAAGGACAAAATGTTGAAAGAATTACATTCTGCACATTTTGGAATCGTTAAGACCAAGAGCGTAGCTCGTAGTCGAATGTGCTCCAGCTCCATCGGCTAGCACCATGGAGGAGAGGGAGGTGCAGGTCATGGCTGACCGTGATAGGAATACCGTAGCAATAAGTGCTGACAACGTCAGGGAACAGAGAGATTCGGACGATGAGGATTGGGGGGAAGCTTGCGAAGTGATGGAAGACAGTATCCGATCGGATGTACAGTGTGTCGATCCAAATGACGATAATGTTGTAAACAGTACCCCGGTCGGACGTTCAAAGAGGCTCAGGAAACCTGTTTGTTATAAGAAATATTTTAAGTAGGTTAGTATTTATAAGAACATTAAGTAATTTTGTGTAGAAATGTTAGTACGAATGTATTTCTGTTGTTGTTACAGGTTTCCAAATTAATGTTGGAGGGAGATGAACTGTATGTGCATAGTTATAAGTACTTACTTAATTATCTACATGTTGTTAATGAGGGTACCGCCAGTAATAAACTAGCTTGGGAGCAAGACGGTTGTGTTTCATTACTATCGACATAGCACACTACCAACCATTAATGTACTTTATATAAACTGTCAAAACGCTATTTTGTTAAAGATTATTAAAGTCTAATACAATTTGAAAGCGTCCACTGTAAATCAAAGTGTTTTTGTGATTAAAGCGTTTGAGCGTTTCAATGTTAAACTCCATAAGCAAACTATAGAACTTTAAAACGGGCACCAGTGATTAAAAATTGAGCATCAAAAATGCTATAGTTTGCTTATGGAGTTCAACATTGCAAACACTAAAGCGCTTTCGTTTTTCGTTTTCGTTATTAATTACTTGAATTTACAGTGTCAACAAGGTGGTCCACTTACTTTCATTATTTTTTTTTCAACGTGTTGCACCTTATGGATTTTAATGAAACTTGGCATGCTGTTAGGCAAGGTATAGACAATTATTATATATTTTTTTCAAAGTGGTAATTCAATTCGATCTGATAGAAATGAATAAAAAAATAATTTATTTGCATTTTTTTAATATTTTTATTTAGGCTTGGCTCATGGAAATTTATATAAAATAAACTGTAGAGTGTACCATAAACACTGGAATTGGTTTTATTTTTCTAGCTTTAAAATCAACAGAGATATATCACTTTGAAAAAAAGTCGTCTCCGGACACTTTTTTTCAAATAGCTCCTCAATTAACTAAGATATAGAGCTAATATCTACTCGATGAACTACTATTAGTACCCTCTACAATATAGCATAGGTTACGATATAGGTTCCTATCGGGGGCAGTTTGCCTATGGAAGGACGGCTAAACCCTTTCACGGGCGGCGTGCATTCGTGTAACACAACCAAGTTAAGGTGGTAAGCTAATGGCTCAACAATCCCGGTTCGTGACTGTACATCATGACAGTAAAAAAGTACAGTAAAGAACAAAACTTTCAAGAATTCGAAGACAGCAAATTCCAAGGGAAATTTTATTGCCTGGTCGTTCATTTTACTAACAGACTGCATTGCATAACTGCAGTCGAGTTGAATTAGTTTTACTGCAGTTAAACTTACTTTAATCTTGGAAAACGTCTCTGAACTGCTTTTAGATTTCTGAATAGGTCCATAACTCTTACTGTCCAGTGGACCCAAAGTTATTTGGATGATGTTTTCAGTTAAAAATATCTAAATCAAGGAAACAGCGGGAGGCACGCCTTAACCAAATTAATAAATTGTCGTTTACTTAGCAATTTTCCTTTGAAACTGCTCAATAAACAGCAACAGAAAGAAATTCAGATTTTTAACAATCGAAGCTACGAAATGTATGCGTAAGAATGTAGGTATAAATAATAAAAATAATAGAATAGCGTTTTAATTCTTATTATCAGATTTACTTTTCAAGTAACCACAAAAACAAAATGTACAGTTTTAATTCCCTAAACAAAGGATCCATATTTTTGTTTTTAGAGACTTTCAGCTTTCCTAAAACTTCATCTCACGTTGTCTACACTTCATTCTTTATTGTCTACATCGTACCAGTTCATATAGTCTTCGTTATTTTCTTGAACGAAAAGCATTACGTAATTACTATTGCTACCTTCAAAAACTATTCCTCTCGGCCCACTTGCGAAACCATTTATTAAGCCATGATCTGTTAATTCATCATTAACTGTTAAATATTTCCAGTCATATTTAGTGTAAAGATCCTACCAACCCAGGGATCTAAAATTGTTTAAGCGTTATTAAAATGTAGAAATTATGCTCCAAGCGATAAAATATTTTACCTACTCTCATGCTTTATAAACACAGTACCGAAATTTAAAAATAGGATCATATTATAACACTTTATTTGGAACAAAATAATGTTATAAAGCATTTTTTTTTTACCATTACGATACAGGTCACCAAAGAGTTTCCATCATTTTTTTTTTCTAATGGAACGCATAATGCGGGCGCGCCATTTTTATAGCATCTAGGTATTAAAACACTCTTGTGATACTATTGTGTTAATACCCCTCATTATGCAACAGTTTCATAAACTAGGTACTTCAATTTGACAGAACCCTTTGCGGTTTACATCTAGTAAACCGCAAAGGGTTCTGTTAGTTATTATAAAACTAGCTAGTTATTATAAAACGATATTTAAAGAAACGATTCTTTTAGCAAGAAAACGTTTAGAAATACGATATTATGCTAACAACTTTCTTTAGATGTCTACGCATTATTTCAGTTAATTGTTACTCACATTGGATTCCACAGGCGTGTCATCTCCTGCATCAATCAGCAATACGTTCCAGTCTTCAACTTCAGTCAGCCGGTTCGCACCACGCTTCCTGCTTATCCCGCATCACTTATTATGAAATCAAATACCGCAAAATCTCAAAATAGTTAATGAAGTTAATTAATTAATTTAATCATAATTAAAGTATAGGTACTGCACCACAAAACAGCCACATAAAAAGTAGCGGAGATATAACAATATTTTTAGATAGATTGTGCTACAGTTTTGGTGTACGATGACCGTTAGGCTCGAGGAAACTTAAAAAAAGCACTTTGACACATCTTTATCTCGTGACGAGAAACCAATGCAACAAGTTATTAAAAACAAATGATTTTTATTATAGCAACATCGGCTTGAGGTTCCATCTCATTCATTCGACTTTACCCATGGAATTAGTATGACTTTTTTGATTAAAATTAAATGTATTTCTTTGGCATGCCGAAATTAAAATACAAAATAACGGAAATGAAAATTAGTGGCACATAATATAGAGGCACTAGATATATCTATCATCTTGGTATACCAAGATCCCTCCGTGCCTCGGAAGCACATTAAGCCGTTGGTCCCGCCTGTTATTCGTGGATCTTTGACAGTCGTTACGGGTCGTCATAAGCCCGAAAGTCAGACAACCAGTCTTACCAAGGTGTATCGTATTTGAAAGTTACCGGGTTGTGGAGGTGCGATAGGTCCATGTAAAATACTGGTATTCAGCTGCATCCGGTTAGATGGAAGCCGACTCCAACATAGTTGGGAAAAGGCTAGAAAGACGATGAATAAGTATACTCACTAGATAGTAACCACAATTGACAAATGAGCCAACGATCACAATTTGACAAAGCAAAGATTGTTATTTCTGTAGCCCAACTCAATACCCCGCGGGTTTTATATTTTTTTTTTTTTTTTTGATATCGTATTTAGTTTTTGAGATATAGTTGATTTTATGACAAAAGACTCTAAAAAATTTATCGAATTTTTCACATTTTCGCGATTTGCAAGGAAAGTTTTTGATTTTTATATTTTTTTTTTGTCACCATATTGTAGCCCTTGTTGATACGCGTCTTTTGAAACCTTAACCATTCATGTAGACCTAAAACTCACGACACTAAGGTGATGTCGCACTCTGAGCGAAAATGGGGGCTATACTGAAGCGATCGAAAAACATTTTCAATGTTAAAACTGATTGTCAGTCACATCGGTTACAATTCGAAACCAATGCCAACTTACTAGTAGTATGGAAGGATAAATAAGACTGCGCCTTATCTTCAGTGTCATTCGGTAACGGTGGGACCGAGCACGTGGCTGCAGTGACGAAAAATACTGTACTACTTTTGTTTTTGTGTGTGTGTGTGAATAATCGCCATTTACACTTCAAATCATCTATATCAATACCAATACCCAACCAACCCAATACCAATACCAATATGTACACTTAGTTCGTAATAAACGCTTTGACTTTGGCTTTGACTTATCTCGCACACTAGCTACGCTTGATACTCATTGGATTCAAACACAGATATTAATTTGTTTGTGAGAAGAATGTATGACTGAGTGTGCTTATTCCGTTTGTCTAGTGGTCGCAAGCGCTACTGCTATGAGCATCAGATCCTTTTTTTTTTTTTGTGGATGGGTAATTATCAAATAACTTCTCCCGCTCTGGGTGGAGCGGGAGGGCGTGTCAGACTTCTACTGACTAAAACCCACCCGTGTTCCTTCAGTTGCCTGTGCCAGGGCCACGGTAACTCTTTCGAACAACCCGCAACCCTGGCGGGCATCGGCCCTAGCGGACCCCTTCAGCTAGTGCTGACATATCTTTGAGGCGCGCGTGGAACACAACGCGACGTCGACCCGGGCCTGGTCCTTACCGGACGGCGAGCTACCCATTGCTCGCCATCCGCAAGCCCGCGCCTACGGTGGTCGGGAATCGGCTATCGATTCCCCCTCTTGACAGCCTCGAGGGACGGGGTACCGGCGGCGGCCGACGAAATTAGGGTTACTGAGCTGCTCAAGTCCTCCACCCAGTAATCCCTGGGCGGGACAAAATACGGCTCAGCGACCACGGCGATGTTAATCGACCACTGCGCCATGCTCTGGAGCAACAAATCCTGAGCGCAGGAGCAGTGGTTGATGTTCGCCTGGAGGAGGCGTAATGGGGCCATTATTGACACTCCATATCAGCCCCCTCCCGAGCCCCCTGTGAGGACCCTGCCGCGGTGGTTACGACGGCGACGACAGTGGAGGCGGCAGCGGCGGCGGCAGTGGCGGCGGCTGCAGCAGTGACGGCTGTGGCGGAGGGCTTGCCTTTGCCCCTGACTTTGGTGGGTGGAGCGCAGGCCTTGCTCCCCGCCCGGTGATCGGCCGGCTTGCCAGCTGCCGCACATACAAAGCAGTGCGGCGTGGCATTACACGAGCCGGCCTTGTGACCGGGCTGACCGCAGCAGAAGCAGTGACTGCTGCGGTCCACCTCCGAGGTGCATTTAACTCCCACGTGATTGCCCACCTGGCAGCGGAAGCACCTTAGAGGTCTGGGTTCCAGCAGTTTCACCTGCGCGGACACCCAGCCGACCTTGAGCCTGCGGCCCTCCCCGACTATTTTCCGGGCTGCCGACACGGGCAGCTCATCGTAACGGCTCGCATCCCCGTAAAGTCGGGACGGATGGTGCCTACCCTCACCTGCTCGGCAGTGCAACCCCCAGCACCAACGATGGCGGCCACCACCTCTCCCTCCGTCGCAGAGTCGTCCAAGCCCAGGAAGCGCATGTCAGCGCACTTGGTGGGTCTGGACACTCGGGCCTCATCTGCATTAAGGGACGCCCTAAGCCTTTCGGCCAGAGCGTCAACGGTCGGGCCGCTAGCCGCACCGGGGACCTCCAGCATCCGGGCCCCAGTCGCTGTGACCCTTACCCGGATGCCATTGGCGACGCCTAACTCCTCGAGGTTCACCGCCGCCTTCGCCTTGGCGAGCACGTCGCGGTAGGACACGCCCTTCTTTTCCGCTTCCGGCTGTAGTGTGATCACTACAGCTGCGGACTTCGGGGCACGGAGCCTAGCCGCGCCGCTTCGCTCCTTGCGCCGCTGCCGCCTCGCTTTTCTTTTGGCCGCCCTTGCTGCTTTACCCGCCTTCCCAATCTCTCCGGCTACCTGCCATTCGGCGTCGGCCGGATTAGATTTAGGAGGTGGGGGCGGCTGACTCACCGCCAGGGCTGGGGCCCTGACGGGTACTGGCATGGCCCCGCTTTTTGACTGCCCCGACGATCCCGGTTTGGTCGTGGCAGCCGCAGCAATGGCAGTCGCGGTGGTGGCAGATGCGGCGGTGGCATACGAGGCTGCCTTCCACTGGCCCGAGGCCGGCCGGCTCGCAGCTAGCGGGGGGCGCAGGACAATGGCCTCCAGAGCAGAAAACCGACTCTGGAAGGCAGCCAGCTCCTGCCGCACCAGGGTCAGTACCCGGTCCTCAGCAGGCACGGGCCCGCCCTGCCCATGCCGCGCTCCCCCCTGTAGTACCTCCCGGGTGGCAGCTCCTCGGAGACGAGCTAGGTCCTCGCGAAGCTCCTCATTCTCCTTTCGGAGAAATGAGCATCAGATCCTGGGTTCGATTACTGGGTCGGGTAAAGTGTTAATGGGTTTTTCCATCTGGAATTTCTCAGCAGCAGCCCAGGCTCCAGACTCCAGACTCCAGACTCCAGAGACTCCAGACTCCAGAGTCTGGATTTGTGCCCGGTAGATGGCAATAGCCTCATCCCCCTGATACATGTGACATAAACATAACTGGCGCAATGCCGGTGTACTATAGCTGCACCCCTGCCTAACCCTTCGTGGAATACAGGCGTGAAGTATTTGTAATATTTTTTACTCATTTTTATTGATGTTGTTCTGATGTTTTTAAATACTGTCTTTGGAAAATAAAATAATGAAATGCCAATAATTATTATTGTCATTTATTTTAGAACACAACCATAAAATAATTATAAAAGTTGCCAATATAGCAGAATACCCTAAAAGTCCTCAATTAGGTACAGGAATTCTCCGTTAAATTGGGGTTAAGTTAATTATAGTTTAATTGTTATTTGTCGTAGGGTCTCAGCTGAGAATAAAGCAATTTATCACCTGACGTGGGCGTTGTAAGGGGTAGCTACGGAATTGTAAATTGGATGGATCGATATCTTTCTCACAGGTGGTCCAAATAGTGACGTCATAAAAAAATTGATTCCTCATGCCCAGGGATATCCGAAAATATTCCATGTACGTTTCACGATTTTTAAGAGTTTTTGATATATATATCTATATATATATATATATATATATATATATATATAGTCCCGGCTGTCATTCGTGGATCTTTGACAGTCGTTACGGGTTGTCAGAAGCCCAAAAGTCTGACAACCAGTCTTACCAAGGGGTATCGTATTACCCAATAACTGGGTTGTGGAGGTCAGACAGGCAGTCGCTCCATGTAAAATACTGGTATTCAGCTGCATCCGGTTAGACTGGAAGCTGATCCCAACATAGTTGGGAAAAGGCTAGGCAGATTGATATATATATATTTATAATTTTATGGTAACCGCTTTAAAAAAAATTCTATCTTTTTTTCTTACACGGCTTTTTCACATTTTTTTTTTTTGCAATTTTCATTGTTATGGAATATTCTTTCATACACAAAATAATCATCAATATATCATTAATTTAAGTTACAAAAATTTTGAACCAAAATTTACGTTCGAGTGAAATAATTTGATATTTCAAAATGATTGGGCTCCATGCCGCTATGCACGAGCAGTAAGACAGCACCTCAATTAAACTTTCCCCGATAGATAGAAATGGCGTGCAAGACCCATCGAATGGCCTCCACGTTGACCGGACCTGAACCCGATAGATGTTTTTATCTGGAGCTTCTATAAAGAAAAAATATACGTTAGAGAAACCACGTCAGAAGCAGACCTGATGGGACTCATGACAATTAAGATACGCAGTAAAGGTACTGCTAATCTTCTGCTAAATCTGATTTCTCAACTCAACGGTTAACTTGATCAGTATGCAGAACACAAAACAAAATGTAAGGACACAGTATAATTTAAAGTAAAACATTGCTCCGCTCATTGTTCAGCAGTGCTGTCCCCAAAAGAGGCACTACCCCGCATAACGCTGAGAATCAATTAATGCTTTACCAAAAAAATAAAAAAGGGTCGGTTTTCTATTGAATTAACAAGCGAATTGGCATTAAACCAATACTGTGTGCGTTATTGGCGACGGTACGTTTGCTTAGGATCGTCCCCGTTGTAATGTCACCGTTTGGTATTCATGAAACCCTGGTCCATTGGTTACAATTTATTAATATTGAACGCTGATAGCCGTTTCGTTTAAACTGGTTTAGCTTTGTTTGGTTTATGCGTACCTATTGGAAAATTATGTTGCTCTTTTATGGTTGTGCTAGAATACAACGTTGCATATTTTATGACAAAGCTAGAATATGACATTGCAACTCTTATGATAAAGCTAGAATATGACTTTGCAACTTTTATGATAAAACTAGAATATGACGTTGAAACTTTTATGATAAAGCTAGAATATAATGTTGGAACTTTTATGATAAAGCTAGAATATGAACGTCATATTCTAGCTTTATGATAAAGATAGAATATATAGCTAGCTTTTGCCAGCGACTTCACCCGCGTGGATGTTGGAAATTATCCCACGGGAACCGTCCATTTTTCCGGAATAAAAAGTATCCTATGTGCTATTTCAGACTATAATCTATCTCTGTGCCAAATTTCATCAAGGTCTGTTCAGCCGTTCTGGCGTGATTGAGTAACAAACATCCAAACTTTCGCATTTATAATATTAAGTAGGATGACGTTGCAACTTATATGATAAAGCTAGAATATGACGTTCAAACTTTTGTTTCTGTTTTTTTTTTTCTGAGAGTAATTTTTAGTCTGTCAATTACAAATAGTTGTGGACCTCTTTATTTTCAAAGCCCATAAAATGTTAACCTTCCGGTGTCTCTATATTTTAGAAATAGCTTTATTTGTTAAACCTAATCAATTTTATTTACAACTTAAATGAAACTCGGCATCGAACTGTAACTATGCTATTGCAGTACTAAAACTTATTGTACACAGGTTGCTATAGAACTGATTATAGTCTGAAATAGCACATAGGATTCTTTTTATCCCGGAAAAATGGACGGTTCCCGTGGGATAATTTTCAACATCCACGCGGGTGAAGTCGCTGGCAAAAGCTGGTATTCTATCTTTATCATAAAAGTTGCAACGTCATATTCTAGCTTTATCATAAAAATTCCAACGTCATATTCTAGTTTTATCATAAAAGTTACAACGTCGTATTCTAGCTTTATCATAAGAGTTGCAACGTCATATTCTAGCTTTGTCATAAAATATGCAACGTTGTATTCTAGCTTAGCCATAAAAGAGCAACATAATTTTCCAATAGAATAGAATGCTTTTATTTGTCAGAATATTGTACAAAGTTGTTATGTGAATTATGTGTTGCGATCATAATATTCCGCCGTTTCCGGCGTACAAATATTGTTTGTAAAATTATAGGTCATCATTATATTATTTACTTTTTTTATTTAATTAGGGACTTTTATAATCGCTATGCGTATGACAGTCCCATCGTACCCTAAACACACACTGCTACAGTTTACATTTGGGCTATAAATCTGAAGAGACTCTTCGCATCATCACCATTTGGTTCAGAGATAATTCTATGGAATGTGCCTATTTCAAGCCGGTTCAACCTCAATACTTCAAACAGATAATTTCTATTAGACTCATATCTAGCACAGTCCATCAATAAGTGATTTAAGTCTTCCACAACTCCACACTCCACACAATTAGGCGAATTAGTTTTTTTTTTCATCATGAACAAGAACTTATTACATGGAATGTGTCCAGATCTGAGTCTATGAGCTGTTACAACTGATTTCCTACCTAAATTACTATTTATAAACCAAAACACGAAAAGGTTGACCCTGCATGGTTTTGTACCAGATCCCTTTTTCCAATGAACGCTTATCAAAATACAGCTAACCAACGTAGGTATACGAAATTTCGTCTCCACAACTCAGTAAATTGGCACGGTCGGGTTGCACCAATCAATGTTCTGAACTTCGCCACCTAGTTAACACTTAAACACATACGCTAACGATGACAAGGTAACCGTCTCTTTGTCTCCTTCACCACAGTTAAACAGAGCAGACTGGCGTCATGATATTCATAGTTGACCGACTACGTAACTTCCTTTGTGAAGTTTTGTCGCTTTAGGTTAACATTTGTACTGACAGTTCGTATGTGAAACGTTAAACTTTGTTTAGAGATTGAGAGAGAATTCCTATAAAGTTAAAGTTTGAGGTATTTGCATAAACAGGGTTATTGGTAAAACACCAACAACCTCTTAAGGGGTCATTGTACTCATCATTATGAACAACTTTTACTATTGGACTAAACCTGAAATCGCGAAAAAAAATCAGCTGTTAGTACATTTTGACGAATTATACGAACATAAATGTACTGAACAGCCGATTTTTTTTTTCGCGATTTCAGGTTTGGTCCCATAGTAAAAGTAGTTCATAATGATGAATACAATGACCCCTTAAGAGGTTGTTGGTCTTTTACTTATAACCCTGTATAGTTGTGGTTAGAATCATTACAGGCTTGTAGACAATACATTTTTTTTATGTTATACTCTAAAGTACCTGGTTATACCAGAATTAGCCAGGACAACATTTTCAACGCGTTTTCCCGTAGAAAAACTTTGATGCAAACGCTTAATAATAGAAACAGAATCAACACCACTACGACGAAAAAAAACAAGAATACCAACATTAAAAAAAATACCAAACGCAAACTCGAAAAACAGCACGAACATCGTAATAACGATAAATAAAACGAAACATTGCCATTCTCGCAAAGTATCGTCACTCGCCTAAACATGGCTGAAGTTCTTTGAATTTCAGCTAATTTAATTAACGATTGTTCGAACTAAGTTCACAAAGAATCATTTGAATTGCAAACGAACTTAATGATTTTCGTTTTGATTCGTTACTTTAGACGAACAACGAGGGAAGTAATTATGGAATTACGAATATAAATTGTGTGCCACTGGTGTTCGTGTCCTTAGTTAACACTTCATTAGTACCTTTCCGTCTCTGCCTAAACCTGAGAGTGAGACCCCAGTCTTAATTCTTACCAGAGCACGTTATGTAAAGGAAGCAAAACGTATGCGGTCGGGGGACTCTTTTCAAATATATGTAACTAGATTTTGCCCGCGGCTTCGCCCGCTTGGGTCTCGGTCCGGGTTATGTCATTTACCTCGGTTCTCTTGCGGATCTCTTTATTTCTGATTCGATCACATCGTCAGGGAATCTCCAAGCCTAGGCACGCCACAATTGCATCAATAAGTCCCTTCTTTGAGGAGTGGTTGAAGAGGCGCCAAGGCGTCTTCACCTTCCGCCTGACACAGGTCCTCACCGGACACGGTTGCTTCGGGAGGTTCCTGTTTCGGATAAAGCGGGAGGAAACGCCCGGGTCTTACCATTGTGTGGATCGCCCGGAGGACACGGTTGACCATACGGTGTAGGTCTGCCCGGCTTGGGCAGAACACCGCCACGTTCTCGCGGAGGCGATCAGCCTTGGCGATATCTCGCATCCGGCCCTGGCCCAGGCCATGATACGGAGCGAGAGTGCATGGGAAGCCGTCACCTCCTGCGAAGCAGTAATGCTCGCGAGCGAGGAGGGAGAGGCAATATTTGCGACCTCACGCCCCTAGTCATCGCAGGAGACGCCCTGGGCGTCTGGAATTGAGAGCCGATTCCTGGCCACCATAGGCGCGGGCTTGCGGATGGCGAGCAATGGGTAGCTTGCCTTCCGGTAAGGCCCAGGCCCGGGACGATGGCGCGTTCCACGCGCGCCTTAAAGAGATGTCAGCACAAACTGATGGGGTCCGCTAGGGCCGATGCTTGCAAGGGTTGTGGGTTGTTTGAAAGAGTTATCGTGGCCCTGGCATAGGTAACTGAAGAAACACGGGTGGGTTTTAGTTAGAAGAAGTCTGGCACACCCTTCCGCTCCGCCCAGAGCGAGAGAAGTTATTTGATAATTTCCCACCCGAAAAAAAAAGGAATCTCCAAGCCCTATCAATGGATAGCCATTGATAGCCCTATCAATGGATAGCCTCCTGGAGATTCCTTTTTTCCTTCATAGCCCTATGGCTATGCTTAGCTTATAAATTATTTCAGGCTTCTAATGAGGCACATTGTGAGCGACCGCGTTTCAGTTCCACATGGTCATCACTGGCAATACGCACTGGCTACGACTGCTGTACGTAAGACGAGAAGATATTTCGTAGCTTCCCAAACGCTGCTCCAGCCGTGTCAGATTCGACGATTGACCTCTTTGTCGAAGTTGGACCTATCGACGACAGTATGCCCTAGGTAAACATAATCGTCCACAACTTCGAGTGTAGTCTCCGATCTTCATGAGAGTGCATATTACATGGGCATTTGACATGACCTTTGTTTTGTCTATGTTCATTTTAAGATCTTCTCTTTAGGAAGCTCTACTGAGGCCATCGAGCATTGTACTGAGGTCCTCCATAGTCTCAGCCACGATTGCTATATTGTCGCCAAACCGAAGGTGAGTGACATACTCGCCATTGATATTGATGCCTACCCCTTTGTAGCAATCGTGAAGACATCCTCCAATGCAGCGGTGAACAGTTTCGGAGAGATAACGTCTCCTTGACTCACACGTCGTTGGATTTCGAAGTCTAGTCCTCGAGTCGGACTGACATAGGTAATGTTTTCATACATACACTTCAGCACCTCGATTTACGGATAGTAAATCTGACACCGTTGAAGAGACTGCAGTACAGCTTAAGTCTCGATCGAATCGAAGGCTTTCTCGTAGTCCAGAACAGCTAAGCAGATAGGCAGGTCATATTCTTCGGTATTTTAAATAATTTTCCGCAGCGTATGTATGTAGTCTACTGTGCTAAAGCTGGAAGTCATCAAACCTGCGCGCGAGACGATTCGTAATGACTCTTGAAAACATCTTGCAGATATTACTCAGTAGTGAGATGGACGTCCTTTTTAAACAAGAGTATCACCACACCTCTGTTCTATGCCTGTGGCGTTTTACCCTCGAGTATGACGAAACCAAAGTTTCTGGAGAGACGCCTGCAAGATTTGAGCATGACGCTGTAGTAAAAAAATCTTTTGCTTTTCCAAAGGCACGTCTTCGTACAAATTTTAATAAAAGCTATATTTTTTTATCTAGTTTATGTACGAAGCTGAAACTTAAATTCGTGAAATTAGCAATTAGTTAGCAATTATTGATACAACAAACTTTTAGAAATTCTGCGTCCTTCATGTTGAGCACGGAGACCACCATCCACCCCGACGTCAGAATGGCTGGTCAAAAAATATTCATATTTCTCTGAATGATGTGTAGCAATTAATGTAGAAATGTAGCAAATATAAGTAATTGGATAGCAATTCTTGAATATACTTTCAGAGCCGCTTGCCATAGACAACCAACCATTCTGACGCTAACCTATTTAAGGAATGTTCAAAATATTGTTGGCGATAATATAATATTTGGTACTTTCAAATTCAAATAGCAGCCAGGGGTTTGATTATAGACTTTCGGTGTAATATTAAAAAACGTTCAGGATGTTTGTTCTCATAAGAAAACAGCATTTTTGTTTTCTGGGCACTTTAGTTGTTGGGTACGTAATGAATGATGTGCTTTTACTCAAATCCCTTCACCAATTTTAGCGTGAAAGTGTAACAAATAAACAAACTGACTTTTGCATTTATAGTATCATAAAGTTAGGATAGAATGAGACAGAGAGAGAGAGAAAGTTGCATGGAGGGGCATAACGCTTTTTCGTTACGTGATGATTTCTACCAGACAACTCCAACGGTAACTTCGTTCGTATAATGGTATTAGACAACCCATTTTACGTAAAAAGTCACACATACATAGTTATAGTTTTTATTGCTATCTAATGTAAACGTAGACAATATCTTAGGGTCTAATTCTTACTCCACAAATATGGACAGCTAAAATAGGTTGATATACTATATTTTCAATTTTCCCAAGACGAAGCCCAGTTTCTTAATAAATATTTGAAAGAGAAGCGTAATTAGGAAGGCACATTTTAGTGAATTTTCGCTAATCCAATGAGCTCAAGTCCCAAGCTGCTGGATTAAATTGGGATGTAGTCACAAGCTCGGGCCAGAACGACCATCTAAATTAATCAGGTGACTTATTCGCGGCCGAAAAGTGGCGAATTTCGCCTAAAGTTATAATTTAAGGCCCATAATAATGCTGGAGTTAATAAGTTTCTGGTAAGCTAATTATTACAATGAATAACTTTGGTAAATACCTATTTAATTTTCATGTCTTGAAAACTGGAATTAGATTTAATTTTATGCAGATAGCGTTTCTGAAGAATTCAGATGTTACCGGCCAAACCCGACTTCAGCCCAAACAAGTTTCTCCTATGCCAAACTAGTTTTTTGAGGTCAAGAGCGGGCCCAATCAACAATAAAAAAACCGGTTTGTCCTGCGCGGGGTATGTCGCCGCCATTTAGCTTAATTAAGCCTAGCGGCTAGGCCAACAATAAGACCAACCTACTTCCAAAGGCTAGGGGCCTTTGGAAGTAGGTTGGTCGCAGTTCTAACCTAAACCTAATTTGGTCGGGGTGCCCTGGCGTAATAAATCGGCCTAGGACTAGCAAGTTTGGCCTGAAATCGGGTTTGACCAGTAACACATGCAAAAAGTTATGGTACCTAAATTTTAATACCTACAAAGTTGCTGAGTTGATAGTTGTTAGTCGATAGATAGTTGGTTGCGATAAGCCGACACTTTGTTTCACACTTTCTGTAAAATTAATTGGTTTCCTTTATTTTTTAAACAAAAGTATTATAGATACGTTTGGTAAATAAAAAAATATCTTATAAATCTAACTCCCTTATTTGAAACAATTCCAACGCACATCTTACAGATACATTCATAATTAAAATGTTAAACTGTGAACTAGCAATTTCCGCTATTACCAAACTACGTCGGTCGACGACTGCAGATCTCAAAGAGCGTGAGGTGTCAAATTGTCGAAACCGCGACGGCGCGCGACGCATGAGCAAGTACCTAACTGGAGCATTAGAATTAATTTCCTGGTGTCATGTCGCCGGCGTGCGTCTCTTCCAAACTCAAGGACTGTAGCTATACATCATTTTTATTTTTCGTGGTAAAAGAATTCTAGGTTTCGTAAGTAATTATTTTACTAAGAAAGCTACAGCTCATGTTTAGAAAGGGGTTAAGTGAATTATTTATTACATAACATCACATCTTTGTGTGCACAAGTGCGCATTTCGACAGTTACGTTTAAATCGCATGTAGGTACGTAGTATTATATATTGTCACTGAGGAAGAACACAACTTAAAGTGATTAACTTTAAGGCATTTGTGGTACGCATACCAACATGCTACCTACATCAGGTGATGGAAGAAAGCTTTTGGCCTCAGGATGTGGTATTCCGCCGCTTTCGTGGACAAGTGCCACCGAAACGCACAAAGACTTAGTGCAACTAAGTGATACTAACAATAGTTTTAAGTTTTATTTACTAACACAATTGTTATTATATTATGTATACTTAGGGCCTGTTTTTTGATCCGTAGTTAACTCAACCAATGGTTAAACATAGTAACTAATGGTTGAGTGTTGGCTAAATGTGAAAGGCTAAACATGAATGAGTTATGCCATTAGTTACTATTTGTTAATATCAATGAGCTAACATGAATACATTCGTGATTAGCTTTTCACATTTAGCCAAAATTCAACAATTAGTTACTATTTTAACCATTGGTTGAGTTAACTACGGATCAAAAAACCGGCCCTTAGGTTAAGGTTAACCTGAAAATAAATTGATTATTATTAATTTATTTTTGACATATCTCGGGACCCTTGGGTCCCGGACACTTGGAAGGCGTACGAGGGGCCGAAACCAACTCGCAGAGGCCCCTTAGACAATTTTAAATGACGAGGAGGCACCAAACGACTATTATCCCTTTATGCACTATGCAAGTGCACCCAAGGACAACCCCCGGTTTTTGCAGTATTATTAATAATTCTTTGCAATAAACTCTGAATTAATTTGTATTATTGAATCCCGAGATTTTTTTTTTTTGATTTTCAACTTTAACTTTCATCACATATAAAGTTGATTCACAACCTCAATCATTTTTTATTTTTATTTTATAGTATTTAAGTTATCTAAACACTTCCATAACAAAACCTGACACAGGATTTGGATCCCGAAAGTCACCCCTTAAAACGCACAACCATATCATTTACACAATCTGTACCTTATGCTAAGCCATCCCAAACACACAATATATTTCCTTCATTGCGGCCACAATAACAAAACACGGGTTTTGGTGTTGTTGGCGGCATTTCCTCAGTTATGCACACTTGATTGTTAGTTTAGGACGTATATTACACCCACACGATGAACGAAATGTGGTTAAACAAACGGTAACTTGTACGGCTGCATATCAAGCTATTCATTTCCAGTATAAGCTGACCTCTCATTGTACGGAAATCCTATACAATGCGAGATCAGCTTATAGCTTGATATATAGTCGTGTGTACTACTCCACGTAGATATTGTACTGTCCTGTGTACACCGGTTTTGGAATCACAATGCTTCCCTTTGCTTATCATTAGGTGGCAGATCTAGAAATTGCTTAACAAGCTAGATGCGAGGTATGGTTAATGCAGGTAGGTATGTGTATTTAATTATGACCTTTCTTTGATCACTTGTGAATGAAAGGGTAAAAAATTTCCTGTGACCTTAAACCGCTTGAGATATAGTCGTTGAGATAAATGATAAATGATTTTTATTTCTGTAAGTAGGTTTGTACAAACACTTTTACAAGTCAATCATGTTTTTTTTTTTTTAACTAGATGAGGTCGGCGTTTCCTATCTGACTACTCTGAGAAGAAAGGCCGAAACAAACTCAGGGGTCACAGTCTCTTATAAAGTCCAGACATAATCTTGGTCACTTTATGTGAAGACCACGGGTGTCTGAAATGGTCTTTTGAGGAAAGAACCACACAGATTGAGAGGACCTGTCCAGTCAGTGCACGCATTTGTCAGTAATCGCGCAGCTCAGCTCAGAACTTAAGGAGCTCAACGATTCGACGAACAATACCAAAGAAAGAACATTGGGGTAGGCAGCATAAATTACTCAAACTGCCAGACCATGATTAAAAATAACTGAGAGAAAAAATAAAACAAACAAAAAAAGCAATGACCTACATAGTCTTCACATTCACAATAAATTAAAATAATATAATACTTTACAATGTAAATATTCATGTCAACATTCAGTATGCAAAAATAAAAATAAAATAAAATTTGGAGCAGTTCAATCCCAAGCCTTTTCGTCCTTAATATAATCTTTAACGGTATAAAAAGCTTTCTGACACAACTTGAATGATTTGAATTTATTAAGGCTCAGATCTTGAACGTGGCTTGGAAGTTTATTATAAAAGCGTATACATTGACACCTGAATGAGCCACCTATTTTCTTGAGCCTTGTTGGAGGTACAACAAATTTGTGTTTGTTCCTAGTATTTATGTTGTGGATATTACTGTATTTTTTAAACAATTTAATGTTTTTTATGGGCATATAAAAGATTTTCAAAAATGTACTGAGAAGGCAAAGTCATTATATAAATTTCCATAAATTTCTCTCTGAGAGATTGTCTCGGACTTAATTTGTAAATGCATCGAACAGCTCTTTTCTGCAAAACAAAGATAGTCTGAATGTCGGCTGCATTTCCCCACAACAGAATACCGTACGACATTACACTATGAAAATAGCTAAAGTACACTAAATGGGCTGTCTCTATGTTGGTTAAATTACGAATTTTCCTAACAGCGTATGCTGCGGAGCTTAGCTTTTTTGACAATTTATCTATATGTGGACCCCACTGAAGCTTAGCATCCAAAGTTAAGCCCAAGAATACTGTGTTATCTTCAGGATTCAATTCTTCGCCCTTTATCAACACGTTAGAGAGCGCGGCATCTGGGTAAACGTTCGATTATTTTGTTTTTATTAATTCTATAAAGCAGTACTAGTAGCCCGTTTACAATATTCCTTATATTACGTTTAAATATACACAAATATTACGTTTTGCTGTAAGTACCAAATAGGGTACTTACAGCAAAACGTAATATTTGCTTGAATTTTTTGAAATGGAACGCAACCAATAAGTTGCCACACCTGTCATCTGTCGATTTGTGTCGCTGACATTGACCTTGTTTTATCGTATCATGTTCACGTAGCTCTGTACAATATTGAATATTCTTGCAATATATATTTTAATTCCTAGTTCCATGTTCTTTATTATGTTCTTATTTACACGATCAGTTAGTTACTAAATAGTGCTTGTGACGTCATAGTAGGTAGTCTAAAAATGGCACGTATTGGTTTTCATACAGACCGTGACACTTGAGCTATCTAGGTATATCTATATCTGTGCCCTAAATGGTCAAAAACTTTGCACAATTCGTGATGGGGCGACGTTCGGGTCTAGTAAAATCGTAGCGAAGTCGAAACTATCCATTGAAGTTCTAATTATTATTTTATATATTTATATTGACTACAAGGTTCAATTGTTAGTAAACAGAAAACAAAACAAATAGGACAAGAAGTTTAATCTACGGGTTAGTAACTAAATCTAATGCTAAAAATATAGTTGTTAGAATTTTTCGCTGTTTGTCTAAATGTATGTTCCAGCATCACGCAAAAACTGAAAGATTTTGTTTAAATTTTGCATAGATATTTTCTATAAGTCTGGTAATTCTATAGGTTACAAATAATCACACTATTTGCTATGAGGGACGAGCAGTATTGCTTTATGTTCGTATTCTTCTTTAGTTTACCGCAAATTGTAAAAAGACGAGCCAAAAGTATTAAATATTGCAGAATTGCAGATAGTTACAGAATTAACATTTTTAGTGATTATCATCACCTTTAAGGAGCTAAGCAGACAATCATAACATATACCTTACAAGAAAACGGTCTTACGAGAGTGTCCTTAACATTTTGAAACTTTTCGATCTGCATTCACAGATTTAGAAAAAAAAAAACAAGTACAGTCAAAACGAAAATGATTAATTTTTGGTGCCTATCGATCCTTTTTAGGGTTCCGTACCTTAAAAGGAAAAAACGGAACCCTTATAGGATCACACCTGTGTCTGTCTGTCTGTCTGTCTGTCATAGCCAATTATCTCCGAATCTAATCCATTAGAATCGGACGATTAAGTTGAAATTTGGTATACGTATGAATTTTTGATGTTTTTAGTTTCTCGGAGATAAGGGCGAGGGGGGGGGGGTTATGTCCGAAAGTACTGAGTCTAAAGTTTTGAAAAAACTACATAACGTACAAATAGTTCAACATCTATAAATTGCAGGAAAACTTTAAGAAATGTATGGTCTTAAAAATAACATGGTACATCTCTCAATATTGTGCGTACAAACTTACATTTGCAGCTGGAATGTATGGGAGTACATGTTTCTCAACTACAATGTTAAGTTTGTTATTGGGATAAATTCATCCCAACTACGGAACCCTTCATTGTGCGTAGTTTGACACGCACTTGGCCGGTTTTTCTTATAACGATCAAAAAACTGTAGTGGACCAACTGAGATTTGAGTAAGTACTAGAAAAATCAGAAATCGCAATAAACTTCCCATAGATTTCGTAGGAAGTGAGACTGAATTGAGAGAGAACACAATAAAATATACCAGTGTATGACAAAAGTCGAATTATTCCATTACTTCACTGGGCTGAATAGGGAACGAATATAGCAAATAGTTACAGACTTAACCTTTTAAATGATTATCATCTTTAAGGAGCCAAGCAATAAGCAATCATGACATAATAATTATAAAAACGGCTATTTTAGTCAACTTTCAACAAAGCAACAGCTTAAAAAAATTTTTTATAACAAAAAAAAATGGCGTTACAAAAAGAAGAGAGAAGTAATAATAATAATAATAATAATAATAATATTGTTTATTCATCATAACAGCATTGTAGTACATGACAATTTACAGGGTGACAAATTAGTGTACTAAAACTACAACAGAAATGGTGGTGAGGTGCTGCATTCCCAGCTAGGTTATAGAATAACCTGTATAAGGGAGTACAGTGCCGGTCCCCATTGGGTATTATAATTAAATTGTACACAGTATGTGGCTTAACACTAGTCTTCTACTACAATTTTATAATTATTGGTGACATAGTGTAACTAAAGGTAATACAAGAGGAATAATAAAAAGATAAGTAATAAAAACATTTGCTGAAAGGCAAGTGAGTGTGGTTGTGTGGGTTAGTGTGGGTGTGAGTGTGTGTATGTGTGTGTGAGCGTGCGTTCGTGTTTGTGAATGTGCGTGTGTGTGTGTGGGTGTGAGTTGGCGTTTCTGTACGTATGTGTGTATGTATGTGGGTTTGTTACTGTAATAGAAGATTTTGATGTATATTTTTATTTTTATTTATGCTGTTAGAAACTTCTCTGTGTCATCGTAAGTTTTATTTTGTAGAAATGAGTAAATTGCTTTTTTGCTGTTATGGTATGTCATACCATAGATTGGACAGTGTTTATTAATTTTATTATATAAATTTGGGCTTTGGTAGTAGCAGAATCTTTTAATGCAGGAGGATCGTGTTTGCGGTACTGTACATATTAGATCTTTACGTCGTTTTGTGATTTTTTTGAATGGGGTTTTGCGATGTTGTAATAGGACGGCTTGTAGGATATAGTGTTGTCTTACGTTAAGAATTTTCCAATCTTTGTACAACTCACTGGTAGGATATAAAATAGGGCGAAAAGTAGCAACTTTTAAAACAGCTCTGTGGGCTATTTCCAGAGGCTTCAGAGTCGTTTTTGCCGCACCACCCCAGCAGGAAATACAGTATGTAACAATAGAGGAGCATATAGCAAAATAGACAGTTCTTATAGTATTTAAATTTGCTACATGTCGAAGATTTTTAAATATGTAAATAAGTTTACGGACTCTTGTAGTTAGCAGGTTTATATGTGTCTTAAAGTTTAGGTACTTATCTAGCACTACGCCCAAATATTTTGTATGTTCAACAGATGCTATAGATGAACAGTGACAGGAGGTTTTAGTTTGACAAAGATGCGCTTTTATTGTGATTGGAGTGTGTGGTTGTGTGATTGGGCTGACTGAGTAAGTAAGAAAGTTTGTTTTGTCAGTGTTTAGTGTAAGAGTGTGTGAGCGAAGCCATTCCAGAGCTATGTTGAAACCATATTGAGCTGCATGTTCAAGCTCTGACCAACTATCGGCTGTAAATGTGATAGCAGTGTCATCTGCAAATGCAATAACTTTGCCATTAGGGATATCAAGATTGCACAGATCATTAATAAATATTAAGAAGAGGGTGGGGCCTAATATGCTACCTTGGGGGACCCCGTAGCAGATGGGGAGCTCGCTACTGCTATGATTTTCAATCTTAACAATTTGAGTGCGGTTGGTTAGGTAACTCCGGAAAAGCTCCAGTTGTATTCCTCTAACACCCATGGTTTCAAGCTTGAGCAGAAGGGTGGGGATGGTAACGGTGTCAAACGCTTTTGCGAGATCCAAGAACAGGGTAAGAACTTTTTTATTTTTGTTTAACTGCTGTATTACATGACTAGTAATATCTTGAACTGCATCACAAGTAGATTTATTTTTGCGGAAACCATACTGTTGTGGGGATAAAAGGTTACTATGTTCGAGGTAGTGGATAAGTCTTTTGTTTATTAGGCGTTCCAGTAGTTTTGACAAAGCACTTAGAACCGCAATCGGACGGTAGTTATTTGGTAGATTCCCATCTCCACCCTTGAAGACTGGATGGATTATAGCCTTTTTCATAGAAGTGGGAAAAACGGCAGTTTCAAAGCAAAGGTTAAATATATGGCTTAGTATGGGTGCCAGAGTACTTGCGTATTTCTTTAAGAAAAGTGGTGAAATTGTATCCCAGCCAATGGCTGCGTTTGGTCGCAGCGATCCTATGGCCAATACAACTTCATCAGTATCTGTTGGATCTAGGACAAATGATGTTACTGGAATGTATTTTGGTTGGGTTTGTGAGGGTGTAGCTGGCTGTGAGAATGTGTGGAAGGTATGATTGAATGCTAGTGTTCTACCAATGCTGGCAAAAAAGGAATTTACTTCGTTACAAGATTGTACTGGTGTTGATGAGTATTTGAGAAGTTGTGAGGATGATGTTTTAGTTTTATTTGTATTCGTAACTCGCTTTATGGTATCCCAGAGTGTTTTTGGATTGTGACTAGCATTGTTGAGTTCTTCTGTGTCATATTGTCTCTTTGCTTTTTTTAACAATTTAGTGCAATAGTTCCTGTATCGTTTATAAGTTAGTATTAATACTTCATTATCTGGAGATATTTTGAGTTTTCTATGCAGAGCGTCCCTATTTCTTATACACCTTAATAAACCAGGAGTAATCCACGGTTTGAGGATTCTCTTTTTTGCCGGCAATTTTTTAAAAGTCGTGTTTTTTGCGATAGCTGATGACAACAAGTTTATAAGACAATCAGTTGCTGCATTAGCGTCCGTTATACCTAGAATATGACTAAAGTCTATTTGGGATATAGATTTGTCAAGAGCCTCATGATCAATTTTAGACATAGTGGAGCTAGCAATGGTTCGTTCACGTTGCTTGTCCAAACAAAACAAGGAAGAGTAATGATCAGTGATTGTGGTGTCATACACAAACGTAAGTGAGCGACAGCCTGTTTTTAAGATCAAATGATCAAGGCAATTGCTGCCTCTGGTAGGTAGGGTATGGGCAGGGAGGAAACCATGGAAGGCTAAACAATTCAAATAATCATGGGCGCGCGCATCAACCGTGCTAGGTTTTATATCTAGATTAATATCACCGGTTATAATAACCGTTTTGAACTTATGTAGTGACAGGAGTAGATTATTTAAAGTTAAAAGAAAATTATCGATATTATCATTTGATGGTGAGCGATAGATACAGACTATGGCCTCTTCAGAATTTATTTTAATTATTAGGCCAGAAGCAGATTTACCAAAGTCTGGCTCTTCACATGTGACTATTAGGTCCGATTTCACATAGACTACCACACCATCACTTTGGTTAAGGTGTTTGGTGGTCATAAGCGAATTATAATTTTGCAACATGGGAATGTTAGAGTTACTAGAACAAGGTAGCCAACATTCGGTCAGAACTACCAGATCACATTCAAATGAAATACGGTGCATCAGAGTTTGAAGGTTTAAAAAGTTACAATTTATAGATCGGATGTTCTGCGAAATTATTTTTAGATATGAATTTGGATGTTTTAAAAACGATTGTGTTTCTTCCGGTGCACATGTGTGGGATACATATACGGAATGCTCGTCTATCTTGTCAAATAAGTGGTTTACGTTGTTATTCATTTTTGTGGGAGGATAAGTATTGATCAAAAAGGTGTAATTGGTTGACTGGAGATGTTGTTCGTATTAAGTTACTTTCTGGATAAACAGAAGAGAAAAAATGTAGTGAACATTTATTATGCTGATTAGTTGATAGTAGGTATAAGTTAAAAAATTCCTTAAGTAGCGAGTTATGTTCGTGCGAGGGTACATCATAAATCGGTATGAAGGTGCGTGAACAATGTGTGTGGATAAACGTGTATTAATTGTGGGTAGTGTAGTTTTAGTGTATGGTGTATATTGTGTGTGTCGGAGCTTAGTAATAGGTAATGGTAAGAGTAACAGTAATGAGTTTTACATTTATATACATGCGGTTTCGTAATTGTTGTTTTTAGGTAATAGACACATTTTTGAGTAGTTTTATCTGAATAAAGTAATAAATAGTAGCAAAAATATGTATGATACTTATACACAGGTAGTCATTGTTGGACAGCAGTGGCCAGTAGTTTCAGGTGATCTTCATTTTTGACCAAAATGGCTTGACTATCGGGATTCTTTTTCAACATTACTCGCCCATTAGACGTCCAGCAGAAACTATATTTATTGGATTTAGCGTAGGTCCTTGTAAGGTAAAATAGTCTTTTTGTGAGAGCGGTCAGCTGTTCGGCTATATATATTGGAGTTTGTGATGCAGCTTTTAAGCCCAGGTGAGTTGAGCAGATCTTGTCATTCGGCTGTTTTTTATTATAGTCTTTAACCGCTGTCAAGAACTTGGACTTCGTGAGAGTATTTGTAAACTCAATTATAATGTTCGATGTTGTGTTTTCTTTTTTTGATGGTTGTCTCCATACATCTCGTATATCAGTGGGATCTGCTTGCACCTGTAATTGGTTCGTAAGTTGCTGTATCATGTCGAATAACACCGTTTTAGTCTCATTTGTCGTTTTGGGTACATTTCTGATTTCCACAGATGCTTTGGTGAGATTTCTTTCATACATTTCAACCTTATCTTCTAGGGCGGATATCTTTACTGCCATATTATTACGCTCTTTTTCAAGCCCGGTAATTATGTTCTCCAGAGAGGATATTTGATCTGAGATGAAAGTTACAGATTTTTCTAATTCAGTATTAATGCCCTTAATCTCTGTGTATTGGTTTTTTATTTCAATCAGATGACCTTCCAATTTATCCAAGCGTCCATTTTGAGTACACATCATCTCTTTAATCATCTCTGTAATTTCAGATTTGAAGTCCTCCAGTTCGTCTCCACTAGCGTCACTTGATTTACATTTACGTTTCGTTCGCTGGGTAACGTTTCGTTGGGATGCGTCGTCCACACAGAGTTGCTGTATATCGGATTCGGAGCGTGATGGCACACTTCCCACTGTGTTCTTTGGGGGTGTTTTATACATTTTGCCTTAATGGTGACTTAAGACCATACACAAAAGTTACCCGCTAATCGCTTCCGCTTATAAATTGTGGCAAGCGGCGAGAATGACGTATCAACGTATGCGCTGTGAGGTAGCTCCGCGCGTACCTCCCGTCTCCGCTATTGCTATCCTGCTTCTCCGAGTAGAATGCGTAAACACCACTGATTTATGCGCGCTTAGTACTTTACAGAATTTCTTTTTGTGTTAAATGCCACAAAATATTAATTTTAAACAATATTTATTATAAGAAGCAATGTTGTACGAGCACACGACTGTTCGCTTTCGCGGTCCAAAGGGAAGTCGGTGTTTTGGTTTTGTATTTTCGTTTTTTGCCACCGACTTCCGAAATTAAAGTTATTTTTCACATTGTTTGTTCACATTCTAGTGTTTTTTTTTATAAAGTTTAGGGGCCTCTTCTGTAATCTCTGGTTATCAATCTGCCTAGCCTTTTCTCAACTATGTATGTTGGGGACAGCTTCCGGTCTAACCAGATCCAGCTGAATACCGTATTTTACATGGAGCGACTGCTTCTCTGACCTCCACAACCCACTTATTGGGTAACACGATACCCCATGGTAAGACTGGTTGTCAGACTTTCGGGCTTCTGACGACCCGTAACGATTGTCAAAGTTCCAATAATAACAGCCAGGACCAACGGCTTAACGTGCTTTCCGAGGCACGGAGGGTCTCGGTACGTAAAGATAGTCACCCATCCACAGACCGACTGCGGCAAGCGTAGCTTAACCTGATCGATCGACCCGTGCAGTAGTTATTAATTAGCCACGAGTCCCTCTATCATCTTTGGTTATAATAAAAATGAGAAATCCCGTGTGTCTCAAATCTACTGTATTATGTTAGTGATAGCTGTTCGTCAGGAATAATCTGTAATAATGCATCAGAGTGCATCAGTGGGAGTATAATATGCAGGAACTCAGGCGATCATTAATTTATTAAAAACGAAAAACTTCGCAAACTATGGGAAATTGCTACTGTAGGCTGCGGGTGGCGATGTCGACCTCGGGACGAGCTGCTTCTCACACGCGCATCTGTAAGTAGCTTGCTCCCGCGTCACAAGTCCTGACTCTCATCGTACTTTGGCTGATGAGGCAGCCAAAGTACGATGAGATATGAGCAACCGTGGCCCTGGCATAAAATAAGCAACTGAAGGAACACGGGTGGGTTTTAGTCAGTAAAAGTCTGACACGCCCTCCCGTTTCGCCGAGAGCAGGAGAAGTTATTAGAAAAAAAAAGTATATAGAGAAGTTTTATAAAATTGTGGCCGTTGTTTTAGTATAGTGGTGTTTTACGACATCCACGTGAACAAAGTCGCGAGCGAAAGCTAGTCATGCAATATAATTGATAATTTAGGGCCAGCCTTAGTGAAGTTTCATCTTACTGGCAATTGTTCTCAAAAGTGGTAATGTAACTACGAGGTCGACAATACAAAGCTTGCTTAGAGTCTTATACACACTTCGTATCTCAAGCCTCTTCAACTTTAAATTACGTACAAATCCCACATACTCCAAAACTTGCCACTTATTTCCGTACATGGATCGACTCCTTCACATGAAAGCACGAACTACGTTATAGTTATCATTCGATAATGTTATCACAACCTCGCACAAATAGCTAGGTGTATTTTCCAAGAACATTATAGTTCAATAGCCATTATTATAACCCCTAACCATTATTATTCTCAACAACACCACAGAAACTAACCCTTCTTACTATTAATAATAATCCATACGGGATTACTGGAACATCTTCATTTGAATTGAAAATTACCCCTAAACCACGGAATATGCGCAACAAAGCGATATTTGATAAACGAGCATTATTAGTATATTGTTGTGTTAATCACAGCTTCGTAGATAGTAATCTTCCGGTTTCGTGGAATCGATAATAGAGGGATTTGGAATTTACGCATTGATAAAGTATAGTTTGTTTGACTAAAACCCATAATTTCATTCTCCTACCCTGATCCCAATTTATTTGGGGTCGGCGCAACATGTATTTTTCTTCCATACTTCTCTATTAGTCGTCATCTCGGTAGTCACTCCCTTTCTAGCCATATCATCATTCACACTGTACATCCATCGTTTCTTTGGTCTTTCCCTACTCGTATAGCCATCCACATTTATACTCATAGCTTTCCTGTCGACATTTTCCTCATTCCTCCGCATCACGTTCCCATACCATGACAACCGATTCCCACATAACTTTTCAGACACCGGTGTCACTTTAGCCTTCCTCTTCCTTAGGTACCTACTCATTTCTTATTCTACCCATTCGCGTTACAGTACACATCCCTTTTAGCATTCTTATCTTAGTTGCAGACTGCTGAACTGCCTTTCATTCATCCCTTTTGTGGTCCAACATTCTGATCCATATTATTCAACTAGCTGTGCCCGCGACTTCGTTCGCGTGGCTGTCAGAAAATAGTAATGTGCCACTTAGAGAAGATCCATAAGGATGCTGAGAGGGTCTCTATTTAAAAAGGGACAATCATTCCCCCAGGCCTGGTGACTTTTCCTAATAAGAAGCTTCCAAAAAACTTGAGTTATTTAGGAAAATGCTTCTCTATGTATAATGTTAGCGGTGGAACCATCAGGAGCGTACACTAAAAGTTTGCTAGGGTTGCTCACACGCAAAAGAGTTACATAAAGTTGGCCGTGGGAAAAGCAACCAATACTAAGATCCACCCCCGCAACGGACAATGTCTGGGCCTAAGCTTTGTTAATGGTGATGGCGTAACATAGGCTGACGGAGAATGGCACACGTTTAAATTTAAACGGGAAATTAATAGGAATGAAGGGAGTTATGGGAAGAAAAACAACATCACCGGCGCCACAACCTGTTAAGATTTCGGCTTCGATGACGTTGTGTTGGAGATTGGTGACTATGAGCCGAGTGCCGTTGCAATGTTTAGGAGGACTTAAATTTCTGAGAAGAATAATTGGCACACCGACTTTTAAACAAATTTTGTGTGCTGTAAGACCGGGTGTATTAAGAGATTCTAAGAACTCTACTGGATACTGTGTGGCATCTTCTTCTTCTGCAACAGTGTTTATCGAAGTATATTGCTTACTTTCCCCAGAGACTTGTGCCAATATGTGTGTATTTATTGCTGCCGCTTGGTCGTTGTGGGGGTTCAAAGTAGTTCCTTGGCACAGCCAAGCGGCAGCGTGGTTCCCGATCTGTGGGATTCCCATACACAGAATAAATAAGTTCCAGCTGTGAAGCAACGGAACAACATTGGTTCTCCACCAAAATTACTTTCCAATCTCGTGTGGGATATGTGCCGTCACCAATTTTGTAAAGTAAATTTGAGAGCTCTTGCGCGTTTGGGTTCCCTCCCAGATGTCCTCGCATATTTAAACTCAAATGAGTTGATATGACATTGTGCCATAGAATAGAACTTTAGGCAAGTACTAATTTCATCGTTCTTTGGGGTATTATCGGAAGTGTCTGCCTAAAATCACCACAAAAAAGTACCGTTATGTCTCCCATCGGCCGGTCATTTTGCCTTGTCCCGCAAAGTTTGGTCTAAAGCTTCTACAGCCTTGCGATTCGCCATCGTGCACTCATCCCAAATTATTATGACACAATCGCGTAAGACCCGACTTGTATCGCTATTGCGTGAAATTTTGCAAACCGGGCTCTCTGTTCGCTGCAAGTCGATGGGGATTTTGAACATTGTATGTGCGGTTTTTCCTCCGGGCAACAATGTGGCTACTATTATTGCTTAAAAAATCTTCAGCAAACATATTTTGACAATTTTGCCTCTTTCTTTGGCTAAAGCATTATCCCAATCTCCATCTAATCCATTTCCATCCAATTATCTCCATCTAATAAAAGACGTGCTCGGTAAGCAGCCTGGTATATTGGATATTCAATATCATCCACTTTAAAGCTCAGTAAAAGAAGTAGGTCCTCGTACTACGTGCAGAAGGAGACGTAAATAGTAACACTCTGAATTATTCGGGTGCACAGTTTACACTCGTCCAATCACGTGTTCCTTGAAAACTCCAGGCTCGCCTTCCAGAGCAGTTCCACGTCTTCTACGGTTAAAACCACCTTACTGCTTGTTGTACGTGTAATAAGATAGAACCTCGTTATATAGAAGGGATTTCGCATAATCTGTGTGGCAGAGACGAAAGAATGCCATCAAGGTGGTTTGTCTTGGATTGTCTAACCTTTCGGTGACATTTTCAGATTGAAAATATACTCGTTGCCCGCCCTCAAGGTGTACATCGAGATGGATGACTGGTGGATGTCTCTCATGAATTGGGAAACTTAAAATACGCCAAACTGCTTCCGAGAAGCTTATGTTTCGGCCAGATTGATGTCTCGTGACTTCATCATATTCATTGCGATTTCTCAGCGCAATCATAGCTTGGTCATTACCTTTATTAACATATAAACAACGAATTGGATACTTTTAATTAGTCTAACTTTTGATTGGATCAAATCTGCCAAGCCTTTTTCCAAGTATGTTGGGGTCGCCTTCCAGTCTAGCCGGTTGCAGCTGAATACCAGTATTTTACATGGAGCGACTGCCTATCTGTCCTCCACAACCCAGTTATTGGGTAATACGATACCCCTTGGTAAGACTGATTGTCAGACTTTCGGGCTCTTCTGTCGGTGCCAAGCTAAGGTGCATTGAAGAACTGAAGACACCGACTTCAGAAGCTGTAAAGTTTTTATGAAAGTTATTTTATTCCTTTTAGGTTTTTGAAGTCGGTTTTTACTTTTTTTAGTAAATTTATTTTTCCATTTTTAGTTGAATATACAATTACATAAGCCCAAGACGAACAACGAAGAATCATCAAAATCCGCTTAGAAATGCCGGAGATACATTTATGCATATAACTTCGTGTATATATATAAGAATAATTACCTAATGTATTATATAATTAAACCTTCCTGAAAGTATTTATTTATTTATTTATTTTATTTATTTATTTGGGACAAACAAACAGTAACACATGTCATTATATCTGCGCAAGTAATATAAACAAAGATATTATATAAATGTGAAACTCACAACGTTATCCACAGCATATAAAAAAGTAAAAGTATGTTGATTATGATAGTGAAAGAATCATCAAAATTGGTTCAATCGTTTTTGAGAAAATCGCGGAAAATACATACATACATACGGGTCGAATAGAGAACTTCCTTTTTTGAAGTCGGTTAAAAACACTCCGACAGTAACTATTAACGCCTATTACTCGACTATGTATTTACTTTCAGTCTGTCTCTAACTTGAACATAACTGGTGAATCGTGGTTGTGCTATTCACAGTATACACCCCTTGAGGAATACAGATGTGATTTTTAACCGACTTCAAAAAGGAAGTTCTGTGTTCGACCCGTATGTATGTAAGTTTGTATGTCCACGATTTTCTCAAAAACTCGTGAACCAATTTTGATGATTATGTAATTATTCTTATGTACGAAATTATATGCACAAATATACTGTATTACTGGCATTTCTAAGCGGATTTTGATGATTCTTCGTTTCGTTCGTCTTGGGCTTATGTAATTGTTAAGACATTCAACTAAAAATGGAAAAATAAATTTACTTTTAAAAAAGTTAAAGCCGACTTCAAAAAACGAATAAAATAACATTCGTAGTAAAACTCAAGCTTCTGAAGTCGGTGTCTTCAATTCTTCAATGAACCTTAGCTTGGCACCGCCTTCAGAAGCTGTTAAGTTTTATTATCAATGTTATTTTATTCGTTTTAGGTTTTTGAGGTCGGTTTTTACTTATAAGAAGGAATCTCTTTCCGCAACTTTTTTGCGCTTTTTTCAGGCAAGGGGATTCGTGCAAGTGTCTTTCACGCAAGTGTCCCTTCGCGCAAAAGTCCATTCGCGGAACGGTCTTTTGCGCCAAGTGGGCTCGCGCAAGTTTACCAGATCTTTAGAAGATAGGCTAGATGACTGCTAATTACACCAAGGTGCTCATATCCGTGGTGCTCATTATTTCCGCCTAATGCATTTTAGTAATGTTTCCTTTGACTGTCACTGTAGCGGTCATTGACCATGTAATAGTCTGAAATAACGAATTTTTTCCTATTTCCTTTAAATAAAAGCACTGCCAATCATCTATATGATTAGTTTAAATAGAGTGAGAGAACCAATAGCTAGCAGAGATATAAAAAATGCCCACTCATTACCCTTAGGACTGACGTAAGCGTCGGGCTGTCAGATAAAGAGTGCGCTTCGACGCGACGTCGAGCACTCTCCATTTGTTTGGACGCGATCGAGCAGCGCTCGTGAAGGACGTCAACTGGGATCATTACCTACATGGTGAGTTAAGCCCTATTTTTCAACTATCGACCTTATTGCATCAACACTCACATTTGTTGCTATATTCGTGCATTATATTATTATGAAGCGGCCCGAGATAGGTGCCTACTCCTCTTTTTTAGAGCCCAATTTGAAGGCATTTTGTAATTTTCACTTATTAATTGTCTACAAAAAGCAATAGTTCTTTAAAGCGTGTGTATAAAATTCTAAACATAGAATACACAAACGGGAAAACACGAAATCTAGTCTGGCAAAATGGTGGCGAGAATGAGCTAGAAGAATAATGTAAACAAACATAACTCACAGCAGTTCACATACAGTATAATTAATAAGTACATATATAGACACACAGTCACAACACATACCTACAGTTAATTATTATTGCATTAACATGAATAAGTTTGTATAAGACTTCATTACACTTGGAGTAGTTGCCAATAACATTCAAAAGAAGTGAAGTCTTTTTCTACTCTGTTTTAAGAGGGAAGCTCCAGGTAGCCTGCGAAATTCAAATTATCTTACGTTTTTTTGCAATTTGCAAGTCAGTATTAGGCCTGTGTTCACCAGCATTCAAACCACTGGTTAGGTATTTAAACAGACGGTTTGTTTGACATAAACCGACTGTTTAAATACCTAACCGGTGGTTTGAATATTGGTGAACATATCCCTTAGGCTGTGTGTTGATAAAAGAATGATTCGCGACCGTAACATATATTATGTATTTACAAAATTATAATCATTAGAATCGGTAATACAACTCCTTAAGTTAGTATTATTAGGATTATAAAACTTAGGGAGTTGTATTGATAATTTTAATGATTATAATTGTATAAATACAGATTTGTTACGGTCGCGAATTATATTTTTATCAACATACTGACCTGCAAATTGTAATAAACGTAAGAAAATTTGAATTTCGCGGGTTACCTGGAGCTTTCGCCAAGTCTGTCTGAATGGAACTGCGGGGTCATTTCAATTTGAGTTCAAAGTCAAGAATAAGCAGTAAAAATCTTGAATTAAATAATTGTGTACTGACATGTTGTGTGTTTAAAAAATACATAATGAAGCAAAAACAACACCTAACCCTAATATCAAAACAAAAAATAAATTAGGAAAATTAAGTATTACTAAAAACATTTTACTTTTAGGAACAACCTGTATCATTTGAAAAACATTCCTCCATCACTTTTGTTTTTAAAGACGGACGGTCAGATTAGTCACCTATGTTTGCTCGTTAGTGGTTAGTTGTAGGTAACTGTTACTATGTCGCTTACACCCATTTATTTGTTAACCAAGTACCTTCTTAAGTTGTTTAAATTATGTGGTCGATGACTATGGTGCACAGTAAAACTCTTAGTTTACGTTGGCACCAACTTAAAAGGCTATAATGTGTGTAAACTATTGAACGAATAAATAACAATAACTTAATGTAAAGCTAGGGAAATTAATTGTATCGCCAAGTGACTACTTACCAACTTCAATTGTCAGTAAACTCTTTGACAGTGTACAAAATGGCTATAACTTGTCAAATTGGCAAAAATGTCAGTTTGATAAACAAATAATCTCCCTGACTGTACAAGTAAGGGGTAAAAAAAAAAGAAATAGAAGATATATGAAGGGACTCGGGCCTCATCAGCGATATTAATTAGATCCATGATCTCAATTCCTAAGTTACACTTTGTAGGTAGGCGTGGATTGTGGGGCGAAGAAAATAGAAGTATTATTTGTAGCACAATCACTTTATTATTTCAATCGTAAGTCCGTTTTAAAATAATCACCACGAAATGACCTTTATAATAATATAACGAAGGTAGCACGCTATTTACACCCGTATTTATAAACAAGTAAAAGTGATTACTTCAGTAAAAGTAATTAAGTACTCAAGTTACGAATTTTATTCTATATAGTTTAGTATTGGTTCACTATCCATTTGCATAAAATTTAAAGCCATAATATTAGGTATTTACCTATGAAATTGCCGTTTAGTATGCAGAACGTTAAAGTAATTTTTTATAAATATTTTTTATTTCTATCAATCAAAATGTGCATTTGTGCACATTTTGTTTGATAGAAATAAAAAATATTTATCTATCTATATCTTACTAGCTATCGATGCATCTCTGCCAGCGCAATGGTAATTTTTCAATGCCCTTCTTGAAGAAATCGTGTGTACGGGAGCCAACAAACTCTTCAAAGACATTCCGTACTGCCTCTCGGGTATTGAATTTTTCCCTGCCAAGGAGTTGTCTAAATTTTGGAAAAGCAGAAGTCTGTCGGCGTAAGGTCTGGTGAGTACGGTGGATGACGCAAAACTTCCAACCCTAGCTCTTGTAGCTTAGAGATCGTCTATTGTGCCATATGAGGTCGAGCGTTGTCATGGAGGGACGAGCGATTAACCAAGGCTGGCCGGAATTTGCGAGCTTCTCCATCATTGTGTCCAGTTCCTCACAGTACACATCCGCAGTAATGCTGGTGCCATTTGGTAAGAAGCTGTGATGAATTATACCAGCACTAGACCACCAAACAATGATCATGACTTTTTAGGGGTAAGTTTTCGTTTAGGGCATTTCCTAGGCACTGCACCAGGGTCTAACCAACATGATGACCGCTTACAATTATCAAAACAAATCCATTTTTCATCGCAAGTGACAATGCAGTTCAAAATTCTTCGTTTCTGAGTCTGTTAAGCAACTCAAGGCATACCTCAACGCGTTCGTCGCATTGGTGATCATTCAGTTCGTGCGGCACCCACTTATCAAGTTTTTTTTTACCTTGCCAATTTGACGCAAATGGACCAATATAGTTTTGATGCTAACGTTGAAAACTGCTGCTAACTCAGCCGTAGATTGAGTATCGTCAGCTTCCACTGTTGCATTTAATTCGTCGTTGGTGACTTATTTTTCGGATGACCACGGGGTCATTTTTTTATCAAAATGTCCATGTCGGAAGCGTTCAAACCAATAACGAGTCGTGCGCTCGTTTGTAGTGTTCACTTCATACACGTAATTAATGTTCTTGACCGTTTTACTCTATTTACCGTCTATTTTTATCATGTTTATATTGATGAAAAAGATACAAATGTAGTGAAAACAAAACACTAATCAATAAACAAATGACTGAATTTAAAAATAGAATTCCATATTTTTTTTTAAATAAAATTCATTTGAATTTAGAATTTATTGCCAGCAATACATAAATTACTTTTCAAATGGCCAGTATTGTAAAATGGCAACTTAAAAAAACGGCATATTTAAACATTATAACATGGCATACTTTTGTTTATCCTAATTATAGGTAGGACAGCTAACGCATAATTATTTAAATAAAAAGGAATCTAACCAAACTTAACTTCGGTGTGCCCCTGACGTCGACCATCTAGGGTTAGACTTTGCGGGTCAGGTAAAACCTACAAGATAATTATATCAACATAAATAAACTGTATGCCAAAAACAATTATGGCAAAGTATTATTATGCCAAAAAAATGCAATAATAGTTATGTCAAAGAATATAAAAAAAAAACCATTATGCGAAAAGAAGGGGTGCCTAATTAGTATTTGCTTGAAGTTAGAACTGTCAAAAGTTAGAATTCTTAGCCAAGTAATAGTCACCATTTTATTACTTAAGAATTGAGAACTCGACCATTTCGGCTCGACTCGAAAATAAAATAATATAAATAAATACATTTTGCGTTTGATTTTACAATAGAACGTTGATTCTTTTTCAAGAATTTACTCAAGTAATTACGTACATTACTCGATTATAGAATAAGATTTTATAATGAAGAATTTTATTCTCAAGTAATGACTTCATTAAAAAATTACTTAGCAGCAAGTAATTGCTTGTTTATAAATACGGCTGTAAGACTCCATCAAACGCGTAGCACGTCTGTGCGATCCCGACCGAGTCTCAAATCATACTGCCTGAAAGTCGTCGCTTCAATGCGCACTAGCCCTCGGGGTTGTGTCAGGGTCATGTGATCGGATATGACGTAGCAGACACAGATAATTCATGTTCAATACACTCTAAACGAAGCGCCGTCAAATACAATAAAAACTTAAATGTTTACTTTAACATGTAATCAAATGTATTACCAAAAAAAAAACTAGTTTGGTCACGCATATCTCGCATACTCGTATTATCGCAACTTTTTTAACAAATAAAACTGTGTCCGCAGTAAAAAAAATATAAAAATATTGCTCAGTGTAAAAACAAGTGTGAACCGTATATTCTCTGCTAATACTCTAACGTATATCTAGACCACTGTTCCTACTTTATTCCCTACTATCTGAGCCCGGAACACATAACTTAGACTTGTAACTTTTAACTTGAGACAATATTTAATATCAGCCTCTAATGTATGACGGTAATATTACTTTCAGGTTTCTCGGTAAGTATTAGATTAGAAAAGAAATATTCTTTAAGGCTTCCTTCTGCGAAGTTTGCTGGAGAATTATTAATTCTGTGGAATGTCATTATACATTATTATGAAATACTCATAAAGTGTACGCAAGTATCTAGTGTCTTTCTCTCATCTAGGAGACAAAAAAAACTCGAATGACATATTATCAATAATTGGACTGATCACAGCCTATTGCACTGGAGATGGAAACAAGGTAAGATTGCTATTTTAGGAAAAGCAATTAGTAAAAACGTGGTACGGAATGATCAAAATACTGATATTCAACTGTTTGCGGTTAGACTGGAAGCCGACCCGAACCTAGTTGTGATACGGAATGATCATTTCGTAGATTTTTTTGCCACATTACTAGATCCTGGTCTATTGTCAGACTTCATGTTCGATTTTGTGATTGATTCTCAGAAAACAGAACCAATCAAATACTTTGACATGTTGTATGTCATCAAATTGAATATGCTTCCAGGAACTGGGGAAAAATCTATCTGTGTCATTACGTATATTAAGTTCCAAAAGTATCTGATGATACACAAATGGATCAGAAAACGTAAATGTGCCACTTCCAAATTGAGTGTTTGATTTGATTTTTTTTGTTATTCGAATACTATAATTAAACCCGAAATTCTAATTTTAAATCACCGTGAAAGGTTTTCTGTTTGACAATTGAGGTGAACTTATTATACGTTTTGTGTTACTTCCCTTTAGCGAGTGATTGAAGTAAACCTGAACTGGGTTTGTTTACACTTACCTACATTTAATACTTTTGGAAAAAACCATACATCTAAAGCGCAATTATGAATATTTGTAAATGTAACGCATATGCCATTTACGTGCTGTCATTTGCAATTGCCCAAATTGGTGGAAACTTTGAAGTGACAAAAAATTAACACAGTTTTAAGTAAAAGATAGCACAAAACAATAAAGCCCTAATCCGTATTAATATTATAAATGCGAAGGTTACTCTGTTACCTTTTCGCGCCTTAACGACTGAACGCCACTGATGCCGCAATTGGCGTAGCCCAGGTGCCCAACTCATCTTCTTTACAGACAATCTATATAAACAAATATATTAAATCGAAGTGCTATTTGTAATGTCGAAGTAACAGCTTTTTACTAAATTGCATAAGGAAGTGTAAACGGAATTTAATAACAAAAACAATTCTAATCTACAATGTCTGTCTGTTTGTTCCGGTTAAACTCCGAAACGGCTAGATCGATTTTGATGGGGCTTTCACCCACTGGCAGAAGGCTGATTTTATATAAAAAAAAATAATTAGGGCAACAAAAAAATCCCATGAAATTGTGAACAAATTCCGATTCAAATAGGGAAACAGCTACTCCAAGATAAGATCTACAGTATTTTTACCTATTCCATTGAAAAATTTAGCACGTAGGTAGACCATGACCTCGACCGTGACCATGATTCGCCAGTTATGTTCAAGTTACAGACATACTGGCAGTAAATAGTCCAATTAGGCGTTAAGAGTTATTGTCGTAGTTTTTTTATTGTACTTTTTTATACATGTCGTTATCATGGTTTTCCATACTGAATTTTGATTTTGACCCAACTATCGTTGTCAGCGCCCTCGAAAATCATGAAAACAACACCCATGACGAAAAATTTGGCACCACCATGAATTTTTATTTTGACACATAGGATACTTTTTATCCCTGTTAAATGCAATAATTGCAATCGACCACGTTTGCTGACCTAGCGATACAATACGGTCGCACTAAATGCGCCGTGCGCTCAGTGCATTACGGACAGCAACCGGGTGCATTCGCCAGCACAGGCATTTCAATCATTTTCTCATTTTAGCGATAGCTTAGCCTAAACGTTACCTTGTTAACTCTCTTTCTTAGCAATAAACCCTTGAAAGTTATTTGAGCCAGGTACCACTTACATCGCGCCCCCTAATCCCGGTAGGACGATCCAATGGGATAATTTCCGACCTCAACGCGGATGAAGCCGACAGCAAAAGCTAGTCTAACGTAAAATATGTTTCGCAGATAAAATGGTAATTCTCTTTTCTCATGGGAAGTTTACTAGGTAGGTAAGTGAACGTGCAGTTGACAATTACATCTCGGCTTTGAGGCGCAGCTCGTATCGTGCGTCATGCGCGGAAGGTTTGCCGTGTAAGCGTTAACAGGGGCGACATATTAAGCTCTGCATCCCTGTTCTGGCCAACACGGTAGGGATGGCTAAAGATTGTTTTTATTTAAAATTATTTTACCAGCAAGCACCTTTAAATAAATACTGAATATGGGTGTTTAGAAGAATTCCCTTAACCCTTTTACTGGTAGAAGCATTTTTTTTTATGTTAGAGAAATAAAAACTCATTGTGGGTAATGCAGATGCGTATATGGTTTATTTTTTAATAATGTAAGATGCGTTCATTTTCCCACAGAGGCGGTACTTTCTTTAATTTTTAGTTGTATTGCCAAACGAGAAAAAGAAAATGTTGGTGGCACTCATACTGCCACCACCAGTAAAAGGGTTAAGGAATTCTTTGGTCATGGTTAGGCAGCTATTTAAATGATCGAAATTTCACGGTTTTAGGTCAATATTTTTCTTCTCATGTAATTTCCAAACGCGAGAACTTGACCCCAAGCGTATATGTTATTTTTCTGATTTCATTGCAACCCAACTATTAGTTTGCTAACATTGATAATGATTCAGAAAGGCAGTGCTACAGAAACTTCATAATGCTCACCTAATTGTGTGGACAATGTGGATGCAACTTAAATTACCTTAAAATATTGAAAAAAAAAAACACGCACAAAACGCTTAAAAAAATGCCCATAAAAATTGTGTGAAAAATACACGTTCGTTATTTTCCTAACCGATGTGAGTTAGCCCTAAGTCTCCACATGACCTGATCCGTAGACCATGAAATACACTGGGCCGCAAAGAAAGCGGGTCGGTAACGAAAACCTCAATATCTATCAAAATTTTGGAGCTAGCTTTATGAAATAAAGACTGTATTATAGATATTTTTTAGTGCTTAAATCAATGTCATAAAAGTTCAAGATTATGAAGTTTATTTTGAATAAAAGTAAGTTAAGTAAAAATGAACATTTTTACTAGATTTCGAAAAATGTGCTACGGTATCAAATATTTATTGTAAACTAAACACTATGTTTAAGAATATTCTAACTAACCCTATGTAAGTCTGTTTCCAGTTGTTTTATTGTATACTAAACACTTAGGTTTAAGAAAAATGTTACGAACCATATATGAGTCTCAGCGCGAAAAAAAGTTTTTCTATTCTATTCTAAATATACAATTTTTATACATTTTAGTATTTTGTATTGCCACCACGAGCTGTTAACACAGCTGTAATATGGTTTGGCATGCTTGGCACCAGATTTATGAGCTAATACTGAGAAATAGTCTCTCATTCCTCTATCAGTTCTTCTTTCAGTTCACGAAGCGTGATTGGATGGGAATTTCACTGGCGTACATGTCGTCCCTATTCGTCCCAGACATACTCGATGGGGTTCATGTCTGGGCTCGTGCTGGCCACCCCATGGGTGTGTATGTAACGACATCTTCAAGGTTGTCAAACACTATCCGAGCTATATGGGGACGAGAGTTATCTTGCGTAAAGACGGCGTTCTCGCCCATTTTTACTAAAAATAGGCTAACATACTCATTTAAGTTTTCATTCACGTTGCTTTCTGCAGTTAAAGTGCCATTTTCTGTCACCACTAGCGGTGCCGCTTTCGGAAGAAATTCCAGTGTATGAAGTCTCCCCCGTATGGCACGTTCTCATCAATGCACGCTTGGTTACAGCTCTCACCTGGTCTTCTGTAGACTCTTTGCCTCCAATCGTGCGTGTATGGCATGAACTTCGACTCGTCCGAAAACATTATTCTTGATCAGTCATCCAGAGTCCAATTCATGTGTTCTCTAGCGAAACTCAGTCTATAATTTCGATGCTGCCTTTCGAGTTTTGAATCATTTTTAGGTCTAAATGGCTTCAAGTTTGCTTCAGCAAGACGCCGCCTCACTGTAACAGTACACGTGTTCGGATTGCTCCCTCCAGCACGTAGAATGTAATTTTTGACTTCAAGAGCCGTTTGAAATCGATTTCTCAACATTGTTTACACCATACATCGATCCTCTCGCACTGTTCTACACCTTGTTTGGCCGGTTCCTGGTCTGCGAATAATGAATCCAGTCTCTTCAAATCGCTGGAGTACTCTTAGAAAGGCTGATAGTGACATACCAACAGTTCTCGCTGTATAACGCTGACTGCGCCCGTCTTCAAGCATTGCCGGGTAGTAAACAGTTCTGGTCCCTGTCTAAAGCGGTTGAAACGAATTTCTGTCGTCCCACTTTACCTCCTATGATGAAACCGGATGGGTCGCTGGCTCACTCTGCAACTGAGAAGGCAAATTTATTTGCATCTCTCTTCGCAAGCAATTCACGTCTGGACGCTGGCTCAAAGCAACCACCTACTGTACCTTATTGTGACTCCTCGATGCCGGAGGTCGCAGTACACATTAAAGAGGTCCGAAGAGTATTGTGCAGTCTAGACGTGAACAAGGCCAGCGGGCCTGACGGCATTCCAGCGAGAGTGTTGAGGCAGTGTGCGCCTGAACTGTCTCCTGTATTGACACGTTTGTTCCGCCTCTCTCTTGAAAAAAGAACGGTGCCGAAATCCTGGAAGCTTGCAAATGTACAACCAGTGCCCAAAAAAGGCGACCGTGCAGACCCTGCCCATTACCGTCCGATCGCCATTACCTCCATTCTGTGCAAAGTTTTGGAAAGGGTACTGAACAATAAGTTGCTGAACTACCTTGAAGACAATGATCTCCTCAGTGACCGTCAATATGGCTTTCGCCGGGGACGGTCAACTGGCGATCTTCTTGTGTATGTCACGCACTGCTTTGGCGAAGCCATCGAGAAACACGGCGAAGCACTGGCTGTATCGCTTGACATCTCGAAGGCCTTTGACAGGGTCTGGCACGCTGCTCTGCTCAGCAAGCTTCCTGCTTATGGTATCCCAGCTGATTTTTGTAGCTGGATATCGGATTTCCTTAGTGAACGGTCGATTAGAGTAGTTGTTGATGGCTGCTCTTCTGACCTTATGGCTATTGATGCCGGAGTTCCTCAGGGGTCTGTTCTCTCTGCAACTCTTTTCCTGCTGCACATCAATGACCTGCTTCGGCCTGGTATTGTTGGGTACGCAGATGACAGTACAGTTTCAGAGAGATACTTGTCCAGTGCAAAAACCAGCGGGGCTGAAGTTCGTTCCTTGAGAGAGGCCATGGTAGAGCGGACAGATTTGACCTTGAGCTTTGTCTCCCAGTGGGGTGATGATAATCTGGTCTCTTTTAACGCCACCAAAACGCAGGCGTGTCTTTTTACCGCTAAAAAGAGTCGTTTCGCCCAAACTCCTACTTTTCGGGGTGCATCTGTTCCTGTAACTGATCGACTTGAGCTCCTAGGCATGGAGTTGACATCTGGTCTCAACTTCGGCGCCACCATCGAGTACAAGGCCCAAACTGCGGCCAAGAAGCTGGGCATCCTAAATAGGGTGAAGCGGTACTTTACGCCTGGACAGCTTTTAACCCTTTACAAAGCGCAAGTCCGATCCTGCATGGAGTATTGCAGTCACCTTTGGGATGGATCAGCTAAGTACCAACTAGCCGCGCTTGACTCGGTGGAACGCAGAGCTAAGAGGCTCATTGGCGACGTAAAACTGGTGGATGCCAAGCTTCATAGCTTGGCTCATCGCCGCAAAGTTGCCTGCTTGTCGGTCTTCTACAGATTGTACTTCGGAGAGTGTGCCCGAGAACTCCACGACCTCATTCCACCGGCCCCCTTCTACCACCGGACATCTAGACGCACTGCCAGTTACCATCCCTACCTGGTTGCTATTCCACCAATTCGCACTAAGCGCTTCCAAATGTCTTTTATAATGCGCACAGCAAAAGAGTGGAACTCACTACCTGCGTCTGTGTTTCCGAACGTATACAACCCTAATCTCTTCAAAGTGAGAGTGAACAGGCTTCTTCTGGGTAAGCTCACTCCATCGTCGACTTTGTCTCTGTCACCTATGACCTAGACTAGAGTCAAGAGCAAACCCATCACAAATAAAAAAAAAAAAAAAAAATTGTCAGAATTTTGGTACACTCTTCAGGGGTCAATGGCATGTTTTTAATTGAATTTGATCTTAATAATGAATTTCTTTACAAGAAATGCCATATTTATAAAGAAAAATAAAAGTAAAACAAATTTTAAAAATCGTCTTTTTTTTTATTTATGGTTTTAAAAGTTATCACATTTTTCATAACCGACACGCTTTCTTTGCGGCCCAGTGTAAATGCAACTAACTTGACAATCCGATTGTGTCGCAGGTGCGCTGAACAAATAATATCTCCGTACATCTTCCTCGGCTTACAGAGCAAGCCATCATGTTTTAAAGTTACAGCTCCATTTCCGATTGTGCTCACTTTGATGTAGGAGTATGTCGTGTGTTCGAGAAAGTGTGATTGTTATGTCTATGGTTTCCTTACTTATTATAAAGCAAAGGTTCGTGTCTGACTATCGCTAAGTACCTATGGTTATAAATCGAAAAACTGTTTTCCGATTTACGTGTTTTTTTTTGTGTTCATTAAAAATCTGGCTTAGTAAAACTTATGTAGGTATGTATTAGTCGGCTCGAGCACAGCTAGTTTTCAATAAAGAGCACATAGCTTATCTATGTACAGGCGCCAGCACATCAAGCTACCCGAAACTGTCAAAGTTTCCCAATAAAACTTGAACCTAAATCTTTAGCGATAAAGTTGAAAATCTATTAAAGAAATTTGACAGATTGTACTAGATATGCTAGCGTCTGTACATCAAACTGTTTTACTTCTCGTAAATAGAAACAAAATCTCTGATTTTCTATAAGTTCAAAGCCTACACAAAATGGCTCTTCACAAGCATTCTCAAAAACAACCTATTCGCTGTAATGTAGAAAACGAGCACACGTAAAACTAAGGGCGGCTACACTTGGGGCGCAAAATTTACGCCCCGTTTGACATCCGCTGCTTGCTTGTAATATAATATTAAATTCGCCTGAGGTGATTTAGAGATGAAGACTCTATGGTAGGCACTGTGTTGCCAGATGCGGAATTTTCCACAAATGAGTGGTAAGTAGGCATTTTATAATAAAACCTGAAATCTTAAATTCTTTACATTTACGCAAGATAAGGATTTAGGAAAGTTTTCTTATTCAAAATCGTTGAATAGGAAGAAATAAATAAATTACATAACATCAGGCCTGTATTCCACGAATGTTTAGGCAAAGGTGTACGTACTTAGTACACTCACATTTCGCCAGTTCTGTTTAAGTCTCTTGTAATAGACTCTCAGACTCCTGGCTGCTACTGAGAAATTCCATATGGAAAAACCCCAATAACACTGCCCGACCTTTGAGTCGAACCCAGGACCTCACGCTTAGCAGTAGCGAAAAATAGAATTGATTGAATGATTGATTTAATTTGTCAAAGTTGTTAATAATTATTTGCGAAGTTCCAAATAAGCTGTGCGAGTTGGTACTACGCGTAGCGCTACGGCGTAGCTGTACTCGTAGCTGTATTACTACGGCGCGTAGCCTTCAACTTATGAACGTTTTAGGAAACTTTATTTGTATGTTTAATTCAATCTATGAAATATTATAGTAAGTGAAGTTAAAATAACTTTGTACACACACAACAGTCTAATAGGTACTTACTATCGCATATTATTATTTGAAATCCCTCTTTTAACATTTGATACTATTGTCCGTAGGCTAGAAACTAGACTTAGCAAATAGATTAGTGACCACAAAATCTATTACTTTTGGAAAATATGGTTCAACCTTGGTGGTTTGTCTTATTAAACAGCCTTTCGAATTGTTTACAGGAACCATTTGTGAAGCATCACATCTAACCAGCAGTTTTAAATCTTAAAAGTTTACAAATAATTTACGAAGAAAAACGTAAATTTACTTGTTTCAACAATTTGTTTTGAAATTTTCCTTTTGATAACATTGCAAAGAAATAAAAAAAACGCGGTTCATTAAGCAGCGGTTTTAAATTAAAAGAGGAAAAATCAAACAAAAATAGGACGAGGGAAACGAAAAGAAACATATTAATCGAACTGATAAATAAAGCGTGGTGATTTAATTTCCAAGCTGGCAACCCGGCTTCATTGTAACCGACGGGAGACGTCGAGAGTAAGTTTGCCTCGATTGCAACAATTTTGTTTACAACATTTGTTTTGTTTACATGCCTTTGTTAATTATAACATGTTTCCTTTATTCTTCACATTATTCGAAATGTTATATTCATTATTCATGTCGTTTACAAGCGACTCTGCAAGGTTTTCTATTAATCTTTCGGAATACAGTTATTCGGAATAGCGTTCATTGGGGATAAAGTGATTCGGGATTGCGTTCTTTCGGGATATAGTTATTCGGTATTTCGAGTTTCGGTCTAACATGTAAGAGTCTATACAAAATATATCCTTTAGTAACATGCATTCTCAGTTTGAGAGCTTTGGGTTATATAGTGACTACACTGATATACAGGGTCAAATTAAATTAGCTAGTGAAACTCCGCAGACGTGATGGATATCGAGATCTTAACATGATGAAACAAATAATAAATTACTTTGAAGGGGTTTTTTTTGGTTCATCAACCGCCCCCTTACAAAATAAAAAGCAAGTAATTCACTTAAAATATCAGTTTCAAAATCAGTTTTTTTTTTTTTTATGTAATTTTTACTGACGATATCTCAACATGATAAAACAGAATTTTAACCGACTTCAAAAAAGGAGGTTCTGTATTCGACCCGTATAAATGTATATCTGCGATTTGCTCAAAAACTCATGAATCTATTTTGATGATTCTTTCATTAACGTGGTCTGCATACTCTAAAGAAGGTAGTTGACTACTACTACCTCGATCAATCTGCTTAGCCTTTTCCCAACTATGTTGGGGTCGGCTTCCAGTCTAACCGAATGCAGCTGAATACCAGTATTTTACATGGAGCGACTACCTATCTGACCTCCACAACCCAATTATTGGGTAATCGATACCCCTTGGTAAGACTGGTTGTCAGACTTTCAGGCTTCTGACGACCCGTAACGACTGTAAAAGATCCACGAATGACAGCCGGGACCAACGGCATAACGTGCTTTCCGAAGCACGGAGGAGTCTCGGTATGTAAAGATGGTCGCCCATCTACGGACCAACCCCGGCAAGCGTAGCTTAACCTGATGGATCGACCCGTGCGGCTGTTATTACTTACCCACGAGCCACAAAGAAGGTTTTAGTACATAATACATTAGGTAATTATTTTATGTACGAAGTGCATAAATGTACTGTATGTCTGACATTTCTAAGCGGATTTTGATAATTCTTCGTTTTGTTCGTCTCGGGCTTATGTAATTTTATAGGTATTTTAACTAAAAATGGTAAAATAAACTAACTTAAAAAAAGTAAAAACCGACTTCAAAAACCTAAAACGAAGAAAGTAACATTAATAAAAAACTTAACAGCTTCTGAAGTCCGAGTCTTCAATTCGTCAATTGACATAATTACTTATATATATATATATATATATATATATATATATATATATATATATATATATATATATATATATATATATATATATTAGGTTGGGGAAAAAGTCTTTTCGCATTATAGTATGTATGAACTTGTAATAAAATCTCTTTGGCTATACTATTTGTATCTGGCTGGTTTTGGTATCATTGAAAGTTTAAATTTTAAAGAACATAATTCCAAATTCAAATTAGGAAAATGTGTGATTTTCATTTGTTTTTCGTACCGTCAAGATGAGTGAATCTAATGAAGAAATTCGATACATTTTAAAATTTTACTACAAAAAAGGTAAAAATGCAACGCAAGCCGCGAAAAAAAATTGCGATGTTTATGGACCTAGTGTAGTGTCTGTGAGAGTAGCACAAATTTGGTTTAAGCGTTTTCAATCCGGAAATTTTGATATCAAAGATGCACGTCGCTCTGGTCGCCCTATTACGGATAAAATGGATGCCATTTTTGAAAAAGTGGAGCAAAATCGGCATATCAGTAATTACGACGTAGCTGAAGAACTGGAAATTGACCACAAAACATTTTTGGCACATTTCAAAAAAACTGGGTACACAAAAAAGCTCGACATTTGGGTACCTCACGAGCTCACTGAAAGAAACCTAATGAACCGTGTACTCATTTGTGATTCTTTATTACGACGTAATGAAACCGAACCATTTTTGAAGAAGCTGATAACTGGTGATGAAAAGTGGATCACGTATGACAAGAACGTGCGAAAAAGGTCGTGGTCAAAGGCCGGTCAGGCTTCACAGACTGTGGCGAAACCCGGGTTAACTCGCAACAAGGTGATGCTGTGTGTGTGGTGGGATTGGAAGGGCATTATTCATTATGAGCTGTTACCACCAGGCAGGACCATCGATTCTGAACTCTACTGCGAACAACTGATGAGATTAAAGCAAGAAGTTGAGAGAAAGCGGCCGGAATTAATCAACAGAAGGGGTGTGGTTTTTCATCATGATAACGCTAGACTTCACACCTCTTTAGTCACTCAGCAAAAATTAAGAGAGTTTGGCTGGGAGGTGTTAATGCATCCGCCGTATAGTCCTGACCTTGCACCTTCAGATTTCCACCTGTTTCGGTCTCTTCAGAATTCTTTAGGCAGTGTCAGGTTAATATCACGAGAGGACTGCCTAAACCACTTGTCGCGGTATTTTGACCAGAAGTCCCAAAATTTCTATAGCAATGGGATCATGTCCCTACCTACAAGACGGCAAAAAGTTATCGAACAAAATGGTACCTACATACTGTAGTTAAATCTAAATAAACTGTATTAAAAAATGTTTTGAATTGTCTTAAAAAATGCGAAGAAACTTTTTCCCCAACCTATTATATACTTATTATAGGGTGGGTTGTGGAGGTCAGATACGCAGTCTTTCTAAGCGTGGATCTTTGACAGTCATTACGGGTCGTCAGAAGCCTGAAAGTCTGACAACTAGTCTTAATAAGGGGTATTGTATTATCCAGTAACTGGGTTGTGAAGGTCAGATAGGCAGTGGCTCCATGTAAAATACTGGTATTCAGTTGCATCCGGTTAGACCAGAAGCCGACCCCAACATAGTAAGGAAAAGGCTAGACAGATAATGGTGACTTATCCAATGATAAGCATACACAGGAAACATTGACTAGGTAATTTATTAACCTATGGCATTCTATACGATAAGCTACAGATAATTATAATTCGATTACTGCTGGCTACACAATATCGGATTGACCGTCAATAGTTTACAAACCAATTATGACGCTGTATATTGTATTGACTTTCATCAACTGTAATTTATTGGCCATTGTCAGTTAGTAGCACTCTCATTATTTGTATTAGTATATGTATTAGATCGCAGAAACTTTTTTTTACATTAGTTGGTATTTGTTAAAGAGGATAAAACTTAATAAAATCGAATAATAATACTTTGCCCCTTTGATCGAGTGGTCGCAAGCGCTACTGCTAAGTATGAGGCGGTTCGATTGCCGGGTCGGGCAGTGTTTTTAAATAAATAAATCAAAACTTTATTCAGTTCAGAAAAAAAAACAGTACAATATTAGAAAAAAAAAAACTGGTAACAGATTTTTTTCAAATTCTCTGGACCCCACACTAGGATTGTCGTGGGTTCCTTTATTTTGGTTGGAAACTGAATAAAACCCACCCGTGTTATTTCAGTGGCCTGTGTAGGGCCACGGTAACATTTTCAAACAACCCGCGATCCTGGCAGGCATCGGCCCTAGCGGACCCCATCAGTTATTGCTGACATCTCTTAGAGGCGCGCGTGGAACACAACGCGCCGTCGCAAGCTACGTATCTTGCAGAAGCTTAGCGATAGCCAAATTTGCGCAATAATTGCTTTTCAATTGCTTGTCAATCGCAAATCAGTATGACGTATCGCTGATACATAATACCTAGGTACTGATTTTCGTTTGAAAAGCAATTATTGCGCAAATGTTGCTATCGTTAGGCTTCTGCAAGATACGTAATACGGGTACCGACATACGTTATCCGCTCCAAATTTCAATAAATCATACAGAATTCCCACAGAAAACGCACTTTCAGTTTTCCTGAATTTTCCAATTTTCCTGGCAAATTTTGCAATTTTTCTTTTTATAAAAACCTACCTTGGACTTTAACGAATATTTAAAAAAAAAATTGCTGAATTGGTCCAGTCGTTCTCGAAATTTGTGCTTAGCATTTTTATTTATATAGAATAGATAGATTAAAAGGAAATACAATTTATAAAACTAAACATGACACACTCACAATAATTTCTTCCGTTTGTATTAAAGCTAATAAAATATTATTCAAAAAACAATACGAACAATTAAAACTGTTTTACAACAACAATATCACAACAGACTGTTTGTGCTGGTATTTTCCGATTTAAAATTAACGAGCAAAGTTATTTCCACACATATTTTAGTACATATTAACAGAATCACTGAACACAGTACAACAATTATGCTAACATGTAACACAATTTATTTTCCAGGAAAATAATTTCCCAACACTAATTATAATTTAGATGTGACGTGTCACGTCAACTTCAGTTTCACATTTCGTTATACAATTCAGCATTTGTAAACAAATAAACAACAAATTGCCAGGAAAGATCAACATTCTTGTTAAAAGAAAAGATTACATACATACAAGTACATCCATACGTAAACTCACGCCTCCTTCCCATGAGGGTAGGTAGAAGCTACAAAATGGCCCCTCCTACGATCCTTAAAAACACCTTTTGCTTTGTTTACCTTCTTGCATCTGGTCATACACGCACGAGCGAGTTGCGAGTTCTAGGCACCTGACCTTTCTGAAAAACATCATTAATAAGTAATGTTCCTTTATATTGCACCTGCCATGTTTTCTCTGCATCACCCTAAGGTTGACTGGTAGAAAATGCCTCAGGCATTAAGTCCGCCTTTGTACGGTATTTGTTTTTTTACTTGTGCATAAAGTTTGAATAAATAATAAATAAATAATGTGTCTTATAAAGCGTTCCCTCCCGGCGTTTCCACTCACTTCTGCCTTGTTAATCGCCTTTCACTCATCCTCTCAATAGGACCGTTCGGTCATGTCTTTTAAATTTTTATGGTTTCGTACCTTAAAAGGAATAAACCGGAACCCTTTTAGCATCACACGTGTCTGTCTGTCCGTCTGTCACAGCCAATTTGCTCCGAATCTAATGGACCGATTAGTTAGTACATCTTCTTTTAAACCGCACCGGTGCAAAAGAACAAACTTGACATTGTAATTGAAAAAATGTTCTCCCATACATTGTAAGTTTATATGCACAATATTGAGAGATTCAGCATCTTATTTTAAGACCATAGACTTTAATAGGTTTTCCTGTAATTTATAGGTATAGAACTATTTTCTGTATTTTTTATTTTAGGCTCAGCAGTTTTGGAAATAAGGGGGTATGGTCAATTTTCGTCTATTTTCATAGATAACTTTAAAACAATTTATTCATAGTTACACCTCGCATGGTTTGCAAGGAACGCATTTCCACAGCATTTATTCTATGTTCATGTCTAAAAAGCTTAATAGAATAATAACATAAAAGCGAAGGTTTCCGGAGACTTGTAAAAGACGGCATCAGCATTGAGAATTAAACATGGAGATAATAATAACATTTATTTCTAAAATATTCAAATGAGGTAGGGACGAGGATTCTCTGAAACATCCCTTAGGCCTTAACTTAACTTTTATCTGCTCTACAAAAATGAATGGTTTGTCGAATGTTACTGAACTCATTTTACATGATAATTATTTTAAAGGTAAGATACACTCCGGCTCGTGCCTCATAGGTACAGCCAGCGAAATTAATTGACACACTACGTCAATTTGCCGTGTTATAGGCTTTTCATGTAACTGCTAAAAAATGACATGAAGTCTATTTGCTTATTTATTTATTTAAGTAACCAAAGGCGACACATATAATTGTTACAGAATAATGTATTACAATATTGTATGGCTAATAATATGTTACCCTGTTTAACTAGAATAAGTATAAAACATGCAAACGGACTACTAAGAAGTATTTAAGTTCAAAAGACGTTACATTAAGGGTTATTTTCACCAGACATCACTAAACTCGTTTAACGCTAAACGAGCTTAAAACATCGCTCCGTTTCTTTCAATCATTTAAAGATGACAGAGACAGAATGATGTTTTAAACTCGTTTAGCGTTAAACGCGTTTAGTTAAATGTGTAGTGCAAATGAGCCTTAGTATCTAAAGTTTTGTGACAAAAAATAATTAAAACAATAAACAGTAGTTAATACCTACGCAATAATTATACACCATTAACACTATTACAATAATTATTAACGCTTAACAATTAATTTCCCTGATTGTACACACCTTAGCATAAATCATCCCTGAATTGACCTTCTCAGCGAACATCAAGTCTTACTGAAATGACCGACATTTCCAAGACATGTGGACAGTGGTACTACTCGTATAGGTATTCAGTAATTGATGTGTGTGAATGACAACGCACTAATTGGACGTCAAAGGAGACTAATGGTAAGAGTTTATCGAAGTCATATTGTGGAATAACCCAGTATTGTACGTAGAAATAGCCGGATTAACGCATTACGCTTGTAAGCTTGCAGGGATAGGCACACTTGTATAAAAGGAAAGACTCAAGACTGTTGTTTCTTGTGATACAGGAACTCTTTGTACAAGAGCCAAGAATGGTGTTTGTTTCTTGAAGTGATAATAAATAAATTATTATAATAAAGAACCTGTTATCGAATAATTAATATGAAAATGCATGTATGATCATCCTCCACGTGTCTTCCTAAGATAAGTACTATGTTATTACCATTATTTAGCTCGGAAAGAGAAAAACATCACCCTATCAGCGTCATATAGGAGCAATCAAAACGATCTGAAGCCCAGAAATACCTGAAACACAAAGAAAATAACCATTAGGGACCACTCCACCGGGACCTCGCACGATAAACCATAATGACCCACCCCGACGGTACCAAAAGAATTCAAATACTACTATTGTACTTTCAAAGACAGATAGGTATTGATAAAAATTCGGCCTCGGCGGAATTTTTCCGACATTCCCACAAGATCGTCCGCAATTACTGGCTTATCTTCTATGCGAATTTTCTGAGCGACTTTAAATAGCCATCATTTTCCCTTGTGGCTTGGCTTAATTCTCAAAAATGTTAGAGCTACGCCACACGATGCGTTGTAGTGCTGTAACTATGCTACTTTGCATTGGATTCTATTTATTCCCAGCTTTTTACTAAATGCCTATGAAAGTATATACGGTACTTATAACGAAAACTCAATTTAAACATAGACAATTCTGTCTGTGTGTCTGTTTGTTCCGGCTAATTACCGAAACTACGGATATATATTATTTTGACGGGAATTTCACTGGCAGATAGCTGATGTTATAAGCAGTAACGTAGGGTAGGTACTTATATTTTACGAAAAGAATTAATATTTCACGTAAAAAAAAAACATGAATTTGTGAACTAAATCCGATTCAAATAGGGAATTTTTGACATCCACACGGGCGAAACCGCGGGCGACAGCTATTTTTATTCATAAATTTATTCTATCCAATTAAGTAGTTAAATATTATGATCCATTGTCGTGAAACTACTGCCTCTAACACTAGATTTGAATAGACTGAGCTGTCTTGGTATACGTACTTTATTTATTAACGCACAAATTATTACCTTAAGTTTACTGTTGACATTACAATATAGAAGGTCGCCAGTGGCCGATAGTGGGTAGGTTATAGGGCTACAGATTCGGCAAAAGTTACTAAGGGCCGGTTTTTTGACATACTCAAACAATGGTTAAACATAGTAACTAATAGTTGAATTTTGGCTAAATGTGAAAGGCTAAACATGAATGAGTTATGCCATTAGTTACTATTTTTTAATATGAATGAGCTAACATAAATAGATTCATGTTTAGCCTTTCACATTTAGTCAAAATTCAACCATTGATTACTATGTTTAACCATTGGTTGATCAAAAAACCGGTCCAAAGGCCGGTTCACCAACATTCAAACCACCGGTTAGGTATTTAAACATTGTTTTATGTCAAATTTGGAAGGCAGTTTTACATAAACCAACTGTTTAAATATCTAACCGGCAGATTGAATGTTGGCGAACACAGCCCTTAGGTTATCTATCATGAAAATATAGTAACAGCCTGAAATGGGCCACTTTGTACAACATTCGTTCTTAAACATATTATTGTATCATCAGATTTTCGTCAGGCGCCGCCTGTAACAGTAACAAAACGCGTCACGTTCAATCGTGTGGGCCAGCTCTTACAGTAACAAAACGCGTCGCGTTCCTGTATATATGTTTGCCTGGTATTGTTACATACCGTTACCTCTGCCGAGTGCTACAATGAAAGTGTATACTGTTTATACATATTGTTCGTACTAACGTCGGCCCCGATGGTTGCTGTTATTAAAAATATTATGTAAATGAGATAAGAAAAGTCAGCAGGTAAGGAGTATCTCTGTTTGGCTGGAAGTAGAACACCTTATCATTTCCGCGGTGACGATTCAGAAAATTGCAATTAAGTTCTATTTGTCGTAGTGGCAGACGGCTTGTGCTGTTTTCTACGAGTTTTCATTGTCAGGGATCAGGTTGTCAGGGAAGACACGCACGAATGTACACGCACCAGTAAGGTGGAAAATTGTAATTTACAGGCAGTCTTGCATGAATTAACAAACTAAGTTTTAGTTACGTCTAAATGTGCGAAGAGGCGTTCACGAGTTCACGGGGCTCGGAAAATCGGGAAACACTAAGCTAATTGTTCGTCTCGCGACCGCATAGATCACTTGCCTTAAATGGAATGTGTAAATTCCAAACCATTAGCCATTAGGCCTTACTTCCCGCCCCTCGCCGCGTGTCTTCGTTCAGCAACAAAATAATGCATGCCCGCCACTGCACGTTAGCCCAAGTATTTCTAAAAGTTTACAAAAACAACATGAGTGGTCAAAATCTGGTTTCACCATTTTAACTAATTGACAAAACTAAACCTAGATTTATGAGATTTTTAAGACGTCCACGAAGCAAGCGTAGTTCATACAAACGAAATACCAAAATAATTTGTAAATCAAACATATTCTTAAGGTAGTGTGTATTTATACCAATTGGAATACAGAATATCTAGGTTCCCAAATATTAGGTTGGGGAAAAAGTCTTTTCGCATTATAGTATGTATGAACTTGTAATAAAATCTCTTTGGCTATACTATTTGTATCTGGCTGGTTTTGGTATCATTGAAAGTTTAAATTTTAAAGAACATAATTCCAAATTCAAATTAGGAAAATGTGTGATTTTCATTTGTTTTTCGTACCGTCAAAATGAGTGAATCTAATGAAGAAATTCGATACATTTTAAAATTTTACTACAAAAAAGGTAAAAATGTAACGCAAGCCGCGAAAAAAAATTGCGATGTTTATGGACCTAGTGTAGTGTCTGTGAGAGTAGCACAAATTTGGTTTAAGCGTTTTCAATCCAGAAATTTTGATGTCAAAGATGCACGTCGCTCTGGTCGCCCTATTACGGATAAAATGGATGCCATTTTTTAAAAAGTGGAGCAAGATCGGCATATCAGTAGTTACGACGTAGCTGAAGAACTGGAAATTGACCACAAAACAGTTTTGGCGCATTTCAAAAAAACTGGGTACACAAAAAAGCTCGACATTTGGGTACCTCACGAGCTCACTGAAAGAAACCTAATGAACCGTGTACTCATTTATGATTCTTTATTACGACGTAATGAAACCGAACCATTTTTGAAGAAGATGATAACTGGTGATGAAAAGTGGATCACGTATGACAAGAACGTGCGAAAAAGGTCGTGGTCAAAGGCCGGTCAGGCTTCACAGACTGTGGCGAAACCCGGGTTAACTCGCAACAAGGTGATGCTGTGTGTGTGGTGGGATTGGAAGGGCATTATTCATTATGAGCTGTTACTACCAGGCAGGACCATCGATTCTAAACTCTACTGCGAACAACTGATGAGATTAAAGCAAGAAGTTGAGAGAAAGCGGCCGGAATTAATCAACAGAAGGGGTGTGGTTTTTCATCATGATAACGCTAGACCTCACACATTTTTAGCCACTCAGCAAATATTAAGAGAGTTTGGCTGGGAGGTGTTAATGCATCCGCCGTATAGTCCTGACCTTGCACCTTCAGATTTCCACCTGTTTCGGTCTCTTCAGAATTCTTTAGGCAGTGTCAGGTTAACATCACGAGAGGACTGCCAAAACCACTTGTCGCGGTATTTTGACCAGAAGTCCCAAAATTTCTAATATTTGTGAATTTTTCATGTGAGTAATAATCATGCTTAAAAAATGTACTGCAGGCGTTGTTTAGGCTTCGGTGGTTCGCTTCCTTTTTGTCCGTGGAGAAATGCTCATGCATACTGCACTACCACGGGGAGATAGTGCACTTATCTGGGACTCGAACCCACTAAAACTCCACGGTGTCCTCCTCTGCCGCTTGTGGCGGGAACACGGGCACGCGTTAGCACTTACCGCGAACCCGCCGCGGCTGTCCGTCACCGGAGCCTCCTCTGGGGAGCACCCCCCATCGCCGGCGCACAAGAACACACTGCGCTCCATGACCACGTGGTTGGCTCTCTGGCAGGCCAGGGAGCCAACCACGTGGTCGCCGAGATATTCATATTTTGTTTGCGACAATAGTTCATGAAGTTCGAAAGGTTGAACCTCATGTAAATAGGACTTACATGAGGTTCAACCTTTTTGCTCTGACATTACCTAAGTAGGTACTTAGGTCGTGTCAGAGCAAAAGAACTTTTTAAGGGAATTAGAAAGGAAGGATGATCGAGCTACTAAGTAAGGAAATGTAATTACATATTTCTACAACTTCTATTACATAGGTACAGCTCCCTTTTAGGATAAGCGTATTTTTCCTCTTACCCGCTTTCCTCTGAAATATTTAAATTCTCATTAGTGGCGCCCCCTAGACATTAACAAGATACAACTTGATATAACATTCTGTTTACTTTATTATTTTTGTTTTATGTTACGAAATTAAAGAGATTTCTTTTCAAAGGAGTATTTTAATTATAGTTCAGTTGGCAATTGATTGTAGCTGTGTATTGAAGTTTTTTAAGAGCTCGTATAAGTCAAACAATGCAAGAAATTGGAGATTGTTTGAGCAAGTTCTTATAATAAAGAAGTATGTAGACTGACATAAGAGGGGCTCGTGACTAAATGATAACAGCCGCACGGGTCGATTGAAGGTCAAGCTACGTTTGCCACGGTCAGTTCGTGGATGGGTGACCATTCTTTACAAATCGCGACCTCCTTGCCTCAGAAAGCACGTTAAGCTGTTGGTCTTGGTTGTCATTTATAAATCTTTGACAGTCGTTACGGGTAATCAGAAGCCTAAAAGTCTGACAACCAGTCTTACCAAGGGGTATCTTGCTACCCAGTAACTGGATTGTAGAAGTCAGATGGGCAGTATTCAGCTTTCAGCTGCACCCGGTTAGATTGGAAGCCGACCCAACATAGTTAGGAAAATTTTAGGCAGATTGATTTTTACTCTGACTGACAAAAATATTCTTTAACTATTTGCTCACGAGCCCCTCTTATGTCAGTCATATGTATATTCATATTTCTTTCTATCTAAATTATAAGAAGCTGTTCAAACAATCTCCAATTTCTGGCGTTGTTTGACTTATAAAAGCTCTTAAAAAACTTCAATACACAATCATTCCCAACTGAATTATAATTAAAATACTCCTTTGAAAAGAAATCTCTTTAATTTCGTAACATGTTACAAAAATAATAAAGTAAACGGAGTTTTATATCAAACATTTGTCAGAAAGTTAAAAGATGACACTGCGTGGTGAGTAGTTAATTTCGTTATCTTGCTGATAGAAATAAGTTTTTTATTACTTTTTTTTTAACATATTTACTACATTAACCCATATGAATCTAATTTAAAACAGTACGTAATTCTGTGGCATCCAAACCACATCTAGCTGCATCAAAAGTTTCAATGGAAACATAATGAATGTGAAGTACCTACCGCTCTTGGTAGCCAGGTGACTTCCAAAAGTTGCGACGTAACTGCTTCTTAAACGACGCAGCGGTTTTTAGAGCAACTTCAGTTAGGCGAGCGTCTTTTGTTCCAAACTTATGTTTAAGCAGGAAGATGCTTAAATCTTACTTATGTTAGTGTTCGTTTCGCGACGTTGTACTTTTTGTAAGTACCAGCAGTTTTTGATTGTCATTTGTAAGTGACAGTGAATAGAAATATTAACAGATAGACGTGTCATTGATTAGTTTTGACGTGAATACGTCTTTTCGTTCGGTGTACTCTTGGTAAGTTTAATATTTCGGACCGCCAAAAACATGTAAGATTTCAACCGCTAATAACTACGAGACTTTTAATGCTAGAGTAATGGTTGATCATCCAAAAGGTAGGTCATGTTTATAAACATTTTAAGGCCGGATTTAATTTGCCTATGACATCACACTGACTGCACGCGCATGCGAACAACCCTCTACTTTTCACTATGTGTCGAATTATCAATTCGTAGAGCGCGAAAACGTGTTTAGCTAGGTTTTTGTCAAGAGTTGACCAGAACCAAAAGAGAAACAACAGAAATATTGGCCATAATAATGTCACATGTCGTCTCATATCGGCCGTAAATCTGCTCAGAAATGAAAAAAAAAACCCCAATCGAAGAAAGCTTGCATCAAAAGGAATGCAATGAGCCTAAAACGTCTAGTGTTGAACAAATACAATAGCTACGGCAGTGTCAGAAACCGTAAGAAAATCTGCAGCAAGTAGCAAAAAGTCTAAGATGTCTCATATTGGCCGTAAATCTGCTCAGAATTTAAAAAAATATCATAATCGGTGAAAGCTTGCTTTACAAGGAATGCAATGAGCCTACTAAGTCTAGTGTCAAGCAAATACAATGACTACGACAGTATCGGAAACCGTAGGAAAAATTCAATCTGTTTTCACGAAAATAAACGGCGCGGACTCGAACTACACCTACTATTTTTTTTACATTTGGAAGCAGTAAAAGATGGGTTTTTTGAGAAAGAGAACACAAGAGTGAGAGACAAAAGAGACACAGATAGATAGAGATAGAGGGAGAGAGAGGAATAAGTGATTTTTGAATGTGCAATGGATAAGCGAAGGCTTCGCTGTAAAGGTGTATAACAAATTACCGTACGCCTTTAAAAATCTACGTTTGACCAGGTTTAAAAAAAAGGTAACGCAATGGTTAAAAGAAAAATGCTTTTACGATCTCATTGAATACATGTCAGATCGCGGAGAATGACACTGTAATAATAATATTGATATATATAATTTATAATAATTAATTAATTAAAATTTTGCACTCTGACATGATAGTAGTTGTGACATTTATTATTTACATATTGTTAATCTGACATTGTATTAAACTATCCATTGAACTGACATATTTAGGTATGTTTGACATGTAAAATCCTAATACCTGAGTTCTGATTTGGTGTGGCTGTCTACTTGTATTTTTATTTATAATTTAATTAAAATAAAAGCAACATCGTGCTCGACACTAGCGACGAAATTAAATATTTGCACACCATAGGATAATGGTAAGTTTAGATGGTAAGGTTTAAGATCATACATTATATATCTACATTCTAGCAAATAAATTAATTTGAATTTGAATTTCGTCACCTACTTATTGTCTCTATTGGTCCTTAAATTTACATCAAAACAACGGGTGCTATAGAACACACGAACTCTCGTTCAACAGCTATTGTTATTTTTTCCTTTCATTTGACTTTTATCAAAATTAACTCCATAACATAAATTCCTTAAATCTAAAAGTAATCCTGAATATGTTGTAGGCCTTAATCCCCTAGCTAGGTCCTAGCCAAAAATGTCAATGGCATCTTATGGATAAATGTAACGTGACAAACAAGTTTATGCCTTATAAATATATGATATTTAGAAACCGTACGTTAGGTATATCAATTATGTAACCAAGCGAAAAAAGAAATTGGTAGAAATGTTAAACAGGGTGTGACTTTATTACACTCAAGCTTCTGTCTGCGACTTCGTCCGTTCGTAAAATTTGCCTGCGCTATTATTTCTTTTTCGCTTAGCGGTCTTTCTGACTTTTTTCTTTTTGCTCGACTCCTGAGGATCATAGCTGTAGGAGAGTTATCCGCTGTGCTCACCCGCGTGCGGGGAAAACCGTTGAGCGCCCCACCCGCGGTAATCTTGTAAACAAAACCGATTTGCGTCGTAGCTTCTTGGAATTTTGTGACCGCTGAATGTTTCTTAGAATGCTAGTGAGTAGGGCTTTATAGTAATGTAGAATTAGAAAGGACTTCTTAATAGTAGTGGAACAAGGTTCAAACCAAAAGCAGATTTGCGTGGGATGACTTTACTCCCACGAACCACTACTTAAATAAAAAAATGGGATGAATTTCATCCCATGTGTAATTAGCGGTTAAGGAAGGAGAAGCTAAACTAGATTTTAGTTGGAGAAAATACACAGTATATTATAACAATCTTACAGTATCAAAGACATGTCACCATGTACCAAAAAATCAAAAACGTATTCCAAACTACCTTTCAAATTTAAATTTACTCATAATATACGAAACACAAATAAGTTTGTATATCCAAGAATAGCGTGATCTATAAAATAGGTTACAACCTTCCTCGAGAGTTGGGCTATCAAATGCAATAATATTTTTTCAAATCCTACTGGTACTTCCAGAGATAACCCTCTACATATAAACTTATTACAAACAAATTTTGTTTGTTTGTTACCCTTTCACGCTAAAACGGCTGAACGGATTTTTATTTTGGTACACAGTTAAATCATGACTTGGATTAGGACATATGATACTTTTTATCCCGGTAGTTTGTTCCCGTGAGCTAATTTCCGAACTCCTCGCGGGCGAAGCTGAGGGCATAAGCTACTATATCTATACATATCAAACATAACTGTCGACATGTGGGTGTACTATAAGTAAACCTCTTCCTAACCCTATGGGGGTGATAGGCATGATATTATGATGATGTTCTCTACATAATAGGTTGGGGAAAAAGTTTCTTCGCATTTTTTAAGAAAATTCAAAACATTTTTTAATATAGTTTATTTACATTTAACTAAAGTATGTAGGTACCATTTTGTTTGATAACTTTTTGCCATCTTGTAGGTAGGGACATGATCCCATTGCTATAGAAATTTTGGGACTTCTGGTCAAAATACCGCGACAAGTGGTTTTGGCAGTCCTCTCGTGATGTTAACCTGACACTGCCTAAAGAATTCTGAAGAGACCGAAACAGGTGGAAATCTGAAGGTGCAAGGTCAGGACTATACGGCGGATGCATTAACACCTCCCAGCCAAACTCTCTTAATTTTTGCTGAGTGGCTAAAGATGTGTGAGGTCTAGCGTTATCATGATGAAAAACCACACCCCCTTCTGTTGATTAATTCCGGCCGTTTTCTCTCAACTTCTTGCTTTAATCTCATCAGTTGTTCGCAGTAGAGTTCAGAATAGATGGTGCTGCCTGGTGGTAACAGCTCATAATGAATAATGCCCTTCCAATCCCACCACACACACAGCATCACCTTGTTGCGAGTTAACCGGGTTTCGCCACAGTCTGTGAAGCCTGACCGGCCTTTGACCACGACCTTTTTCGCACGTTCTTGTCATACGTGATCCACTTTTCATCACCAGTTATCAGCTTCTTCAAAAATGGTTCGGTTTCATTACGTCGTAATAAAGAATCACAAATGAGTACACGGTTCATTAGGTTTCTTTCAGTGAGCTCGTGAGGTACCCAAATGTCGAGCTTTTTTGTGTACCCAGTTTTTTTCAAATGCGCCAAAACTGTTTTGTGGTCAATTTCCAGTTCTTCAGCTACGTCGTAACTACTGATATGCCAATCTTGCTCCACTTTTTCAAAAATGGCATCCATTTTATCCATAATAGGGCGACCAGAGCGACGTGCATCTTTGACATAAAAATTTCCAGATTGAAAACGCTTAAACCAAATTTGTGCTACGCTCACAGACACTACACTAGATCCATAAACATCGCAAATTTTTTTCGCGGCTTGCGTTGCATTTTTACCTTTTTTGTAGTAAAATTTTAAAATGTATCGAATTTCTTCATTAGATTCACTCATCTTGACGGTACGAAAAACAAATGAAAATCACATATTTTCCTAATTTGAATTTGGAATTATGGTCTTTAAAATTTAAACTTTCAAAGATACCAAAACCAGCCAGATATAAATAGTATAGCCAAAGAGATTTTATTAGAAGTTCATACGTACTATAATGCGAAAAGACTTTTTCCCCAACCTAATATAATATTATAATGAACGTCGCTTTTTGTGGTTGTCTGTGTGATCGCGTTGTTCTACTAAACTCCGCAACGAATTTTCATGCGATTTGCACCACCACTTAGAGAATCTATTCCGGAAAGTCTATATGTATAATACACTAGCTTTTGCCAGTGGCTTCGCCCGCGTGGGTGTTGGAAATTATCTCACGGGGACCGTACATTTTTCTGGGTTAAAAATATCCTATGTGCTAGACTATAATATATCTCTGTGCCAAATTTTATTCAAATCCGTTCAGCCGTTCTAGCGTGATTGAGTAACAAACATCCATCCATCTATCCATCTAAACTTTCACATTTATAATATTAGTAGGAAGCAGGACATATTTTATTTTATTTTAGATTTCATTATTAAATGTAAGTTTAATATTAAACCTACTATATATAGTAGGATTAATATTAAACTTACATTTAATAAAGAAATCTCGATGTCTTGTCAAGTCGTAAGAACCATACGAAGCAGGGGCGCGTCATTTGTTATTGCATAATAGCATAAGATGTATAAAACTTATATGCAACTTTAGTCCTTGAATAATAAAATATTGCTATTCTAACATACACAAACATATTACAGGGTAGCATGGACATCATCGCGCAACTGTAGGTAACCATGAATTCAGTACAAGATTCTGAACTAAAACGAAATATTTCAACGCATGGGTGTGTTGAAAAATTTATAAAAAAAATATATTCAAAAATTGATGTTTCATAGAAAAGAGCAATATTTACGCGGTCAAAATATATGGAACAGTAAATTTTATTTTAATATCCGATGAAAAGTTTCAGAATTATGTACTCAATCCATGGTAACTTGTTGCGGGTCGAGGTACCTGCCACCCTGTATAGCTAACCGAAAACCTTAATTACCTAAGCTACTTATAAACTCATCACCAAAAGGATAAACTGAACGAAGTTCGACCTTATTATTTACTAGCTTTTGCCAGCGGCTTCGCCCGTTTTTCCGGGATGAAAAGTATTATATGTGCTATTCCAGACTATCTCTGTGCTAAATTTCATCCAGATCCGTTCAGCCGTTCTGGCGTTATTGATTAAACTTTCACATTTATAATATTAGTAACTAGGATTGTCATACCATTTAGGTTACCTATGTCTTTTATACGTATAACTTAACCATGTTTTAACGAAGTTCAGCAGTTTGTTTTAGTTTTTTCAATAATTTTGAATTAATTTGCCATCTAATTTAACAGCCTTCGAAAACTACACTGGGTTCAAAATCGAAAGCCCAACGCTCAACATTACTCGCAAGTAAACAAACTCACCCTGTATATCAACATCTCTCTATTTACGTCACGAATATTATTATTATTTCCATCTATTATTAACACATTCGTCATGGTACATCTGGCAAATCATCTCGATTGAATACATTTCGATATCCTGGAACTAATACATACATTTCTAGGAAAGCTCCCTTTACATTAGGCGCAGGCAAGCCGTATCCGTTTACAATAAATACCTATTGATATTCTGGTACGGGTTAGGCGGAGGCTTTTTGAGCTAATAAAATGTACTACATACCTAAGTAGCGAAAATTATTTTGTGATTGCGATTGAATTAAGAATCGATTTTCATATCTCTCACTATGTCCATCCGTTTGGAAGGTCGAGGTTAAAAATAGAAAAATGATTATGTTCTTCAGCAAAAACAAAATCATAGAAAAGAAATCGTTTCTTTCCATCTGCCTTTTTCCCGACAAAAGGTCAAGAATTATTCCACAATTATCATCATTCGTATATTGTAATCGCAAACCTACATATATCAGACAGTTCTAACATAATACACGTATACAGGCTGTATCAGAAAAGTGTGCTCAAAATTAAGGGTGTGGCACAGACTAACAAACTGCACCAACATCGTAATCGAGAAAAAAAATATCAGCCGTTCCTTACATTTGGGTCGAGTAAGTATTGAAGCTTTGTACGGGACAGCTGATATTTTTTAGGGTTCCGTACGTCAAAAAACAACGGAACCCTTATAGGATCACTCGTGTGTCTGTCTGTCCGAATCTAATGAACCGATTAAGTTTAAATTTGGTACACGTATGTATTTCTGTGACCCAAACACGGATGTGTAACGTAAATAAATTAATTTTAAATATAGGGGTGAATTTTGGAGGGCAAACTAGAAAATCTAAAAAAAAAGTTCTGCAAACTGTATACCGTGTGAAAAATGAAAGGGTTACTATGAGGGTCTCAATTTTCTTTTTTTAATAATTTTAGAATAAATAATTTTAATGTTATTCAAGAAAATAGAAGAAAAGTGACCATTTCCCCTTTATCTCCGAAAGAACTAAACCTAAAATTTTGAAAAAAATACAGAAAACAGTTCAATACCTACAGATTACAATAAAACTTATTATAAGAAGTCTATGGTCTTAAAACAATATGGTACAGACGCCAGCACATCAAGCTACTACAATCTGTCAAATTTCTTTAACAGATTTTCAACTTTATCGCTAAAGCATTAGGTTCAAGGTTGATTGGGAAAATTTTACAGTTTTGGGTAGCTTGACCTGCTGGCGTCTGTACATTTCTCAATATTGTGCGTACAGACTACATTTGCAGTTGGAATGTATGTGAGAACATGTTTTTCAACTACAATGTTAGGTTTGTTCTTGGGATTCATCCCAACTACGGAACCCTCCTTTGTGCGTAGTCCGACACAAAATTGGCCGGTTTTTTTTCTCGATCCCATGGAGAAAGTTGTTCCGTTTGATGGTCTGTACCACACCCTTAAATTTGACCACATCTTTCTGAGACACCCTGTATAACTGTGTACGTTTATTGTCCTACTGTATTCTGCTCTGGGGCAAAGTCGCTGATATTCAGAATATATTTGTCTTCAAGAACGAGCTGTTCGAGCAATTTACCAGCTAGGTGCCAGAGGTTCTCTGCGAGTTTTTTATAAACATATTGGCATTCTCACGGTCGCATCACAATTCATCTTTGCCAACATATTATATATTAGACAAAATATACATATATACACTAAAAACAGTGATATTCACAATGTTAACACCAGAAATAAGGGCAAACTACGTGCTCCATTTCACCGGCTTTTAAAGGTTCATAACTCATTTGTCGGGCTTGGTATATCCTTTTATAATAAGCTACCCTTTTCTTTGCTAGATTTGCCCTTCAATGCATTTAAAGCTAAAGTAAAGTGTAACCTTTGTTCAAAAGCATACTATATATTATATTAACGCCTACTTAAACGATAAGAGTATCGTAGGATTATATCGCTGTGATTAACTCAAGACAATGTTTATGTTCTTTCCAGAATTAGCTTACCTTCTGATAGGGTTATAATATGAGTTCAATTTGACTGTACCGGCCAATTTATTTTTATTTATCATTGATATTACAAGGTTTTTTATGAGTGGTATTGCAATATGTGGTTAGCTAGTGACCTCGACAATTGTTCGTAATTTCGTATTATTCTTGCCTGAGCAACCGGCAGCAACTTCGTCATGCTCCCTTAGATGCCATTGCTTGCGGTGGCGTCAGATTGCCTCTTTCCCTCAAATATGGCGAGGGGGTTAATGATTGATTGATGAAATTTGGCACATTAATAGTTTATAACCTGGATTAACACATATGATCACGTACAATGGTCCACTTGAAGGACTAAGTGCAGAAACCAAACCCGATAACGTAACATAACACATATGATACTTTTATATCGGTAGTACGTTTCCGTGGGATAAATTCCAACCTCTACGCGGGCGAAGCCGCGGGCAAAAGCTAGAGTGTATATGATTACATAGTTTGTGTACAATTGCACACTACTTTTAATTGACATCCGAACTAATTGAAGATTAGTCACGTTCGTCGGACAATGTTCAAGCTTAGCTGTAGTGTTTATTGCATGCTTGGATTAGCGCTGGCATGCGGACATTGACCTTGTTGAAGCAGAATGGCAACGTATTAAGAAAACGTGAATGCATTATTTTGAGATTAGAACTTGGAACAATATGCGAATCGAGATTTGTAAAAAAACCGGCCAAGTGCGGTTCGGACCACGCACGATGAAGGGTTCCGTAGTTGAATAGAATTTATATCAAAAACAGACTCAACATAGTAGTTGAAAAAAATGTTCTCCCACACGTTGTTATACGTCACGGTCAAATCTCCAACTGCCAATTTAAGATAACTATTAATTAAGCTATTAGTTAAATTAACTACAAAATTACTATTTTTTATGTGATAAATCTACAAATTAAGAATTTTCGAACTATTCCTTTACAAATGTAGCAAAAACCTAAATTTCAATTTTTAATTTCCTTGTTTTTTGCCAAATTTCATGATTCTAGGTCAACGGTAAGTACCCTATAGGTTTTGATTTACTTTCGAGTATCAAAATATAGTAATAATAATAATAATATCCCCACCGCTGTATCTCTACGTTGACGTCGTGGTTGGGCTTGCGTGCTCCAAACTTTAGGTCTGTGCCGGTAGAGTTTGCCGGAACGGGTCTAGGATGAGGAGCCCTACCAAGAGAGATACAAAAACCCGCAGGGCAGCATGTGGCGAGCTGATGGGCAGTAGCAACCCCATGTACCCTATCTCCCGGGAGAATCTTGTCCTCATCTCTGGCTTGCCTTTATTGGCCGGCTGGAGTGAACACTGACGAGGAACAGAGCTCCCACCTCTTTCTTGCCTTTATTGGCCGGCTTGAGTGGAGATTCGCAAGAGCAAACGTGCTTGGAGGAAGGAAGTATTTCAGTAAGGTGCTGGTAGGGATCTTGACCGTACTTCCGGTATTGTCCTGATAGCCGTGGAATACATCTCCACTCCTCAAGCACCACAGGAAGTGTTGCCCCCTTGTCGCTACGTCACTATGTGCTAGCGGCCGTCTCCGGGGGCCCATTGTTGAGTGTGCAAGTCACCCCCTGCCACTTTATCCGTGTATAATATATAACATTGGTCAGGCAGGGGACATAGTTCTTCCATAGTTCAAGTTACCCAATCCACTTTAGCCACCCAAACCCATAGCCCAATATGTTTTGTTTTCACGTACAACAAAAGTCCTGTACCAACCGGGGGTTGTCCTTGGGTGCACTTGCATAGTGTATACAGGGATAATCGTCGGTTGGTGCCTCGTCATCATTTAAAATGATCTAAGGGGCCTCGGCGAGTTGGCTTCGGCTCCTCGTACGCCTTCCAAAGGTCCGGGACCCCAGGGTCCCGAGAAGTATCAAAAAATAATAATAACCTAGGACATTGTTGACACACGGTCATCTGATCCCAAACTAAGCAGAGCTTGTACTATGGAAACCAGATAACTGATATACTACATATATTATACTACTTTTTTTTTGTAAATACATACTTATATAGATAATTACACCCAGACTCAGGACAAACAGACATGTTCATGTACACATTACAAATGTTTGTCCTGGATGGGAATCGAACCCACGACCTGCGACATGATAGGCGGTATCTCAACCAACCACGCCAGCTGGCTTGTCATATGTCGCATAAATGGCCGTATTTTTTTAATGCATTGACTGAGAAGCTTGATTTTTCAGAGCTCCAAGAAACCATATACCTACGAATTTGATATTAATTTCAACTTGATACCTCCACGCGTTTCTGAGAAAAAGGGTCTTGGCAGACTGACAGACAGACAGACAAACGGAAAACGAACTGATCCTATTATTATCCTTTGTACTTCCAAAGGATAATAATAGGATCAGTTCGTTTTCCGTCTGTCTGTCTGTCTGTCAGTCTACGTAGTACGGAACCCTAATAAGAAACTTTTCCTAGGAATAATAATTCCAGCCTATTATTATCCTATTGCAGGGCAAGGGCCTCTTCTCATATAGAGAAGGCACGAGCCTTGATTACCATGCTTGCTCAAGACGGGTTGGCGATTTCAGACTTACATTAAGAACTAGCTTTTCCCGCGGCTTTACCCGCGTGGATGACGGAAATTATCCTACTGGAACTTATTACCAGGATTAAGTACCCTATGTATCAATCTAGGTTAATAAATGTGTTCTAAATTTCATCCAAATCCTTTCAGCCGTTTATGTGCTAATCCAGAACATACATCCAGATAAACGGACAAAAATTCTAAAAACTATATTGTCGGTATCAGACTCGTTCTTCAAAAATACTAAACTTTTTTCAAAAATATTCAATGTACAATTTTGACTTCGTTACTATTTATTATTATTATATTTTTTTTTATTTGTGATGGGTTTGCTCTTGACTCTAGTCTAGGTCAGAGGTGACAGAGACAAAGTCGACGATGGAGTGAGCTTACACAGAAGAAGCCTGTTCACTCTCACTTTGAAAAGATTATGGTTGTATGCGTTCGGAAACACAGACGCAGGTAGTGAGTTCCACTCCTTTGCTGTACGCATTATAAAAGACATTTGGAAGCGCTTAGTGCGAATTGGTGGAATAGCAACCAGGTAGGGATGGTAACTGGCAGTGCATCTAGATGTCCGATGGTAGAAGGGGGCCGGTGGAATGAGGTCGTGGAGTTCTCGGGCACACATTATTATATTGTGATACAGCCGGTCTATTCTGTACAAATCTCACCGTGAAAACTTAGGTGAAGTGAGCTTGAAGAAAGCTGTCATTCCACCTGATGCTAGGGATTCACACTATTGACAGCTCACTCCACGCTCATCTCACCTAAGTTTTCACGGTGAGATTTGTAGAGAATAGCGCTGCTGAGAAGGCCAGGTTTCCTCACGATGTTTTCCTTGACCGTTGTCAGTACAATGTCCAATAATTGAACAAGTCATATTGGTACTTGCCTGGATTGGAACCCACAAACTCTTGCATGAGAGGCGACTGGGTCATCACGATTCCTATGAATTACAAATGGTTTTTCTTGACACTTTCAAGTGTTGAGAAACCCAATCTACTAAACCTTTCCACGGCTACTGAGCCCCCTCGCCTCGACAATGCGGGAACCCACCGGGGGGTTGTCAGCAGTCCTGACTGCCTATTTTTTTAGTTAAAATGTGATATCATTACTTACTTGAGCTTCAAACCTATGCTGCTTTAAAACAAGCATGATTCGAGTACGCAGCATCATTTAAATTGCACGCTATTTAAGTCAGCATTGTCTACATGAGGCCTTATATTGTGATACTCGCTTTTGCCTGCGGCTTCGCCCAAGTGGATGTCGGCAATTATCCCACGGGAACGCACTACCTGTAGTGCCGGGGTAGTTACTGCCTTAACGGCTGAACAGATTTCGATGAAATTTATTTGCCTGATCGAAATCCGTTCAGCTGTTAAGGCGTAAATAGGTAGGCGCAGATAGTTTCTTTTGCATTTATAATCTATATAAATAAAAATCAATTGCCGAATGTATGTACGCGCATCACTTCAGAACGGTTGCACCTATTTAGCCAATTCTTTTTTTGTTGTTTTTGTAATTGTCAGGACAAGGTTTGTATGACATGACGTTTGTATATAGACATGAATTCGCCCGGGCGAGGCCGGGCACGAATAGCTAGTATTAGTATAAATTAGTCATAAGGTTGTATCTTCCACCTAATATATACCTATATAGAATAAATCCAAACTTATATAACAAAACAAAACACAAATCTAAAGAAGATCCACTGATGACAAATATTTATTCACAAAATAGGCACGTATATTTGATAGCGATATCGATTAGCAAGGAGGCTCATTAAGGAAAAAATCAAGGCTTTGCTTCTATTGGTAGGTTGGCTGTTTGTTTATTCCAAACGAGCGCCCCCGGAAATAAGTCTGGATAGAGTTTCATTCGCTTTGATGAAAATGACAAGAAAGATGAGATATTGCTTTGCGGACGTTTTATGCCTAAAACCAGCTGATACGTACTGGAATCTTGTTTTTGTTTGACTTTGTGTTGGTTAGCTACGATTTGCTCTGAGCGCCTTTGAGTGGTCATTGAAATTGGGTTTTGTGACTTAATCTTATAGGGTTTGCGTCAGTAAACGCAAATGTTTATTCTCGTTCACTGGTTTGCGTGAAGTAGGAAAAAACGTTACTCTTGAATGAGTCTGTCACATACAGACATGACGCGCTTTATAATCTTACCAGTGATTTATTTTACTTTAACGTCCATGAAGTATTGTATTTTTACATCTATGGTTGCCTTTCAATAAACAAGGAACTTCATAGCGTCCATGAAGTATTGCATTGTTTCGTCTATGGTTGCCATGGTTGCCTGTCAATAAATAAGGAACTTCATAGCATCCATGAAGTATTGCATTTATTCGTCTATGGTTGCCTGTCAATAAATAAGGAACATCATAGCGTCCATGAAGTATTGCATATCATCGTCTATGGTGTGGCCTGTCAACAAATAAAGGAACCTCATAGCGTCCATGAAGTATTGCATTTCTTCGTCTATGGTTGTCTGTCAATAAATAAGGAACATCATAGCGTCCATGAAGTATTGCATGGATTCGTCTATGGTTGCCATGGTTGCCTGTCAATAAATAAGGAACTTCATAGCATCCATGAAGTATTGCATTGTTTCGTCTATGGTTGCCATGGTTGCCTGTCAATAAATAAGGAACTTCATAGCATCCATGAAGTATTGCATTTATTCGTCTATGGTTGCCTGTCAATAAATAAGGAACATCATAGCGTCCATGAAGTATTGCATATCATCGTCTATGGTGTGGCCTGTCAACAAATAAAGGAACCTCATAGCGTCCATGAAGTATTGCATTTCTTCGTCTATGGTTGTCTGTCAATAAATAAGGAACATCATAGCGTCCATGAAGTATTGCATTGATTCGTCTATGGTTGCCTGTCAATAAATAAGGAACCTCATAGCGTCCATGAAGTATTGCATTATTTCGTCTATGGTTGCCTGTCAATAAATAAGGAACCTCATAGCGTCCATGAAGTATTGCATTTCTTCGTCTATGGTTGCCTGTCAATAAATAAGGAACATCATAGCGTCCATGAAGTATTGCATTAATAATAATAATAATAATAAAATTTATTTATTACCAAAAAGGTTACAGACTTAATAATAATATATGTACTTAGTTAAGAAAAGGTATTATTAAAAACTAGTGGTAGGAGATAAGTACAGAGCAATAATCTATGCTGCAGAAATCTGTAAACAAAAGTTGGTGAGCCCTGCCTCTTAAACTAGGGTTACCTGTATCTTAAGAGACAGTGTTCAGCTGTGGGGTTGATGCAATAGGATTTATACAACTTGTGATTTGTGTCGGTCTACCAAGTGATTATAAGATTTTTCTAGATTTATAATTAAAATTAAAAAGAAATATATATATATAATAGGCTAAGGAAGGGAAAAAGTTTAAGGCGTGCATGCGTGTGTGTATGGGTGTATGAGTGTGCGGTAGGTGAGAGTGTGTTGGGTAAGTGTGTATGTTTGTGATGTTATGTAAGTGTATGATATGAAATTCGAGCCAGGGTTGCCTGTGAGTGTACACTGATATATAAGTATTGATATTAGACGATGTATGTAAGTAGTGATTCTGTTTGTGAATAATCCTGTTGAAGTAGCCATTCTGTCACCTTAGACTTTAGTTCATATCTATTTAGGTCGAGTATGTTAAGTTCCTTATGAGTTTTTTTGTAAATGAGTGTGCATATTGTATAATATTGGTGTCTGGCAAAAGTAGTTCTGTGCCGAGTGCCTGGGGGAATATTGGTTCGTTTTTTGGGATCTGACGGGGGGACACTAGCATGTCTTCTAAGGACAGACTGAAGCACGAAGAGCTGACGGACGGTTAGTACCTTGCAATCAGAGTATAGTTGCTTTGTCGGATAACGATATGGTTTTCGTAACATCACTTTTAGTATAGCTCTCTGTGCTCTTTCGACTCTGATTAGGCTAGTTTTAGTTGCACCACCCCACACAGTAATACAATACCCAATAACCGATTGACACAGAGCATAGAAAACCATTTTCAGAGTATCAGGGCTTGCCGACTCTCTAAGAGCATTGTTTCGTCTATGGTTGCCTGTCAATAAATAAGGAACATCATAGCGTCCATGAAGTATTGCATTTTTTCGTCTATGGTTGCCTGTCAATAAATAAGGAACATCATAGCGTCCATGAAGTATTGCATTGTTTCGTCTATGGTTGCCATGGTTGCCTGTCAATAAATAAGGAACATCATAGCGTCCATGAAGTATTGCATTGTTTCGTCTATGGTTGCCATGGTTGCCTGTCAATAAATAAGGAACTTCATAGCATCCTTGAAGTATTGCATATTTTCGACTAAGGTTGCCTGTCAATAAATAAGGAACTTAAGAGTATAACCGAACTTTATCGAAGGCAACGCTTTCCCACCTAGCAAACACGTTTGAAACTATCCTTTTGAATCATCATATCTAATAACTGGCTACAATTTAAGGATTCTTACCTATTCTGCCTATAATGTTCCTACTTTTGGGACACGGGCCACCTCCTGTGAGAGTGAGTGGATTGTAATCCACCACGCGGGTCCAGTTCGGGTTGGTAGATATTGTGATATTTCGTCAAAATTTTCTTTCTAAGACATGACGTTTTCCTCACGATGTTTTCTTTAACCATTTTGAGAGCAGTGACGATGATATAATTTAGACAAAATTAAGAGCCTGTCTGGGTTTGAACCTACGACATACAACTCGTAAGTATCGACCGATTCCACTGGGCCACCACTGCTCACGTTTTATCAACGCAATAAATCTGAATATAAACACCAAAATAGGCACAAACCTTGTCCGCAATTATTCTGCACCTTACATACCCTATGAACCAAAGCACGTCGGCAAAGATTACTGTTTACCGAGCTCCTCAAGCCCAAGATTAAGGCGAGAGACGTCAGTTAGATACATTAACTGAGCCAACCAATCTAATTTTTTAATGTTGCCGACCGATTTACGTCAAACATAAAATGTTTTCATGAAATAATATTTTTGATGAGATCTTTCTGGATGTGGTTTGAGGAAATTAATTTGATGCTGTATTTTGATGCCGTGTGTTTATAAAAAGAGAGTTCTTGAGAATGTTATTAGAAAGACAGGCTCAAGATCTCAGGTCTTCAACATATAATAGAATAGAATATATTTATTTGCTTTAGAACATGGTACATGGTAAGACCTTATCTTATTAATATAGTTATGATCTTACATATTTCGCCATAGACTGACATACAAATATTTAAACATGTTGAATGTATACATTTTATACAACACATTAATTGCTTAACATTATAATTATAACATGTCTAATAAATAACATTGGCTATTAGGGTTTCGCATCTATTTGAACGCTTAACAATAATAGATATATAATAGTTATTTATGCTACGAGTGCGGAAAGTAGGTGATTTCCGACGAGTGTATAAGTCGACACGAGGCGGAAATCATCTTGTGCACGTGTATCATACAACGTTTGACTATGCATTGTGCGAGGAAATAAAAAAATACATATTGAAAAAGTATTTTTCTTTTGATTTAGCCGGTAAAAAGCTGTTGTTGGCATTTTGTGCTTCTTGAATAACATTTTCCGGTGTTAATTTAATTGATTATTCACTTTAACTCGACTTTTAGTAGATTTACACAGATCGACTTCGAACTAAGCAAGAATCGAATAAAATGGCGGGTTTGTTTTTAAATACATGCACTCTCAGCATATTTACTACTGCGCATGTACAAATAGCTGCCACGTCGTATCGCAAAAAGGCACGAGCAAAATATATGTTCAGCCAAACATATTGAAGGACTATTTAAAATTAATTAATTGATCAAAATCTAAATCTAGCGTAATTGATAACGCGTTTATTGAAGTATTTATTAGTTTTATTATATGTAACTTTTATATACCTTTTATAACCTGTACTTGACTGATTTGTAAATTTTTTCTGAAATATTAAAAACTCTTTGCGTCGGGCTGGCGACAGAGATAAAAATTAAAAAAAAAACTGACAAGTAAAAAGCACTAGTGCGAAAAAGTGGCACTTTCCGCACAGTTTGGCTGCTTGAAAAACGCTCTTTTTAGGCACATTCATAGTAAAGTACCTAATATAATTAAAACTCCGTATCATATCTGTCGAAGATGAGACAGGGCGGTTACTTTTTAAAAATATGCAGAACTGCAGACCTTATCCTGGTCATTGGTTGTGCTATAGCCACAACGGATTTTACTTTTGAACTATAAGGCAATCTTACGGAATTCAGCAAATAAAAGCAAGTAAACCACTTAATGTAACAGTTTTTAATCAAACAGACATAGATTTTACTCACAATGTTTCCTCTCCAAAAATCGGCAGTAAAAAGTGAGCTCCGCGGTAAAGTCGCGCTTTTTATTAACTCTTCCCTACCAGAGACAAACTCTAATCATAAAGCACTTTACCGCCGAATAAACAGATTATGTTCAAACACTACATTTTAGTAAGTAGGTAAGTTTTAGGTATTACTATTTACAAAATAATGTTCCAAAATTTTAGTTATTTAAAAATAACCAGTATTCAATTTTAGAAAAGATCCTGAAACTATTTATTTACAAACTCAAAACTCCTATAATTATTGGCACAGATTAAACAATATTAATCAGAATAGTAATTTTAAAAAAAACTTAAAGTCATTATTTTATAGTAATTCAATAAAGGTAACAAAATCAACTTAATTAAAGGCCGAATAATATCCGCGGCGACACGGCCATACTGATGCGTGATGCGTGCTCTGCATCACTCCTGGTTTCTTCTGTAATAGAGAAATAAAATTTGTGAGGCCAGGCACTTCCACAGTACACACAAGCCTATTTATAAAAGTTACAGCAGAATTGTATTCGTATTTACTGTTCACTCCACGTGACTACAGATCAAGTAAATATTATTTTATTATGATGACACATAACAGGCACAAAATCGCGACACAAATACGCGCGTGGCGCGTATTAGCTTAGCTCTATAGTTATCATTAGAATTACTGGTCGGTTCGCAATGATAACAGTAGATTTAGCTATCATTCTTAACAATATTTCTGCTCATTCCACATGACAACAGTAACAGAATTCCATGTAAAAGGAAAGGATAGGTGGATGAAAGGTCGATGCTGTATAGACCAGAGGCTCTAAGGATGATGGGATAGGGCGATGCTGTGCTCTGGGCGGTCTCGTACGCCGTGGTACACAGGGGACTTTAATTCTTTTAGGATAGGCTTATTAATGGCTTATTGGACGGCTCCACACGCCAATAGCATCTTTTTTTTTTTTTTTTTTTTAATAAATTAGTTGGCTTATTTGACGGCTCCACGCGCCAGTAGCATCTTTTTCTTTTTGTTAAAATAAATTAGTAGGCTTATTGACGGCTCCACGCGCCAATAGCATTTTTTGTTATTTGTGAAAAAACAGACAACAATCAGAGTAGGAATTAATATGAAAGGCTCTCACCGTTATTATTTTTCATCGTTGTTGTCCGCGTACGGCAACACATCTGATGTGGTTAGCGGTTGTGAGGCTGCCCCGGCGACGGAAGGGCCGGCTTGCTGATCACTTGGAGGCGACACGGCCGCCTGGGTGTATCCCCCTGGTAGTGGGGCGCGCCGCAGTTGATCATGTGCGACCTTGCGAGGTCGCCCATGGTGTCCCACTACCTTCTTCACAAGGTAGCGGTCGTTTTCAAGAACCCTATGAACTTCACTAAACACTAAACTTAAGGTCAAGAGAAGTCTGGTTTCTGGGGTTGTTTTTTATCAAAACAAAATCGCCTCTTTGAAACCGGTGAATTTTAGCACGGCCTTTGTCAAATCTTGCTTTATCTTTAGTAGCTACCTGCGTCATTTTTTGTTGCACATGACGTTCAAGGGCTTCAATATTAATTAATGCTTTGTCCATGTTCACTAAGTTTTGTAACTCTGGTGGAACACAGTTTTGACGTCGAGTCAGTAGTGTGAGTGGAGCCACGCCTGTGGTTCTATGGACAGTGCAGTTTAGGGCCAGTTGCAGGCTTTCCAGTGCTGTGTGCCAGTCTGTAGTCTCATAGTTTTTTATCATTATGAGACCATTCTTCAGTGTTGCCATCACCCGCTCTACTTGTCCGTTAGCTCTGCTAACGCCTGGTGCTATGGAGTGTATTTCTATGTTAAACATATCACAGTAGTTTTTGTATTCTCCTAAAAACTCGCGACCGCCGTCGACAATTATCTGCCTTGGAGTTCCAAAAAGGTGTACGACTTGCTTCAGAGCCGCCAGAGTGCTGTGTTGACTCTTGTCATTAGTGTAGCGTAGTAACACGTATTTAGTGAAGGCATCTACCGTAACCACCACGTACTCTTGCTCATTGGGAGTTCCCAACTTACCCGTGATGTCCATGTGTATGACTTCAAATGGAACTACTGGCTTGGCAATAGGATGCAATTGTACCTGCGTAGATCCAGACGTTTGCTTTGAAGTTCTGCATATAATACAGTTGTCTACAAAGTCACGGACAGTGGTGCTCATTTTGTCAAAATAATAGGTTTCCCTTATTTTGTGAAGGGTCTTCTCCCAGCCTGGGTGTTTGAGAGCACTATGGAACGTGTTGATCAGGCTCCACTGGAAGGACTTTGGTACAATAATGAGTTTTTGTAAACCTAATATAGAATCTAGCCTCTTAAATTTAAGGACGTTACCTTCGAGGAGGTATCCAGGGACATCTTCACCATGATGCAAAGCATCTATGATGGGTCGCAAGTGGTCATCACGTCTTTGTTCGATATTTACCCAATCCAGATTGTTGGTCAGGACGTTGACAGTCAAAGGATCCGGATTTCTACTCAGGTAATCTGCATGCTGCATCCGCTCGCCCTTCCTGTATTCTATCTCAAATTCGAAATTTTGGAGATAGGCCCACCATCTATGAATGCGGGGTAGTAAGTCCTTTTTGTGCTTTGAAGCTTTGAGCGCATTGCAGTCCGTAATTACCTTGAACTGGCGTCCATATAGAAAGTGCCGGAAATGCTTGATCGCTCGGACTACGGCCAGTGTCTCAAGCTCATAAGAATGGTACCTACTTTCTATGTCTGTCGTACGTATACTGAAGTACGCTACCACGTGCTGCCGTCCGTTAATAACCTGAACGAGTATCGCTCCAAAACCAAGGCTACTAGCGTCGGTAAATAGTTCAATAGGTTCCCCTTCTTGAAATATTGTTAGGACCGGTGTAGAAGTTAGGTGATGAATTATCTTTTGACGTGCTTCTTCATGAACATGAGTCCATTGCCACCTAGCACCATTTTTAGTCAATTCGTAAAGAGGAGCCATAGTTCGAGCGAAATCGGGTATAAACCGACGAAAATATCCTGCAAGACCGTTAAATTGGCGAATCTGTTTTACATTAGTCGGTACTGGGGCCTTCAGTAAGGCTTCGACCTTTTTAGGACTGGGACGAACCTGGCCGTTTTCTATTACGTTACCAAGATATTCGATGGATTGTTTGAAGAACAGACACTTATCAATGTTAACCGAAAATCCTGATTCACGTAATGCTATAAAGACTCTTTCCAAGTATGCGAGGCCAGATGAAAAATCACGACATTTACTGATGACGTCATCTATATAAACCTGAGCTATGCTATCATTACGGGCTTTGTCTGCACTACCTGGACTTAAAAGAGGACCTAGGGCACGGTTAATACATCTCTGATACACGGAAGGTGCGTTACACAAACCGAACGGCATGGTTTTGTACTCGAATAAACCGTCTGGAGTGACAAAGGCTGTTTTCTCTATAGAATCAGCAGCAACAGTAATTTGGTGAAAGCCTGATGCCATATCTAGGGTAGTGTAGTACTGACCACCAGCCAACTGATCAATTTGGTCCGCGATTAAAGGAAGAGGGTAATGATCACGAACAGTATTTGAATTTAACTCCCTGTAGTCGACGCACATGCGGTCGTCACCGTTTTTCTTTTTTACTAAAATAATTGGGCTTGAATATGGGGACTTGCTTTCTTGCACAATGTCATTATCTATTAACTCTTTAACGATTTCTTTAACCTTTTCACGCTCGACCGGGCTTAATCTGTAAGGTCTTCGTTCCACAAACTTGTTTGGATTTTTTAAACGAATCTCTAATTGACCTGTATTGACACGAGTTTGCGAAAAACCCCGCGTGAAAATAGCCGCATATTTATTGAGAAGAGTTAGTAGTTGGTCAACCTCAGATGTATTGCTCAAATCATGGTTTATATTATCAAATAACCCGGCTGTCGAACGCATGTGCATGACGCGAGGCTGGGAGCACAAAGTCGCGCTATTTTGAGTTACGATTACTGTTAATCCAGTTTCGCTTAAAAGATTCGCACCTATCAACACATCTGACGTCATTTCGTAATCGGACAAAATATGAAATTCAATCTCTACGTTTATATTGTCAATAATACACACTGTTGTTAATATACTCGTGGAAATAACAGGGAATGGGCCTATTCCTCGTAAATAATTAACTACGTGTCGTCGTTTTCCGGGTAACTTATTCGCAATAGATTCGCACATTACAGAGCACTCGGCGCCACTATCGAATACCGTATCAATAATTATGTCACCTACCCGCATACGCATAGTATTCAAACTCTGTTTATTCTTTACAAATGAATTTACATTAGAGGTTATCTGTTTCTCCCGACGGTAACACGTATCAAATGTATGACCCGATTTTGAGCAAAACGAACAAAACCTATTGTCGCTCTGTTTAGGTAACGATGTCGCTGAGACACTAGGGGAGTTTTCAGTTTGTTTATCTACAACTATTGGCGTATTTTTATAACGACAATCACGAGAAGCATGCCCCGACTTCTTACAAAAGCTACAATAAGGGACGTTACGATTATCAACAGAATATTTTAAACGTTTGGATGGTGGTTGGTTGGCATTTTGATGATTGGGACGCTTTACACGAATAGATGAGGCAACGGAAATTAACTCTGGCACTGAGGTAGCTCTGGCATTCATGAGTTCAATCCGAAGGCGTTCGTCGCCAACTGTTCCTATCACCGCTTCCACCGCGTCATTATCGTCAAGTTTATCTTTAGTAACTCGTCTCCACAAAATCCACGATCGAGATAGAAACTCGGCAATATCTTTGGTAGGATCGTAATTGTGTTCCTTAAACCGTAGCACATCCCTCGAATAACGATTTTCGGGTTCAAAGGTAGTGATAATATTTTGACGCAGTTCGTCCCACGTGGACGTTGTGACGAGCCAGTTATCAGCCCACATCTTAGCCCGACCTTTTAATAAACTAGTTACTTTCATGCGAATATCATAATCGCTGAGCTCATAATTAGTCTTAGCTAAAGAAATATGATTACACCATTCGCGGACCCCGACGTTACCATCTGGGTCATATGAAGGCAAAAATACATCAGTAACTTTTACTTTATCACGTTGCTTCGACAGCCTTTCACTCATATTTTGCATCATCGTTATCATGTGTAAGTAAAATTCTGGAGGTACGTTACCGCCCTGTTGTTGTAGCGGCACCATGTTGGCAGACGTAGTTGGTCCACCATCGCAGGCGTCTGGTCCAGACACGGTGCACGTTGGTACGCTCGGTGTCGTTAATCCATTCTGGCCTGGTGTATCCATCGTGTCACGCAGGATAACTTGTTCAATGTAGGTAGATGAAGTCTGAAAAATAAAAATAAAACGGACAGAAATAGTAAGTAAGTATCCCACTTCTGATGTCGAAGATGAGACAGGGCGGTTACTTTTTAAAAATATGCAGAACTGCAGACCTTATCCTGGTCATTGGTTGTGCTATAGCCACAACGGATTTTACTTTTGAACTATAAGGCAATCTTACGGAATTCAGCAAATAAAAGCAAGTAAACCACTTAATGTAACAGTTTTTAATCAAACAGACATAGATTTTACTCACAATGTTTCCTCTCCAAAAATCGGCAGTAAAAAGTGAGCTCCGCGGTAAAGTCGCGCTTTTTATTAACTCTTCCCTACCAGAGACAAACTCTAATCATAAAGCACTTTACCGCCGAATAAACAGATTATGTTCAAACACTACATTTTAGTAAGTAGGTAAGTTTTAGGTATTACTATTTACAAAATAATGTTCCAAAATTTTAGTTATTTAAAAATAACCAGTATTCAATTTTAGAAAAGATCCTGAAACTATTTATTTACAAACTCAAAACTCCTATAATTATTGGCACAGATTAAACAATATTAATCAGAATAGTAATTTTAAAAAAAACTTAAAGTCATTATTTTATAGTAATTCAATAAAGGTAACAAAATCAACTTAATTAAAGGCCGAATAATATCCGCGGCGACATATCTTATATTTATCTGTTACTTTTTTATCAAAAAATTATTTTGCACTTTATAAAGTAACAATTACCAATAAGCGATTTGTGTAGTTTAGGTCTAAAGTGTTTTAGAGTGAGTTCCCTTATTTCTTTTGGAATATTATTGAAGATTTTAATTGCAGGTATAAAGCTATTTTTATGACTTAATGTGGTTTGATGTGAAGGAATTCTTAGCCGTGTTCGGTCTCGATGGGTATATTTTGAATGCAAGCCGCATGTTATAAAAATGTAGGGCTCTTTCACAAATATACCATAAGAAGACCAGGTAGGTTAAAAGTTTTTTTTTTTTTTTTTATAGAGAGTTCTGGATGTTAAATTGCTGAAAATTGCAGATTGCTCTTTGGCATTTTTTCCTCAAAGGCATCATTTATATTCGTAGAGTTCCCCCAGAGTAGGAGCCCATATCTGAGTAAAGAGAAAACATATCCGTGGTAAGCAGTAAGTGCAACAGCTTCACTCGGAGAAAACACAAATTGGTTAAGTTTCTTGCAGACGTATCTATATGTAATATTATATATAGTTAAAATGCTGGTCAAGAATAAGTTCAAGGTATTCCCTAACTTCGTTGTTTTGCTGTCTTTTAAACTTTGAATGCTTTAATAGTTATTTATGCAACTGTTGTATAATAAAGGGCCTTAAAACACGAATGTGAGTTTTAAGACCCCTAATAGTAATAGATAATAGTATCACATGAGTGTTTTAAAACCTAATTATATATGAATCCTCTATAAAAGGTAATAAAACCATAGGGCGTTCTACAGTGTTGCAAGAACTCTATGTAAATTCATGGAAAGTTTAATTGCTGAGTACAAATGAATACAAACAAACAATAAGCTAATTATTTATTGTAATAATAATTTATTTTTTGGATCGTACAAATATTGAAAAGCACTTGAATATTTTCACCTTGTTGAATATAATTTATTTTATTTATTTATTTATTTATTTATTGGTCTACCAACGATTGTTTACACCAGTTATGGGCATAAAAAACAAGCAAAAACAAATAAACAATAGTGTACAATCACTTATAGGTAAACTCAGCATGCAAAACGAAAAATGTTGGCAGACTCGGAATATTTATATTCACCACGTCATTATTTTTATTTTCTGTCGAATTTCAAATTTGATTCGTCACGTGGATTTTGTTGATCTTTTTGAGTCATTAATGTAGCCTTCAGCGACAGATGTGGACTTTAATCCGCCGTGCCGTTTTAAACTTGCTATGGCTCCTCCAGCATCAACTAATAATGTGGCTGATGTTCTGCGAAAGCAATGCCCTGTATACAACTCAGGATTGGGAAGTTTTAAATAGTTACTAATTGTTTTGGCTAATTTGCTAAGTTTGTTTATGCCGGTCCTCTGTGATTTACAGACGCCAGCACATCAAGTTACTACAATCTGTCAAATTTCTTTAATAGATTTTCAACTTTATCGCTAAAGCATTAGGTTCAAGGTTGATTGGGAAATTTTGACAGTTTCGGGTAGCTTGATGTGCTGGCGTCTGTACATTTTCCAAATCTGTATTGCAAAAAAAAAACAAGGTTTGCTGTAAGGATCCGGACGCAGTGCTATCTATTTTTTGCAAATTCTAAATATTTGCTTGTAATAGTAAACGTGTGGTTTATTTTGGTTTTTGTATTATTTATCGGGTTGGCTAATAAGTAATGAGCGTTTTAGTTTATAATTTCTAGAATTTTCGGAAAGGTTCGAGAACGTTCTGTAACAAAGAGCGAGTCACGCTCATGCGCGTTATTGATAGTTTGGCTGTTAGTGCGTTAAAGTTCACAAAGAAATGAGTGATATTAAAACCCACGTACGACATTGTTTATTATATGAGTTTCAATCTGGGCATTCTGCTGCAGACGCTACACGTAATATATGTCAAAAGATAGCTCACCACGATGTAGTCTCCGAAGCAACAGCAAAGCGCTGGTTCCAACGGTTCCGCAAGAACGATTTTTCCTTAACCGATCAACCAAGGTCTGGGCGCCCCATGGAAATAGATATCGATAAATTAAAACTATTAATCGAAGAAGATCCTCGAAGAACTACACGCGATTTGGCTGTTCAGCTCGAGTGCTCTCATGGCACCATAGAAAATCATTTAGATGGTTTGGGAAAGACTTACAAATATAGTGTTTGGGTACCCCATCAATTAAGTAAAGATCAGCTGACCTACCGAGCTGAGATTTGTGTACAACTTTTATCTTTCCGCCGCACATTTAATTGGTTAGATCATCTTGTCACTGGAGATGAAAAGTGGGTTCTCTATGTTAATCACACACGCAAGCGCCAGTGGCTGGGATGTAAAGAACAGGGAAAACCAACGTCAAAAGGTGATCTTCATCCTCGCAAGGTAATGCTTTCTGTCTGGTGGGATATACATGGAGTAATAAGCTGAGAATTCCTTCCTACTAATACTACGATTACAGCAACAGTATATTGTGATCAACTCGAGAAACTGAAGCTTGACATCCATCGCAAACGTCCACAACACGACAAAATACTTTTCCTGCACGACAATGCCCGGCCGCATATTGCTAAGCGTACCAGGCTAAAACTATTGGAGCTTAATTGGGAAATAATACCCCACCCTCCATATTCACCGGACTTAGCACCAACTGATTTCAGCTTGTTCCGATCACTTAGTAATAATTTACGGGAAAAAAGCTTTGACGATGAACCACACTTGAAACAATACATAGATCATTTCTTCAATTCAAAACTAACGAAGTTCTATGCGGACGCCATTCACTCTTTGCCAGATGGATGGCGAATGGTAGTAGAAAACGACGGTGAATATAATATTAATGATTAACAATTATTCATTTAATAAATAAATACAAATAAAATAGTTGTATGTCGCTCATTACTTATTAGCCAACCCAATATATTGACCACAATTGCAGCTTCATTTATCTGTACGTCGGTATTAGAGCAGTCTGTAACAATATAAGATATTGTAATTTATTCACCGTATTACAAAGAAAATAAGATTATAACATAATAAATGAAGTAAATAACTAACATACCTTTATTGATAGATATAGTTGATCAGGCGCTTCGCTTACAAACTTATTTATTTCATTAGGTAAAAACGTTTTCGGTTTCTTCACTGTATAACCGTCTGCTTTACGTTTTAACAAGGCAATACATTTTGAATATTTTGAGATATCCACGTTGTGATTAATACTCAGCGTATTTTTGAGCGTTGAAAAGAAGGTCCAAAGGGATGAAGATTTGATTTTTTCTGATAATTCTTGAAAATATACTAATAGCACACCTTCTGAAAATGTTGTAAATACTACTCTTTGATATTTTCTAACTCATGAAATCTTGGTATGAGTTTTCATATTGTTTTCTCGATTTTTCTGGTAATAATTGGTTAGAAATGTCCTTTGCTGCATTAGAAATATCTGGTGGTGTGTTATCTCAGCTTGTATCACTCATTTTTGTAAACAACAAAGTAATACATTTTTGCAATACAAATATCGAAAAAAATGGCGGGATACGACGTGAATTCGAATAACCTATAAGTTTTGTTTTTAATTACGCCGCTGTTCTTTTTTTGAAATTCATAAAGATGCCACGAATTAAGTAGTGAACATGTGGCTGTTTGATGAGTAAGGAAGGGACCGAAAAGCAAAGGAGTTGCATTATGAAATACAGTACAACATTATAACACTCGTTTGGATGATATTATGGTTACTATGACACTGGTTGTTTTAATGTTGTTACTAGCCATATCATCTTTCACAAAGTCCATCCATGGTTTCTTTGAGTACCTATGAATGTGGATGGCTCTACATGTAAGAGGCAATAAGCTAACTGTTTCAGAAACTTTTAAAAAGGACTTCTAAAGAGGAAACTTCTAAAGAGGATTTAAAGCATGGGTGTAGATAAAAGCTATAATATAACCCAAACGACTGAACCGATTTAGATTTTTTTTGTTTTGTTTGAAAGGTGACTTGATCTTGAAAGGTGACTTGAATTTTTTAGCTATGATTCAAGACAATCTATTCAGATGCTTGAAGATTATCAATTCTTTTCTAATTGATGAATGGATGTGAGTATCTTCCACAGGTCTGATCGAGTCGAAATCTGGTATTCTGTTACTACAATGATACCTTGAACTGATGCAACAGCATTACTTGGAAATTACAGGATACCCAACTTACAGCATATACAGTTTGAACTCATTGAAACGGTTTCAATGAATGGATTATATTAGATAGATGGCAATCAGAGTCTGATGATGGAATAGCAAAAAAAAATGAAGGTGAATTATTGTCGGAGGTTTTTAAATTTTAAGTTTAACTTTTAACTTTTTCATTGCTTTATTTTCGTTATAGCAATGATTCAAAAGTGTTATTTTCGAGTACTTATTATATAAAACCTTCTATTTTTTTTTCTAAAAGAAACCTCACACTTACAGCACCTTTACTTTACTCACGTCATCGTTGACCACATTATCTCTTATCTACCTTTAGGCAAGATAGTGCTCAAAAATATAGCGCTACCCCTTTTAAATAGTAGTCTATTCTAGCTTCAAACCTTTTTCAAAGGGATCTCGTTACTTACGTTACTCTTGCTGTGGAAAAGCATTACCATATAGAGAAAATGGTCTATTATCTTCCTTTTCATCGTGAGTTATTGTAGCGAATATTTCTTATAATAAAGAATATTTTCTGGTCTTAATTAAATACATTACCGCTTCGTTATCTATCATACGTATACGGCCTAGCCACGTTAATCGAATCAAATTCGCTAAGTCAGATAGTAGCGGCAATACGAAGAAAACTAGACTCTATAGTCATGAACAGTAAGGTTTAATTTGCAACTGAAACTTTAGTTATTCAGTACATTAGCCCCTGGATGGACTGAACGTATATATGTAGTGTCACATGGGAACTTCTCGCAGGCAAACCGAGGTCTTCCAATCACAAATGTTATAGTTACCCACTGTTGTCCATCAATCTAACGTAGAGTTGCACGAAACCAACGTTAGGTAACGGAGACTTTCCTGCCAGGGTTGCGGGTTGTTCCCTGCCCTGGCACAGGCAACTGAAGGAACACGGGTGGGTTTTAGTCAGTAGAAGTCTGACACGCCCTCCCACTCCACTCAGAGCGGGAGAAGTTATTTGATGATTTCCCACCCAAAAAAAAAATAAAGGTAACGGAGACTTTAAACTCATGCCGTCCGCGTCCCTCAAAAAGAAAGTGATAGCTGGACTTGAGTTTTGTTGCGTTAAGGTCCCTTAAACGCAACATAACTCAAGTTTTATAATGCCTAAAAGTATATGATGTACTGCAGTAAACAAAACCAGAAAAAGATATGATATTATTATAGCTTCTGCCCGTGACTTCGTCTGCGTGAAATTTCTTGTTCTCCCATCTGCATCGCATAACGTAGCCCATCCACTCGATTACTTCGTTTTCGCTTAGCGTTCTTTCTGACTTTTATTCTTTTCGCTCGGCTCCTAAGGGTCATATCGTAATATTAAATAACCTATAGCCTTCCTGAAGAATTAGGCTATCAAATTGCAAAAATAATTTTTCAAAACTAAAAAAATCCGACGTTCCAGAGATTAGTGTTTAGTGAGCCAACCTTAAAAAATAGACATATGCTATCTTTTCCAAGCTGACTAAGTTATCTGAGCTAACTTTTTGAGAGGAACAATACCGTCATACATGATTGTTGCGTAACTTTAACCGGTTACGCAGCGCACGCAACGAAAGCTCTTAAAAGGAATAAATTTTCCCCGTTTTTTCATCATTTTTAATTACTCCTATTAGTTGTAGCGTAATAACAGCCGCCCGGGTCGATCCATCAGGTTAAGCTACACTTGCCGGGGTTGGTCTGTAGATGGGTGACCATCTTTACATATCGAGACTCCTCCGTGCCTCGGAAAGCACGTTAAGCCGTTGGTCCCGGCTGTCATTCGTGGATCTTTGACAGTCGTTACGGGTCGTCAGAAGCCCGAAAGTCTGACAACCAGTCTTACCAAGGGGTATCGTATTACCCAGTAACTGGGTTGTGGAGGTCAGATAGACAGTCGCTCCATGTGAACTGGTATTCAGCTGCATCCGGTTAGAATGGAAGCCGACCCCAACATAGTTGGGAAAAGGCAAGGCAGATTGATTGAGTTGTAGCGTAATGATATATAGCCTATGCCTTCCTCGATAAATGGGCTATCCAACACTAAAATAATTTTTCAACTTGAACCAGTATTTCCTAAGATTAGCGCGTTCAACCAAACAAACAAACTTTTCAGCTTTATAATATTACTAGCTGACCCGACAGACGTTGTCTAGTCCGAATTTGATTTATGAGAAAATTATTTTTTTCATATTTTTTTTCGTATATTTTTCCGATGTTTTAATAGTTATTCTGCTATTCGGGACGGAGACAAATACAACAAATCAAAAACCATGAAAAACGGTCCAGCCGGCCGTTCGAACAAACCCGACATTGTTTTATATAAATAGATAATAATATAGATAGATTCTTCAGGACAAATTACTAGCAGTAAGATAGTGTGTTGAAAACATAATACAACTAATTTGATACGCTAGAAAAAAATTACGAAGATACAAAATGTATTTTAACAATAAAAAACCATACTAATATACATACTATCATTCTGATTTTTTGTCAGATATTCTACAAGCAATATTATTACAACAATATTAAAGTAATAGTGTTTTAGTTTTTTAGTTACCAATCAATTGATTTTTTGTAAATAGATAATTGCTATATATTTTGCAATAAATTAAACTCGTCACAAAATAATAGGTCCGTTTTGACAGCCCATATCGATTCGTATGCCAAAGAGAGACAAACATAGCGGGACAAAGAGGGACACCCTCATGTCAAAACAGACCTATTATTTTGTGGCGAGTTTACCACGGTTGTGTCATCGCGCTTTTCTTTCTTTTCTATGCAGTCCGACAGTGACCGCGCTTTAGGTCCTGTAGTCCCCTTAAAGACACCGTTAAACTAATGTTGCTTTCGGGCAACTCACCGTAATATAATTACTATAGTACTGACAGTACCTCGACCACTAAGCTAGTGCATGTTCTAAACTTATCACCAAGCTGCCTAATCAGCTTCAGCGACAAACATAGTAACTATTGTTTATATTACCTACCTAATTGTAGACGCAATTTGATTAAAACCAGCTAAAAAACTTCAGGCTTACAAGGTGTAATATCAATAAGTGATAACCTCTCAAGGGGTTATTGTATTCATCATTATGAACAACTTTTACTAAGGGACCAAACCTGAAATCGGAGCCTTAAAAAAATCAGTTATTGTTGAACATAAATGTGGAGAACAGCAGATTTTTTTTTTCGCGTTTTCGGTTTGGTCCCATAGTACAAGTTGTTCATAATTATAAATAGGTACAATGACCTGATGACGATGATGAATGTGTGGTCACTTATTTAAATTACAACTTGTCCATACATCTCTCGAAGCAGAAGTTACAAGACAGCATTAAAAAATATGTGACCCAATTTCACAATAGACTTAGCGGTATCTGAAGACGTGACCGTAGCAACATATGCTGATGATATGGCATACCTCTCATGTGATGAAGTACCAGCAGAGGCTAGTAATAAGCTCCAACACCTACTAAATGAGACCCATGCATAGATGAGAAAGTGGCGGATTCGAGCGAGTGCTCAAAAATTGAACCACATCACATTCAAATTAAGAAGGGAAAACTGCCCACCTGTCAAACATAGCACTGATGTTCTGCCAGATACTGTGAATGTAAAATACCTGGGCTTTCATTTAGACAGAAGGCTCACCTGGGTTATCACATAAAAAAGACAGGGGATGAAATTAATCATAAGTTCCGAAACCTGTACTGGCTTATGGGCAGAAACTCTGTCCTATCTGTTGATGATAAGCTACTGATCTACAACGATGTGTTGAAGCCCATCTTGACCTACGGAATCCCACTGTGGGGCTCTGCCAGTAAGAGCAACGTCATGTTCATCCAACATGTTCAAAACAACATTCTGCGTACCATCGCAAGAGCCCCGTGGTTTTGTAGAAATGACGAGATCCACAAATATCTTGGCGTTCCCACCATTCAGTCTGAAATCGGCAAATTCAAAATAAAATATGCTGATCGGCTCTCTTTTCATCCTAATACCCTGGGCAATGATCTCCTAAAACCTTCCCTAACGGTGAAATGGCTGAAAAGGAAGGATGTGCTCTAAATAGGCAGTCGAGACACTGGTCTCTTCGCCTAAAAGCCATAATCGCTTAACTCATATGCTTATAGTCTTGCGACTGATGGCCGATTATAATTTGAAAAAAAAAATCACAATATATACACCACAAAAATTAGGCATACGTATTTTTGTGTCAGAGAAATCTTTGGCTTAACGTCATCAATCTGCTTAGCAACAGATGTTGGAATCGGCTTCCAGTCTAACCGGATGCAGCTGAATACCAGTATTTTACATAGAGCGTCTACCTATCTGACCTCCACAACCTAGTAACTGGGTAATACGCTTGGTAAGACTGGTTGTCAGACTTTCGGGTTTCTGACGTTCCGTAGCGACTGTCAAAAATCCACGAATGGCGGCCGGGACCGAGGCACGGAGGAGTCTCGGTATGTAAAGATGGTCACCCATCCACGGACCAGACCCGGCAAGCATAGATTAACCTAATGGATCGACTCGTGCGGCTGTTATTATTTGACCACGAGCTCCACGGGCTGTACGTCATATTGTATTTTATTTATTGCCTTTGCCTCACAATCGTATTTTCTTTGCGAGACGAAATGCAGCGAACATCACTCACTTTTCACCGCAGACTTATTCTGACTGACGTGACGGATTGGAACTCGAAGGCAATGGCGTATTACGTATTCTACATTATGTTGGGAGGCACTTTCGTTGTTTGATGTAGATGTGAGATATTGCGTAGTTTTTGTTATGTAACACAGTTTGCTGTCTAATGAGGCCGGTTCCGTTATCTATAATGTAGGTATTTTAAATCAGAAAGGATGTAAAGACGACCATTAGCCTTGTTGTCAAAGGATGGAGCACTTTAAATAATCGTATAAGCTCAATATGTACCTATAAAACAAAACATGAATAGCAAGGAATAAAATAGGATAGTTACAGCGTCACGTTGTATAACTTTATGAATTTTTGCGTATAAAATCACGGAATAGAAAAAAAAAACAAGTGAAAATGCACGCAGCTATCAGGCGCATGTCACAATTATGCGGAAAAATATGTAAAATAATAACAAGCTTCGTCAGTTGTTTTAAGTCTTAATTTTGTATGAACAACAAATTCAACTTGTATCATATGAATGTGTTAACATTGAATGTATTCATGTTAAAAAATTGTAAGTATTGCTATTTTGGCAAACACATTTAGCCACAATTCAACCATTGGTTACTATGTTTTGCCATTGGTTGAGTTAACTACGGGTCAAAAAACCAGCCCTAATAGGCCACAGGATTTAAATAAAATACGATTATTATTGCGATGCGACGACGCAAAGCAACACAATGGAGGAGTTTGGCTTCGCTCTAAGGCTCTTGAAGAGTTGTCGATGGGAAACACCATCGGGCACACTGCTTGTAAATAAGAAGAAAAATAAGTAGGCGCAGTTCGAGTCCGTGTGCCGTTAATTTTCGTGAAAAGGTGTGGGCACAGCTGTAACCTAACCTAGTGACAGGTATTTGCTCGGCACTGGATTTTTAGGCATTCCTTATGATGCAAACTTTCTTCCCCTAGTTAATTATTAATTTCTGACCAGGTTGTCTGCCGATATGAGAAGACGATCGAAATTATATTGCTATTGCTAACTTCACATGCATTTTTGACAATATTTTGGTCAAGTTATTAATTTCTATTATTATAATAGCATTATAAAAATAGTTGCACTTCTAAAAGTAAATACTATTCATGAAATTATTTTAAATGTATTAAGTGAACAATTGTGGCTAGCCTAAATAAATAAATAAATTATTTCTCTTTAAGTCCAAGTAGTCTTGCTAGTCAATTCTTGACAATGACGCTGGAAACAACATTCTAGCTAAACACGTTTTTGCGCTATAGAAATTGGAATTTCGACACATTGTGAAAAATAGAGGGTCATGCGTATGCGCTTGCACTCGCGATGTGACGTCATAGACAAATTAAATCCTGCTTCAAAATTGTTACAAGTATTGATAATCTTTTGATTGCTCAACTATTAGCAGCCCTAGCATTTAAAGTCTCGTAGTTATTAGCGGTTGAAATCTTACATGTTTTTATCTGTCAGAAATATTGAACGTACCACCAGTACACCGAGCGAAAAGATGTTTTCCCGTCAAAATAAAATAAGTACTGAACTAGAGAACAACGAAACGGCTGCAAAAATATAATTTACCTCCGCAGTCCTCTCAAACACCAAATACATAATCGTTCACTCATAAATATAACAAAAATATCGGTCCCCATTCGAAATTAGAACTGCGAATATACGTAAATCTCAAAAATTCAAAATAGACGAGCTCGGAGCTGCGCTTTTATTTACTCAGGGTATTCGCAGAAGTATTGCATATGACTGAATTCTCTTTGAGCTCTCCGCGACTCAAGTAATGCTATTTCCCAATCACTCTGTGAAAGGCATCTTTATTACATTCGTCCGTTCGTTCGTGTTCAGCTTAAATGCGTTTTTTTTTCAACAAAATATCTGGTATAAAACGTTACGCTTTTCAGGTACTTTAAGCGCTTTCAAAGTTTATGCAGATCGCTTTTTACAGCGCTTTTGGTCATCTGTTATTATGAGGTTCGGTCACAGGGTACGGTCACGATGTTGTTTATGTAGTAAATTACAACCTGCTTTGAATATTCTGCACAACGAGTAAATAAATAATTAAGTAAAACAAAGAGCAATACACAAAATGAAAAACATGGTCTGTCAGGGAACTTTATGGTTGAGCAGATTGACACTCACTACGTCAATTTGCCATGAAAAGGTATCGTACCAACCTGTCTTCTTAGAAGTGCTCTCGTAGTCTGTTTCTTTGAAAAGTTTCCCCACATAGCCACGAAAAATCACTTGGTTTGAAGTTTATTCATTTCAGTGACTTTTCCCACTTTCTCTTCATGTGAAAATTACTTAGGAATTTATCAACGACTATTTATTTGCTTCCAAAGGCTACACAACGATATAAGACACAAAAAAAATAAAATATTGTTTCTTCTTTCTTTGGATTTAGACTGTTCGTTTGTAACAAACAATTGGCGCCTTCTAAGCGGAACTAATGTGACAGTTTTCTTCCCCATTGATGCATATTTCTCATCAATCAAGTTGTTTGACTTTACATACTGCGAGGAAAATATTTTTCACTGTATAGGTATAGTCAAATCAATCAGCGAGCGGTGGGTTAGTGAACATAAAAATAGTAGATCAACATTAAAAATTATTAAAACTCTTAGGACAAAAACATTTTTGGGAAAAGCTAGGTTACAAAAACCATTTCAAAGTTTATTCAAGCGCTTCAACGTCACAGCTTCAATATTTTTATACGCATAGTCTCTGTTTCAAGCAATTAATCTGTGCAACGCATTTACGAGATGGTTCGCATCTTTTGTGGAAGAAATGAATGGCATTAAAGCGAGACCATTTCACCGCCCGAGTGGGGCATTGTTATTATGACATTAATAAATAGATGAAAACTTAGCTCCCAACGCGGGAAGTGCATTTGCGAGGCAATTAATTCATTTTCTCTCCTCTAATATAAATACAGGGGTTGTACGTGAAACTACATGATAGCTCAAATTACTTTGGAAGTAAATTATCTTTCAGTTAGTTGGTTGCTGTTCAACTGGTATAAACAGCTCATTATTATCGTATGTACAATAAAATCACACGTACAAAATGAAAATTTTCTATCATCCAAACACACTCAACGCACTCAGGCTTGAGTGAGGGTATGTTAATCGTTGCTGCTCTTTTGAGGCAAGAAATCCAAAAAGAAACTTACAAAGTTTTGTCGTCTAAACACAGTGTTGCACAACACTGTGTTTAGACGAGACAAAACTTGTATCCTTGGTGTAAACAGAAGTCACATGCTTGAATGGCAAAACTTGCATTAAATTATTGTATGGATTTCGTACACGTGTAAACACTTGCATGCTACTTGTTTTATGGCATGATTATTGATCTTGAACGTTCCAGAAACGTGCACCGTGTAAATGGGGCTTTAGTTTTTGAATCAAGAATATTATAAGTATTCAAATTAATTGATAAGCAAATAGGTAGTCTATTTGCTTATATCGTCTGTACATTCAAAACACAAGATGTATGAAATTGCTATAACACGGCAAATTGACGTAGGGTGTCACTTGGCTTATCAATTAATTTCCCTGACTGTATACGTAATCTGACTGTATCTAAGTGAAAATAATTCTTGGGTAAGAAACAATTGTAGCAAGACTCTGGATTCTCTCTCTCTATCGTCAGTAAACCTAATTATGTTCATTTTTATGACAGTCGTGTTCCCGCCACAAGCGGCAGAGGAGGACACCGTGGAGTTTTAGTGGGTTGGAGTCCCACATAACTGCACTATCTCCCCGTGGTAGTGCAGTATGCATAAGCATTCCTCCACGCAAAAAAAAAGTGTAACGTAAATAAATTAATTTTGAATATGGCGGTCAATTTTGGGGGACACATAAAAAAATAAAAATGGCAAACTGTACCGTGTGACATATCAAATAAAAGGGCTTACCGTAAGGATCTGAAAATATTTCTTTTATAATTTTAAAATAAACTGTTTTAAAGTTAATTAAGAAAATATACGAAAATTGACCTCCGAAACTGCTAAGCCTACAATTTTGAAAAAAATACAGTAAATTGTTCTATACCTACAGGTTGCAGAAAAACTTATAAGAAGTCTCTCAATATTGTGCACACATACTTACATTTGCAGTTGGAATGTATAAGGGAACATGTTTTTCAACTACAACGTTAAGTCAAGTTTGTTCTTAGGAACTACGTTCATCCCAACTACGGAACCCTTCATTGTACTTGGTCCAACACGCACTTGGCCAGTTTTTTCAGTCTATCTCTCATTAGCCAAGTGTGACGTGCGATAAAGAACTTCGTTTCAAAAGTAAGTGATAATTCAAATAAAATTTATACCAAAACGTCGCACAGTTTTCGCAGTCCTTTTAACTTGTGACGTCTAAATCCCGCCGTCTGTGTCCCAGCTATCCAGAACTCCATACGAACACAATAAAAACAAAATAAGTTCGCGCACAGGACAAGTTTTGTGAATGCTTGAATGAGCAATTGAACAGTCCTAGCATCCAAGCTTTGCCTGACTGTACTTTGCTTCCCGCTTTACTTTTTATTTTTAAAATCCGATGTATTTTTGTTATGTTTTATTCTTTATCTGGTTTTCTGTTTACAGTTTTCTTGGAAGAGTCTATGATTGAATTTTTATTGTATCACGCCCCCCAGTCTACTCCTTGATATGCAATGGTCTCTGTTGCATCATGTACTCGTAACATGAGGCAACAGGGGTTAGTGTGAATCTTTGAGTTCATTCAAGTAATCGAGTCTGGTCAAATTACGCTAGGGTCTGTGCATTTAATTCATTCTTAATTTTCGCCAGATGTTGGGCCATAAAAACAACACGGAATTTAGAAGTGGTCTCGACCAGCGGCGTAATTGACTCACAATTGCAGTGCCTTTCATTTTGACAACTCAACAACATTCATTGCGTTATTTAGGTACGTTGTCGGTGAATTTTTCAAATATATGAAACAACTAGCTGCGCCCAGCGCGGTGTTACCCGCGGTTTATCAGATACACTAAAACGTGTTATTTAACTGGTGAGTAAAATATTCACATTTTTAGAGCCAAAAATATAAATTTGAGCATCGGTAAAATCAGTATGGTTGGTAATTTACGAAAACTAAACTTATCGAGGTCTGTGAGGGAGAGCTGGCCAAGCTGACTTATTTAATTGATTTTTGTCTCGTAGACAGCCAGTAATATTTTTACTGCTGTACATCCCGGTAATCAAAATTACGGGACTTATTGTTTTCTTCGTAAATTAAAGATTTTGGGCTCTCGACACACACGAGCAACCCACGTGGGAGAAGCAGGGGGTCTAGGTGGATGCCGGCTACTTTTAGAGTTTGATCGTAATAGAGAAAGCCACCTTCAGAGGAAATTGTAAGCACTTGAATTGGAATGGCAAGTTGGTGGGTATTATGGGGATTCTGGGTATCAATCACCACTTTTGCCCCTCCGGTGAAGATGGTGGCCTGCACGATTTGCCGTCATAGCTCTGTACGCGTAACCAGGTGCCGTTACACAATCAGGACGCGTCCAGGTTACGCATCAGTATGACAGGCACACCAGCCTTGAGCTCCAACTTGTGGGAGGCCACCCCTGACAAGTCGAGGGAATTTGAGAACGCTACAGGATATGTAATTGCATCGTCAGTTGTCATCACCGTGTCTATTGACATGTAGGTCCTCACCTCCCTGGAACTTGCTCTATTATTGTTTTATTAATCTTTCCCACTGATTCGTTTTTGGGCGCTATGATAGCTCTTTCGCACAACCACTCCTCGTTAGCCAGGTTTTGTTGTAAGCTCGGATATACCTCATTAATAAGATTAACTTTTGAGCTTACAACATTGCTAAATCAGCAGTCAAAAGTTATTTGGCCGTTAGCATCCGTCGGCACGCGACCTTCGCCGACCTCGAGGAGTGTTTGTGCAAAGAGTCTATACTCCTGATCATTGAAGAGCTGGACCCTCATGTTGGTCTTCAGCTGTAACCGCTCCACCTTACCCCACAACGGTGAAGACTTGAGGCACGCGTTTTCTCGTCTGCCGCGGTACCTCGCTCGATAATCGGCAGAGTCTGCCGGAAATCAGCTGCGAACAAGACGACCTCTCCATCATTGCCCTGAATGTCTCGCAAGCTGCGATCCAGTGCATCAATCGCTCCCTCGTGTGACATCATGCATTCGTCCCACACGATCAATTTGCACCTTGCACATACGCGGTTTGGTATTAGATTGAAAATTATAACATTATTATATTGAAACAACTTCGTCAATCTGGCTGGGACACAATTTCTGTTTTAGCCAAAGTAATAAATAGACATGCGGCAGTTAGCGTTTTTGCCACTCAATACAGTAGGTACATAAAACACCGAACACCTGCCCTTTGGTGAGAAGGGTCACCAGTTTTTGTACCTTCATACAAAAGACTCTAGCGACGACGTCGTGTCAGTCCGTTGGTTTTTGTCCGGCCATCAATACGTCTATTATTTCGGGCCAGGCTGGGTTACACGTCATCTTAATAAATAGGACCAGCCGGTCCTATTTATTACTTAGTCTGTAATTCCGGACGTATGAATATGTATCTTGAGAACACTCATGCAGATAGCGGGGACTGTTTATGAACGACGATGGGAGGATCACCATATGACCCAAATCGTTCCGAGTTGATAATGCCGTCGTTCGCAATGGCGTCTTGGAGGTGCACGTAGCTCTTGGCACGCCACTTGCTCTGATTCAGGGCTATGTAGCGCAGATGCTCACTCTTCATCTTTACGTACATATCCATCAATAATTGAGAAAGTAGGACACTACAGCGCACCATCAAATTAAAATTATTTTCACGGACCATTATATGGAAATCGTAAAAGTCCATGCCGGTGACTTTTTATTTGGGTTGGTTTGTGGGATATTAATGTGATATCCCTCTTGTCCCTTCCAGTTAATTATTGGATACTGTAGTGCATCATAATATCGGTGTGTGTCTGAAATCCTGGTGAGGGAGACATCGTACTTCCGCAGGAAGATGTCTCTCGGGGCGGTGGGGACGCCGTCCGCGACCACAGCCGCCAACTTGGTGGCCGCCGGCACGTTGTAGCGGCGTGGATGCTGCCCGCTCAGCACGCACTCTGCGCGCTCTGCGTGACTACCTTGCAACTGTCATCGGGCATATTCTCTAGGGCGGACTTATATTCATGGACCAAGTGTTATGGTTTGGACCAGGACTTGTTGAATTTTCAGTATATATGTTCGCTCCACGCCTTGAATGATTGGACACCGACTGTCAGTCTCCACCTCGTCCTCTCCCATAAAATACACTGTAAATATTGAGGCCGTTTTTTGCATTAAGTGGTGGCAACAGTGACCTTATTTTGTGATGTACTTGACTTTGCACAGTAAAAGTAGGGAAAAATTCAGGCATAGCAAGAATTTTGTCCGCCCCGAAATACGTCATGTGAAAACATGAATTGTATTTTTTTTAGCCAGTTAAGGAATCGTCAAGATTCATCAGTTTTACCTGTAAATAATATTTTAATGGATCCGCAGGCTCCTCTAAAATAGGAATGGCTACTTTGCCGCCAGAGCAACACATTCCCGCTCTTTCCTCCTTCTATTTTAATACCCCACAATGGCGACACACATTTTCCATACGTTTAATATTAATGAGCCTGTGTTTACTGTAATTTAATGTCACGTCATATTCAAAAGCACATTTTTTAAATACCCCCCAATAGTTTCTAGTAAATATTTGCCGGCGCTCTGCTTGCCGCTGAGCAACTTCGACTCGGCGAGTATTTGCCTCATCTGCTGTCTCAGAAGCACGCTGATTAGCCATTAGCAGGGCATGCTCTCGCCGTCGAGAAGCTGCTTCATCAGGTGTTTCAGTGGCACGCTGAGAGGCCATATGCTCTGCGTTTTCTTGACGCCGAGAAGTTGCTTCTTCAGGTGTTTCAGTGGCACAATGAAAAGCCATGCGTCCTGCGTTTTCTTGACGCCCAGAAACTGATTCTTCAGGTTTCTCTGATTCACGCTGAGAGGCTATGTGGATAGCATTTTCCTGACGTCAAGCATCTGCTTGCGCAGATTTTTCTTCAGCTCTGACTTTTGCCTGACGTACGTTTGCGAGACGTAGTTACACTAAAAATCTCAACATTATCCTAAAATATATACTGCTACTAATTAATTAATACTAACTACAACAAACCAAGGAAAATAATGCTACTAAATACTACAAAACAATTAATTTTATTTAATTATTTTTGAAGTGAAACTTCTTTAGAATCGTTGTGATAGAATACATAGCGACCATAGCGTGAATGTATACGTATAGTGATAAATACATAGTGACAGGCCAGCTGGCGTGGTTGGTTAAGAAGATACCACCTATCATGCCGCAAGTTGTGGGTTCGATTCACAGAACAGATAAAAGATGAAAGAGGTTAGAATGGCCTTGTGGGCGGGGCAGGCGCGCCGCAATTGTGAGCAACGCTCATATAGTCAACCAAAATTTGCTTCATCGGCGAACAATCCCGCTCTTGTTGTGACAGCGTACGAAGTTCCGCGAAAAAGAAAGAATTATGCCGTCTTGCGCCATTATAACGTGTCGTAAAAGAAGCCAGGTGTGTAGTGTAGCCCGAGAAGGGATTTCTTTTAATCGGTAAGTCCAAAAACCTTAAAATACAAGTGATATTTGTAATTATTACAATAGTATTATGTAGTTTATGGACAAAAACGATACAATCGCAAACTGATGCAAGATTATACATTGCTTGCAATACATGGGTACCATCTTGTACTACGTAAGCAATCGCGCAATGTATTGCGTTCACTGCGATGTCGCGTGCGCCGAGCCAAAGCTTGAATTCAGTGAAATCCATGCGTATCGATAGTGTTGTACCAAGTTGTAAACAATGTCGATATTAAAAGTATATATGCGTACAAATGATTATTATCAGTAATCGCTGATGTATAAAAAAGGGAAGATTCGGTACGCGCGTATTATAATTAAAATAGCTTTGTTATTATCATCAATTATTGTTTATTGTAGGTTATCAATTTAGTTTCTGAGTGGGTTTATAAAATCTCAATTTTTTTTAGATGTTAGTTATAATGAAAACATACATTTTAAATTTTATTTTTAAATTTGCAACAGATCCAGATACAAGAAAACTGTTATTGTTATCTAAAAAACTGTGATTGAGGCAACTGGTAGAATTGAATGGATACCTACTAAATTTGTTCTCAAAATTTTGCAGAAAATGATTACACAACAAAAAAGTCAGGGAAAAGATACTTAAAATCAGGACCTACTCCGCACAGAAATATCGTTATGCGCCTTTCAGTAAGTAGTATATAATTTATATTTCATAAAACTTTATTGGTGGTTTTGCGTAGCGTACCTAATTATTACCTTCAAATGTTGTCACTTAGATCATCTTTTGTGGATACTATTATATAAGGCCGTGTATATTGGGTTTATACAGCCGTAAAGCTGAAAATCCATGTTTTAAATCTATACAGGAGAAGTTTTTATTCACTGCGCAAGTTTTCACAGGGTGTTCTACTCATGAATATGAACAACGTTATTTATGGCACCAACTCTGAAATCCAAAAAAAATTCAACTGTTTCATACATTTTGGTTGAGTAGGTATTAAACCTTTGTATGAAACAACAGATTTTTTCTTTCGTGATTTCATAGTTGGTCCCATAGTAAAAGTTGTTCATATTCATAGGTAGAATTTAATATATCGCACAGTACAGTTTGCAAATATATATTTTTTATTTTCTTATTTGCCCCCTAAATTGACCCCATATTCGAAATTCATTAATTAAATGGTAAATGATTTCTGTAAGTAGGTTTGTACATACACTTTTACAAGTCAATCATGTTCTTTTTTTTTAACTAAATGAGGTTAGCGTTTCCTATCTGACTACTCTGAGAAGAAAGGCCGAAACAAACTCAGAGGTCACAGTCTCTTATAAAGTTCAGACATAATCTTGGTCACTTCATGTGAAGACCTTATAGATTGGTGTCTGGAATGGTCTTTTGAGAAAAAAACCACACAGATTGAGAGGACCTGTCCAGTCTGTGCACGCATTTGTCAGTAATCGCGCAGCTCAACTAAGAACCAGACCATGATTAAAAATAATTGAGAGAAAAATAAAACAAACAAAAAAGCAATTTACATTACACGTCCGTGTTTGGGTCACAGAAATACGTACGTGTACCAAATTTCAACTAAATCGGTCCATTAGATTCGGAGCAAATTGGCTGTGACAGACGGACAGACAGGCAGACAGACACATGAGTGATATAGGATCACTCATAATCCTATAAGGGTTTCGTTTTGTCCTTTTGAGGTACGGAACCCAAAAAATGAAAGAAAATTTGAATTTTGCGGCTACATTTGATATTCCCCTTAATTTGACATTATTATTTATAATGTATTTAGGAAGTCCACACTATTCGTACCCCGTCCCTTCCGAAATTAAAGCGATAAATTGTAAAACTTAAAGTAACAAAATTACAATAACTTTATCGATATAAATATCGATAAAATTATCGACCATTTGGTCGCCGTAACATGTATGAGAAATAAATTGCTTTTGCGCGTGTGTGAGTGTACGTCAAGCGCAGTGTTTGCGTTCGTTAGTGTGACAACCAATAGCAAAATCGCGATTTAAGTGCATGTGGCTTATTTGCGTGCGTAATGCGCGTACGTATTGGTCTCTTGCTTGTAGTGGAGTTAAAGAGTGGGAGATAACCGGCGACACGCGTTTTAATACAAATCAGGAACTATTTCCTTTCTAATCTCTTTTATCTGTTCTGCATCTGTTCTGTGATTCGATTCCCATCCAGGACAAACATTTGTGTGCATGAACATGTCTGTTTGTCCTGAGTCTGGGTGTAATTATCTATATAAGTACGTATTTACAAAAAAAATGTAGTATTATATCAGTTATCTGGTTTCCATAGTACAAGCTCTGCTTAGTTTGGGATCAGATGACCGTGTGTGAAATGTCCCAGCATATTATTATTATTATAGTGCGAACGAAACCATATCGTGATTCAGAATCTAGGCACAACGCCATCTATCGAGTGTATAGGAAGTTTCACTTCTATCGGACTTTTTAGTAACTAAAATCATTTCACCATGTTAGTGAATTGAAACGTTTGCGTTTTAAGACTGAGCAGCACCATCTATCTGAATTTTTAGAAAACTAAAGTTATCATTCTTGCGTATTCGAAGTTGCAAAACGCATACAATGCGGGGGAAAAATGCATATTTATTGCAAAAAAGCCGACTACCAAATACCAGATTAAATCTACTTTCCTCTAACAAAGCGTAAATGAGTAACAAATATATTACAATTCCTTGCTCATCCCACGGGATCACCAAATTTTTCGGTATAAAAAGTAGCCTGTGTGTTAATCCACCCTGGATCAACACACAGGCTACTTTTTATATCAGCTACTTCCACACCAAATTTCATCTAAATCTATCCAGCCGTTTGAGTTTGAAAGAGCAGCAAATATAAGAATTTCGTGCTCATCCCGGAACACTACATTTTTTTTTCGGGATAAAAGTAGCCTATGTGTAAATCCGGAATATACAGTCAATTACGATCAATATATTGATGGAAGATTATAATAATAATAAGTGGGATGGATAAGGAATTTTCTTCAAAATCCTTCGGATTGGTATAGAAGAGTGTTACGCAATTGGCCACCGCTGCCTTCGTTACCACTGGGCCAACACTGCTTTCGTTACCACTGGTCCAACACTGCTCTCGTTACCACTGGGCCACCGCTGGTCTCGTTACCACTGGGCCACCGCTGCCTTTCTTACCACTGGGCCAACACTGCTCTAGTTACCACTGGTCCAACACTGCTCTCGTTACCACTGGGCCACCGCTGGTCTCGTTACCACTGAGCCACACTGCTCTCGTTACCACTGGGCCACCGCTGGTCTCGTTACCACTGGGCCACCGCTGCCTTCGTTACCACTGGGCCAACACTGCTCTCGTTACCACTGGGCCACACTGCTCTCGTTACCACTGGTCCAACACTGCTCTCGTTACCACTGGACCACCGCTGGTCTCGTTACCACTGGTCCAACACTGCTCTCGTTACCACTGGGCCACCGCTGGTCTCGTTACCACTGGGCCACCGCTGCCTTCGTTACCACTGGGCCAACACTGCTCTCGTTACCACTGGGCCACCGCTGGTCTCGTTACCACTGAGCCACACTGCTCTCGTTACCACTGGTCCAACACTGCTCTCGTTACCACTGGGCCACCGCTGGTCTCGTTACGACTGGGCCACCGCTGCCTTCGTTACCACTGGGCCAACACTGCTCTCGTTACCACTGGGCCACACTGCTCTCGTTACCACTGGTCCAACACTGCTCTCGTTACCACTGGGACACCGCTGGTCTCGTTACCACTGGGCCACCGCTGCCTTCGTTACCACTGGGCCAACACTGCTCTCATTACCACTGGGCCACACTGCTCTCGTTACCACTGGTCCAACACTGCTCTCGTTACCACTGGGCCACCGCTGGTCTCGTTACCACTGGGCCACCGCTGCCTTCGTTACCACTGGGCCAACACTGCTCTCGTTACCACTAGGCCACACTGCTCTCGTTACCACTGGTCCAACACTGCTCTCGTTACCACTGGACCACCGCTGGTCTCGTTACCACTGGTCCAACACTGCTCTCGTTACCACTGGGCCACCGCTGGTCTCGTTACCACTGGGCCACCGCTGCCTTCGTTACCACTGGGCCAACACTGCTCTCATTACCACTGGGCCACACTGCTCTCGTTACCACTGGTCCAACACTGCTCTCGTTACCACTGGCCCCACACTGCTCTCGTTACCACTGGGCCACCGCTGCCTTCGTTACCACTGGGCCAACACTGCTCTCGTTACCACTGGGCCACACTGCTCTCGTTACCACTGGTCCAACACTGCTCTCGTTACCACTGGGACACCGCTGGTCTCGTTACCACTGGGCCACCGCTGCCTTCGTTACCACTGGGCTAACACTGCTCTCATTACCACTGGGCCACACTGCTCTCGTTACCACTGGTCCAACACTGCTCTCGTTACCACTGGGCCACCGCTGCCTTCGTTACCACTCGGCCACCGCTGCCTTCGTTACCACCGTGTCAGGCAGCAAGCACCTAATTATAACACATAACTATAATAAGTATTCAAAGAGTCTAACTTAACTACTTTTCTAATTATGCTCTTTAAGTACAGTAATTAAATAAAAACCATTGATCAATTAATTACTGGTACATATTTCATCATACTTCAGTCACTACAAAAATTTACTCTAGGTAAACAGAGTCTTACTTAATTTTCGTACACAAACAAATTTATTTTGTTAGTCAAATAGCCTAAATATGTCTGAGTTCATTAACGCCTTAGTATGAAAGAATGTGAAGTATCCTTTGATACCAAAACAATCTTTTTCGCTTCGAAAGGTGCGATGAGGAATGGAAGACCTTTCACAGAGGATCGGATTTACGTAAATTCATTACGGACCGAATTTAAAACTTCGTGTAGTTATTATCAGCGAAGGGGAGATAGCAGCCTTGAAAATCTGGTAATGGTTGGCAATACCGAAGGAAAGAGAGCACGAGGCCGGTCACCATCACGTTGGTCCGGCCAAGTAAAAGAAGCTACGTCCTCAAACTTTCAGCAGGTTGTAATGGTAACTTCGGACCGGAGTAGATGGAGGCAGATTGTTCGCTTAAAGGGGTCCACGATCCTCAGTAATGAGGGACTGATTGAAGATGCAGAAGATTTATTATCACTTGCAGCATTGTGGAACTGACGGAACAACCAGTAGAAGTGACGAAAAAGGTATTCAATCACTTAATCGTTTTCTGCGTGTTTGTCTGCGAAAGTGCAAATGGAATCCGTTTATCTTTTGTTTTGCTTCGTGTATGGTGTTCTTATTTCGGTAATTGCGAGAACTGGCATGTTGGAGAAGTCATTTATTGGTAGACTTTGTTCATTACATTTTTGAATATTATAGGTAGTTACTTATTAAAAACCTTGTTTTAAAAAGAAATACTTAAATAAAATCATGGAAAAGTAATTTGAAGTGAAAACACCACAATTCGATCATTATAACAGCCAATTTCTACGTAAATTAGAAGGCAATCGAATTATTTTGACAGTCCCAGCGAGACACGGATTGAATTCAATTAGGCTAGATATTGCGTTTACTTAGTCTCAGTCAACGTCAAATCTACATACTACAACAAATACGGGGAAAATTTTGGGCTAATTAGATTTTCACACCTCCTGCTCGATAATTTCAAATTATAAAACTTAATTTAACTTACTTAGTAAGACATTAAAGCCCTGGGGTCTAGCCGAGCAGTCCTGAATTTCACAACATCCCTCTGGCCAATAAATTAATTTAAATTTGGAAGCTTAACCAAAATTCTTATAAAAACTTTTACTACAAAAAAGCATTCGAAAATCGAATTGCTTTTTATTACCTCGCAGAAAGTGTGAAAAGTAGAGTATTCCCCTCGGAGATAAGGTTGTCTTCGTCTTAGGCCTGTTTGAATTCCTCGCTTCTGAGTTAACTCTACACTCCTTCTTTCTGGCCGGGATTCAAACTAGCGCCCGTAACATACCTATGACACTGCTTTGTCCACTTAGTGAATAGTCTACTATTTTCCTCACTAAAGTCTCACAATGAAATAATCAAGAAGTCATATTTACTACATGGAAATAACCTACACTTTATTGAAGTTCAGATGTATTAATTATTTTCGTTTATTTTAAGCTAAACTGTATTCGACCTTGTGTTATGTCATTACTACCAGATAGCATACATGTTAGACGTGACATCTTTATTTTGCCTACCAAACATTAAACGAGATTTAAGCGACCAAGCAGGTTCGGACTGGAGAGCGATAAGATGTGAGTATTGACGTGAATTCACTCTTACCACTTAATTAAAAAAAAAAAAAAAAAAAACAGCAAAAAAGAAAATACGGTGAAAAATTATGACCATTATTTTATTTTATTTATTTATTAAAACTTTATGCACAAGTAAAAACAAATACCGTACAAAGGCGGACTTAATGCCTGAGGCATTTTCTACCAGTCAACCTTAGGGTGATGCAGAGAAAACATGGCAGGTGCAATATAAAGGATAGATAACACGAAAATAACTATAAAATAAAATAATAAATACAACAATATAAACATATATACATACATATAATCAGAATAAACTTTGTCAGAAGAGATAACGATCGGTAGAGGAGAAATAACAATCAGTAGAGGAGAAAAAGAATCCAACAAATCAGCGTCATTATCATCATTATCGTCCTGTGCCCTAAATATAAACAACCCCATCGTACTGCCTTCTCTAAATATCACAGCTCGTCTTGACTTGGTAGCTTATCTTCCAACAGCCCTGAGCGTTATTGATTTCCTCGGGTTTGCTTGCACACACTTACTAAGACTAAACACCAAAACGGTATAGCTGCTCACGATAATTGGATTTGCGACAAATAATGTAAAGGAAAAATATTACTATATGCTTTCCATGTTGTTGGCCAAATTATTAAGAGGAAACGGGAATGTACCTAGTTCATAATCATTGAGGTTGTTCATAATATCATTCATCCATCCATCCATCATATCTGCTTATATATTCACACATCGCAAGGACTCATAACCATATCGCACCTTGAAAAAAAAAGTGGCGTTATACAAAAATTAACATTTTTCAGATGTCCATTTAAAGCTTTTTTGACGCAGCATTATGGTCAATATCTTAGCAAATAACTGAAATAAAAGACTGCAATTTGACTTTCTTACTGTAAGTTTTGTATACACTGAAAATATGCCAGTAAATTATGGAGTTATTTAGAAAACATAGTTTTGATAATGCCACTTTTGTTATCAAGGTGCGATATGACATCAGGAGTCGCAGGGGAGAACGCGGCGCGCGCGGGGTGCAACCGCCGCTATTCCTCGACCTCTTCGGTACGGCGGCGCGTCTCACTCGCTCTTCGAGAAGCTCCTTCGACACACGCAGTACATTCATATATTATTGTTGCTAAACCCATGTACCTATCTCATTCAAATAAACCTAAATACAGTCCATATTCGAAGCTTTATTCAAAACAGAGGTTATTCTAGAGGTCCATGACCAGCAATTAACTCTTCTGTACAGATTTCAATCCGGATTTAACATCTAAGAACACGTTAAATTATTGCAGGAAGCCATAATTTAATTTAATGTATTTATAACGAACGATTAATTTAGCACGCCACTACTAATGAAAAACAATCGAACAAGTAGTGTTAGCATTTTTGGTATAATTAAGGACTAATTAGATATCGCATTACCCTTTTATTCCACACTAAAGCATCCAACACAAATATAGGAGTAAACTCACCTCTCAATAGAGTCAGCCGACAGATGAACTCTTATATAAAATCCTCTCCAATCCTCTCCATATGGCTCCATAAATATCTTTAAAACCCAAATTCTAAGGTCCCTAAGCAAGAAACCCACACAAGCTAAAGACTCATTCTGTTAGTATGTAGGTATTTCTTGCGACCCCTGTAACATAACTTGTGTCATTTTATAATTCTGTTGCTCTAGTTTGTTACCAGTTAATTTTTATACATTTCTTTTTTAGCTTAGGTTGCCTTAGGCACTGTATTTGAGAATGTTGGTTCATCTGTTATTGGCAACTGTATAAGCAGAAAACTGTTGTAATACCTACTGTTAATTGATATTTTGTATACAGAAGCTGCTGGTGTATCTTTATAAATAAAAAAATAAATAAGTACTTGTATTTTTGTAGTAATATTTATCATCATTAAAATATTTACATTATAGTTCAATGTGCGTATTCGCGTGATATAGGCTCATTTTCACCACACATCACTAAACGCCTTTAACGCTAAGCGAGTTTAAAACATCGCTCTGTTTCTTTCAATGGTTTGAAGATGACAGAGACAAAATTATGTTTTACTCGTTTAGCGTTAAACGCGTTTAGTGAAAATGAGCCTTAGAAGGTGTATTGATTTATGAATCTATAAAAATATTTGCTATAACTAAGCTAGCACACGCCAAAATACAAAAAAAAACGAATATTATAACATTCGGTTTTTTTTTTGGTATTTTGGCGTGTGCTAGTTCAATACATACTCAAGCAAAAATAAAAATACAAAACTAAAAACGTAAGTAGAACTTTATACCTAAATAAAAGCCTCCAGTAATAAAGGGCGTGCCCACATACATATATCCGTGTATGAAGCCGAAGTTACAAATTATAAACTAGGACCATCGAAGTAAAATAAACAAAGAGAACTAATAACATAACAAAACCAAGGTCAGCAAGACGACCAGTCACCACAAGCAGCACCCGTTCACGATAATAATTATTCCTATTATTAATATTACTTATACAATAGCCGCATCTGCTTTTGTATTTTGTATTACAGAAAGGACAAAATAATTTTTTTTTTCTCCATTTCAATATTTCTGTAAAAACATTCTTTTTCCTTACGGCGGCGGCAGAGAAAGCCGGCGATCACTTTACTTCGAGGTTGGTACGCGTGATTTAGATGGTGTATTAACTAACCTTTGATTCCCGCCAAAAATAGAATTAATGACTCGAAGCCCGCCAACACGGACTCGGGATGTGGGGAAGTCTCGCGCGAACACGAGCTTTCTGTTTGGTGTCTGATCGAGAAAGGTGGATTTTAAAAGTTAAAGACTACACTCCTTTTGGTTATCGTGTAAAAACATTGAATAAACGTGTATTACTGAAGACCAGCTGTATTCTCATTTTCTTACCTTTTGCCTAATATTGCCTTCAGTGGCAGAAGTGTAATTTGCGGAGATAATTTTAGAAAAGTTTTAATATGGATAGTTTGGAGATGCAGAAACGCATCCCAGGTGGAAAACCACCAGCATTATACAGACAGTATCAGCTGGATCAGTGTGGAAAACATCAAGTAACAGCACTCATAAAATGTCACAACAAAGAAAATTATGAAAACGATATAAATAATACCATGAATACTATAATAAACTGGCTGAATAATAATAACTTACTTATAAATATCCAAAAAAACTAAAATAACGTATTTTTACCAAAAACTTCGTACTAAAGAATTAAATATTAATTACGATAGTCAAAATATAGAAAGTGTAGATGTTGCTAAATTTTTAGGTAATTTAATAGACAGCCAACTGACATGGAAAGCTCAAGCAGAAAATGTCTGTAAAAGACTTAGTGCATCTGCTTATACACTTTACAATCTTACAAAAAAAGTAAACATAAAAACAGTACTAGTTGCTTATCATGGTCTAGTAGATTCCCCTTTAAGATTTGGAATTATGTTTTGGGGCAACTGTAGTGATAGGGAAAGTATTTTTAAAGCCCAAAAGCGCTGCCTAAGAGTAATTTTTGGTCTGTCAGTTTCAGATAATTGTGTATCTATTTTCAAAGCCCATAAAATATTAACCTTACCTTGTCTCTATATTTTAGAAATAGCTTTATTTGTTAAATCTAATCAACATTTATTTACAACATCAAATGAAACTCGGCATCGAACTGTAACTATGCGATCACAGTACCAAAACTTATTGTACACAGGTGGCTATAGAACTGCTTTATTGAAAAGAAGTATTTTTGGCATGGCACCTGTAATCTATAACCAAATCCCAAACTCCATTAAAGGGCAACCTTTAAAAATCTTTCAAAATAAACTTATCTCACTACTATTAGAAAGGTGGTGTCACTCTGTAACCAACTTCTTAACTGATAAAGATTTTTAAAGTTGGTACATTAGTATTGTTACAAAAGTTTAGATTTATTTATTTATTATTGTTATATTAAGTCAGATTTGATTCAATTTTATGTATATTTTAGCAAATTTGTAAGCATTTAAATAACATTATAGTTATAAAAATTATTAACAAGTAATAAGTATTTACTAAGTACCTAATTAATGTTTGCATGCCAATATGGTAGAATGTACAAGGCTTCTATAAACCATCCATCCATCTTATTGTAAAAACCTACATTCTGTGCAAATAAATAAAAATTCTAATATTATAATAGGGATGATGACTAAAAATGTTTTTTTGTCCGTTATGTAGATTATTAAAATATATTGGACACGTATTTTTTCTTTTTCTACGTAATCAAAAGATTACGGCGATTCATTGAGTTAAAATGTGGCATGACGTCACGTCTTTGTAGATTTTATACGTAGAAGTGACGTAACAAGCCCCCACTCCCGAACTTTAATGCGAGTTATCTAAGTCATTTTTTATTAATATGATAAAGCAAAAAATACGTATCTAATATTTTTTTATTATCGGACTAAATACTCGTAGAATTTCTTTTTTTTTACCCAGGCATCATCCCTATTCTAATAAAAGTTAGAGTGCGGTTCGGAAAGCCTATATCCTATGGATGTATAATCGTCAATTCCCTGTGCTCAGCCTATCGTAGTCCACCGCTGGACATAGGCCTCACCCAGGCTTCGCCACAACACCCCGGCTTCCAACTTCCGCATCCAGTCCGTCCCAGCCACCTTTTTTAGGTCGTCGGCCCATCTAGCTGGGGGGCGTCCCACACAACGTTTGCCGAATGCGGGGATTCCCAGCTATAAGAATATTGAATCTTAATGACACACGACCAGCACACGTGCTTTTCTATTCCATTCCCAACGACTAGACCTCCATACAATATTCATTTTACAACCATATTCTTAGACACAAGGACCCATAATACACATTATGTAGTAAATGGTTTCGATAGTTACACACGTTATCGGTCGCCGGCAGCTCAGTGTGATTTGTCAAAGCTCCTTATCTGAGCACCTATCGGCCATTATTTTATTCTCAAAACAACAAAAGGAAAAAAATATTCTCTATCGCTGCGAAAAAACAGATCAGTGCGCACGAGGGAATAAAGCAGGGGAAGGTGTCCATCTTCGTTCGTTTTATCTTGAATTGCTAGATGTTTTTGATAGGTTCACGACTTCTTGTATATTTGATAGGTTTTCTTTGTAGCTTACAATAAGTACTTACGAGTACTTATAAATAAATATTATTTATTTATGTATAGGTACAGAGTGTTAGGTTAAACGAGAGATTTACTTTAAGGGGTCATTCTACTCATCATTATGAATAACTTTTACTATGGGACGAAACCTGAAATCGCGAAAAAAAATCAGCTGCTCCTTACATTTTAGCGAATTATGCGAACATAAATGTACCTACTGAACAGCTGAATTTTTCGCGATTTCTGGTTTGGTCCCGTAGTAAAAGTTGTTTATAATGATGAGTACAATGACCCCTTAAAGTAAATCCCTCGTTTAACGTAACACTCTGTAAAATTATTTATCCTCTTACTGGATCGCCATGCAGCAGTTACACCAACGGAGCAAAAAATTACTTCATGTGCTTTCCTTTCTTCCCGTGCGTGGTATGGACATAACTATAACAGTCTGCAGGCTGAGAAGTGGTGGTGGTGGTGTGATCGGTCAGGGCGGTAAAGGCTGTAGTCGCCATAATAAAGATGTTCTATAAAGACATACTATAGCATAACATCACGCCTTGGTTTGCCAAAGGGTTGGACAGAGGTGCGCTTATAGTACACCTACATTTCGCCAATTATGTTTAATAATAATAATTAAAAAAAAAAAACATTTATTTTCAGGTTACAAAGACCCATAGATACCTTAACCTGTCTCAATTGTCTCATTTTGTGCTAAATAAGCTTCGGGACCCAGCATATTGATTTAGTATACATATTAAACGAAACTTAAAACTATATTAGTATCACTTAGTTGCACTAAGTCTTTGTGCGTTCCGGTGGCACTTGTCCACGAAAGCGGCGAAATACCACATCCTGCGGCCAAAAGCTTTCTTCCGTCACCTGAGGCAGGTAGCATGTTGGTATGCGCACCACAAACGCCTTAAAGTTGACGTTGTGATGCGACTCCAGCAGCTGCACTCTCGGCGCGTAGGTACTTCAGCCTTCGGCTCACGTACTTCACGATGTCTTCCGCGTCAGTGGTGTAGTGGAGACGGGAAATATACACCGGCGTATTCGGCTTCGCAGCACGCAGGAGCCTTGCCGCAGCTACTCTGTCGGCGCTTCCACCTTTGCACCGTCACGAAGCCGTCATCATCAGCCCAGTCCATTACCTTTATAGGCCCATGTAATAGGGGGCGAGCCTGTTGCCATCAACTGGGCTTATTAGTATTGGGTTGGCTAATAAGTAATGAGCGACATACAACTATTTTATTTGTATTTATTTATTAAATGAATAATTGTTAATCATTAATAATATATTCACCGTCCTTTTCTACTACCATTCGCCGTTGATCTGGCAAAGAGTGAATAGCGTCCGCATAGAACTTCGTTGGTTTTGAATTGAAGAAGTCATCTATGTATTGTTTCAAGTGTGGTTCATCGTCAAAGCTTTTTTCCCGTAAATTATTACTAAGTGATCAGAACAAGCTGAAATCAGTTGGTGCTAAGTCCGGCAAATATGGAGGGTGGGGTATTATTTCCCAAGCTCCAATAGATTTAGCCTGGTACTCTTAGCAATATGCGGCCGGGCATTGTCGTGCAGGAAAAATATTTTGTCGTGTTGTGGACGTTTGCGATGGATGTCAAGCTTCAGTTTTTCGAGTTGATCACAATATACTGTTGCTGTAAGCATAGTATTAGTAGGAAGGAATTCCCAGCTTATTACTCCATGTATATCCCACCAGACAGAAAGCATTACCTTGCGAGGATGAAGATCACCTTTTGACGTTGGTTTTCCCTGTTCTTTACATCCCAGCCAGTTCTCTATGTTAATCACACACGCAAGCGCCAGGCGTGTGTGATTAACATAGAGAACCCACTTTTCATCTCCAGTGAAATGATGATCTAACTAATTAAACGTGCGGCGGAAAGATAAAAGTTGTACACAAATCTCAGCTCGGTAGTTCAGCTGATCTTTACTTAATTGATGGGGTACCCAAACACTATATTTGTAAGTCTTTCCCAAACCATGTAAATGATTTTCTATGGTGCCATGAGAGCACTCGAGCTGAACAGCCAAATCGCGTGTAGTTCTTCGAGGATCTTCTTCGATTAATAGTTTTAATTTATCGATATCTATTTCCACGGGGCGCCCAGACCTTGGTTGATCGGGTAAGGAAAAATCGTTATTGCGGAACCGTTGAAACCAGCGCTTTGCTGTTGCTTCGGAGATTGCCTCGTGAGCTATCCTTTGACATATATTACGTGTAGCGTCTGCAGCAGAATGCCCAGATTGAAACTCATATATATAAACAATGTTGTACGTGGGTTTTAGTATAACTCATTTCTTTGTGAACTTTAACGCACTAACAGACAAACTATCAATAACGCGCATGAGCGTGACTCGCTCTTTATATATCCTCTGCTACAGAACGTTCTCGAACCTTTCCAAAAATTCTAGAAATTATAAACTAAAACGCTCATGACTTATTAGCCAACCCGATAAAATACTGTAGTGGCGCTTTCAGCTGGATTTGTTATCAAACTGACTCTATCGTCTCACTCATAACTGTCACTATCGATAACTTAAGCCTACACTGTCGTTGATCACAGACTCTGACAAATTCTATACAAAGTATCAATACCACTATCGTTGAGGGTCAAGTAAAAAACCAGCCAAGTGCGTGTCGGGTTCCGTAGTTGGGATGAATTTATCCCAAGAACAAACTTAACATTGTACGTAGATAGTTGAAAAACGTGCTCCCATACATTCCAACTGTAAATGTAAGTTTGTATGCAAAATATTGAGAGATTTACCATATTATTTTAAGACCATAGACTTCTTATAAGTTTACCTGTAATTTATAGGTATAGAACTAATTTCTGTATTAAAAAAAATATATTGGCTTAGTAGTTTCGGAGATACGGGGGAGAATGGTCAATTTTCGTTTGTTTTCATAAATAACTTACAAACAATTTATTTTAAAATTATTAAAAAATATATATTTGAGATTCTCACAGTAAGCCCTTTCATTTGATATGTCACACGGTACAGTTTGAAAAACTATTTTTTAAATTTTCTTATTTGCCCCGAAAATTGACGTCCATATTCAAAATTCATTTATTTACGTTACATTTTCGTATATAAGTCACAGAAATTTATAAGTATACCAAATCTCAACTTAATCGGTCCATTAAATTCGGAGAAAATTGGGTGTGACAGATGGACATACAGACAGACACTAACTACTATAAGGGTTCCGTTTTTTCCTGATAAGGTACGGAAGCCTAAAAAGCAAACTGAGTGCACTCATAACCCTATCTTTTGGGGAAATAGACAGGTAATTTATAAGACAACAAAACCTGCCTGTAGTACTAAAATCAATCCAAAATATCTCCACTTAATATCACCCAAAAACCTTCCCGGGAACGTAATATATGACATGAACTATGTTATGTATTACGCAATTCTAGGTACAGTGGCATTGTTTCGCACAATATAGCATTCCCGATGCGACGGAACGTGACAGTTGATGCTAAGCGGTGCACGTCCGTGGTTAAACAATCGATAAATATTTGTGAGGCACAGCACACCACTAGTGCTTCCAAGACAGACATCGGGCTTTATTTGTATGTAGGGCTTGTAAGGTATTCAAAGAGATGGAGTAAATTGAAATTTACTATAAGAGTCTCTGTTTCCCGACAGCTATAACTCTGCTTCCTGTTTTCGAGTCGACGGTATTTTATTTAACATTTTTTTTTTTAATTATTATTACTTGGATCCATTAGATGGATATGTTAAACATAGCACCAGTGGCACACATGCGATCCTCAAAGGCGCTGGATACTTGGGACACTAGCAAATGGGACATGTTCAGGTCAGGATCACCGCACACATTGGGTGTCGGACGGTTCTGTTATCCCACATTTTGGCAAGTTGTGTTTGCAACGGACTGCCTGGGATATACTATTGTATTACTGCTATAACTTAGGAGCGTCGACAACATTAGGAACTCGTTGACAACATTATAACTTACTATCACGTGCATGATTAGTCAAAAAAGACATCATCAAAGATGAAAATAAAATAAACTATCGATTTAGATTAAGTTCTCAAATTCACGTGTCTATTAATACTAATTATGAGTTAGTATAAAATGGATGCATAAAGATTTCTTTTTCTATTTTATAGCTGATAATTGATTTAACCCTATCTAACACTTGATTTTAATTAAAAATCTCAAGCGTTTAAGAAGCATATAAGATGTTTATGACGTAATTATACCAGTCCGCATATAAACCGGGTTCCAGTTACCTAATTATCATTAAGGAAGTCTCGTAAACACATATTTCATACTATAAAACATATAATATCCCAACAAAATATTAAATTTATTTATCTCAAAATACCTACATAACTACCTATAAATGATTCAACGCACAACCTAAATGATTTGAATATGAACAGCAATAAAACGACTAATTAATCGCCAAATAAATGAACTTAAGCCGCTATACATCGGTGTTTACACATACCAAATAGCAATTAACAGACTGTCGATCAAGTGTAGAAGACTGTCAACCCTTCCTTGCCTCATCATCAATATCCTTTACATCAAACTCGATCTCATACGCATTAATCGAATCTGTCTCCCAACAAAACCTAATCCGATAAATGGGTTCGTAAAAATTACCCGCCGAACATTTTATAAATGGGACCGTAATCGAATTATTCGGTAAGGTAATTAGGTCATCAATTCTGGTCGTACGGAGGCTTGTGCACTTGCGAAATAATTTATTTGGATCAATCAAACGGATGAGGACGCGGGATGGTAAGTGTCAGTCAGACCAATTATTTTTCCGATGCTGTGCCCAGACTGGGGCTAGACAATTGTATTGTTTATAGGTAGAGCTTGTCTAAGCTGGATTGTGAAGCTGTAAATTTTCATACAAAAAGAGATAACGTTTTTCTCCCCGTAAACATAGTCTAATTTTCATAATTTTTGGAAATGTTTTAGGTATAATGAAAAACTAGGTCCGTACGTTTTTATTATAAAGAAATATTGCATACGATATAAGTTATTAGCATCTAAATATCTATATTTTTGACATAAAAACATCCTCGAGCACTTTTATTTTTTTTAAATTAAATTAAATTGAATTACTAAAAACGAAAAACGTTTATACCTAGATTAAAGTGTATTGAATGTAATGAGACCAAAATTGTCTCATTTCGTAAAGGTTTAGGGGAGTAAAAACGTTATCGCCCGAAACAATATTTATGTAAATAATTGTATGAAATGTAGGTAATTGTCTCCAAAAATCGCGCCGCGTATCGGCACTTCACAATCCTCTTAAATTAGTGTACGTACACTACGGTAAATGCGGTAGTGAAATGACACTAATTAAACATGAACTGTCAAATCTGCATAGGACTAACAGGCAATTCTGCGTATCATACCGCTTTAGTACAATATAAACAGGACGTTGTATGAGGATGACATTTTGCTTCATTGTGACATTTTTCGAATCAGATACAAAGACGCAGGGCGACAGGATCTCCTCAATCATCAACCTCGGAGCTGCCTTCGTTTGTTTCCCTATCGGCCTGGTCATGGACATCATTGGGCGTAAAAAGACCATGTTGTCATACCGTTCACCTTAGGCTGGTTGCTTATCACCTTCGGGACCAGTGTAGGCATGCTCATAGCTGGCAGGTTTATTACTGGTGTTGTTGGAGGAGCCTTCTGCGTCACAGCCCCCGCTTACACCAGCGAAATAGCCCAGGACTCCATCCGAGGGACTTTAGTAAGCTACTTCCAACTGATGATCACCATTGGTATCCTCTTCGCGTACATTGTCGGTGGTTATACCTCAGTGTTCGTCTTCAACATCCTCTGTACCTGCATCCCCATCGTTTTCGGTATTGTTGGTAGATTCTGTACGGTTCTAAACCTGAATTACCGACGTTTTATAAACAAGGATCGCTGAACATTTTCATTGGTTTGTGAGACAAAAAGTTCAGCGATCCGTGTCGCTTAGACGTTAACAAGTCGTGTCGAGTAAGTAATACAAAGTAGGTAGGTACTGTTTTAGTTTTTAGGGTTCCGTACCAAAATGGTAAAAACGAACCCTTATGGCGCGACTCTGTATGTCTGTCTGTCCGCCTGTTACAGTTGGATAGCTCAAGAACTACTTTTTACGCTTTTTAAGCCGAACAGTTTTCGACTTTTGATGAAAAATGTAAAAAAATACCGTTCCCCCTTATCTCCAAAGTTTGCATAGAGAAATATCTGAAATTATTCTATGTGATAGAAGTTTATGTCAAGACTAGCTTTTGCTCGCGGCTTTGCCTGTGTGGTTGTCGGAAATTATCCCACGGGATCGCACTACCAGGATCAAAAGTATCATAAAGTTTCTATAATAATATAATTCAATCATGTTTCGAAAGACACGTGGCGCCAACTATTATCATAAGAAGAGTATAAACCATAAAAAGTACTGTTCCCGAGGAAAACAACAATGTTATTGTTGTTTTCCTCGGGAACAGTACTTTTTCTCGGAATGATAGGTTACCTATGGCCGTTTCTGTACACGTGACAACGTATATGCAAAATTTCAGGATGATCGGTTGAGTGGTTGAGGCGTGAAAAGGTCACAAACAAACAAACTTTACTTTCGCATTTATAATATTAGTTAGGAGTAGGATTATAGGAAAAATAAAACGATGTCTCTAAATAGCACACTTTTTTACGGTACGGAATCCTCGGTGCGCGAGTCCGTCTCGCTCTTGGCCAGTTTTAGTCATTATAATAGGCAACTAACGTAAATAAAGGCACCATACCATTTCTTACTGCGGGTGTCGTAAAAGACGACTAAGAGAGTTTGAGACCTAGTGCATACAATTTTAGCACCTTGGGTCACCCGCGCGGTGGCACAAAAGAATTCCCAAGGAGCAACATGGAATGTAAAAATGGATTGCGCGATAGGGCAAGCGTTGTCGCATCAGAACGGGCGGGTGTAACGTAAGACATTGCATCTTCCTCGGAGTGTGAGAGAAGTAAAATTGAGGTGCGCAAGCTGGAATGTAGGTACGATGAACGATAGATGGACTGTGAGAAAGATGATATGATTAGAAAGGGAGTGACTACCGAGATGACGACTAATAGAGAAGTATGGAAGAAAAAGACATGTTGCGCCGACCCCAAATAAATTGGGACAAGGACAGGAAAACGATGAAAGTAAATAAAGCTTCCACCACATTTATTCTTTATTTTTATAATATATTGTGTATCGAGATCCTATTTTCACAATCTTCTGAATAAACTATAACTGCTTTTAGGTCGACGTTGTCAATGATATACCTACTAAGGTTATTGAGATATACTCAACTGCTGTAGACTACGATAAACCACTTTGATTTCATTTAATAGATTCCTTCGCAGTATTGACCGTTGTAGTGTTATCACGTTGTAGGTCATTTAGCTCTGTAACTGCAGCATCTTCGTTCACGATCACATTCTTCAACTTCTCATCACCTTCGTCATACAAAGCACCTTGCAACCCAACCTGGATCTCCCTTAAACTTTTGCCTTTTGTTTCTGGCACCAAAAAGTATGAGAATATAGCACCGATTATTGATGAACCGGCGAAACCAGAAGACTCCAGCCAGACCAGCTGCATCCTTAATTTCCTGATACCCTTTGACTGATAAGAAGCTAAGGAACCCTCCTAAAATGTTTTGAAGAGTCATAGCCAGTGATTTGACGTTAAGGGGGAATATTTCTGCAATTATAATAAAGACTAACGAATCGTAGCCTATAATGGATAAAATGCTAGTGAAGATGATGCCAATGAAAGGGATGTAACTGTAGTAAGGGGAAGAAGTGCACTGTATAAAAAAATAGGCTCCAACAACGATGAGGGTTACGCCAGCAGCGCTGAGATAGGAGAAGACGAGCAGGGGCCGACGTCCAACCTTGTCCACTATAGCTGATGAAAATATACCTGCAAAGAAATTGGGAAGAGATTGAATAGATATTATGATAGATGCTAGAATATTATTTTAAATTATCTTCAAAGATTGTATTAGAGCCTTTTCTTTTATGGTAAGCTCATCTGATTAATGAATTTTGTATTCTGTACAAAAACCAAAAACTTCTTAATTTCTTACCAACAAGGAATTTGACTGCTCCAAATATTATCAGCACCGTGGAAATATTGACGTTCGTCTCGCTCTCTTGAACAATTCGGCCGATGTACTGTTGGATGGTAATCGTTCCCGACATTATTTGAGTAATTTTCAAACCTGTTGAAGAATGAAGGTACATATATTATAGATACATGAAACGTTTGAACTTATATAGTATAGTATAGTCTGTTCTAAAAGTAAACTGATTAAAATGTAAACAAGTGGATCAGAAAACGTATCTGTGGATTTATTATTTAAATACCTAATAATCCGAAATTCTGATTTTAAATCACTTTATAGATGATTTTAACCGACTTTATTCATTTGACGATTGAAGTTAATTTTATAACCTAAGTTTTCTTCGATGATTTTTCAAATCAAATTAAAATATGTATTTGCTAGAATATGGTACATAAGGTGTTACGGTGAATTTGTTTCAGCATATCCTGCCATAACGTGGCGTGCAAATGTATTCACAATCAGCGATGGCAATTAATCTAACTTACAAATTAGAGATTCTATTGATTTGTCTTCTAAATAGTCTTTTTAAATAGTAATAATTAGAAAATCTTAACACCGCGATCTACAAAAGTGATGTCACGGCACAACACCATCTGTTATCGAACAGCAATACTAAACTAATGACAAAATGTTGATTTTCGAAGATAATTATTTAAACAGATTAGACATTAACTAATAATAACCACTTTCTTCCTGCTACGTTATTAGTACGATTTCTGCCAAGTTATTATTTCAATTCACAAAATTGTAATTCGAAAATTAAACAAAGTTCGTTTGTGACTTATATAGGTACTCGAATGAAAGCGTAACCCGTTGGTTGGAAACTTGGTTGTAATTTATTATGGTTTTATTTTTATTTTTTTTTGATTTCATATTTTGTTTTTCAATGCAAGACTTTACCCGTTATTAACAAACAACTACTTCATCTTAGTCACTTTAAAGGATGCTAAGGATTTTGTATTTGATGGATTTTATTTTATCCAACACCTAATTTAACGACTATTACTGCTAAACTAATAAAGTTATCTTAACTGCTATAATTTTGCTTTAAAGTTCATTAAATGCACTATAATCGTGATTTTTTCCCGATTTTTCAAGCCAGTAGTTTAGCTTTTAGAGGGGGATGCCCTACTGGAACAAAAAATTGCACTTTAAAGTTTAATATTGGAGTATTAAATCGAAAAATATTTTATGCAACCCCCAAGTAATTTTAGAAGACCTATTCAACGATACCCCACACGATGGGGGTATATATACGACGAAAAAAAATATTCATTCCCACTTCACATGTAGAGGAGCTACCCTAAAAAAATATTTTCCAAAATTTTATTTTACCTCATTGTCAGCGTAATTGATATATACACTCCTACAAAATTACAGTTTTCTAGTACTTACGTTCTCTTAGCAAAACCTCGGACAGACAGACAGACGGACATGGCGAAACTACATATAAGAGTTCCTTGTCAGAACTACGGAACCCTAAAAACAGACCATAAAAAGAGAGTCCTGCTTGTCGAATAAATAAAACAAATATTTAAATATTTGTAAATACTCGTATTTCACCGTGGAGATTTGCGTGGAGTGAACTGTCAGTGTTTCCCACTGATATCAAGACTTTAATAATATTTGTATGTTAATTCTATTGATAATTTTATGTTATTGGGTTGTCACATAAGTAATGAGCGAATAGTACAAAATTAAATAAAACTTATTTTTATAATTTATATCATTTATTTGTCAATAACATAACAGCCATCAGAATCGACAATACGTCTCCACCTATCTGGCAAAGAATGAATAGCATCTCTGTAGAATTGGTTTGGTTTTCTCTTGAAGAATTCGTCTAGGAACTGTCTGAAATTAAATGATGAGGGCCACCTGCCCGCAACTGTAAAGGGTCCGTTGGATTTTTTTTTCTTGTAAAGGGGCGGCCCTTTACAAGAAAAAAAATCCAACGCACCCTTTACATAATAGTTAATTATAGCAATTTTATATGTCTGTCTATTATCTATTAATGATCACAAATTAAAAATTAATTCTCTCTGTCTCTCTCTGTAATCGTGCCACACGAAAAGATCTAGCGCCCATAAGGCGGCGTTATCGCCCACTTTGGGAAAGACTGGTGTAGACTGTGCGACGTTGTACAACTTTGGTAATAACCAAACAAATGTATTCAATAAGAAGAGACAACTGAGCGTGTTAAGTGATGGCGTGCTACTAAAAATGGCCTGACAATAGAATTTAACCCCAAAATATCTATGTGGGAACTAAACTATGTGTTAGATAGTTTCTATAATAAAATATTAGGTACGTATTCGCCGCACGTCTTTTTATTTAAATGACCTACCTAACTTACCCAGTCGTTGCCAATAATAAAATAATATTCATCATCATTACACTATTACAAAATTCAACAGTTTAACTGACACTCATCCATCGTGCTCACTGCCTCACCTCACCTAGCCGACTCACTTCGGTGCAGGTGGTTGCTATGGCTACGAGAATCGGGTGAAGTGATAATATCACGCCGTGCTTGCATATTTGGGTGAAGTGAAACGATCACGACACTTGCGCATCGCATACACCAACTCACTTCACCTAACTGAATCACTTCGGTGCGGTTGGTTGCTATGGCTACGAGAATCGGGTGAAGTGATAAGATCACGCCACGCTTTCAGATTAGGGTTAAGTGATAAGATCACGCCACGCTTGCGCGTTACGTCATCGCCGCCATCTTAGATTTTCATTTTGAATGAAAATCTAAGATGGCGGCTGCGAAAAAGAACCATGACGAATAATTAAACAATTTTGCAGCTGCCATCTTGGGTTTTCATTAGTCGATGGTGACATCGACTAGATACTTAAATACTAGCTTTGAAATAATATAAAATGTATAGAATAGCATAAAAAATATTATTAAAATCTTGATTATGATTGTATAAATATGCTTGGTCCATCCCTAGCATCAGATAGGATGAGATTGACAGCTAACTCCACGCTCACTTCACTTAAATTACAGCTGGTCGATTCTGTAAATATCTCACCGTGAAAACTTGCGTGGAGTGAGCTGTCAGTCTTTCCGAATGATGCTAGGGATTGACCAAGCATTACATTTACAATCATAAAACTAAACAAATGTACTCAAGAAGAAGAGACAACTGAGCGTGTTAAGTGATCGAGTGCTACTAAAAAGGGGCTGACCATAGAATTTAACCCCACAAAAACTATGTAGGAACTAAACTATGTGTTGGATAGTTTCTACAATAAAATATTAGGTACGTTTTAGCCGTACGTCTTTTTATTTAAATGGCCTACCTAACTTACCCAGTCGGTGCCAATAATAAAATAATATTTATCAAATCATCATCATTACACTATTACAAAATTCAACAGTTTAACTGACACTCATTCATTGTGCTCACTGCCTCACTTCACCTAGCCGACTCACTACGGCGCAGGTGGTTGCTATGGCTACGAGAATCGGGTGAAGTGATAAAATCACGCCAAGCTTACATATTCAGGTGAAGTAATACGATAACGACACTTGCGCATCGCACACACCAACTCACTTCAACTAACTGAATCACTTCAGTGCGGTTGGTTGCTATGGCTACGAGAATCGGATGAAGTGATAAGATCACGCCGCGCTTTCAGATTAGGGTGAAGTGATAATACCACGCCACGCTTGCGCGGTACGTCATTAATATAACATTCAGATTTTTTTTTCTGTTTTACTGGAAATATACAAATGCGCGGGGTCCGTAACTTAAGTTCGAGAGTCATATGTTCGATTAATGGAAAGTCGACTGAACGATTGTTCGAATGGAATTTATTGCGAAACAACCTTATATCGCCAAACGCTACTTCGACTGAACGATTCATCGAATATTTATTAATCGATGGACTGTTCTTTCGAATGAGTTTTAGTTATTATATAGTTTAATAATAGAAATAACATTAAAAAAAAGGAATTTTCGTCACATACTATTTCGTACATAATCGAGGAAATCAAACACTTCGAAGATATAGATATAGATAGATAATAACGCGACACGAGGGGCTATCTCGAAAATAAATCGTAGCTCGGTGGGCGTGACTTAGCCCCCCCGCGCGGGGAGCGGCGAATGCAAAGTACGCGGTCGCATCGGGAAAAGCGAGTACGCACTTCTTGGATTTTTTGAAATATTAGCACATAGGAGATTATGGAGTAGACAAATAATACAAATACTTAATTTTCAACCATTTTTATTTTATTTAGTAAACCATGTAATAAAAAATATTTTGAAAATGAAGGCATATAACAAATGCTTATTTCTTTTAGTCCAATTATGTTCTTATAATAAAAACGTGGTACATGTACTAAGAATATTTTTTATTTAAATAACTATCTGTTGCCCGCGGCTTAGCCCGCGTGAATGTCGGAAATTATCCCAAGGGAACCTTCTACCGGGATGAAAAGTACCCTATGTATTAATATACTAGCTGTTTCCAGCGGCTTCGCCCGCGTGTATGTCGGAAATTATCCCACGGGAACCTTCTACCGGGATGAAAAGTATCCTATGTCTTAATATACTAGCTGTTGCCAGCGGCTTCGCCCGCGTGTATGTCGGAAATTATCCCACGGGAACCTTCTACCGTGATGAAAAGTATCCTATGTCTTAATATACTAGCTGTTGCCAGCGTGTATGTCGGAAATTATCCCACGGGAACCTTCTACCGGGATGAAAAGTATCCTATGTCTTAATATACTAGCTGTTGCCAGCGTGTATGTCGGAAATTGTCCCACGGGAACCTTCTACCGGGATGAAAGTATCCTATGTCTTAATGTATTAGCTGTTGCCAGCGTGTATGTCGGAAATTATCCCACGGGAACCGTCTACCGGGATGAAAAGTATCCTATGTCTTAATATACTAGCTGTTGCCAGCGGCTTCGCCCGCGTGTATGTCGGAAATTTTCCCACGGGAACCTTCTACCGGGATGAAAGTATCCTATGTCTTAATATACTAGCTGTTGCCCGCGTGTATGTCGGATATTATCCCACGGGAACCTTCTACCGGGATGAAAAGTATCCTATGTCTTAATATACTAGCTGTTGCCAGCGTGTATGTCGGAAATTATCCCACGGGAACCTTCTACCGGGATGAAAAGTATCCTATGTCTTAATATACTAGCTGTTGCCAGCGGCTTCGCCCGCGTGTATGTCGGAAATTATCCCACGGGAACCTTCTACCGGGATGAAAAGTATCCTATGTCTTAATATACTAGCTGTTGCCCGCGTGTATGTCGGATATTATCCCACGGGAACCTTCTACCGGGATGAAAAGTAACCTATATCTTAATATACTAGCTGTTGCCAGCGGCTTTGCCCGCGTGTATGTCGGAAATTATCCCACGGGAACCTTCTACCGGGATGAAAAGTATCCTATGTCTTAATATACTAGCTGTTGCCCGCGTGTATGTCGGATATTATCCCACGGGAACCTTCTACCGGGATGAAAAGTATCCTATGTCTTAATATACTAGCTGTTGCCCGCGTGTATGTCAGAAATTATCCCACGGTAACCTTCTACCGGGATGAAAAGTATTTTATGTCTTAAAATACTAGCTGTTGCCAGCGGCTATGTCGGAAATTATCCCACGGGAACCTTCTACCGGGATGAAAAGTATCCTATGTCTTAATATACTAGCTGTTGCCCGCGGCTTAGCCCGCGTGTATGTCGTATATTATCCCACGGGAACCTTCTACCGGGATGAAAAGTATCGTATGTCTTAATATACTAGCTGTTGCCCGCGTGTATGTCGGAAATTATCCCACGGGAACCTTCTACCGGGATGAAAAGTATCCTATGTCTTAATATACTAGCTGTTGCCCGCGTGTATGTCAGAAATTATCCCACGGTAACCTTCTACCGGGATGAAAAGTATTCTATGTCTTAAAATACTAGCTGTTGCCAGCGGCTATGTCGGAAATTATCCCACGGGAACCTTCTACCGGGATGAAAAGTATCCTATGTCTTAATATACTAGCTGTTGCCCGCGGCTTAGCCCGCGTGTATGTCGTATATTATCCCACGGGAACCTTCTACCGGGATGAAAAGTATCCTATGTCTTAATATACTAGCTGTTGCCCGCGTGTATGTCGGAAATTATCCGACGGGAACCTTCTACCGGGATGAAAAGTATCCTATGTCTTAATATACTAGCTGTTGCCCGCGTGTATGTCGGATATTATCCCACGGGAACCTTCTACCGGGATGAAAAGTATCCTTTGTCTTATATACTAGCTGTTGCCCGCGTGTCTGTCAGATATTATCCCACGGGAACCTTCTACCGGGATGAAAAGTATCCTATGTCTTAATATACTAGCTGTTGCCCGCGTGTATGCCGGAAATTATCCCACGGGAACCTTCTACCGGGATGAAAAGTATCCTATGTCTTAATATACTAGCTGTTGCCCGCGTGTATGTCAGATATTATCCCACGGGAACCATCTACCGGGATGAAAAGTATCCTATGTCTTAATATACTAGCTGTTGCCAGCGGCTTTGCCCGCGTGTATGTCGGAAATTATCCCACGGGAACCGTCTACCGGGATGAAAAGTATCCTGTGTCTTAATATACGAGCTGTTGCCCAAGTGTATGTCGGAAATTATCCCACGGGAACCTTCTACCGGGATGAAAAGTATCCTATGTCTTAAAATACTAGCTGTTGCCAGCGGCTATTTCGGAAATTATCCCACGGGAACTTTCTACCGGGATGAAAAGTATCCTATATCTTAATATACTAGCTGTTGCCAGCGGCTTCGCCCGCGTGTATGTCGGAAATTATCCCACGGGAACCTCCTACCGGGATGAAAAGTATCCTATGTCTTAATATACTAGCTGTTGCCCGCGGCTTAGCCCGCGTGTATGTCGGAAATTATCCCACGGGAACCTTCTACCGGGATGAAAAGTATCCTATGTCTTAATATACTAGCTGTTGCCCGCGTGTATGTCGGATATTATCCCACGGGAACCTTCTACCGGGATGAAAAGTATCCTATGTCTTAATATACTAGCTGTTGCCCGCGTGTATGTCGGAAATTATCCCACGGGAACCTTCTACCGGGATGAAAAGTATCCTATGTCTTAATAAACTAGCTGTTGCCAGCGGCTTCGCCCGCGTGTATTTCGGAAATTATCCCACGGGAACCTTCTACCGGGATGAAAAGTATCCTATGTCTTAATATACTAGCTGTTGCCAGCGGCTTCGCCCGCGTGTATGTCGGAAATTATCCCACGGGAACCGTCTACCGGGATGAAAAGTATCCTATGTCTTAATAAACTAGCTGTTGCCAGCGGCTTCGCCCGCGTGTATGTCGGAAATTATCCCACGGGAACCTTCTACCGGGATGAAAGTATCCTATGTCTTAATATACTAGCTGTTGCCCGCGTGTATGTCGAAAATTATCCCACTGGAACCTTCTACCGGGATGAAAAGTATCCTATGTCTTAATATACTAGCTGTTGCCAGCGGCTTCGCCCGCGTGTATGTCGGATATTATCCCACGGGAACCTTCTACCGGGATGAAAAGTATCCTATGTCTTAATATACTAGCTGTTGCCAGCGGCTTCGCCCGCGTGTATGTCGGATATTATCCCACGGGAACCTTCTACCGGGATGAAAAGTATCCTATGTCTTAATATACTAGCTGTTGACCGCGTGTATGTCGGATATTATCCCACGGGAACCTTCTACCGAGATGAAAAGTATCCTATGTCTTAATATACTAGCTGTTGCCAGCGGCTTCGCCCGCGTGTATGTCGGAAATTATCCCACGGGAACTTTCTACCGGGATGAAAAGTATCCTTTGTCTTAATATACTAGCTGTTGCCCGCGTGTATGTCGGAAATTATCCCACGGGAACCTTCTACCGGGATGAAAGTATCCTATGTCTTAATATACTAGCTGTTGCCCGCGTGTATGTCGGAAATTATCCCACGAGAACCTTCTACCGGGATGAAAAGTATCCTATGTCTTAAAATACTAGCTGTTGCCCGCGTGTATGTCGGAAATTATCCCAAGGGAACCTTCTACCGGGATGAAAAGTATCCTATGTCTTAAAATACTAGCTGTTGCCAGCGGCTATGTCTTAAATTATCCCACGGGAACCTTCTACCGGGATGAAAAGTATCCTTTGTCTTAATATACTAGCTGTTGCCAGCGGCTTCGCCCGCGTGTATGTCGGAAATTATCCCACGGGAACCGTCTACCGGGATGAAAGTATCCTATGTCTTAATATACTAGCTGTTGCCCGCGTGTATGTCGGAAATTATCCCACGGGAACCTTCTACCGGGATGAAAAGTATCCTATGTCTTAATATACTAGCTGTTGCCCGCGTGTATGTCGGAAATTATCCCACGGGAACCTTCTACCGGGATGAAAAGTATCCTATGTCTTAATATACTAGCTGTTGCCAGCGTCTATGTCGAAAATTATCCCACGGGAACCTTCTACCGGGATGAAAAGTATCCTATGTCTTAAAATACTAGCTGTTGCCCGCGTGTATGTCGGAAATTATCCCACGGGAACCTTCTACCGGGATGAAAGTATCATATGTCTTAATATACTAGCTGTTGCCCGCGTGTATGTCGGAAATTATCCCACGGGAACCTTCTACCGGGATGAAAAGTATCCTATGTCTTAAAATACTAGCTGTTGCCCGCGTGTATGTCGGAAATTATCCCACGGGAACCTTCTACCGGGATGAAAAGTATCCTTTGTCTTAAAATACTAGCTGTTGCCAGCGGCTATGTCGGAAATTATCCCACGGGAACCTTCTACCGGGATGAAAAGTATCCTATGTCTTAATATACTAGCTGTTGCCAGCGGCTTTGCCCGCGTGTATGTCGGAAATTATCCCACGGGAACCGTCTACCGGGATGAAAGTATCCTATGTCTTAATATACTAGCTATTGCCCGCGTGTATGTCGGAAATTATCCCACGGGAACCTTCTACCGGGATGAAAAGTATCCTATGTCTTAATATACTAGCTGTTGCCAGCGGCTTCGCCCTCGTGTATGTCGGAAATTATCCCACGGGAACCGTCTACCGGGATGAAAGTATCCTATGTCTTAATATACTAGCTGTTGCCCGCGTGTATGTCGGAAATTATCCCACGGGAACCTTCTACCGGGATGAAAAGTATCCTATGTCTTAAAATACTAGCTGTTGCCCGCGTGTATGTCGGAAATTATCCCACGGGAACCTTCTACCGGGATGAAAAGTATCCTATGTCTTAAAATACAAGCTGTTGCCAGCGGCTATGTCGGAAATTATCCCACGGGAACCTTCTACCGGGATGAAAAGTATCCTATGTCTTAATATACGAGCTGTTGCCAGCGGCTTCGCCCGCGTGTATGTCGGATATTATCCCACGGGAACCTTCTACCGGGATGAAAATTATCCTATGTCTTAATATACTAGCTGTTGCCAGCAGCTTCGCCCAAGTGTATGTCGGATATTATCCCACGGGAACCTTCTACCGGGATGAAAAGTATCCTATGTCTTAATATACTAGCTGTTGCCCGCGTGTATGTCGGAAATTATCCCACGGGAACTTTCTACCGGGATGAAAAGTATCCTTTGTCTTAATATACTAGCTGTTGCCCGCGTGTATGTCGGAAATTATCCCACGGGAACCTTCTACCGGGATGAAAGTATCCTATGTCTTAATATACTAGCTGTTGCCCGCGTGTATGTCGGAAATTATCCCACGGGAACCTTCTACCGGGATGAAAAGTATCCTATGTCTTAAAATACTAGCTGTTGCCCGCGTGTATGTCGGAAATTATCCCACGGGAACCTTCTACCGGGATGAAAAGTATCCTTTGTCTTAAAATACTAGCTGTTGCCAGCGGCTATGTCGGAAATTATCCCACGGGAACCTTCTACCGGGATGAAAAGTATCCTATGTCTTAATATACTAGCTGTTGCTCGCGTGTATGTCGGAAATTATCCCACGGGAACCTTCTACCGGGATGAAAAGTATCCTATGTCTTAATATACTAGCTGTTGCCCGCGTGTATGTCGAAAATTATCCCACTGGAACATTCTACCGGGATGAAAAGTATCCTATGTCTTAATATACTAGCTGTTGCCCGCATGTATGTCGAAAATTATCCCACTGGAACATTCTACCGGGATGAAAAGTATCCTATGTCTTAATATACTAGCTGTTGCCCGCGTGTATGTCGGATATTATCCCACGGGAACCTTCTACCGGGATGAAAAGTATCCTATGTTTTAATATACTAGCTGTTGCCCGCGTGTATGTCGAAAATTATCCCACGGGAACCTTCTACCGGGATGAAAAGTATCCTATGTCTTAATATACTAGCTGTTGCCAGCGGCTTCGCCCGCGTGTATGTCGGAAATTATCCTACGGGAACCTGCTACCGGGATGAAAAGTATCCTATGTCTTAATATACTAGCTGTTGCCAGCGGCTTCGACCGCGTGTATGTCGGAAATTATCCCACGGGAACCTTCTACCGGGATGAAAACTATCCTATGTCTTAATATACTAGCTGTTGCCCGCGTGTATGTCGGAAATTATCCCACGGGAACCTTCTACCGGGATGAAAGTATCCTATGTCTTAATATACTAGCTGTTGCCCGCGTGTATGTCGGAAATTATCCTACGGGAACCTTCTACCGGGATGAAAAGTATCCTATGTCTTAATATACTAGCTATTGCCCGCGTGTATGTCGGAAATTATCCCACGGGAACCTTCTACCGGGATGAAAAGTATCCTATGTCTTAATATACTAGCTGTTGCCAGCGTCTATGTCGAAAATTATCCCACGGGAACCTTCTACCGGGATGAAAAGTATCCTATGTCTTAATATACTAGCTGTTGCCCGCGTTTATGTCGGATATTATCCCACGGGAACCTTCTACCGGGATGAAAAGTATCCTATGTCTTAATATACTAGCTGTTGCCCGCGTGTATGTCGGATATTATTCCACGGGAACCTTCTACCGGGATGAAAAGTATCCTATGTCTTAATATACAAGCTGTTGCCCGCGTGTATGTCGGAAATTATCCCACGGGAACTTTCTACCGGGATGAAAAGTATCCTTTGTCTTAATATACTAGCTGTTGCCCGCGTGTATGTCGGATATTATTCCACGGGAACCTTCTACCGGGATGAAAAGTATCCTATGTCTTAATATACAAGCTGTTGCCCGCGTGTATGTCGGAAATTATCCCACGGGAACCTTCTACCGGGATGAAAAGTATCCTATGTCTTAATATACTAGCTGTTGCCCGCGTGTTTGTCGGAAATTATCCCACGGGAACCTTCTACCGGGATGAAAAGTATCCTATGTCTTAATATACTAGCTGTTGCCCGCGTGTATGTCGAAAATTATCCCACTGGAACCTTCTACCGGGATGAAAAGTATCCTATGTCTTAATATACTAGCTGTTGCCCGCGTGTATGTCGGATATTATCCCACGGGAACCTTCTACCGGGATGAAAAGTATCCTATGTCTTAATATACTAGCTGTTGCCCGCGTGTATGTCGGATATTATCCCACGGGAACCTTCTACCGGGATGAAAAGTATCCTATGTCTTAAAATACTAGCTGTTGCCCGCGTGTATGTCGGATATTATCCCACGGGAACCTTCTACCGAGATGAAAAGTATCCTATGTCTTAATATACTAGCTGTTGCCAGCGGCTTCGCCCGCGTGTATGTCGGAAATTATCCCACGGGAACCTTCTACCGGGATGAAAAGTATCCTATGTCTTAAAATACTAGCTGTTGCCCACGTCTATGTCGGAAATTATCCCACGGGAACCTTCTACCGGGATGAAAAGTATCCTATGTCTTAATATACTAGCTGTTGCCAGCGGCTTCGCCCGCGTGTATGTCGGAAATTATCCCACGGGAACCGTCTACCGGGATGAAAGTATCCTATGTCTTAATATACTAGCTGTTGCCCGCGAGTATGTCGGAAATTATCCCACGGGAACCTTCTACCGGGATGAAAAGTATCCTATGTCTTAATATACTAGCTGTTGCCAGCGGCTTCGCCCGCGTGTATGTCGGAAATTATCCCACGGGAACCGTCTACCGGGATGAAAGTATCCTATGTCTTAATATACTAGCTGTTGCCCGCGTGTATGTCGGAAATTATCCCACGGGAACCTTCTACCGGAATGAAAAGTATCCTATGTCTTAATATACTAGCTGTTGCCCGCGTGTATGTCGGAAATTATCCCACGGGAACCTTCTACCGGGATGAAAAGTATCCTATGTCTTAATATACTAGCTGTTGCCAGCGTCTATGTCGAAAATTATCCCACGGGAACCTTCTACCGGGATGAAAAGTATCCTATGTCTTAAAATACTAGCTGTTGCCCGCGTGTATGTCGGAAATTATCCCACGGGAACCTTCTACCGGGATGAAAGTATCCTATGTCTTAATATACTAGCTGTTGCCCGCGTGTATGTCGGAAATTATCCCACGGGAACCTTCTACCGGGATGAAAAGTATCCTATGTCTTAAAATACAAGCTGTTGCCCGCGTGTATGTCGGAAATTATCCCACGGGAACCTTCTACCGGGATGAAAAGTATCCTTTGTCTTAAAATACTAGCTGTTGCCAGCGGCTATGTCGGAAATTATCCCACGGGAACCTTCTACCGGGATGAAAAGTATCCTATGTCTTAATATACTAGCTGTTGCCAGCGGCTTCGCCCGCGTGTATGTCGGAAATTATCCCACGGGAACCGTCTACCGGGATGAAAGTATCCTATGTCTTAATATACTAGCTGTTGCCCGCGTGTATGTCGGAAATTATCCCACGGGAACCTTCTACCGGGATGAAAAGTATCCTATGTCTTAATATACTAGCTATTGCCCGCGTGTATGTCGGAAATTATCCCACGGGAACCTTCTACCGGGATGAAAAGTATCCTATGTCTTAATATACTAGCTGTTGCCAGCGGCTTCGCCCTCGTGTATGTCGGAAATTATCCCACGGGAACCGTCTACCGGGATGAAAGTATCCTATGTCTTAATATACTAGCTGTTGCCCGCGTGTATGTCGGAAATTATCCCACGGGAACCTTCTACCGGGATGAAAAGTATCCTATGTCTTAATATACTAGCTGTTGCCCGCGTGCATGTCGGAAATTATCCCACGGGAACCTTCTACCGGGATGAAAAGTATCCTATGTCTTAAAATACTAGCTGTTGCCCGCGTGTATGTCGGAAATTATCCCACGGGAACCTTCTACCGGGATGAAAAGTATCCTATGTCTTAAAATACTAGCTGTTGCCAGCGGCTATGTCGGAAATTATCCCACGGGAACCTTCTACCGGGATGAAAAGTATCCTATGTCTTAATATACGAGCTGTTGCCAGCGGCTTCGCCCGCGTGTATGTCGGATATTATCCCACGGGAACCTTCTACCGGGATGAAAATTATCCTATGTCTTAATATACTAGCTGTTGCCAGCAGCTTCGCCCGCATGTATGTCGGATATTATCCCACGGGAACCTTCTACCGGGATGAAAAGTATCCTATGTCTTAATATACTAGCTGTTGCCCGCGTGTATGTCGGAAATTATCCCACGGGAACTTTCTACCGGGATGAAAAGTATCCTTTGTCTTAATATACTAGCTGTTGCCCGCGTGTATGTCGGAAATTATCCCACGGGAACCTTCTACCGGGATGAAAGTATCCTATGTCTTAATATACTAGCTGTTGCCCGCGTGTATGTCGGATATTATCCCACGGGAACCTTCTACCGGGATGAAAAGTATCCTATGTCTTAATATACTAGCTGTTGCCCGCGTGTATGTCGGATATTATCCCACGGGAACCTTCTACCGGGATGAAAAGTATCCTATGTCTTAATATACTAGCTGCTGCCCGCGTGTATGTCGGATATTATCCCACGGGAACCTTCTACCGAGATGAAAAGTATCCTATGTCTTAATATACTAGCTGTTGCCAGCGGCTTCGCCCGCGTGTATGTCGGAAATTATCCAACGGGAACCTTCTACCGGGATGAAAAGTATCCTATGTCTTAAAATACAAGCTGTTGCCCACGTCTATGTCGGAAATTATCCCACGGGAACCTTCTACCGGGATGAAAAGTATCCTATGTCTTAATATACTAGCTGTTGCCAGCGGCTTCGCCCGCGTGTATGTCGGAAATTATCCCACGGGAACCGTCTACCGGGATGAAAGTATCCTATGTCTTAATATACTAGCTGTTGCCCGCGAGTATGTCGGAAATTATCCTACGGGAACCTTCTACCGGGATGAAAAGTATCCTATGTCTTAATATACTAGCTGTTGCCAGCGGCTTCGCCCGCGTGTATGTCGGAAATTATCCCACGGGAACCGTCTACCGGGATGAAAGTATCCTATGTCTTAATATACTAGCTGTTGCCCGCGTGTATGTCGGAAATTATCCCACGGGAACCTTCTACCGGAATGAAAAGTATCCTATGTCTTAATATACTAGCTGTTGCCCGCGTGTATGTCGGAAATTATCCCACGGGAACCTGCTACCGGGATGAAAAGTATCCTATGTCTTAAAATACTAGCTGTTGCCCGCGTGTATGTCGGAAATTATCCCACGGGAACCTTCTACCGGGATGAAAAGTATCCTTTGTCTTAAAATACTAGCTGTTGCCAGCGGCTATGTCGGAAATTATCCCACGGGAACCTTCTACCGGGATGAAAAGTATCCTATGTCTTAATATACTAGCTGTTGCTCGCGTGTATGTCGGAAATTATCCCACGGGAACTTTCTACCGGGATGAAAAGTATCCTATGTCTTAATATACTAGCTGTTGCCAGCGTCTATGTCGAAAATTATCCCACGGGAACCTTATTTATTTATTTATTTATTTATTTTACCATTTATGTACACACAGAAAAATACATAATAAAATACATAATTATAATTAGGAGTACAAAGGTACTGCTTATTTCTTAAGAAATTTCTTCCAGCAGACCTGCGAAAGGAGAAATGAAATAGAAATGTAGACAATAGTGTGTGATAACAAGAAGAGAAAAATATGAATATGCGAAGACTTAAACTAAAATTTTAACTATACCTACACGTATAACATAAACTTAAATAAATACATAAAGCTAAAATATATAAACATACATATACTATACTTATATAAATACTCACAGTTGAGAGGAAAAGTAATGCTCTTTTACTCTATATTTGAAAAGAGACACAGTTTTTAAATCGCGAATGCTAGGCGGAAGTGAGTTCCACAGTCTCACAGCATGGATAGAGAAGGAATAAGAATAGTAGCTAGTTTTATGAGGATGTGATTTAAGGAGGGATCTAAGGTGTGATCTACACGGTGCGTCACTAGGGCGAGCAAAGGAAAAACGCTCACGCAGGTAGGAAGGGTAAGACGGGTTGTGTAAAATGTTGAAGAGGAGACATAAAATCCGAGTGTTCCTGCGAAGGCGGATTGGGAGCCACTTGAGTTCCTTGCGAAAGTGAGAAACATGATCATACTTTCGAAGACCAAAAACAAAGCGAATGCACAAGTTTTGCAAGCGCTCAAGCTTATTTAATAGCTCCTCAGTAGCATCCAGGTAGCATGCGTCGGCATAATCTATAATCGGCTGAATAAGCGTTTGTGCCAAAGAAATTTTAGTCTTCAAGGGCAGGAGACTTTGAAGGCTTTTCAGCGAATGAAACGAGAAATGTACCTTTCGACTGACCTCATTGACCTGAGCACGCCACGAAAGATTAGAATCAATAATTACACCCAGATCTTTGGCGGTTTCGGTATAGTCAATGCGCACACCATCGAGATATAAAGGCATCAGAGATGTAACATCGGCCGCACTGCGAACGAATCTGCTGCCTATGATCATGGCCTGAGATTTAGTTGGGTTAATTTGCAAACCAAATGACTTTGCCCAAACGCTGACGCAAGCCAGATCATGATTCATAGCAGCAATTGCAGAACTCGCATCATCTACAGTAAAATGTCGGTAAAGCTGCAAGTCATCTGCGTAGAGATGAAAACTAGATGAAATTACTCTGGTAACAAAGTTGATGAAGATTGAAAAAAGAAGAGGAGAGAGAACGCTTCCCTGAGGAACACCCTCAGTGAGGCTACACCAATCAGAGAAAGACTCCTCTAGGCGAACACACTGAGAGCGTCCCCGAAGATAAGAACTGAACCAAGTTAGAGCAGAAGAAGAGAAATTGATAGATTTAAGGATACCAAGTAAAATGTCGAAATCCACTGAGTTGAAGGCGCTACTGAAGTCAAGCAATACAAGAACAGTAAGGGACTTATTCTCCATTGCCCAGCGGATGTCGTCAGTTACTTTCAAAAGCGCGGTTACAGTACTGTGACCCGAGCGAAAACCAGATTGAAAAGGGGAAATAATCGAGTTTGACGCCAAGAAAAATGATAATTGTCTATGAACTATGTGCTCAAAAACTTTAGAGAGAAATGGAAGAATAGAAATAGGTCTAAAGTGGGTTAATAAAGTAGGATTGTTAGTTTTTGGTAAAGGTATTATGTGAGCCTGTTTCCATACTGACGGGAATGAGCAAGAGGTAAATGAGTGGTTGAAGATGTGAGTGAGAACAGGAAGTAACGAGGCAAGGATAAGAGTTATCATTCTTGAGCACAACTTATCATTACCGACTGCTGAAGAAGTAATTGCAAATATAGATTTCTTAACGTCTTCCTCGGTAACCTCGCTAAGCTTAAAGTGAGAACATTGGGGCAACGGCAAGCTAGCAAGACTCTCTAGTGTCGCAGCTTTGACAGTTGGATCAAGAGAAAAGGGAAGGAGAGAGAAGTGCTTATTGAGATCATTGAGGTTCACATCCTTACACTGGTTGGTAGATGCCTTGCCAATGCCTACAGATTTGAGAAATTTCCATATATCAGAAGAACTGCGGTTATTAAGTTGATCGTGGAAATAGCGTCTCTTAGCATCTTGACACAGACGACAGCAGCGATTACGTAGGGCTTTGTAGTAAGAGAGATTCAACTCTGAAGGTCTGCGCTTATATCTGCTCTTAGCTTTATCCCTGCGAGCCATAAGCTCTTTAATTTGTAGCGTTATCCATGGTGCGGGGTTGTGTCGGACTTTGACACGTCGGATAGGGGCATGTTGATCATATAAATCGAGAACGGTTGCGTTAAAACAATTCACCTTATCGTCGATGTCATCGTACTCGACCAGACGGGTCCAGTCGAGATCGCCGGCATCACGCCGCAAAGCCTCCAGGTCTATGCCCTTGTAGTTACGGAGATATAATAGCTGGGACTTACGCTTGGGAACACGGATACGATAGGAAAGATAAATGAGATCGTGGTAAGAAAAATTAGCCGTGAGTTGACCATGGTAAGAAACATTCTTAGGTGAGGAAACAATCATAAGATCTAGAAAAGAGGGTGAACAATTAGGAAAATAGTGAGTTGCAGAGAGAGGCAAAACTTGAAGATTGAAAGAAGACAAGAGCGAAAGGAGTTTCAGGGAGCGAGAGTCATTTTTAATTAAACAGGTATTAAAATCACCCATTAAAATAACGTGCTCATATATGGGACAAAGATCACTGAGTGTGGAGTCGAGAGAATTAAAGTAGTCAATGTGAAGATTAGGACTGTAGAGCACTGCGAGCAAAACTTTTGTGTGATGAACAGTAATTTCTAGAAACAAGTATTCAGCCGACTCAGAATACTGAGAAGGAGATGAACTGACCACCCTGTAGGGTAAATCAGCACGCAGGTAAATAGCAACACCTCCTCCACCTTTACCGATCCTATCGTTGCGGATCAAGACGAAGCCGGGGAGTGAGTATTGAGTAGAGAGGAGAGATGGCTTCAAAAAGGATTCCGATATCAAGAGAGCATCCAGGTGAGCACTGCTAAAGGATGCCAGAAGGTCAGAATAGTGACCAGGAACACTCTGAGCATTTATGTGAGCTAAATGCAGATTCTTAGGGTCATTGGAGAAAAGAGAAGAGATTTTATCATGTAAAGTAAGTGGCATGGAAGAGTCACTGTCCGCACTAACAAAACTAGTAGAAGAAGAGCATGAGAAGAAGCTGTCGTTAAGATCAGCTACGTCATCCATGTATATATATGTACCTAAATTATAATATAAATATAAAAATAATCTAACTAATATCTAAACTACAAAAGTAAAAATAAAAAAAAAAAAATAATAATAAAAAAACAAAATAAAAATAAAATAACGTAAATACTAAAAACACTAATAATTACACCTCCCCCACTCGCTGGTGTGTTGGCAGAAATTTTGAAAGAAAGCACATAAAAAAAAATAGAAACAAAATAAAAAGTAAAACAGTAAAACAAAACGACAGTCGATTCACACATCGAACTTTCCGCAAAATGGAACGCGACGCAATGACGGATGAGAAGGAGCAATGACACTGACATCTGTCTACGTCTGTCATATCGTCCAAACAAACAACAAAACCATTAGAACGTAATACGTTTATGTACCCGGCAAAAATAAAAATAAAAGTAAAATTATTAGCGGTGAGACAAATAAAAATTACTTATTTAACTACCGGTACACTGATTGTGAACATGTAAAGCGGCCAAGTTGAGAAGTAGTGAAGTAAATGGACTGACAAAACATAAACAACAAATGTGTCACTTGCGCAGACGCATCTTCCTTGTTCTCTTAGCGGGAGTTGCCGAGGTTGCGACTTTAGGAGATCCAGGTTCTTCGGAGTGCGCAGAATCCTCGGTATCGACTGAACAAGACGGGCCTTCTACCGGGATGAAAAGTATCCTATGTCTTAAAATACTAGCTGTTGCCAGCGGCTATGTCGGAAATTATCCCACGGGAACCTTCTACCGGGATGAAAAGTATCCTATGTCTTAATATACTAGCTGTTGCCAGCGGCTTCGCCCGCGTGTATGTCGGAAATTATCCTACGGGAACCTGCTACCGGGATGAAAAGTATCCTATGTCTTAATATACTAGCTGTTGCCAGCGGCTTCGACCGCGTCTATGTCGGAAATTATCCCACGGGAACCTTCTACCGGGATGAAAACTATCCTATGTCTTAATATACTAGCTGTTGCCCGCGTGTATGTCGGAAATTATCCCACGGGAACCTTCTACCGGGATGAAAGTATCCTATGTCTTAATATACTAGCTGTTGCCCGCGTGTATGTCGGAAATTATCCCACGGGAACCTTCTACCGGGATGAAAACTATCCTATGTCTTAATATACTAGCTGTTGCCCGCGTGTATGTCGGAAATTATCCCACGGGAACCTTCTACCGGGATGAAAGTATCCTATGTCTTAATATACTAGCTGTTGCCCGCGTGTATGTCGGAAATTATCCTACGGGAACCTTCTACCGGGATGAAAAGTATCCTATGTCTTAATATACTAGCTATTGCCCGCGTGTATGTCGGAAATTATCCCACGGGAACCTTCTACTGGGATGAAAAGTATCCTATGTCTTAATATACTAGCTGTTGCCAGCGTCTATGTCGAAAATTATCCCACGGGAACCTTCTACCGGGATGAAAAGTATCCTATGTCTTAATATACTAGCTGTTGCCCGCGTGTATGTCGGATATTATCCCACGGGAACCTTCTACCGGGATGAAAAGTATCCTATGTCTTAATATACTAGCTGTTGCCCGCGTGTATGTCGAAAATTATCCCACTGGAACATTCTACCGGGATGAAAAGTATCCTATGTCTTAATATACTAGCTGTTGCCCGCGTGTATGTCGGATATTATCCCACGGGAACCTTCTACCGGGATGAAAAGTATCCTATGTTTTAATATACTAGCTGTTGCCCGCGTGTATGTCGGAAATTATCCCACGGGAACCTTCTACCGGGATGAAAAGTATCCTAAGTCTTAAAATACTAGCTGTTGCCAGCGGCTATGTCGGAAATTATCCCACGGGAACCTTCTACCGGGATGAAAAGTAGCCTATGTCTTAATATACTAGCTGTTGCCCGCGTGTATGTTGGAAATTATCCCACTGGAACCTTCTACCGAGATGAAAAGTATCCTATGTCTTAATATACTAGCTGTTGCCAGCGGCTTCGCCCGCGTGTATGTCGGATATTATCCCACGGGAACCTTCTACCGGGATGAAAAGTATCCTATGTCTTAATATACTAGCTGTTGCCAGCGGCTTCGCCCGCGTGTATGTTGGAAATTATCCCACGGGAACCTTCTACCGGGATGAAAAGTATCCTTTGTCTTAAAATACTAGCTGTTGCCCACGTGTATGTCGGAAATTATCCCACGGGAACCTTCTACCGGGATGAAAAGTATCCTATGTCTTAAAATACTAGCTGTTGCCAGCGGCTTTGTCGGAAATTATCCCACGGGAACTTTCTACCGGGATGAAAAGTATCCTATGTCTTAATATACTAGCTGTTGCCCGCGTGTATGTCGGAAATTATCCCACGGGAACCTTCTACCGGGATGAAAAGTATCCTATGTCTTAATATACTAGCTGTTGCCCGCGTGTATGTCGGAAATTATCCCACGGGAACCTTCTACCGGGATGAAAAGTATCCTATGTCTTAATATACTAGCTGTTGCCCGCGTGTATGTTGGAAATTATCCCACTGGAACCTTCTACCGGGATGAAAAGTATCCTATGTCTTAATATACTAGCTGTTGCCAGCGGCTTCGCCCGCGTGTATGTCGGATATTATCCCACGGGAACCTTCTACCGGGATGAAAAGTATCCTATGTCTTAATATACTAGCTGTTGCCAGCGGCTTCGCCCGCGTGTATGTCGAAAATTATCCCACGGGAACCTTCTACCGGGATGAAAAGTATCCTATGTCTTAATATACTAGCTGTTGCCCGCGTGTATGTCGGAAATTATCCCACGGGAACCTTCTACCGGGATGAAAAGTATCCTATGTCTTAATATACTAGCTGTTGCCCGCGTGTATGTTGGAAATTATCCCACTGGAACCTTCTACCGGGATGAAAAGTATCCTATGTCTTAATATACTAGCTGTTGCCAGCGGCTTCGCCCGCGTGTATGTCGGATATTATCCCACGGGAACCTTCTACCGGGATGAAAAGTATCCTATGTCTTAATATACTAGCTGTTGCCAGCGGCTTCGCCCGCGTGTATGTCGGATATTATCCCACGGGAAACTTCTACCGGGAAGAAAAGTATCCTATGTCTTAATATACTAGCTGTTGCCCGCGTGTATGTCGGAAATTATCCCACGGGAACCTTCTACCGGGATGAAAAGTATCCTATGTCTTAATATACTAGCTGTTGCCCGCGTGTATGTTGGAAATTATCCCACTGGAACCTTCTACCGGGATGAAAAGTATCCTATGTCTTAATATACTAGCTGTTGCCAGCGGCTTCTCCCGCGTGTATGTCGGATATTATCCCACGGGAACCTTCTACCGGGATGAAAAGTATCCTATGTCTTAATATACTAGCTGTTGCCAGCGGCTTCGCCCGCGTGTATGTCGGATATTATCCCACGGGAACCTTCTACCGGGATGAAAAGTATCCTATGTCTTAATATACTAGCTGTTGCCCGCGTGTATGTCGGATATTATCCCACGGGAACCTTCTACCGGGATGAAAAGTAACCTATATCTTAATATACTAGCTGTTGCCAGCGGCTTTGCCCGCGTGTATGTCGGAAATTATCCCACGGGAACCTTCTACCGGGATGAAAAGTATCCTATGTCTTAATATACTAGCTGTTGCCCGCGTGTATGTCGAAAATTATCCCACTGGAACCTTCTACCGGGATGAAAAGTATCCTATGTCTTAATATACTAGCTGTTGCCAGCGGCTTCGCCCGCGTGTATGTCGGATATTATCCCACGGGAACCTTCTACCGGGATGAAAAGTATCCTATGTCTTAATATACTAGCTGTTGCCCGCGTGTATGTCGGATATTATCCCACGGGAACCTTCTACCGAGATGAAAAGTATCCTATGTCTTAATATACTAGCTGTTGCCAGCGGCTTCGCCCGCGTGTATGTCGGAAATTATCCTACGGGAACCTGCTACCGGGATGAAAAGTATCCTATGTCTTAATATACTAGCTGTTGCCAGCGGCTTCGACCGCGTCTATGTCGGAAATTATCCCACGGGAACCTTCTACCGGGATGAAAACTATCCTATGTCTTAATATACTAGCTGTTGCCCGCGTGTATGTCGGAAATTATCCCACGGGAACCTTCTACCGGGATGAAAGTATCCTATGTCTTAATATACTAGCTGTTGCCCGCGTGTATGTCGGAAATTATCCTACGGGAACCTTCTACCGGGATGAAAAGTATCCTATGTCTTAATATACTAGCTATTGCCCGCGTGTATGTCGGAAATTATCCCACGGGAACCTTCTACTGGGATGAAAAGTATCCTATGTCTTAATATACTAGCTGTTGCCAGCGTCTATGTCGAAAATTATCCCACGGGAACCTTCTACCGGGATGAAAAGTATCCTATGTCTTAATATACTAGCTGTTGCCCGCGTGTATGTCGGATATTATCCCACGGGAACCTTCTACCGGGATGAAAAGTATCCTATGTCTTAATATACTAGCTGTTGCCCGCGTGTATGTCGAAAATTATCCCACTGGAACATTCTACCGGGATGAAAAGTATCCTATGTCTTAATATACTAGCTGTTGCCCGCGTGTATGTCGGATATTATCCCACGGGAACCTTCTACCGGGATGAAAAGTATCCTATGTTTTAATATACTAGCTGTTGCCCGCGTGTATGTCGGAAATTATCCCACGGGAACCTTCTACCGGGATGAAAAGTATCCTAAGTCTTAAAATACTAGCTGTTGCCAGCGGCTATGTCGGAAATTATCCCACGGGAACCTTCTACCGGGATGAAAAGTAGCCTATGTCTTAATATACTAGCTGTTGCCCGCGTGTATGTTGGAAATTATCCCACTGGAACCTTCTACCGAGATGAAAAGTATCCTATGTCTTAATATACTAGCTGTTGCCAGCGGCTTCGCCCGCGTGTATGTCGGATATTATCCCACGGGAACCTTCTACCGGGATGAAAAGTATCCTATGTCTTAATATACTAGCTGTTGCCAGCGGCTTCGCCCGCGTGTATGTTGGAAATTATCCCACGGGAACCTTCTACCGGGATGAAAAGTATCCTTTGTCTTAAAATACTAGCTGTTGCCCACGTGTATGTCGGAAATTATCCCACGGGAACCTTCTACCGGGATGAAAAGTATCCTATGTCTTAAAATACTAGCTGTTGCCAGCGGCTTTGTCGGAAATTATCCCACGGGAACTTTCTACCGGGATGAAAAGTATCCTATGTCTTAATATACTAGCTGTTGCCAGCGGCTTCGCCCGCGTGTATGTCGAAAATTATCCCACGGGAACCTTCTACCGGGATGAAAAGTATCCTATGTCTTAATATACTAGCTGTTGCCCGCGTGTATGTCGGAAATTATCCCACGGGAACCTTCTACCGGGATGAAAAGTATCCTATGTCTTAATATACTAGCTGTTGCCCGCGTGTATGTTGGAAATTATCCCACTGGAACCTTCTACCGGGATGAAAAGTATCCTATGTCTTAATATACTAGCTGTTGCCAGCGGCTTCGCCCGCGTGTATGTCGGATATTATCCCACGGGAACCTTCTACCGGGATGAAAAGTATCCTATGTCTTAATATACTAGCTGTTGCCAGCGGCTTCGCCCGCGTGTATGTCGGATATTATCCCACGGGAAACTTCTACCGGGAAGAAAAGTATCCTATGTCTTAATATACTAGCTGTTGCCCGCGTGTATGTCGGAAATTATCCCACGGGAACCTTCTACCGGGATGAAAAGTATCCTATGTCTTAATATACTAGCTGTTGCCCGCGTGTATGTTGGAAATTATCCCACTGGAACCTTCTACCGGGATGAAAAGTATCCTATGTCTTAATATACTAGCTGTTGCCAGCGGCTTCTCCCGCGTGTATGTCGGATATTATCCCACGGGAACCTTCTACCGGGATGAAAAGTATCCTATGTCTTAATATACTAGCTGTTGCCAGCGGCTTCGCCCGCGTGTATGTCGGATATTATCCCACGGGAACCTTCTACCGGGATGAAAAGTATCCTATGTCTTAATATACTAGCTGTTGCCCGCGTGTATGTCGGATATTATCCCACGGGAACCTTCTACCGGGATGAAAAGTAACCTATATCTTAATATACTAGCTGTTGCCAGCGGCTTTGCCCGCGTGTATGTCGGAAATTATCCCACGGGAACCTTCTACCGGGATGAAAAGTATCCTATGTCTTAATATACTAGCTGTTGCCCGCGTGTATGTCGAAAATTATCCCACTGGAACCTTCTACCGGGATGAAAAGTATCCTATGTCTTAATATACTAGCTGTTGCCAGCGGCTTCGCCCGCGTGTATGTCGGATATTATCCCACGGGAACCTTCTACCGGGATGAAAAGTATCCTATGTCTTAATATACTAGCTGTTGCCAGCGGCTTCGCCCGCGTGTATGTCGGATATTATCCCACGGGAACCTTCTACCGGGATGAAAAGTATCCTATGTCTTAATATACTAGCTGTTGCCCGCGTGTATGTCGGATATTATCCCACGGGAACCTTCTACCGAGATGAAAAGTATCCTATGTCTTAATATACTAGCTGTTGCCAGCGGCTTCGCCCGCGTGTATGTCGGAAATTATCCCACGGGAACCTTCTACCGGGATGAAAAGTATCCTATGTCTTAAAATACTAGCTGTTGCCCACGTGTATGTCGGAAATTATCCCACGGGAACCTTCTACCGGGATGAAAAGTATCCTATGTCTTAAAATACTAGCTGTTGCCAGCGGCTTTGTCGGAAATTATCCCACGGAAACTTTCTACCGGGATGAAAAGTATCCTATGTCTTAATATACTAGCTGTTGCCAGCGGCTTCGCCCGCGTGTATGTCGGAAATTATCCCACGGGAACCTTCTACCGGGATGAAAAGTATCCTATGTCTTAATATACTAGCTGTTGCCCGCGTGTATGTCGGAAATTATCCCACGGGAACCTTCTACCGGGATGAAAAGTATCCTATGTCTTAATATACTAGCTGTTGCCCGCGTGTATGTTGGAAATTATCCCACTGGAACCTTCTACCGGGATGAAAAGTATCCTATGTCTTAATATACTAGCTGTTGCCAGCGGCTTCGCCCGCGTGTATGTCTGATATTATCCCACGGGAACCTTCTACCGGGATGAAAAGTATCCTATGTCTTAATATACTAGCTGTTTCCAGCGGCTTCGCCCGCGTGTATGTCGGATATTATCCCACGGGAACCTTCTACCGGGATGAAAAGTATCCTATGTCTTAATATACTAGCTGTTGCCCGCGTGTATGTCGGATATTATCCCACGGGAACCTTCTACCGAGATGAAAAGTATCCTATGTCTTAATATACTAGCTGTTGCCAGCGGCTTCGCCCGCGTGTATGTCGGAAATTATCCCACGGGAACTTTCTACCGGGATGAAAAGTATCCTTTGTCTTAATATACTAGCTGTTGCTCGCGTGTATGTCGGAAATTATCCCACGGGAACCTTCTACCGGGATGAAAAGTATCCTATGTCTTAATATACTAGCTGTTGCCAGCGGCTTCGCCCGCGTGTATGTCGGAAATTATCCCACGGGAACCGTCTACCGGGATGAAAAGTATCCTATGTCTTAATAAACTAGCTGTTCCCAGCGGCTTCGCCCGCGTGTATGTCGGAAATTATCCCACGGGAACCTTCTACCGGGATGAAAGTATCCTATGTCTTAATATACTAGCTGTTGCCCGCGTGTATGTCAAATATTATCCCACGGGAACCTTCTACCGGGATGAAAAGTATCCTATGTCTTAATATACTAGCTGTTGCCCGCGGCTTAGCCCGCGTGTATGTCGGAAATTATCCCACGGGAACCTTCTACCGGGATGAAAAGTATCCTATGTCTTAATATACTAGCTGTTGCCAGCGTCTATGTCGAAAATTATCCCACGGGAACCTTCTTCCGGGATGAAAAGTATCCTATGTCTTAATATACTAGCTGTTGCCCGCGTGTATGTCGGATATTATCCCACGGGAACCTTCTACCGGGATGAAAAGTATCGTATGTCTTAATATACTAGCTGTTGCCCGCGTGTATGTCGGAAATTATCCCACGGGAACCTTCTACCGGGAGGAAAAGTATCCTATGTCTTAATATACTAGCTGTTGCCCGCGTGTATGTCGGATATTATCCCACGGGAACCTTCTACCGGGATGAAAAGTAACCTATATCTTAATATACTAGCTGTTGCCAGCGGCTTCGCCCGCGTGTATGTCGGAAATTATCCCACGGGAACCTTCTACCGGGATGAAAAGTATCCTATGTCTTAATATACTAGCTGTTGCCCGCGTGTATGTCGGATATTATCCCACGGGAACCTTCTACCGGGATGAAAAGTATTCTATGTCTTAAAATACTAGCTGTTGCCAGCGGCTATGTCGGAAATTATCCCACGGGAATCTTCTACCGGGACGAAAAGTATCCTATGTCTTAATATACTAGCTGTTGCCAGCGGCTTCGCCCGCGTGTATGTCGGAAATTATCCCACGGGAACCTGCTACCGGGATGAAAAGTATCCTATGTCTTAATATACTAGCTGTTGCCAGCGGCTTCGACCGCGTGTATGTCGGAAATTATCCCACGGGAACCGTCTACCGGGATGAAAACTATCCTATGTCTTAATATACTAGCTGTTGCCCGCGTGTATGTCGGAAATTATCCCACGGGAACCTTCTACCGGGATGAAAGTATCCTATGTCTTAATATACTAGCTGTTGCCCGCGTGTATGTCGGATATTATCCCACGGGAACCTTCTACCGGGATGAAAAGTATCCTATGTCTTAATATACTAGCTGTTGCCAGCGGCTTCGCCCGCGTGTATGTCGGATATTATCCTACGGGAACCTTCTACCGGGATGAAAAGTATCCTATGTCTTAATATACTAGCTGTTGCCCGCGTGTATGTCGGAAATTATCCCACGGGAACCTTCTACCGGGATGAAAAGTATCCTATGTCTTAAAATACTAGCTGTTGCCCGCGTGTATGTCGGAAATTATCCCACGGGAACCTTCTACCGGGATGAAAAGTATCCTATGTCTTAAAATACTAGCTGTTGCCAGCGGCTATGTCGGAAATTATCCCACGGGAACCTTCTACCGGGATGAAAAGTATCCTATGTCTTAATATACGAGCTGTTGCCAGCGGCTTCGCCCGCGTGTATGTCGGATATTATCCCACGGGAACCTTCTACCGGGATGAAAATTATCCTATGTCTTAATATACTAGCTGTTGCCAGCAGCTTCGCCCGCGTGTATGTCGGATATTATCCCACGGGAACCTTCTACCGGGATGAAAAGTATCCTATGTCTTAATATACTAGCTGTTGCCCGCGTGTATGTCGGAAATTATCCCACGGGAACTTTCTACCGGGATGAAAAGTATCCTTTGTCTTAATATACTAGCTGTTGCCCGCGTGTATGTCGGAAATTATCCCACGGGAACCTTCTACCGGGATGAAAGTATCCTATGTCTTAATATACTAGCTGTTGCCCGCGTGCATGTCGGAAATTATCCCACGGGAACCTTCTACCGGGATGAAAAGTATCCTATGTCTTAAAATACTAGCTGTTGCCCGCGTGTATGTCGGAAATTATCCCACGGAAACCTTCTACCGGGATGAAAAGTATCCTATGTCTTAATATACTAGCTGTTGCCCGCGTGCATGTCGGAAATTATCCCACGGGAACCTTCTACCGGGATGAAAAGTATCCTATGTCTTAAAATACTAGCTGTTGCCCGCGTGTATGTCGGAAATTATCCCACGGGAACCTTCTACCGGGATGAAAAGTATCCCATGTCTTAAAATACTAGCTGTTGCCAGCGGCTATGTCGGAAATTATCCCACGGGAACCTTCTACCGGGATGAAAAGTATCCTATGTCTTAATATACGAGCTGTTGCCAGCGGCTTCGCCCGCGTGTATGTCGGATATTATCCCACGGGAACCTTCTACCGGGATGAAAATTATCCTATGTCTTAATATACTAGCTGTTGCCAGCGGCTTCGCCCGCGTGTATGTCGGATATTATCCCACGGGAACCTTCTACTGGGATGAAAATTATCCTATGTCTTAATATACTAGCTGTTGCCAGCAGCTTCGCCCGCGTGTATGTCGGATATTATCCCACGGGAACCTTCTACCGGGATGAAAAGTATCCTATGTCTTAATATACTAGCTGTTGCCCGCGTGTATGTCGGAAATTATCCCACGGGAACTTTCTACCGGGATGAAAAGTATCCTTTGTCTTAATATACTAGCTGTTGCCCGCGTGTATGTCGGAAATTATCCCACGGGAACCTTCTACCGGGATGAAAGTATCCTATGTCTTAATATACTAGCTGTTGCCCGCGTGCATGTCGGAAATTATCCCACGGGAACCTTCTACCGGGATGAAAAGTATCCTATGTCTTAAAATACTAGCTTTTGCCCGCGTGTATGTCGGAAATTATCCCACGGGAACCTTCTACCGGGATGAAAAGTATCCTATGTCTTAATATACTAGCTGTTGCCCGCGTGCATGTCGGAAATTATCCCACGGGAACCTTCTACCGGGATGAAAAGTATCCTATGTCTTAAAATACTAGCTGTTGCCCGCGTGTATGTCGGAAATTATCCCACGGGAACCTTCTACCGGGATGAAAAGTATCCTATGTCTTAAAATACTAGCTGTTGCCTGCGGCTATGTCGGAAATTATCCCACGGGAACCTTCTACCGGGATGAAAAGTATCCTATGTCTTAATATACGAGCTGTTGCCAGCGGCTTCGCCCGCGTGTATGTCGGATATTATCCCACGGGAACCTTCTACCGGGATGAAAATTATCCTATGTCTTAATATACTAGCTGTTGCCAGCAGCTTCGCCCGCGTGTATGTCGGATATTATCCCACGGGAACCTTCTACCGGGATGAAAAGTATCCTTTGTCTTAATATACTAGCTGTTGCCCGCGTGTATGTCGGAAATTATCCCACGGGAACTTTCTACCGGGATGAAAAGTATCCTTTGTCTTAATATACTAGCTGTTGCCCGCGTGTATGTCGGAAATTATCCCACGGGAACCTTCTACCGGGATGAAAGTATCCTTTGTCTTAATATACTAGCTGTTGCCCGCTTGTATGTCGGAAATTATCCCACGGGAACCTTCTACCGGGATGAAAAGTATCCTATGTCTTAAAATACTAGCTGTTGCCCGCGTGTATGTCGGAAATTATCCCACGGGAACCTTCTACCGGGATGAAAAGTATCCTTTGTCTTAAAATACTAGCTGTTGCCAGCGGCTATGTCGGAAATTATCCCACGGGAACCTTCTACCGGGATGAAAAGTATCCTATGTCTTAATATACTAGCTGTTGCTCGCGTGTATGTCGGAAATTATCCCACGGGAACCTTCTACCGGGATGAAAAGTATCCTATGTCTTAATATACTAGCTGTTGCCAGCGTCTATGTCGAAAATTATCCCACGGGAACCTTCTACCGGGATGAAAAGTATCCTATGTCTTAAAATACTAGCTGTTGCCAGCGGCTATGTCGGAAATTATCCCACGGGAACCTTCTACCGGGATGAAAAGTATCCTATGTCTTAATATACTAGCTGTTGCCAGCGGCTTCGCCCGCGTGTATGTCGGAAATTATCCTACGGGAACCTGCTACCGGGATGAAAAGTATCCTACGTCTTAATATACTTGCTGTTGCCAGCGGCTTCGACCGCGTGTATGTCGGAAATTATCCCACGGGAACCTTCTACCGGGATGAAAACTATCCTATGTCTTAATATACTAGCTGTTGCCCGCGTGTATGTCGGAAATTATCCCACGGGAACCTTCTACCGGGATGAAAAGTATCCTATGTCTTAATATACTAGCTGTTGCCAGCGTCTATGTCGAAAATTATCCCACGGGAACCTTCTACCGGGATGAAAAGTATCCTATGTCTTAATATACTAGCTGTTGCCCGCGTGTATGTCGGATATTATCCCACGGGAACCTTCTACCGGGATGAAAAGTATCCTATGTCTTAATATACTAGCTGTTGCCCGCGTGTATGTCGAAAATTATCCCACTGGAACATTCTACCGGGATGAAAAGTATCCTATGTCTTAATATACTAGCTGTTGCCCGCGTGTATGTCGGATATTATCCCACGGGAACCTTCTACCGGGATGAAAAGTATCCTATGTTTTAATATACTAGCTGTTGCCCGCGTGTATGTCGGAAATTATCCCACGGGAACCTTCTACCGGGATGAAAAGTATCCTAAGTCTTAAAATACTAGCTGTTGCCCGCGTGTATGTCGGAAATTATCCCACGGGAACCTTCTACCGGGATGAAAAGTATCCTATGTCTTAATATACGAGCTGTTGCCAGCGGCTTCGCCCGCGTGTATGTCGGATATTATCCCACGGGAACCTTCTACCGGGATGAAAATTATCCTATGTCTTAATATACTAGCTGTTGCCAGCAGCTTCGCCCGCGTGTATGTCGGATATTATCCCACGGGAACCTTCTACCGGGATGAAAAGTATCCTATGTCTTAATATACTAGCTGTTGCCAGCGGCTTCGCCCGCGTGTATGTCGGATATTATCCCACGGGAACCTTCTACTGGGATGAAAATTATCCTATGTCTTAATATACTAGCTGTTGCCAGCAGCTTCTCCCGCGTGTATGTCGGATATTATCCCACGGGAACCTTCTACCGGGATGAAAAGTATCCTATGTCTTAATATACTAGCTGTTGCCCGCGTGTATGTCGGAAATTATCCCACGGGAACTTTCTACCGGGATGAAAAGTATCCTTTGTCTTAATATACTAGCTGTTGCCCGCGTGTATGTCGGAAATTATCCCACGGGAACCTTCTACCGGGATGAAAGTATCCTATGTCTTAATATACTAGCTGTTGCCCGCGTGCATGTCGGAAATTATCCCACGGGAACCTTCTACCGGGATGAAAAGTATCCTATGTCTTAAAATACTAGCTTTTGCCCGCGTGTATGTCGGAAATTATCCCACGGGAACCTTTTACCGGGATGAAAAGTATCCTATGTCTTAATATACTAGCTGTTGCCCGCGTGCATGTCGGAAATTATCCCACGGGAACCTTCTACCGGGATGAAAAGTATCCTATGTCTTAAAATACTAGCTGTTGCCCGCGTGTATGTCGGAAATTATCCCACGGGAACCTTCTACCGGGATGAAAAGTATCCTATGTCTTAAAATACTAGCTGTTGCCTGCGGCTATGTCGGAAATTATCCCACGGGAACCTTCTACCGGGATGAAAAGTATCCTATGTCTTAATATACGAGCTGTTGCCAGCGGCTTCGCCCGCGTGGTGTCGGATATTATCCCACGGGAACCTTCTACCGGGATGAAAATTATCCTATGTCTTAATATACTAGCTGTTGCCAGCAGCTTCGCCCGCGTGTATGTCGGATATTATCCCACGGGAACCTTCTATCGGGATGAAAAGTATCCTTTGTCTTAATATACTAGCTGTTGCCCGCGTGTATGTCGGAAATTATCCCACGGGAACTTTCTACCGGGATGAAAAGTATCCTTTGTCTTAATATACTAGCTGTTGCCCGCGTGTATGTCGGAAATTATCCCACGGGAACCTTCTACCGGGATGAAAGTATCCTATGTCTTAATATACTAGCTGTTGCCCGCTTGTATGTCGGAAATTATCCCACGGGAACCTTCTACCGGGATGAAAAGTATCCTATGTCTTAAAATACTAGCTGTTGCCCGCGTGTATGTCGGAAATTATCCCACGGGAACCTTCTACCGGGATGAAAAGTATCCTTTGTCTTAAAATACTAGCTGTTGCCAGCGGCTATGTCGGAAATTATCCCACGGGAACCTTCTACCGGGATGAAAAGTATCCTATGTCTTAATATACTAGCTGTTGCTCGCGTGTATGTCGGAAATTATCCCACGGGAACCTTCTACCGGGATGAAAAGTATCCTATGTCTTAATATACTAGCTGTTGCCAGCGTCTATGTCGAAAATTATCCCACGGGAACCTTCTACCGGGATGAAAAGTATCCTATGTCTTAAAATACTAGCTGTTGCCAGCGGCTATGTCGGAAATTATCCCACGGGAACCTTCTACCGGGATGAAAAGTATCCTATGTCTTAATATACTAGCTGTTGCCAGCGGCTTCGCCCGCGTGTATGTCGGAAATTATCCTACGGGAACCTGCTACCGGGATGAAAAGTATCCTACGTCTTAATATACTTGCTGTTGCCAGCGGCTTCGACCGCGTGTATGTCGGAAATTATCCCACGGGAACCTTCTACCGGGATGAAAACTATCCTATGTCTTAATATACTAGCTGTTGCCCGCGTGTATGTCGGAAATTATCCCACGGGAACCTTCTACCGGGATGAAAAGTATCCTATGTCTTAATATACTAGCTGTTGCCAGCGTCTATGTCGAAAATTATCCCACGGGAACCTTCTACCGGGATGAAAAGTATCCTATGTCTTAATATACTAGCTGTTGCCCGCGTGTATGTCGGATATTATCCCACGGGAACCTTCTACCGGGATGAAAAGTATCCTATGTCTTAATATACTAGCTGTTGCCCGCGTGTATGTCGAAAATTATCCCACTGGAACATTCTACCGGGATGAAAAGTATCCTATGTCTTAATATACTAGCTGTTGCCCGCGTGTATGTCGGATATTATCCCACGGGAACCTTCTACCGGGATGAAAAGTATCCTATGTTTTAATATACTAGCTGTTGCCCGCGTGTATGTCGGAAATTATCCCACGGGAACCTTCTACCGGGATGAAAAGTATCCTAAGTCTTAAAATACTAGCTGTTGCCCGCGTGTATGTCGGAAATTATCCCACGGGAACCTTCTACCGGGATGAAAAGTATCCTATGTCTTAATATACTAGCTGTTGCCCGCGTGTATGTTGGAAATTATCCCACTGGAACCTTCTACCGGGATGAAAAGTATCCTATGTCTTAATATACTAGCTGTTGCCAGCGGCTTCGCCCGCGTGTATGTCGGATATTATCCCACGGGAACCTTCTACCGGGATGACAAGTATCCTATGTCTTAATATACTAGCTGTTGCCAGCGGCTTCGCCCGCGTGTATGTCGGAAATTATCCCACGGGAACCTTCTACCGGGATGAAAAGTATCCTTTGTCTTAAAATACTAGCTGTTGCCCACGTGTATGTCGGAAATTATCCCACGGGAACCTTCTACCGGGATGAAAAGTATCCTATGTCTTAAAATACTAGCTGTTGCCAGCGGCTTTGTCGGAAATTATCCCACGGGAACTTTCTACCGGGATGAAAAGTATCCTATGTCTTAATATACTAGCTGTTGCCAGCGGCTTCGCCCGTGTGTATGTCGAAAATTATCCCACGGGAACCTTCTACCGGGATGAAAAGTATCCTATGTCTTAATATACTAGCTGTTGCCCGCGTGTATGTCGGAAATTATCCCACGGGAACCTTCTACCGGGATGAAAAGTATCCTATGTCTTAATATACTAGCTGTTGCCCGCGTGTATGTTGGAAATTATCCCACTGGAACCTTCTACCGGGATGAAAAGTATCCTATGTCTTAATATACTAGCTGTTGCCAGCGGCTTCGCCCGCGTTTATGTCGGATATTATCCCACGGGAACCTTCTACCGGGATGAAAAGTATCCTATGTCTTAATATACTAGCTGTTGCCAGCGGCTTCGCCCGCGTGTATGTCGCATATTATCCCACGGGAAACTTCTACCGGGATGAAAAGTATCCTATGTCTTAATATACTAGCTGTTGCCCGCGTGTATGTCGGAAATTATCCCACGGGAACCTTCTACCGGGATGAAAAGTATCCTATGTCTTAATATACTAGCTGTTGCCCGCGTGTATGTTGGAAATTATCCCACTGGAACCTTCTACCGGGATGAAAAGTATCCTATGTCTTAATATACTAGCTGTTGCCAGCGGCTTCTCCCGCGTGTATGTCGGATATTATCCCACGGGAACCTTCTACCGGGATGAAAAGTATCCTATGTCTTAATATACTAGCTGTTGCCAGCGGCTTCGCCCGCGTGTATGTCGGAAATTATCCCACGGGAACCTTCTACCGGGATGAAAAGTATCCTATGTCTTAATATACTAGCTGTTGCCCGCGTGTATGTCGGATATTATCCCACGGGAACCTTCTACCGGGATGAAAAGTAACCTATATCTTAATATACTAGCTGTTGCCAGCGGCTTTGCCCGCGTGTATGTCGGAAATTATCCCACGGGAACCTTCTACCGGGATGAAAAGTATCCTATGTCTTAATATACTAGCTGTTGCCCGCGTGTATGTCGAAAATTATCCCACTGGAACCTTCTACCGGGATGAAAAGTATCCTATGTCTTAATATACTAGCTGTTGCCAGCGGCTTCGCCCGCGTGTATGTCGGATATTATCCCACGGGAACCTTCTACCGGGATGAAAAGTATCCTATGTCTTAATATACTAGCTGTTGCCAGCGGCTTCGCCCGCGTGTATGTCGGATATTATCCCACGGGAACCTTCTACCGGGATGAAAAGTATCCTATGTCTTAATATACTAGCTGTTGCCCGCGTGTATGTCGGATATTATCCCACGGGAACCTTCTACCGAGATGAAAAGTATCCTTTGTCTTAATATACTAGCTGTTGCCAGCGGCTTCGCCCGCGTGTATGTCGGAAATTATCCCACGGGAACCTTCTACCGGGATGAAAAGTATCCTATGTCTTAAAATACTAGCTGTTGCCCACGTGTATGTCGGAAATTATCCCACGGGAACCTTCTACCGGGATGAAAAGTATCCTATGTCTTAAAATACTAGCTGTTGCCAGCGGCTTTGTCGGAAATTATCCCACGGGAACTTTCTACCGGGATGAAAAGTATCCTATGTCTTAATATACTAGCTGTTGCCAGCGGCTTCGCCCGCGTGTATGTCGGAAATTATCCCACGGGAACCTTCTACCGGGATGAAAAGTATCCTATGTCTTAATATACTAGCTGTTGCCCGCGTGTATGTCGGAAATTATCCCACGGGAACCTTCTACCGGGATGAAAAGTATCCTATGTCTTAATATACTAGCTGTTGCCCGCGTGTATGTTGGAAATTATCCCACTGGAACCTTCTACCGGGATGAAAAGTATCCTATGTCTTAATATACTAGCTGTTGCCAGCGGCTTCGCCCGCGTGTATGTCGGATATTATCCCACGGGAACCTTCTACCGGGATGAAAAGTATCCTATGTCTTAATATACTAGCTGTTTCCAGCGGCTTCGCCCGCGTGTATGTCGGATATTATCCCACGGGAACCTTCTACCGGGATGAAAAGTATCCTATGTCTTAATATACTAGCTGTTGCCTGCGTGTATGTCGGATATTATCCCACGGGAACCTTCTACCGAGATGAAAAGTATCCTATGTCTTAATATACTAGCTGTTGCCAGCGGCTTCGCCCGCGTGTATGTCGGAAATTATCCCACGGGAACTTTCTACCGGGATGAAAAGTATCCTTTGTCTTAATATACTAGCTGTTGCCCGCGTGTATGTCGGAAATTATCCCACGGGAACCTTCTACCGGGATGAAAAGTATCCTATGTCTTAATATACTAGCTGTTGCCAGCGGCTTCGCCCGCGTGTATGTCGGAAATTATCCCACGGGAACCGTCTACCGGGATGAAAAGTATCCTATGTCTTAATAAACTAGCTGTTGCCAGCGGCTTCGCCCGCGTGTATGTCGGAAATTATCCCACGGGAACCTTCTACCGGGATGAAAGTATCCTATGTCTTAATATACTAGCTGTTGCCCGCGTGTATGTCAAATATTATCCCACGGGAACCTTCTACCGGGATGAAAAGTATCCTATGTCTTAATATACTAGCTGTTGCCCGCGGCTTAGCCCGCGTGTATGTCGGAAATTATCCCACGGGAACCTTCTACCGGGATGAAAAGTATCCTATGTCTTAATATACTAGCTGTTGCCAGCGTCTATGTCGAAAATTATCCCACGGGAACCTTCTTCCGGGATGAAAAGTATCCTATGTCTTAATATACCAGCTGTTGCCCGCGTGTATGTCGGATATTATCCCACGGGAACCTTCTACCGGGATGAAAAGTATCGTATGTCTTAATATACTAGCTGTTGCCCGCGTGTATGTCGGAAATTATCCCACGGGAACCTTCTACCGGGAGGAAAAGTATCCTATGTCTTAATATACTAGCTGTTGCCCGCGTGTATGTCGGATATTATCCCACGGGAACCTTCTACCGGGATGAAAAGTAACCTATATCTTAATATACTAGCTGTTGCCAGCGGCTTCGCCCGCGTGTATGTCGGAAATTATCCCACGGGAACCTTCTACCGGGATGAAAAGTATCCTATGTCTTAATATACTAGCTGTTGCCCGCGTGTATGTCGGAAATTATCCCACGGGAACCTTCTACCGGGATGAAAAGTATTCTATGTCTTAAAATACTAGCTGTTGCCAGCGGCTATGTCGGAAATTATCCCACGGGAACCTTCTACCGGGATGAAAAGTATCCTATGTCTTAATATACTAGCTGTTGCCAGCGGCTTCGCCCGCGTGTATGTCGGAAATTATCCCACGGGAACCTGCTACCGGGATGAAAAGTATCCTATGTCTTAATATACTAGCTGTTGCCAGCGGCTTCGACCGCGTGTATGTCGGAAATTATCCCACGGGAACCGTCTACCGCGATGAAAACTATCCTATGTCTTAATATACTAGCTGTTGCCCGCGTGTATGTCGGAAATTATCCCACGGGAACCTTCTACCGGGATGAAAGTATCCTATGTCTTAATATACTAGCTGTTGCCCGCGTGTATGTCGGAAATTATCCTACGGGAACCTTCTACCGGGATGAAAAGTATCCTATGTCTTAATATACTAGCTGTTGCCCTCGTGTATGTCGGAAATTATCCCACGGGAACCTTCTACCGGGATGAAAAGTATCCTATGTCTTAATATACTAGCTGTTGCCCGCGTGTATGTCGGATATTATCCCACGGGAACCTTCTACCGGGATGAAAAGTATCCTATGTCTTAATATACTAGCTGTTGCCAGCGGCTTCGCCCGCGTGTATGTCGGATATTATCCTACGGGAACCTTCTACCGGGATGAAAAGTATCCTATGTCTTAATATACTAGCTGTTGCCCGCGTGTATGTCGGAAATTATCCCACGGGAACCTACTACCGGGATGAAAAGTATCCTATGTCTTAATATACTAGCTGTTGCCCGCGTGTATGTCGGAAATTATCCCACGGGAACCTTCTACCGGGATGAAAGTATCCTATGTCTTAATATACTAGCTGTTGCCCGCGTGTATGTCGGAAATTATCCTACGGGAACCTTCTACCGGGATGAAAAGTATCCTATGTCTTAATATACTAGCTGTTGCCCGCGTGTATGTCGGATATTATCCCACGGGAACCTTCTACCGGGATGAAAAGTATCCTATGTCTTAATATACTAGCTGTTGCCAGCGGCTTCGCCCGCGTGTATGTCGGATATTATCCTACGGGAACCTTCTACCGGGATGAAAAGTATCCTATGTCTTAATATACTAGCTGTTGCCCGCGTGTATGTCGGAAATTATCCCACGGGAACCTACTACCGGGATGAAAAGTATCCTATGTCTTAATATACTAGCTGTTGCCCGCGTGTATGTCGGAAATTATCCCACGGGAACCTTCTACCGGGATGAAAGTATCCTATGTCTTAATATACTAGCTGTTGCCCGCGTGTATGTCGGAAATTATCCTACGGGAACCTTCTACCGGGATGAAAAGTATCCTATGTCTTAATATACTAGCTGTTGCCCGCGTGTATGTCGGAAATTATCCCACGGGAACCTTCTACCGGGATGAAAAGTATCCTATGTCTTAATATACTAGCTGTTGCCCGCGTGTATGTCGGAAATTATCCTACGAGAACCTTCTACCGGGATGAAAAGTATCCTATGTCTTAATATACTAGCTGTTGCCCGCGTGTATGTCGGAAATTATCCCACTGGAACCTTCTACCGGGATGAAAAGTATCCTATGTCTTAATATACTAGCTGTTGCCCGCGTGTATGTCGGATATTATCCCACGGGTACCTTCTACCGGGATGAAAAGTATCCTTTGTCTTAATATACTAGCTGTTGCCCGCGTGTATGTCGGAAATTATCCCACGGGAACTTTCTACCGGGATGAAAAGTATCCTTTGTCTTAATATACTAGCTGTTGCCCGCGTGTATGTCGGAAATTATCCCACGGGAACCTTCTACCGGGATGAAAGTATCCTATGTCTTAATATACTAGCTGTTGCCCGCTTGTATGTCGGAAATTATCCCACGGGAACTTTCTACCGGGATGAAAAGTATCCTATGTCTTAAAATACTAGCTGTTGCCCGCGTGTATGTCGGAAATTATCCCACGGGAACCTTCTACCGGGATGAAAAGTATCCTTTGTCTTAAAATACTAGCTGTTGCCAGCGGCTATGTCGGAAATTATCCCACGGGAACCTTCTACCGGGATGAAAAGTATCCTATGTCTTAATATACTAGCTGTTGCTCGCGTGTATGTCGGAAATTATCCCACGGGAACCTTCTACCGGGATGAAAAGTATCCTATGTCTTAATATACTAGCTGTTGCCAGCGTCTATGTCGAAAATTATCCCACGGGAACCTTCTACCGGGATGAAAAGTATCCTATGTCTTAAAATACTAGCTGTTGCCAGCGGCTATGTCGGAAATTATCCCACGGGAACCTTCTACCGGGATGAAAAGTATCCTATGTCTTAATATACTAGCTGTTGCCAGCGGCTTCGCCCGCGTGTATGTCGGAAATTATCCTACGGGAACCTGCTACCGGGATGAAAAGTATCCTACGTCTTAATATACTTGCTGTTGCCAGCGGCTTCGACCGCGTGTATGTCGGAAATTATCCCACGGGAACCTTCTACCGGGATGAAAACTATCCTATGTCTTAATATACTAGCTGTTGCCCGCGTGTATGTCGGAAATTATCCCACGGGAACCTTCTACCGGGATGAAAAGTATCCTATGTCTTAATATACTAGCTGTTGCCAGCGTCTATGTCGAAAATTATCCCACGGGAACCTTCTACCGGGATGAAAAGTATCCTATGTCTTAATATACTAGCTGTTGCCCGCGTGTATGTCGGATATTATCCCACGGGAACCTTCTACCGGGATGAAAAGTATCCTATGTCTTAATATACTAGCTGTTGCCCGCGTGTATGTCGAAAATTATCCCACTGGAACATTCTACCGGGATGAAAAGTATCCTATGTCTTAATATACTAGCTGTTGCCCGCGTGTATGTCGGATATTATCCCACGGGAACCTTCTACCGGGATGAAAAGTATCCTATGTTTTAATATACTAGCTGTTGCCCGCGTGTATGTCGGAAATTATCCCACGGGAACCTTCTACCGGGATGAAAAGTATCCTAAGTCTTAAAATACTAGCTGTTGCCCGCGTGTATGTCGGAAATTATCCCACGGGAACCTTCTACCGGGATGAAAAGTATCCTATGTCTTAATATACTAGCTGTTGCCCGCGTGTATGTTGGAAATTATCCCACTGGAACCTTCTACCGGGATGAAAAGTATCCTATGTCTTAATATACTAGCTGTTGCCAGCGGCTTCGCCCGCGTGTATGTCGGATATTATCCCACGGGAACCTTCTACCGGGATGACAAGTATCCTATGTCTTAATATACTAGCTGTTGCCAGCGGCTTCGCCCGCGTGTATGTCGGAAATTATCCCACGGGAACCTTCTACCGGGATGAAAAGTATCCTTTGTCTTAAAATACTAGCTGTTGCCCACGTGTATGTCGGAAATTATCCCACGGGAACCTTCTACCGGGATGAAAAGTATCCTATGTCTTAAAATACTAGCTGTTGCCAGCGGCTTTGTCGGAAATTATCCCACGGGAACTTTCTACCGGGATGAAAAGTATCCTATGTCTTAATATACTAGCTGTTGCCAGCGGCTTCGCCCGTGTGTATGTCGAAAATTATCCCACGGGAACCTTCTACCGGGATGAAAAGTATCCTATGTCTTAATATACTAGCTGTTGCCCGCGTGTATGTCGGAAATTATCCCACGGGAACCTTCTACCGGGATGAAAAGTATCCTATGTCTTAATATACTAGCTGTTGCCCGCGTGTATGTTGGAAATTATCCCACTGGAACCTTCTACCGGGATGAAAAGTATCCTATGTCTTAATATACTAGCTGTTGCCAGCGGCTTCGCCCGCGTTTATGTCGGATATTATCCCACGGGAACCTTCTACCGGGATGAAAAGTATCCTATGTCTTAATATACTAGCTGTTGCCAGCGGCTTCGCCCGCGTGTATGTCGCATATTATCCCACGGGAAACTTCTACCGGGATGAAAAGTATCCTATGTCTTAATATACTAGCTGTTGCCCGCGTGTATGTCGGAAATTATCCCACGGGAACCTTCTACCGGGATGAAAAGTATCCTATGTCTTAATATACTAGCTGTTGCCCGCGTGTATGTTGGAAATTATCCCACTGGAACCTTCTACCGGGATGAAAAGTATCCTATGTCTTAATATACTAGCTGTTGCCAGCGGCTTCTCCCGCGTGTATGTCGGATATTATCCCACGGGAACCTTCTACCGGGATGAAAAGTATCCTATGTCTTAATATACTAGCTGTTGCCAGCGGCTTCGCCCGCGTGTATGTCGGAAATTATCCCACGGGAACCTTCTACCGGGATGAAAAGTATCCTATGTCTTAATATACTAGCTGTTGCCCGCGTGTATGTCGGATATTATCCCACGGGAACCTTCTACCGGGATGAAAAGTAACCTATATCTTAATATACTAGCTGTTGCCAGCGGCTTTGCCCGCGTGTATGTCGGAAATTATCCCACGGGAACCTTCTACCGGGATGAAAAGTATCCTATGTCTTAATATACTAGCTGTTGCCCGCGTGTATGTCGAAAATTATCCCACTGGAACCTTCTACCGGGATGAAAAGTATCCTATGTCTTAATATACTAGCTGTTGCCAGCGGCTTCGCCCGCGTGTATGTCGGATATTATCCCACGGGAACCTTCTACCGGGATGAAAAGTATCCTATGTCTTAATATACTAGCTGTTGCCAGCGGCTTCGCCCGCGTGTATGTCGGATATTATCCCACGGGAACCTTCTACCGGGATGAAAAGTATCCTATGTCTTAATATACTAGCTGTTGCCCGCGTGTATGTCGGATATTATCCCACGGGAACCTTCTACCGAGATGAAAAGTATCCTTTGTCTTAATATACTAGCTGTTGCCAGCGGCTTCGCCCGCGTGTATGTCGGAAATTATCCCACGGGAACCTTCTACCGGGATGAAAAGTATCCTATGTCTTAAAATACTAGCTGTTGCCCACGTGTATGTCGGAAATTATCCCACGGGAACCTTCTACCGGGATGAAAAGTATCCTATGTCTTAAAATACTAGCTGTTGCCAGCGGCTTTGTCGGAAATTATCCCACGGGAACTTTCTACCGGGATGAAAAGTATCCTATGTCTTAATATACTAGCTGTTGCCAGCGGCTTCGCCCGCGTGTATGTCGGAAATTATCCCACGGGAACCTTCTACCGGGATGAAAAGTATCCTATGTCTTAATATACTAGCTGTTGCCCGCGTGTATGTCGGAAATTATCCCACGGGAACCTTCTACCGGGATGAAAAGTATCCTATGTCTTAATATACTAGCTGTTGCCCGCGTGTATGTTGGAAATTATCCCACTGGAACCTTCTACCGGGATGAAAAGTATCCTATGTCTTAATATACTAGCTGTTGCCAGCGGCTTCGCCCGCGTGTATGTCGGATATTATCCCACGGGAACCTTCTACCGGGATGAAAAGTATCCTATGTCTTAATATACTAGCTGTTTCCAGCGGCTTCGCCCGCGTGTATGTCGGATATTATCCCACGGGAACCTTCTACCGGGATGAAAAGTATCCTATGTCTTAATATACTAGCTGTTGCCCGCGTGTATGTCGGATATTATCCCACGGGAACCTTCTACCGAGATGAAAAGTATCCTATGTCTTAATATACTAGCTGTTGCCAGCGGCTTCGCCCGCGTGTATGTCGGAAATTATCCCACGGGAACTTTCTACCGGGATGAAAAGTATCCTTTGTCTTAATATACTAGCTGTTGCCCGCGTGTATGTCGGAAATTATCCCACGGGAACCTTCTACCGGGATGAAAAGTATCCTATGTCTTAATATACTAGCTGTTGCCAGCGGCTTCGCCCGCGTGTATGTCGGAAATTATCCCACGGGAACCGTCTACCGGGATGAAAAGTATCCTATGTCTTAATAAACTAGCTGTTGCCAGCGGCTTCGCCCGCGTGTATGTCGGAAATTATCCCACGGGAACCTTCTACCGGGATGAAAGTATCCTATGTCTTAATATACTAGCTGTTGCCCGCGTGTATGTCAAATATTATCCCACGGGAACCTTCTACCGGGATGAAAAGTATCCTATGTCTTAATATACTAGCTGTTGCCCGCGGCTTAGCCCGCGTGTATGTCGGAAATTATCCCACGGGAACCTTCTACCGGGATGAAAAGTATCCTATGTCTTAATATACTAGCTGTTGCCAGCGTCTATGTCGAAAATTATCCCACGGGAACCTTCTTCCGGGATGAAAAGTATCCTATGTCTTAATATACCAGCTGTTGCCCGCGTGTATGTCGGATATTATCCCACGGGAACCTTCTACCGGGATGAAAAGTATCGTATGTCTTAATATACTAGCTGTTGCCCGCGTGTATGTCGGAAATTATCCCACGGGAACCTTCTACCGGGAGGAAAAGTATCCTATGTCTTAATATACTAGCTGTTGCCCGCGTGTATGTCGGATATTATCCCACGGGAACCTTCTACCGGGATGAAAAGTAACCTATATCTTAATATACTAGCTGTTGCCAGCGGCTTCGCCCGCGTGTATGTCGGAAATTATCCCACGGGAACCTTCTACCGGGATGAAAAGTATCCTATGTCTTAATATACTAGCTGTTGCCCGCGTGTATGTCGGATATTATCCCACGGGAACCTTCTACCGGGATGAAAAGTATTCTATGTCTTAAAATACTAGCTGTTGCCAGCGGCTATGTCGGAAATTATCCCACGGGAACCTTCTACCGGGATGAAAAGTATCCTATGTCTTAATATACTAGCTGTTGCCAGCGGCTTCGCCCGCGTGTATGTCGGAAATTATCCCACGGGAACCTGCTACCGGGATGAAAAGTATCCTATGTCTTAATATACTAGCTGTTGCCAGCGGCTTCGACCGCGTGTATGTCGGAAATTATCCCACGGGAACCGTCTACCGGGATGAAAACTATCCTATGTCTTAATATACTAGCTGTTGCCCGCGTGTATGTCGGAAATTATCCCACGGGAACCTTCTACCGGGATGAAAGTATCCTATGTCTTAATATACTAGCTGTTGCCCGCGTGTATGTCGGAAATTATCCTACGGGAACCTTCTACCGGGATGAAAAGTATCCTATGTCTTAATATACTAGCTGTTGCCCTCGTGTATGTCGGAAATTATCCCACGGGAACCTTCTACCGGGATGAAAAGTATCCTATGTCTTAATATACTAGCTGTTGCCCGCGTGTATGTCGGATATTATCCCACGGGAACCTTCTACCGGGATGAAAAGTATCCTATGTCTTAATATACTAGCTGTTGCCAGCGGCTTCGCCCGCGTGTATGTCGGATATTATCCTACGGGAACCTTCTACCGGGATGAAAAGTATCCTATGTCTTAATATACTAGCTGTTGCCCGCGTTTATGTCGGAAATTATCCCACGGGAACCTACTACCGGGATGAAAAGTATCCTATGTCTTAATATACTAGCTGTTGCCCGCGTGTATGTCGGAAATTATCCCACGGGAACCTTCTACCGGGATGAAAGTATCCTATGTCTTAATATACTAGCTGTTGCCCGCGTGTATGTCGGAAATTATCCTACGGGAACCTTCTACCGGGATGAAAAGTATCCTATGTCTTAATATACTAGCTGTTGCCCGCGTGTATGTCGGAAATTATCCCACGGGAACCTTCTACCGGGATGAAAAGTATCCTATGTCTTAATATACTAGCTGTTGCCCGCGTGTATGTCGGAAATTATCCTACGAGAACCTTCTACCGGGATGAAAAGTATCCTATGTCTTAATATACTAGCTGTTGCCCGCGTGTATGTCGGAAATTATCCCACTGGAACCTTCTACCGGGATGAAAAGTATCCTATGTCTTAATATACTAGCTGTTGCCCGCGTGTATGTCGGATATTATCCCACGGGTACCTTCTACCGGGATGAAAAGTATCCTATGTCGTAATATACTAGCTGTTGCCCGCGTGTATGTCGGAAATTATCCCACGGGAACCTTCTACCGGGATGAAAAGTATCCTACGTCTTAATATACTAGCTGTTGCCCGCGTGTATGTCGGATATTATCCCACGGGAACCTTCTACCGGGATGAAAAGTATTCTATGTCTTAAAATACTAGCTGTTGCCAGCGGCTATGTCGGAAATTATCCCACGGGAACCTTCTACCGGGATGAAAAGTATCCTATGTCTTAATATACTAGCTGTTGCCCGCGTGTATGTCGGAAATTATCCCACGGGAACCTTCTACCGGGATGAAAAGTATCATATGTCTTAATATACTAGCTGTTGCCCGCGTGTATGTCGGAAATTTTCCCACGGGAACCTTCTACCGGGATGAAAAGTATCCTATGTCACAATATACTAGCTGTTGCCCGCGTGTATGTCGAAAATTATCCCACTGGAACCTTCTACCGGGATGAAAAGTATCCTATGTCTTAATATACTAGCTGTTGCCAGCGGCTTCGCCCGCGTGTATGTCGGATATTATCCCACGGGAACCTTCTACCGGGATGAAAAGTATCTTATGTCTTAATATACTAGCTGTTGCCCGCGTGTATGTCGGAAATTATCCCACGGGAACCTTCTACCGGGATGAAAAGTATCCTTTGTCTTAATATACTAGCTGTTGCCCGCGTGTATGTCGGAAATTATCCCACGGGAACCTTCTACCGGGATGAAAAGTATCCTATGTCTTAATATACTAGCTGTTGCCAGCGGCTTCGCCCGCGTGTATGTCGGAAATTATCCCACGGGAACCGTCTACCGGGATGAAAAGTATCCTATGTCTTAATAAACTAGCTGTTGCCAGCGGCTTCGCCCGCGTGTATGTCGGAAATTATCCCACGGGAACCTTCTACCGGGATGAAAGTATCCTATGTCTTAATATACTAGCTGTTGCCCGCGTGTATGTCAAATATTATCCCACGGGAACCTTCTACCGGGATGAAAAGTATCCTATGTCTTAATATACTAGCTGTTGCCCGCGGCTTAGCCCGCGTGTATGTCGGAAATTATCCCACGGGAACCTTCTACCGGGATGAAAAGTATCCTATGTCTTAATATACTAGCTGTTGCCAGCGTCTATGTCGAAAATTATCCCACGGGAACCTTCTTCCGGGATGAAAAGTATCCTATGTCTTAATATACCAGCTGTTGCCCGCGTGTATGTCGGATATTATCCCACGGGAACCTTCTACCGGGATGAAAAGTATCGTATGTCTTAATATACTAGCTGTTGCCCGCGTGTATGTCGGAAATTATCCCACGGGAACCTTCTACCGGGAGGAAAAGTATCCTATGTCTTAATATACTAGCTGTTGCCCGCGTGTATGTCGGATATTATCCCACGGGAACCTTCTACCGGGATGAAAAGTAACCTATATCTTAATATACTAGCTGTTGCCAGCGGCTTCGCCCGCGTGTATGTCGGAAATTATCCCACGGGAACCTTCTACCGGGATGAAAAGTATCCTATGTCTTAATATACTAGCTGTTGCCCGCGTGTATGTCGGATATTATCCCACGGGAACCTTCTACCGGGATGAAAAGTATTCTATGTCTTAAAATACTAGCTGTTGCCAGCGGCTATGTCGGAAATTATCCCACGGGAACCTTCTACCGGGATGAAAAGTATCCTATGTCTTAATATACTAGCTGTTGCCAGCGGCTTCGCCCGCGTGTATGTCGGAAATTATCCCACGGGAACCTGCTACCGGGATGAAAAGTATCCTATGTCTTAATATACTAGCTGTTGCCAGCGGCTTCGACCGCGTGTATGTCGGAAATTATCCCACGGGAACCGTCTACCGGGATGAAAACTATCCTATGTCTTAATATACTAGCTGTTGCCCGCGTGTATGTCGGAAATTATCCCACGGGAACCTTCTACCGGGATGAAAGTATCCTATGTCTTAATATACTAGCTGTTGCCCGCGTGTATGTCGGAAATTATCCTACGGGAACCTTCTACCGGGATGAAAAGTATCCTATGTCTTAATATACTAGCTGTTGCCCTCGTGTATGTCGGAAATTATCCCACGGGAACCTTCTACCGGGATGAAAAGTATCCTATGTCTTAATATACTAGCTGTTGCCCGCGTGTATGTCGGATATTATCCCACGGGAACCTTCTACCGGGATGAAAAGTATCCTATGTCTTAATATACTAGCTGTTGCCAGCGGCTTCGCCCGCGTGTATGTCGGATATTATCCTACGGGAACCTTCTACCGGGATGAAAAGTATCCTATGTCTTAATATACTAGCTGTTGCCCGCGTGTATGTCGGAAATTATCCCACGGGAACCTACTACCGGGATGAAAAGTATCCTATGTCTTAATATACTAGCTGTTGCCCGCGTGTATGTCGGAAATTATCCCACGGGAACCTTCTACCGGGATGAAAGTATCCTATGTCTTAATATACTAGCTGTTGCCCGCGTGTATGTCGGAAATTATCCTACGGGAACCTTCTACCGGGATGAAAAGTATCCTATGTCTTAATATACTAGCTGTTGCCCGCGTGTATGTCGGAAATTATCCCACGGGAACCTTCTACCGGGATGAAAAGTATCCTATGTCTTAATATACTAGCTGTTGCCCGCGTGTATGTCGGAAATTATCCTACGAGAACCTTCTACCGGGATGAAAAGTATCCTATGTCTTAATATACTAGCTGTTGCCCGCGTGTATGTCGGAAATTATCCCACGGGTACCTTCTACCGGGATGAAAAGTATCCTATGTCGTAATATACTAGCTGTTGCCCGCGTGTATGTCGGAAATTATCCCACGGGAACCTTCTACCGGGATGAAAAGTATCCTACGTCTTAATATACTAGCTGTTGCCCGCGTGTATGTCGGATATTATCCCACGGGAACCTTCTACCGGGATGAAAAGTATTCTATGTCTTAAAATACTAGCTGTTGCCAACGGCTATGTCGGAAATTATCCCACGGGAACCTTCTACCGGGATGAAAAGTATCCTATGTCTTAATATACTAGCTGTTGCCCGCGTGTATGTCGGAAATTATCCCACGGGAACCTTCTACCGGGATGAAAAGTATCATATGTCTTAATATACTAGCTGTTGCCCGCGTGTATGTCGGAAATTTTCCCACGGGAACCTTCTACCGGGATGAAAAGTATCCTATGTCACAATATACTAGCTGTTGCCCGCGTGTATGTCGAAAATTATCCCACTGGAACCTTCTACCGGGATGAAAAGTATCCTATGTCTTAATATACTAGCTGTTGCCAGCGGCTTCGCCCGCGTGTATGTCGGATATTATCCCACGGGAACCTTCTACCGGGATGAAAAGTATCTTATGTCTTAATATACTAGCTGTTGCCCGCGTGTATGTCGGAAATTATCCCACGGGAACCTTCTACCGGGATGAAAAGTATCCTATGTCTTAATATACTAGCTGTTGCCCGCGTGTATGTCGGAAATTATCCCACTGGAACCTTCTACCGGGATGAAAAGTATCCTATGTCTTAATATACTAGCTGTTGCCCGCGTGTATGTCGGATATTATCCCACGGGAACCTTCTACCGGGATGAAAAGTATCCTATGTCGTAATATACTAGCTGTTGCCCGTGTGTATGTCGGAAATTATCCCACGGGAACCTTCTACCGGGATGAAAAGTATCCTATGTCTTAATATACTAGCTGTTGCCAGCGGCTTCGCCCGCGTGTATTTCGGAAATTATCCCACGGGAACCTTCTACCGGGATGAAAAGTATCCTATGTCTTAATATACTAGCTGTTGCCAGCGGCTTCGCCCACGTGTATGTCGGAAATTATCCCACGGGAACCGTCTACCGGGATGAAAAGTATCCTATGTCTTAATAAACTAGCTGTTGCCAGCGGCTTCGCCCGCGTGTATGTCGGAAATTATCCCACTGGAACCTTCTACCGGGATGAAAAGTATCCTATGTCTTAATATACTAGCTGTTGCCCGCGTGTATGTCGGATATTATCCCACGGGAACCTTCTACCGGGATGAAAAGTATCCTATGTCGTAATATACTAGCTGTTGCCCGTGTGTATGTCGGAAATTATCCCACGGGAACCTTCTACCGGGATGAAAAGTATCCTATGTCTTAATATACTAGCTGTTGCCAGCGGCTTCGCCCGCGTGTATTTCGGAAATTATCCCACGGGAACCTTCTACCGGGATGAAAAGTATCCTATGTCTTAATATACTAGCTGTTGCCAGCGGCTTCGCCCACGTGTATGTCGGAAATTATCCCACGGGAACCGTCTACCGGGATGAAAGTATCCTATGTCTTAATATACTAGCTGTTGCCCGCGTGTATGTCGAAAAATATCCCATTGGAACCTTCTACCGGGATGAAAAGTATCCTATGTCTTAATATACTAGCTGTTGCCAGCAGCTTCGCCCGCGTGTATGTCGGATATTATCCCACGGGAACCTTCTACCGGGATGAAAAGTATCCAATGTCTTAATATACTAGCTGTTGCCAGCGGCTTCGCCCGCGTGTATGTCGGATATTATCCCACGGGAACCTTCTACCGGGATGAAAAGTATCCTATGTCTTAATATACTAGCTGTTGCCCGCGTGTATGTCGGATATTATCCCACGGGAACCTTCTACCGAGATGAAAAGTATCCTATGTCTTAATATACTAGCTGTTGCCAGCGGCTTCGCCCACGTGTATGTCGGAAATTATCCCACGGGAACTTTCTACCGGGATGAAAAGTATCCTTTGTCTTAATTTACTAGCTGTTGCCCGCGTGTATGTCGGAAATTATCCCACGGGAACCTTCTACCGGGATGAAAGTATCCTATGTCTTAATATACTAGCTGTTGCCCGCGTGTATGTCGGAAATTATCCCACGAGAACCTTCTACCGGGATGAAAAGTATCCTATGTCTTAAAATACTAGCTGTTGCCCGCGTGTATGTCGGAAATTATCCCACGGGAACCTTCTACCGGGATGAAAAGTATCCTATGTCTTAATAAACTAGCTGTTGCCAGCGGCTTCGCCCGCGTGTATGTCGGAAATTATCCCACGGGAACCTTCTACCGGGATGAAAGTATCCTATGTCTTAATATACTAGCTGTTGCCCGCGTGTATGTCGAAAAATATCCCATTGGAACCTTCTACCGGGATGAAAAGTATCCTATGTCTTAATATACTAGCTGTTGCCAGCAGCTTCGCCCGCGTGTATGTCGGATATTATCCCACGGGAACCTTCTACCGGGATGAAAAGTATCCTATGTCTTAATATACTAGCTGTTGCCAGCGGCTTCGCCCGCGTGTATGTCGGATATTATCCCACGGGAACCTTCTACCGGGATGAAAAGTATCCTATGTCTTAATATACTAGCTGTTGCCCGCGTGTATGTCGGATATTATCCCACGGGAACCTTCTACCGAGATGAAAAGTATCCTATGTCTTAATATACTAGCTGTTGCCAGCGGCTTCGCCCACGTGTATGTCGGAAATTATCCCACGGGAACTTTCTACCGGGATGAAAAGTATCCTTTGTCTTAATTTACTAGCTGTTGCCCGCGTGTATGTCGGATATTATCCCACGGGAACCTTCTACCGGGATGAAAAGTATCCTATGTCTTAATATACTAGCTGTTGCCCGCGTGTATGTCAGAAATTATCCCACGGTAACCTTCTACCGGGATGAAAAGTATTCTATGTCTTAAAATACTAGCTGTTGCCAGCGGCTATGTCGGAAATTATCCCACGGGAACCTTCTACCGGGATGAAAAGTATCCTATGTCTTAATATACTAGCTGTTGCCCGCGTGTATGTCGGAAATTATCCTACGGGAACCTTCTACCGGGATGAAAAGTATCCTATGTCTTAATATACTAGCTGTTGCCCGCGTGTATGTCGGAAATTATCCCACGGGAACCTTCTACCGGGATGAAAAGTATTCTATGTCTTAAAATACTAGCTGTTGCCAGCGGCTATGTCGGAAATTATCCCACGGGAACCTTCTACCGGGATGAAAAGTATCCTATGTCTTAATATACTAGCTGTTGCCCGCGTGTATGTCGGAAATTATCCTACGGGAACCTTCTACCGGGATGAAAAGTATCCTATGTCTTAATATACTAGCTGTTGCCCGCGTGTATGTCGGAAATTATCCCACGGGAACCTTCTACCGGGATGAAAAGTATCATATGTCTTAATATACTAGCTGTTGCCCGCGTGTATGTCGGAAATTTTCCCACGGGAACCTTCTACCGGGATGAAAAGTATCCTATGTCACAATATACTAGCTGTTGCCCGCGTGTATGTCGAAAATTATCCCACTGGAACCTTCTACCGGGATGAAAAGTATCCTATGTCTTAATATACTAGCTGTTGCCAGCGGCTTCGCCCGCGTGTATGTCGGATATTATCCCACGGGAACCTTCTACCGGGATGAAAAGTATCCTATGTCTTAATATACTAGCTGTTGCCCGCGTGTATGTCGGAAATTATCCCACGGGAACCTTCTACCGGGATGAAAAGTATCCTATGTCTTAATATACTAGCTGTTGCCCGCGTGTATGTCGGAAATTATCCCACTGGAACCTTCTACCGGGATGAAAAGTATCCTATGTCTTAATATACTAGCTGTTGCCCGCGTGTATGTCGGATATTATCCCACGGGAACCTTCTACCGGGATGAAAAGTATCCTATGTCGTAATATACTAGCTGTTGCCCGTGTGTATGTCGGAAATTATCCCACGGGAACCTTCTACCGGGATGAAAAGTATCCTATGTCTTAATATACTAGCTGTTGCCAGCGGCTTCGCCCGCGTGTATTTCGGAAATTATCCCACGGGAACCTTCTACCGGGATGAAAAGTATCCTATGTCTTAATATACTAGCTGTTGCCAGCGGCTTCGCCCACGTGTATGTCGGAAATTATCCCACGGGAACCGTCTACCGGGATGAAAAGTATCCTATGTCTTAATAAACTAGCTGTTGCCAGCGGCTTCGCCCGCGTGTATGTCGGAAATTATCCCACGGGAACCTTCTACCGGGATGAAAGTATCCTATGTCTTAATATACTAGCTGTTGCCCGCGTGTATGTCGAAAAATATCCCATTGGAACCTTCTACCGGGATGAAAAGTATCCTATGTCTTAATATACTAGCTGTTGCCAGCAGCTTCGCCCGCGTGTATGTCGGATATTATCCCACGGGAACCTTCTACCGGGATGAAAAGTATCCTATGTCTTAATATACTAGCTGTTGCCAGCGGCTTCGCCCGCGTGTATGTCGGATATTATCCCACGGGAACCTTCTACCGGGATGAAAAGTATCCTATGTCTTAATATACTAGCTGTTGCCCGCGTGTATGTCGGATATTATCCCACGGGAACCTTCTACCGAGATGAAAAGTATCCTATGTCTTAATATACTAGCTGTTGCCAGCGGCTTCGCCCACGTGTATGTCGGAAATTATCCGACGGGAACTTTCTACCGGGATGAAAAGTATCCTTTGTCTTAATTTACTAGCTGTTGCCCGCGTGTATGTCGGAAATTATTCCACGGGAACCTTCTACCGGGATGAAAGTATCCTATGTCTTAATATACTAGCTGTTGCCCGCGTGTATGTCGGAAATTATCCCACGAGAACCTTCTACCGGGATGAAAAGTATCCTATGTCTTATAATACTAGCTGTTGCCCGCGTGTATGTCGTAAATTATCCCACGGGAACCTTCTACCGGGATGAAAAGTATCCTATGTCTTAAAATACTAGCTGTTGCCAGCGGCTATGTCGGAAATTATCCCACGGGAACCTTCTACCGGGATGAAAAGTATCCTTTGTCTTAAAATACTAGCTGTTGCCAGCGGCTATGTCGGAAATTATCCCACGGGAACCTGCTACCGGGATGAAAAGTATCCTATGTCTTAATATACTAGCTGTTGCCCGCGTGTATGTCGGAAATTATCCCACGGGAACCTTCTACCGGGATGAAAAGTATCCTATGTCTAAATATACTAGCTGTTGCCCGCGTGTATGTCGGAAATTATCCCACGGGAACCTTCTACCGGGATGAAAAGTATCCTATGTCTTAATATACTAGCTGTTGCCCGCGTGTATGTCGAAAATTATCCCACTGGAACCTTCTACCGGGATGAAAAGTATCCTATGTCTTAATATACTAGCTGTTGCCAGCGGCTTCGCCCGCGTGTATGTCGGATATTATCCCACGGGAACCTTCTACCGGGATGAAAAGTATCCTATGTCTTAATATACTAGCTGTTGCCAGCGGCTTCGCCCGCGTGTATTTCGGAAATTATCCCACGGGAACCTTCTACCGAGATGAAAAGTATCCTATGTCTTAATATACTAGCTGTTGCCAGCGGCTTCGCCCACGTGTATGTCGGAAATTATCCCACGGGAACCGTCTACCGGGATGAAAAGTATCCTATGTCTTAATAAACTAGCTGTTGCCAGCGGCTTCGCCCGCGTGTATGTCGGAAATTATCCCACGGGAACCTTCTACCGGGATGAAAGTATCCTATGTCTTAATATACTAGCTGTTGCCCGCGTGTATGTCGAAAAATATCCCATTGGAACCTTCTACCGGGATGAAAAGTATCCTATGTCTTAATATACTAGCTGTTGCCAGCAGCTTCGCCCGCGTGTATGTCGGATATTATCCCACGGGAACCTTCTACCGGGATGAAAAGTATCCTATGTCTTAATATACTAGCTGTTGCCAGCGGCTTCGCCCGCGTGTATGTCGGATATTATCCCACGGGAACCTTCTACCGGGATGAAAAGTATCCTATGTCTTAATATACTAGCTGTTGCCCGCGTGTATGTCGGATATTATCCCACGGGAACCTTCTACCGAGATGAAAAGTATCCTATGTCTTAATATACTAGCTGTTGCCAGCGGCTTCGCCCACGTGTATGTCGGAAATTATCCCACGGGAACTTTCTACCGGGATGAAAAGTATCCTTTGTCTTAATATACTAGCTGTTGCCCGCGTGTATGTCGGAAATTATCCCACGGGAACCTTCTACCGGGATGAAAGTATCCTATGTCTTAATATACTAGCTGTTGCCCGCGTTTATGTCGGAAATTATCCCACGAGAACCTTCTACCGGGATGAAAAGTATCCTATGTCTTAAAATACTAGCTGTTGCCCGCGTGTATGTCGGAAATTATCCCACGGGAACCTTCTACCGGGATTAAAAGTATCCTATGTCTTAAAATACTAGCTGTTGCCAGCGGCTATGTCGGAAATTATCCCACGGGAACCTTCTACCGGGATGAAAAGTATCCTTTGTCTTAAAATACTAGCTGTTGCCAGCGGCTATGTCGGAAATTATCCCACGGGAACCTTCTACCGGGATGAAAAGTATCCTATGTCTTAATATACTAGCTGTTGCCCGCGTGTATGTCGGAAATTATCCCACGGGAACCTTCTACCGGGATGAAAAGTATCCTATGTCTTATAATACTAGCTGTTGCCCGCGTGTATGTCGGAAATTTTCCCACGGGAACCTTCTACCGGGATGAAAAGTATCCTATGTCTTAATATACTAGCTGTTGCCCGCGTGTATGTCGAAAATTATCCCACTGGAACCTTCTACCGGGATGAAAAGTATCCTATGTCTTAATATACTAGCTGTTGCCAGCGGCTTCGCCCGCGTGTATGTCGGATATTATCCCACGGGAACCTTCTACCGGGATGAAAAGTATCCTATGTCTTAATATACTAGCTGTTGCCCGCGTGTATGTCGGAAATTATCCCACGGGAACCTTCTACCGGGATGAAAAGTATCCTATGTCTTAATATACTAGCTGTTGCCCGCGTGTATGTCGGAAATTATCCCACTGGAACCTTCTACCGGGATGAAAAGTATCCTATGTCTTAATATACTAGCTGTTGCCCGCGTGTATGTCGGATATTATCCCACGGGAACCTTCTACCGGGATGAAAAGTATCCTATGTCGTAATATACTAGCTGTTGCCCGTGTGTATGTCGGAAATTATCCCACGGGAACCTTCTACCGGGATGAAAAGTATCCTATGTCTTAATATACTAGCTGTTGCCAGCGGCTTCGCCCGCGTGTATTTCGGAAATTATCCCACGGGAACCTTCTACCGGGATGAAAAGTATCCTATGTCTTAATATACTAGCTGTTGCCAGCGGCTTCGCCCACGTGTATGTCGGAAATTATCCCACGGGAACCGTCTACCGGGATGAAAAGTATCCTATGTCTTAATAAACTAGCTGTTGCCAGCGGCTTCGCCCGCGTGTATGTCGGAAATTATCCCACGGGAACCTTCTACCGGGATGAAAGTATCCTATGTCTTAATATACTAGCTGTTGCCCGCGTGTATGTCGAAAAATATCCCATTGGAACCTTCTACCGGGATGAAAAGTATCCTATGTCTTAATATACTAGCTGTTGCCAGCAGCTTCGCCCGCGTGTATGTCGGATATTATCCCACGGGAACCTTCTACCGGGATGAAAAGTATCCTATGTCTTAATATACAAGCTGTTGCCAGCGGCTTCGCCCGCGTGTATGTCGGATATTATCCCACGGGAACCTTCTACCGGGATGAAAAGTATCCTATGTCTTAATATACTAGCTGTTGCCCGCGTGTATGTCGGATATTATCCCACGGGAACCTTCTACCGAGATGAAAAGTATCCTATGTCCTAATATACTAGCTGTTGCCAGCGGCTTCGCCCACGTGTATGTCGGAAATTATCCCACGGGAACTTTCTACCGGGATGAAAAGTATCCTTTGTCTTAATATACTAGCTGTTGCCCGCGTGTATGTCGGAAATTATCCCACGGGAACCTTCTACCGGGATGAAAGTATCCTATGTCTTAATATACTAGCTGTTGCCCGCGTGTATGTCGGAAATTATCCCACGAGAACCTTCTACCGGGATGAAAAGTATCCTATGTCTTAAAATACTAGCTGTTGCCCGCGTGTATGTCGGAAATTATCCCACGGGAACCTTCTACCGGGATGAAAAGTATCCTATGTCTTAAAATACTAGCTGTTGCCAGCGGCTATGTCGGAAATTATCCCACGGGAACCTTCTACCGGGATGAAAAGTATCCTTTGTCTTAAAATACTAGCTGTTGCCAGCGGCTATGTCGGAAATTATCCCACGGGAACCTTCTACCGGGATGAAAAGTATCCTATGTCTTAATATACTAGCTGTTGCCAGCGGCTTCGCCCGCGTGTATGTCGGAAATTATCCCACGGGAACCGTCTACCGGGATGAAAGTATCCTATGTCTTAATATACTAGCTGTTGCCCGCGTGTATGTCGGAAATTATCCCACGGGAACCTTCTACCGGGATGAAAAGTATCCTATGTCTTAATATACTAGCTGTTGCTCGCGTGTATGTCGGAAATTATCCCACGGGAACCTTCTACCGGGATGAAAAGTATCCTATGTCTTAATATACTAGCTGTTGCCAGCGTCTATGTCGAAAATTATCCCACGGGAACCTTCTACCGGGATGAAAAGTATCCTATGTTTTAAAATACTAGCTGTTGCCAGCGGCTATGTCGGAAATTATCCCACGGGAACCTTCTACCGGGATGAAAAGTATCCTATGTCTTAATATACTAGCTGTTGCCAGCGGCTTCGCCCGCGTGTATGTCGGAAATTATCCTACGGGAACCTGCTACCGGGATGAAAAGTATCCTATGTCTTAATATACTAGCTGTTGCCAGCGGCTTCGACCGCGTGTATGTCGGAAATTATCCCACGGGAACCTTCTACCGGGATGAAAACTATCCTATGTCTTAATATACTAGCTGTTGCCCGCGTGTATGTCGGAAATTATCCCACGGGAACCTTCTACCGGGATGAAAGTATCCTATGTCTTAATATACTAGCTGTTGCCCGCGTGTATGTCGGAAATTATCCTACGGGAACCTTCTACCGGGATGAAAAGTATCCTATGTCTTAATATACTAGCTATTGCCCGCGTGTATGTCGGAAATTATCCCACGGGAACCTTCTACCGGGATGAAAAGTATCCTATGTCTTAATATACTAGCTGTTGCCAGCGTCTATGTCGAAAATTATCCCACGGGAACCTTCTACCGGGATGAAAAGTATCCTATGTCTTAATATACTAGCTGTTGCCCGCGTGTATGTCGGAAATTATCCCACGGGAACCTTCTACCGGGATGAAAAGTATCCTATGTCTTAATATACTAGCTGTTGCCCGCGTGTATGTCGGAAATGATCCCACTGGAACCTTCTACCGCGATGAAAAGTATCCTATGTCTTAATATACTAGCTGTTGCCCGCGTGTATGTCGGAAATTATCCCACGGGAACCTTCTACCGGGATGAAAAGTATCCTATGTCGTAATATACTAGCTGTTGCCCGCGTGTATGTCGGAAATTATCCCACGGGAACCTTCTACCGGGATGAAAAGTATCCTACGTCTTAATATACTAGCTGTTGCCCGCGTGTATGTCGGATATTATCCCACGGGAACCTTCTACCGGGATGAAAAGTAACCTATATCTTAATATACTAGCTGTTGCCAGCGGCTTCGCCCGCGTGTATGTCGGAAATTATCCCACGGGAACCTTCTACCGGGATGAAAGGTATCCTATGTCTTAATATACTAGCTGTTGCCCGCGTGTATGTCGGATATTATCCCACGGGAACCGTCTACCGGGATGAAAAGTATCCTATGTCTTAATATACTAGCTGTTGCCCGCGTGTATGTCAGAAATTATCCCACGGTAACCTTCTACCGGGATGAAAAGTATTCTATGTCTTAAAATACTAGCTGTTGCCAGCGGCTATGTCGGAAATTATCCCACGGGAACCTTCTACCGGGATGAAAAGTATCCTATGTCTTAATATACTAGCTGTTGCCCGCGGCTTAGCCCGCGTGTATGTCGTATATTATCCCACGGGAACCTTCTACCGGGATGAAAAGTATCCTATGTCTTAATATACTAGCTGTTGCCCGCGTGTATGTCGGAAATTATCCCACGGGAACCTTCTACCGGGATGAAAAGTATCCTATGTCTTAATATACTAGCTGTTGCCCGCGTGTATGTCGGAAATTTTCCCACGGGAACCTTCTACCGGGATGAAAAGTATCCTATGTCTTAATATACTAGCTGTTGCCCGCGTGTATGTCGAAAATTATCCCACTGGAACCTTCTACCGGGATGAAAAGTATCCTATGTCTTAATATACTAGCTGTTGCCAGCGGCTTTGCCCGCGTGTATGTCGGATATTATCCCACGGGAACCTTCTACCGGGATGAAAAGTATCCTATGTCTTAATATACTAGCTGTTGCCCACGTGTATGTCGGAAATTATCCCACGGGAACCTTCTACCGGGATGAAAAGTATCCTATGTCTAAATATACTAGCTGTTGCCCGCGTGTATGTCGGATATTATCCCACGGGAACCTTCTACCGGGATGAAAAGTATCCTATGTCTTCATATACTAGCTGTTGCCAGCGGCTTTGCCCGCGTGTATGTCGGATATTATCCCACGGGAACCTTCTACCGGGATGAAAAGTATCCTATGTCTTAATATACTAGCTGTTGCCCGCGTGTATGTCGGAAATTATCCCACGGGAACCTTCTACCGGGATGAAAAGTATCCTATGTCTTAATATACTAGCTGTTGCCCGCGTGTATGTCGGAAATTATCCCACGGGAACCTTCTACCGGGATGAAAAGTATCCTATGTCTTAATATACTAGCTGTTGCCCGCGTGTATGTCGGAAATTTTCCCACGGGAACCTTCTACCGGGATGAAAAGTATCCTATGTCTTAATATACTAGCTGTTGCCCGCGTGTATGTCGAAAATTATCCCACTGGAACCTTCTACCGGGATGAAAAGTATCCTATGTCTTAATATACTAGCTGTTGCCAGCGGCTTCGCCCGCGTGTATGTCGGATATTATCCCACGGGAACCTTCTACCGGGATGAAAAGTATCCTATGTCTTAATATACTAGCTGTTGCCCGCGTGTATGTCGGAAATTATCCCACGGGAACCTTCTACCGGGATGAAAAGTATCCTATGTCTTAATATACTAGCTGTTGCCCGCGTGTATGTCGGAAATTATCCCACGGGAACCTTCTACCGGGATGAAAAGTATCCTATGTCTTAATATACTAGCTGTTGCCCGCGTGTATGTCGGAAATTTTCCCACGGGAACCTTCTACCGGGATGAAAAGTATCCTATGTCTTAATATACTAGCTGTTGCCCGCGTGTATGTCGAAAATTATCCCACTGGAACCTTCTACCGGGATGAAAAGTATCCTATGTCTTAATATACTAGCTGTTGCCAGCGGCTTCGCCCGCGTGTATGTCGGATATTATCCCACGGGAACCTTCTACCGGGATGAAAAGTATCCTATGTCTTAATATACTAGCTGTTGCCAGCGGCTTCGCCCGCGTGTATGTCGGAAATTATCCCACGGAAACCTTCTACCGGGATGAAAAGTATCCTATGTCTTAATATACTAGCTGTTGCCCGCGTGTATGTCGGATATTATCCCACGGGAACCTTCTACCGAGATGAAAAGTATCCTATGTCTTAAAATACTAGCTGTTGCCAGCGGCTTTGTCGGAAATTATCCCACGGGAACTTTCTACCGGGATGAAAAGTATCCTATGTCTTAATATACTAGCTGTTGCCCGCGTGTATGTCGGAAATTATCCCACGGGAACCTTCTACCGGGATGAAAAGTATCCTATGTCTTAATATACTAGCTGTTGCCCGCGTGTATGTTGGAAATTATCCCACTGGAACCTTCTACCGGGATGAAAAGTATCCTATGTCTTAATATACTAGCTGTTGCCAGCGGCTTCGCCCGCGTGTATGTCGGATATTATCCCACGGGAACCTTCTACCGGGATGAAAAGTATCCTATGTCTTAATATACTAGCTGTTGCCCGCGTGTATGTCGGATATTATCCCACGGGAACCTTCTACCGAGATGAAAAGTATCCTATGTCTTAATATACTAGCTGTTGCCAGCGGCTTCGCCCGCGTGTATGTCGGAAATTATCCCACGGGAACCTTCTACCGGAATGAAAAGTATCCTATGTCTTAATATACTAGCTGTTGCCCGCGTGTATGTTGGAAATTATCCCACTGGAACCTTCTACCGGGATGAAAAGTATCCTATGTCTTAATATACTAGCTGTTGCCAGCGGCTTCGCCCGCGTGTATGTCGGATATTATCCCACGGGAACCTTCTACCGGGATGAAAAGTATCCTATGTCTTAATATACTAGCTGTTGCCAGCGGCTTCGCCCGCGTGTATGTCGGATATTATCCCACGGTAACCTTCTACCGGGATGAAAAGTATCCTATGTCTAAATATACTAGCTGTTGCCCGCGTGTATGTCGGATATTATCCCACGGGAACCTTCTACCGGGATGAAAAGTAACCTATATCTTAATATACTAGCTGTTGCCAGCGGCTTTGCCCGCGTGTATGTCGGAAATTATCCCACGGGAACCTTCTACCGGGATGAAAAGTATCCTATGTCTTAATATACTAGCTGTTGCCCGCGTGTATGTCGAAAATTATCCCACTGGAACCTTCTACCGGGATGAAAAGTATCCTATGTCTTAATATACTAGCTGTTGCCAGCGGCTTCGCCCGCGTGTATGTCGGATATTATCCCACGGGAACCTTCTACCGGGATGAAAAGTATCCTATGTCTTAATATACTAGCTGTTGCCAGCGGCTTCGCCCGCGTGTATGTCGGATATTATCCCACGGGAACCTTCTACCGGGATGAAAAGTATCCTATGTCTTAATATACTAGCTGTTGCCCGCGTGTATGTCGGATATTATCCCACGGGAACCTTCTACCGAGATGAAAAGTATCCTATGTCTTAATATACTAGCTGTTGCCAGCGGCTTCGCCCGCGTGTATGTCGGAAATTATCCCACGGGAACCTTCTACCGGGATGAAAAGTATCCTATGTCTTAAAATACTAGCTGTTGCCCACGTGTATGTCGGAAATTATCCCACGGGAACCTTCTACCGGGATGAAAAGTATCCTATGTCTTAAAATACTAGCTGTTGCCAGCGGCTTTGTCGGAAATTATCCCACGGGAACTTTCTACCGGGATGAAAAGTATCCTATGTCTTAATATACTAGCTGTTGCCAGCGGCTTCGCCCGCGTGTATGTCGGAAATTATCCCACGGGAACCTTCTACCGGGATGAAAAGTATCCTATGTCTTAATATACTAGCTGTTGCCCGCGTGTATGTCGGAAATTATCCCACGGGAACCTTCTACCGGGATGAAAAGTATCCTATGTCTTAATATACTAGCTGTTGCCCGCGTGTATGTTGGAAATTATCCCACTGGAACCTTCTACCGGGATGAAAAGTATCCTATGTCTTAATATACTAGCTGTTGCCAGCGGCTTCGCCCGCGTGTATGTCGGATATTATCCCACGGGAACCTTCTACCGGGATGAAAAGTAACCTATATCTTAATATACTAGCTGTTGCCAGCGGCTTCGCCCGCGTGTATGTCGGAAATTATCCCACGGGAACCTTCTACCGGGATGAAAGGTATCCTATGTCTTAATATACTAGCTGTTGCCCGCGTGTATGTCGGATATTATCCCACGGGAACCGTCTACCGGGATGAAAAGTATCCTATGTCTTAATATACTAGCTGTTGCCCGCGTGTATGTCAGAAATTATCCCACGGTAACCTTCTACCGGGATGAAAAGTATTCTATGTCTTAAAATACTAGCTGTTGCCAGCGGCTATGTCGGAAATTATCCCACGGGAACCTTCTACCGGGATGAAAAGTATCCTATGTCTTAATATACTAGCTGTTGCCCGCGGCTTAGCCCGCGTGTATGTCGTATATTATCCCACGGGAACCTTCTACCGGGATGAAAAGTATCCTATGTCTTAATATACTAGCTGTTGCCCGCGTGTATGTCGGAAATTATCCCACGGGAACCTTCTACCGGGATGAAAAGTATCCTATGTCTTAATATACTAGCTGTTGCCCGCGTGTATGTCGGAAATTTTCCCACGGGAACCTTCTACCGGGATGAAAAGTATCCTATGTCTTAATATACTAGCTGTTGCCCGCGTGTATGTCGAAAATTATCCCACTGGAACCTTCTACCGGGATGAAAAGTATCCTATGTCTTAATATACTAGCTGTTGCCAGCGGCTTTGCCCGCGTGTATGTCGGATATTATCCCACGGGAACCTTCTACCGGGATGAAAAGTATCCTATGTCTTAATATACTAGCTGTTGCCCACGTGTATGTCGGAAATTATCCCACGGGAACCTTCTACCGGGATGAAAAGTATCCTATGTCTAAATATACTAGCTGTTGCCCGCGTGTATGTCGGATATTATCCCACGGGAACCTTCTACCGGGATGAAAAGTATCCTATGTCTTCATATACTAGCTGTTGCCAGCGGCTTTGCCCGCGTGTATGTCGGATATTATCCCACGGGAACCTTCTACCGGGATGAAAAGTATCCTATGTCTTAATATACTAGCTGTTGCCCGCGTGTATGTCGGAAATTATCCCACGGGAACCTTCTACCGGGATGAAAAGTATCCTATGTCTTAATATACTAGCTGTTGCCCGCGTGTATGTCGGAAATTATCCCACGGGAACCTTCTACCGGGATGAAAAGTATCCTATGTCTTAATATACTAGCTGTTGCCCGCGTGTATGTCGGAAATTTTCCCACGGGAACCTTCTACCGGGATGAAAAGTATCCTATGTCTTAATATACTAGCTGTTGCCCGCGTGTATGTCGAAAATTATCCCACTGGAACCTTCTACCGGGATGAAAAGTATCCTATGTCTTAATATACTAGCTGTTGCCAGCGGCTTCGCCCGCGTGTATGTCGGATATTATCCCACGGGAACCTTCTACCGGGATGAAAAGTATCCTATGTCTTAATATACTAGCTGTTGCCCGCGTGTATGTCGGAAATTATCCCACGGGAACCTTCTACCGGGATGAAAAGTATCCTATGTCTTAATATACTAGCTGTTGCCCGCGTGTATGTCGGAAATTATCCCACGGGAACCTTCTACCGGGATGAAAAGTATCCTATGTCTTAATATACTAGCTGTTGCCCGCGTGTATGTCGGAAATTTTCCCACGGGAACCTTCTACCGGGATGAAAAGTATCCTATGTCTTAATATACTAGCTGTTGCCCGCGTGTATGTCGAAAATTATCCCACTGGAACCTTCTACCGGGATGAAAAGTATCCTATGTCTTAATATACTAGCTGTTGCCAGCGGCTTCGCCCGCGTGTATGTCGGATATTATCCCACGGGAACCTTCTACCGGGATGAAAAGTATCCTATGTCTTAATATACTAGCTGTTGCCAGCGGCTTCGCCCGCGTGTATGTCGGAAATTATCCCACGGAAACCTTCTACCGGGATGAAAAGTATCCTATGTCTTAATATACTAGCTGTTGCCCGCGTGTATGTCGGATATTATCCCACGGGAACCTTCTACCGAGATGAAAAGTATCCTATGTCTTAAAATACTAGCTGTTGCCAGCGGCTTTGTCGGAAATTATCCCACGGGAACTTTCTACCGGGATGAAAAGTATCCTATGTCTTAATATACTAGCTGTTGCCCGCGTGTATGTCGGAAATTATCCCACGGGAACCTTCTACCGGGATGAAAAGTATCCTATGTCTTAATATACTAGCTGTTGCCCGCGTGTATGTTGGAAATTATCCCACTGGAACCTTCTACCGGGATGAAAAGTATCCTATGTCTTAATATACTAGCTGTTGCCCGCGTGTATGTCGGATATTATCCCACGGGAACCTTCTACCGAGATGAAAAGTATCCTATGTCTTAATATACTAGCTGTTGCCAGCGGCTTCGCCCGCGTGTATGTCGGAAATTATCCCACGGGAACCTTCTACCGGAATGAAAAGTATCCTATGTCTTAATATACTAGCTGTTGCCCGCGTGTATGTTGGAAATTATCCCACTGGAACCTTCTACCGGGATGAAAAGTATCCTATGTCTTAATATACTAGCTGTTGCCAGCGGCTTCGCCCGCGTGTATGTCGGATATTATCCCACGGGAACCTTCTACCGGGATGAAAAGTATCCTATGTCTTAATATACTAGCTGTTGCCAGCGGCTTCGCCCGCGTGTATGTCGGATATTATCCCACGGTAACCTTCTACCGGGATGAAAAGTATCCTATGTCTAAATATACTAGCTGTTGCCCGCGTGTATGTCGGATATTATCCCACGGGAACCTTCTACCGGGATGAAAAGTAACCTATATCTTAATATACTAGCTGTTGCCAGCGGCTTTGCCCGCGTGTATGTCGGAAATTATCCCACGGGAACCTTCTACCGGGATGAAAAGTATCCTATGTCTTAATATACTAGCTGTTGCCCGCGTGTATGTCGAAAATTATCCCACTGGAACCTTCTACCGGGATGAAAAGTATCCTATGTCTTAATATACTAGCTGTTGCCAGCGGCTTCGCCCGCGTGTATGTCGGATATTATCCCACGGGAACCTTCTACCGGGATGAAAAGTATCCTATGTCTTAATATACTAGCTGTTGCCAGCGGCTTCGCCCGCGTGTATGTCGGATATTATCCCACGGGAACCTTCTACCGGGATGAAAAGTATCCTATGTCTTAATATACTAGCTGTTGCCCGCGTGTATGTCGGATATTATCCCACGGGAACCTTCTACCGAGATGAAAAGTATCCTATGTCTTAATATACTAGCTGTTGCCAGCGGCTTCGCCCGCGTGTATGTCGGAAATTATCCCACGGGAACCTTCTACCGGGATGAAAAGTATCCTATGTCTTAAAATACTAGCTGTTGCCCACGTGTATGTCGGAAATTATCCCACGGGAACCTTCTACCGGGATGAAAAGTATCCTATGTCTTAAAATACTAGCTGTTGCCAGCGGCTTTGTCGGAAATTATCCCACGGGAACTTTCTACCGGGATGAAAAGTATCCTATGTCTTAATATACTAGCTGTTGCCAGCGGCTTCGCCCGCGTGTATGTCGGAAATTATCCCACGGGAACCTTCTACCGGGATGAAAAGTATCCTATGTCTTAATATACTAGCTGTTGCCCGCGTGTATGTCGGAAATTATCCCACGGGAACCTTCTACCGGGATGAAAAGTATCCTATGTCTTAATATACTAGCTGTTGCCCGCGTGTATGTTGGAAATTATCCCACTGGAACCTTCTACCGGGATGAAAAGTATCCTATGTCTTAATATACTAGCTGTTGCCAGCGGCTTCGCCCGCGTGTATGTCGGATATTATCCCACGGGAACCTTCTACCGGGATGAAAAGTAACCTATATCTTAATATACTAGCTGTTGCCAGCGGCTTTGCCCGCGTGTATGTCGGAAATTATCCCACGGGAACCTTCTACCGGGATGAAAAGTATCCTATGTCTAAATATACTAGCTGTTGCCCGCGTGTATGTCGGATATTATCCCACGGGAACCTTCTACCGGGATGAAAAGTAACCTATATCTTAATATACTAGCTGTTGCCAGCGGCTTTGCCCGCGTGTATGTCGGAAATTATCCCACGGGAACCTTCTACCGGGATGAAAAGTATCCTATGTCTTAATATACTAGCTGTTGCCCGCGTGTATGTCGAAAATTATCCCACTGGAACCTTCTACCGGGATGAAAAGTATCCTATGTCTTAATATACTAGCTGTTGCCAGCGGCTTCGCCCGCGTGTATGTCGGATATTATCCCACGGGAACCTTCTACCGGGATGAAAAGTATCCTATGTCTTAATATACTAGCTGTTGCCAGCGGCTTCGCCCGCGTGTATGTCGGATATTATCCCACGGGAACCTTCTACCGGGATGAAAAGTATCCTATGTCTTAATATACTAGCTGTTGCCCGCGTGTATGTCGGATATTATCCCACGGGAACCTTCTACCGAGATGAAAAGTATCCTATGTCTTAATATACTAGCTGTTGCCAGCGGCTTCGCCCGCGTGTATGTCGGAAATTATCCCACGGGAACCTTCTACCGGGATGAAAAGTATCCTATGTCTTAAAATACTAGCTGTTGCCCACGTGTATGTCGGAAATTATCCCACGGGAACCTTCTACCGGGATGAAAAGTATCCTATGTCTTAAAATACTAGCTGTTGCCAGCGGCTTTGTCGGAAATTATCCCACGGGAACTTTCTACCGGGATGATAAGTATCCTATGTCTTAATATACTAGCTGTTGCCAGCGGCTTCGCCCGCGTGTATGTCGGAAATTATCCCACGGGAACCTTCTACCGGGATGAAAAGTATCCTATGTCTTAATATACTAGCTGTTGCCCGCGTGTATGTCGGAAATTATCCCACAGGAACCTTCTACCGGGATGAAAAGTATCCTATGCCTTAATATACTAGCTGTTGCCCGCGTGTATGTTGGAAATTATCCCACTGGAACCTTCTACCGGGATGAAAAGTATCCTATGTCTTAATATACTAGCTGTTGCCAGCGGCTTCGCCCGCGTGTATGTCGGATATTATCCCACGGGAACCTTCTACCGGGATGAAAAGTATCCTATGTCTTAATATACTAGCTGTTTCCAGCGGCTTCGCCCGCGTGTATGTCGGATATTATCCCACGGGAACCTTCTACCGGGATGAAAAGTATCCTATGTCTTAATATACTAGCTGTTGCCAGCAGCTTCGCCCGCGTGTATGTCGGAAATTATCCCACGGGAACTTTCTACCGGGATGAAAAGTATCCTTTGTCTTAATATACTAGCTGTTGCCCGCGTGTATGTCGGAAATTATCCCACGGGAACCTTCTACCGGGATGAAAAGTATCCTATGTCTTAATATACTAGCTGTTGCCAGCGGCTTCGCCCGCGTGTATGTCGGAAATTATCCCACGGGAACCGTCTACCGGGATGAAAAGTATCCTATGTCTTAATAAACTAGCTGTTGCCAGCGGCTTCGCCCGCGTGTATGTCGGAAATTATCCCACGGGAACCTTCTACCGGGATGAAAGTATCCTATGTCTTAATATACTAGCTGTTGCCCGCGTGTATGTCAAATATTATCCCACGGGAACCTTCTACCGGGATGAAAAGTATCCTATGTCTTAATATACTAGCTGTTGCCCGCGGCTTAGCCCGCGTGTATGTCGGAAATTATCCCACGGGAACCTTCTACCGGGATGAAAAGTATCCTATGTCTTAATATACTAGCTGTTGCCAGCGTCTATGTCGAAAATTATCCCACGGGAACCTTCTTCCGGGATGAAAAGTATCCTATGTCTTAATATACTAGCTGTTGCCCGCGTGTATGTCGGATATTATCCCACGGGAACCTTCTACCGGGATGAAAAGTATCGTATGTCTTAATATACTAGCTGTTGCCCGCGTGTATGTCGGAAATTATCCCACGGGAACCTTCTACCGGGAGGAAAAGTATCCTATGTCTTAATATACTAGCTGTTGCCCGCGTGTATGTCGGATATTATCCCACGGGAACCTTCTACCGGGATGAAAAGTAACCTATATCTTAATATACTAGCTGTTGCCAGCGGCTTCGCCCGCGTGTATGTCGGAAATTATCCCACGGGAACCTTCTACCGGGATGAAAAGTATCCTATGTCTTAATATACTAGCTGTTGCCCGCGTGTATGTCGGATATTATCCCACGGGAACCTTCTACCGGGATGAAAAGTATCCTATGTCTTAATATACTAGCTGTTGCCCGCGTGTATGTCGGAAATTATCCCACGGGAACCTTCTACCGGGATGAAAAGTATTCTATGTCTTAAAATACTAGCTGTTGCCAGCGGCTATGTCGGAAATTATCCCACGGGAACCTTCTACCGGGATGAAAAGTATCCTATGTCTTAATATACTAGCTGTTGCCAGCGGCTTCGCCCGCGTGTATGTCGGAAATTATCCCACGGGAACCTGCTACCGGGATGAAAAGTATCCTATGTCTTAATATACTAGCTGTTGCCAGCGGCTTCGACCGCGTGTATGTCGGAAATTATCCCACGGGAACCGTCTACCGGGATGAAAACTATCCTATGTCTTAATATACTAGCTGTTGCCCGCGTGTATGTCGGAAATTATCCCACGGGAACCTTCTACCGGGATGAAAGTATCCTATGTCTTAATATACTAGCTGTTGCCCGCGTGTATGTCGGAAATTATCCTACGGGAACCTTCTACCGGGATGAAAAGTATCCTATGTCTTAATATACTAGCTGTTGCCCGCGTGTATGTCGGAAATTATCCCACGGGAACCTTCTACCGGGATAAAAAGTATCCTATGTCTTAATATACTAGCTGTTGCCCGCGTGTATGTCGGATATTATCCCACGGGAACCTTCTACCGGGATGAAAAGTATCCTATGTCTTAATATACTAGCTGTTGCCAGCGGCTTCGCCCGCGTGTATGTCGGATATTATCCTACGGGAACCTTCTACCGGGATGAAAAGTATCCTATGTCTTAATATACTAGCTGATGCCCGCGTGTATGTCGGAAATTATCCCACGGGAACCTACTACCGGGATAAAAAGTATCCTATGTCTTAATATACTAGCTGTTGCCTGCGTGTATGTCGGAAATTATCCCACGGGAACCTTCTACCGGGATGAAAAGTATTCTATGTCTTAAAATACTAGCTGTTGCCAGCGGCTATGTCGGAAATTATCCCACGGGAACCTTCTACCGGGATGAAAAGTATCCTATGTCTTAATATACTAGCTGTTGCCAGCGGCTTCGCCCGCGTGTATGTCGGAAATTATCCCACGGGAACCTGCTACCGGGATGAAAAGTATCCTATGTCTTAATATACTAGCTGTTGCCAGCGGCTTCGACCGCGTGTATGTCGGAAATTATCCCACGGGAACCGTCTACCGGGATGAAAACTATCCTATGTCTTAATATACTAGCTGTTGCCCGCGTGTATGTCGGAAATTATCCCACGGGAACCTTCTACCGGGATGAAAGTATCCTATGTCTTAATATACTAGCTGTTGCCCGCGTGTATGTCGGAAATTATCCTACTGAAACCTTCTACCGGGATGAAAAGTATCCTATGTCTTAATATACTAGCTGTTGCCCGCGTGTATGTCGGAAATTACCCCACGGGAACCTTCTACCGGGATAAAAAGTATCCTATGTCTTAATATACTAGCTGTTGCCCGCGTGTATGTCGGATATTATCCCACGGGAACCTTCTACCGGGATGAAAAGTATCCTATGTCTTAATATACTAGCTGTTGCCAGCGGCTTCGCCCGCGTGTATGTCGGATATTATCCTACGGGAACCTTCTACCGGGATGAAAAGTATCCTATGTCTTAATATACTAGCTGTTGCCCGCGTGTATGTCGGAAATTATCCCACGGGAACCTACTACCGGGATGAAAAGTATCCTATGTCTTAATATACTAGCTGTTGCCCGCGTGTATGTCGGAAATTATCCCACGGGAACCTTCTACCGGGATGAAAGTATCCTATGTCTTAATATACTAGCTGTTGCCCGCGTGTATGTCGGAAATTATCCTACGGGAACCTTCTACCGGGATGAAAAGTATCCTATGTCTTAATATACTAGCTGTTGCCCGCGTGTATGTCGGAAATTATCCCACGGGAACCTTCTACCGGGATGAAAAGTATCCTATGTCTTAATATACTAGCTGTTGCCCGCGTGTATGTCGGATATTATCCCACGGGAACCTTCTACCGGGATGAAAAGTATCCTATGTCTTAATATACTAGCTGTTGCCAGCGGCTTCGCCCGCGTGTATGTCGGATATTATCCTACGGGAACCTTCTACCGGGATGAAAAGTATCCTATGTCTTAATATACTAGCTGTTGCCCGCGTGTATGTCGGAAATTATCCCACGGGAACCTACTACCGGGATGAAAAGTATCCTATGTCTTAATATACTAGCTGTTGCCCGCGTGTATGTTGGAAATTATCCCACTGGAACCTTCTACCGGGATGAAAAGTATCCTATGTCTTAATATACTAGCTGTTTCCAGCGGCTTCGCCCGCGTGTATGTCGGATATTATCCCACGGGAACCTTCTACCGGGATGAAAAGTATCCTATGTCTTAATATACTAGCTGTTGCCCGCGTGTATGTCGGATATTATCCCACGGGAACCTTCTACCGAGATGAAAAGTATCCTATGTCTTTATATACTAGCTGTTGCCAGCGGCTTCGCCCGCGTGTATGTCGGAAATTATCCCACGGGAACTTTCTACCGGGATGAAAAGTATCCTCTGTCTTAATATACTAGCTGTTGCCCGCGTGTATGTCGGAAATTATCCCACGGGAACCTTCTACCTGGATGAAAAGTATCCTATGTCTTAATATACTAGCTGTTGCCAGCGGCTTCGCCCGCGTGTATGTCGGAAATTATCCCACGGGAACCGTCTACCGGGATGAAAAGTATCCTATGTCTTAATAAACTAGCTGTTGCCAGCGGCTTCGCCCGCGTGTATGTCGGAAATTATCCCACGGGAACCTTCTACCGGGATGAAAGTATCCTATGTCTTAATATACTAGCTGTTGCCCGCGTGTATGTCAAATATTATCCCACGGGAACCTTCTACCGGGATGAAAAGTATCCTATGTCTTAATATACTAGCTGTTGCCCGCGGCTTAGCCCGCGTGTATGTCGGAAATTATCCCACGGGAACCTTCTACCGGGATGAAAAGTATCCTATGTCTTAATATACTAGCTGTTGCCAGCGTCTATGTCGAAAATTATCCCACGGGAACCTTCTTCCGGGATGAAAAGTATCCTATGTCTTAATATACTAGCTGTTGCCCGCGTGTATGTCGGATATTATCCCACGGGAACCTTCTACCGGGATGAAAAGTATCGTATGTCTTAATATACTAGCTGTTGCCCGCGTGTATGTCGGAAATTATCCCACGGGAACCTTCTACCGGGAGGAAAAGTATCCTATGTCTTAATATACTAGCTGTTGCCCGCGTGTATGTCGGATATTATCCCACGGGAACCTTCTACCGGGATGAAAAGTATCCTATGTCTTAATATACTAGCTGTTGCCAGCGGCTTCGACCGCGTGTATGTCGGAAATTATCCCACGGGAACCGTCTACCGGGATGAAAACTATCCTATGTCTTAATATACTAGCTGTTGCCCGCGTGTATGTCGGATATTATCCCACGGCAACCTTCTACCGGGATGAAAAGTATCCTATGTCTTAAAATACTAGCTGTTGCCAGCGGCTATGTCGGAAATTATCCCACGGGAACCTTCTACCGGGATGAAAAGTATCCTATGTCTTAATATACTAGCTGTTGCCCGCGTGTATGTCGGAAATTATCCTACGGGAACCTTCTACCGGGATGAAAAGTATCCTATGTCTTAATATACTAGCTATTGCCCGCGTGTATGTCGGAAATTATCCCACGGGAACCTTCTACCGGGATGAAAAGTATCCTATGTCTTAATATACTAGCTGTTGCCAGCGTCTATGTCGAAAATTATCCCACGGGAACCTTCTACCGGGATGAAAAGTATCCTATGTCTTAATATACTAGCTGTTGCCCGCGTGTATGTCGGAAATTATCCCACGGGAACCTTCTACCGGGATGAAAAGTATCCTATGTCTTAATATACTAGCTGTTGCCCGCGTGTATGTCGGAAATTATCCCACTGGAACCTTCTACCGCGATGAAAAGTATCCTATGTCTTAATATACTAGCTGTTGCCCGCGTGTATGTCGGAAATTATCCCACGGGAACCTTCTACCGGGATGAAAAGTATCCTATGTCGTAATATACTAGCTGTTGCCCGCGTGTATGTCGGAAATTATCCCACGGGAACCTTCTACCGGGATGAAAAGTATCCTACGTCTTAATATACTAGCTGTTGCCCGCGTGTATGTCGGATATTATCCCACGGGAACCTTCTACCGGGATGAAAAGTAACCTATATCTTAATATACTAGCTGTTGCCAGCGGCTTCGCCCGCGTGTATGTCGGAAATTATCCCACGGGAACCTTCTACCGGGATGAAAGGTATCCTATGTCTTAATATACTAGCTGTTGCCCGCGTGTATGTCGGATATTATCCCACGGGAACCGTCTACCGGGATGAAAAGTATCCTATGTCTTAATATACTAGCTGTTGCCCGCGTGTATGTCAGAAATTATCCCACGGTAACCTTCTACCGGGATGAAAAGTATTCTATGTCTTAAAATACTAGCTGTTGCCAGCGGCTATGTCGGAAATTATCCCACGGGAACCTTCTACCGGGATGAAAAGTATCCTATGTCTTAATATACTAGCTGTTGCCCGCGGCTTAGCCCGCGTGTATGTCGTATATTATCCCACGGGAACCTTCTACCGGGATGAAAAGTATCCTATGTCTTAATATACTAGCTGTTGCCCGCGTGTATGTCGGAAATTATCCCACGGGAACCTTCTACCGGGATGAAAAGTATCCTATGTCTTAATATACTAGCTGTTGCCCGCGTGTATGTCGGAAATTTTCCCACGGGAACCTTCTACCGGGATGAAAAGTATCCTATGTCTTAATATACTAGCTGTTGCCCGCGTGTATGTCGAAAATTATCCCACTGGAACCTTCTACCGGGATGAAAAGTATCCTATGTCTTAATATACTAGCTGTTGCCAGCGGCTTTGCCCGCGTGTATGTCGGATATTATCCCACGGGAACCTTCTACCGGGATGAAAAGTATCCTATGTCTTAATATACTAGCTGTTGCCCGCGTGTATGTCGGAAATTATCCCACGGGAACCTTCTACCGGGATGAAAAGTATCCTATGTCTAAATATACTAGCTGTTGCCCGCGTGTATGTCGGATATTATCCCACGGGAACCTTCTACCGGGATGAAAAGTATCCTATGTCTTCATATACTAGCTGTTGCCAGCGGCTTTGCCCGCGTGTATGTCGGATATTATCCCACGGGAACCTTCTACCGGGATGAAAAGTATCCTATGTCTTAATATACTAGCTGTTGCCCGCGTGTATGTCGGAAATTATCCCACGGGAACCTTCTACCGGGATGAAAAGTATCCTATGTCTTAATATACTAGCTGTTGCCCGCGTGTATGTCGGAAATTATCCCACGGGAACCTTCTACCGGGATGAAAAGTATCCTATGTCTTAATATACTAGCTGTTGCCCGCGTGTATGTCGGAAATTTTCCCACGGGAACCTTCTACCGGGATGAAAAGTATCCTATGTCTTAATATACTAGCTGTTGCCCGCGTGTATGTCGAAAATTATCCCACTGGAACCTTCTACCGGGATGAAAAGTATCCTATGTCTTAATATACTAGCTGTTGCCAGCGGCTTCGCCCGCGTGTATGTCGGATATTATCCCACGGGAACCTTCTACCGGGATGAAAAGTATCCTATGTCTTAATATACTAGCTGTTGCCCGCGTGTATGTCGGAAATTATCCCACGGGAACCTTCTACCGGGATGAAAAGTATCCTATGTCTTAATATACTAGCTGTTGCCCGCGTGTATGTCGGAAATTATCCCACGGGAACCTTCTACCGGGATGAAAAGTATCCTATGTCTTAATATACTAGCTGTTGCCCGCGTGTATGTCGGAAATTTTCCCACGGGAACCTTCTACCGGGATGAAAAGTATCCTATGTCTTAATATACTAGCTGTTGCCCGCGTGTATGTCGAAAATTATCCCACTGGAACCTTCTACCGGGATGAAAAGTATCCTATGTCTTAATATACTAGCTGTTGCCAGCGGCTTCGCCCGCGTGTATGTCGGATATTATCCCACGGGAACCTTCTACCGGGATGAAAAGTATCCTATGTCTTAATATACTAGCTGTTGCCAGCGGCTTCGCCCGCGTGTATGTCGGAAATTATCCCACGGAAACCTTCTACCGGGATGAAAAGTATCCTATGTCTTAATATACTAGCTGTTGCCCGCGTGTATGTCGGATATTATCCCACGGGAACCTTCTACCGAGATGAAAAGTATCCTATGTCTTAAAATACTAGCTGTTGCCAGCGGCTTTGTCGGAAATTATCCCACGGGAACTTTCTACCGGGATGAAAAGTATCCTATGTCTTAATATACTAGCTGTTGCCCGCGTGTATGTCGGAAATTATCCCACGGGAACCTTCTACCGGGATGAAAAGTATCCTATGTCTTAATATACTAGCTGTTGCCCGCGTGTATGTTGGAAATTATCCCACTGGAACCTTCTACCGGGATGAAAAGTATCCTATGTCTTAATATACTAGCTGTTGCCAGCGGCTTCGCCCGCGTGTATGTCGGATATTATCCCACGGGAACCTTCTACCGGGATGAAAAGTATCCTATGTCTTAATATACTAGCTGTTGCCCGCGTGTATGTCGGATATTATCCCACGGGAACCTTCTACCGAGATGAAAAGTATCCTATGTCTTAATATACTAGCTGTTGCCAGCGGCTTCGCCCGCGTGTATGTCGGAAATTATCCCACGGGAACCTTCTACCGGGATGAAAAGTATCCTATGTCTTAATATACTAGCTGTTGCCCGCGTGTATGTTGGAAATTATCCCACTGGAACCTTCTACCGGGATGAAAAGTATCCTATGTCTTAATATACTAGCTGTTGCCAGCGGCTTCGCCCGCGTGTATGTCGGATATTATCCCACGGGAACCTTCTACCGGGATGAAAAGTATCCTATGTCTTAATATACTAGCTGTTGCCAGCGGCTTCGCCCGCGTGTATGTCGGATATTATCCCACGGTAACCTTCTACCGGGATGAAAAGTATCCTATGTCTAAATATACTAGCTGTTGCCCGCGTGTATGTCGGATATTATCCCACGGGAACCTTCTACCGGGATGAAAAGTAACCTATATCTTAATATACTAGCTGTTGCCAGCGGCTTTGCCCGCGTGTATGTCGGAAATTATCCCACGGGAACCTTCTACCGGGATGAAAAGTATCCTATGTCTTAATATACTAGCTGTTGCCCGCGTGTATGTCGAAAATTATCCCACTGGAACCTTCTACCGGGATGAAAAGTATCCTATGTCTTAATATACTAGCTGTTGCCAGCGGCTTCGCCCGCGTGTATGTCGGATATTATCCCACGGGAACCTTCTACCGGGATGAAAAGTATCCTATGTCTTAATATACTAGCTGTTGCCAGCGGCTTCGCCCGCGTGTATGTCGGATATTATCCCACGGGAACCTTCTACCGGGATGAAAAGTATCCTATGTCTTAATATACTAGCTGTTGCCCGCGTGTATGTCGGATATTATCCCACGGGAACCTTCTACCGAGATGAAAAGTATCCTATGTCTTAATATACTAGCTGTTGCCAGCGGCTTCGCCCGCGTGTATGTCGGAAATTATCCCACGGGAACCTTCTACCGGGATGAAAAGTATCCTATGTCTTAAAATACTAGCTGTTGCCCACGTGTATGTCGGAAATTATCCCACGGGAACCTTCTACCGGGATGAAAAGTATCCTATGTCTTAAAATACTAGCTGTTGCCAGCGGCTTTGTCGGAAATTATCCCACGGGAACTTTCTACCGGGATGAAAAGTATCCTATGTCTTAATATACTAGCTGTTGCCAGCGGCTTCGCCCGCGTGTATGTCGGAAATTATCCCACGGGAACCTTCTACCGGGATGAAAAGTATCCTATGTCTTAATATACTAGCTGTTGCCCGCGTGTATGTCGGAAATTATCCCACGGGAACCTTCTACCGGGATGAAAAGTATCCTATGTCTTAATATACTAGCTGTTGCCCGCGTGTATGTTGGAAATTATCCCACTGGAACCTTCTACCGGGATGAAAAGTATCCTATGTCTTAATATACTAGCTGTTGCCAGCGGCTTCGCCCGCGTGTATGTCGGATATTATCCCACGGGAACCTTCTACCGGGATGAAAAGTAACCTATATCTTAATATACTAGCTGTTGCCAGCGGCTTTGCCCGCGTGTATGTCGGAAATTATCCCACGGGAACCTTCTACCGGGATGAAAAGTATCCTATGTCTAAATATACTAGCTGTTGCCCGCGTGTATGTCGGATATTATCCCACGGGAACCTTCTACCGGGATGAAAAGTAACCTATATCTTAATATACTAGCTGTTGCCAGCGGCTTTGCCCGCGTGTATGTCGGAAATTATCCCACGGGAACCTTCTACCGGGATGAAAAGTATCCTATGTCTTAATATACTAGCTGTTGCCCGCGTGTATGTCGAAAATTATCCCACTGGAACCTTCTACCGGGATGAAAAGTATCCTATGTCTTAATATACTAGCTGTTGCCAGCGGCTTCGCCCGCGTGTATGTCGGATATTATCCCACGGGAACCTTCTACCGGGATGAAAAGTATCCTATGTCTTAATATACTAGCTGTTGCCAGCGGCTTCGCCCGCGTGTATGTCGGATATTATCCCACGGGAACCTTCTACCGGGATGAAAAGTATCCTATGTCTTAATATACTAGCTGTTGCCCGCGTGTATGTCGGATATTATCCCACGGGAACCTTCTACCGAGATGAAAAGTATCCTATGTCTTAATATACTAGCTGTTGCCAGCGGCTTCGCCCGCGTGTATGTCGGAAATTATCCCACGGGAACCTTCTACCGGGATGAAAAGTATCCTATGTCTTAAAATACTAGCTGTTGCCCACGTGTATGTCGGAAATTATCCCACGGGAACCTTCTACCGGGATGAAAAGTATCCTATGTCTTAAAATACTAGCTGTTGCCAGCGGCTTTGTCGGAAATTATCCCACGGGAACTTTCTACCGGGTTGATAAGTATCCTATGTCTTAATATACTAGCTGTTGCCAGCGGCTTCGCCCGCGTGTATGTCGGAAATTATCCCACGGGAACCTTCTACCGGGATGAAAAGTATCCTATGTCTTAATATACTAGCTGTTGCCCGCGTGTATGTCGGAAATTATCCCACAGGAACCTTCTACCGGGATGAAAAGTATCCTATGCCTTAATATACTAGCTGTTGCCCGCGTGTATGTTGGAAATTATCCCACTGGAACCTTCTACCGGGATGAAAAGTATCCTATGTCTTAATATACTAGCTGTTGCCAGCGGCTTCGCCCGCGTGTATGTCGGATATTATCCCACGGGAACCTTCTACCGGGATGAAAAGTATCCTATGTCTTAATATACTAGCTGTTTCCAGCGGCTTCGCCCGCGTGTATGTCGGATATTATCCCACGGGAACCTTCTACCGGGATGAAAAGTATCCTATGTCTTAATATACTAGCTGTTGCCAGCAGCTTCGCCCGCGTGTATGTCGGAAATTATCCCACGGGAACTTTCTACCGGGATGAAAAGTATCCTTTGTCTTAATATACTAGCTGTTGCCCGCGTGTATGTCGGAAATTATCCCACGGGAACCTTCTACCGGGATGAAAAGTATCCTATGTCTTAATATACTAGCTGTTGCCAGCGGCTTCGCCCGCGTGTATGTCGGAAATTATCCCACGGGAACCGTCTACCGGGATGAAAAGTATCCTATGTCTTAATAAACTAGCTGTTGCCAGCGGCTTCGCCCGCGTGTATGTCGGAAATTATCCCACGGGAACCTTCTACCGGGATGAAAGTATCCTATGTCTTAATATACTAGCTGTTGCCCGCGTGTATGTCAAATATTATCCCACGGGAACCTTCTACCGGGATGAAAAGTATCCTATGTCTTAATATACTAGCTGTTGCCCGCGGCTTAGCCCGCGTGTATGTCGGAAATTATCCCACGGGAACCTTCTACCGGGATGAAAAGTATCCTATGTCTTAATATACTAGCTGTTGCCAGCGTCTATGTCGAAAATTATCCCACGGGAACCTTCTTCCGGGATGAAAAGTATCCTATGTCTTAATATACTAGCTGTTGCCCGCGTGTATGTCGGATATTATCCCACGGGAACCTTCTACCGGGATGAAAAGTATCGTATGTCTTAATATACTAGCTGTTGCCCGCGTGTATGTCGGAAATTATCCCACGGGAACCTTCTACCGGGAGGAAAAGTATCCTATGTCTTAATATACTAGCTGTTGCCCGCGTGTATGTCGGATATTATCCCACGGGAACCTTCTACCGGGATGAAAAGTAACCTATATCTTAATATACTAGCTGTTGCCAGCGGCTTCGCCCGCGTGTATGTCGGAAATTATCCCACGGGAACCTTCTACCGGGATGAAAAGTATCCTATGTCTTAATATACTAGCTGTTGCCCGCGTGTATGTCGGATATTATCCCACGGGAACCTTCTACCGGGATGAAAAGTATCCTATGTCTTAATATACTAGCTGTTGCCCGCGTGTATGTCGGAAATTATCCCACGGGAACCTTCTACCGGGATGAAAAGTATTCTATGTCTTAAAATACTAGCTGTTGCCAGCGGCTATGTCGGAGATTATCCCACGGGAACCTTCTACCGGGATGAAAAGTATCCTATGTCTTAATATACTAGCTGTTGCCAGCGGCTTCGCCCGCGTGTATGTCGGAAATTATCCCACGGGAACCTGCTACCGGGATGAAAAGTATCCTATGTCTTAATATACTAGCTGTTGCCAGCGGCTTCGACCGCGTGTATGTCGGAAATTATCCCACGGGAACCGTCTACCGGGATGAAAACTATCCTATGTCTTAATATACTAGCTGTTGCCCGCGTGTATGTCGGAAATTATCCCACGGGAACCTTCTACCGGGATGAAAGTATCCTATGTCTTAATATACTAGCTGTTGCCCGCGTGTATGTCGGAAATTATCCTACGGGAACCTTCTACCGGGATGAAAAGTATCCTATGTCTTAATATACTAGCTGTTGCCCGCGTGTATGTCGGAAATTATCCCACGGGAACCTTCTACCGGGATAAAAAGTATCCTATGTCTTAATATACTAGCTGTTGCCCGCGTGTATGTCGGATATTATCCCACGGGAACCTTCTACCGGGATGAAAAGTATCCTATGTCTTAATATACTAGCTGTTGCCAGCGGCTTCGCCCGCGTGTATGTCGGATATTATCCTACGGGAACCTTCTACCGGGATGAAAAGTATCCTATGTCTTAATATACTAGCTGATGCCCGCGTGTATGTCGGAAATTATCCCACGGGAACCTACTACCGGGATGAAAAGTATCCTATGTCTTAATATACTAGCTGTTGCCTGCGTGTATGTCGGAAATTATCCCACGGGAACCTTCTACCGGGATGAAAAGTATTCTATGTCTTAAAATACTAGCTGTTGCCAGCGGCTATGTCGGAAATTATCCCACGGGAACCTTCTACCGGGATGAAAAGTATCCTATGTCTTAATATACTAGCTGTTGCCAGCGGCTTCGCCCGCGTGTATGTCGGAAATTATCCCACGGGAACCTGCTACCGGGATGAAAAGTATCCTATGTCTTAATATACTAGCTGTTGCCAGCGGCTTCGACCGCGTGTATGTCGGAAATTATCCCACGGGAACCGTCTACCGGGATGAAAACTATCCTATGTCTTAATATACTAGCTGTTGCCCGCGTGTATGTCGGAAATTATCCCACGGGAACCTTCTACCGGGATGAAAGTATCCTATGTCTTAATATACTAGCTGTTGCCCGCGTGTATGTCGGAAATTATCCTACTGAAACCTTCTACCGGGATGAAAAGTATCCTATGTCTTAATATACTAGCTGTTGCCCGCGTGTATGTCGGAAATTACCCCACGGGAACCTTCTACCGGGATGAAAAGTATCCTATGTCTTAATATACTAGCTGTTGCCCGCGTGTATGTCGGATATTATCCCACGGGAACCTTCTACCGGGATGAAAAGTATCCTATGTCTTAATATACTAGCTGTTGCCAGCGGCTTCGCCCGCGTGTATGTCGGATATTATCCTACGGGAACCTTCTACCGGGATGAAAAGTATCCTATGTCTTAATATACTAGCTGTTGCCCGCGTGTATGTCGGAAATTATCCCACGGGAACCTACTACCGGGATGAAAAGTATCCTATGTCTTAATATACTAGCTGTTGCCCGCGTGTATGTCGGAAATTATCCCACGGGAACCTTCTACCGGGATGAAAGTATCCTATGTCTTAATATACTAGCTGTTGCCCGCGTGTATGTCGGAAATTATCCTACGGGAACCTTCTACCGGGATGAAAAGTATCCTATGTCTTAATATACTAGCTGTTGCCCGCGTGTATGTCGGAAATTATCCCACGGGAACCTTCTACCGGGATGAAAAGTATCCTATGTCTTAATATACTAGCTGTTGCCCGCGTGTATGTCGGATATTATCCCACGGGAACCTTCTACCGGGATGAAAAGTATCCTATGTCTTAATATACTAGCTGTTGCCAGCGGCTTCGCCCGCGTGTATGTCGGATATTATCCTACGGGAACCTTCTACCGGGATGAAAAGTATCCTATGTCTTAATATACTAGCTGTTGCCCGCGTGTATGTCGGAAATTATCCCACGGGAACCTACTACCGGGATGAAAAGTATCCTATGTCTTAATATACTAGCTGTTGCCCGCGTGTATGTTGGAAATTATCCCACTGGAACCTTCTACCGGGATGAAAAGTATCCTATGTCTTAATATACTAGCTGTTTCCAGCGGCTTCGCCCGCGTGTATGTCGGATATTATCCCACGGGAACCTTCTACCGGGATGAAAAGTATCCTATGTCTTAATATACTAGCTGTTGCCCGCGTGTATGTCGGATATTATCCCACGGGAACCTTCTACCGAGATGAAAAGTATCCTATGTCTTTATATACTAGCTGTTGCCAGCGGCTTCGCCCGCGTGTATGTCGGAAATTATCCCACGGGAACTTTCTACCGGGATGAAAAGTATCCTCTGTCTTAATATACTAGCTGTTGCCCGCGTGTATGTCGGAAATTATCCCACGGGAACCTTCTACCTGGATGAAAAGTATCCTATGTCTTAATATACTAGCTGTTGCCAGCGGCTTCGCCCGCGTGTATGTCGGAAATTATCCCACGGGAACCGTCTACCGGGATGAAAAGTATCCTATGTCTTAATAAACTAGCTGTTGCCAGCGGCTTCGCCCGCGTGTATGTCGGAAATTATCCCACGGGAACCTTCTACCGGGATGAAAGTATCCTATGTCTTAATATACTAGCTGTTGCCCGCGTGTATGTCAAATATTATCCCACGGGAACCTTCTACCGGGATGAAAAGTATCCTATGTCTTAATATACTAGCTGTTGCCCGCGGCTTAGCCCGCGTGTATGTCGGAAATTATCCCACGGGAACCTTCTACCGGGATGAAAAGTATCCTATGTCTTAATATACTAGCTGTTGCCAGCGTCTATGTCGAAAATTATCCCACGGGAACCTTCTTCCGGGATGAAAAGTATCCTATGTCTTAATATACTAGCTGTTGCCCGCGTGTATGTCGGATATTATCCCACGGGAACCTTCTACCGGGATGAAAAGTATCGTATGTCTTAATATACTAGCTGTTGCCCGCGTGTATGTCGGAAATTATCCCACGGGAACCTTCTACCGGGAGGAAAAGTATCCTTTGTCTTAATATACTAGCTGTTGCCCGCGTGTATGTCGGATATTATCCCACGGGAACCTTCTACCGGGATGAAAAGTATCCTATGTCTTAATATACTAGCTGTTGCCAGCGGCTTCGACCGCGTGTATGTCGGAAATTATCCCACGGGAACCGTCTACCGGGATGAAAACTATCCTATGTCTTAATATACTAGCTGTTGCCCGCGTGTATGTCGGATATTATCCCACGGCAACCTTCTACCGGGATGAAAAGTATCCTATGTCTTAAAATACTAGCTGTTGCCAGCGGCTATGTCGGAAATTATCCCACGGGAACCTTCTACCGGGATGAAAAGTATCCTATGTCTTAATATACTAGCTGTTGCCAGCGGCTTCGCCCGCGTGTATGTCGGAAATTATCCCACGGGAACCTGCTACCGGGATGAAAAGTATCCTATGTCTTAATATACTAGCTGTTGCCAGCGGCTTCGACCGCGTGTATGTCGGAAATTATCCCACGGGAACCGTCTACCGGGATGAAAACTATCCTATGTCTTAATATACTAGCTGTTGCCCGCGTGTATGTCGGAAATTATCCTACGGGAACCTTCTACCGGGATGAAAAGTATCCTATATCTTAATATACTAGCTGTTGCCCGCGTGTATGTCGGAAATTATCCCACGGGAACCTTCTACCGGGATGAAAAGTATCCTATGTCTTAATATACTAGCTGTTGCCCGCGTGTATGTCGGATATTATCCCACGGGAACCTTCTACCGGGATGAAAAGTATCCTATGTCTTAATATACTAGCTGTTGCCCGCGTGTATGTCGGAAATTATCCCACGGGAACCTCCTACCGGGATGAAAAGTATCCTATGTCTTAATATACTAGCTGTTGCCAGCGGCTTCGCCCGCGTGTATGTCGGATATTATCCCACGGGAACCTTCTACCGGGATGAAAAGTATCGTATGTCTTAATATACTAGCTGTTGCCCGCGTGTATGTCGGATATTATCCCACGGCAACCTTCTACCGGGATGAAAAGTATCCTATGTCTTAATATACTAGCTGTTGCCCGCGTGTATGTCGGAAATTATCCCACGGGAACCTACTACCGGGATGAAAAGTATCCTATGTCTTAATATACTAGCTGTTGCCCGCGTGTATGTCGGAAATTATCCCACGGGAACCTTCTACCGGGATGAAAGTATCCTATGTCTTAATATACTAGCTGTTGCCCGCGTGTATGTCGGAAATTATCCTACGGGAACCTTCTACCGGGATGAAAAGTATCCTATGTCTTAATATACTAGCTGTTGCCCGCGTGTATGTCGGAAATTATCCCACGGGAACCTTCTACCGGGATGAAAAGTATCCTATGTCTTAATATACTAGCTGTTGCCCGCGTGTATGTCGGATATTATCCCACGGGAACCTTCTACCGGGATGAAAAGTATCCTATGTCTTAATATACTAGCTGTTGCCAGCGGCTTCGCCCGCGTGTATGTCGGATATTATCCTACGGGAACCTTCTACCGGGATGAAAAGTATCCTATGTCTTAATATACTAGCTGTTGCCCGCGTGTATGTCGGAAATTATCCCACGGGAACCTACTACCGGGATGAAAAGTATCCTATGTCTTAATATACTAGCTGTTGCCCGCGTGTATGTTGGAAATTATCCCACTGGAACCTTCTACCGGGATGAAAAGTATCCTATGTCTTAATATACTAGCTGTTTCCAGCGGCTTCGCCCGCGTGTATGTCGGATATTATCCCACGGGAACCTTCTACCGGGATGAAAAGTATCCTATGTCTTAATATACTAGCTGTTGCCCGCGTGTATGTCGGATATTATCCCACGGGAACCTTCTACCGAGATGAAAAGTATCCTATGTCTTTATATACTAGCTGTTGCCAGCGGCTTCGCCCGCGTGTATGTCGGAAATTATCCCACGGGAACTTTCTACCGGGATGAAAAGTATCCTCTGTCTTAATATACTAGCTGTTGCCCGCGTGTATGTCGGAAATTATCCCACGGGAACCTTCTACCTGGATGAAAAGTATCCTATGTCTTAATATACTAGCTGTTGCCAGCGGCTTCGCCCGCGTGTATGTCGGAAATTATCCCACGGGAACCGTCTACCGGGATGAAAAGTATCCTATGTCTTAATAAACTAGCTGTTGCCAGCGGCTTCGCCCGCGTGTATGTCGGAAATTATCCCACGGGAACCTTCTACCGGGATGAAAGTATCCTATGTCTTAATATACTAGCTGTTGCCCGCGTGTATGTCAAATATTATCCCACGGGAACCTTCTACCGGGATGAAAAGTATCCTATGTCTTAATATACTAGCTGTTGCCCGCGGCTTAGCCCGCGTGTATGTCGGAAATTATCCCACGGGAACCTTCTACCGGGATGAAAAGTATCCTATGTCTTAATATACTAGCTGTTGCCAGCGTCTATGTCGAAAATTATCCCACGGGAACCTTCTTCCGGGATGAAAAGTATCCTATGTCTTAATATACTAGCTGTTGCCCGCGTGTATGTCGGATATTATCCCACGGGAACCTTCTACCGGGATGAAAAGTATCGTATGTCTTAATATACTAGCTGTTGCCCGCGTGTATGTCGGAAATTATCCCACGGGAACCTTCTACCGGGAGGAAAAGTATCCTATGTCTTAATATACTAGCTGTTGCCCGCGTGTATGTCGGATATTATCCCACGGGAACCTTCTACCGGGATGAAAAGTATCCTATGTCTTAATATACTAGCTGTTGCCAGCGGCTTCGACCGCGTGTATGTCGGAAATTATCCCACGGGAACCGTCTACCGGGATGAAAACTATCCTATGTCTTAATATACTAGCTGTTGCCCGCGTGTATGTCGGATATTATCCCACGGCAACCTTCTACCGGGATGAAAAGTATCCTATGTCTTAAAATACTAGCTGTTGCCAGCGGCTATGTCGGAAATTATCCCACGGGAACCTTCTACCGGGATGAAAAGTATCCTATGTCTTAATATACTAGCTGTTGCCAGCGGCTTCGCCCGCGTGTATGTCGGAAATTATCCCACGGGAACCTGCTACCGGGATGAAAAGTATCCTATGTCTTAATATACTAGCTGTTGCCAGCGGCTTCGACCGCGTGTATGTCGGAAATTATCCCACGGGAACCGTCTACCGGGATGAAAACTATCCTATGTCTTAATATACTAGCTGTTGCCCGCGTGTATGTCGGAAATTATCCTACGGGAACCTTCTACCGGGATGAAAAGTATCCTATATCTTAATATACTAGCTGTTGCCCGCGTGTATGTCGGAAATTATCCCACGGGAACCTTCTACCGGGATGAAAAGTATCCTATGTCTTAATATACTAGCTGTTGCCCGCGTGTATGTCGGATATTATCCCACGGGAACCTTCTACCGGGATGAAAAGTATCCTATGTCTTAATATACTAGCTGTTGCCCGCGTGTATGTCGGAAATTATCCCACGGGAACCTCCTACCGGGATGAAAAGTATCCTATGTCTTAATATACTAGCTGTTGCCAGCGGCTTCGCCCGCGTGTATGTCGGATATTATCCCACGGGAACCTTCTACCGGGATGAAAAGTATCGTATGTCTTAATATACTAGCTGTTGCCCGCGTGTATGTCGGATATTATCCCACGGCAACCTTCTACCGGGATGAAAAGTATCCTATGTCTTAATATACTAGCTGTTGCCCGCGTGTATGTCGGAAATTATCCCACGGGAACCTTCTACCGGGATGAAAAGTATTCTATGTCTTAAAATACTAGCTGTTGCCAGCGGCTATGTCGGAAATTATCCCACGGGAACCTTCTACCGGGATGAAAAGTATCCTATGTCTTAATATACTAGCTGTTGCCAGCGGCTTCGACCGCGTGTATGTCGGAAATTATCCCACGGGAACCGTCTACCGGGATGAAAACTATCCTATGTCTTAATATACTAGCTGTTGCCCGCGTGTATGTCGGATATTATCCCACGGCAACCTTCTACCGGGATGAAAAGTATCCTATGTCTTAAAATACTAGCTGTTGCCAGCGGCTATGTCGGAAATTATCCCACGGGAACCTTCTACCGGGATGAAAAGTATCCTATGTCTTAATATACTAGCTGTTGCCAGCGGCTTCGCCCGCGTGTATGTCGGAAATTATCCCACGGGAACCTGCTACCGGGATGAAAAGTATCCTATGTCTTAATATACTAGCTGTTGCCAGCGGCTTCGACCGCGTGTATGTCGGAAATTATCCCACGGGAACCGTCTACCGGGATGAAAACTATCCTATGTCTTAATATACTAGCTGTTGCCCGCGTGTATGTCGGAAATTATCCCACGGGAACCTTCTACCGGGATGAAAGTATCCTATGTCTTAATATACTAGCTGTTGCCCGCGTGTATGTCGGAAATTATCCTACGGGAACCTTCTACCGGGATGAAAAGTATCCTTTGTCTTAATATACTAGCTGTTGCCCGCGTGTATGTCGGAAATTATCCCACGGGAACCTTCTACCGGGATGAAAAGTATCCTATGTCTTAATATACTAGCTGTTGCCCGCGTGTATGTCGGATATTATCCCACGGGAACCTTCTACCGGGATGAAAAGTATCCTATGTCTTAATATACTAGCTGTTGCCCGCGTGTATGTCGGAAATTATCCCACGGGAACCTCCTACCGGGATGAAAAGTATCCTATGTCTTAATATACTAGCTGTTGCCCGCGTGTATGTCGAAAATTATCCCACTGGAACCTTCTACCGGGATGAAAAGTATCCTATGTCTTAATATACTAGTTGTTGCCAGCGGCTTCGCCCGCGTGTATGTCGGATATTATCCCACGGGAACCTTCTACCGGGATGAAAAGTATCCTATGTCTTAATATACTAGCTGTTGCCCGCGTGTATGTCGGAAATTATCCCACGGGAACCTTCTACCGGGATGAAAAGTATCCTATGTCTTAATATACTAGCTGTTGCCCGCGTGTATGTCGGAAATTATCCCACGGGAACCTTCTACCGGGATGAAAAGTATCCTATGTCTTAATATACTAGCTGTTGCCCGCGTGTATGTCGAAAATTATCCCACTGGAACCTTCTACCGGGATGAAAAGTATCCTATGTCTTAATATACTAGCTGTTGCCAGCGGCTTCGCCCGCGTGTATGTCGGATATTATCCCACGGGAACCTTCTACCGGGATGAAAAGTATCCTATGTCTTAATATACTAGCTGTTGCCCGCGTCTATGTCGGAAATTATCCCACGGGAACCTTCTACCGGGATGAAAAGTATCCCATGTCTTAATATACTAGCTGTTGCCCGCGTGTATGTCGAAAATTATCCCACTGGAAACTTCGACCGGGATGAAAAGTATCCTATGTCTTAATATACTAGCTGTTGCCAGCGGTTTCGCCCGTGTGTATGTCGGATATTATCCCACGGGAACCTTCTACCGGGAGACAAAAGTATCCTATGTTTTAATATACTAGCTGTTGCCAGCGGCTTCGCCCGCGTGTATGTCGGAAATTATCCCACGGGAACCTTCTACCGGGATGAAAAGTATCCTATGTCTTAATATACTAGCTGTTGCCCGCGTGTATGTCGGATATTATCCCACGGGAACCTTCTACCGAGATGAAAAGTATCCTATGTCTTAATATACTAGCTGTTGCCAGCGGCTTCGCCCGCGTGTATGTCGGAAATTATCCCACGGGAACCTTCTACCGGGATGAAAAGTATCCTATGTCTTAAAATACTAGCTGTTGCCCACGTGTATGTCGGAAATTATCCCACGGGAACCTTCTACCGGGATGAAAAGTATCCTATGTCTTAAAATACTAGCTGTTGCCAGCAGCTTTGTCGGAAATTATCCCACGGGAACTTTCTATCGGGATGAAAAGTATCCTATGTCTTAATATACTAGCTGTTGCCAGCGGCTTCGCCCGCGTGTATGTCGAAAATTATCCCACGGGAACCTTCTACCGGGATGAAAAGTATCCTATGTCTTAATATACTAGCTGTTGCCCGCGTGTATGTCGGAAATTATCCCACGGGAACCTTCTACCGGGATGAAAAGTATCCTATGTCTTAATATACTAGCTGTTGCCCGCGTGTATGTCGGATATTATTCCACGGGAACCTTCTACCGGGATGAAAAGTATCCTATGTCTTAATATACTAGCTGTTGCCCGCGTGTATGTCGGAAATTATCCCACGGGAACCTTCTACCGGGATGAATAGTATCCTATGTCTTAATATACTAGCTGTTGCCCGCGTGTATGTCGGAAATTATCCCACGGGAACCTTCTACCGGGATGAAAAGTATCCTATGTCTTAATATACTAGCTGTTGCCAGCGGCTTCGCCCGCGTGTATGTCGGATATTATCCCACGGGAACCTTCTACCGGGATGAAAAGTATCCTATGTCTTAATATACTAGCTGTTGCCAGCGGCTTCGCCCGCGTGTATGTCGGATATTATCCCACGGGAACCTTCTACCGGGATGAAAAGTATCCTATGTCTTAATATACTAGCTGTTGCCCGCGTGTATGTCGGATATTATCCCACGGGAACCTTCTACCGAGATGAAAGTATCCTATGTCTTAATATACTAGCTGTTGCCAGCGGCTTCGCCCGCGTGTATGTCGGAAATTATCCCACTGGAACCTTCTACCGGGATGAAAAGTATCCTATGTCTTAATATACTAGCTGTTGCCAGCGGCTTCGCCCGCGTGTATGTCGGATATTATCCCACGGGAACCTTCTACCGGGATGAAAAGTATCCTATGTCTTAATATACTAGCTGTTGCCAGCGGCTTCGCCCGCGTGTATGTCGGATATTATCCCACGGGAACCTTCTACCGGGATGAAAAGTATCCTATGTCTTAATATACTAGCTGTTGCCCGCGTGTATGTCGGATATTATCCCACGGGAACCTTCTACCGAGATGAAAGTATCCTGTGTCTTAATATACTAGCTGTTGCCAGCGGCTTCGCCCGCGTGTATGTCGGATATTATCCCACGGGAACCTTCTACCGGGATGAAAAGTATCCTATGTCTTAATATACTAGCTGTTGCCCGCGTGTATGTCGGATATTATCCCACGGGAACCTTCTACCGAGATGAAAGTATCCTATGTCTTAATATACTAGCTGTTGCCAGCGGCTTCGCCCGCGTGTATGTCGGAAATTATCCCACGGGAACCTTCTACCGGGATGAAAAGTATCCTATGTCTTGAAATACTAGCTGTTGCCCACGTGTATGTCGGAAATTATCGCACGGGAACCTTCTACCGGGATGAAAAGTATCCTATGTCTTAAAATACTAGCTGTTGCCAGCGGCTTTGTCGGAAATTATCCCACGGGAACTTTCTACCGGGATGAAAAGTATCCTATGTCTTAATATACTAGCTGTTGCCAGCGGCTTCGCCCGCGTGTATGTCGGAAATTATCCCACGGGAACCTTCTACCGGGATGAAAAGTATCCTATGTCTTAATATACTAGCTGTTGCCCGCGTGTATGTCGGATATTATCCCACGGGAACCTTCTACCGGGATGAAAAGTATCCTATGTCTTAATATACTAGCTGTTTCCAGCGGCTTCGCCCGCGTGTATGTCGGATATTATCCCACGGGAACCTTCTACCGGGATGAAAAGTATCCTATGTCTTAATATACTAGCTGTTGCCCGCGTGTATGTCGGATATTATCCCACGGGAACCTTCTACCGAGATGAAAAGTATCCTATGTCTTAATATACTAGCTGTTGCCAGCGGCTTCGCCCGCGTGTATGTCGGAAATTATCCCACGGGAACTTTCTACCGGGATGAAAAGTATCCTTTGTCTTAATATACTAGCTGTTGCCCGCGTGTATGTCGGAAATTATCCCACGGGAACCTTCTACCGGGATGAAAAGTATCCTATGTCTTAATATACTAGCTGTTGCCAGCGGCTTCGCCCGCGTGTATGTCGAAAATTATCCCACGGGAACCGTCTACCGGGATGAAAAGTATCCTATGTCTTAATAAACTAGCTGTTGCCAGCGGCTTCGCCCGCGTGTATGTCGGAAATTATCCCACGGGAACCTTCTACCGGGATGAAAGTATCCTATGTCTTAATATACTAGCTGTTGCCCGCGTGTATGTCGGATATTATCCCACGGGAACCTTCTACCGGGATGAAAAGTATCCTATGTCTTAATATACTAGCTGTTGCCCGCGGCTTAGCCCGCGTGTATGTCGGAAATTATCCCACGGGAACCTTCTACCGGGATGAAAAGTATCCTATGTCTTAATATACTAGCTGTTGCCAGCGTCTATGTCGAAAATTATCCCACGGGAACCTTCTTCCGGGATGAAAAGTATCCTATGTCTTAATATACTAGCTGTTGCCCGCGTGTATGTCGGATATTATCCCACGGGAACCTTCTACCGGGATGAAAAGTATCCTATGTCTTAATATACTAGCTGTTGCCCGCGTGTATGTCGGAAATTATCCCACGGGAACCTTCTACCGAGATGAAAAGTATCCTATGTCTTAATATACTAGCTGTTGCCCGCGTGTATGTCGGATATTATCCCACGGGAACCTTCTACCGGGATGAAAAGTAACCTATATCTTAATATACTAGCTGTTGCCAGCGGCTTCGCCCGCGTGTATGTCGGAAATTATCCCACGGGAACCTTCTACCGGGATGAAAAGTATCCTATGTCTTAATATACTAGCTGTTGCCCGCGTGTATGTCGGATATTATCCCACGGGAACCTTCTACCGGGATGAAAAGTATCCTATGTCTTAATATACTAGCTGTTGCCCGCGTGTATGTCGAAAATTATCCCACGGGAACCTTCTACCGGGATGAAAAGTATTCTATGTCTTAAAATACTAGCTGTTGCCAGCGGCTATGTCGGAAATTATCCCACGGGAACCTTCTACCGGGATGAAAAGTATCCTATGTCTTAATATACTAGCTGTTGCCAGCGGCTTCGCCCGCGTGTATGTCGGAAATTATCCCACGGGAACCTGCTACCGGGATGAAAAGTATCCTATGTCTTAATATACTAGCTGTTGCCAGCGGCTTCGACCGCGTGTATGTCGGAAATTATCCCACGGGAACCGTCTACCGGGATGAAAACTATCCTATGTCTTAATATACTAGCTGTTGCCCGCGTGTATGTCGGAAATTATCCCACGGGAACCTTCTACCGGGATGAAAGTATCCTATGTCTTAATATACTAGCTGTTGCCCGCGTGTATGTCGGAAATTATCCTACGGGAACCTTCTACCGGGATGAAAAGTATCCTATGTCTTAATATACTAGCTGTTGCCCGCGGCTTCGCCCGCGTGTATGTCGGAAATTATCCCACGGGAACTTTCTACCGGGATGAAAAGTATCCTTTGTCTTAATATACTAGCTGTTGCCCGCGTGTATGTCGGAAATTATCCCACGGGAACCTTCTACCGGGATGAAAGTATCCTATGTCTTAATATACTAGCTGTTGCCCGCGTGTATGTCGGAAATTATCCCACGGGAACCTTCTACCGGGATGAAAAGTATCCTATGTCTTAATATACTAGCTGTTGCCAGCGGCTTTGCCCGCGTGTATGTCGGATATTATCCCACGGGAACCTTCTACCGGGATGAAAAGTATCCTATGTCTTAATATACTAGCTGTTGCCCGCGTGTATGTCGGAAATTATCCCACGGGAACCTTCTACCGGGATGAAAAGTATCCTATGTCTAAATATACTAGCTGTTGCCCGCGTGTATGTCGGATATTATCCCACGGGAACCTTCTACCGGGATGAAAAGTATCCTATGTCTTCATATACTAGCTGTTGCCAGCGGCTTTGCCCGCGTGTATGTCGGATATTATCCCACGGGAACCTTCTACCGGGATGAAAAGTATCCTATGTCTTAATATACTAGCTGTTGCCCGCGTGTATGTCGGAAATTATCCCACGGGAACCTTCTACCGGGATGAAAAGTATCCTATGTCTTAATATACTAGCTGTTGCCCGCGTGTATGTCGGAAATTATCCCACGGGAACCTTCTACCGGGATGAAAAGTATCCTATGTCTTAATATACTAGCTGTTGCCCGCGTGTATGTCGGAAATTTTCCCACGGGAACCTTCTACCGGGATGAAAAGTATCCTATGTCTTAATATACTAGCTGTTGCCCGCGTGTATGTCGAAAATTATCCCACTGGAACCTTCTACCGGGATGAAAAGTATCCTATGTCTTAATATACTAGCTGTTGCCAGCGGCTTCGCCCGCGTGTATGTCGGATATTATCCCACGGGAACCTTCTACCGGGATGAAAAGTATCCTATGTCTTAATATACTAGCTGTTGCCAGCGGCTTCGCCCGCGTGTATGTCGGAAATTATCCCACGGAAACCTTCTACCGGGATGAAAAGTATCCTATGTCTTAATATACTAGCTGTTGCCCGCGTGTATGTCGGATATTATCCCACGGGAACCTTCTACCGAGATGAAAAGTATCCTATGTCTTAATATACTAGCTGTTGCCAGCGGCTTCGCCCGCGTGTATGTCGGAAATTATCCCACGGGAACCTTCTACCGGGATGAAAAGTATCCTTTGTCTTAAAATACTAGCTGTTGCCCACGTGTATGTCGGAAATTATCCCACGGGAACCTTCTACCGGGATGAAAAGTATCCTATGTCTTAAAATACTAGCTGTTGCCAGCGGCTTTGTCGGAAATTATCCCACGGGAACTTTCTACCGGGATGAAAAGTATCCTATGTCTTAATATACTAGCTGTTGCCCGCGTGTATGTCGGAAATTATCCCACGGGAACCTTCTACCGGGATGAAAAGTATCCTATGTCTTAATATACTAGCTGTTGCCCGCGTGTATGTTGGAAATTATCCCACTGGAACCTTCTACCGGGATGAAAAGTATCCTATGTCTTAATATACTAGCTGTTGCCAGCGGCTTCGCCCGCGTGTATGTCGGATATTATCCCACGGGAACCTTCTACCGGGATGAAAAGTATCCTATGTCTTAATATACTAGCTGTTGCCAGCGGCTTCGCCCGCGTGTATGTCGGATATTATCCCACGGGAAACTTCTACCGGGATGAAAAGTATCCTATGTCTTAATATACTAGCTGTTGCCCGCGTGTATGTCGGAAATTATCCCACGGGAACCTTCTACCGGGATGAAAAGTATCCTATGTCTTAATATACTAGCTGTTGCCCGCGTGTATGTTGGAAATTATCCCTCTGGAACCTTCTACCGGGATGAAAAGTATCCTATGTCTTAATATACTAGCTGTTGCCAGCGGCTTCGCCCGCGTGTATGTCGGATATTATCCCACGGGAACCTTCTACCGGGATGAAAAGTATCCTATGTCTTAATATACTAGCTGTTGCCAGCGGCTTCGCCCGCGTGTATGTCGGATATTATCCCACGGGAACCTTCTACCGGGATGAAAAGTATCCTATGTCTAAATATACTAGCTGTTGCCCGCGTGTATGTCGGATATTATCCCACGGGAACCTTCTACCGGGATGAAAAGTAACCTATATCTTAATATACTAGCTGTTGCCAGCGGCTTTGCCCGCGTGTATGTCGGAAATTATCCCACGGGAACCTTCTACCGGGATGAAAAGTATCCTATGTCTTAATATACTAGCTGTTGCCCGCGTGTATGTCGAAAATTATCCCACTGGAACCTTCTACCGGGATGAAAAGTATCCTATGTCTTAATATACTAGCTGTTGCCAGCGGCTTCGCCCGCGTGTATGTCGGATATTATCCCACGGGAACCTTCTACCGGGATGAAAAGTATCCTATGTCTTAATATACTAGCTGTTGCCAGCGGCTTCGCCCGCGTGTATGTCGGATATTATCCCACGGGAACCTTCTACCGGGATGAAAAGTATCCTATGTCTTAATATACTAGCTGTTGCCAGCGGCTTCGCCCGCGTGTATGTCGGATATTATCCCACGGGAACCTTCTACCGGGATGAAAAGTATCCTATGTCTAAATATACTAGCTGTTGCCCGCGTGTATGTCGGATATTATCCCACGGGAACCTTCTACCGGGATAAAAAGTAACCTATATCTTAATATACTAGCTGTTGCCAGCGGCTTTGCCCGCGTGTATGTCGGAAATTATCCCACGGGAACCTTCTACCGGGATGAAAAGTATCCTATGTCTTAATATACTAGCTGTTGCCCGCGTGTATGTCGAAAATTATCCCACTGGAACCTTCTACCGGGATGAAAAGTATCCTATGTCTTAATATACTAGCTGTTGCCAGCGGCTTCGCCCGCGTGTATGTCGGATATTATCCCACGGGAACCTTCTACCGGGATGAAAAGTATCCTATGTCTTAATATACTAGCTGTTGCCAGCGGCTTCGCCCGCGTGTATGTCGGATATTATCCCACGGGAACCTTCTACCGGGATGAAAAGTATCCTATGTCTTAATATACTAGCTGTTGCCAGCGGCTTCGCCCGCGTGTATGTCGGATATTATCCCACGGGAACCTTCTACCGGGATGAAAAGTATCCTATGTCTAAATATACTAGCTGTTGCCCGCGTGTATGTCGGATATTATCCCACGGGAACCTTCTACCGGGATGAAAAGTAACCTATATCTTAATATACTAGCTGTTGCCAGCGGCTTTGCCCGCGTGTATGTCGGAAATTATCCCACGGGAACCTTCTACCGGGATGAAAAGTATCCTATGTCTTAATATACTAGCTGTTGCCCGCGTGTATGTCGAAAATTATCCCACTGGAACCTTCTACCGGGATGAAAAGTATCCTATGTCTTAATATACTAGCTGTTGCCAGCGGCTTCGCCCGCGTGTATGTCGGATATTATCCCACGGGAACCTTCTACCGGGATGAAAAGTATCCTATGTCTTAATATACTAGCTGTTGCCAGCGGCTTCGCCCGCGTGTATGTCGGATATTATCCCACGGGAACCTTCTACCGGGATGAAAAGTATCCTATGTCTTAATATACTAGCTGTTGCCAGCGGCTTCGCCCGCGTGTATGTCGGATATTATCCCACGGGAACCTTCTACCGGGATGAAAAGTATCCTATGTCTAAATATACTAGCTGTTGCCCGCGTGTATGTCGGATATTATCCCACGGGAACCTTCTACCGGGATGAAAAGTAACCTATATCTTAATATACTAGCTGTTGCCAGCGGCTTTGCCCGCGTGTATGTCGGAAATTATCCCACGGGAACCTTCTACCGGGATGAAAAGTATCCTATGTCTTAATATACTAGCTGTTGCCCGCGTGTATGTCGAAAATTATCCCACTGGAACCTTCTACCGGGATGAAAAGTATCCTATGTCTTAATATACTAGCTGTTGCCAGCGGCTTCGCCCGCGTGTATGTCGGATATTATCCCACGGGAACCTTCTACCGGGATGAAAAGTATCCTATGTCTTAATATACTAGCTGTTGCCAGCGGCTTCGCCCGCGTGTATGTCGGATATTATCCCACGGGAACCTTCTACCGGGATGAAAAGTATCCTATGTCTTAATATACTAGCTGTTGCCAGCGGCTTCGCCCGCGTGTATGTCGGATATTATCCCACGGGAACCTTCTACCGGGATGAAAAGTATCCTATGTCTAAATATACTAGCTGTTGCCCGCGTGTATGTCGGATATTATCCCACGGGAACCTTCTACCGGGATGAAAAGTAACCTATATCTTAATATACTAGCTGTTGCCAGCGGCTTTGCCCGCGTGTATGTCGGAAATTATCCCACGGGAACCTTCTACCGGGATGAAAAGTATCCTATGTCTTAATATACTAGCTGTTGCCCGCGTGTATGTCGGATATTATCCCACGGGAACCTTCTACCGAGATGAAAAGTATCCTATGTCTTAATATACTAGCTGTTGCCAGCGGCTTCGCCCGCGTGTATGTCGGAAATTATCCCACGGGAACCTTCTACCGGGATGAAAAGTATCCTATGTCTTAAAATACTAGCTGTTGCCCACGTGTATGTCGGAAATTATCCCACGGGAACCTTCTACCGGGATGAAAAGTATCCTATGTCTTAAAATACTAGCTGTTGCCAGCGGCTTTGTCGGAAATTATCCCACGGGAACTTTCTACCGGGATGAAAAGTATCCTATGTCTTAATATACTAGCTGTTGCCAGCGGCTTCGCCCGCGTGTATGTCGGATATTATCCCACGGGAACCTTCTACCGGGATGAAAAGTATCCTATGTCTAAATATACTAGCTGTTGCCAGCGGCTTCGCCCGCGTGTATGTCGGATATTATCCCACGGGAACCTTCTACCGGGATGAAAAGTAACCTATATCTTAATATACTAGCTGTTGCCAGCGGCTTTGCCCGCGTGTATGTCGGAAATTATCCCACGGGAACCTTCTACCGGGATGAAAAGTATCCTATGTCTAAATATACTAGCTGTTGCCCGCGTGTATGTCGGATATTATCCCACGGGAACCTTCTACCGGGATGAAAAGTAACCTATATCTTAATATACTAGCTGTTGCCAGCGGCTTTGCCCGCGTGTATGTCGGAAATTATCCCACGGGAACCTTCTACCGGGATGAAAAGTATCCTATGTCTTAATATACTAGCTGTTGCCCGCGTGTATGTCGAAAATTATCCCACTGGAACCTTCTACCGGGATGAAAAGTATCCTATGTCTTAATATACTAGCTGTTGCCAGCGGCTTCGCCCGCGTGTATGTCGGATATTATCCCACGGGAACCTTCTACCGGGATGAAAAGTATCCTATGTCTTAATATACTAGCTGTTGCCAGCGGCTTCGCCCGCGTGTATGTCGGATATTATCCCACGGGAACCTTCTACCGGGATGAAAAGTATCCTATGTCTTAATATACTAGCTGTTGCCCGCGTGTATGTCGGATATTATCCCACGGGAACCTTCTACCGAGATGAAAAGTATCCTATGTCTTAATATACTAGCTGTTGCCAGCGGCTTCGCCCGCGTGTATGTCGGAAATTATCCCACGGGAACCTTCTACCGGGATGAAAAGTATCCTATGTCTTAAAATACTAGCTGTTGCCCACGTGTATGTCGGAAATTATCCCACGGGAACCTTCTACCGGGATGAAAAGTATCCTATGTCTTAAAATACTAGCTGTTGCCAGCGGCTTTGTCGGAAATTATCCCACGGGAACTTTCTACCGGGATGAAAAGTATCCTATGTCTTAATATACTAGCTGTTGCCAGCGGCTTCGCCCGCGTGTATGTCGGAAATTATCCCACGGGAACCTTCTACCGGGATGAAAAGTATCCTATGTCTTAATATACTAGCTGTTGCCCGCGTGTATGTCGGAAATTATCCCACGGGAACCTTCTACCGGGATGAAAAGTATCCTATGTCTTAATATACTAGCTGTTGCCCGCGTGTATGTTGGAAATTATCCCACTGGAACCTTCTACCGGGATGAAAAGTATCCTATGTCTTAATATACTAGCTGTTGCCAGCGGCTTCGCCCGCGTGTATGTCGGATATTATCCCACGGGAACCTTCTACCGGGATGAAAAGTATCCTATGTCTTAATATACTAGCTGTTTCCAGCGGCTTCGCCCGCGTGTATGTCGGATATTATCCCACGGGAACCTTCTACCGGGATGAAAAGTATCCTATGTCTTAATATACTAGCTGTTGCCCGCGTGTATGTCGGATATTATCCCACGGGAACCTTCTACCGGGATGAAAAGTATCCTATGTCTTAATATACTAGCTGTTGCCAGCGGCTTCGCCCGCGTGTATGTCGGAAATTATCCCACGGGAACTTTCTACCGGGATGAAAAGTATCCTTTGTCTTAATATACTAGCTGTTGCCCGCGTGTATGTCGGAAATTATCCCACGGGAACCTTCTACCGGGATGAAAAGTATCCTATGTCTTAATATACTAGCTGTTGCCAGCGGCTTCGCCCGCGTGTATGTCGGAAATTATCCCACGGGAACCGTCTACCGGGATGAAAAGTATCCTATGTCTTAATAAACTAGCTGTTGCCAGCGGCTTCGCCCGCGTGTATGTCGGAAATTATCCCACGGGAACCTTCTACCGGGATGAAAGTATCCTATGTCTTAATATACTAGCTGTTGCCCGCGTGTATGTCAAATATTATCCCACGGGAACCTTCTACCGGGATGAAAAGTATCCTATGTCTTAATATACTAGCTGTTGCCAGCGTCTATGTCGAAAATTATCCCACGGGAACCTTCTTCCGGGATGAAAAGTATCCTATGTCTTAATATACTAGCTGTTGCCCGCGTGTATGTCGGATATTATCCCACGGGAACCTTCTACCGGGATGAAAAGTATCGTATGTCTTAATATACTAGCTGTTGCCCGCGTGTATGTCGGAAATTATCCCACGGGAACCTTCTACCGGGAGGAAAAGTATCCTATGTCTTAATATACTAGCTGTTGCCCGCGTGTATGTCGGATATTATCCCACGGGAACCTTCTACCGGGATGAAAAGTAACCTATATCTTAATATACTAGCTGTTGCTAGCGGCTTCGCCCGCGTGTATGTCGGAAATTATCCCACGGGAACCTTCTACCGGGATGAAAAGTATCCTATGTCTTAATATACTAGCTGTTGCCCGCGTGTATGTCGGATATTATCCCACGGGAACCTTCTACCGGGATGAAAAGTATCCTATGTCTTAATATACTAGCTGTTGCCCGCGTGTATGTCGGAAATTATCCCACGGGAACCTTCTACCGGGATGAAAAGTATTCTATGTCTTAAAATACTAGCTGTTGCCAGCGGCTATGTCGGAAATTATCCCACGGGAACCTTCTACCGGGATGAAAAGTATCCTATGTCTTAATATACTAGCTGTTGCCAGCGGCTTCGCCCGCGTGTATGTCGGAAATTATCCCACGGGAACCTGCTACCGGGATGAAAAGTATCCTATGTCTTAATATACTAGCTGTTGCCAGCGGCTTCGACCGCGTGTATGTCGGAAATTATCCCACGGGAACCGTCTACCGGGATGAAAACTATCCTATGTCTTAATATACTAGCTGTTGCCCGCGTGTATGTCGGAAATTATCCCACGGGAACCTTCTACCGGGATGAAAGTATCCTATGTCTTAATATACTAGCTGTTGCCCGCGTGTATGTCGGAAATTATCCTACGGGAACCTTCTACCGGGATGAAAAGTATCCTATGTCTTAATATACTAGCTGTTGCCCGCGTGTATGTCGGAAATTATCCCACGGGAACCTTCTACCGGGATAAAAAGTATCCTATGTCTTAATATACTAGCTGTTGCCCGCGTGTATGTCGGATATTATCCCACGGGAACCTTCTACCGGGATGAAAAGTATCCTATGTCTTAATATACTAGCTGTTGCCAGCGGCTTCGCCCGCGTGTACGTCGGATATTATCCTACGGGAACCTTCTACCGGGATGAAAAGTATCCTATGTCTTAATATAGTAGCTGATGCCCGCGTGTATGTCGGAAATTATCCCACGGGAACCTACTACCGGGATGAAAAGTATCCTATGTCTTAATATACTAGCTGTTGCCCGCGTGTATGTCGGAAATTATCCCACGGGAACCTTCTACCGGGATGAAAAGTATCCTATGTCTTAAAATACTAGCTGTTGCCAGCGGCTATGTCGGAAATTATCCCACGGGAACCTTCTACCGGGATGAAAAGTATCCTATGTCTTAATATACTAGCTGTTGCCAGCGGCTTCGCCCGCGTGTATGTCGGAAATTATCCCACGGGAACCTGCTACCGGGATGAAAAGTATCCTATGTCTTAATATACTAGCTGTTGCCAGCGGCTTCGACCGCGTGTATGTCGGAAATTATCCCACGGGAACCGTCTACCGGGATGAAAACTATCCTATGTCTTAATATACTAGCTGTTGCCCGCGTGTATGTCGGAAATTATCCCACGGGAACCTTCTACCGGGATGAAAGTATCCTATGTCTTAATATACTAGCTGTTGCCCGCGTGTATGTCGGAAATTATCCTACTGAAACCTTCTACCGGGATGAAAAGTATCCTATGTCTTAATATACTAGCTGTTGCCCGCGTGTATGTCGGAAATTATCCCACGGGAACCTTCTACCGGGATGAAAAGTATCCTATGTCTTAATATACTAGCTGTTGCCCGCGTGTATGTCGGATATTATCCCACGGGAACCTTCTACCGGGATGAAAAGTATCCTATGTCTTAATATACTAGCTGTTGCCAGCGGCTTCGCCCGCGTGTATGTCGGATATTATCCTACGGGAACCTTCTACCGGGATGAAAAGTATCCTATGTCTTAATATACTAGCTGTTGCCCGCGTGTATGTCGGAAATTATCCCACGGGAACCTACTACCGGGATGAAAAGTATCCTATGTCTTAATATACTAGCTGTTGCCCGCGTGTATGTCGGAAATTATCCCACGGGAACCTTCTACCGGGATGAAAGTATCCTATGTCTTAATATACTAGCTGTTGCCCGCGTGTATGTCGGAAATTATCCTACGGGAACCTTCTACCGGGATGAAAAGTATCCTATGTCTTAATATACTAGCTGTTGCCCGCGTGTATGTCGGAAATTATCCCACGGGAACCTTCTACCGGGATGAAAAGTATCCTATGTCTTAATATACTAGCTGTTGCCCGCGTGTATGTCGGATATTATCCCACGGGAACCTTCTACCGGGATGAAAAGTATCCTATGTCTTAATATACTAGCTGTTGCCAGCGGCTTCGCCCGCGTGTATGTCGGATATTATCCTACGGGAACCTTCTACCGGGATGAAAAGTATCCTATGTCTTAATATACTAGCTGTTGCCCGCGTGTATGTCGGAAATTATCCCACGGGAACCTACTACCGGGATGAAAAGTATCCTATGTCTTAATATACTAGCTGTTGCCCGCGTGTATGTTGGAAATTATCCCACTGGAACCTTCTACCGGGATGAAAAGTATCCTATGTCTTAATATACTAGCTGTTGCCAGCGGCTTCGCCCGCGTGTATGTCGGATATTATCCCACGGGAACCTTCTACCGGGATGAAAAGTATCCTATGTCTTAATATACTAGCTGTTTCCAGCGGCTTCGCCCGCGTGTATGTCGGATATTATCCCACGGGAACCTTCTACCGGGATGAAAAGTATCCTATGTCTTAATATACTAGCTGTTGCCCGCGTGTATGTCGGATATTATCCCACGGGAACCTTCTACCGAGATGAAAAGTATCCTATGTCTTAATATACTAGCTGTTGCCAGCGGCTTCGCCCGCGTGTATGTCGGAAATTATCCCACGGGAACTTTCTACCGGGATGAAAAGTATCCTTTGTCTTAATATACTAGCTGTTGCCCGCGTGTATGTCGGAAATTATCCCACGGGAACCTTCTACCTGGATGAAAAGTATCCTATGTCTTAATATACTAGCTGTTGCCAGCGGCTTCGCCCGCGTGTATGTCGGAAATTATCCCACGGGAACCGTCTACCGGGATGAAAAGTATCCTATGTCTTAATAAACTAGCTGTTGCCAGCGGCTTCGCCCGCGTGTATGTCGGAAATTATCCCACGGGAACCTTCTACCGGGATGAAAGTATCCTATGTCTTAATATACTAGCTGTTGCCCGCGTGTATGTCAAATATTATCCCACGGGAACCTTCTACCGGGATAAAAAGTATCCTATGTCTTAATATACTAGCTGTTGCCCGCGGCTTAGCCCGCGTGTATGTCGGAAATTATCCCACGGGAACCTTCTACCGGGATGAAAAGTATCCTATGTCTTAATATACTAGCTGTTGCCAGCGTCTATGTCGAAAATTATCCCACGGGAACCTTCTTCCGGGATGAAAAGTATCCTATGTCTTAATATACTAGCTGTTGCCCGCGTGTATGTCGGATATTATCCCACGGGAACCTTCTACCGGGATGAAAAGTATCGTATGTCTTAATATACTAGCTGTTGCCCGCGTGTATGTCGGAAATTATCCCACGGGAACCTTCTACCGGGAGGAAAAGTATCCTATGTCTTAATATACTAGCTGTTGCTTGCGTGTATGTCGGATATTATCCCACGGGAACCTTCTACCGGGATGAAAAGTAACCTATATCTTAATATACTAGCTGTTGCCAGCGGCTTCGCCCGCGTGTACGTCGGAAATTATCCCACGGGAACCTTCTATCGGGATGAAAAGTATCCTATGTCTTAATATACTAGCTGTTGCCCGCGTGTATGTCGGATATTATCCCACGGCAACCTTCTACCGGGATGAAAAGTATCCTATGTCTTAATATACTAGCTATTGCCCGCGTGTATGTCGGAAATTATCCCACGGGAACCTTCTACCGGGATGAAAAGTATTCTATGTCTTAAAATACTAGCTGTTGCCAGCGGCTATGTCGGAAATTATCCCACGGGAACCTTCTACCGGGATGAAAAGTATCCTATGTCTTAATATACTAGCTGTTGCCAGCGGCTTCGCCCGCGTGTATGTCGGAAATTATCCCACGGGAACCTGCTACCGGGATGAAAAGTATCCTATGTCTTAATATACTAGCTGTTGCCAGCGGCTTCGACCGCGTGTATGTCGGAAATTATCCCACGGGAACCGTCTACCGGGATGAAAACTATCCTATGTCTTAATATACTAGCTGTTGCCCGCGTGTATGTCGGATATTATCCCACGGCAACCTTCTACCGGGATGAAAAGTATCCTATGTCTTAATATACTAGCTGTTGCCCGCGTGTATGTCGGAAATTATCCCACGGGAACCTTCTGCCGGGATGAAAAGTATTCTATGTCTTAAAATACTAGCTGTTGCCCGCGTGTATGTCGGAAATTATCCCACGGGAACCTACTACCGGGATGAAAAGTATCCTATGTCTTAATATACTAGCTGTTGCCCGCGTGTATGTTGGAAATTATCCCACTGGAACCTTCTACCGGGATGAAAAGTATCCTATGTCTTAATATACTAGCTGTTGCCAGCGGCTTCGCCCGCGTGTATGTCGGATATTATCCCACGGGAACCTTCTACCGGGATGAAAAGTATCCTATGTCTTAATATACTAGCTGTTTCCAGCGGCTTCGCCCGCGTGTATGTCGGATATTATCCCACGGGAACCTTCTACCGGGATGAAAAGTATCCTATGTCTTAATATACTAGCTGTTGCCCGCGTGTATGTCGGATATTATCCCACGGGAACCTTCTACCGAGATGAAAAGTATCCTATGTCTTAATATACTAGCTGTTGCCAGCGGCTTCGCCCGCGTGTATGTCGGAAATTATCCCACGGGAACTTTCTACCGGGATGAAAAGTATCCTTTGTCTTAATATACTAGCTGTTGCCCGCGTGTATGTCGGAAATTATCCCACGGGAACCTTCTACCTGGATGAAAAGTATCCTATGTCTTAATATACTAGCTGTTGCCAGCGGCTTCGCCCGCGTGTATGTCGGAAATTATCCCACGGGAACCGTCTACCGGGATGAAAAGTATCCTATGTCTTAATAAACTAGCTGTTGCCAGCGGCTTCGCCCGCGTGTATGTCGGAAATTATCCCACGGGAACCTTCTACCGGGATGAAAGTATCCTATGTCTTAATATACTAGCTGTTGCCCGCGTGTATGTCAAATATTATCCCACGGGAACCTTCTACCGGGATGAAAAGTATCCTATGTCTTAATATACTAGCTGTTGCCCGCGGCTTAGCCCGCGTGTATGTCGGAAATTATCCCACGGGAACCTTCTACCGGGATGAAAAGTATCCTATGTCTTAATATACTAGCTGTTGCCAGCGTCTATGTCGAAAATTATCCCACGGGAACCTTCTTCCGGGATGAAAAGTATCCTATGTCTTAATATACTAGCTGTTGCTTGCGTGTATGTCGGATATTATCCCACGGGAACCTTCTACCGGGATGAAAAGTAACCTATATCTTAATATACTAGCTGTTGCCAGCGGCTTCGCCCGCGTGTACGTCGGAAATTATCCCACGGGAACCTTCTATCGGGATGAAAAGTATCCTATGTCTTAATATACTAGCTGTTGCCCGCGTGTATGTCGGATATTATCCCACGGCAACCTTCTACCGGGATGAAAAGTATCCTATGTCTTAATATACTAGCTGTTGCCCGCGTGTATGTCGGAAATTATCCCACGGGAACCTTCTACCGGGATGAAAAGTATTCTATGTCTTAAAATACTAGCTGTTGCCAGCGGCTATGTCGGAAATTATCCCACGGGAACCTTCTACCGGGATGAAAAGTATCCTATGTCTTAATATACTAGCTGTTGCCAGCGGCTTCGCCCGCGTGTATGTCGGAAATTATCCCACGGGAACCTGCTACCGGGATGAAAAGTATCCTATGTCTTAATATACTAGCTGTTGCCAGCGGCTTCGACCGCGTGTATGTCGGAAATTATCCCACGGGAACCGTCTACCGGGATGAAAACTATCCTATGTCTTAATATACTAGCTGTTGCCCGCGTGTATGTCGGATATTATCCCACGGCAACCTTCTACCGGGATAAAAAGTATCCTATGTCTTAATATACTAGCTGTTGCCCGCGTGTATGTCGGAAATTATCCCACGGGAACCTTCTGCCGGGATGAAAAGTATTCTATGTCTTAAAATACTAGCTGTTGCCAGCGGCTATGTCGGAAATTATCCCACGGGAACCTTCTACCGGGATGAAAAGTATCCTATGTCTTAATATACTAGCTGTTGCCAGCGGCTTTGCCCGCGTGTATGTCGGAAATTATCCCACGGGAACCTGCTACCGGGATGAAAAGTATCCTATGTCTTAATATACTAGCTGTTGCCAGCGGCTTCGACCGCGTGTATGTCGGAAATTATCCCACGGGAACCGTCTACGGGGATGAAAACTATCCTATGTCTTAATATACTAGCTGTTGCCCGCGTGTATGTCGGAAATTATCCCACGGGAACCTTCTACCGGGATGAAAGTATCCTATGTCTTAATATACTAGCTGTTGCCCGCGTGTATGTCAAATATTATCCCACGGGAACCTTCTACTGGGATGAAAAGTATCCTATGTCTTAATATACTAGCTGTTGCCCGCGTGTATGTCGGAAATTATCCCACGGGAACCTTCTACCGGGATGAAAAGTATCCTATGTCTTAATATACTAGCTGTTGCCCGCGTGTATGTCGGATATTATCCCACGGGAACCTTCTACCGGGATGAAAAGTATCCTATGTCTTAATATACTAGCTGTTGCCCGCGTGTATGTCGGAAATTATCCCACGGGAACCTCCTACCGGGATGAAAAGTATCCTATGTCTTAATATACTAGCTGTTGCCCGCGTGTATGTCGAAAATTATCCCACTGGAACCTTCTACCGGGATGAAAAGTATCCTATGTCTTAATATACTAGCTGTTGCCAGCGGCTTCGCCCGCGTGTATGTCGGAAATTATCCCACGGGAACCTTCTACCGGGATGAAAAGTATCCTATGTCTTAATATACTAGCTGTTGCCCGCGTGTATGTCGGAAATTATCCCACGGGAACCTTCTACCGGGATGAAAAGTATCCTATGTCTTAATATACTAGCTGTTGCCCGCGTGTATGTCGAAAATTATCCCACTGGAACCTTCTACCGGGATGAAAAGTATCCTATGTCTTAATATACTAGCTGTTGCCAGCGGCTTCGCCCGCGTGTATGTCGGATATTATCCCACGGGAACCTTCTACCGGGATGAAAAGTATCCTATGTCTTAATATACTAGCTGTTGCCCGCGTCTATGTCGGAAATTATCCCACGGGAACCTTCTACCGGGATCAAAAGTATCCTATGTTTTAATATACTAGCTGTTGCCAGCGGCTTCGCCCGCGTGTATGTCGGAAATTATCCCACGGGAACCTTCTACCGGGATGAAAAGTATCCTATGTCTTAATATACTAGCTGTTGCCCGCGTGTATGTCGGATATTATCCCACGGGAACCTTCTACCGAGATGAAAAGTATCCTATGTCTTAATATACTAGCTGTTGCCAGCGGCTTCGCCCGCGTGTATGTCGGAAATTATCCCACGGGAACCTTCTACCGGGATGAAAAGTATCCTATGTCTTAAAATACTAGCTGTTGCCCACGTGTATGTCGGAAATTATCCCACGGGAACCTTCTACCGGGATGAAAAGTATCCTATGTCTTAAAATACTAGCTGTTGCCAGCAGCTTTGTCGGAAATTATCCCACGGGAACTTTCTACCGGGATGAAAAGTATCCTATGTCTTAATATACTAGCTGTTGCCAGCGGCTTCGCCCGCGTGTATGTCGAAAATTATCCCACGGGAACCTTCTACCGGGATGAAAAGTATCCTATGTCTTAATATACTAGCTGTTGCCCGCGTGTATGTCGGAAATTATCCCACGGGAACCTTCTACCGGGATGAAAAGTATCCTATGTCTTAATATACTAGCTGTTGCCCGCGTGTATGTCGGATATTATTCCACGGGAACCTTCTACCGGGATGAAAAGTATCCTATGTCTTAATATACTAGCTGTTGCCCGCGTGTATGTCGGAAATTATCCCACGGGAACCTTCTACCGGGATGAATAGTATCCTATGTCTTAATATACTAGCTGTTGCCCGCGTGTATGTCGGAAATTATCCCACGGGAACCTTCTACCGGGATGAAAAGTATCCTATGTTTTAATATACTAGCTGTTGCCAGCGGCTTCGCCCGCGTGTATGTCGGATATTATCCCACGGGAACCTTCTACCGGGATGAAAAGTATCCTATGTCTTAATATACTAGCTGTTGCCAGCGGCTTCGCCCGCGTGTATGTCGGATATTATCCCACGGGAACCTTCTACCGGGATGAAAAGTATCCTATGTCTTAATATACTAGCTGTTGCCCGCGTGTATGTCGGATATTATCCCACGGGAACCTTCTACCGAGATGAAAGTATCCTATGTCTTAATATACTAGCTGTTGCCAGCGGCTTCGCCCGCGTGTATGTCGGAAATTATCCCCCTGGAACCTTCTACCGGGATGAAAAGTATCCTATGTCTTAATATACTAGCTGTTGCCAGCGGCTTCGCCCGCGTGTATGTCGGATATTATCCCACGGGAACCTTCTACCGGGATGAAAAGTATCCTATGTCTTAATATACTTGCTGTTGCCAGCGGCTTCGCCCGCGTGTATGTCGGATATTTTCCCACGGGAACCTTCTACCGGGATGAAAAGTATCCTATGTCTTAATATACTAGCTGTTGCCCGCGTGTATGTCGGATATTTTCCCACGGGAACCTTCTACCGGGATGAAAAGTATCCTATGTCTTAATATACTAGCTGTTGCCAGCGGCTTCGCCCGCGTGTATGTCGGATATTATCCCACGGGAACCTTCTACCGGGATAAAAAGTATCCTATGTCTTAATATACTAGCTGTTGCCCGCGTGTATGTCGGATATTATCCCACGGGAACCTTCTACCGAGATGAAAGTATCCTATGTCTTAATATACTAGCTGTTGCCAGCGGCTTCGCCCGCGTGTATGTCGGAAATTATCCCACGGGAACCTTCTACCGGGATGAAAAGTATCCTATGTCTTGAAATACTAGCTGTTGCCCACGTGTATGTCGGAAATTATCCCACGGGAACCTTCTACCGGGATGAAAAGTATCCTATGTCTTAAAATACTAGCTGTTGCCAGCGGCTTTGTCGGAAATTATCCCACGGGAACTTTCTACCGGGATGAAAAGTATCCTATGTCTTAATATACTAGCTGTTGCCAGCGGCTTCGCCCGCGTGTATGTCGGAAATTATCCCACGGGAACCTTCTACCGGGATGAAAAGTATCCTATGTCTTAATATACTAGCTGTTGCCCGCGTGTATGTCGGAAATTATCCCACGGGAACCTTCTACCGGGATGAAAAGTATCCTATGTCTTAATATACTAGCTGTTGCCAGCGGCTTCGCCCGCGTGTATGTCGGATATTATCCCACGGGAACCTTCTACCGGGATGAAAAGTATCCTATGTCTTAATATACTAGCTGTTTCCAGCGGCTTCGCCCGCGTGTATGTCGGATATTATCCCACGGGAACCTTCTACCGGGATGAAAAGTATCCTATGTCTTAATATACTAGCTGTTGCCCGCGTGTATGTCGGATATTATCCCACGGGAACCTTCTACCGAGATGAAAAGTATCCTTTGTCTTAATATACTAGCTGTTGCCCGCGTGTATGTCGGAAATTATCCCACGGGAACCTTCTACCGGGATGAAAAGTATCCTATGTCTTAATATACTAGCTGTTGCCAGCGGCTTCGCCCGCGTGTATGTCGAAAATTATCCCACGGGAACCGTCTACCGGGATGAAAAGTATCCTATGTCTTAATAAACTAGCTGTTGCCAGCGGCTTCGCCCGCGTGTATGTCGGAAATTATCCCACGGGAACCTTCTACCGGGATGAAAGTATCCTATGTCTTAATATACTAGCTGTTGCCCGCGTGTATGTCGGATATTATCCCACGGGAACCTTCTACCGGGATGAAAAGTATCCTATGTCTTAATATACTAGCTGTTGCCCGCGGCTTAGCCCGCGTGTATGTCGGAAATTATCCCACGGGAACCTTCTACCGGGATGAAAAGTATCCTATGTCTTAATATACTAGCTGTTGCCAGCGTCTATGTCGAAAATTATCCCACGGGAACCTTCTTCCGGGATGAAAAGTATCCTATGTCTTAATATACTAGCTGTTGCCCGCGTGTATGTCGGATATTATCCCACGGGAACCTTCTACCGGGATGAAAAGTATCCTATGTTTTAATATACTAGCTGTTGCCCGCGTGTATGTCGGAAATTATCCCACGGGAACCTTCTACCGGGATGAAAAGTATCCTATGTCTTAATATACTAGCTGTTGCCCGCGTGTATGTCGGATATTATCCCACGGGAACCTTCTACCGGGATGAAAAGTAACCTATATCTTAATATACTAGCTGTTGCCAGCGGCTTCGCCCGCGTGTATGTCGGAAATTATCCCACGGGAACCTTCTACCGGGATGAAAAGTATCCTATGTCTTAATATACTAGCTGTTGCCCGCGTGTATGTCGGATATTATCCCACGGGAACCTTCTACCGGGATGAAAAGTATCCTATGTCTTAATATACTAGCTGTTGCCCGCGTGTATGTCGGAAATTATCCCACGGGAACCTTCTACCGGGATGAAAAGTATTCTATGTCTTAAAATACTAGCTGTTGCCAGCGGCTATGTCGGAAATTATCCCACGGGAACCTTCTACCGGGATGAAAAGTATCCTATGTCTTAATATACTAGCTGTTGCCAGCGGCTTCGCCCGCGTGTATGTCGGAAATTATCCCACGGGAACCTGCTACCGGGATGAAAAGTATCCTATGTCTTAATATACTAGCTGTTGCCAGCGGCTTCGACCGCGTGTATGTCGGAAATTATCCCACGGGAACCGTCTACCGGGATGAAAACTATCCTATGTCTTAATATACTAGCTGTTGCCAGCGGCTTCGCCCGCGTGTATGTCGGAAATTATCCCACGGGAACTTTCTACCGGGATGAAAAGTATCCTTTGTCTTAATATACTAGCTGTTGCCCGCGTGTATGTCGGAAATTATCCCACGGGAACCTTCTACCGGGATGAAAAGTATCCTATGTCTTAATATACTAGCTGTTGCCAGCGGCTTCGCCCGCGTGTATGTCGAAAATTATCCCACGGGAACCGTCTACCGGGATGAAAAGTATCCTATGTCTTAATAAACTAGCTGTTGCCAGCGGCTTCGCCCGCGTGTATGTCGGAAATTATCCCACGGGAACCTTCTACCGGGATGAAAGTATCCTATGTCTTAATATACTAGCTGTTGCCCGCGTGTATGTCGGATATTATCCCACGGGAACCTTCTACCGGGATGAAAAGTATCCTATGTCTTAATATACTAGCTGTTGCCCGCGGCTTAGCCCGCGTGTATGTCGGAAATTATCCCACGGGAACCTTCTACCGGGATGAAAAGTATCCTATGTCTTAATATACTAGCTGTTGCCAGCGTCTATGTCGAAAATTATCCCACGGGAACCTTCTTCCGGGATGAAAAGTATCCTATGTCTTAATATACTAGCTGTTGCCCGCGTGTATGTCGGATATTATCCCACGGGAACCTTCTACCGGGATGAAAAGTATCCTATGTCTTAATATACTAGCTGTTGCCCGCGTGTATGTCGGAAATTATCCCACGGGAACCTTCTACAGGGATGAAAAGTATCCTATGTCTTAATATACTAGCTGTTGCCCGCGTGTATGTCGGATATTATCCCACGGGAACCTTCTACCGGGATGAAAAGTAACCTATATCTTAATATACTAGCTGTTGCCAGCGGCTTCGCCCGCGTGTATGTCGGAAATTATCCCACGGGAACCTTCTACCGGGATGAAAAGTATCCTATGTCTTAATATACTAGCTGTTGCCCGCGTGTATGTCGGATATTATCCCACGGGAACCTTCTACCGGGATGAAAATTATCCTATGTCTTAATATACTAGCTGTTGCCCGCGTGTATGTCAGAAATTATCCCACGGGAACCTTCTACCGGGATGAAAAGTATTCTATGTCTTAAAATACTAGCTGTTGCCAGCGGCTATGTCGGAAATTATCCCACGGGAACCTTCTACCGGGATGAAAAGTATCCTATGTCTTAATATACTAGCTGTTGCCAGCGGCTTCGCCCGCGTGTATGTCGGAAATTATCCCACGGGAACCTGCTACCGGGATGAAAAGTATCCTATGTCTTAATATACTAGCTGTTGCCAGCGGCTTCGACCGCGTGTATGTCGGAAATTATCCCACGGGAACCGTCTACCGGGATGAAAACTATCCTATGTCTTAATATACTAGCTGTTGCCCGCGTGTATGTCGGAAATTATCCCACGGGAACCTTCTACCGGGATGAAAGTATCCTATGTCTTAATATACTAGCTGTTGCCCGCGTGTATGTCGGAAATTATCCTACGGGAACCTTCTACCGGGATGAAAAGTATCCTATGTCTTAATATACTAGCTGTTGCCCGCGGCTTCGCCCGCGTGTATGTCGGAAATTATCCCACGGGAACTTTCTACCGGGATGAAAAGTATCCTTTGTCTTAATATACTAGCTGTTGCCCGCGTGTATGTCGGAAATTATCCCACGGGAACCTTCTACCGGGATGAAAGTATCCTATGTCTTAATATACTAGCTGTTGCCCGCGTGTATGTCGGAAATTATCCTACGGGAACCTTCTACCGGGATGAAAAGTATCCTATGTCTTAAAATACTAGCTGTTGCCAGCGGCTTTGTCGGAAATTATCCCATGGGAACTTTCTACCGGGATGAAAAGTATCCTATGTCTTAATATACTAGCTGTTGCCAGCGGCTTCGCCCGCGTGTATGTCGGAAATTATCCCACGGGAACCTTCTACCGGGATGAAAAGTATCCTATGTCTTAATATACTAGCTGTTGCCCGCGTGTATGTCGGAAATTATCCCACGGGAACCTTCTACCGGGATGAAAAGTATCCTATGTCTTAATATACTAGCTGTTGCCAGCGGCTTCGCCCGCGTGTATGTCGGATATTATCCCACGGGAACCTTCTACCGGGATGAAAAGTATCCTATGTCTTAATATACTAGCTGTTTCCAGCGGCTTCGCCCGCGTGTATGTCGGATATTATCCCACGGGAACCTTCTACCGGGATGAAAAGTATCCTATGTCTTAATATACTAGCTGTTGCCCGCGTGTATGTCGGATATTATCCCACGGGAACCTTCTACCGAGATGAAAAGTATCCTATGACTTAATATACTAGCTGTTGCCAGCGGCTTCGCCCGCGTGTATGTCGGAAATTATCCCACGGGAACTTTCTACCGGGATGAAAAGTATCAATTGTCTTAATATACTAGCTGTTTCCCGCGTGTATGTCGGAAATTATCCCACGGGAACCTTCTACCAGGATAAAAGTATCCTATGTCTTAATATACTAGCTGTTGCCCGCGTGTATGTCGGAAATTATCCTACGGGAACCTTCTACCGGGATGAAAAGTATCCTATGTCTTAATATACTAGCTGTTGCCCGCGTGTATGTCGGAAATTATCCCACGGGAACCTTCTACCGGGATGAAAAGTATCCTATGTCTTAATATACTAGCTGTTGCCAGCGTCTATGTCGAAAATTATCCCACGGGAACCTTCAACCGGGATGAAAAGTATCCTATGTCTTAATATACTAGCTGTTGCCCGCGTGTATGTAGGATATTATCCCACGGGAACCTTCTACCGGGATGAAAAGTATCCTATGTCTTAATATACTAGCTGTTGCCCGCGTGTATGTCGGAAATTATCCCACGGGAACCTTCTACCGGGATGAAAAGTATCCTATGTCTTAATATACTAGCTGTTGCCCGCGTGTATGTCGGATATTATCCCACGGGAACCTTCTACCGGGATGAAAAGTAACCTATATCTTAATATACTAGCTGTTGCCAGCGGCTTTGCCCGCGTGTATGTCGGAAATTATCCCACGGGAACCTTCTACCGGGATGAAAAGTATCCTATGTCTTAATATACTAGCTGTTGCCCGCGTGTATGTCGGATATTATCCCACGGGAACCTTCTACCGGGATGAAAAGTATCCTATGTCTTAATATACTAGCTGTTGCCAGCGGCTTCGCCCGCGTGTATGTCGGAAATTATCCCACGGGAACCGTCTACCGGGATGAAAAGTATCCTATGTCTTAATAAACTAGCTGTTGCCAGCGGCTTCGCCCGCGTGTATGTCGGAAATTATCCCACGGGAACCTTCTACCGGGATGAAAGTATCCTATGTCTTAATATACTAGCTGTTGCCCGCGTGTATGTCGGAAATTATCCTACGGGAACCTTCTACCGGGATGAAAAGTATCCTATGTCTTAATATACTAGCTGTTGCCCGCGTGTATGTCGGAAATTATCCTACGGGAACCTTCTACCGGGATGAAAAGTATCCTATGTCTTAATATACTAGCTGTTGCCCGCGGCTTCGCCCGCGTGTATGTCGGAAATTATCCCACGGGAACTTTCTACCGGGATGAAAAGTATCCTTTGTCTTAATATACTAGCTGTTGCCCGCGTGTATGTCGGAAATTATCCCACGGGAACCTTCTACCGGGATGAAAGTATCCTATGTCTTAATATACTAGCTGTTGCCCGCGTGTATGTCGGAAATTATCCTACGGGAACCTTCTACCGGGATGAAAAGTATCCTATGTCTTAAAATACTAGCTGTTGCCAGCGGCTTTGTCGGAAATTATCCCATGGGAACTTTCTACCGGGATGAAAAGTATCCTATGTCTTAATATACTAGCTGTTGCCAGCGGCTTCGCCCGCGTGTATGTCGGAAATTATCCCACGGGAACCTTCTACCGGGATGAAAAGTATCCTATGTCTTAATATACTAGCTGTTGCCCGCGTGTATGTCGGAAATTATCCCACGGGAACCTTCTACCGGGATGAAAAGTATCCTATGTCTTAATATACTAGCTGTTGCCAGCGGCTTCGCCCGCGTGTATGTCGGATATTATCCCACGGGAACCTTCTACCGGGATGAAAAGTATCCTATGTCTTAATATACTAGCTGTTTCCAGCGGCTTCGCCCGCGTGTATGTCGGATATTATCCCACGGGAACCTTCTACCGGGATGAAAAGTATCCTATGTCTTAATATACTAGCTGTTGCCCGCGTGTATGTCGGATATTATCCCACGGGAACCTTCTACCGAGATGAAAAGTATCCTATGACTTAATATACTAGCTGTTGCCAGCGGCTTCGCCCGCGTGTATGTCGGAAATTATCCCACGGGAACTTTCTACCGGGATGAAAAGTATCAATTGTCTTAATATACTAGCTGTTTCCCGCGTGTATGTCGGAAATTATCCCACGGGAACCTTCTACCAGGATAAAAGTATCCTATGTCTTAATATACTAGCTGTTGCCCGCGTGTATGTCGGAAATTATCCTACGGGAACCTTCTACCGGGATGAAAAGTATCCTATGTCTTAATATACTAGCTGTTGCCCGCGTGTATGTCGGAAATTATCCCACGGGAACCTTCTACCGGGATGAAAAGTATCCTATGTCTTAATATACTAGCTGTTGCCAGCGTCTATGTCGAAAATTATCCCACGGGAACCTTCTACCGGGATGAAAAGTATCCTATGTCTTAATATACTAGCTGTTGCCCGCGTGTATGTAGGATATTATCCCACGGGAACCTTCTACCGGGATGAAAAGTATCCTATGTCTTAATATACTAGCTGTTGCCCGCGTGTATGTCGGAAATTATCCCACGGGAACCTTCTACCGGGATGAAAAGTATCCTATGTCTTAATATACTAGCTGTTGCCCGCGTGTATGTCGGATATTATCCCACGGGAACCTTCTACCGGGATGAAAAGTAACCTATATCTTAATATACTAGCTGTTGCCAGCGGCTTTGCCCGCGTGTATGTCGGAAATTATCCCACGGGAACCTTCTACCGGGATGAAAAGTATCCTATGTCTTAATATACTAGCTGTTGCCCGCGTGTATGTCGGATATTATCCCACGGGAACCTTCTACCGGGATGAAAAGTATCCTATGTCTTAATATACTAGCTGTTGCCAGCGGCTTCGCCCGCGTGTATGTCGGAAATTATCCCACGGGAACCGTCTACCGGGATGAAAAGTATCCTATGTCTTAATAAACTAGCTGTTGCCAGCGGCTTCGCCCGCGTGTATGTCGGAAATTATCCCACGGGAACCTTCTACCGGGATGAAAGTATCCTATGTCTTAATATACTAGCTGTTGCCCGCGTGTATGTCAGAAATTATCCCACGGTAACCTTCTACCGGGATGAAAAGTATTCTATGTCTTAAAATACTAGCTGTTGCCAGCGGCTATGTCGGAAATTATCCCACGGGAACCTTCTACCGGGATGAAAAGTATCCTATGTCTTAATATACTAGCTGTTGCCCGCGTGTATGTCGGAAATTATCCCACGGGAACCTTCTACCGGGATGAAAAGTATCCTATGTCTTAATATACTAGCTGTTGCCCGCGTGTATGTCGGAAATTATCCCACGGGAACCTACTACCGGGATGAAAAGTATCCTATGTCTTAATATACTAGCTGTTGCCCGCGTGTATGTCGAATATTATCCCACGGGAACCTTCTACCGGGATGAAAAGTATCCTATGTCTTAATATACTAGCTGTTTCCAGCGGCTTCGCCCGCGTGTATGTCGGATATTATCCCACGGGAACTTTCTACCGGGATGAAAAGTATCCTATGTCTTAATATACTAGCTGTTGCCCGCGTGTATGTCGGATATTATCCCACGGGAACCTTCTACCGAGATGAAAAGTATCCTATGTCTTAATATACTAGCTGTTGCCAGCGGCTTCGCCCGCGTGTATGTCGGAAATTATCCCACGGGAACCTTCTACCGGGATGAAAAGTATCCTATGTCTTAAAATACTAGTTGTTGCCCACGTGTATGTCGGAAATTATCCCACGGGAACCTTCTACCGGGATGAAAAGTATCCTATGTCTTAAAATACTAGCTGTTGCCAGCGGCTTTGTCGGAAATTATCCCACGGGAACTTTCTACCGGGATGAAAAGTATCCTATGTCTTAATATAATAGCTGTTGCCAGCGGCTTCGCCCGCGTGTATGTCGGAAATTATCCCACGGGAACCTTCTACCGGGATGAAAAGTATCCTATGTCTTAATATACTAGCTGTTGCCCGCGTGTATGTCGGAAATTATCCCACGGGAACCTTCTACCGGGATGAAAAGTATCCTATGTCTTAATATACTAGCTGTTGCCCGCGTGTATGTTGGAAATTATCCCACTGGAACCTTCTACCGGGATGAAAAGTATCCTATGTCTTAATATACTAGCTGTTGCCAGCGGCTTCGCCCGCGTGTATGTCGAAAATTATCCCACGGGAACCTTCTACCGGGATGAAAAGTATCCTATGTCTTAATATACTAGCTGTTGCCCGCGTGTATGTCGGAAATTATCCCACGGGAACCTTCTACCGGGATGAAAAGTATCCTATGTCTTAATATACTAGCTGTTGCCCGCGTGTATGTCGGATATTATTCCACGGGAACCTTCTACCGGGATGAAAAGTATCCTATGTCTTAATATACTAGCTGTTGCCCGCGTGTATGTCGGAAATTATCCCACGGGAACCTTCTACCGGGATGAATAGTATCCTATGTCTTAATATACTAGCTGTTGCCCGCGTGTATGTCGGAAATTATCCCACGGGAACCTTCTACCGGGATGAAAAGTATCCTATGTCTTAATATACTAGCTGTTGCCCGCGTGTATGTCGGAAATTATCCCACGGGAACCTACTACCGGGATGAAAAGTATCCTATGTCTTAATATACTAGCTGTTGCCCGCGTGTATGTCGAATATTATCCCACGGGAACCTTCTACCGGGATGAAAAGTATCCTATGTCTTAATATACTAGCTGTTTCCAGCGGCTTCGCCCGCGTGTATGTCGGATATTATCCCACGGGAACTTTCTACCGGGATGAAAAGTATCCTATGTCTTAATATACTAGCTGTTGCCCGCGTGTATGTCGGATATTATCCCACGGGAACCTTCTACCGAGATGAAAAGTATCCTATGTCTTAATATACTAGCTGTTGCCAGCGGCTTCGCCCGCGTGTATGTCGGAAATTATCCCACGGGAACCTTCTACCGGGATGAAAAGTATCCTATGTCTTAAAATACTAGTTGTTGCCCACGTGTATGTCGGAAATTATCCCACGGGAACCTTCTACCGGGATGAAAAGTATCCTATGTCTTAAAATACTAGCTGTTGCCAGCGGCTTTGTCGGAAATTATCCCACGGGAACTTTCTACCGGGATGAAAAGTATCCTATGTCTTAATATAATAGCTGTTGCCAGCGGCTTCGCCCGCGTGTATGTCGGAAATTATCCCACGGGAACCTTCTACCGGGATGAAAAGTATCCTATGTCTTAATATACTAGCTGTTGCCCGCGTGTATGTCGGAAATTATCCCACGGGAACCTTCTACCGGGATGAAAAGTATCCTATGTCTTAATATACTAGCTGTTGCCCGCGTGTATGTTGGAAATTATCCCACTGGAACCTTCTACCGGGATGAAAAGTATCCTATGTCTTAATATACTAGCTGTTGCCAGCGGCTTCGCCCGCGTGTATGTCGGATATTATCCTACGGGAACCTTCTACCGGGATGAAAAGTATCCTATGTCTTAATATACTAGCTGTTGCCAGCGGCTTCGCCCGCGTGTATGTCGGATATTATCCCACGGGAACCTTCTACCGGGATGAAAAGTATCCTATGTCTTAATATACTAGCTGTTGCCCGCGTGTATGTCGGATATTATCCCACGGGAACCTTCTACCGAGATGAAAAGTATCCTATGTCTTAATATACTAGCTGTTGCCAGCGGCTTCGCCCGCGTGTATGTCGGAAATTATCCCACGGGAACTTTCTACCGGGATGAAAAGTATCCTTTGTCTTAATATACTAGCTGTTGCCCGCGTGTATGTCGGAAATTATCCCACGGGAACCTTCTACCGGGATGAAAAGTATCCTATGTCTTAATATACTAGCTGTTGCCAGCGGCTTCGCCCGCGTGTATGTCGGAAATTATCCCACGGGAACCGTCTACTGGGATGAAAAGTATCCTATGTCTTAATAAACAAGCTGTTGCCAGCGGCTTCGCCCGCGTGTATGTCAGAAATTATCCCACGGGAACCTTCTTCCGGGATGAAAAGTATCCTATGTCTTAATATACTAGCTGTTGCCCGCGTGTATGTCGGAAATTATCCCACGGGAACTTTCTACCGGGATGAAAAGTATCCTTTGTCTTAATATACTAGCTGTTGCCCGCGTGTATGTCGGAAATTATCCCACGGGAACCTTCTACCGGGATGAAAGTATCCTATGTCTTAATATACTAGCTGTTGCCCGCGTGTATGTCGGAAATTATCCCACGGGAACCTTCTACCGGGATGAAAAGTATCCTATGTCTTAAAATACTAGCTGTTGCCCGCGTGTATGTCGGAAATTATCCCACGGGAACCTTCTACTGGGATGAAAAGTATCCTATGTCTTAAAATACTAGCTGTTGCCAGCGGCTATGTCGGAAATTATCCCACGGGAACCTTCTACCGGGATGAAAAGTATCCTATGTCTTAATATACTAGCTGTTGCCAGCGGCTTCGCCCGCGTGTATGTCGGAAATTATCCCACGGGAACCGTCTACCGGGATGAAAGTATCCTATGTCTTAATATACTAGCTGTTGCCCGCGTGTATGTCGGAAATTATCCCACGGGAACCTTCTACCGGGATGAAAAGTATCTTATGTCTTAATATACTAGCTGTTGCCCGCGTGTATGTTGGAAATTATCCCACGGGAACCTTCTACCGGGATGAAAAGTATCCTATGTCTTAATATACTAGCTGTTGCCAGCGTCTATGTCGAAAATTATCCCACGGGAACCTTCTACCGGGATGAAAAGTATCCTATGTCTTAAAATACTAGCTGTTGCCAGCGGCTATGTCGGAAATTATCCCACGGCAACCTTCTACCGGGATGAAAAGTATCCTATGTCTTAATATACTAGCTGTTGCCAGCGGCTTCGCCCGCGTGTATGTCGGAAATTATCCTACGGGAACCTGCTACCGGGATGAAAAGTATCCTATGTCTTAATATACTAGCTGTTGCCAGCGGCTTCGACCGCGTGTATGTCGGAAATTATCCCACGGGAACCTTCTACCGGGATGAAAACTATCCTATGTCTTAATATACTAGCTGTTGCCCGCGTGTATGTCGGAAATTATCCCACGGGAACCTTCTACCGGGATGAAAGTATCCTATGTCTTAATATACTAGCTGTTGCCCGCGTGTATGTCGGAAATTATCCTACGGGAACCTTCTACCGGGATGAAAAGTATCCTATGTCTTAATATACTAGCTTTTGCCCGCGTGTATGTCGGAAATTATCCCACGGGAACCTTCTACCGGGATGAAAAGTATCCTATGTCTTAATATACTAGCTGTTGCCAGCGTCTATGTCGAAAATTATGCCACGGGAACCTTCTACCGGGATGAAAAGTATCCTATGTCTTAATATACTAGCTGTTGCCCGCGTGTATGTCGGATATTATCCCACGGGAACCTTCTACCGGGATGAAAAGTATCCTATGTCTTAATATACTAGCTGTTGCCTGCGTGTATGTCGGAAATTATCCTACGGGAACCTGCTACCGGGATGAAAAGTATCCTATGTCTTAATATACTAGCTGTTGCCAGCGGCTTCGACCGCGTGTATGTCGGAAATTATCCCACGGGAACCTTCTACCGGGATGAAAACTATCCTATGTCTTAATATACTAGCTGTTGCCCGCGTGTATGTCGGAAATTATCCCACGGGAACCTTCTACCGGGATGAAAGTATCCTATGTCTTAATATACTAGCTGTTGCCCGCGTGTATGTCGGAAATTATCCTACGGGAACCTTCTACCGGGATGAAAAGTATCCTATGTCTTAATATACTAGCTTTTGCCCGCGTGTATGTCGGAAATTATCCCACGGGAACCTTCTACCGGGATGAAAAGTATCCTATGTCTTAATATACTAGCTGTTGCCAGCGTCTATGTCGAAAATTATGCCACGGGAACCTTCTACCGGGATGAAAAGTATCCTATGTCTTAATATACTAGCTGTTGCCCGCGTGTATGTCGGATATTATCCCACGGGAACCTTCTACCGGGATGAAAAGTATCCTATGTCTTAATATACTAGCTGTTGCCTGCGTGTATGTCGGAAATTATCCCACGGGAACCTTCTACCGGGATGAAAAGTATCCTACGTCTTAATATACTAGCTGTTGCCCGCGTGTATGTCGGATATTATCCCACGGGAACCTTCTACTGGGATGAAAAGTAACCTATATCTTAATATACTAGCTGTTGCCAGCGGCTTCGCCCGCGTGTATGTCGGAAATTATCCCACGGGAACCTTCTACCGGGATGAAAGGTATCCTATGTCTTAATATACTAGCTGTTGCCCGCGTGTATGTCGGATATTATCCCACGGGAACCTTCTACCGGGATGAAAAGTATCCTATGTCTTAATATACTAGCTGTTGCCCACGTGTATGTCAGAAATTATCCCACGGTAACCTTCTACCGGGATGAAAAGTATTCTATGTCTTAAAATACTAGCTGTTGCCAGCGGCTATGTCGGAAATTATCCCACGGGAACCTTCTACCGGGATGAAAAGTATCCTATGTCTTAATATACTAGCTGTTGCCCGCGTGTATGTCGAAAATTATCCCACTGGAACCTTCTACCGGGATGAAAAGTGTCCTATGTCTTAATATACTAGCTGTTGCCAGCGGCTTCGCCCGCGTGTATGTCGGAAATTATCCCACGGGAACCTTCTACCGGGATGAAAAGTATCCTATGTCTTAATAAACTAGCTGTTGCCAGCGGCTTCGCCCGCGTGTATGTCGGAAATTATCCAACGGGAACCTTCTACCGGTATGAAAAGTATCCTATGTCTTAATATACTAGCTGTTGCCCGCGTGTATGTCGGATATTATCCCACGGGAACCTTCTACCGAGATGAAAAGTATCCTATGTCTTAATATACTAGCTGTTGCCAGCGGCTTCGCCCGCGTGTATGTCGGATATTATCCCACGGGAACCTTCTACCGGGATGAAAAGTATCCTATGTCTTAAAATACTAGCTGTTCCCCACGTGTATGTCGGAAATTATCCCACGGGAACCTTCTACCGGGATGAAAAGTATCCTATGTCTTAAAATACTAGCTGTTGCCAGCGGCTTTGTCGGAAATTATCCCCCGGGAACTTTCTACCGGGATGAAAAGTATCCTATGTCTTAATATACTAGCTGTTGCCAGCGGCTCCGCCCGCGTGTATGTCGGATATTATCCCACGGGAACCTTCTACCGGGATGAAAAGTATCCTATGTCTTAATATACTAGCTGTTGCCCGCGTGTATGTCGGAAATTATCCCACGGGAACCTTCTACCGGGATGAAAAGTATCCTATGTCTTAATATACTAGCTGTTGCCCGCGTGTATGTTGGAAATTATCCCACTGGAACCTTCTACCGGGATGAAAAGTATCCTATGTCTTAATATACTAGCTGTTGCCAGCGGCTTCGCCCGCGTGTATGTCGGATATTATCCCACGGGAACCTTCTACCGGGATGAAAAGTATCCTATGTCTTAATATACTAGCTGTTGCCAGCGGCTTCGCCCGCGTGTATGTCGGATATTATCCCACGGGAACCTTCTACCGGGATGAAAAGTATCCTATGCCTTAATATACTAGCTGTTGCCCGCGTGTATGTCGGATATTATCCCACGGGAACCTTCTACCGAGATGAAAACTATCCTATGTCTTAATATACTAGCTGTTGCCAGCGGCTTCGCCCGCGTGTATGTCGGAAATTATCCCACGGGAACTTTCTACCGGGATGAAAAGTATCCTTTGTCTTAATATACTAGCTGTTGCCCGCGTGTATGTCGGAAATTATCCCACGGGAACCTTCTACCGGGATGAAAAGTATCCTATGTCTTAATATACTAGCTGTTGCCAGCGGCTTCGCCCGCGTGTATGTCGGAAATTATCCCACGGGTACTTTCTACCGGGATGAAAAGTATCCTTTGTCTTAATATACTAGCTGTTGCCCGCGTGTATGTCGGATATTATTCCACGGGAACCTTCTACCGGGATGAAAAGTATCCTTAGTCTTAATATACTAGCTGTTGCCCGCGTGTATGTCGGAAATTATCCCACGGGAACCTTCTACCGGGATGAAAAGTATCCTATGTCTTAATATACTAGCTGTTGCCCGCGTGTATGTCGGAAATTATCCCACGGGAACCTTCTACCGGGATGAAAAGTATCCTATGTCTTAATATACTAGCTGTTGCCCACGTGTATGTCAGAAATTATCCCACGGTAACCTTCTACCGGGATGAAAAGTATTCTATGTCTTAAAATACTAGCTGTTGCCAGCGGCTATGTCGGAAATTATCCCACGGGAACCTTCTACCGGGATGAAAAGTATCCTATGTCTTAATATACTAGCTGTTGCCCGCGTGTATGTCGAAAATTATCCCACTGGAACCTTCTACCGGGATGAAAAGTGTCCTATGTCTTAATATACTAGCTGTTGCCAGCGGCTTCGCCCGCGTGTATGTCGGAAATTATCCCACGGGAACCTTCTACCGGGATGAAAAGTATCCTATGTCTTAATATACTAGCTGTTGCCAGCGGCTTCGCCCGCGTGTATGTCGGAAATTATCCAACGGGAACCTTCTACCGGTATGAAAAGTATCCTATGTCTTAATATACTAGCTGTTGCCCGCGTGTATGTCGGATATTATCCCACGGGAACCTTCTACCGAGATGAAAAGTATCCTATGTCTTAATATACTAGCTGTTGCCAGCGGCTTCGCCCGCGTGTATGTCGGATATTATCCCACGGGAACCTTCTACCGGGATGAAAAGTATCCTATGTCTTAAAATACTAGCTGTTCCCCACGTGTATGTCGGAAATTATCCCACGGGAACCTTCTACCGGGATGAAAAGTATCCTATGTCTTAAAATACTAGCTGTTGCCAGCGGCTTTGTCGGAAATTATCCCCCGGGAACTTTCTACCGGGATGAAAAGTATCCTATGTCTTAATATACTAGCTGTTGCCAGCGGCTCCGCCCGCGTGTATGTCGGATATTATCCCACGGGAACCTTCTACCGGGATGAAAAGTATCCTATGTCTTAATATACTAGCTGTTGCCCGCGTGTATGTCGGAAATTATCCCACGGGAACCTTCTACCGGGATGAAAAGTATCCTATGTCTTAATATACTAGCTGTTGCCCGCGTGTATGTTGGAAATTATTCCACTGGAACCTTCTACCGGGATGAAAAGTATCCTATGTCTTAATATACTAGCTGTTGCCAGCGGCTTCGCCCGCGTGTATGTCGGATATTATCCCACGGGAACCTTCTACCGGGATGAAAAGTATCCTATGTCTTAATATACTAGCTGTTGCCAGCGGCTTCGCCCGCGTGTATGTCGGATATTATCCCACGGGAACCTTCTACCGGGATGAAAAGTATCCTATGCCTTAATATACTAGCTGTTGCCCGCGTGTATGTCGGATATTATCCCACGGGAACCTTCTACCGAGATGAAAACTATCCTATGTCTTAATATACTAGCTGTTGCCAGCGGCTTCGCCCGCGTGTATGTCGGAAATTATCCCACGGGAACTTTCTACCGGGATGAAAAGTATCCTTTGTCTTAATATACTAGCTGTTGCCCGCGTGTATGTCGGAAATTATCCCACGGGAACCTTCTACCGGGATGAAAAGTATCCTATGTCTTAATATACTAGCTGTTGCCAGCGGCTTCGCCCGCGTGTATGTCGGAAATTATCCCACGGGTACTTTCTACCGGGATGAAAAGTATCCTTTGTCTTAATATACTAGCTGTTGCCCGCGTGTATGTCGGATATTATTCCACGGGAACCTTCTACCGGGATGAAAAGTATCCTTAGTCTTAATATACTAGCTGTTGCCCGCGTGTATGTCGGAAATTATCCCACGGGAACCTTCTACCGGGATGAAAAGTATCCTATGTCTTAATATACTAGCTGTTGCCCGCGTGTATGTCGGAAATTATCCCACGGGAACCTTCTACCGGGATGAAAAGTATCCTATGTCTTAATATACTAGCTGTTGCCCGCGTGTATGTCGGAAATTATCCCACGGGAACCTTCTACCGGGATGAAAAGTATCCTATGTCTTAATATACTAGCTGTTGCCCGCGTGTATGTCGGATATTATCCCACGGGAACCTTCTACCGAGATGAAAAGTATCCTATGTCTTAATATACTAGCTGTTGCCAGCGGCTTCGCCCGCGTGTATGTCGGAAATTATCCCACGGGAACCTTCTACCGGGATGAAAAGTATCCTATGTCTTAAAATACTAGCTGTTGCCCACGTGTATGTCGGAAATTATCCCACGGGAACCTTCTACCGGGATGAAAAGTATCCTATGTCTTAAAATACTAGCTGTTGCCAGCGGCTTTGTCGGAAATTATCCCACGGGAACTTTCTACCGGGATGAAAAGTATCCTATGTCTTAATATACTAGCTGTTGCCAGCGGCTTCGCCCGCGTGTATGTCGGAAATTATCCCACGGGAACCTTCTACCGGGATGAAAAGTATCCTATGTCTTAATATACTAGCTGTTGCCCGCGTGTATGTCGGAAATTATCCCACGGGAACCTTCTACCGGGATGAAAAGTATCCTATGTCTTAATACTCGTATACTAGCTGTTGCCCGCGTGTATGTTGGAAATTATCCCACTGGAACCTTCTACCGGGATGAAAAGTATCCTATGTCTTAATATACTAGCTGTTGCCAGCGGCTTCGCCCGCGTGTATGTCGGATATTTTCCCACGGGAACCTTCTACCGGGATGAAAAGTATCCTATGTCTTAATATACTAGCTGTTGCCAGCGGCTTGGCCCGCGTGTATGTCGGATATTATCCCACGGGAACCTTCAACCGGGATGAAAAGTATCCTATGTCTTAATATACTAGCTGTTGCCCGCGTGTATGTCGGATATTATCCCACGGGAACCTTCTACTGAGATGAAAAGTATCCTATGTCTTAATATACTAGCTGTTGCCAGCGGCTTCGCCCGCGTGTATGTCGGAAATTATCCCACGGGAACTTTCTACCGGGATGAAAAGTATCCTTTGTCTTAATATACTAGCTGTTGCCCGCGTGTATGTCGGAAATTATCCCACGGGAACCTTCTACCGGGATGAAAAGTATCCTATGTCTTAATATACTAGCTGTTGCCAGCGGCTTCGCCCGCGTGTATGTCGGAAATTATCCCACGGGAACCGTCTACCGGGATGAAAAGTATCCTATGTCTTAATAAACTAGCTGTTGCCAGCGGCTTCGCCCGCGTGTATGTCGGAAATTATCCCACGGGAACCTTCTACCGGGATGAAAGTATCCTATGTCTTAATATACTAGCTGTTGCCCGCGTGTATGTCGGATATTATCCCACGGGAACCTTCTACCGGGATGAAAAGTATCCTATGTCTTAATATACTAGCTGTTGCCCGCGGCTTAGCCCGCGTGTATGTCGGAAATTATCCCACGGGAACCTTCTACCGGGATGAAAAGTATCCTATGTCTTAATATACTAGCTGTTGCCAGCGTCTATGTCGAAAATTATCTTACGGGAACCTTCTTCCGGGATGAAAAGTATCCTATGTCTTAATATACTAGCTGTTGCCCGCGTGTATGTCGGATATTATCCCACGGGAACCTTCTACCGGGATGAAAAGTATCCTATGTCTTAATATACTAGCTGTTGCCCGCGTGTATGTCGGAAATTATCCCACGGGAACCTTCTACCGGGATGAAAAGTATCCTATGTCTTAATATACTAGCTGTTGCCCGCGTGTATGTCGGATATTATCCCACGGGAACCTTCTACCGGGATGAAAAGTATCCTATGTCTTAATATACTAGCTGTTGCCCGCGTGTATGTCGGAAATTATCCCACGGGAACCTTCTACCGGGATGAAAAGTATTCTATGTCTTAAAATACTAGCTGTTGCCAGCGGCTATGTCGGAAATTATCCCACGGGAACCTTCTACCGGGATGAAAAGTATCCTTTGTCTTAATATACTAGCTGTTGCCAGCGGCTTCGCCCGTGTTAGATTATATTGTAATTAGACATTAAAAGTGTATATATAGATATTATCAAAGCAGCAAGCATTAAATGTCAGGATGTTTATTGGTCATTTACTGTGTATGAAAGTGCTATGAACATGGTGTGTACGGAAAGGGTTTCATAACAAAGACACAAAAAGACAAGACTAGGCATTTATTATTTCAATTAGGCTTGTCAGTAGTTAATCAGAAAGCTAGTCGTCCGTTCACAAAACTAGGTCATCATGGAGAAGAGCGGACAAGAAACTCCATGGAAACAGTATAAAGTATTACATCAACATATTATTTATATTTCTTTATAATTATCGTTATCTCAAAAACAGTTAATTCTATCTCTTGGACAATGGTCCAAGAGAACCCATAATAATAGCAACATAATAACATTAGCTAGGAAAAGAACATGAATATTCCATTATACGGTTTGACATATTAGCAATATTATCAATAATATAACTACAACAACAATATGGTCATAATAAGCAATCATTGAGATATACTATCAAATTACTCAATTCATAAAACAATAATAACAGTACCTATACAATATACATCATCAACAACAACAATAATCAGAATAATATCATATTGAGATATACTATCAAATTACTCAATTCATAAAATAATAATAATAGTACCTATACAATATACATCATCAACAACAACAATAATCAGAATAATATCATACCTTAGATGTTAACGCCTTGAAAATCGAAGAGCAACTGAACTGATCCACTGTGGCTCCGCTTTACCTTTAGTGGTTAGTAGTAGTGACAAGTAATCCTTCACCGTCCGTGTCTCGAGCAAAAGTGCCACTGTGACGGGTCGGACTGCCTTTATAAGGCGAACCCCCACTCCGTTTCAAACAGACAAACAACACGTGACGCTATTTGCGAGTCAAAACAAAAACTATGTAGGTATTTCTATTTTATTACTTTACGCATTATAAATACGCAAAGCAACAAAATAGAATATAATATTTAGAAATAGAATAGAATATAATATAATATACAATACTTGCTTAATTCTTTTCACAATATAATCAGAAATATATATTAATAAAATTAACAATACAATTAAATAACAATAAAATTAATCTAACACGGCCATTCTGATATGTACTTCGTTCCCTGAAGTACCTAGATTGATATTTATACCAGTACATTTATATTAATCATACAAACGTTAATTCTTAAAACTAAGTAAATTAATTCATTTAACATTAGAACTTTTATTCGGCATCACAGTCTCACTTCTAACATTAAGTAGACATTGTGAGCACCCATACATAGTCTTATTTCTTCACAGTGAACATTGATTCTAATATCATTCGCTTAATCAAAGTATGTCTCACTTCTCACATTAAGTAGACATTTATTTCAAATATTCCAATAACATTTCTTTAATCTAATTATATAATGTACAATGGACCACTTATCACATTAAGTGTATACAATACACAAGCAAAAACAGCAAAAACTTACATAAAAGTTAAACATTATTTGAAACGTTCTCGGAGTACAACACATTTTTTTTTTTTTATACATTTATCAATATGTTTAGGAACTACACAGTTTGAACAATACAATATAACAAAGAATATAATTGTATTTGATACATGTGGCTATATACAACGCAACATATAAACACAGGCACAGCCACAGGTGATACCAAACGCACAGCCCCAAGATCATAGGCACAGCCACAGAACCAAAGGCATAGCCATAGGTTCACAGGCACAGTCATTTGATCCATAGCACAGCCATTGGAAAAACCACAAGCACAGCCACAGGTATAACAATATCATCCATTAAACTTTAATCAGCCTTAATATATTAGAACAGTATCTACTTAAAATAGCACCATATCCTATAGCACTAGCATCAGTATATAACTCTGTCTTTAAAGTAATATTATAATAATTACACCTTACTGGGGAGACCAAACACCCGCAGTCAGTGAAGCTTAATCACCCGCAGACAGTGAATGTCATACCACAGCTAAGGTTTTGATCCATACATTTTCGTTCTTATTATTATTATTATTTTAACACGGCATCACCCGCCTTGGATCTAGCCATACCACATGGCATCACCCGCCTGGGATCTAGCCCTAAGACCAGGAAAAGGATACGCATGTTGGCCATAAGTCATCAGTAATCAGTCATTAGTCATTTATTCATTTGTCAGCCAGCGTAATAGGGAGGGAGGTGGAATAGCTAAGATAATTTACAAATCATCCGCCCATACGGTCGGTTCATTGTCGTTGTCATCCATAAATGGATCATTACGAGCCAGTGGTCGGTCTCAAAAAAAAAAAAAAAGATCGTGACTAGTGATTTCTTCGGACATCCTCTTAAATTTACGTTTTACTTTATAGTGATTATTAGAAAATACTTCTAAAACTTCCTTAGGCCCTTCATATTTAGGACCAAGTTTAGTCGTATGTTTTCCATGCTTTATATAATATATTAAGACAAAATCCCCGTTTACAAAAGGCTTTATTTGAGCTTTGCCCTTGTCAATACTTAACTTGTCCCAAAATGATCGCTCGTCCATCCTTAATTTACATAATGATCTAACAGTAATCAGATCTTCAATTGAATTATCATCGTCGATTTGTAAGACTTGTAAGATTGTAAGACTTTGCTTGATACCCAATGGCAAACATTTTTTTTTTTTTCACACCACAACTGTATGGGAGAACTTCCCGTACTTTTAGTAACGGTATAATTAATAGCCAACTGTAAATCTCGATTAGCAGTGTGACATGGTTTTGTAAGCTCCACAACAGACTATATCTTAGCTTAGCCACAGGCATAGCCAGCTATTTATAATTATTAAAATTATTATTTATAATTATAATTTACAGTATTTAAAAACTTAAATAGCGTCAACAATAGCACTTTGAAAATGAAAAACAATCAGTTAATACATCTAAAATTATTCGTTTATCAACAATGTGAAATTTGCTTTTTCTTACATGTTAGTAAGTATACCGGATCAAAGAAAAATATATGTTTCATCCGCTTTATGACATAGTATATACCAACTTTAAATTGTGGCTTTTATTCATACTTATTGTAACATTTTCTTCAAAGCTATCTTTTTAATTAATTTGTGAACACCAGAGTAATATTAGAAATTTTAAATTATGTTTCCGTGAACACTTGCATTTCTTCGACCATACAACAACTACTTCATAATTACTTCTGGAATAAAATGCTCACAAGCTAACTTTACTAGCACTTTGATTTATAAGCAACAAAACTTAACATTTGGGATTGCCAAGTTCAATTTTTGTTAAAACTTGCATTTTATTGTCAGCCTCATTTTTGAGAGAAATAGAATTAATTATAATCTTGTAACTAACATAGTAGCAACTATTGGTTTTATAAGCTACGCTTCAACCACACCCCAGGTAATCAATGATCTTTCAACTTAACTATCCTATTCAACATTCTAGGTACCCCTTTTTTTATAAGCATCATTTTCTCATAACAAAATCTGCTTTCCTTTTTAGTCTGTTAAAATACCGGTTGAAAATTAACTTTTAATAACAAACATTTCGTTTTAAGATTCTAGTTTATAGGTTGCTAAAATTTTCCTAAGATTCACCATCAGCTGGAGGAAGTCTCAGATTATAAAATAATATTAAAGCAGAGCCTCTATAGGCCTTACCGACTTTTTAGCTAATTTGTAGACCAGCACTAATGCTCCATTGAACCCCTGGAATGGCCTTCCAAGATTCTACAGCACCTCGCAGCTCCGCAGTCCTGCTCTCAGTATAGGCAGCACATCTTCATGGTAAGAGTTGAGTCAACGACCCGCCGACACCGATGGATTCCAGCAGAACGCAGATTGCTCCAACATTGATCATGAAAATAATAAAATAAAATTCATTAGAAATTTGTTATGTGAGACAGAGCACGATCCCACTTCTGATGTTAGATTATATTGTAATTAGACATTAAAAGTGTATATATAGATATTATCAAAGCAGCAAGCATTAAATGTCAGGATGTTTATTGGTCATTTACTGTGTATGAAAGTGCTATGAACATGGTGTGTACGGAAAGGGTTTCATAACAAAGACACAAAAAGACAAGACTAGGCATTTATTATTTCAATTAGGCTTGTCAGTAGTTAATCAGAAAGCTAGTCGTCCGTTCACAAAACTAGGTCATCATGGAGAAGAGCGAACAAGAAACTCCATGGAAACAGTATAAAGTATTACATCAACATATTATTTATATTTCTTTATAATTATCGTTATCTCAAAAACAGTTAATTCTATCTCTTGGACAATGGTCCAAGAGAACCCATAATAATAGCAACATAATAACATTAGCTAGGAAAAGAACATGAATATTCCATTATACGGTTTGATATATTAGCAATATTATCAATAATATAACTACAACAACAATATGGTCATAATAAGCAATCATTGAGATATACTATCAAATTACTCAATTCATAAAACAATAATAACAGTACCTATACAATATACATCATCAACAACAACAATAATCAGAATAATATCATATTGAGATATACTATCAAATTACTCAATTCATAAAATAATAATAATAGTACCTATACAATATACATCATCAACAACAACAATAATCAGAATAATATCATACCTTAGATGTTAACGCCTTGAAAATCGAAGAGCAACTGAACTGATCCACTGTGGCTCCGCTTTAGCTTTAGTGGTTAGTAGTAGTGACAAGTAATCCTTCACCGTCCGTGTCTCGAGCAAAAGTGCCACTGTGACGGGTCGGACTGCCTTTATAAGGCGAACCCCCACTCCGTTTCAAACAGACAAACAACACGTGACGCTATTTGCGAGTCAAAACAAAAACTATGTAGGTATTTCTATTTTATTACTTTACGCATTATAAATACGCAAAGCAACAAAATAGAATATAATATTTAGAAATAGAATAGAATATAATATAATATACAATACTTGCTTAATTCTTTTCACAATATAATCAGAAATATATATTAATAAAATTAACAATACAATTAAATAACAATAAAATTAATCTAACACCCGCGTGTATGTCGGAAATTCTCCCACGGGAACCTGCTACCGGGATGAAAAGTATCCTATGTCTTAATATACTAGCTGTTGCCAGCGGCTTCGACCGCGTGTATGTCGGAAATTATCCCACGGGAACCGTCTACCGGGATGAAAACTATCCTATGTCTTAATATACTAGCTGTTGCCCGCGTGTATGTCGGAAATTATCCCACGGTAACCTTCTACCGGGATGAAAGTATCCTATGTCTTAATATACTAGCTGTTGCCCGCGTGTATGTCGGAAATTATCCTACGGGAACCTTCTACCGGGATGAAAAGTATCCTATGTCTTAATATACTAGCTGTTGCCCGCGTGTATGTCGGAAATTATCCCACGGGAACCTTCTACCGGGATGAAAAGTATCCTATGTCTTAATATACTAGCTGTTGCCCGCGTGTATGTCGGATATTATCCCACGGGAACCTTCTACCGGGATGAAAAGTATCCTATGTCTTAAAATACTAGCTGTTGCCCGCGTGTATGTCGGATATTATCCCACGGGAACCTTCTACCGGGATGAAAAGTATCCTATGTCTTAATATACTAGCTGTTGCCCGCGTGTATGTCGGAAATTATCCCACGGGAACCTTCTACCGGGATGAAAAGTATCCTATGTCTTAAAATACTAGCTGTTGCCCGCGTGTATGTCGGATATTATCCCACGGGAACCTTCTACCGGGATGAAAAGTAACCTATATCTTAATATACTAGCTGTTGCCCGCGGCTTAGCCCGCGTGTATGTCGTATATTATCCCACGGGAACCTTCTACCGGGATGAAAAGTATCCTATGTCTTAATATACTAGCTGTTGCCCGCGTGTATGTCGTATATTATCCCACGGGAACCTTCTACCGGGATGAAAAGTATCCTATGTCTTAATATACTAGCTGTTGCCCGCGTGTATGTCGGAAATTATCCCACGGGAACCTTCTACCGGGATGAAAAGTATCCTATGTCTTAATATACTAGCTGTTGCCCGCGTGTATGTCGGAAATTATCCCACCGGAACCTACTACCGGGATGAAAAGTATCCTATGTCTTAATATACTAGCTGTTGCCCGCGTGTATGTCGGAAATTATCCCACGGGAACCTTCTACCGGGATGAAAAGTATCCTATGTCTTAATATACTAGCTGTTGCCCGCGTGTATGTCGGAAATTATCCCACGGGAACCTACTACCGGGATGAAAAGTATCCTATGTCTTAATATACTAGCTGTTGCCCGCGTGTATGTCGGAAATTATCCCACGGGAACCTTCTACCGGGATGAAAAGTATTCTATGTCTTAAAATACTAGCTGTTGCCAGCGGCTATGTCGGAAATTATCCCACGGGAACCTTCTACCGGGATGAAAAGTATCCTATGTCTTAATATACTAGCTGTTGCCAGCGGCTTCGCCCGCGTGTATGTCGGAAATTCTCCCACGGGAACCTGCTACCGGGATGAAAAGTATCCTATGTCTTAATATACTAGCTGTTGCCAGCGGCTTCGACCGCGTGTATGTCGGAAATTATCCCACGGGAACCGTCTACCGGGATGAAAACTATCCTATGTCTTAATATACTAGCTGTTGCCCGCGTGTATGTCGGAAATTATCCCACGGGAACCTTCTACCGGGATGAAAGTATCCTATGTCTTATTATCCTAGCTGTTGCCCGGGTGTATGTCGGAAATTATCCTACGGGAACCTTCTACCGGGATGAAAAGTATCCTATGTCTTAATATACTAGCTGCTGCCCGCGTGTATGTCGGAAATTATCCCACGGGAACCTTCTACCGGGATGAAAAGTATCCTATGTCTTAATATACTAGCTGTTGCCAGCGTCTATGTCGAAAATTATCCCACGGGAACCTTCTACCGGGATGAAAAGTAACCTATATCTTAATATACTAGCTGTTGCCAGCGGCTTTGCCCGCGTGTATGTCGGAAATTATCCCACGGGAACCTTCTACCGGGATGAAAAGTATCCTATGTCTTAATATACTAGCTGTTGCCAGCGGCTATGTCGGAAATTATCCCACGGGAACCTTCTACCGGGATGAAAAGTATCCTATGTCTTAATATACTAGCTGTTGCCCGCGGCTTAGCCCGCGTGTATGTCGTATATTATCCCACGGGAACCTTCTACCGGGATGAAAAGTATCCTATGTCTTAATATACTAGCTGTTGCCCGCGTGTATGTCGGAAATTATACCACGGGAACCTTCTACCGGGATGAAAAGTATCCTATGTCTTAATATACTAGCTGTTGCCCGCGTGTATGTTGGAAATTATCCCACGGGAACCTACTACCGGGATGAAAAGTATCCTATGTCTTAATATACTAGCTGTTGCCCGCGTGTATGTCGGAAATTATCCCACGGGAACCTTCTACCGGGATGAAAAGTATCCTATGTCTTAATATACTAGCTGTTGCCCGCGTGTATGTCGGAAATTATCCCACGGGAACCTACTACCGGGATGAAAAGTATCCTATGTCTTAATATACTAGCTGTTGCCCGCGTGTATGTCGAAAATTATCCCACTGGAACCTTCTACCGGGATGAAAAGTATCCTATGTCTTAATATACTAGCTGTTGCCAGCGGCTTCGCCCGCGTGTATGTCGGATATTATCCCACGGGAACCTTCTACCGAGGATGAAAAGTATCCTATGTCTTAATATACTAGCTGTTGCCAGCGGCTTCGGCCGCGTGTATGTCGGATATTATCCCACGGGAACCTTCTACCGGGATGAAAAGTATCCTATGTCTTAATATACTAGCTGTTGCCCGCGTGTATGTCGGATATTATCCCACGGGAACCTTCTACCGAGATGAAAAGTATCCTATGTCTTAATATACTAGCTGTTGCCAGCGGCTTCGCCCGCGTGTATGTCGGAAATTATCCCACGGGAACCTTCTACCGGGATGAAAAGTATCCTATGTCTTAAAATACTAGCTGTTGCCCACGTGTATGTCGGAAATTATCCCACGGGAACCTTCTACCGGGATGAAAAGTATCCTATGTCTTAAAATACTGGCTGCTGCCAGCGGCTTTGTCGGAAATTATCCCACGGGAACTTTCTACCGGGATGAAAAGTATCCTATGTCTTAATATAGTAGCTGTTGCCAGCGGCTTCGCCCGCGTGTATGTCGGAAACTATCCCACGGGAACCTTCTACCGGGATGAAAAGTATCCTATGTCTTAATATACTAGCTGTTGCCCGCGTGTATGTCGGAAATTATCCCACGGGAACCTTCTATTGGGATGAAAAGTATCCTATGTCTTAATATACTAGCTGTTGCCCGCGTGTATGTCGGAAATTATCCCACGGGAACCTTCTACCGGGATGAAAAGTATCCTATGTCTTAATATACTAGCTGTTGCCCGCGGCTTAGCCCGCGTGTATGTCGTATATTATCCCACGGGAACCTTCTACCGGGATGAAAAGTATCCTATGTCTTAATATACTAGCTGTTGCCCGCGTGTATGTCGGAAATTATACCACGGGAACCTTCTACCGGGATGAAAAGTATCCTATGTCTTAATATACTAGCTGTTGCCCGCGTGTATGTTGGAAATTATCCCACGGGAACCTACTACCGGGATGAAAAGTATCCTATGTCTTAATATACTAGCTGTTGCCCGCGTGTATGTCGGAAATTATCCCACGGGAACCTTCTACCGGGATGAAAAGTATCCTATGTCTTAATATACTAGCTGTTGCCCGCGTGTATGTCGGAAATTATCCCACGGGAACCTACTACCGGGATGAAAAGTATCCTATGTCTTAATATACTAGCTGTTGCCCGCGTGTATGTCGAAAATTATCCCACTGGAACCTTCTACCGGGATGAAAAGTATCCTATGTCTTAATATACTAGCTGTTGCCAGCGGCTTCGCCCGCGTGTATGTCGGATATTATCCCACGGGAACCTTCTACCGAGGATGAAAAGTATCCTATGTCTTAATATACTAGCTGTTGCCAGCGGCTTCGGCCGCGTGTATGTCGGATATTATCCCACGGGAACCTTCTACCGGGATGAAAAGTATCCTATGTCTTAATATACTAGCTGTTGCCCGCGTGTATGTCGGATATTATCCCACGGGAACCTTCTACCGAGATGAAAAGTATCCTATGTCTTAATATACTAGCTGTTGCCAGCGGCTTCGCCCGCGTGTATGTCGGAAATTATCCCACGGGAACCTTCTACCGGGATGAAAAGTATCCTATGTCTTAAAATACTAGCTGTTGCCCACGTGTATGTCGGAAATTATCCCACGGGAACCTTCTACCGGGATGAAAAGTATCCTATGTCTTAAAATACTGGCTGCTGCCAGCGGCTTTGTCGGAAATTATCCCACGGGAACTTTCTACCGGGATGAAAAGTATCCTATGTCTTAATATAGTAGCTGTTGCCAGCGGCTTCGCCCGCGTGTATGTCGGAAACTATCCCACGGGAACCTTCTACCGGGATGAAAAGTATCCTATGTCTTAATATACTAGCTGTTGCCCGCGTGTATGTCGGAAATTATCCCACGGGAACCTTCTATTGGGATGAAAAGTATCCTATGTCTTAATATACTAGCTGTTGCCCGCGTGTATGTTGGAAATTATCCCACTGGAACCTTCTACCGGGATGAAAAGTATCCTATGTCTTAATATACTAGCTGTTGCCAGCGGCTTCGCCCGCGTGTATGTCGGATATTATCCTACGGGAACCTTCTACCGGGATGATAAGTATCCTATGTCTTAATATACTAGCTGTTGCCAGCGGCTTCGCCCGCGTGTATGTCGGATATTATCCCACGGGAACCTTCTACCGGGATGAAAAGTATCCTATGTCTTAATATCCTAGCTGTTGCCCGCGTGTATGTCGGATATTATCCCACGGGAACCTTTTACCGAGATGAAAAGTATCCTATGTCTTAATATACTAGCTGTTGCCAGCGGCTTCGCCCGCGTGTATGTCGGAAATCATCCCACGGGAACTTTCTACCGGGATGAAAAGTATCCTTTGTCTTAATATACTAGCTGTTGCCCGCGTGTATGTCGGATATTATCCCACGGGAACCTTCTACCGGGATGAAAAGTATCCTATGTCTTAATATACTAGCTGTTGCCCGCGTGTATGTCGGATATTATCCCACGGGAACCTTCTACCGGGATGAAAAGTATCCTATGTATTAATATACTAGCTGTTGCCCGCGGCTTAGCCCGCGTGTATGTCGGAAATTATCCCACGGGAACCTTCTACCGGGATGAAAAGTATCCTATGTCTTAATATACTAGCTGTTGCCCGCGTGTATGTCGGAAATTATCCCACGAGAACCTTCTACCGGGATGAAAAGTATCCTATGTCTTAATATACTAGCTGTTGCCCGCGTGTGTGTCGGAAATTATCCTACGGGAACCTTCTACCGGGATGAAAAGTATCCTATGTCTTAATATACTAGCTGTTGCCAGCGGCTTCGCCCGCGTGTATGTCGGATATTATCCCACGGGAACCTTCTACCGGGATGAAAAGTATCCTATGTCTTAATATACTAGCTGTTGCCCGCGTGTATGTCGGATATTATCCCACGGGAACCTTTTACCGAGATGAAAAGTATCCTATGTCTTAATATACTAGCTGTTGCCAGCGGCTTCGCCCGCGTGTATGTCGGAAATCATCCCACGGGAACTTTCTACCGGGATGAAAAGTATCCTTTGTCTTAATATACTAGCTATTGCCCGCGTGTATGTCGGAAATTATCCCACGGGAACCTTCTACCGGGATGAAAGTATCCTATGTCTTAATATACTAGCTGTTGCCCGCGTGTATGTCGGATATTATCCCACGGGAACCTTCTACCGGGATGAAAAGTATCCTATGTCTTAATATACTAGCTGTTGCCCGCGTGTATGTCAGAAATTATCCCACGGTAACCTTCTACCGGGATGAAAAGTATTCTATGTCTTAAAATACTAGCTGTTGCCAGCGGCTATGTCGGAAATTATCCCACGGAAACCTTCTACCGGGATGAAAAGTATCCTATGTCTTAATATACTAGCTGTTGCCCGCGGCTTAGCCCGCGTGTATGTCGTATATTATCCCACGGGAACCTTCTACCGGGATGAAAAGTATCCTATGTCTTAATATACTAGCTGTTGCCCGCGTGTATGTCGGAAATTATACCACGGGAACCTTCTACCGGGATGAAAAGTATCCTATGTCTTAATATACTAGCTGTTGCCCGCGTGTATGTCGGAAATTATCCCACGGGAACCTACTACCGGGATGAAAAGTATCCTATGTCTTAATATACTAGCTGTTGCCCGCGTGTATGTCGGAAATTATCCCACGGGAACCTTCTACCGGGATGAAAAGTATCCTATGTCTTAATATACTAGCTGTTGCCCGCGTGTATGTCGAAAATTATCCCACGGGAACCTACTACCGGGATGAAAAGTATCCTATGTCTTAATATACTAGCTGTTGCCCGCGTGTATGTCGAAAATTATCCCACTGGAACCTTCTACCGGGATGAAAAGTATCCTATGTCTTAATATACTAGCTGTTGCCAGCGGCTTCGCCCGCGTGTATGTCGGATATTATCCCACGGGAACCTTCTACCGGGATGAAAAGTATCCTATGTCTTAATATACTAGCTGTTGCCAGCGGCTTCGGCCGCGTGTATGTCGGATATTATCCCAAGGGAACCTTCTACCGGGATGAAAAGTATCCTATGTCTTAATATACTAGCTGTTGCCCGCGTGTATGTCGGATATTATCCCACGGGAACCTTCTACCGAGATGAAAAGTATCCTATGTCTTAATATACTAGCTGTTGCCAGCGGCTTCGCCCGCGTGTATGTCGGAAATTATCCCACGGGAACCTTCTACCGGGATGAAAAGTATCCTATGTCTTAAAATACTAGCTGTTGCCCACGTGTATGTCGGAAATTATCCCACGGGAACCTTCTACCGGGATGAAAAGTATCCTATGTCTTAAAATACTGGCTGCTGCCAGCGGCTTTGTCGGAAATTATCCCACGGGAACTTTCTACCGGGATGAAAAGTATCCTATGTCTTAATATACTAGCTGTTGCCAGCGGCTTCGCCCGCGTGTATGTCGGAAACTATCCCACGGGAACCTTCTACCGGGATGAAAAGTATCCTATGTCTTAATATACTAGCTGTTGCCCGCGTGTATGTCGGAAATTATCCCACGGGAACCTTCTATTGGGATGAAAAGTATCCTATGTCTTAATATACTAGCTGTTGCCCGCGTGTATGTTGGAAATTATCCCACTGGAACCTTCTACCGGGATGAAAAGTATCCTATGTCTTAATATACTAGCTGTTGCCAGCGGCTTCGCCCGCGTGTATGTCGGATATTATCCTACGGGAACCTTCTACCGGGATGAAAAGTATCCTATGTCTTAATATACTAGCTGTTGCCAGCGGCTTCGCCCGCGTGTATGTCGGATATTATCCCACGGGAACCTTCTACCGGGATGAAAAGTATCCTATGTCTTAATATACTAGCTGTTGCCCGCGTGTATGTCGGATATTATCCCACGGGAACCTTTTACCGAGGTGAAAAGTATCCTATGTCTTAATATACTAGCTGTTGCCAGCGGCTTCGCCCGCGTGTATGTCGGAAATCATCCCACGGGAACTTTCTACCGGGATGAAAAGTATCCTTTGTCTTAATATACTAGCTATTGCCCGCGTGTATGTCGGAAATTATCCCACGGGAACCTTCTACCGGGATGAAAGTATCCTATGTCTTAATATACTAGCTGTTGCCCGCGTGTATGTCGGATATTATCCCACGGGAACCTTCTACCGGGATGAAAAGTATCCTATGTCTTAATATACTAGCTGTTGCCCGCGTGTATGTCAGAAATTATCCCACGGTAACCTTCTACCGGGATGAAAAGTATTCTATGTCTTAAAATACTAGCTGTTGCCAGCGGCTATGTCGGAAATTATCCCACGGAAACCTTCTACCGGGATGAAAAGTATCCTATGTCTTAATATACTAGCTGTTGCCCGCGGCTTAGCCCGCGTGTATGTCGTATATTATCCCACGGGAACCTTCTACCGGGATGAAAAGTATCCTATGTCTTAATATACTAGCTGTTGCCCGCGTGTATGTCGAAAATTATACCACAGGAACCTTCTACCGGGATGAAAAGTATCCTATGTCTTAATATACTAGCTGTTGCCCGCGTGTATGTCGGAAATTATCCCACGGGAACCTACTACCGGGATGAAAAGTATCCTATGTCTTAGAATACTAGCTGTTGCCCGCGTGTATGTCGGAAATTATCCCACGGGAACCTTCTACCGGGATGAAAAGTATCCTATGTCTTAATATACTAGCTGTTGCCCGCGTGTATGTCGAAAATTATCCCACGGGAACCTACTACCGGGATGAAAAGTATCCTATGTCTTAATATACTAGCTGTTGCCCGCGTGTATGTCGAAAATTATCCCACTGGAACCTTCTACCGGGATGAAAAGTATCCTATGTCTTAATATACTAGCTGTTGCCAGCGGCTTCGCCCGCGTGTATGTCGGATATTATCCCACGGGAACCTTCTACCGGGATGAAAAGTATCCTATGTCTTAATATACTAGCTGTTGCCAGCGGCTTCGGCCGCGTGTATGTCGGATATTATCCCAAGGGAACCTTCTACCGGGATGAAAAGTATCCTATGTCTTAATATACTAGCTGTTGCCCGCGTGTATGTCGGATATTATCCCACGGGAACCTTTTACCGAGATGAAAAGTATCCTATGTCTTAATATACTAGCTGTTGCCAGCGGCTTCGCCCGCGTGTATGTCGGAAATCATCCCACGGGAACTTTCTACCGGGATGAAAAGTATCCTTTGTCTTAATATACTAGCTGTTGCCCGCGTGTATGTCGGATATTATCCCACGGGAACCTTCTACCGGGATGAAAAGTATCCTATGTCTTAATATACTAGCTGTTGCCCGCGTGTATGTCGGATATTATCCCACGGGAACCTTCTACCGGGATGAAAAGTATCCTATGTATTAATATACTAGCTGTTGCCCGCGGCTTAGCCCGCGTGTATGTCGGAAATTATCCCACGGGAACCTTCTACCGGGATGAAAAGTATCCTATGTCTTAATATACTAGCTGTTGCCCGCGTGTATGTCGGAAATTATCCCACGGGAACCTTCTACCGGGATGAAAAGTATCCTATGTCTTAATATACTAGCTGTTGCCCGCGTGTGTGTCGGAAATTATCCTACGGGAACCTTCTACCGGGATGAAAAGTATCCTATGTCTTAATATACTAGCTGTTGCCAGCGGCTTCGCCCGCGTGTATGTCGGATATTATCCCACGGGAACCTTCTACCGGGATGAAAAGTATCCTATGTCTTAATATACTAGCTGTTGCCCGCGTGTATGTCGGATATTATCCCACGGGAACCTTTTACCGAGATGAAAAGTATCCTATGTCTTAATATACTAGCTGTTGCCAGCGGCTTCGCCCGCGTGTATGTCGGAAATCATCCCACGGGAACTTTCTACCGGGATGAAAAGTATCCTTTGTCTTAATATACTAGCTATTGCCCGCGTGTATGTCGGAAATTATCCCACGGGAACCTTCTACCGGGATGAAAGTATCCTATGTCTTAATATACTAGCTGTTGCCCGCGTGTATGTCGGATATTATCCCACGGGAACCTTCTACCGGGATGAAAAGTATCCTATGTCTTAATATACTAGCTGTTGCCCGCGTGTATGTCAGAAATTATCCCACGGTAACCTTCTACCGGGATGAAAAGTATTCTATGTCTTAAAATACTAGCTGTTGCCAGCGGCTATGTCGGAAATTATCCCACGGAAACCTTCTACCGGGATGAAAAGTATCCTATGTCTTAATATACTAGCTGTTGCCCGCGGCTTAGCCCGCGTGTATGTCGTATATTATCCCACGGGAACCTTCTACCGGGATGAAAAGTATCCTATGTCTTAATATACTAGCTGTTGCCCGCGTGTATGTCGGAAATTATACCACGGGAACCTTCTACCGGGATGAAAAGTATCCTATGTCTTAATATACTAGCTGTTGCCCGCGTGTATGTCGGAAATTATCCCACGGGAACCTACTACCGGGATGAAAAGTATCCTATGTCTTAATATACTAGCTGTTGCCCGCGTGTATGTCGGAAATTATCCCACGGGAACCTTCTACCGGGATGAAAAGTATCCTATGTCTTAATATACTAGCTGTTGCCCGCGTGTATGTCGAAAATTATCCCACGGGAACCTACTACCGGGATGAAAAGTATCCTATGTCTTAATATACTAGCTGTTGCCCGCGTGTATGTCGAAAATTATCCCACTGGAACCTTCTACCGGGATGAAAAGTATCCTATGTCTTAATATACTAGCTGTTGCCAGCGGCTTCGCCCGCGTGTATGTCGGATATTATCCCACGGGAACCTTCTACCGGGATGAAAAGTATCCTATGTCTTAATATACTAGCTGTTGCCAGCGGCTTCGGCCGCGTGTATGTCGGATATTATCCCAAGGGAACCTTCTACCGGGATGAAAAGTATCCTATGTCTTAATATACTAGCTGTTGCCCGCGTGTATGTCGGATATTATCCCACGGGAACCTTCTACCGAGATGAAAAGTATCCTATGTCTTAATATACTAGCTGTTGCCAGCGGCTTCGCCCGCGTGTATGTCGGAAATTATCCCACGGGAACCTTCTACCGGGATGAAAAGTATCCTATGTCTTAAAATACTAGCTGTTGCCCACGTGTATGTCGGAAATTATCCCACGGGAACCTTCTACCGGGATGAAAAGTATCCTATGTCTTAAAATACTGGCTGCTGCCAGCGGCTTTGTCGGAAATTATCCCACGGGAACTTTCTACCGGGATGAAAAGTATCCTATGTCTTAATATACTAGCTGTTGCCAGCGGCTTCGCCCGCGTGTATGTCGGAAACTATCCCACGGGAACCTTCTACCGGGATGAAAAGTATCCTATGTCTTAATATACTAGCTGTTGCCCGCGTGTATGTCGGAAATTATCCCACGGGAACCTTCTATTGGGATGAAAAGTATCCTATGTCTTAATATACTAGCTGTTGCCCGCGTGTATGTTGGAAATTATCCCACTGGAACCTTCTACCGGGATGAAAAGTATCCTATGTCTTAATATACTAGCTGTTGCCAGCGGCTTCGCCCGCGTGTATGTCGGATATTATCCTACGGGAACCTTCTACCGGGATGAAAAGTATCCTATGTCTTAATATACTAGCTGTTGCCAGCGGCTTCGCCCGCGTGTATGTCGGATATTATCCCACGGGAACCTTCTACCGGGATGAAAAGTATCCTATGTCTTAATATACTAGCTGTTGCCCGCGTGTATGTCGGATATTATCCCACGGGAACCTTTTACCGAGGTGAAAAGTATCCTATGTCTTAATATACTAGCTGTTGCCAGCGGCTTCGCCCGCGTGTATGTCGGAAATCATCCCACGGGAACTTTCTACCGGGATGAAAAGTATCCTTTGTCTTAATATACTAGCTATTGCCCGCGTGTATGTCGGAAATTATCCCACGGGAACCTTCTACCGGGATGAAAGTATCCTATGTCTTAATATACTAGCTGTTGCCCGCGTGTATGTCGGATATTATCCCACGTGAACCTTCTACCGGGATGAAAAGTATCCTATGTCTTAATATACTAGCTGTTGCCCGCGTGTATGTCAGAAATTATCCCACGGTAACCTTCTACCGGGATGAAAAGTATTCTATGTCTTAAAATACTAGCTGTTGCCAGCGGCTATGTCGGAAATTATCCCACGGAAACCTTCTACCGGGATGAAAAGTATCCTATGTCTTAATATACTAGCTGTTGCCCGCGGCTTAGCCCGCGTGTATGTCGTATATTATCCCACGGGAACCTTCTACCGGGATGAAAAGTATCCTATGTCTTAATATACTAGCTGTTGCCCGCGTGTATGTCGAAAATTATACCACAGGAACCTTCTACCGGGATGAAAAGTATCCTATGTCTTAATATACTAGCTGTTGCCCGCGTGTATGTCGGAAATTATCCCACGGGAACCTACTACCGGGATGAAAAGTATCCTATGTCTTAGAATACTAGCTGTTGCCCGCGTGTATGTCGGAAATTATCCCACGGGAACCTTCTACCGGGATGAAAAGTATCCTATGTCTTAATATACTAGCTGTTGCCCGCGTGTATGTCGAAAATTATCCCACGGGAACCTACTACCGGGATGAAAAGTATCCTATGTCTTAATATACTAGCTGTTGCCCGCGTGTATGTCGATAATTATCCCACTGGAACCTTCTACCGGGATGAAAAGTATCCTATGTCTTAATATACTAGCTGTTGCCAGCGGCTTCGCCCGCGTGTATGTCGGATATTATCCCACGGGAACCTTCTACCGGGATGAAAAGTATCCTATGTCTTAATATACTAGCTGTTGCCAGCGGCTTCGGCCGCGTGTATGTCGGATATTATCCCAAGGGAACCTTCTACCGGGATGAAAAGTATCCTATGTCTTAATATACTAGCTGTTGCCCGCGTGTATGTCGGATATTATCCCACGGGAACCTTCTACCGAGATGAAAAGTATCCTATGTCTTAATATACTAGCTGTTGCCAGCGGCTTCGTCCGCGTGTATGTCGGAAATTATCCCACGGGAACCTTCTACCGGGATGAAAAGTATCCTATGTCTTAAAATACTAGCTGTTGCCCACGTGTATGTCGGAAATTATCCCACGGGAACCTTCTACCGGGATGAAAAGAATCCTATGTCTTAAAATACTGGCTGCTGCCAGCGGCTTTGTCGGAAATTATCCCACGGGAACTTTCTACCGGGATGAAAAGTATCCTATGTCTTAATATACTAGCTGTTGCCAGCGGCTTCGCCCGCGTGTATGTCGGAAACTATCCCACGGGAACCTTCTACCGGGATGAAAAGTATCCTATGTCTTAATATACTAGCTGTTGCCCGCGTGTATGTCGGAAATTATCCCACGGGAACCTTCTATTGGGATGAAAAGTATCCTATGTCTTAATATACTAGCTGTTGCCCGCGTGTATGTTGGAAATTATCCCACTGGAACCTTCTACCGGGATGAAAAGTATCCTATGTCTTAATATACTAGCTGTTGCCAGCGGCTTCGCCCGCGTGTATGTCGGATATTATCCTACGGGAACCTTCTACCGGGATGAAAAGTATCCTATGTCTTAATATACTAGCTGTTGCCAGCGGCTTCGCCCGCGTGTATGTCGGATATTATCCCACGGGAACCTTCTACCGGGATGAAAAGTATCCTATGTCTTAATATACTAGCTGTTGCCCGCGTGTATGTCGGATATTATCCCACGGGAACCTTTTACCGAGATGAAAAGTATCCTATGTCTTAATATACTAGCTGTTGCCAGCGGCTTCGCCCGCGTGTATGTCGGAAATCATCCCACGGGAACTTTCTACCGGGATGAAAAGTATCCTTTGTCTTAATATACTAGCTGTTGCCCGCGTGTATGTCGGAAATTATCCCACGGGAACCTTCTACCGGGATGAAAGTATCCTATGTCTTAATATACTAGCTGTTGCCCGCGTGTATGTCGGATATTATCCCACGGGAACCTTCTACCGGGATGAAAAGTATCCTATGTCTTAATATACTAGCTGTTGCCCGCGGCTTAGCCCGCGTGTATGTCGGAAATTATCCCACGGGAACCTTCTACCGGGATGAAAAGTATCCTATGTCCTAATATACTAGCTGTTGCCCGCGTGTATGTCGGAAATTATCCCACGGGAACCTTCTACCGGGATGAAAGTATCCTATGTCTTAATATACTAGCTGTTGCCCGCGTGTATGTCGGAAATTATCCTACGGGAACCTTCTACCGGGATGAAAAGTATCCTATGTCTTAATATACTAGCTGTTGCCCGCGTGTGTGTCGGAAATTATCCTACGGGAACCTTCTACCGGGATGAAAAGTATCCTATGTCTTAATATACTAGCTGTTGCCAGCGGCTTCGCCCGCGTGTATGTCGGATATTATCCCACGGGAACCTTCTACCGGGATGAAAAGTATCCTATGTCTTAATATACTAGCTGTTGCCCGCGTGTATGTCGGATATTATCCCACGGGAACCTTTTACCGAGATGAAAAGTATCCTATGTCTTAATATACTAGCTGTTGCCAGCGGCTTCGCCCGCGTGTATGTCGGAAATCATCCCACGGGAACTTTCTACCGGGATGAAAAGTATCCTTTGTCTTAATATACTAGCTATTGCCCGCGTGTATGTCGGAAATTATCCCACGGGAACCTTCTACCGGGATGAAAGTATCCTATGTCTTAATATACTAGCTGTTGCCCGCGTGTATGTCGGATATTATCCCACGGGAACCTTCTACCGGGATGAAAAGTATCCTATGTCTTAACATACTAGCTGTTGCCCGCGTCTATGTCGGAAATTATCCCACGGGAACCTTCTACCGGGATGAAAAGTATCCTATGTCTTAATATACTAGCTGTTGCCCGCGTGTATGTCGGATATTATCCCACGGGAACCTTCTACCGGGATGAAAAGTATCCTATTTCTTAATATACTAGCTGTTGCCCGCGTGTATGTCGGATATTATCCCACGGGAACCTTCTACCGGGATGAAAAGTATCCTATGTCTTAATATACTAGCTGTTGCCCGCGTGTATGTCGGATATTATCCCACGGGAACCTTCTACCGGGATGAAAAGTATCCTATTTCTTAATATACTAGCTGTTGCCCGCGTGTATGTCGGATATTATCCCACGGGAACCTTCTACCGGGATGAAAAGTATCCTATGTCTTAATATACTAGCTGTTGCCCGCGTGTATGTCGGATATTATCCCACGGGAACCTTCTACCGGGATGAAAAGTATCCTATGTCTTAATATACTAGCTGTTGCCCGCGGCTTAGCCCGCGTGTATGTCGGAAATTATCCCACGGGAACCTTCTACCGGGATGAAAAGTATCCTATGTCTTAATATACTAGCTGTTGCCCGCGTGTATGTCGGAAATTATCCCACGGGAACCTTCTACCGGGATGAAAAGTATCCTGTCTTAATATACTAGCTGTTGCCCGCGGCTTCGCCCGCGTGTATGTCGGAAATTATCCCACGGGAACCTTCTACCGGGATGAAAAGTATCCTATTTCTTAATATACTAGCTGTTGCCCGCGTGTATGTCGGATATTATCCCACGGGAACCTTCTACCGGGATGAAAAGTATCCTATGTCTTAATATACTAGCTGTTGCCCGCGTGTATGTCGGATATTATCCCACGGGAACCTTCTACCGGGATGAAAAGTATCCTATGTCTTAATATACTAGCTGTTGCCCGCGGCTTAGCCCGCGTGTATGTCGGAAATTATCCCACGGGAACCTTCTACCGGGATGAAAAGTATCCTATGTCTTAATATACTAGCTGTTGCCCGCGTGTATGTCGGAAATTATCCCACGGGAACCTTCTACCGGGATGAAAAGTATCCTGTCTTAATATACTAGCTGTTGCCCGCGTGTATGTCGGAAATTATCCCACGGGAACCTTCTACCGGGATGAAAAGTATCCTATGTCTTAATATACTAGCTGTTGCCAGCGTCTATGTCGAAAATTATCCCACGGGAACCTTCTACCGGGATGAAAAGTAACCTATATCTTAATATACTAGCTGTTGCCAGCGGCTTCGCCCGCGTGTATGTCGGAAATTATCCCACGGGAACCTTCTACCGGGATGAAAAGTATCCTATTTCTTAATATACTAGCTGTTGCCCGCGTGTATGTCGGATATTATCCCACGGGAACCTTCTACCGGGATGAAAAGTATCCTATGTCTTAATATACTAGCTGTTGCCCGCGTGTATGTCGGATATTATCCCACGGGAACCTTCTACCGGGATGAAAAGTATTCTATGTCTTAAAATACTAGCTGTTGCCAGCGGCTATGTCGGAAATTATCCCACGGGAACCTTCTACCGGGATGAAAAGTATCCTATGTCTTAATATACTAGCTGTTGCCCGCGGCTTAGCCCGCGTGTATGTCGGATATTATCCCACGGGAACCTTCTACCGGGATGAAAAGTATCCTATGTCTTAATATACTAGCTGTTGCCCGCTTGTATGTCGGATATTATCCCACGGGAACCTTCTACCGAGATGAAAAGTATCCTATGTCTTAATATACTAGCTGTTGCCAGCGGCTTCGCCCGCGTGTATGTCGGAAATTATCCCACGGGAACCTTCTACCGGGATGAAAAGTATCCTATGTCTTAAAATACTAGCTGTTGCCCACGTGTATGTCGGAAATTATCCCACGGGAACCTTCTACCGGGATGAAAAGTATCCTATGTCTTAAAATACTAGCTGTTGCCAGCGGCTTTGTCGGAAATTATCCCACGGGAACTTTCTACCGGGATGAAAAGTATCCTATGTCTTAATATACTAGCTGTTGCCAGAGGCTTCGCCCGCGTGTATGTCGGAAATTATCCCACGGGAACCTTCTACCGGGATGAAAAGTATCCTATGTCTTAATATACTAGCTGTTGCCCGCGTGTATGTCGGAAATTATCCCACGGGAACCTTCTACCGGGATGAAAGTATCCTATGTCTTAATATACTAGCTGTTGCCCGGGTGTATGTCGGAAATTATCCTACGGGAACCTTCTACCGGGATGAAAAGTATCCTATGTCTTAATATACTAGCTGCTGCCCGCGTGTATGTCGGAAATTATCCCACGGGAACCTTCTACCGGGATGAAAAGTATCCTATGTCTTAATATACTAGCTGTTGCCAGCGTCTATGTCGAAAATTATCCCACGGGAACCTTCTACCGGGATGAAAAGTAACCTATATCTTAATATACTAGCTGTTGCCAGCGGCTTTGCCCGCGTGTATGTCGGAAATTATCCCACGGGAACCTTCTACCGGGATGAAAAGTATCCTATGTCTTAATATACTAGCTGTTGCCAGCGGCTATGTCGGAAATTATCCCACGGGAACCTTCTACCGGGATGAAAAGTATCCTATGTCTTAATATACTAGCTGTTGCCCGCGGCTTAGCCCGCGTGTATGTCGTATATTATCCCACGGGAACCTTCTACCGGGATGAAAAGTATCCTATGTCTTAATATACTAGCTGTTGCCCGCGTGTATGTCGGAAATTATACCACGGGAACCTTCTACCGGGATGAAAAGTATCCTATGTCTTAATATACTAGCTGTTGCCCGCGTGTATGTTGGAAATTATCCCACGGGAACCTACTACCGGGATGAAAAGTATCCTATGTCTTAATATACTAGCTGTTGCCCGCGTGTATGTCGGAAATTATCCCACGGGAACCTTCTACCGGGATGAAAAGTATCCTATGTCTTAATATACTAGCTGTTGCCCGCGTGTATGTCGGAAATTATCCCACGGGAACCTACTACCGGGATGAAAAGTATCCTATGTCTTAATATACTAGCTGTTGCCCGCGTGTATGTCGAAAATTATCCCACTGGAACCTTCTACCGGGATGAAAAGTATCCTATGTCTTAATATACTAGCTGTTGCCAGCGGCTTCGCCCGCGTGTATGTCGGATATTATCCCACGGGAACCTTCTACCGGGATGAAAAGTATCCTATGTCTTAATATACTAGCTGTTGCCAGCGGCTTCGGCCGCGTGTATGTCGGATATTATCCCACGGGAACCTTCTACCGGGATGAAAAGTATCCTATGTCTTAATATACTAGCTGTTGCCCGCGTGTATGTCGGATATTATCCCACGGGAACCTTCTACCGAGATGAAAAGTATCCTATGTCTTAATATACTAGCTGTTGCCAGCGGCTTCGCCCGCGTGTATGTCGGAAATTATCCCACGGGAACCTTCTACCGGGATGAAAAGTATCCTATGTCTTAAAATACTAGCTGTTGCCCACGTGTATGTCGGAAATTATCACACGGGAACCTTCTACCGGGATGAAAAGTATCCTATGTCTTAAAATACTGGCTGCTGCCAGCGGCTTTGTCGGAAATTATCCCACGGGAACTTTCTACCGGGATGAAAAGTATCCTATGTCTTAATATACTAGCTGTTGCCAGCGGCTTCGCCCGCGTGTATGTCGGAAACTATCCCACGGGAACCTTCTACCGGGATGAAAAGTATCCTATGTCTTAATATACTAGCTGTTGCCCGCGTGTATGTCGGAAATTATCCCACGGGAACCTTCTATTGGGATGAAAAGTATCCTATGTCTTAATATACTAGCTGTTGCCCGCGTGTATGTTGGAAATTATCCCACTGGAACCTTCTACCGGGATGAAAAGTATCCTATGTCTTAATATACTAGCTGTTGCCAGCGGCTGCGCCCGCGTGTATGTCGGATATTATCCTACGGGAACCTTCTACCGGGATGAAAAGTATCCTATGTCTTAATATACTAGCTGTTGCCAGCGGCTTCGCCCGCGTGTATGTCGGATATTATCCCACGGGAACCTTCTACCGGGATGAAAAGTATCCTATGTCTTAATATACTAGCTGTTGCCCGCGTGTATGTCGGATATTATCCCACGGGAACCTTTTACCGAGATGAAAAGTATCCTATGTCTTAATATACTAGCTGTTGCCAGCGGCTTCGCCCGCGTGTATGTCGGAAATCATCCCACGGGAACTTTCTACCGGGATGAAAAGTATCCTTTGTCTTAATATACTAGCTGTTGCCCGCGTGTATGTCGGAAATTATCCCACGGGAACCTTCTACCGGGATGAAAGTATCCTATGTCTTAATATACTAGCTGTTGCCCGCGTGTATGTCGGATATTATCCCACGGGAACCTTCTACCGGGATGAAAAGTATCCTATGTCTTAATATACTAGCTGTTGCCCGCGGCTTAGCCCGCGTGTATGTCGGAAATTATCCCACGGGAACCTTCTACCGGGATGAAAAGTATCCTATGTCTTAATATACTAGCTGTTGCCCGCGTGTATGTCGGAAATTATCCCACGAGAACCTTCTACCGGGATGAAAAGTATCCTATGTCTTAATATACTAGCTGTTGCCCGCGTGTGTGTCGGAAATTATCCTACGGGAACCTTCTACCGGGATGAAAAGTATCCTATGTCTTAATATACTAGCTGTTGCCAGCGGCTTCGCCCGCGTGTATGTCGGATATTATCCCACGGGAACCTTCTACCGGGATGAAAAGTATCCTATGTCTTAATATACTAGCTGTTGCCCGCGTGTATGTCGGATATTATCCCACGGGAACCTTTTACCGAGATGAAAAGTATCCTATGTCTTAATATACTAGCTGTTGCCAGCGGCTTCGCCCGCGTGTATGTCGGAAATCATCCCACGGGAACTTTCTACCGGGATGAAAAGTATCCTTTGTCTTAATATACTAGCTATTGCCCGCGTGTATGTCGGAAATTATCCCACGGGAACCTTCTACCGGGATGAAAGTATCCTATGTCTTAATATACTAGCTGTTGCCCGCGTGTATGTCGGATATTATCCCACGGGAACCTTCTACCGGGATGAAAAGTATCCTATGTCTTAATATACTAGCTGTTGCCCGCGTGTATGTCAGAAATTATCCCACGGTAACCTTCTACCGGGATGAAAAGTATTCTATGTCTTAAAATACTAGCTGTTGCCAGCGGCTATGTCGGAAATTATCCCACGGAAACCTTCTACCGGGATGAAAAGTATCCTATGTCTTAATATACTAGCTGTTGCCCGCGGCTTAGCCCGCATGTATGTCGTATATTATCCCACGGGAACCTTCTACCGGGATGAAAAGTATCCTATGTCTTAATATACTAGCTGTTGCCCGCGTGTATGTCGGAAATTATACCACGGGAACCTTCTACCGGGATGAAAAGTATCCTATGTCTTAATATACTAGCTGTTGCCCGCGTGTATGTCGGAAATTATCCCACGGGAACCTACTACCGGGATGAAAAGTATCCTATGTCTTAATATACTAGCTGTTGCCCGCGTGTATGTCGGAAATTATCCCACGGGAACCTTCTACCGGGATGAAAAGTATCCTATGTCTTAATATACTAGCTGTTGCCCGCGTGTATGTCGAAAATTATCCCACGGGAACCTACTACCGGGATGAAAAGTATCCTATGTCTTAATATACTAGCTGTTGCCCGCGTGTATGTCGAAAATTATCCCACTGGAACCTTCTACCGGGATGAAAAGTATCCTATGTCTTAATATACTAGCTGTTGCCAGCGGCTTCGCCCGCGTGTATGTCGGATATTATCCCACGGGAACCTTCTACCGGGATGAAAAGTATCCTATGTCTTAATATACTAGCTGTTGCCAGCGGCTTCGGCCGCGTGTATGTCGGATATTATCCCAAGGGAACCTTCTACCGGGATGAAAAGTATCCTATGTCTTAATATACTAGCTGTTGCCCGCGTGTATGTCGGATATTATCCCACGGGAACCTTCTACCGAGATGAAAAGTATCCTATGTCTTAATATACTAGCTGTTGCCAGCGGCTTCGCCCGCGTGTATGTCGTATATTATCCCACGGGAACCTTCTACCGGGATGAAAAGTATCCTATGTCTTAATATACTAGCTGTTGCCCGCGTGTATGTCGGAAATTATACCACGGGAACCTTCTACCGGGATGAAAAGTATCCTATGTCTTAATATACTAGCTGTTGCCCGCGTGTATGTCGGAAATTATCCCACGGGAACCTACTACCGGGATGAAAAGTATCCTATGTCTTAATATACTAGCTGTTGCCCGCGTGTATGTTGGAAATTATCCCACGGGAACCTACTACCGGGATGAAAAGTATCCTATGTCTTAATATACTAGCTGTTGCCCGCGTGTATGTCGGAAATTATCCCACGGGAACCTTCTACCGGGATGAAAAGTATCCTATGTCTTAATATACTAGCTGTTGCCCGCGTGTATGTCGGAAATTATCCCACGGGAACCTACTACCGGGATGAAAAGTATCCTATGTCTTAATATACTAGCTGTTGCCCGCGTGTATGTCGAAAATTATCCCACTGGAACCTTCTACCGGGATGAAAAGTATCCTATGTCTTAATATACTAGCTGTTGCCAGCGGCTTCGCCCGCGTGTATGTCGGATATTATCCCACGGGAACCTTCTACCGGGATGAAAAGTATCCTATGTCTTAATATACTAGCTGTTGCCAGCGGCTTCGGCCGCGTGTATGTCGGATATTATCCCACGGGAACCTTCTACCGGGATGAAAAGTATCCTATGTCTTAATATACTAGCTGTTGCCCGCGTGTATGTCGGATATTATCCCACGGGAACCTTCTACCGAGATGAAAAGTATCCTATGTCTTAATATACTAGCTGTTGCCAGCGGCTTCGCCCGCGTGTATGTCGGAAATTATCCCACGGGAACCTTCTACCGGGATGAAAAGTATCCTATGTCTTAAAATACTAGCTGTTGCCCACGTGTATGTCGGAAATTATCCCACGGGAACCTTCTACTGGGATGAAAAGTATCCTATGTCTTAAAATACTGGCTGCTGCCAGCGGCTTTGTCGGAAATTATCCCACGGGAACTTTCTACCGGGATGAAAAGTATCCTATGTCTTAATATACTAGCTGTTGCCAGCGGCTTCGCCCGCGTGTATGTCGGAAACTATCCCACGGGAACCTTCTACCGGGATGAAAAGTATCCTATGTCTTAATATACTAGCTGTTGCCCGCGTGTATGTCGGAAATTATCCCACGGGAACCTTCTATTGGGATGAAAAGTATCCTATGTCTTAATATACTAGCTGTTGCCCGCGTGTATGTTGGAAATTATCCCACTGGAACCTTCTACCGGGATGAAAAGTATCCTATGTCTTAATATACTAGCTGTTGCCAGCGGCTTCGCCCGCGTGTATGTCGGATATTATCCTACGGGAACCTTCTACCGGGATGAAAAGTATCCTATGTCTTAATATACTTGCTGTTGCCAGCGGCTTCACCCGCGTGTATGTCGGATATTATCCCACGGGAACCTTCTACCGGGATGAAAAGTATCCTATGTCTTAATATACTAGCTGTTGCCCGCGTGTATGTCGGATATTATCCCACGGGAACCTTTTACCGAGATGAAAAGTATCCTATGTCTTAATATACTAGCTGTTGCCAGCGGCTTCGCCCGCGTGTATGTCGGAAATCATCCCACGGGAACTTTCTACCGGGATGAAAAGTATCCTTTGTCTTAATATACTAGCTGTTGCCCGCGTGTATGTCGGAAATTATCCCACGGGAACCTTTTACCGGGATGAAAGTATCCTATGTCTTAATATACTAGCTGTTGCCCGCGTGTATGTCGGATATTATCCCACGGGAACCTTCTACCGGGATGAAAAGTATCCTATGTCTTAATATACTAGCTGTTGCCCGCGGCTTAGCCCGCGTGTATGTCGGAAATTATCCCACGGGAACCTTCTACCGGGATGAAAAGTATCCTATGTCTTAATATACTAGCTGTTGCCCGCGTGTATGTCGGAAATTATCCCACGGGAACCTTCTACCGGGATGAAAAGTATCCTATGTCTTAATATACTAGCTGTTGCCCGCGTGTGTGTCGGAAATTATCCTACGGGAACCTTCTACCGGGATGAAAAGTATCCTATGTCTTAATATACTAGCTGTTGCCAGCGGCTTCGCCCGCGTGTATGTCGGATATTATCCCACGGGAACCTTCTACCGGGATGAAAAGTATCCTATGTCTTAATATACTAGCTGTTGCCCGCGTGTATGTCGGATATTATCCCACGGGAACCTTTTACCGAGATGAAAAGTATCCTATGTCTTAATATACTAGCTGTTGCCAGCGGCTTCGCCCGCGTGTATGTCGGAAATCATCCCACGGGAACTTTCTACCGGGATGAAAAGTATCCTTTGTCTTAATATACTAGCTATTGCCCGCGTGTATGTCGGAAATTATCCCACGGGAACCTTCTACCGGGATGAAAGTATCCTATGTCTTAATATACTAGCTGTTGCCCGCGTGTATGTCGGATATTATCCCACGGGAACCTTCTACCGGGATGAAAAGTATCCTATGTCTTAATATACTAGCTGTTGCCCGCGTGTATGTCAGAAATTATCCCACGGTAACCTTCTACCGGGATGAAAAGTATTCTATGTCTTAAAATACTAGCTGTTGCCAGCGGCTATGTCGGAAATTATCCCACGGAAACCTTCTACCGGGATGAAAAGTATCCTATGTCTTAATATACTAGCTGTTGCCCGCGGCTTAGCCCGCGTGTATGTCGTATATTATCCCACGGGAACCTTCTACCGGGATGAAAAGTATCCTATGTCTTAATATACTAGCTGTTGCCCGCGTGTATGTCGGAAATTATACCACGGGAACCTTCTACCGGGATGAAAAGTATCCTATGTCTTAATATACTAGCTGTTGCCCGCGTGTATGTCGGAAATTATCCCACGGGAACCTACTACCGGGATGAAAAGTATCCTATGTCTTAATATACTAGCTGTTGCCCGCGTGTATGTCGGAAATTATCCCACGGGAACCTTCTACCGGGATGAAAAGTATCCTATGTCTTAATATACTAGCTGTTGCCCGCGTGTATGTCGAAAATTATCCCACGGGAACCTACTACCGGGATGAAAAGTATCCTATGTCTTAATATACTAGCTGTTGCCCGCGTGTATGTCGAAAATTATCCCACTGGAACCTTCTACCGGGATGAAAAGTATCCTATGTCTTAATATACTAGCTGTTGCCAGCGGCTTCGCCCGCGTGTATGTCGGATATTATCCCACGGGAACCTTCTACCGGGATGAAAAGTATCCTATGTCTTAATATACTAGCTGTTGCCAGCGGCTTCGGCCGCGTGTATGTCGGATATTATCCCAAGGGAACCTTCTACCGGGATGAAAAGTATCCTATGTCTTAATATACTAGCAGTTGCCCGCGTGTATGTCGGATATTATCCCACGGGAACCTTCTACCGAGATGAAAAGTATCCTATGTCTTAATATACTAGCTGTTGCCAGCGGCTTCGCCCGCGTGTATGTCGGAAATTATCCCACGGGAACCTTCTACCGGGATGAAAAGTATCCTATGTCTTAAAATACTAGCTGTTGCCCACGTGTATGTCGGAAATTATCCCACGGGAACCTTCTACCGGGATGAAAAGTATCCTATGTCTTAATATACTAGCTGTTGCCAGCGGCTTCGCCCGCGTGTATGTCGGAAATCATCCCACGGGAACTTTCTACCGGGATGAAAAGTATCCTTTGTCTTAATATACTAGCTATTGCCCGCGTGTATGTCGGAAATTATCCCACGGGAACCTTCTACCGGGATGAAAGTATCCTATGTCTTAATATACTAGCTGTTGCCCGCGTGTATGTCGGATATTATCCCACGGGAACCTTCTACCGGGATGAAAAGTATCCTATGTCTTAATATACTAGCTGTTGCCCGCGTGTATGTCAGAAATTATCCCACGGTAACCTTCTACCGGGATGAAAAGTATTCTATGTCTTAAAATACTAGCTGTTGCCAGCGGCTATGTCGGAAATTATCCCACGGAAACCTTCTACCGGGATGAAAAGTATCCTATGTCTTAATATACTAGCTGTTGCCCGCGGCTTAGCCCGCGTGTATGTCGTATATTATCCCACGGGAACCTTCTACCGGGATGAAAAGTATCCTATGTCTTAATATACTAGCTGTTGCCCGCGTGTATGTCGGAAATTATACCACGGGAACCTTCTACCGGGATGAAAAGTATCCTATGTCTTAATATACTAGCTGTTGCCCGCGTGTATGTCGGAAATTATCCCACGGGAACCTACTACCGGGATGAAAAGTATCCTATGTCTTAATATACTAGCTGTTGCCCGCGTGTATGTCGGAAATTATCCCACGGGAACCTTCTACCGGGATGAAAAGTATCCTATGTCTTAATATACTAGCTGTTGCCCGCGTGTATGTCGAAAATTATCCCACGGGAACCTACTACCGGGATGAAAAGTATCCTATGTCTTAATATACTAGCTGTTGCCCGCGTGTATGTCGAAAATTATCCCACTGGAACCTTCTACCGGGATGAAAAGTATCCTATGTCTTAATATACTAGCTGTTGCCAGCGGCTTCGCCCGCGTGTATGTCGGATATTATCCCACGGGAACCTTCTACCGGGATGAAAAGTATCCTATGTCTTAATATACTAGCTGTTGCCAGCGGCTTCGGCCGCGTGTATGTCGGATATTATCCCAAGGGAACCTTCTACCGGGATGAAAAGTATCCTATGTCTTAATATACTAGCAGTTGCCCGCGTGTATGTCGGATATTATCCCACGGGAACCTTCTACCGAGATGAAAAGTATCCTATGTCTTAATATACTAGCTGTTGCCAGCGGCTTCGCCCGCGTGTATGTCGGAAATTATCCCACGGGAACCTTCTACCGGGATGAAAAGTATCCTATGTCTTAAAATACTAGCTGTTGCCCACGTGTATGTCGGAAATTATCCCACGGGAACCTTCTACCGGGATGAAAAGTATCCTATGTCTTAAAATACTGGCTGCTGCCAGCGGCTTTGTCGGAAATTATCCCACGGGAACTTTCTACCGGGATGAAAAGTATCCTATGTCTTAATATACTAGCTGTTGCCAGCGGCTTCGCCCGCGTGTATGTCGGAAACTATCCCACGGGAACCTTCTACCGGGATGAAAAGTATCCTATGTCTTAATATACTAGCTGTTGCCCCCGTGTATGTCGGAAATTATCCCACGGGAACCTTCTACCGGGATGAAAAGTATCCTATGTCTTAATATACTAGCTGTTGCCAGCGGCTTCGCCCGCGTGTATGTCGGATATTATCCCACGGGAACCTTCTACCGGGATGAAAAGTATCCTATGTCTTAATATACTAGCTGTTGCCAGCGGCTTCGGCCGCGTGTATGTCGGATATTATCCCAAGGGAACCTTCTACCGGGATGAAAAGTATCCTATGTCTTAATATACTAGCAGTTGCCCGCGTGTATGTCGGATATTATCCCACGGGAACCTTCTACCGAGATGAAAAGTATCCTATGTCTTAATATACTAGCTGTTGCCAGCGGCTTCGCCCGCGTGTATGTCGGAAATTATCCCACGGGAACCTTCTACCGGGATGAAAAGTATCCTATGTCTTAAAATACTAGCTGTTGCCCACGTGTATGTCGGAAATTATCCCACGGGAACCTTCTACCGGGATGAAAAGTATCCTATGTCTTAAAATACTGGCTGCTGCCAGCGGCTTTGTCGGAAATTATCCCACGGGAACTTTCTACCGGGATGAAAAGTATCCTATGTCTTAATATACTAGCTGTTGCCAGCGGCTTCGCCCGCGTGTATGTCGGAAACTATCCCACGGGAACCTTCTACCGGGATGAAAAGTATCCTATGTCTTAATATACTAGCTGTTGCCCCCGTGTATGTCGGAAATTATCCCACGGGAACCTTCTATTGGGATGAAAAGTATCCTATGTCTTAATATACTAGCTGTTGCCCGCGTGTATGTTGGAAATTATCCCACTGGAACCTTCTACCGGGATGAAAAGTATCCTATGTCTTAATATACTAGCTGTTGCCAGCGGCTTCGCCCGCGTGTATGTCGGATATTATCCTACGGGAACCTTCTACCGGGATGAAAAGTATCCTATGTCTTAATATACTAGCTGTTGCCAGCGGCTTCGCCCGCGTGTATGTCGGATATTATCCCACGGGAACCTTCTACCGGGATGAAAAGTATCCTATGTCTTAATATACTAGCTGTTGCCCGCGTGTATGTCGGATATTATCCCACGGGAACCTTTTACCGAGATGAAAAGTATCCTATGTCTTAATATACTAGCTGTTGCCAGCGACTTCGCCCGCGTGTATGTCGGAAATCATCCCACGGGAACTTTCTACCGGGATGAAAAGTATCCTTTGTCTTAATATACTAGCTGTTGCCCGCGTGTATGTCGGAAATTATCCCACGGGAACCTTCTACCGGGATGAAAGTATCCTATGTCTTAATATACTAGCTGTTGCCCGCGTGTATGTCGGATATTATCCCACGGGAACCTTCTACCGGGATGAAAAGTATCCTATGTCTTAATATACTAGCTGTTGCCCGCGGCTTAGCCCGCGTGTATGTCGGAAATTATCCCACGGGAACCTTCTACCGGGATGAAAAGTATCCTATGTCTTAATATACTAGCTGTTGCCCGCGTGTATGTCGGAAATTATCCCACGGGAACCTTCTACCGGGATGAAAGTATCCTATGTCTTAATTTACTAGCTGTTGCCCGCGTGTATGTCGGAAATTATCCTACGGGAACCTTCTACCGGGATGAAAAGTATCCTATGTCTTAATATACTAGCTGTTGCCCGCGTGTGTGTCGGAAATTATCCTACGGGAACCTTCTACCGGGATGAAAAGTATCCTATGTCTTAATATACTAGCTGTTGCCAGCGGCTTCGCCCGCGTGTATGTCGGATATTATCCCACGGGAACCTTCTACCGGGATGAAAAGTATCCTATGTCTTAATATACTAGCTGTTGCCCGCGTGTATGTCGGATATTATCCCACGGGAACCTTTTACCGAGATGAAAAGTATCCTTTGTCTTAATATACTAGCTGTTGCCAGCGGCTTCGCCCGCGTGTATGTCGGAAATCATCCCACGGGAACTTTCTACCGGGATGAAAAGTATCCTTTGTCTTAATATACTAGCTATTGCCCGCGTGTATGTCGGAAATTATCCCACGGGAACCTTCTACCGGGATGAAAGTATCCTATGTCTTAATATACTAGCTGTTGCCCGCGTGTATGTCGGATATTATCCCACGGGAACCTTCTACCGGGATGAAAAGTATCCTATGTCTTAACATACTAGCTGTTGCCCGCGTCTATGTCGGAAATTATCCCACGGGAACCTTCTACCGGGATGAAAAGTATCCTATGTCTTAATATACTAGCTGTTGCCCGCGTGTATGTCGGATATTATCCCACGGGAACCTTCTACCGGGATGAAAAGTAACCTATATCTTAATATACTAGCTGTTGCCAGCGGCTTCGCCCGCGTGTATGTCGGAAATTATCCCACGGGAACCTTCTACCGGGATGAAAAGTATCCTATTTCTTAATATACTAGCTGTTGCCCGCGTGTATGTCGGATATTATCCCACGGGAACCTTCTACCGGGATGAAAAGTATCCTATGTCTTAATATACTAGCTGTTGCCCGCGTGTATGTCGGATATTATCCCACGGGAACCTTCTACCGGGATGAAAAGTATCCTATGTCTTAATATACTAGCTGTTGCCCGCGGCTTAGCCCGCGTGTATGTCGGAAATTATCCCACGGGAACCTTCTACCGGGATGAAAAGTATCCTATGTCTTAATATACTAGCTGTTGCCCGCGTGTATGTCGGAAATTATCCCACGGGAACCTTCTACCGGGATGAAAAGTATCCTATGTCTTAATATACTAGCTGTTGCCCGCGTGTATGTCGGAAATTATCCCACGGGAACCTTCTACCGGGATGAAAAGTATCCTATGTCTTAATATACTAGCTGTTGCCAGCGTCTATGTCGAAAATTATCCCACGGGAACCTTCTACCGGGATGAAAAGTAACCTATATCTTAATATACTAGCTGTTGCCAGCGGCTTCGCCCGCGTGTATGTCGGAAATTATCCCACGGGAACCTTCTACCGGGATGAAAAGTATCCTATTTCTTAATATACTAGCTGTTGCCCGCGTGTATGTCGGATATTATCCCACGGGAACCTTCTACCGGGATGAAAAGTATCCTATGTCTTAATATACTAGCTGTTGCCCGCGTGTATGTCGGATATTATCCCACGGGAACCTTCTACCGGGATGAAAAGTATTCTATGTCTTAAAATACTAGCTGTTGCCAGCGGCTATGTCGGAAATTATCCCACGGGAACCTTCTACCGGGATGAAAAGTATCCTATGTCTTAATATACTAGCTGTTGCCCGCGGCTTAGCCCGCGTGTATGTCGGATATTATCCCACGGGAACCTTCTACCGGGATGAAAAGTATCCTATGTCTTAATATACTAGCTGTTGCCCGCGTGTATGTCGGATATTATCCCACGGGAACCTTCTACCGAGATGAAAAGTATCCTATGTCTTAATATACTAGCTGTTGCCAGCGGCTTCGCCCGCGTGTATGTCGGAAATTATCCCACGGGAACCTTCAACCGGGATGAAAAGTATCCTATGTCTTAAAATACCAGCTGTTGCCCACGTGTATGTCGGAAATTATCCCACGGGAACCTTCTACCGGGATGAAAAGTATCCTATGTCTTAAAATACTAGCTGTTGCCAGCGGCTTTGTCGGAAATTATCCCACGGGAACTTTCTACCGGGATGAAAAGTATCCTATGTCTTAATATACTAGCTGTTGCCAGAGGCTTCGCCAGCGTGTATGTCGGAAATTATCCCACGGGAACCTTCTACCGGGATGAAAAGTATCCTATGTCTTAATATACTAGCTGTTGCCCGCGTGTATGTCGGAAATTATCCCACGGGAACCTTCTACCGGGATGAAAAGTAACCTATATCTTAATATACTAGCTGTTGCCAGCGGCTATGTCGGAAATTATCCCACGGGAACCTTCTACCGGGATGAAAACTATCCTATGTCTTAATATACTAGCTGTTGCCCGCGGCTTAGCCCGCGTGTATGTCGGATATTATCCCACGGGAACCTTCTACCGGGATGAAAAGTATCCTATGTCTTAATATACTAGCTGTTGCCCGCGTGTATGTCGGATATTATCCCACGGGAACCTTCTACCGAGATGAAAAGTATCCTATGTCTTAATATACTAGCTGTTGCCAGCGGCTTCGCCCGCGTGTATGTCGGAAATTATCCCACGGGAACCTTCTACCGGGATGAAAAGTATCCTATGTCTTAAAATACTAGCTGTTGCCCACGTGTATGTCGGAAATTATCCCACGGGAACCTTCTACCGGGATGAAAAGTATCCTTTGTCTTAAAATACTAGCTGTTGCCAGCGGCTTTGTCGGAAATTATCCCACGGGAACTTTCTACCGGGATGAAAAGTATCCTATGTCTTAATATACTAGCTGTTGCCAGCGGCTTCGCCCGCGTGTATGTCGGAAATTATCCCACGGGAACCTTCTACCGGGATGAAAAGTAACCTATATCTTAATATACTAGCTGTTGCCAGCGGCTATGTCGGAAATTATCCCACGGGAACTTTCTACCGGGATGAAAAGTATCCTATGTCTTAATATACTAGCTGTTGCCCGCGGCTTAGCCCGCGTGTATGTCGGATATTATCCCACGGGAACCTTCTACCGGGATGAAAAGTATCCTATGTCTTAATATACTAGCTGTTGCTCGCGTGTATGTCGGATATTATCCCACGGGAACCTTCTACCGAGATGAAAAGTATCCTATGTCTTAATATACTAGCTGTTGCCAGCGGCTTCGCCCGCGTGTATGTCGGAAATTATCCCACGGGAATCTTCTACCGGGATGAAAAGTATCCTATGTCTTAAAATACTAGCTGTTACCCACGTGTATGTCGGAAATTATCCCACGGGAACCTTCTACCGGTATGAAAAGTATCCTATGTCTTAAAATACTAGCTGTTGCCAGCGGCTTTGTCGGAAATTATCCCACGGGAACTTTCTACCGGGATGAAAAGTATCCTATGTCTTAATATACTAGCTGTTGCCAGCGGCTTCGCCCGCGTGTATGTCTGAAATTATCCCACGGGAACCTTCTACCGGGATGAACAGTATCCTATGTCTTAATATACTAGCTGTTGCCCGCGTGTATGTCGGAAATTATCCTACGGGAACCTTCTACCGGGATGAAAAGTATCCTATGTCTTAATATACTAGCTGTTGCCCACGTGTATGTCGGAAATTATCCCACGGGAACCTTCTACCGGGATGAAAAGTATCCTATGTCTTAACATACTAGCTGTTGCCCGCGTCTATGTCGGAAATTATCCCACGGGAACCTTCTACCGGGATGAAAAGTATCCTATGTCTTAATATACTAGCTGTTGCCCGCGTGTATGTCGGATATTATCCCACGGGAACCTTCTACCGGGATGAAAAGTAACCTATATCTTAATATACTAGCTGTTGCCAGCGGCTTCGCCCGCGTGTATGTCGGAAATTATCCCACGGGAACCTTCTACCGGGATGAAAAGTATCCTATGTCTTAATATACTAGCTGTTGCCCGCGTGTATGTCGGATATTATCCCACGGGAACCTTCTACCGGGATGAAAGTATCCTATGTCTTAATATACTAGCTGTTGCCCGCGTGTATGTCGGAAATTATCCTACGGGAACCTTCTACCGGGATGAAAAGTATCCTATGTCTTAATAAACTAGCTGTTGCCCGCGTGTATGTCGGAAATTATCCCACGGGAACCTTCTACCGGGATGAAAAGTATCCTATGTCTTAATATACTAGCTGTTGCCCACGTGTATGTCGGAAATTATCCCACGGGAACCTTCTACCGGGATGAAAAGTATCCTATGTCTTAAAATACTAGCTGTTGCCCACGTGTATGTCGGAAATTATCCCACGGGAACCTTCTACCGGGATGAAAAGTATCCTATGTCTTAAAATACTAGCTGTTGCCAGCGGCTTTGTCGGAAATTATCCTACGGGAACTTTCTACCGGGATGAAAAGTATCCTATGTCTTAATAAACTAGCTGTTGCCAGCGGCTTCGCCCGCGTGTATGTCGGAAATTATCCCACGGGAACCTTCTACCGGGATGAAAGTATCCTATGTCTTAATATACTAGCTGTTGCCCGCGTGTATGTCGGATATTATCCCACGGGAACGTTCTACCGGGATGAAAAGTATCATATGTCTTAATATACTAGCTGTTGCCCGCGTGTATGTCGGAAATTATCCCACGGGAACCTTCTACCGGGATGAAAGTATCCTATGTCTTAATATACTAGCTGTTGCCCGCGTGTATGTCGGAAATTATCCTACGGGAACATTCTACCGGGATGAAAAGTATCCTATGTCTTAAAATACTAGCTGTTGCCCACGTGTATGTCGGAAATTATCCCACGGGAACCTTCTACCGGGATGAAAAGTATCAATATACTAGCTGTTGCCAGCGTGTATGTCGGAAATTATCCCACGGGAACCTTCTACCGGGATGAAAGTATCCTATGTCTTAATATACTAGCTGTTGCCCGCGTGTATGTCGGATATTATCCCACGGGAACCTTCTACCGAGATGAAAAGTATCCTATGTCTTAATAAACTAGCTGTTGCCAGCGGCTTCGCCCGCGTGTATGTCGGAAATTATCCCACGGGAACCTTCTACCGGGATGAAAAGTATCCTATGTCTTAAAATACTAGCTGTTGCCCACGTGTATGTCGGAAATTATCCCACGGGAACCTTCTACCGGGATGAAAAGTATCAATATACTAGCTGTTGCCAGCGTGTATGTCGGAAATTATCCCACGGGAACCTTGTACCGGGATGAAAAGTATCCTATGTCTTAATATATTAGCTGTTGCCAGCGGCTTCGCCCGCGTGTATGTCGGAAATTATCCCACGGGAACCTTCTACCGGGATGAAAAGTATCCTATGCCTTAAAATACTAGCTGTTGCCCGCGTGTATGTCGGAAATTATCCCACGGGAACCTTCTACCGGGATGAAAAGTATCCTATATCTTAATATACTAGCTGTTGCCAGCGGCTTCGCCCGCGTGTATGTCGGAAATTATCCCACGGGAACCTTCTACCGGGATGAAAAGTATCCTATGTCTTAATATACTAGCTGTTGCCAGCGTCTATGTCGAAAATTATCCCACGGGAACCTTCTACCGGGATGAAAAGTATCCTATGTTTTAATATACTAGCTGTTGCCCGCGTGTATGTCGGATATTATCCCACAAGAACCTTCTACCGGGATGAAAAGTATCCTATGTCATAATATACTAGCTGCTGCCCGCGTGTATGTCGGAAATTATCCCACGGGAACCTTCTACCGGGATGAAAAGTATCCTATGTCTTAATATACTAGCTGTTGCCAGCGTCTATGTCGAAAATTATCCCACGGGAACCTTCTACCGGGATGAAAAGTATCCTATGTCTTAATATACTAGCTGTTGCCCGCGGCTTAGCCCGCGTGTATGTCGGAAATTATCCCACGGGAACCTTCTACCGGGATGAAAAGTATCCTATGTCTTAATATACTAGCTGTTGCCCGCGTGTATGTCGGATATTATCCCACGGGAACCTTCTACCGGGATGAAAAGTAACCTATATCTTAATATACTAGCTGTTGCCAGCTTCTTCGCCCGCGTGTATGTCGGAAATTATCCCACGGGAACCTTCTACCGGGATGAAAAGTATCCTATGTCTTAATATACTAGCTGTTGCCCGCGTCTATGTCGGAAATTATCCCACGGGAACCTTCTACCGGGATGAAAAGTATCCTATGTCTTAATATACTAGCTGTTGCCCGCGTGTATGTCGGATATTATCCCACGGGAACCTTCTACCGGGATGAAAAGTAACCTATATCTTAATATACTAGCTGTTGCCAGCGGCTTCGCCCGCGTGTATGTCGGAAATTATCCCACGGGAACCTTCTACCGGGATGAAAAGTATCCTATGTCTTAATATACTAGCTGTTGCCCGCGTGTATGTCGGATATTATCCCACGGGAACCTTCTACCGGGATGAAAAGTATCCTATGTCTTAATATACTAGCTGTTGCCCGCGTGTATGTCAGAAATTATCCCACGGTAACCTTCTACCGGGATGAAAGTATTCTATGTCTTAAAATACTAGCTGTTGCCAGCGGCTATGTCGGAAATTATCCCACGGGAACCTTCTACCGGGATGAAAAGTATCCTATGTCTTAATATACTAGCTGTTGCCCGCGGCTTAGCCCGCGTGTATGTCGGATATTATCCCACGGGAACCTTCTACCGGGATGAAAAGTATCCTATGTCTTAATATACTAGCTGTTGCCCGCGTGTATGTCGGATATTATCCCACGGGAACCTTCTACCGAGATGAAAAGTATCCTATGTCTTAATATACTAGCTGTTGCCCACGTGTATGTCGGAAATTATCCCACGGGAACCTTCTACCGGGATGAAAAGTATCCTATGTGATCCAGCCAATTTGAAAGACCTCAGGCCAATTAGTATTCTGCCTTGCCTGTCGAAGATTCTGGAGCGTGTAGTGTATCTACAAGTTATTGAATATCTGGAGGTTAACAACATTCTCCCTGACCTTCAGTCGGGTTTCCGTAAAGGTAGAGGCACTGCAACGGCTCTGATTGATGTGGTGGGCAATATCCTGGAGGCACGTGATCGGGGGGAAGGGTCGATCCTGGTCCTACTGGATTTTTCACGGGCTTTTGACGCTATTAATACCAATCTACTGCTGTCCAAGCTAGCATACTATGGCTTTAACCGAGACGCTGTGGATTGGTTTAATAGTTATTTGACTGATAGGTCCCAGTATGTGCAGATCCACAAGGAAGATGGATCAACCGTGTCATCCCCTCCACTCCATGTGTCTAGAGGCGTCCCGCAGGGATCCATCCTGGGCCCTTTGCTGTACATCCTCTACAGTGCTGATGTTGTTGGATCCTTTGTAAACTGCAAATATCACATGTATGCAGATGATATTCAGCTGTACATTTCGTTCAAAGGGGATGATGCAGCATTGGCAGTGCGGAGGGTGAATGAGGACCTGCATCGAGTAGTGACCTGGTCTGAGGAGAACTCTTTGGTTCTGAACCCACTGAAGTCTAAGTTCATGGTGCTGGGAACAAAAAAACAAGTTGCTGCAATATTGTCTGCCAATCCGGAGGTTGTGATTAAAGGGAAGAAAATTGAACGAGTGGAACAGGCATGTAGTCTGGGTCTAATCTTAGATCCAGAGCTGCGATTCGAGGCTCATATAAACACCGTAATAAGAAATTGTTTTTATAGGCTGAAGGTATTATACGGTATACGTAATTTTCTTAGCGTACCACTCAGAAAACAACTGGTAGACAGTCTGGTCCTATCTAGGCTAAACTACTGTGACACTGTGTATGGGCCTTGCCTGCTTGCTAGAACAGATAGGTTAATTCAGCGAATCCAGAATGCCTGTGTTCGTTTTTGCATTCATGTCCCTCGTAGGCATCATGTGACTCCATACATAAACCAACTCAAGACACTAAAAATGGCTGCCAGGCGGAAGCTTCATCTAGCGAGTTTAATGTTTGGCATTGTAACAACCCATAAGCCGCACTATTTATATGAAAAACTCACTTGGCGAGAAACTCATTATAAGTATGGTCTTCGTTCTGTGGTTGGCCCGCTAAGGGCACCGCGACATAGAACCACAGCTTTCAGGGGCAGTTTCAGATTTGCAGCCACCCGCTGCTGGAATGATCTTCCACCACCGATGCGAGGCCTGAAAACAATACAGTCGTTTAAATATCAACATAAAAAGTTACTATTGCATGCACAACTCTCATTACTTTAATTCTAGATACATCTTTATGGTGTTTACCTCACGGGTTATGGCCTATAGTCCTTGGTTTTGGATCTTCAGCAGCGCTGTGGCATCGCTTCTGCCTCATGTCTGCTGGGATTGCTGGCAGTGATTCTCTGTCCCAGTTCTATGTGGTTTGTAAACCTGTTAGATAGTACAATTTGTGTTATTTCTATAATCATACTATTTCTTATAAATATCCATTCTATTATATATACAATTTATTATTAAATACAATTTGATTTCAATTATTATTTCCATATCTCTGTTTAAACATATTATTTATATAATTTTTATTCTCTTACCATAGTACTTTTTGTAAGCGTGGCACATGTGCATTGCACGGGTTCCCTCCAACTCCGTAGGTTCATCATCATACTCTTATTCAGCATTTCACTCATAAACACTATAAACATTGACACAATCATTGCTGTAGCACAGTGGCACTCATTACATCATCATTTTCCTGACGCCATTGATGTTCAAGCTTACATTACATAACTCCAATTCTCGTACGATGTGGTTGGTCGGACGCATGGCTCATTTGTCAAACTGTTGCGCAACGCAAGCACAGAAAATAAAACCTATCTCAAGACAACGAACGATGACAGACAAACTTTATTGTCTGTGGTTTGAGACGCGTTGAAATGTTGCCACATATTTTATTGTTTATGTCTGTACATATTATATATTTTTATTGTTTTTTTTTAGTTACTTATTTTAATGGTCTCTGACAGCGATACACACCGCCGGCTTACGCTGAAAACCAGCGCCGTGGATTCGTGCCTTCGTGCACGGGCCGCGGCATTATGCTGAGCGTGTAGCCGTTTCGCGGGGTAGTGACGCACATTTCCAAAAACTTTATTGTGTGTACTTATGTTTTTTGTTTTGTGTGGTTTGTTATGTTTTATTATTTTGTGTTTCGCTTTTCTTGTATAGTTTGTGTGCGTCATTTTCACGCGAATAAACTGTTTTTCTTTCTTTCTTTCTTTCTATGTCTTAAAATACTAGCTGTTGCCCACGTGTATGTCGGAAATTATCCCACGGGAACCTTCTACCGGGATGAAAAGTATCCTATGTCTTAAAATACTAGCTGTTGCCAGCGGCTTTGTCGGAAATTATCCCACGGGAACTTTCTACCGGGATGAAAAGTATCCTATGTCTTAATATACTAGCTGTTGCCAGCGGCTTCGCCCGCGTGTATGTCGGAAATTATCCCACGGGAACCGTCTACCGGGATGAAAAGTATCCTATGTCTTAATATACTAGCTGTTGCCAGCGGCTTCGGCCGCGTGTATGTCAAAAATTATCCCACGGGAACCTTCTACCGGGATGAAATTATCCTATGTCTTAATATACTAGCTGTTGCCCGCGTGTATGTCGGAAATTATCCCACGGGAACGTTCTACCGGGATGAAAAGTATCCTATGTCTTAATATACAAGCTGTTGCCCGCGTGTATGTCGGAAATTATCCCACGGGAACCTTCTACCGGGATGAAAAGTATCCTATGTCTTAATATACTAGCTGTTGCCAGCGGCTTCGCCCGCGTGTATGTCGGAAATTATCTCACGGGAACCTTTTACCGGGATGAAAAGTATCCTATGTCTTAATATACTAGCTGTTGCCCGCGTGTATGTCGGAAATTATCCCACGGGAACCTTCTACCGGGATGAAAAGTATTCTATGTCTTAAAATACTAGCTGTTGCCAGCGGCTATGTCGGAAATTATCCCACGGGAACCTTCTACCGGAATGAAAAATATCCTATGTCTTAATATACTAGCTGTTGCCCGCGGCTTAGCCCGCGTGTATGTCGGATATTATCCCACGGGAACCTTCTACCGGGATCAAAAGTATCCTATGTCTTAATATACTAGCTGTTGCCCGCGTGTATGTCGGATATTATCCCACGGGAACCTTCTACCGAGATGAAAAGTATCCTATGTCTTAATATACTAGCTGTTGCCAGCGGCTTCGCCCGCGTGTATGTCGGAAATTATCCCACGGGAACCTTCTACCGGGATGAAAAGTATCCTATATCTTGAAATACTAGCTGTTGCCCACGTGTATGTCAGAAATTATCCCACGGGAACCTTCTACCGGGATGAAAAGTATCCTATGTAAGAAAGAAAGAAAGAAAAACAGTTTATTCGCGTGAAAATGACGCACACAAACTATACAAGAAAAGCGAAACACAAAATAATAAAACATAACAAACCACACAAAACAAAAAACATAAGTACACACAATAAAGTTTTTGGAAATGTGCGTCACTACCCCGCGAAACGGCTACACGCTCAGCATAATGCCGCGGCCCGTGCACGAAGGCACGAATCCACGGCGCTGGTTTTCAGCGTAAGCCGGCGGTGTGTATCGCTGTCAGAGACCATTAAAATAAGTAACTAAAAAAAAACAATAAAAATATATAATATGTACAGACATAAACAATAAAATATGTGGCAACATTTCAACGCGTCTCAAACCACAGACAATAAAGTTTGTCTGTCATCGTTCGTGTCTTGAGATAGGTTTTATTTTCTGTGCTTGCGTTGCGCAACAGTTTGACAAATGAGCCATGCGTCCGACCAACCACATCGTACGAGAATTGGAGTTATGTAAGCTTGAACATCAATGGCGTCAGGAAAATGATGATGTAATGAGTGCCACTGTGCTACAGCAATGATTGTGTCAATGTTTATAGTGTTTATGAGTGAAATGTTGAATAAGAGTATGATGATGAACCTACGGAGTCCTACGGAACCTATGTCTTAAAATACTAGCTGTTGCCAGCGGCTTTGTCGGAAATTATCCCACGGGAACTTTCTACCGGGATGAAAAGTATATTATGTCTTAATATACTAGCTGTTGCCAGCGGCTTCGCCCGCGTGTATGTCGGAAATTATCCCACGGGAACCGTCTACCGGGATGAAAAGTATCCTATGTCTTAATAAACTAGCTGTTGCCAGCGGCTTCGCCCGCGTGTATGTCGGAAATTATCCCACGGGAACCTTCTACCGGGATGAAAGTATCCTATGTCTTAATATACTAGCTGTTGCCCGCGTGTATGTCGGATATTATCCCACGGGAACGTTCTACCGGGATGAAAAGTATCCTATGTCTTAATATACAAGCTGTTGCCCGCGTGTATGTCGGAAATTATCCCACGGGAACCTTCTACCGGGATGAAAAGTATCCTATGTCTTAATATACTAGCTGTTGCCAGCGGCTTCGCCCGCGTGTATGTCGGAAATTATCTCACGGGAACCTTTTACCGGGATGAAAAGTATCCTATGTCTTAATATACTAGCTGTTGCCCGCGTGTATGTCGGAAATTATCCCACGGGAACCTTCTACCGGGATGAAAAGTATTCTATGTCTTAAAATACTAGCTGTTGCCAGCGGCTATGTCGGAAATTATCCCACGGGAACCTTCTACCGGAATGAAAAATATCCTATGTCTTAATATACTAGCTGTTGCCCGCGGCTTAGCCCGCGTGTATGTCGGATATTATCCCACGGGAACCTTCTACCGGGATCAAAAGTATCCTATGTCTTAATATACTAGCTGTTGCCCGCGTGTATGTCGGATATTATCCCACGGGAACCTTCTACCGAGATGAAAAGTATCCTATGTCTTAATATACTAGCTGTTGCCCGCGTGTATGTCGGATATTATCCCACGGGAACCTTCTACCGAGATGAAAAGTATCCTATGTCTTAATATACTAGCTGTTGCCAGCGGCTTCGCCCGCGTGTATGTCGGAAATTATCCCACGGGAACCTTCTACCGGGATGAAAAGTATCCTATATCTTGAAATACTAGCTGTTGCCCACGTGTATGTCAGAAATTATCCCACGGGAACCTTCTACCGGGATGAAAAGTATCCTATGTCTTAAAATACTAGCTGTTGCCAGCGGCTTTGTCGGAAATTATCCCACGGGAACTTTCTACCGGGATGAAAAGTATATTATGTCTTAATATACTAGCTGTTGCCAGCGGCTTCGCCCGCGTGTATGTCGGAAATTATCCCACGGGAACCGTCTACCGGGATGAAAAGTATCCTATGTCTTAATAAACTAGCTGTTGCCAGCGGCTTCGCCCGCGTGTATGTCGGAAATTATCCCACGGGAACCTTCTACCGGGATGAAAAGTATCCTATGTCTTAATATACTAGCTGTTGCCAGCGGCTTCGCCCGCGTGTATGTCGGAAATTATCTCACGGGAACCTTTTACCGGGATGAAAAGTATCCTATGTCTTAATATACTAGCTGTTGCCCGCGTGTATGTCGGAAATTATCTTACGGGAACCTTTTACCGGGATGAAAAGTATCCTATGTCTTAATATACTAGCTGTTGCCCGCGTGTATGTCGGAAATTATCCCACGGGAACCTTCTACCGGGATGAAAAGTATTCTATGTCTTAAAATACTAGCTGTTGCCAGCGGCTATGTCGGAAATTATCCCACGGGAACCTTCTACCGGAATGAAAAATATCCTATGTCTTAATATACTAGCTGTTGCCCGCGGCTTAGCCCGCGTGTATGTCGGATATTATCCCACGGGAACCTTCTACCGGGATCAAAAGTATCCTATGTCTTAATATACTAGCTGTTGCCCGCGTGTATGTCGGATATTATCCCACGGGAACCTTCTACCGAGATGAAAAGTATCCTATGTCTTAATATACTAGCTGTTGCCAGCGGCTTCGCCCGCGTGTATGTCGGAAATTATCCCACGGGAACCTTCTACCGGGATGAAAAGTATCCTATATCTTGAAATACTAGCTGTTGCCCACGTGTATGTCAGAAATTATCCCACGGGAACCTTCTACCGGGATGAAAAGTATCCTATGTCTTAAAATACTAGCTGTTGCCAGCGGCTTTGTCGGAAATTATCCCACGGGAACTTTCTACCGGGATGAAAAGTATATTATGTCTTAATATACTAGCTGTTGCCAGCGGCTTCGCCCGCGTGTATGTCGGAAATTATCCCACGGGAACCGTCTACCGGGATGAAAAGTATCCTATGTCTTAATAAACTAGCTGTTGCCAGCGGCTTCGCCCGCGTGTATGTCGGAAATTATCCCACGGGAACCTTCTACCGGGATGAAAGTATCCTATGTCTTAATATACTAGCTGTTGCCCGCGTGTATGTCGGATATTATCCCACGGGAACCTTCTACCGGGATGAAAGTATCCTATGTCTTAATATACTAGCTGTTGCCCGCGGCTTAGCCCGCGTGTATGTCGAAAATTATCCCACGGGAACCTTCTACCGGGATGAAAAGTATCCTATGTCTTAATATACTAGCTGTTGCCCGCGTGTATGTCGGATATTATCCCACGGGAACCTTCTACCGGGATGAAAAGTATCCTATGTCTTAATATACTAGCTGTTGCCCGCGGCTTAGCCCGCGTGTATGTCGAAAATTATCCCACGGGAACCTTCTACCGGGATGAAAAGTATCCTATGTCTTAATATACTAGCTGTTGCCCGCGTGTATGTCGGATATTATCCCACGGGAACCTTCTACCGGGATGAAAGTATCCTATGTTTTAATATACTAGCTGTTGCCCGCGGCTTAGCCCGCGTGTATGTCGAAAATTATCCCACGGGAACCTTCTACCGGGATGAAAAGTATCCTATGTCTTAATATACTAGCTGTTGCCCGCGTGTATGTCGGATATTATCCCACGGGAACCTTCTACCGGGATGAAAAGTATCCTATGTCTTAATATACTAGCTGTTGCCCGCGGCTTAGCCCGCGTGTATGTCGAAAATTATCCCACGGGAACCTTCTACCGGGATGAAAAGTATCCTATGTCTTAATATACTAGCTGTTGCCCGCGTGTATGTCGGAAATTATCCCACGGGAACCTTCTACCGGGATGAAAGTATCCTATGTCTTAATATACTAGATGTTGCTCGCGTGTATGTCGGAAATTATCCTACGGGAACCTTCTACCGGGATGAAAAGTATCCTATGTCTTAATATACTAGCTGTTGCCCGCGTGTATGTCGGAAATTATCCCACGGGAACCTTCTACCGGGATGAAAAGTATCCTATGTCTTAATATACTAGCTGTTGCCAGCGGCTTCGCCCGCGTGTATGTCGGAAATTATCCCACGGGAACCTTCTACCGGGATGAAAAGTATCCTATGTCTTAATATACTAGCTGTTGCCAGCGGCTTCGCCCGCGTGTATGTCGGAAATTATCCCACGGGAACCTTCTACCGGGATGAAAAGTATCCTATGTCCTAATATACTAGCTGTTGCCCGCGTGTATGTCGGAAATTATCTCACGGGAACCTTCTACCGGGATGAAAAGTATCCTATGTCTTAATATACTAGCTGTTGCCCGCGGCTTAGCCCGCGTGTATGTCGAAAATTATCCCACGGGAACCTTCTACCGGGATGAAAAGTATCCTATGTCTTAATATACTAGCTGTTGCCCGCGTGTATGTCGGATATTATCCCACGGGAACCTTCTACCGGGATGAAAGTATCCTATGTCTTAATATACTAGCTGTTGCCCGCGGCTTAGCCCGCGTGTATGTCGAAAATTATCCCACGGGAACCTTCTACCGGGATGAAAAGTATCCTATGTCTTAATATACTAGCTGTTGCCCGCGTGTATGTCGGATATTATCCCACGGGAACCTTCTACCGGGATGAAAAGTATCCTATGTCTTAATATACTAGCTGTTGCCCGCGGCTTAGCCCGCGTGTATGTCGAAAATTATCCCACAGGAACCTTCTACCGGGATGAAAAGTATCCTATGTCTTAATATACTAGCTGTTGCCTGCGTGTATGTCGGAAATTATCCCACGGGAACCTTCTACCGGGATGAAAGTATCCTATGTCTTAATATACTAGCTGTTGCCCGCGTGTATGTCGGAAATTATCCTACGGGAACCTTCTACCGGGATGAAAAGTATCCTATGTCTTAATAAACTAGCTGTTGCCCGCGTGTATGTCGGAATTTATCCCACGGGAACCTTCTACCGGGATGAAAAGTATCCTATGTCTTAATATACTAGCTGTTGCCCACGTGTATGTCGGAAATTATCCCACGGGAACCTTCTACCGGGATGAAAGTATCCTATGCCTTAATATACTAGCTGTTGCCCGCGTGTATGTCGGATATTATCCCACGGGAACGTTCTACCGGGATGAAAAGTATCATATGTCTTAATATACTAGCTGTTGCCCGCGTGTATGTCGGAAATTATCCCACGGGAACCTTCTACCGGGATGAAAGTATCCTATGTCTTAATATACTAGCTGTTGCCCGCGTGTATGTCGGAAATTATCCTACGGGAACATTCTACCGGGATGAAAAGTATCCTATGTCATAATATACTAGCTGTTGCCCGCGTGTATGTCGGAAATTATCCCACGGGAACCTTCTACCGGGATGAAAAGTATCAATATACTAGCTGTTGCCAGCGTGTATGTCGGAAATTATCCCACGGGAACCTTCTACCGGGATGAAAAGTATCCTATGTCTTAATATACTAGCTGTTGCCAGCGGCTTTGCCCGCGTGTATGTCGGAAATTATTCCACGGGAACCTTCTACCGGGATGAAAAGTATCCTATGCCTTAAAATACTAGCTGTTGCCCGCGTGTATGTCGGAAATTATCCCACGGGAACCTTCTACCGGGATGAAAAGTATCCTATGTCTTAATATACTAGCTGTTGCCAGCGGCTTCGCCCGCGTGTATGTCGGAAATTATCCCACGGGAACCTTCTACCGGGATGAAAAGTATCCTATGTCTTAATATACTAGCTGTTGCCAGCGTCTATGTCGAAAATTATCCCACGGGAACCTTCTACCGGGATGAAAAGTATCCTATGTTTTAATATACTAGCTGTTGCCCGCGTGTATGTCGGATATTATCCCACAAGAACCTTCTACCGGGATGAAAAGTATCCTATGTCATAATATACTAGCTGTTGCCCGCGTGTATGTCGGAAATTATCCCACGGGAACCTTCTACCGGGATGAAAAGTATCCTATGTCTTAATATACTAGCTGTTGCCAGCGTCTATGTCGAAAATTATCCCACGGGAACCTTCTACCGGGATGAAAAGTATCCTATGTCTTAATATACTAGCTGTTGCCCGCGGCTTAGCCCGCGTGTATGTCGGAAATTATCCCACGGGAACCTTCTACCGGGATGAAAAGTATCCTATGTCTTAATATACTAGCTGTTGCCCGCGTGTATGTCGGATATTATCCCACGGGAACCTTCTACCGGGATGAAAAGTAACCTATATCTTAATATACTAGCTGTTGCCAGCTTCTTCGCCCGCGTGTATGTCGGAAATTATCCCACGGGAACCTTCTACCGGGATGAAAAGTATCCTATGTCTTAATATACTAGCTGTTGCCCGCGTCTATGTCGGAAATTATCCCACGGGAACCTTCTACCGGGATGAAAAGTATCCTATGTCTTAATATACTAGCTGTTGCCCGCGTGTATGTCGGATATTATCCCACGGGAACCTTCTACCGGGATGAAAAGTAACCTATATCTTAATATACTAGCTGTTGCCAGCGGCTTCGCCCGCGTGTATGTCGGAAATTATCCCACGGGAACCTTCTACCGGGATGAAAAGTATCCTATGTCTTAATATACTAGCTGTTGCCCGCGTGTATGTCGGATATTATCCCACGGGAACCTTCTACCGGGATGAAAAGTATCCTATGTCTTAATATACTAGCTGTTGCCCGCGTGTATGTCAGAAATTATCCCACGGTAACCTTCTACCGGGATGAAAGTATTCTATGTCTTAAAATACTAGCTGTTGCCAGCGGCTATGTCGGAAATTATCCCACGGGAACCTTCTACCGGGATGAAAAGTATCCTATGTCTTAATATACTAGCTGTTGCCCGCGGCTTAGCCCGCGTGTATGTCGGATATTATCCCACGGGAACCTTCTACCGGGATGAAAAGTATCCTATGTCTTAATATACTAGCTGTTGCCCGCGTGTATGTCGGATATTATCCCACGGGAACCTTCTACCGAGATGAAAAGTATCCTATGTCTTAATATACTAGCTGTTGCCCACGTGTATGTCGGAAATTATCCCACGGGAACCTTCTACCGGGATGAAAAGTATCCTATGTGATCCAGCCAATTTGAAAGACCTCAGGCCAATTAGTATTCTGCCTTGCCTGTCGAAGATTCTGGAGCGTGTAGTGTATCTACAAGTTATTGAATATCTGGAGGTTAACAACATTCTCCCTGACCTTCAGTCGGGTTTCCGTAAAGGTAGAGGCACTGCAACGGCTCTGATTGATGTGGTGGGCAATATCCTGGAGGCACGTGATCGGGGGGAGGGGTCGATCCTGGTCCTACTGGATTTTTCACGGGCTTTTGACGCTATTAATACCAATCTACTGCTGTCCAAGCTAGCATACTATGGCTTTAACCGAGACGCTGTGGATTGGTTTAATAGTTATTTGACTGATAGGTCCCAGTATGTGCAGATCCACAAGGAAGATGGATCAACCGTGTCATCCCCCCCACTCCATGTGTCTAGAGGCGTCCCGCAGGGATCCATCCTGGGCCCTTTGCTGTACATCCTCTACAGTGCTGATGTTGTTGGATCCTTTGTAAACTGCAAATATCACATGTATGCAGATGATATTCAGCTGTACATTTCGTTCAAAGGGGATGATGCAGCATTGGCAGTGCGGAGGGTGAATGAGGACCTGCATCGAGTAGTGACCTGGTCTGAGGAGAACTCTTTGGTTCTGAACCCACTGAAGTCTAAGTTCATGGTGCTGGGAACAAAAAAACAAGTTGCTGCAATATTGTCTGCCAATCCGGAGGTTGTGATTAAAGGGAAGAAAATTGAACGAGTGGAACAGGCATGTAGTCTGGGTCTAATCTTAGATCCAGAGCTGCGATTCGAGGCTCATATAAACACCGTAATAAGAAATTGTTTTTATAGGCTGAAGGTATTATACGGTATACGTAATTTTCTTAGCGTACCACTCAGAAAACAACTGGTAGACAGTCTGGTCCTATCTAGGCTAAACTACTGTGACACTGTGTATGGGCCTTGCCTGCTTGCTAGAACAGATAGGTTAATTCAGCGAATCCAGAATGCCTGTGTTCGTTTTTGCATTCATGTCCCTCGTAGGCATCATGTGACTCCATACATAAACCAACTCAAGACACTAAAAATGGCTGCCAGGCGGAAGCTTCATCTAGCGAGTTTAATGTTTGGCATTGTAACAACCCATAAGCCGCACTATTTATATGAAAAACTCACTTGGCGAGAAACTCATTATAAGTATGGTCTTCGTTCTGTGGTTGGCCCGCTAAGGGCACCGCGACATAGAACCACAGCTTTCAGGGGCAGTTTCAGATTTGCAGCCACCCGCTGCTGGAATGATCTTCCACCACCGATGCGAGGCCTGAAAACAATACAGTCGTTTAAATATCAACATAAAAAGTTACTATTGCATGCACAACTCTCATTACTTTAATTCTAGATACATCTTTATGGTGTTTACCTCACGGGTTATGGCCTATAGTCCTTGGTTTTGGATCTTCAGCAGCGCTGTGGCATCGCTTCTGCCTCATGTCTGCTGGGATTGCTGGCAGTGATTCTCTGTCCCAGTTCTATGTGGTTTGTAAACCTGTTAGATAGTACAATTTGTGTTATTTCTATAATCATACTATTTCTTATAAATATCCATTCTATTATATATACAATTTATTATTAAATACAATTTGATTTCAATTATTATTTCCATATCTCTGTTTAAACATATTATTTATATAATTTTTATTCTCTTACCATAGTACTTTTTGTAAGCGTGGCACATGTGCATTGCACGGGTTCCCTCCAACTCCGTAGGTTCATCATCATACTCTTATTCAGCATTTCACTCATAAACACTATAAACATTGACACAATCATTGCTGTAGCACAGTGGCACTCATTACATCATCATTTTCCTGACGCCATTGATGTTCAAGCTTACATTACATAACTCCAATTCTCGTACGATGTGGTTGGTCGGACGCATGGCTCATTTGTCAAACTGTTGCGCAACGCAAGCACAGAAAATAAAACCTATCTCAAGACAACGAACGATGACAGACAAACTTTATTGTCTGTGGTTTGAGACGCGTTGAAATGTTGCCACATATTTTATTGTTTATGTCTGTACATATTATATATTTTTATTGTTTTTTTTTAGTTACTTATTTTAATGGTCTCTGACAGCGATACACACCGCCGGCTTACGCTGAAAACCAGCGCCGTGGATTCGTGCCTTCGTGCACGGGCCGCGGCATTATGCTGAGCGTGTAGCCGTTTCGCGGGGTAGTGACGCACATTTCCAAAAACTTTATTGTGTGTACTTATGTTTTTTGTTTTGTGTGGTTTGTTATGTTTTATTATTTTGTGTTTCGCTTTTCTTGTATAGTTTGTGTGCGTCATTTTCACGCGAATAAACTGTTTTTCTTTCTTTCTTTCTTTCTATGTCTTAAAATACTAGCTGTTGCCCACGTGTATGTCGGAAATTATCCCACGGGAACCTTCTACCGGGATGAAAAGTATCCTATGTCTTAAAATACTAGCTGTTGCCAGCGGCTTTGTCGGAAATTATCCCACGGGAACTTTCTACCGGGATGAAAAGTATCCTATGTCTTAATATACTAGCTGTTGCCAGCGGCTTCGCCCGTGTGTATGTCGGAAATTATCCCACGGGAACCGTCTACCGGGATGAAAAGTATCCTATGTCTTAATATACTAGCTGTTGCCAGCGGCTTCGGCCGCGTGTATGTCAAAAATTATCCCACGGGAACCTTCTACCGGGATGAAATTATCCTATGTCTTAATATACTAGCTGTTGCCCGCGTGTATGTCGGAAATTATCCCACGGGAACGTTCTACCGGGATGAAAAGTATCCTATGTCTTAATATACAAGCTGTTGCCCGCGTGTATGTCGGAAATTATCCCACGGGAACCTTCTACCGGGATGAAAAGTATCCTATGTCTTAATATACTAGCTGTTGCCAGCGGCTTCGCCCGCGTGTATGTCGGAAATTATCTCACGGGAACCTTTTACCGGGATGAAAAGTATCCTATGTCTTAATATACTAGCTGTTGCCCGCGTGTATGTCGGAAATTATCCCACGGGAACCTTCTACCGGGATGAAAAGTATCCTATGTCTTAATATACTAGCTGTTGCCAGCGGCTTCGCCCGCGTGTATGTCGGAAATTATCCCACGGGAACCTTCTACCGGGATGAAAAGTATCCTATGTCTTAATATACTAGCTGTTGCCAGCGTCCATGTCGAAAATTATCCCACGGGAACCTTCTACCGGGATGAAAAGTATCCTATGTCTTAATATACTAGCTGTTGCCCGCGTGTATGTCGGATATTATCCCACAAGAACCTTCTACCGGGATGAAAAGTATCCTATGTCATAATATACTAGCTGTTGCCCGCGTGTATGTCGGAAATTATCCCACGGGAACCTTCTACCGGGATGAAAAGTATCCTATGTCTTAATATACTAGCTGTTGACAGCGTCTATGTCGAAAATTATCCCACGGGAACCTTCTACCGGGATGAAAAGTATCCTATGTCTTAATATACTAGCTGTTGCCCGCGTGTATGTCGGATATTATCCCACGGGAACCTTTTACCGGGATGAAAAGTATCCTATGTCTTAATATACTAGCTGTTGCCTGCGGCTTAGCCCGCGTGTATGTCGGAAATTATCCCAAGGGAACCTTCTACCGGGATGAAAAGTATCCTATGTCTTAATATACTAGCTGTTGCCCGCGTGTATGTCGGATATTATCCCACGGGAACCTTCTACAGGGATGAAAAGTAACCTATATCTTAATATACTAGCTGTTGCCAGCGGCTTCGCCCGCGTGTATGTCGGAAATTATCCCACGGGAACCTTCTACCGGGATGAAAAGTATCCTATGTCTTAATATACTAGCTGTTACCCGCGTCTATGTCGGAAATTATCCCACGGGAACCTTCTACCGGGATGAAAAGTATCCTATGTCTTAATATACTAGCTGTTGCCCGCGTGTATGTCGGATATTATCCCACGGGAACCTTCTACCGGGATGAAAAGTAACCTATATCTTAATATACTAGCTGTTGCCAGCGGCTTCGCCCGCGTGTATGTCGGAAATTATCCCACGGGAACCTTCTACCGGGATGAAAAGTATCCTATGTCTTAATATACTAGCTGTTGCCCGCGTGTATGTCGGATATTATCCCACGGGAACCTTCTACCGGGATGAAAAGTATCCTATGTCTTAATATACTAGCTGTTGCCCGCGTGTATGTCAGAAATTATCCCACGGTAACCTTCTACCGGGATGAAAAGTATTCTATGTCTTAAAATACTAGCTGTTGCCAGCGGCTATGTCGGAAATTATCCCACGGGAACCTTCTACCGGGATGAAAAGTATCCTATGTCTTAATATACTAGCTGTTGCCCGCGGCTTAGCCCGCGTGTATGTCGGATATTATCCCACGGGAACCTTCTACCGGGATGAAAAGTATCCTATGTCTTAATATACTAGCTGTTGCCCGCGTGTATGTCGGATATTATCCCACGGGAACCTTCTACCGAGATGAAAAGTATCCGATGTCTTAATATACTAGCTGTTGCCCACGTGTATGTCGGAAATTATCCCACGGGAACCTTCTACCGGGATGAAAAGTATCCTATGTCTTAAAATACTAGCTGTTGCCCACGTGTATGTCTGAAATTATCCCACGGGAACCTTCTACCGGGATGAAAAGTATCCTATGTCTTAAAATACTAGCTGTTGCCAGCGGCTTTGTCGGAAATTATCCCACGGGAACTTTCTACCGGGATGAAAAGTATCCTATGTCTTAATATACTAGCTGCTGCCAGCGGCATCGCCCGCGTGTATGTCGGAAATTATCCCACGGGAACCGTCTACCGGGATGAAAAGTATCCTATGTCTTAATATACCAGCTGTTGCCAGCGGCTTCGGCCGCGTGTATGTCAGAAATTATCCCACGGGAACCTTCCTACCGGGATGAAATTATCCTATGTCTTAATATACTAGCTGTTGCCCGCGTGTATGTCGGAAATTATCCCACGGGAACGTTCTACCGGGATGAAAAGTATCCTATGTCTTAATATACAAGCTGTTGCCCGCGTGTATGTCGGAAATTATCCCACGGGAACGTTCTACCGGGATGAAAAGTATCCTATGTCTTAATATACAAGCTGTTGCCCGCGTGTATGTCGGAAATTATCCCACGGGAACCTTCTACCGGGATAAAAAGTATCCTATGTCTTAATATACTAGCTGTTGCCAGCGGCTTCGCCCGCGTGTATGTCGGAAATTATCCCACGGGAACCTTCTACCGGGATGAAAAGTATCCTATGTCTTAATATACTAGCTGTTGCCCGCGTCTATGTCGGAAATTATCCCACGGGAACCTACTACCGGGATGAAAAGTATCCTATGTCTTAATATACTAGCTGTTGCCCGCGTGTATGTCGGATATTATCCCACGGGAACCTTCTACCGGGATGAAAAGTAACCTATATCTTAATATACTAGCTGTTGCCAGCGGCTTCGCCCGCGTGTATGTCGGAAATTATCCCACGGGAACCTTCTACCGGGATGAAAAGTATCCTATGTCTTAATATACTAGCTGTTGCCCGCGTGTATGTCGGATATTATCCCACGGGAACCTTCTACCGGGATGAAAAGTATCCTATGTCTTAATATACTAGCTGTTGCCCGCGGCTTAGCCCGCGTGTATGTCGGATATTATCCCACGGGAACCTTCTACCGGGATGAAAAGTATCCTATGTCTTAATATACTAGCTGTTGCCCGCGTGTATGTCGGATATTATCCCACGGGAACCTTCTACCGAGATGAAAAGTATCCTTTGTCTTAATATACTAGCTGTTGCCCACGTGTATGTCGGAAATTATCCCACGGGAACCTTCTACCGGGATGAAAAGTATCCTATGTCTTAAAATACTAGCTGTTGCCCACGTGTATGTCGGAAATTATCCCACGGGAACCTTCTACCGGGATGAAAAGTATCCTATGTCTTAAAATACTAGCTGTTGCCAGCGGCTTTGTCGGAAATTATCCCACGGGAACTTTCTACCGGGATGAAAAGTATCCTATGTCTTAATATACTAGCTGTTGCCAGCGGCTTCGCCCGCGTGTATGTCGGAAATTATCCCACGGGAACCGTCTACCGGGATGAAAAGTATCCTATGTCTTAATATACTAGCTGTTGCCAGCGGCTTCGGCCGCGTGTATGTCAGAAATTATCCCACGGGAACCTTCTACCGGGATGAAATTATCCTATGTCTTAATATACTAGCTGTTGCCCGCGTGTATGTCGGAAATTATCCCACGGGAACGTTCTACCGGGATGAAAAGTATCCTATGTCTTAATATACATGCTGTTGCCCGCGTGTATGTCGGAAATTATCCCACGGGAACCTTCTACCGGGATAAAAAGTATCCTATGTCTTAATATACTAGCTGTTGCCCGCGTGTATGTCGGAAATTATCCCACGGGAACCTTCTACCGGGATGAGAAGTATCCTATGTCTTAATATACTAGCTGTTGCCAGCGGCTTCGCCCGCGTGTATGTCGGAAATTATCCCACGGGCACCGTCTACCGGGATAAAAAGTAACCTATGTCTTAATATACTAGCTGTTGCCAGCGGCTTCGCCCGCGTGTATGTCGGAAATTATCCCACGGGAACCTTCTACCGAGATGAAAGTATCCTATGTCTTAATATACTAGCTGTTGCCCGCGTGTATGTCGGAAATTATCCCACGGGAACCTTCTACCGAGATGAAAAGTATCCTATGTCTTAATATACTAGCTGTTGCCCGCGTGTATGTCGGAAATTATCCCACGGGAACCTTCTACCGGGATGAAAAGTACCCTATGTCTTAATATACTAGCTCTTGCCAGCGTCTATGTCGAAAATTATCCCACGGGATCCTTCTACCGGGATGAAAAGTATCCTATGACTTAATACACAAGCTGTTGCCAGCGGCTTTGCCCGCGTGTATGTCGGAAATTATCCCACGGGAAGCTTCTACTGGGATGAAAAGTATCCAATGTCTTAATATAATAGCTGTTGCCAGCGTGTATGTCGGAAATTATCCCACGGGAACCTTCTACCGGGATGAAAAGTATCCTATGTCTTAATATACTAGCTGTTGCCAGCGGCTTCGCCCGCGTGTATGTCGGAAATTATCCCACGGGAACCTTCTACCGGGATGAAAAGTATCCTATGTCTTAATATACTAGCTGTTGCCAGCGGCTTCGCCCGCGTGTATGTCGGAAATTATCCCACGGGAACCTTCTACCGGGATGAAAAGTATCCTATGTCTTAATATACTAGCTGTTGCCAGCGGCTTCGCCCGCGTGTATGTCGGAAATTATCCCACGGGAACCTTCTACCGGGATGAAAAGTATCCTATGTCTTAATATACTAGCTGTTGCCAGCGGCTTCGCCCGCGTGTATGTCGGAAATTATCCCACGGGAACCGTCTACCGGGATGAAAAGTATCCTATGTCTTAATATACTAGCTGTTGCCAGGGGCTTCGGCCGCGTGTATGTCAGAAATTATCCCACGGGAACCTTCTACCGGGATGAAATTATCCTATGTCTTAATATACTAGCTGTTGCCCGCGTGTATGTCGGAAATTATCCCACGGGAACGTTCTACCGGGATGAAAAGTATCCTATGTCTTAATATACAAGCTGTTGCCCGCGTGTATGTCGGAAATTATCCCACGGGAATCTTCTACCGGGATAAAAAGTATCATATGTCTTAATATACTAGCTGTTGCCCGCGTGTATGTCGGAAATTATCCCACGGGAACCTTCTACCGGGATGAGAAGTATCCTATGTCTTAATATACTAGCTGTTGCCAGCGGCTTCGCCCGCGTGTATGTCGGAAATTATCCCACGGGCACCGTCTACCGGGATAAAAAGTAACCTATGTCTTAATATACTAGCTGTTGCCAGCGGCTTCGCCCGCGTGTATGTCGGAAATTATCCCACGGGAACCTTCTACCGAGATGAAAGTATCCTATGTCTTAATATACTAGCTGTTGCCCGCGTGTATGTCGGAAATTATCCCACGGGAAACTTCTACCGTGATGAAAAGTATCCTATGTCTTAATATACTAGCTGTTGCCCGCGTGTATGTCGGAAATTATCCCACGGGAACCTTCTACCGGGATGAAAAGTACCCTATGTCTTAATATACTAGCTCTTGCCAGCGTCTATGTCGAAAATTATCCCACGGGAACCTTCTACCGGGATGAAAAGTATCCTATGTCTTAATATACTAGCTGTTGCCAGCGGCTTCGCCCGCGTGTATGTCGGAAATTATCCCACGGGAACCTTCTACCGGGATGAAAAGTATCCTATGTCTTAATATACTAGCTGTTGCCAGCGGCTTCGCCCGCGTGTATGTCGGAAATTATCCCACGGGAACCTTCTACCGGGATGAAAAGTATCCTATGTCTTAATATACTAGCTGTTGCCAGCGTGTATGTCGGAAATTATCCCACGGGAACCTTCTACCGGGATGAAAAGTATCCTATGTCTTAATATACTAGCAGTTGCCCGCGTCTATGTCGAAAATTATCCCACGGGAACCTTCTACCGGGATGAAAAGTATCCTATGACTTAATACACAAGCTGTTGCCAGCGGCTTCGCCCGCGTGTATGTCGGAAATTATCCCATGGGAACCTTCTACCGGGATGAAAAGTATCCTATGTCTTAATATAAAAGCTGTTGCCAGCGTGTATGTCGGAAATTATCCCACGGGAACCTTCTACCGGGATGAAAAGTATCCTATGTCTTAATATACTAGCTGTTGCCAGCGGCTTCGCCCGCGTGTATGTCGGAAATTATCCCACGGGAACCTTCTACCGGGATGAAAAGTATCCTATGTCTTAATATACTAGCTGTTGCCAGCGTCTATGTCGAAAATTATCCCACGGGAACCTTCTACCGGGATGAAAAGTATCCTATGTTTTAATATACTAGCTGTTGCCCGCGTGTATGTCGGATATTATCCCACAAGAACCTTCTACCGGGATGAAAAGTACCCTATGTCATAATATACTAGCTGTTGCCCGCGTGTATGTCGGAAATTATCCCACGGGAACCTTCTACCGGGATGAAAAGTATCCTATGTCTTAATATACTAGCTGTTGCCCGCGTCTATGTCGGAAATTATCCCACGGGAACCTACTACCGGGATGAAAAGTATCCTATGTCTTAATATACTAGCTGTTGCCCGCGTGTATGTCGGATATTATCCCACGGGAACCTTCTACCGGGATGAAAAGTAACCTATATCTTAATATACTAGCTGTTGCCAGCGGCTTCGCCCGCGTGTATGTCGGAAATTATCCCACGGGAACCTTCTACCGGGATGAAAAGTATCCTATGTCTTAATATACTAGCTGTCGCCCGCGTGTATGTCGGAAATTATCCCACGGGAACCTTCTACCGGGATGAAAAGTATCCTATGTCTTAATATACTAGCTGTTGCCCGCGTGTATGTCGGAAATTATCCCACGGGAACCTTCTACCGGGATAAAAAGTATCCTATGTCTTAATATACTAGCAGTTGCCCGCGTGTATGTCGGAAATTATCCCACGGGAACCTTCTACCGGGATGAAAAGTATCCTATGTCTTAATATACTAGCTGTTGCCCGCGTGTATGTCGGAAATTATCCCACGGGAACCTTCTACCGGGATGAAAAGTATCCTTTGTCTTAATAAACTAGCTGTTGCCAGCGGCTTCGCCCGCGTGTATGTCGGAAATTATCCCACGGGAACCGTCTACCGGGATAAAAAGTATCCTTTGTCTTAATAAACTAGCTGTTGCCAGCGGCTTCGCCCGCGTGTATGTCGGAAATTATCCCACGGGAACCTTCTACCGGGATGAAAGTATCCTATGTCTTAATATACTAGCTGTTGCCCGCGTGTATGCCGGATATTATCCCACGGGAACCTTCTACCGGGATGAAAAGTATCCTATGTCTTAATATACTAGCTGTTGCCAGCGTTTTCGCCCGCGTGTATGTCGGAAATTATCCCACGGGAACCGTCTACCGGGATGAAAAGTATCCTATGTCTTAATATACTAGCTGTTGCCCGCGTGTTTGTCGGAAATTATCCACCGGGAACCTTCTACCGGGATGAAAAGTACCCTATGTCTTAATATACTAGCTGTTGCCAGCGGCTTCGCCCGCGTGTTGTCGGAAATTATCCCACGGGCACCGTCTACCGGGATAAAAAGTAACCTATGTCTTCATATACTAGCTGTTGCCAGCGTGTATGTTGGAAATTATCCCACGGGAACGTTCTACCGAGATGAAAGTATCCTATGTCTTAATATACTAGCTGTTGCCCGCGTGTATGTCGGAAATTATCCCACGGGAACCTTCTACCGGGATAAAAAGTATCATATGTCTTAATATACTAGCTGTTGCCAGCGGCTTCGCCCGCGTGTATGTCGGAAATTATCCCACGGGAACCTTCTACCGGGATGAAAAGTATCCTATGTCTTAATATACTAGCTGTTGCCAGCGGCTTCGCCCGCGTGTTGTCGGAAATTATCCCACGGGCACCGTCTACCGGGATAAAAAGTAACCTATGTCTTCATATACTAGCTGTTGCCAGCGTGTATGTCGGAAATTATCCCACGGGAACGTTCTACCGAGATGAAAGTATCCTATGTCTTAATATACAAGCTGTTGCCCGCGTGTATGTCGGAAATTATCCCACGGGAACCTTCTACCGGGATAAAAAGTATCATATGTCTTAATATACTAGCTGTTGCCCGCGTGTATGTCGGAAATTATCCCACGGGAACCTTCTACCGGGATGAGAAGTATCCTATGTCTTAATATACTAGCTGTTGCCAGCGGCTTCGCCCGCGTGTATGTCGGAAATTATCCCACGGGCACCGTCTACCGGGATAAAAAGTAACCTATGTCTTAATATACTAGCTGTTGCCAGCGGCTTCGCCCGCGTGTATGTCGGAAATTATCCCACGGGAACCTTCTACCGAGATGAAAGTATCCTATGTCTTAATATACTAGCTGTTGCCCGCGTGTATGTCGGAAATTATCCCACGGGAAACTTCTACCGTGATGAAAAGTATCCTATGTCTTAATATACTAGCTGTTGCCCGCGTGTATGTCGGAAATTATCCCACGGGAACCTTCTACCGGGATGAAAAGTACCCTATGTCTTAATATACTAGCTCTTGCCAGCGTCTATGTCGAAAATTATCCCACGGGAACCTTCTACCGGGATGAAAAGTATCCTATGTCTTAATATACTAGCTGTTGCCAGCGGCTTCGCCCGCGTGTATGTCGGAAATTATCCCACGGGAACCTTCTACCGGGATGAAAAGTATCCTATGTCTTAATATACTAGCTGTTGCCAGCGGCTTCGCCCGCGTGTATGTCGGAAATTATCCCACGGGAACCTTCTACCGGGATGAAAAGTATCCTATGTCTTAATATACTAGCTGTTGCCAGCGTGTATGTCGGAAATTATCCCACGGGAACCTTCTACCGGGATGAAAAGTATCCTATGTCTTAATATACTAGCTGTTGCCAGCGGCTTCGCCCGCGTGTATGTCGGAAATTATCCCACGGGAACCTTCTACCGGGATGAAAAGTATCCTATGCCTTAAAATACTAGCTGTTGCCCGCGTGTATGTCGGAAATTATCCCACGGGAACCTTCTACCGGGATAAAAAGTATCCTATGTCTTAATATACTAGCTGTTGCCAGCGTGTATGTCGGAAATTATCCCACGGGAACCTTCTACCGGGATGAAAAGTATCCTATGTCTTAATATACTAGCTGTTGCCAGCGGCTTCGCCCGCGTGTATGTCGGAAATTATCCCACGGGAACCTTCTACCGGGATGAAAAGTATCCTATGTCTTAATATACTAGCTGTTGCCAGCGTCTATGTCGAAAATTATCCCACGGGAACCTTCTACCGGGATGAAAAGTATCCTATGTTTTAATATACTAGCTGTTGCCCGCGTGTATGTCGGATATTATCCCACAAGAACCTTCTACCGGGATGAAAAGTACCCTATGTCATAATATACTAGCTGTTGCCCGCGTGTATGTCGGAAATTATCCCACGGGAACCTTCTACCGGGATGAAAAGTATCCTATGTCTTAATATACTAGCTGTTGCCAGCGTCTATGTCGAAAATTATCCCACGGGAACCTTCTACCGGGATGAAAAGTATCCTATGTCTTAATATACTAGCTGTTGCCAGCGGCTTCGCCCGCGTGTATGTCGGAAATTATCCCACGGGAACCTTCTACCGGGATGAAAAGTATCCTATGTCTTAATATACTAGCTGTTGCCCGCGTCTATGTCGGAAATTATCCCACGGGAACCTACTACCGGGATGAAAAGTATCCTATGTCTTAATATACTAGCTGTTGCCCGCGTGTATGTCGGATATTATCCCACGGGAACCTTCTACCGGGATGAAAAGTAACCTATATCTTAATATACTAGCTGTTGCCAGCGGCTTCGCCCGCGTGTATGTCGGAAATTATCCCACGGGAACCTTCTACCGGGATGAAAAGTATCCTATGTCTTAATATACTAGCTGTCGCCCGCGTGTATGTCGGAAATTATCCCACGGGAACCTTCTACCGGGATGAAAAGTATCCTATGTCTTAATATACTAGCTGTTGCCCGCGTGTATGTCGGAAATTATCCCACGGGAACCTTCTACCGGGATAAAAAGTATCCTATGTCTTAATATACTAGCAGTTGCCCGCGTGTATGTCGGAAATTATCCCACGGGAACCTTCTACCGGGATGAAAAGTATCCTATGTCTTAATATACTAGCTGTTGCCCGCGTGTATGTCGGAAATTATCCCACGGGAACCTTCTACCGGGATGAAAAGTATCCTTTGTCTTAATAAACTAGCTGTTGCCAGCGGCTTCGCCCGCGTGTATGTCGGAAATTATCCCACGGGAACCGTCTACCGGGATAAAAAGTATCCTTTGTCTTAATAAACTAGCTGTTGCCAGCGGCTTCGCCCGCGTGTATGTCGGAAATTATCCCACGGGAACCTTCTACCGGGATGAAAGTATCCTATGTCTTAATATACTAGCTGTTGCCCGCGTGTATGCCGGATATTATCCCACGGGAACCTTCTACCGGGATGAAAAGTATCCTATGTCTTAATATACTAGCTGTTGCCAGCGTTTTCGCCCGCGTGTATGTCGGAAATTATCCCACGGGAACCGTCTACCGGGATGAAAAGTATCCTATGTCTTAATATACTAGCTGTTGCCCGCGTGTTTGTCGGAAATTATCCACCGGGAACCTTCTACCGGGATGAAAAGTACCCTATGTCTTAATATACTAGCTGTTGCCAGCGGCTTCGCCCGCGTGTTGTCGGAAATTATCCCACGGGCACCGTCTACCGGGATAAAAAGTAACCTATGTCTTCATATACTAGCTGTTGCCAGCGTGTATGTCGGAAATTATCCCACGGGAACGTTCTACCGAGATGAAAGTATCCTATGTCTTAATATACTAGCTGTTGCCCGCGTGTATGTCGGAAATTATCCCACGGGAACCTTCTACCGTGATGAAAAGTATCCTATGTCTTAATATACTAGCAGTTGCCCGCGTCTATGTCGAAAATTATCCCACGGGAACCTTCTACCGGGATGAAAAGTATCCTATGACTTAATACACAAGCTGTTGCCAGCGGCTTCGCCCGCGTGTATGTCGGAAATTATCCCATGGGAACCTTCTACCGGGATGAAAAGTATCCTATGTCTTAATATAATAGCTGTTGCCAGCGTGTATGTCGGAAATTATCCCACGGGAACCTTCTACCGGGATGAAAAGTATCCTATGTCTTAATATACTAGCTGTTGCCAGCGGCTTCGCCCGCGTGTATGTCGGAAATTATCCCACGGGAACCTTCTACCGGGATGAAAAGTATCCTATGTCTTAATATACTAGCTGTTGCCAGCGGCTTCGCCCGCGTGTATGTCGGAAATTATCCCACGGGAACCTTCTACCGGGATGAAAAGTATCCTATGTCTTAATATACTAGCTGTTGCCCGCGTGTATGTCGGATATTATCCCACGGGAACCTTCTACCGGGATGAAAAGTATCCTATGTCTTAATATACTAGCTGTTGCCAGCGGCTTCGCCCGCGTGTATGTCGGAAATTATCCCACGGGAACCTTCTACCGGGATGAAAAGTAACTTATGTCTTAATATACTAGCTGTTGCCCGCGTGTATGTCGGATATTATCCCACGGGAACCTTCTACCGGGATGAAAAGTATCCTATGTCTTAATATACTAGATGTTGCCAGCGGCTTCGCCCGCGTGTATGTCGGAAATTATCCCACGGGAACCTTCTACCGGGATGAAAAGTATCCTATGTCTTAATATACTAGCTGTTGCCCGCGTGTATGTCGGAAATTATCCCACGGGAACCTTCTACCGGGATAAAAAGTATCCTATGTCTTAATATACTAGCAGTTGCCCGCGTGTATGTCGGAAATTATCCCACGGGAACCTTCTACCGGGATGAAAAGTATCCTATGTCTTAATATACTAGCTGTTGCCCGCGTGTATGTCGGAAATTATCCCACGGGAACCTTCTACCGGGATGAAAAGTACCCTATGTCTTAATATACTAGCTCTTGCCAGCGTCTATGTCGAAAATTATCCCACGGGAACCTTCTACCGGGATGAAAAGTATCCTATGACTTAATACACAAGCTGTTGCCAGCGGCTTCGCCCGCGTGTATGTCGGAAATTATCCCACGGGAACCTTCTACCGGGATGAAAAGTATCCTATGTCTTAATATAATAGCTGTTGCCAGCGTGTTTGTCGGAAATTATCCCACGGGAACCTTCTACCGGGATGAAAAGTATCCTATGTCTTTATATACTAGCTGTTGCCAGCGGCTTCGCCCGCGTGTATGTCGGAAATTATCCCACGGGAACCTTCTACCGGGATGAAAAGTATCCTATGTCTTAATATACTAGCTGTTGCCAGCGGCTTCGCCCGCGTGTATGTCGGAAATTATCCCACGGGAACCTTCTACCGGGATGAAAAGTATCCTATGTCTTAATATACTAGCTGTTGCCAGCGTGTATGTCGGAAATTATCCCACGGGAACCTTCTACCGGGATGAAAAGTATCCTATGTCTTAATATACTAGCTGTTGCCAGCGGCTTCGCCCGCGTGTATGTCGGAAATTATCCCACGGGAACCTTCTACCGGGATGAAAAGTATCCTATGCCTTAAAATACTAGCTGTTGCCCGCGTGTATGTCGGAAATTATCCCACGGGAACCTTCTACCGGGATAAAAAGTATCCTATGTCTTAATATACAAGCTGTTGCCAGCGGCTTCGCCCGCGTGTATGTCGGAAATTATCCCACGGGAACCTTCTACCGGGATAAAAAGTATCCTATGTCTTAATATACTAGCTGTTGCCCGCGTGTGTGTCGGAAATTATCCCACGGGAACCTTCTACCGGGATGAAAAGTATCCTATGTCTTAATATACTAGCTGTTGTCCGCGTATATGTCGGATATTATCCCACGGGAACCTTCTACCGGGATGAAAAGTAACTTATGTCTTAATATACTAGCTGTTGCCCGCGTGTATGTCGGATATTATCCCACGGGAACCTTCTACCGGGATGAAAAGTATCCTATGTCTTAATATACTAGCTGTTGCCAGCGGCTTCGCCCGCGTGTATGTCGGAAATTATCCCACGGGAACCTTCTACCGGGATGAAAAGTATCCTATGTCTTAATATACTAGCTGTTGCCCGCGTGTATGTCGGAAATTATCCCACGGGAACCTTCTACCGGGATAAAAAGTATCCTATGTCTTAATATACTAGCAGTTGCCCGCGTGTATGTCGGAAATTATCCCACGGGAACCTTCTACCGGGATGAAAAGTATCCTATGTCTTAATATACTAGCTGTTGCCCGCGTGTATGTCGGAAATTATCCCACGGGAACCTTCTACCGGGATGAAAAGTATCCTTTGTCTTAATAAACTAGCTGTTGCCAGCGGCTTCGCCCGCGTGTATGTCGGAAATTATCCCACGGGAACCTTCTACCGGGATAAAAAGTATCCTATGTCTTAATATACTAGCAGTTGCCCGCGTGTATGTCGGAAATTATCCCACGGGAACCTTCTACCGGGATGAAAAGTATCCTATGTCTTAATATACTAGCTGTTGCCCGCGTGTATGTCGGAAATTATCCCACGGGAACCTTCTACCGGGATGAAAAGTATCCTTTGTCTTAATAAACTAGCTGTTGCCAGCGGCTTCGCCCGCGTGTATGTCGGAAATTATCCCACGGGAACCGTCTACCGGGATAAAAAGTATCCTTTGTCTTAATAAACTAGCTGTTGCCAGCGGCTTCGCCCGCGTGTATGTCGGAAATTATCCCACGGGAACCTTCTACCGGGATGAAAGTATCCTATGTCTTAATATACTAGCTGTTGCCCGCGTGTATGCCGGATATTATCCCACGGGAACCTTCTACCGGGATGAAAAGTATCCTATGTCTTAATATACTAGCTGTTGCCAGCGTTTTCGCCCGCGTGTATGTCGGAAATTATCCCACGGGAACCGTCTACCGGGATGAAAAGTATCCTATGTCTTAATATACTAGCTGTTGCCCGCGTGTTTGTCGGAAATTATCCCACGGGAACCTTCTACCGGGATGAAAAGTACCCTATGTCTTAATATACTAGCTGTTGCCAGCGTGTATGTCGGATATTATCCCACGGGAACCTTCTACCGGGATGAAAAGTATCCTATGTCTTAATATACTAGCTGTTGCCAGCGTGTATGTCGGAAATTATCCCACGGGCACCGTCTACCGGGATAAAAAGTAACCTATGTCTTCATATACTAGCTGTTGCCAGCGTGTATGTCGGAAATTATCCCACGGGAACGTTCTACCGAGATGAAAGTATCCTATGTCTTAATATACTAGCTGTTGCCCGCGTGTATGTCGGAAATTATCCCACGGGAACCTTCTACCGTGATGAAAAGTATCCTATGTCTTAATATACTAGCAGTTGCCCGCGTCTATGTCGAAAATTATCCCACGGGAACCTTCTACCGGGATGAAAAGTATCCTATGACTTAATACACAAGCTGTTGCCAGCGGCTTCGCCCGCGTGTATGTCGGAAATTATCCCATGGGAACCTTCTACCGGGATGAAAAGTATCCTATGTCTTAATATAATAGCTGTTGCCAGCGTGTATGTCGGAAATTATCCCACGGGAACCTTCTACCGGGATGAAAAGTATCCTATGTCTTAATATACTAGCTGTTGCCAGCGGCTTCGCCCGCGTGTATGTCGGAAATTATCCCACGGGAACCTTCTACCGGGATGAAAAGTATCCTATGTCTTAATATACTAGCTGTTGCCAGCGGCTTCGCCCGCGTGTATGTCGGAAATTATCCCACGGGAACCTTCTACCGGGATGAAAAGTATCCTATGTCTTAATATACTAGCTGTTGCCAGCGGCTTCGCCCGCGTGTATGTCGGAAATTATCCCACGGGAACCTTCTACCGGGATGAAAAGTATCCTATGTCTTAATATACTAGCTGTTGCCCGCGTGTATGTCGGATATTATCCCACGGGAACCTTCTACCGGGATGAAAAGTGTCCTTTGTCTTAATAAACTAGCTGTTGCCAGCGGCTTCGCCCGCGTGTATGTCGGAAATTATCCCACGGGAACCGTCTACCGGGATAAAAAGTATCCTTTGTCTTAATAAACTAGCTGTTGCCAGCGGCTTCGCCCGCGTGTATGTCGGAAATTATCCCACGGGAACCTTCTACCGGGATGAAAGTATCCTATGTCTTAATATACTAGCTGTTGCCCGCGTGTATGCCGGATATTATCCCACGGGAACCTTCTACCGGGATGAAAAGTATCCTATGTCTTAATATACTAGCTGTTGCCAGCGTTTTCGCCCGCGTGTATGTCGGAAATTATCCCACGGGAACCGTCTACCGGGATGAAAAGTATCCTATGTCTTAATATACTAGCTGTTGCCCGCGTGTTTGTCAGAAATTATCCCACGGGAACCTTCTACCGGGATGAAAAGTACCCTATGTCTTAATATACTAGCTGTTGCCAGCGTGTATGTCGGATATTATCCCACGGGAACCTTCTACCGGGATGAAAAGTATCCTATGTCTTAATATACTAGCTGTTGCCAGCGTGTATGTCGGAAATTATCCCACGGGCACCGTCTACCGGGATAAAAAGTAACCTATGTCTTCATATACTAGCTGTTGCCAGCGTGTATGTCGGAAATTATCCCACGGGAACGTTCTACCGAGATGAAAGTATCCTATGTCTTAATATACTAGCTGTTGCCCGCGTGTATGTCGGAAATTATCCCACGGGAACCTTCTACCGTGATGAAAAGTATCCTATGTCTTAATATACTAGCAGTTGCCCGCGTCTATGTCGAAAATTATCCCACGGGAACCTTCTACCGGGATGAAAAGTATCCTATGACTTAATACACAAGCTGTTGCCAGCGGCTTCGCCCGCGTGTATGTCGGAAATTATCCCATGGGAACCTTCTACCGGGATGAAAAGTATCCTATGTCTTAATATAATAGCTGTTGCCAGCGTGTATGTCGGAAATTATCCCACGGGAACCTTCTACCGGGATGAAAAGTATCCTATGTCTTAATATACTAGCTGTTGCCAGCGGCTTCGCCCGCGTGTATGTCGGAAATTATCCCACGGGAACCTTCTACCGGGATGAAAAGTATCCTATGTCTTAATATACTAGCTGTTGCCCGCGTGTATGTCGGAAATTATCCCACGGGAACCTTCTACCGGGATAAAAAGTATCCTATGTCTTAATATACTAGCAGTTGCCCGCGTGTATGTCGGAAATTATCCCACGGGAACCTTCTACCGGGATGAAAAGTATCCTATGTCTTAATATACTAGCTGTTGCCCGCGTGTATGTCGGATATTATCCCACGGGAACCTTCTACCGGGATGAAAAGTATCCTATGTCTTAATATACTAGCTGTTGCCAGCGGCTTCGCCCGCGTGTATGTCGGAAATTATCCCACGGGAACCTTCTACCGGGATGAAAAGTAACTTATGTTTTAATATACTAGCTGTTGCCCGCGTGTATGTCGGATATTATCCCACGGGAACCTTCTACCGGGATGAAAAGTATCCTATGTCTTAATATACTAGATGTTGCCAGCGGCTTCGCCCGCGTGTATGTCGGAAATTATCCCACGGGAACCTTCTACCGGGATGAAAAGTATCCTATGTCTTAATATACTAGCTGTTGCCCGCGTGTATGTCGGAAATTATCCCACGGGAACCTTCTACCGGGATAAAAAGTATCCTATGTCTTAATATACTAGCAGTTGCCCGCGTGTATGTCGGAAATTATCCCACGGGAACCTTCTACCGGGATGAAAAGTATCCTATGTCTTAATATACTAGCTGTTGCCCGCGTGTATGTCGGAAATTATCCCACGGGAACCTTCTACCGGGATGAAAAGTACCCTATGTCTTAATATACTAGCTCTTGCCAGCGTCTATGTCGAAAATTATCCCACGGGAACCTTCTACCGGGATGAAAAGTATCCTATGACTTAATACACAAGCTGTTGCCAGCGGCTTCGCCCGCGTGTATGTCGGAAATTATCCCACGGGAACCTTCTACCGGGATGAAAAGTATCCTATGTCTTAATATAATAGCTGTTGCCAGCGTGTATGTCGGAAATTATCCCACGGGAACCTTCTACCGAGATGAAAAGTATCCTATGTCTTTATATACTAGCTGTTGCCAGCGGCTTCGCCCGCGTGTATGTCGGAAATTATCCCACGGGAACCTTCTACCGGGATGAAAAGTATCCTATGTCTTAATATACTAGCTGTTGCCAGCGGCTTCGCCCGCGTGTATGTCGGAAATTATCCCACGGGAACCTTCTACCGGGATGAAAAGTATCCTATGTCTTAATATACTAGCTGTTGCCAGCGTGTATGTCGGAAATTATCCCACGGGAACCTTCTACCGGGATGAAAAGTATCCTATGTCTTAATATACTAGCTGTTGCCAGCGGCTTCGCCCGCGTGTATGTCGGAAATTATCCCACGGGAACCTTCTACCGGGATGAAAAGTATCCTATGCCTTAAAATACTAGCTGTTGCCCGCGTGTATGTCGGAAATTATCCCACGGGAACCTTCTACCGGGATAAAAAGTATCCTATGTCTTAATATACAAGCTGTTGCCAGCGGCTTCGCCCGCGTGTATGTCGGAAATTATCCCACGGGAACCTTCTACCGGGATAAAAAGTATCCTATGTCTTAATATACTAGCTGTTGCCCGCGTGTGTGTCGGAAATTATCCCACGGGAACCTTCTACCGGGATGAAAAGTATCCTATGTCTTAATATACTAGCTGTTGTCCGCGTATATGTCGGATATTATCCCACGGGAACCTTCTACCGGGATGAAAAGTAACTTATGTCTTAATATACTAGCTGTTGCCCGCGTGTATGTCGGATATTATCCCACGGGAACCTTCTACCGGGATGAAAAGTATCCTATGTCTTAATATACTAGCTGTTGCCAGCGGCTTCGCCCGCGTGTATGTCGGAAATTATCCCACGGGAACCTTCTACCGGGATGAAAAGTATCCTATGTCTTAATATACTAGCTGTTGCCCGCGTGTATGTCGGAAATTATCCCACGGGAACCTTCTACCGGGATAAAAAGTATCCTATGTCTTAATATACTAGCAGTTGCCCGCGTGTATGTCGGAAATTATCCCACGGGAACCTTCTACCGGGATGAAAAGTATCCTATGTCTTAATATACTAGCTGTTGCCCGCGTGTATGTCGGAAATTATCCCACGGGAACCTTCTACCGGGATGAAAAGTATCCTTTGTCTTAATAAACTAGCTGTTGCCAGCGGCTTCGCCCGCGTGTATGTCGGAAATTATCCCACGGGAACCGTCTACCGGGATAAAAAGTATCCTTTGTCTTAATAAACTAGCTGTTGCCAGCGGCTTCGCCCGCGTGTATGTCGGAAATTATCCCACGGGAACCTTCTACCGGGATGAAAGTATCCTATGTCTTAATATACTAGCTGTTGCCCGCGTGTATGCCGGATATTATCCCACGGGAACCTTCTACCGGGATGAAAAGTATCCTATGTCTTAATATACTAGCTGTTGCCAGCGTTTTCGCCCGCGTGTATGTCGGAAATTATCCCACGGGAACCGTCTACCGGGATGAAAAGTATCCTATGTCTTAATATACTAGCTGTTGCCCGCGTGTTTGTCGGAAATTATCCCACGGGAACCTTCTACCGGGATGAAAAGTACCCTATGTCTTAATATACTAGCTGTTGCCAGCGGCTTCGCCCGCGTGTATGTCGGAAATTATCCCACGGGCACCGTCTACCGGGATAAAAAGTAACCTATGTCTTCATATACTAGCTGTTGCCAGCGTGTATGTCGGAAATTATCCCACGGGAACGTTCTACCGAGATGAAAGTATCCTATGTCTTAATATACTAGCTGTTGCCCGCGTGTATGTCGGAAATTATCCCACGGGAACCTTCTACCGTGATGAAAAGTATCCTATGTCTTAATATACTAGCAGTTGCCCGCGTCTATGTCGAAAATTATCCCACGGGAACCTTCTACCGGGATGAAAAGTATCCTATGACTTAATACACAAGCTGTTGCCAGCGGCTTCGCCCGCGTGTATGTCGGAAATTATCCCATGGGAACCTTCTACCGGGATGAAAAGTATCCTATGTCTTAATATAATAGCTGTTGCCAGCGTGTATGTCGGAAATTATCCCACGGGAACCTTCTACCGGGATGAAAAGTATCCTATGTCTTAATATACTAGCTGTTGCCAGCGGCTTCGCCCGCGTGTATGTCGGAAATTATCCCACGGGAACCTTCTACCGGGATGAAAAGTATCCTATGTCTTAATATACTAGCTGTTGCCAGCGGCTTCGCCCGCGTGTATGTCGGAAATTATCCCACGGGAACCTTCTACCGGGATGAAAAGTATCCTATGTCTTAATATACTAGCTGTTGCCAGCGGCTTCGCCCGCGTGTATGTCGGAAATTATCCCACGGGAACCTTCTACCGGGATGAAAAGTATCCTATGTCTTAATATACTAGCTGTTGCCCGCGTGTATGTCGGATATTATCCCACGGGAACCTTCTACCGGGATGAAAAGTATCCTATGTCTTAATATACTAGCTGTTGCCAGCGGCTTCGCCCGCGTGTATGTCGGAAATTATCCCACGGGAACCTTCTACCGGGATGAAAATTAACTTATGTCTTAATATACTAGCTGTTGCCCGCGTGTATGTCGGATATTATCCCACGGGAACCTTCTACCGGGATGAAAAGTATCCTATGTCTTAATATACTAGCTGTTGCCAGCGGCTTCGCCCGCGTGTATGTCGGAAATTATCCCACGGGAACCTTCTACCGGGATGAAAAGTATCCTATGTCTTAATATACTAGCTGTTGCCCGCGTGTATGTCGGAAATTATCCCACGGGAACCTTCTACCGGGATAAAAAGTATCCTATGTCTTAATATACTAGCTGTTGCCCGCGTGTATGTCGGAAATTATCCCACGGGAACCTTCTACCGGGATGAAAAGTACCCTATGTCTTAATATACTAGCTCTTGCCAGCGTCTATGTCGAAAATTATCCCACGGGAACCTTCTACCGGGATGAAAAGTATCCTATGACTTAATACACAAGCTGTTGCCAGCGGCTTCGCCCGCGTGTATGTCGGAAATTATCCCACGGGAACCTTCTACCGGGATGAAAAGTATCCTATGTCTTAATATAATAGCTGTTGCCAGCGTGTATGTCGGAAATTATCCCACGGGAACCTTCTACCGGGATGAAAAGTATCCTATGTCTTTATATACTAGCTGTTGCCAGCGGCTTCGCCCGCGTGTATGTCGGAAATTATCCCACGGGAACCTTCTACCGGGATGAAAAGTATCCTATGTCTTAATATACTAGCTGTTGCCAGCGGCTTCGCCCGCGTGTATGTCGGAAATTATCCCACGGGAACCTTCTACCGGGATGAAAAGTATCCTATGTCTTAATATACTAGCTGTTGCCAGCGTGTATGTCGGAAATTATCCCACGGGAACCTTCTACCGGGATGAAAAGTATCCTATGTCTTAATATACTAGCTGTTGCCAGCGGCTTCGCCCGCGTGTATGTCGGAAATTATCCCACGGGAACCTTCTACCGGGATGAAAAGTATCCTATGCCTTAAAATACTAGCTGTTGCCCGCGTGTGTGTCGGAAATTATCCCACGGGAACCTTCTACCGGGATGAAAAGTATCCTATGTCTTAATATACTAGCTGTTGTCCGCGTATATGTCGGATATTATCCCACGGGAACCTTCTACCGGGATGAAAAGTAACTTATGTCTTAATATACTAGCTGTTGCCCGCGTGTATGTCGGATATTATCCCACGGGAACCTTCTACCGGGATGAAAAGTATCCTATGTCTTAATATACTAGCTGTTGCCAGCGGCTTCGCCCGCGTGTATGTCGGAAATTATACCACGGGAACCTTCTACCGGGATGAAAAGTATCCTATGTCTTAATATACTAGCTGTTGCCCGCGTGTATGTCGGAAATTATCCCACGGGAACCTTCTACCGGGATAAAAAGTATCCTATGTCTTAATATACTAGCAGTTGCCCGCGTGTATGTCGGAAAGTATCCCACGGGAACCTTCTACCGGGATGAAAAGTATCCTATGTCTTAATATACTAGCTGTTGCCCGCGTGTATGTCGGAAATTATCCCACGGGAACCTTCTACCGGGATGAAAAGTATCCTTTGTCTTAATAAACTAGCTGTTGCCAGCGGCTTCGCCCGCGTGTATGTCGGAAATTATCCCACGGGAACCGTCTACCGGGATAAAAAGTATCCTTTGTCTTAATAAACTAGCTGTTGCCAGCGGCTTCGCCCGAGTGTATGTCGGAAATTATCCCACGGGAACCTTCTACCGGGATGAAAGTATCCTATGTCTTAATATACTAGCTGTTGCCCGCGTGTATGCCGGATATTATCCCACGGAAACCTTCTACCGGGATGAAAAGTATCCTATGTCTTAATATACTAGCTGTTGCCAGCGTTTTCGCCCGCGTGTATGTCGGAAATTATCCCACGGGAACCGTCTACCGGGATGAAAAGTATCCTATGTCTTAATATACTAGCTGTTGCCAGCGGCTTCGCCCGCGTGTATGTCGGAAATTATCCCACGGGAACCGTCTACCGGGATGAAAAGTATCCTATGTCTTAATATACTAGCTGTTGCCAGCGGCTTCGGCCGCGTGTATGTAAGAAATTATCCCACGGGAACCTTCTACCGGGATGAAATTATCCTATGTCTTAATATACTAGCTGTTGCCCGCGTGTATGTCGGAACATATCCCACGGGAACGTTCTACCGGGATGAAAAGTATCCTATGTCTTAATATACAAGCTGTTGCCCGCGTGTATGTCGGAAATTATCCCACGGGAACCTTCTACCGGAATAAAAAGTATCCTATGTCTTAATATACTAGCTGTTGCCCGCGTGTATGTCGGAAATTATCCCACGGGAACCTTCTACCGGGATGAGAAGTATCCTATGTCTTAATATACTAGCTGTTGCCCGCGTGTATGTCGGAACATATCCCACGGGAACGTTCTACCGGGATGAAAAGTATCCTATGTCTTAATATACTAGCTGTTGCCCGCGTGTATGTCGGAAATTATCCCACGGGAACCTTCTACCGTGATGAAAAGTATCCTATGTCTTAATATACTAGCTGTTGCCCGCGTGTATGTCGGAAATTATCCCACGGGAACCTTCTACCGGGATGAAAAGTACCCTATGTCTTAATATACTAGCTGTTGCCCGCGTCTATGTCGAAAATTATCCCACGGGAACCTTCTACCGGGATGAAAAGTATCCTATGACTTAATACACAAGCTGTTGCCAGCGGCTTCGCCCGCGTGTATGTCGGAAATTATCCCACGGGAACCTTCTACCGGGATGAAAAGTATCCTATGTCTTAATATAATAGCTGTTGCCAGCGTGTATGTCGGAAATTATCCCACGGGAACCTTCTACCGGGATGAAAAGTATCCTATGTCTTAATATACTAGCTGTTGCCAGCGGCTTCGCCCGCGTGTATGTCGGAAATTATCCCACGGGAACCTTCTACCGGGATGAAAAGTATCCTATGTCTTAATATACTAGCTGTTGCCAGCGGCTTCGCCCGCGTGTATGTCGGAAATTATCCCACGGGAACCTTCTACCGGGATGAAAAGTATCCTATGTCTTAATATACTAGCTGTTGCCAGCGGCTTCGCCCGCGTGTATGTCGGAAATTATCGCACGGGAACCGTCTACCGGGATGAAAAGTATCCTATGTCTTAATATACTAGCTGTTGCCAGCGGCTTCGGCCGCGTGTATGTCAGAAATTATCCCACGGGAACCTTCTACCGGGATGAAATTATCCTATGTCTTAATATACTAGCTGTTGCCCGCGTGTATGTCGGAAATTATCCCACGGGAATTTTCTACCGGGATGAAAAGTATCCTATGTCTTAATATACAAGCTGTTGCCCGCGTGTATGTCGGAAATTATCCCACAAATTATCCTATGTCTTAATATACTAGCTGTTGCCCGCGTGTATGTCGGAAATTATCCCACGGGAATGTTCTACCGGGATGAAAAGTATCCTATGTCTTAATATACAAGCTGTTGCCCACGTGTATGTCGGAAATTATCCCACGGGAACCTTCTACCGGGATAAAAAGTATCCTATGTCTTAATATACTAGCTGTTGCCCGCGTGTATGTCGGAAATTATCCCACGGGAACCCTCTACCGGGATGAAAAGTATCCTATGTCTTAATATACTAGCTGTTGCCAGCGGCTTCGCCCGCGTGTATGTCGGAAATTATCCCACGGGAACCTTCTACCGGGATGAAAAGTATCCTATGTCTTAATATACTAGCTGTTGCCAGCGGCTTCGCCCGCGTGTATGTCGGAAATTATCCCACGGGAACCTTCTACCGGGATGAAAAGTATCCTATGTCTTAATATACTAGCTGTTGCCAGCGGCTTCGCCCGCGTGTATGTCGGAAATTATCCCACGGGAACCGTCTACCGGGATGAAAAGTATCCTATGTCTTAATATACTAGCTGTTGCCAGCGGCTTCGGCCGCGTGTATGTCAGAAATTATCCCACGGGAACCTTCTACCGGGATGAAATTATCCTATGTCTTAATATACTAGCTGTTGCCCGCGTGTATGTCGGAAATTATCCCACGGGAATGTTCTACCGGGATGAAAAGTAGCCTATGTCTTAATATACAAGCTGTTGCCCGCGTGTATGTCGGAAATTATCCCACGGGAACCTTCTACCGGGATAAAAAGTATCCTATGTCTTAATATACTAGCTGTTGCCCGCGTGTATGTCGGAAATTATCCCACGGGAACCTTCTACCGGGATGAGAAGTATCCTATGTCTTAATATACTAGCTGTTGCCAGCGGCTTCGCCCGCGTGTATGTCGGAAATTATCCCACGGGCACCGTCTACCGGGATAAAAAGTAACCTATGTCTTAATATACTAGCTGTTGCCAGCGGCTTCGCCCGCGTGTATGTCGGAAATTATCCCACGGGAACCTTCTACCGAGATGAAAGTATCCTATGTCTTAATATACTAGCTGTTGCCCGCGTCTATGTCGAAAATTATCCCACGGGAACCTTCTACCGGGATGAAAAGTATCCTATGACTTAATACACAAGCTGTTGCCAGCGGCTTCGCCCGCGTGTATGTCGGAAATTATCCCACGGGAACCTTCTACCGGGATGAAAAGTATCCTATGTCTTAATATAATAGCTGTTGCCAGCGTGTATGTCGGAAATTATCCCACGGGAACCTTCTACCGGGATGAAAAGTATCCTATGTCTTAATATACTAGCTGTAGCCAGCGGCTTCGCCCGCGTGTATGTCGGAAATTATCCCACGGGAACCTTCTACCGGGATGAAAAGTATCCTATGTCTTAATATACTAGCTGTTGCCAGCGGCTTCGCCCGCGTGTATGTCGGAAATTATCCCACGGGAACCTTCTACCGGGATGAAAAGTATCCTATGTCTTAATATACTAGCTGTTGCCAGCGGCTTCGCCCGCGTGTATGTCGGAAATTATCGCACGGGAACCGTCTACCGGGATGAAAAGTATCCTATGTCTTAATATACTAGCTGTTGCCAGCGGCTTCGGCCGCGTGTATGTCAGAAATTATCCCACGGGAACCTTCTACCGGGATGAAATTATCCTATGTCTTAATATACTAGCTGTTGCCCGCGTGTATGTCGGAAATTATCCCACGGGAATTTTCTACCGGGATGAAAAGTATCCTATGTCTTAATATACAAGCTGTTGCCCGCGTGTATGTCGGAAATTATCCCACAAATTATCCTATGTCTTAATATACTAGCTGTTGCCCGCGTGTATGTCGGAAATTATCCCACGGGAACCCTCTACCGGGATGAAAAGTATCCTATGTCTTAATATACTAGCTGTTGCCAGCGGCTTCGCCCGCGTGTATGTCGGAAATTATCCCACGGGAACCTTCTACCGGGATGAAAAGTATCCTATGTCTTAATATACTAGCTGTTGCCAGCGGCTTCGCCCGCGTGTATGTCGGAAATTATCCCACGGGAACCTTCTACCGGGATGAAAAGTATCCTATGTCTTAATATACTAGCTGTTGCCAGCGGCTTCGCCCGCGTGTATGTCGGAAATTATCCCACGGGAACCGTCTACCGGGATGAAAAGTATCCTATGTCTTAATATACTAGCTGTTGCCAGCGGCTTCGGCCGCGTGTATGTCAGAAATTATCCCACGGGAACCTTCTACCGGGATGAAATTATCCTATGTCTTAATATACTAGCTGTTGCCCGCGTGTATGTCGGAAATTATCCCACGGGAATGTTCTACCGGGATGAAAAGTAGCCTATGTCTTAATATACAAGCTGTTGCCCGCGTGTATGTCGGAAATTATCCCACGGGAACCTTCTACCGGGATAAAAAGTATCCTATGTCTTAATATACTAGCTGTTGCCCGCGTGTATGTCGGAAATTATCCCACGGGAACCTTCTACCGGGATGAGAAGTATCCTATGTCTTAATATACTAGCTGTTGCCAGCGGCTTCGCCCGCGTGTATGTCGGAAATTATCCCACGGGCACCGTCTACCGGGATAAAAAGTAACCTATGTCTTAATATACTAGCTGTTGCCAGCGGCTTCGCCCGCGTGTATGTCGGAAATTATCCCACGGGAACCTTCTACCGAGATGAAAGTATCCTATGTCTTAATATACTAGCTGTTGCCCGCGTGTATGTCGGAAATTATCCCACGGGAACCTTCTACCGTGATGAAAAGTATCCTATGTCTTAATATACTAGCTGTTGCCCGCGTGTATGTCGGAAATTATCCCACGGGAACCTTCTACCGGGATGAAAAGTACCCTATGTCTTAATATACTAGCTGTTGCCCGCGTCTATGTCGAAAATTATCCCACGGGAACCTTCTACCGGGATGAAAAGTATCCTATGTCTTAATATAATAGCTGTTGCCAGCGTGTATGTCGGAAATTATCCCACGGGAACCTTCTACCGGGATGAAAAGTATCCTATGTCTTAATATACTAGCTGTTGCCAGCGGCTTCGCCCGCGTGTATGTCGGAAATTATCCCACGGGAACCTTCTACCGGGATGAAAAGTATCCTATGTCTTAATATACTAGCTGTTGCCAGCGGCTTCGCCCGCGTGTATGTCGGAAATTATCCCACGGGAACCTTCTACCGGGATGAAAAGTATCCTATGTCTTAATATACTAGCTGTTGCCAGCGGCTTCGCCCGCGTGTATGTCGGAAATTATCGCACGGGAACCGTCTACCGGGATGAAAAGTATCCTATGTCTTAATATACTAGCTGTTGCCAGCGGCTTCGGCCGCGTGTATGTCAGAAATTATCCCACGGGAACCTTCTACCGGGATGAAATTATCCTATGTCTTAATATACTAGCTGTTGCCCGCGTGTATGTCGGAAATTATCCCACGGGAATTTTCTACCGGGATGAAAAGTATCCTATGTCTTAATATACAAGCTGTTGCCCGCGTGTATGTCGGAAATTATCCCACAAATTATCCTATGTCTTAATATACTAGCTGTTGCCCGCGTGTATGTCGGAAATTATCCCACGGGAATGTTCTACCGGGATGAAAAGTATCCTATGTCTTAATATACAAGCTGTTGCCCACGTGTATGTCGGAAATTATCCCACGGGAACCTTCTACCGGGATAAAAAGTATCCTATGTCTTAATATACTAGCTGTTGCCCGCGTGTATGTCGGAAATTATCCCACGGGAACCTTCTACCGGGATGAAAAGTATCCTATGTCTTAATATACTAGCTGTTGCCAGCGGCTTCGCCCGCGTGTATGTCGGAAATTATCCCACGGGAACCTTCTACCGGGATGAAAAGTATCCTATGTCTTAATATACTAGCTGTTGCCAGCGGCTTCGCCCGCGTGTATGTCGGAAATTATCCCACGGGAACCTTCTACCGGGATGAAAAGTATCCTATGTCTTAATATACTAGCTGTTGCCAGCGGCTTCGCCCGCGTGTATGTCGGAAATTATCCCACGGGAACCGTCTACCGGGATGAAAAGTATCCTATGTCTTAATATACTAGCTGTTGCCAGCGGCTTCGGCCGCGTGTATGTCAGAAATTATCCCACGGGAACCTTCTACCGGGATGAAATTATCCTATGTCTTAATATACTAGCTGTTGCCCGCGTGTATGTCGGAAATTATCCCACGGGAATGTTCTACCGGGATGAAAAGTAGCCTATGTCTTAATATACAAGCTGTTGCCCGCGTGTATGTCGGAAATTATCCCACGGGAACCTTCTACCGGGATAAAAAGTATCCTATGTCTTAATATACTAGCTGTTGCCCGCGTGTATGTCGGAAATTATCCCACGGGAACCTTCTACCGGGATGAGAAGTATCCTATGTCTTAATATACTAGCTGTTGCCAGCGGCTTCGCCCGCGTGTATGTCGGAAATTATCCCACGGGCACCGTCTACCGGGATAAAAAGTAACCTATGTCTTAATATACTAGCTGTTGCCAGCGGCTTCGCCCGCGTGTATGTCGGAAATTATCCCACGGGAACCTTCTACCGAGATGAAAGTATCCTATGTCTTAATATACTAGCTGTTGCCCGCGTGTATGTCGGAAATTATCCCACGGGAACCTTCTACCGTGATGAAAAGTATCCTATGTCTTAATATACTAGCTGTTGCCCGCGTGTATGTCGGAAATTATCCCACGGGAACCTTCTACCGGGATGAAAAGTACCCTATGTCTTAATATACTAGCTTTTGCCAGCGTCTATGTCGAAAATTATCCCACGGGAACCTTCTACCGGGATGAAAAGTATCCTATGACTTAATACACAAGCTGTTGCCAGCGGCTTCGCCCGCGTGTATGTCGGAAATTATCCCACGGGAACCTTCTACCGGGATGAAAAGTATCCTATGTCTTAATATAATAGCTGTTGCCAGCGTGTATGTCGGAAATTATCCCACGGGAACCTTCTACCGGGATGAAAAGTATCCTATGTCTTAATATTCTAGCTGTTGCCAGCGGCTTCGCTCGCGTGTATGTCGGAAATTATCCCACGGGAACCTTCTACCGGGATGAAAAGTATCCTATGTCTTAATATACTAGCTGTTGCCAGCGGCTTCGCCCGCGTGTATGTCGGAAATTATCCCACGGGAACCTTCTACCGGGATGAAAAGTATCCTATGTCTTAATATACTAGCTGTTGCCAGCGTGTATGTCGGAAATTATCCCACGGGAACCTTCTACCGGGATGAAAAGTATCCTATGTCTTAATATACTAGCTGTTGCCAGCGGCTTCGCCCGCGTGTATGTCGGAAATTATCCCACGGGAACCTTCTACCGGGATGAAAAGTATCCTATGCCTTAAAATACTAGCTGTTGCCCGCGTGTATGTCGGAAATTATCCCACGGGAACCTTCTACCGGGATAAAAAGTATCCTATGTCTTAATATGCAAGCTGTTGCCAGCGGCTTCGCCCGCGTGTATGTCGGAAATTATCCCACGGGAACCTTCTACCGGGATAAAAAGTATCCTATGTCTTAATATACTGGCTGTTGCCCGCGTGTGTGTCGGAAATTATCCCACGGGAACCTTCTACCGGGATGAAAAGTATACTATGTCTTAATATACTAGCTGTTGTCCGCGTATATGTCGGATATTATCCCACGGGAACCTTCTACCGGGATGAAAAGTAACTTATGTCTTAATATACTAGCTGTTGCCCGCGTGTATGTCGGATATTATCCCACGGGAACCTTCTACCGGGATGAAAAGTATCCTATGTCTTAATATACTAGCTGTTGCCAGCGGCTTCGCCCGCGTGTATGTCGGAAATTATCCCACGGGAACCTTCTACCAGGATGAAAAGTATCCTATGTCTTAATATACTAGCTGTTGCCCGCGTGTATGTCGGAAATCATCCCACGGGAACCTTCTACCGGGATAAAAAGTATCCTATGTCTTAATATACTAGCAGTTGCCCGCGTGTATGTCGGAAATTATCCCACGGGAACCTTCTACCGGGATGAAAAGTATCCTATGTCTTAATATACTAGCTGTTGCCCGCGTGTATGTCGGATATTATCCCACGGGAACCTTCTACCGGGATGAAAAGTAACTTATGTCTTAATATACTAGCTGTTGCCCGCGTGTATGTCGGATATTATCCCACGGGAACCTTCTACCGGGATGAAAAGTATCCTATGTCTTAATATACTAGCTGTTGCCAGCGGCTTCGCCCGCGTGTATGTCGGATATTATCCCACGTGAACCTTCTACCGGGATGAAAAGTATCCTATGTCTTAATATACTAGCTGTTGCCAGCGGCTTCGCCCGCGTGTATGTCGGATATTATCCCACGGGAACCTTCTACCGGGATGAAAAGTATCCTATGTCTTAATATACTAGCTGTTGCCAGCGGCTTCGGCCGCGTGTATGTCGGATATTATCCCACGGGAACCTTCTACCGAGATGAAAAGTATCCTATGTCTTAATATACTGGCTGTTGCCAGCGGCTTCGCCCGCGTGGATTTCGGAAATTATGCCACGGGAACTTTCTACCGGGATGAAAAGTATCCTTTGTCTTAATATACTAGCTGTTGCCCGCGTGTATGTCGGAAATTATCCCACGGGAACCTTCTAACGGGATGAAAAGTATCCTATGTCTTAATATACTAGCTGTTGCCCGCGTGTATGTCGGAAATTATCCCACGGGAACCTTCTACCGGGATGAAAAGTATCCTATGTCTTAATATACTAGCTGTTGCCAGCGGCTTCGCCCGCGTGTATGTCGGAAATTATCCCACGGGAACCTTCTACCGGGATAAAAAGTATCCTATGTCTTAATATACTAGCTGTTGCCCGCGTGTGTGTCGGAAATTATCCCACGGGAACCTTCTACCGGGATGAAAAGTATCCTATGTCTTAATATACTAGCTGTTGTCCGCGTATATGTCGGATATTATCCCACGGGAACCTTCTACCGGGATGAAAAGTAACTTATGTCTTAATATACTAGCTGTTGCCCGCGTGTATGTCGGATATTATCCCACGGGAACCTTCTACCGGGATGAAAAGTATCCTATGTCTTAATATACTAGCTGTTGCCAGCGGCTTCGCCCGCGTGTATGTCGGAAATTATCCCACGGGAACCTTCTACCGGGATGAAATTATCCTATGTCTTAATATACTAGCTGTTGCCCGCGTGTATGTCGGAAATTATCCCACGGGAACCTTCTACCGGGATGAAAAGTATCCTATGTCTTAATATACAAGCTGTTGCCCGCGTGTATGTCAAAAATTATCCCACGGGAACCTTCTACCGGGATGAAAAGTATCCTATGTCTTAATATACTAGCTGTTGCCCGCGTGTATGTCGGAAATTATCCCACGGGAACCTTCTACCGGGATGAAAAGTATTTTATGTCTTAATATACTAGCTGTTGCCAGCGGCTTCGCCCGCGTGTATGTCGGAAATTATCCCACGGGAACCGTCTACCGGGATAAAAAGTAACCTATGTCTTAATATACTAGCTGTTGCCAGCGGCTTCGCCCGCGTGTATGTCGGAAATTATCCCACGGGAACCTTCTACCGGGATGAAAGTATCCTATGTCTTAATATACTAGCTGTTGCCCGCGTGTATGTCGGAAATTATCCCACGGGAACCTTCTACCGGGATGAAAAGTATCCTATGTCTTAATATAATAGCTGTTGCCAGCGTGTATGTCGGAAATTATCCCACGGGAACCTTCTACCGGGATGAAAAGTATCCTATGTCTTAATATACTAGCTGCTGCCAGCGGCTTCGCCCGCGTGTATGTTGGAAATTATCCCACGGGAACCTTCTACCGGGATGAAAAGTATCCTATGTCTTAATATACTAGCTGTTGCCAGCGGCTTCGCCCGCGTGTATGTCGGAAATTATCCCACGGGAACCTTCTACCGGGATGAAAAGTATCCTATGCCTTAAAATACTAGCTGTTGCCCGCGTGTATGTCGGAAATTATCCCACGGGAACCTTCTACCGGGATGAAAAGTATCCTATGTCTTAATATACAAGCTGTTGCCAGCGGCTTCGCCCGCGTGTATGTCGGAAATTATCCCACGGGAACCTTCTACCGGGATAAAAAGTATCCTATGTCTTAATATACTAGCTGTTGCCCGCGTGTATGTCGGATATTATCCCACGGGAACCTTCTACCGGGATGAAAAGTATCCTATGTCTTAATATACTAGCTGTTGCCAGCGGCTTCGCCCGCGTGTATGTCGGAAATTATCCCACGGGAACCTTCTACCGGGATGAAAAGTATCCTATGTCTTAATATACTAGCTGTTGCCCACGTGTATGTCGGAAATTATCCCACGGGAACCTTCTACCGGGATGAAAAGTATCCTATGTCTTAAAATACTAGCTGTTGCCAGCGGCTTCGCCCGCGTGTATGTCGGAAATTAATCCACGGGAACCTTCTACCGGGATGAAAGTATCCTATGTCTTAATATACTAGCTGTTGCCCGCGTGTATGTCGGAAATTATCCCACGGGAACCTTCTACCGGGATGAAAAGTATCCTATGTCTTAATATACTAGCTGTTGCCCGCGTGTATGTCGGATATTATCCCACGGGAACCTTCTACCGGGATGAAAAGTATCCTATGTCTTTATATACAAGCTGTTGCCAGCGGCTTCGCCCGCGTGTATGTCGGAAATTATCCCACGGGAACCTTCTACCGGGATGAAAAGTATCCTATGTCTTAATATACTAGCTGTTGCCCGCGTGTATGTCGGAAATTATCCCACGGGAACCTTCTACCGGGATGAAAAAGTAGGATATTATTGGGCATTCTACCCCACCTTCCGTTCCATCGGCTCACTCCGTTCGCCTCGTCACTCTCGGTGGAGTAGAATGCCCAATAATATAAATGAAATCCACTGGTTCGGCGCCTATTCCACCCGATGGAATGATCATCTCCGTCACTCTCGGTGCAGTAAAATGTCTAATACTGGTTCGGCGCCTATTCCACCCGATGAAACGGAAGGTGGAGTATGAATTCCTACATAGTGCAGTAAAATACTGGTTCGGCGCCTATTCCACTAGGTTGAAACATTTGATTGAGTTAGCGACAATGAGTTATAAATGTCGATGTAATACATTAATTGACTCATTATTAATATAACCGTTTCAAGGAGTCGTCATGAAATTTGTACAACAACCGCAATCGTTACATGTAAACAAACTTTGTATTCAGTCTCAGGAGACTGGTTTTCGCCATGGAGAATTATTACCTAAATCGGTACGATGCATCATTTGCGGACCGTCAAATTGTGGAAAAACTAATTTATTAATCGGTCTTCTTATACACGAGAATGGTTTAAGATTTCAAAATGTTTATGTTTATTCGAAAACCTTGCAACAGCCCAAGTACGTTTTTTTAGAAAAAGTCTTGCAACGGGTACCAGGCATTTCATTTCAGAAATATCATGAAAATGAGCAAGTACTGAGTGTTCAGACCGCAAAACCGAATTCTGTAATTATATTTGACGATGTTGCTTGTGAAAATCAAAGTGGTATGCATGATTATTTTGCTATGGGGAGACACAAGTTCATCGATTGTTTTTATCTAAATCAGACGTATAGTAAAATCCCTAAGCAGTTAGTAAGAGACAACGCAAACCTAATCATACTTTTTAAACAAGATGAAAGAAATATGAGACATGTTTATGAAGAACACGTCAACACTGACATGACATGGCTTGAATTTCGTGAAATGTGTTCAAAAATATGGAGTGAGCCCTTCAGTTATGTTGTAATTAATAAAGATTGTGCAAAAAATAAAGGATGTTATAGAAATAAATTTGACACGTTTGTAATTTTTGATTAAGAGCACGAGTATATATTAAGACGTCACCGTTGAATTTACATTACTCTACAAACAGAGCTTAACCAGTTACAATACATTTAACAATTATGGAAAAATCTTTAAAGAGACAAATTGTTGATGCTGCAGCAGCTGTAAAGAAGAAGGTGCGAAAAATGCGAGATGTTGAGAATGAGAGTAAGCAAGCCTTGGAAACAGTTTTTAAACCTGTAACAGAGCCTCTCAACCAAATTGCTACAGCCAGTATGCAAACTCCTTTGCTGTATAGTAATGAAGATGAAGAATCTAAAGATCTGATAAGAGACGAAACGTTGCAAAAAGTCGCAATTGGTAGTGATGTAGAGGAGTCTGACACCAACAGTGAATCTTCGTATAAATCAGTTGAAAAAAGTGAAGGTCGTGATACATCATCCTGGTCAGTGTCTTCAGAAGCGTTAACAGACATTCCATTTGGTGTCAGAGTAGAACGCGGAAAATTGATGTTAGGTTCTGCTCATATAACAATCGACGATAGTTATATCATCGTGGCTGGTCATAAATACAAACATACGCCTGGTTTAAAACAACTACTGCTTAAGAAAAATATTGATTTAAGTTTGGTTACTGAAAATGACTTGCAATGTTATAAGAAAATGTTACTTGATACAAATGCACATCGTCGTGATAATGACCCAAGTAAACCAATAAAAAGTAATAAGGGACAAAAATATTTACAAGTTATGAAACCTCTTTTTAATTTGCAAAGTACGCTTCAGGGTCATCATTCGAAAGGTAAAGGACTACCATTAACAAAAATCTGGAAAAATAACGTAGATTTTGTGTATTGGGATGATCCTAATGAATTGGTGGAAAGGTTAAAGTTATTAATAGCATCTCGAGATGCCGGCAACACAGGATTAGATAATGAAATAATATCCATTATTGAAGAATTACGTGAAAGTAAACTTATAAATAAATAGGTGTAAAATTAACTATTGTTTAGTTCATCATCAGCCTTTACATAAAGTACACCTTAAACATGAATATAGATAAATTTGGACATTTTATTCATAAAAGAATGCGTTTGTCAGAACTGATTAATTTCAATGATAACGCGTTGTTAAAATCAGAAAGTGGAGATTTTGATTTAAAGTCTTCTAGATTGAGAGGAATTAGACATCCATTAGAATCAGACGATGCTGTGAACAAGGATTATGTAGATCGAATGTGTGCTGATACGATAAAACAATTTAATAAGCTGATTGCATCATTGCGTGCTCAAATCATATTAGATGCACAAAAGTCTATTCAGACTACTTTAAAAGTAAAGGAACCTGAGGTTTTGATTCATTTGGAAGAGAAGTTTTACTCCAAAGCAGATATAGACAAATTACTTGAAAATCTCAGTAATGGCAAAACAACAAATAGTAAATGAAATACACAAAGCGGCACGAAGAAACTTCCTTCGACGTTCTGTTATTCTCAAAGGGATCGATGATTTGTGGCAAGCAGATCTAATGGACATGCAAAACCTAAGAAAGTATAACAAAGGTTACAATTTCATTTTAGTGGTGATTGACTGCTTCTCAAAGTATGCCTGGGCAGAACCGTTAAAATCTAAAAATAAATCTGAAGTAACTCGAGCTTTTGAACGAATACTACTAAGCAGCAATAAAAATCCTGTTAATTTACAAACTGATATGGGCACAGAGTTTTATAACAACACATTCCAAACGCTAATGAAGAAGTACAACATAAACCATTACTCATCTTTCTCTACTAAAAAAGCTTCAATTGTAGAGCGACTAATTAAAACTGTTAAAAATAATTTGTACAAATATTTTAATCTCGTTGGAAATTATAAGTGGTTAGGAACACCTTTAGAAGATTTATTTAATACATATAATAACACAAAACATCGTACTATTAAAATTAAACCGAATGATGTTAATAAATCGAATGAACCCATCGTAAAAGAGAATATTAAAAACATATGTAATCATGTATCCATCCAGCGGAAGCCTAAGTTCAAAAAAGGTGACTGTGTTCGTATCAGTAAATACAAACACAATTTCGAGAAAGGTTATACTCCTAATTGGTCAACTGAACTCTTTACGATAAAAAAGATTAATAAAACTATACCAGTAACATACCACATAGAAGATCAACGAAAGCAAGATATATTAGGAACTTTTTACGAGCAAGAACTTCAAAAATCTAACTATCCTGGTGTTTATTTAGTAGAAAAAATACTTAAAAAGAAAGGAAAGAAACTATTCGTTAAATGGTTAGGTCTCAATAATGATGAAAACAGTTGGATTGATAAATCCTCATTAATAAATTAAGATATAAAAGAAATACTTTGTGAAATTTGTATCATTATTATTTAAGTAATGCAAGGTGGTGGACTAGTTAACAGTATAATTAATAATCTACCGTTCGAAGCTCATTTGCCTGGATACAATTATTGCGGACCAGGAACTAAACTTCATAAACGTTTGTTGCGAGGCGATCGAGGTGTGAATAAACTAGACGAAGCTTGTATGCACCACGATATAGCATATGAAAATCATACAGATTTAACTAATCGTCACAAAGCCGACTTACAGCTTTTGAACATGGCTAAACAGAGACTAAAATCAAAAGATGCAGGAAAAGGTGAAAAATTAAGCTCATGGTTAGTAAGCAAAGTCATGAAAGCCAAATTGAAATCTGGTTCTGGTGCCAAAACATTTAAAAGTTTAGTATCAAAAATAAAATCTAAAATAAAAAAGCTAAAACCCAAGGATAGTAAGTCTTTGATAAACTTGGCTTACTTAGCTGCAAAAAAGTTATGCCCCAAATTACACCAAATCAGAGTACCGAGAGTGATCCCCATACCGAAGACTGGTGGAGTTCTACCTTTAATTCCAATTTTCGCTGGCTTATCAGCTTTAGGAGCTTTAGCTGGTGGTGCAGCTGGAATTGCAAAAACGGTGAATGATTATAAATCTGCTCAACAAAACTTGCGAGAGACGGAACGACATAATAGAACTATGGAGGGTTTAGCAGTGGGTAAGGGTTTATACATAAAACCTTATAAAAACGGTAAAGGATTGTTTATAAAATCAACAAAAAACTGAACAAGAAGCTACCAAATCGCGCACTAACTAATGTAGACATCCAATACTACGCAAGAGACATCCCATATTTCCGAGGAGTATATATGAAAGATCAATTGCTAAGGAAGCCGAAACGTATGGAATGTGGTATTGTTAACTTAGACGATTCTAAAAACGAAGGAACGCATTGGGTAGCTTATGTAAAAGTATATGACTATTGTGATTATTTTGATAGCTATGGAAATTTAAAACCTCCATTAGAACTGTTACGATATTTTAAGAATTGTAAAGTTTCATATAACTACACAAGATATAAAAAATTTAACACTGTGAACTGTGGTCATTTATGTTTAAAATATTTGAGGACTTTTTGGAATAAAAATGTATAAAATAAATGATTTTATTTTATTTCAATCATTTGCAAGATGTCACTCACTTTGTCGATAACTGGAAACTCATCAATTTTATCTACGTACTATCCTAATACGTTGCAACTAAATGGAGAATATGAGTGTGCTTTATTGCATTTTTCAACATTTAATTCTATACCAAATATTGATAAAAGTAATAACAAGTTCTATTATGGTTCAAACGAAGTTATTGAAATACCGGAAGGCACCTATGAATTGCAAGATATTTATGATTATTTAAAATCCGAAATAAAAGATGCCTCAATTAAATTACAATGCAATAACAATACTTTAAAAACTGCCATATATTGTTCAAAAGACGTTAATTTAAAGAAAGAATACTCTTTCAGTAGACTGTTAAGGTTTGATAAGCAGGTCTTAAAAGCAAATAAATGGCATGTGTCACAGCATCCAGTCAACATTTTACCGACGACTGTGGTAAGGATCGAATGTGACATTGTGAGCGGCTCTTACATAAACGGTGAACCAAGTCACATAATTCATGAATTCGCACTCAACGTACCACCTGGTTACAGAATCATAGAAATCCATCGGGATTTCTTCGGAACGCAATATATTTTCCAATCAATCAAAACAACATAAGCTGCATACATATCCGACTACTAGATATAAACAATCGCTTAATTAACTTGCGTGGTGAAGAAGTACAGCTGTATTTACATCTTAGAAGAAAAAATGATTGACTACAATAAATATATGTCTCAACAAATTAAAAATACCAGTTCTACTCAAGCTACCTACCAAATAAGACGTCGTTCTAAGAGCAAAATAAAATTAACTAAAGACAATAAGATATTTCTCAAAGCGATCGGATTGTTAAAATGAATATCTTAGACGTTTTATCCACTCCGACTTACGACAACAGTATAGAAGGAATCGAATTTCATTCGTACAAACCTTATGTAACAAGTTTCAACAGGAACGATGAAATACGCATACCTATCAACCAACAGGATCTTTACATATTACCATCAGCCAGCACTCTGTGTTTGGAAGGAACCGTTATCGTTAGCAAAAAAGATTCAAAAGAGAAAGCTACTAGTGTTAATTTTACGAACAATGGACTACTCTTCTTGTTCCAAGATATTAGGTACGAACTAAACGGAGTGGAGATTGATAAAATAAAAAATGCTGGTATAACTACAACCATGAAATCGTTAATATCAATGAATGAGAATGAATCAAAAGTAGCTAGAGCTTGGGGTTGGAGTATCGATGGTATAAAAAATATTAATGGGGGAAGTTTTTCTGCGTCTATACCACTTCGGAATATCATCGGTTTCGCAGAAGATTTTAAAAAAGTTGTAATAAATAGTAGACATGAACTAATATTGTTACGAAGCAACACTAATTTGAACGCTGTAAAATTGAATACCGGAGAAATAGTGGAAGACATTCAAATCAATAAAATCATATGGCGCGTACCCCATGTGAAAGTATCGGACAAAGAAAAAATAAGTTTATTAAAACTGTTGGAAAAAGATCGACCGCTCCAGATGATATTTAGAAACTGGGATCTATACGAATATCCCACTTTACCTAGAACTACAAAGCACACCTGGTCTATCAAAACATAATCTCAAATAGAAAAACCGCGATATGTAATAATCGGACTACAAACAAGTAGAAAAAATAATGCAAGTTCTGACATGTCACAGTTTGATCACTGCTATGTTCGTGATGTTCGAGTGTACCTTAATTCAACATATTTCCCGTATGAAAGCCTCAATGTGAACTTCGCTAATAACAGAATTGCTTTATTATACGAGCAATACATCAGATTTCAGCAGTCGTATTACGACCGTTGTTCGGAGTCTTTATTAAGCGAGAAACAATTTAAAGAATTAGCACCGTTGTTTGTTATCGATTGCTCTAGACAGATCGATAATCTGAAGACTGGACCAGTTGTGGATGTAAGGGTAGAAATTGAGAGTGATTCAGAAATACCAGATCAAACTTCAGCATACTGTCTCATTCTTAACGATTGCATTGTTGAATACAAGCCATTAAGCAACACAGTGAAGAAGTTATCATGAACGCGGATATTATCATTGTCGAACTCCAAGGATTTAAATATTTAGACAATAATTTTATTGTCAAAGAAGTGGCTATCGTAAGTAATGAGCACACACAGACGTTCTTGGTTAAACCACCGCATACGTTTTATTACTTAACTCAAGAAGAAAAGAAGCAGGTGCGGTGGTTGGAAAGAAATCGTGGAATTTTCTGGAGTGAGGGCTTTATAGACTACAGAGAGTTTCAACATGTCATCGTACCGTATTTAGAAAATAAAAAAAATATTACAAAGGGTTTGGAAAAGATTAAGTGGATTAAAGAGTTATGTGCAAACTGTGAAGTGATTGATATAGGTGAGAAAGGGTGTCCTAATTTCGCGACATAAAAAAAAAAGTTCTGTAAAAATAAAACTGATTTTAATTGTGTGAACCATAAAGTGAATTGTGCATTAAATAATGCGGTGTGTATTAGAAAATGGTATCTTGATAATAATATGTCTATATTTAATCTATTTTAAATTATTTTGTAATGTTCAGTTAATAAAAATGATTATGTACATAAGGTTGTTTTATTTAATAATATAATCTGGGTAACCTACATAACAAACTTAAAATTAGCTCTAATAAAATGAATTTAATTGAGTAAGTATTCTATTAATTTTAAAATATTGAAAACATAATTAAAACCTATAATGAGAACATTTCTTTAGAGCTAATTTAAAGTGGGAGTATGTTTATAACGTCAATAAAAGATAATTTAAATTATAAATATATTATTTATTTAGTTTTCACATTATTTACAATTACAAACTAAATACACTTGTCCTTGTTATTTAATATTTTATGTATGTACATGAAACTTATCTACTATGAACTATGATGTATTTTGAGAATTTTAATACACTACTACATTAACAAATAAATTATTTTATTTCTTCTAACTTATTCTCTCTAATTACAATAAAACTTACACCTTAGATATTTCATTTATTTATACATTAAACTTACATATTAACTAAAAACCTTAACTAAGAACCTAACTAAGGGCTTAAAGTTTTCTTAATATTTTATTTTTTATTTACAAATTGTGATGATCTATGTGGAATCATTTTATTACACTAACAGATTAACAAATGAATTTATAATATCAATATTAAACTAATTATTTATTTCTACTGAATATACAAACTAGGTAGATACATTACTTACTTACTAATAATAATCATCACCACAAAGTTTCTTTGAAATTTTATTTATCAATGATTGTGTCTCTTCCATAACATTGTCCACCGGTTCACTAACTACATATTGTGCACTTAACAATACCACGTTCTCATTGTCACTTGAACTTGCAACACTTGCTTCTTGTCGCTCACTGATGTCTAATACTTGTATCTGGATCAGTCGTAAACCTTTTTTCTTTTCTTTGTTTATAACGAACGATTGACTTATAGAATGTTCAGGTGCCTTCCGTTTTAAACCCTCCCGTCTTGGTCTAGGCTTTTTGTTGGTTGGTTCAGGTCTTTGTTGCTCTGGAACATGCCAGCTTAAACTTGGAGTTGGCCAACCTTGACCATATTGTGAGAAGATAAAATCAGGAGAATCGCACATTATTGATGATCTGAAACAAACAAAGTTAAAATTATTGATAACAATTATGTTTAACAGCTTATGAAATAATTTTATAAATACGTATAAGCTTGTGCAATACTTACAATTTGTTTTGTTTTTATTCAACGTGATATGACCGCTCCGGCCGACTGTGTAATGATAGAATGACGTTCTACACAATAATATTACTGTGGAACGTGACTAATATGTAATTAGACTCCATAAAACCATACGCTGTGAATCAGTTTCATGTTTCAACATGTCCGAGCACCTGTTCGGTGTCAAATTCTACAATGCGCGTGCGAACTTCGAGGCACGAGTCCTTTGTCATCAAAAATGAACATTATATGTTTATCAAGTTGGAACCTGTGTGCTTTGTAATCAATCAGGAATGGAAATAAAACAGATATAATTATAACCATTAAATACTATTTATTTATTTACTACCAATATAAGAAAACTTATCACATAGCGACATGGCATTTCATACAAACTTAAGTCCGAAGTTTTGGAAATGAATAATATGATTTAATAAAACTTGATACGTCTAAGCAGGATACGTCACAAAAAGTTAGTAGATTATATTTTAGGAATTTTACGAAATGCTGTGTCGCGTAAATGCTCTTAAAACTAATTAAGTACTTACTAAGTTCTAAAGTTTATACATATTTTGTTATAAGTAACAGTTAAAATAATAATATCTATTTGAGGCACCAAGAAAATTTAAATTTTTACAATTACATTACACATTATTTGACCTTACTTTAGGTAATTATCATTACATTTGAACGTTATCTAAATACATTGTAAAAAATGTATCTACTGTAATTACTTACATTAAAAATAATGGCAATTCATTACTTAAATATAGTTGCATTACCCCAAGCTAAAGTAGATACCTTATCAATCGATAACAACCGCTTATCATCATTGCTTGAAAGTGCTACTTTATTTACATCCTGAGTGAAAATTTCATGTTTTATCGACTTAAACAAAACATTTTTTTTGCGAATGACGTTACAATTGTACAAAACGTTTTTATAATCTAACATATTTAAATTTTTTGTAACACATTTTTTTATACCTTTTGCTTTCTTTATTGTTTTGTCTAAAGTTTTAATACAATAAAGCTTTGAGCGCAGTCCTACGAATTCTTTGATAATTTTACCACCCATTTCATCTTTAAATAACCCTGGAACCTTCTTATTAATAATTGGTAAGTTAAATTCGTTGTTTAAGTCGTAGTTGCTGGTATCAAAATATTTTAGAAAATGTTCATTGATATCTTGATAAATGTCATCAGTATTTACATCATAAACCAAACTATCCGTATCAGTATAACACAATTCAATTCGGTTACCATAAAAAGGCTTTATGATTGAATAATGGAAGTCATACATGTGACTCTTAGATAATTCCAATACAGTAAATCCTATATATCGCACGCTTAATAAAAAACTGACCGAATACGGTTCAGGTCCAAAATGAGTTAAGCGTAGGTACAAAGAAATTCGTTTTAACTACTTATTTTTTTTTTCAAAATATAATTTCTGTATCAATAATCAGTTCATCAATTATTCTTACAATTCATTATTTCATTATTATTATGCTTTTTGACTGAGTTATAAGCCATTTTGTAGGACAAGTCATGATTGCGATTTTTTTTAGTTAGGTCAGTCTATTATTAAGTGTGCGATATATTGGTTTATTAAGAATAACGCGAGAAGGCTTCATTTGGATTGCCACTAGATCATCAATACTGAGGCGCTATGAAAATATGGACTGCCGATCAATTTCTCAGCACAAGTAGTCTTTTTTGTTTTATTGTTCAAGTCACACCACTTGTTTGCTAACTTAACATCTATTCGATGCTCATTATTTTCCAGAGTCTTTCCAAAAATACTATTGTTCAATAATTTGAAAAAATCTTGTTCAAACGTTGACTCTGCTTTTTGACGTAACTGGGTGTTAATATCAATATATTGTTTTAAAAAACAGCTTTGCTTGAAAACAATTGCACGATGAATCCTTCGTAATACCAATCCGTGTTGCAAGCATTTTTTTAAATGTATGTAATGAATAATATAGTGGTATTTGTCATACAAATTCGGTATTAATTTTTTATTCTAACCACCGGGTGGGACGAATTTTTCTGAGCAAAATGGAAAGTCATTATGTTCAATGTGCAATGTTGTAGGATATAATAAATCAACTTCAAGAATATAACCGTTTTCCGCAGTATCGCTTATATCTATTAAGTTCAACTGCAAATCATCTATTTCCTGTCTACTCATGAATCTAAAATCCGAATGAGGCAAATATTGACACATGCTATAGCCATATAAATTGTTACAATCTAAATAAATAATAAATGAATTCGGAAGGGATGGGTCGTAAGAATCCAAGTATTTATGATTGGCTTGGGCATGTCTTCTGGAACACATACAAATACCTCCTCTAATACCTGTTTGTATCATCCTATAAATTTGAACATCACTTATCAATTCTAATTTAATTCTAGTTTTCAAAAGCATTGCATCGAATGATAGACTTGGTGCTGTAAGATAGAACGCGGGATCCAGATTGTAATGTCGTTTACATGTTTTTCTAAAACTTTCAAACACGTCTGTAAGCAAAAGAACGTCGGTTTTAAGGTATAAATCTGTATACATACCCATGTTACGAATATTAAATACTGACCAAACGGACTGAGCGTGTTCATAGTCTTCATCAGTAATTGACTCATTAGTTAAAGAGTTAAAAAAAAATTTTTTGGAGGGTAAACACGTATCTTCGTAAAGTTTCCATTGAGACATATAGTCGTACGGATAAACTCCTTTACGGGTAAGTAGATCGAATTGTGTTTTTTCGGGAAAATAAAATTTTAATTGTTTAAATTCTTGTTTTTTCATTGTACTAACCAACTTTTCTAAGCTTGTTCCTAAAAACTTGAAAGAATCTACAAATCGTACCTGTATGCTTTCATTATCGGAAATCGGAATATACTTCGTGAAAGAAATATAATTTTCTTTTGTTTTAGGTATGACTTTAATAGATCCTGGAGCTTTACCTAATTCTTTTATGAAAAGGTGGCAATCATAACCCGATAAGTTATGAAAAAATACAGGCAGAAACTTAGGCATTTTATATTGTAGGTTACAGTAACTGTGAGCTGCGCCACGATATTTACCAGTCAAATGACAATGATCGCGAACCCTATCACCAAACAAGAAATTCTCGCAAATATGACATGTATCAGAGTTTTCAAAGTCGAGAGCATTCTCATTCGTGTAAATCATAGGAATGGTATTATTTAAAATTCTATAAAGCTTTTTAGCGTCTTTATAGATAGACTTCACAAATTTCGAAACGCAATCCAAACCACGATACGAAACGTAACGATTATAGGTTTCATCTAGAGTGCATGTAATATGATAAGCGAAAGCGATGGGCACATGTCGCTGTCTCGTAACGGTGCTCGCCTGAGTTGGGTCAGGTTCGCAGGAGTCGTACCGCTCTAGCATTGTTTCAAAATCTGCATATATAACGAATGGCACAAATTGCTTTCTACCATAATTTTCAAACTGAATGAAAGAACCCTTTGGAGGTAGTTCAGTAGCAACTCCTCCACAACTGTGTGAATTCAGATCATCACATGAATCAAAGAACATTAAACAAACATCACAAAAGTATAATTTACTGTGGTGTCTTGTTATTTGATTTTTAACAAGACGAGGTAAATCCTTAATGAGACAGTAATGTGATAAATCATCTTTTTCTGAGTAAAGTAAATGAATCACTTTTCTCTTCAAAGATTTTGGTTTATAAAACGGTCCAATCACGGAATTATTTTTAAAGCCATATATATATACAAATTTCAGGGTTATTTAATTCGAATCGAGCAATATCTGAGAAACTCAATGGAAATTGAATGTCTTTTATATTTAACACGCTTTGAAAATGGGGGTAAGATGATACTCTTTCAGGATGAGTTTTAGCTGGATATAAAGCAGCAACAACTGACCATAAAAAGCAATAATTATCTTTATTATGAATATTAATACATGCTTTTTTTGATTTAATTGATGTCGGCAACTCGATAAAGCTTGAGCCGCGCAAAGGTTGGTATTTGTTAACATTAACTTCCAAATACGAACTGTTTAAAAATGTCCACCCACTGTCACGATCTTGAAATTCTTCTATCTTTTTTTTCAACGTGTTTCTAACCTGAGATGCTAATGAATCATAATCATAATTCTGATGTACTACATAATTCTTTGTAGCAAATGATTTCATCTCCTGACTATCATTTTTAACCATCAAAAACAAAGCAAAATATTCAAAATTAATTTTTAGACAGATATGATCCTTAAGAGATTTGTTTATTAATGTCTTGATTTTTTCTTGACTGTTATTAAAAAACGAATCTAAAGAATAATTTTCATTAGTATCAATAATTCTATAAGAAGCTATACGATTTAGAAATGCAGAATGAATTAATTCAACACCTTCGCAAACGTATGAAATATTTTTATTTTTATGATCGGTACTGCGTAGATGACCTGTCCAATGACTGCGCTCAACAGATATGTTACAAACAGTGCAGAAAGGCATTCTATCGTAATTAATTACTTGCTAAGTTTAAAAATAAAGATTTATTTTGGATGCCCCAAATTTAAATTTTAAATGAATAATGTAACTTATTTAAAATGTATCTTATCACTATAAATACGGGCTCTGAGTCATCGAACAACTCGTGAGCCTTATGCATGAATTTTTGTAGTGAGTTCCACTGCGAGTTACCTTTATCCAGTTGCAGTTTTAATCTTTATTTTGGATGCCTCAAATTAAAATTTTAAATTAATAGTGTAACTTATTTAAAATGTATCTTATCGCTATAATATACCGGCTCTGAGTCATTGAACAACTCGTGAGCCTTATGCATGAATTTTTGTAGTGAGTTCCACTGCGAGCTACCTTTATCCAATTGCAGTTTTAATGCAACTTGGGACTTCTTCCAACGCTCCTCAGGAGCAGGGGAGATGATGTCTTCTTTATGGTACACCTTCAGTTCCACAAAGAAGGCACCCCTTAGATCCGCTGTCCGTCGTACCTTCCCGTTGGCGACGCGGGACAGCAAGGATGAACCTAACTCCGACTGCGGAGGAAGGCCATCTAAGTCTTCCAAACCGAAAAGATCGGTGCTCCCTGGTTTCTTGTTACTGTAAACAAATTAAATTTTATTTTAATAATCTAGAAGAAACACTTTTCTAGATACAAACTTATGATGAGAGAAAAATAAGTATGTACTTAAAATTATTTTTGCAAATTTTGATTTGCAAAAATTTTGATTGCAAAAACTTTGGTTCTCTATTGAAATCTACTTTATATTAGAATATGTGAAAGTAATAACTTAGAAAATAAAAATAGTCATAAACTACCTTGATCCTAATTCCACGACCGAGGAAGCTTTGCGCTTTGTTGTTTTTTTCGTAGGCTGGCTCTTGCTCGGCACGACCTTTGTAGCAGTCGGCGGGCTCTTTATGTAGTCGGACACACGGGAAACGTCGGAGTCAGACCTAAAACACAAGATAAAAAGTACTTAATATTTTATATAACAAAACAAATAACCGTTTAAGGTCTTTTTTTGAGATACAATAATCAATTTATGACAGGATGAGAACAGTTACATCAGCCGGCAGGCAGAAACCAGGTCCGTAGCTAAGTAACAGTCACTATGGATAGATAGAACATGATAATTACAACAGCCGGCAGGCAAAAACCAGGTCCGTAGCTGAGTAGCAATCACGAAGGATAGATATAACATGTTAATTACAACAGCCGGCAGGCAAAAACCAGGTCCGTAGCTGTGCATTATGACTACAAATTTAAAATTAAGAAGTACTCACTTACATGTTTTAAAGTTAATTTTAAAGTACTGCTAGTACTACTTGTCACTTTGAAGATTCTGGAGCGAATGTAATTTATTGATTGAAATTAATTCGTTTATATTCACAAAAAATACAATTTAAGCATAAAATAGATCGTTTCAATTTTAAACTCTAAGTACATGTCTTACAGTTGTATAAAAAAATATGTCGTTTATGTCATATTGAACCATATTGATCGCATACCAATTTCGCTAAATTGCAATTTGTTCATGAGAACCGCAAAATAAAGCCGACAAAGTGAACCCGATCCCTGTTATTCTTTATGACTCAATACTGAATTAATATGTATAATTAATTGAATAATTGATGTATGTTTGTTGAGAATTTTTATCATCACAATTACGTTTATGCGAGAGGTGAAACTCGTAGGTAGATCGCGTCGTTGAAAGTAAATTTTGTGAGCATAGTTGACTCAAGAAGTAAGTAGGTAGTTGAAAATAATCGTAACTATTTTGATAATAAACCATTTTGTAATACGCACAAACCAATCCGTGTGGTTGTTAATGTTAAGTTGCAGTTAAACTCGGGACTAATATTATAATCACATAAAATACTACTGTGGAATAAGTTCATTAAAAAATACTCACAAATAAAATTTTAATTCGTATTATTAAATAATCACTTAAACCCACAATTAAAGAATCCAAGAAACTGTATCGTGTGGGAATCGAACACACATGTCTGAGTTATGGTTTTATAGTTGTCTAATTTATCGTTAATAACTTTAGTTTAACTTTAGCATAGGTACTATTATAAAGCTCCCAAATAATCTTGTTGTGCACAGGGTTCTCTTTTATCTAAGTTAAAATCGCGCTCGATCGAAGTGGGTAATGGTTCAACCAATAATACATGTTGTACTTGATAAAAAATATATCATATAAATATTCATATAAATAAGATTATATAATCTTATTACCTAGAAGAATGAAACACAATAAATTAGAAGCGATTACAAACTTCAAATATAAATACGAAAACAATATTTAGGAAGTTCTATAAAAGACGAACAGTGAAGATTTATTAAGAATAAGAAGGTATAAGTATTATTTTATTATAGTTTATATAAACTAGATTACAACAAATCTAGGTAAGACATAGTAGGTATGTGAAGTACCTAGACAATTCTGTATAAACCTAAATTTAATTAAATACTACAACGTGAACGACGATCATGTTACATTCAACATTATAATTCTTTTAACACACACACATACCTACTCAAGATGCAATGAAGTTCAAAACTGCTTAGACTGCATGTTGCAAGATTGCAGCCTTGCACATATAAAATACCATTTACACTACGTGGTTACAACTGTCTGATGAAAGCGTTCAGGATAAAGAACGGTGCGGTGACGCCGGACAATACGTGTGTACTGTTTTGAGAACGACTGTGAAAACGTGTTGCACACGCAGCATACACAGTATTACTTGTTTTTATTAGGCTGACTAACTGATCACGGTTTCCGACGCTGCCGTCAGGCGGTTCGCAACTGAGAACGGCGCGGGTATCGTCGAGTGTAAAGGTACCTTGCTAACTGCTGGTGTCGATTACAAAGCGATATATTGTTAGTTAGTAACAGTTAGTAGGGAAGTGGAGCAAGGTAGTGCTCTCTGTTTGAATTAATTAAATTAAAATTTGGATGTCCTCGAGCCAATCTGGTCACAGAAAATAGAATGTGTGGGTGCCTCCGGGTATGCACTATTTCTTACTTTTGTGGAGAGACATGAGACAATCTGTCCTGGATTTTAGTTTAATGTAGGGTAACTTAAAGTTCAGATGATCCTCGAGCCAATCTGGTCACTTAAGCAGAGTAAGTGTGTAGCCTATTAAGGTTATGAGCTACCTCTAATTTTGTGGAGAGACATGTGACAATCTGTCCTGAATTTTAGGCTACCAGTTCAAGTAGCGAGCACCCTTATTTGTTAATAAGTAAACTAGTGTCGACTGAATGACTTAATTAAAATAACGGTAACGCGGTAAGTTAATATTGAGTTTTAGAAATAAAGTGTTCCTCTCACTGTGGCCAAGACACCTTTAGCCGTCATCGATCCTATGAGTCTGTGGGATCGGCGGTGAGAAAACCATTTCCTGTGTACATTGCACGACGTACACAAACCCCTATTCCTACCCAAGTTCCGTCTGTTCCCGTAGGTCTCCTGGTAACAGACTTACCTCATGTAAAACCAACGTAACCTACGTTTGGTGTGGTTTGTATGGTAGGCTAGGGCGTTAGGATAACTAGGGGGCTACATAGCCACATCGTACGCACTTAGAATAACGGCCGTACTAAGCTGTAAGTCACGGTGCGCACTTTTGGTGTGGAATAGGCGCCGAACCAGTATTTTACTGCACTATGTAGGAATTCATACTCCACCTTCCGTTTCATCGGGTGGAATAGGCGCCGAACCAGTATTAGACATTTTACTGCACCGAGAGTGACGGAGATGATCATTCCATCGGGTGGAATAGGCGCCGAACCAGTGGATTTCATTTATATTATTGGGCATTCTACTCCACCGAGAGTGACGAGGCGAACGGAGTGAGCCGATGGAACGGAAGGTGGGGTAGAATGCCCAATAATATCCTACTTGAAAAGTATCCTATGTCTTAATATACAAGCTGTTGCCCGCGTGTATGTCGGAAATTATCCCACGGGAACCTTCTACCGGGATGAAAAGTATCCTATGTCTTAATATACTAGCTGTTGCCCGCGTGTATGTCGGATATTATCCCACGGGAACCTTCTACCGGGATGAAAAGTATCCTATGTCCTAATATACTAGCTGTTGCCCGCGTGTATGTCGGATATTATCCCACGGGAACCTTCTACCGGGATGAAAAGTAACCTATGTCTTAATATACTAGCTGTTGCCCGCGTGTATGTCGGATATTATCCCACGGGAACCTTCTACCGGGGTGAAAAGTAACCTATGTCTTAATATACTAGCTGTTGCCCGCGTGTATGTCGGATATTATCCCGTGGGAACCTTCTACCGGGATGAAAAGTATCCTATGTCTTAATATACTAGCTGTTGCCAGCGGCTTCGCCCGCGTGTATGTCGGAAATTATCCCACGGGAACCTTCTACCGGGATGAAAAGTATCCTATGTCTTAATATACTAGCTGTTGCCAGCGGCTATGTCGGAAATTATCCCACGGGAACTTTCTACCGGGATGAAAAGTATCCTATGTCTTAATATACTAGCTGTTGCCAGCGGCTTCGCCCGCGTGTATGTCGGAAATTATCCCACGGGAACCTTCTACCGGGATGAAAAGTATCCTATGTCTTAATATACTAGCTGTTGCCCGCGGCTTAGCCCGCGTGTATGTCGAAAATTATCCCACGGGAACCTTCTACCGGGATGAAAAGTATCCTATGTCTTAATATACTAGCTGTTGCCCGCGTGTATGTCGGATATTATCCCACGGGAACCTTCTACCGGGATGAAAAGTATCCTATGTCTTAATATACTAGCTGTTGCCAGCGGCTTCGCCCAAGTGTATGTCGGAAATAATCCCACGGGAATCTTCTACCGGGATGAAAAGTATCCTATGTCTTAATATACTAGCTGTTGCCCGCGTGTATGTCGGAAATTATCCCACGGGAACCTTCTACCGGGATGAAAAGTATCCTATGTCTTAATATACTAGCTGTTGCCAGCGGCTTCGCCCGCGTGTATGTCGGAAATTATCCCACGGGAACCTTCTACCGGGATGAAAAGTATCCTATGTCTTAATATACTAGCTGTTGCCAGCAACTTCGCCCGCGTGTATGTCGGAAATTATCCCACGGGAACCTTCTACCGGGATGAAAAGTATCCTATGTCTTAATATACTAGCTGTTGCCCGCGTGTATGCCGGAAATTATCCCACGGGAACCTTCTACCGGGATGAAAAGTATCCTATGTCTTAATATACTAGCTGTTGCCAGCGTCTATGTCGAAAATTATCCCACGGGAACCTTCTACCGGGATGAAAAGTATCCTATGTCTTAATATACAAGCTGTTGCCAGCGGCTTCGCCCGCGTGTATGTCGGAAATTATCCCACGGGAACCTTCTACCGGGATGAAAAGTATCCTTTGTCTTAATATAATAGCTGTTGCCAGCGTGTATGTCGGAAATTATCCCACGGGAACCTTCTACCGGGATGAAAAGTATCCTATGTCTTAATATACTAGCTGTTGCCAGCGTCTATGTCGAAAATTATCCCACGGGAACCTTCTACCGGGATGAAAAGTATCCTATGTCTTAATATACAAGCTGTTGCCAGCGGCTTTTCCCGCGTGTATGTCGGAAATTATCCCACGGGAACCTTCTACCGGGATGAAAAGTATCCTTTGTCTTAATATAATAGCTGTTGCCAGCGTGTATGTCGGAAATTATCCCACGGGAACCTTCTACCGGGATGGAAAGTATCCTATGCCTTAATATACTAGCTGTTGCCAGCGGCTTCGCCCGCGTGTATGTCGGAAATTATCCCACGGGAACCTTCTACCGGGATGAAAAGTATCCTATGTCTTAATATACTAGCTGTTGCCAGCGGCTTCGCCCGCGTGTATGTCGGAAATTATCCCACGGGAAACTTCTACCGGGATGAAAAGTATCCTATGTCTTAATATACTAGCTGTTGCCCGCGTGTATGTCGGAAATTATCCCACGGGAACCTTCTACCGGGATGAAAAGTATCCTATGTCTTAATATACAAGCTGTTGCCAGCGGCTTCGCCCGCGTGTATGTCGGAAAATATCCCACGGGAACCTTCTACCGGGATAAAAAGTATCCTATGTCTTAATATACTAGCTGTTGCCCGCGTGTATGTCGGAAATTATCCCACGGGAACCTTCTACCGGGATGAAAAGTATCCTATGTCTTAATATACTAGCTGTTGCCTGCGTGTATGTCGGATATTATTCCACGGGAACATTCTACCGGGATGAAAAGTAATTTATGTCTTAATATACTAGCTGTTGCCCGCGTGTATGTCGGATATTATCCCACGGGAACCTTCTACCGGGATGAAAAGTATCCTATGTCTTAATATACTAGCTGTTGCCAGCGGCTTCGCCCGCGTGTATGTCGGAAATTATCCCACGGGAACCTTCTACCGGGATGAAAAGTATCCTATGTCTTAATATACTAGCTGTTGCCCACGTGTATGTCGGAAATTATCCCACGGGAACCTTCTACCGGGATGAAAAGTATCCTATGTCTTAAAATACTAGCTGTTGCCAGCGGCTTCGCCCGCGTGTATGTCGGAAATTAATCCACGGGAACCTTCTACCGGGATGAAAAGTATCCTATGTCTTAATATACTAGCTGTTGCCCACGTGTATGTCGGAAATTATCCCACGGGAACCTTCTACCGGGATGAAAAGTATCCTATGTCTTAAAATACTAGCTGTTGCCAGCGGCTTCGCCCGCGTGTATGTCGGAAATTAATCCACGGGAACCTTCTACCGGGATGAAAAGTATCCTATGTCTTAATATACCAGCTGTTGCCAGCGTCTATGTCAAAAATTATCCCACGGGAACCTTCTACCGGGATGAAAAGTATCCTATGTCTTTATATACAAGCTGTTGCCAGCGGCTTCGCCCGCGTGTATGTCGGAAATTATCCCACGGGAACCTTCTACCGGGATGAAAAGTATCCTATGTCTTAATATACAAGCTGTTGCCAGCGGCTTCGCCAGCGTCTATGTCAAAAATTATCCCACGGGAACCTTCTACCGGGATGAAAAGTATCCTATGTCTTTATATACAAGCTGTTGCCAGCGGCTTCGCCCGCGTGTATGTCGGAAATTATCCCACGGGAACCTTCTACCGGGATGAAAGTATCCTATGTCTTAATATACTAGCTGTTGCCAGCGTCTATGTCGAAAATTATACCACGGGAACCTTCTACCGGGATGAAAAGTATCCTATGTCTTAATATACAAGCTGTTGCCCGCGTGTATGTCGGAAATTATCCCACGGGAACCTTCTACCGGGATGAAAAGTAACCTATGTCTTAATATATTAGCTGTTGCCCGCGTGTATGTCGGATATTATCCCACGGGAACCTTCTACCGGGATGAAAAGTATCCTATGTCCTAATATACTAGCTGTTGCCCGCGTGTATGTCGGATATTATCCCACGGGAACCTTCCACCGGGATGAAAAGTATCCTATGTCTTAATATACTAGCTGTTGCCCGCGTGTATGTCGGAAATTATCCCACGGGAACCTTCTACCGGGATGAAAGTATCCTATGTCTTAATATACTAGCTGTTGCCAGCGTCTATGTCGAAAATTATCCCACGGGAACCTTCTACCGGGATGAAAAGTATCCTATGTCGTAAAATACTAGCTGTTGCCAGCGTCTATGTCGAAAATTATCCCACGGGAACCTTCTACCGGGATGAAAAGTATCCTATGTCTTAATATACTAGCTGTTGCCCGCGTGTATGTCGGATATTATCCCACGGGAACCTTCTACCGGGTTGAAAAGTATCCTATGTCTTAATATACTAGCTGTAGCCCGCGTGTATGTCGGATATTATCCCACGGGAACCTTCTACCGGGATGAAAAGTATCCTATGTCTTAATATACTAGCTGTTGCCAGCGGCTTCGCCCGCGTGTATGTCGGAAATTATCCCACGGGAACCTTCTACCGGGATGAAAAGTATCCTATGTCTTAATATACTAGCTGTTGCCCGCGTGTATGTCGGAAATTATCCCACGGGAACCTTCTACCGGGATGAAAAGTATCCTATGTCTTAATATACTAGCTGTTGCCAGCGTCTATGTCAAAAATTATCCCACGGGAACCTTCAACCGGGATGAAAAGTATCCTATGTCTTTATATACAAGCTGTTGCCAGCGGCTTCGCCCGCGTGTATGTCGGAAATTATCCCACGGGAACATTCTACCGGGATGAAAAGTATCCTATGTCTTAATATACTAGCTGTTGCCCGCGTGTATGTCGGAAATTATCCCACGGGAACCTTCTACCGGGATAAAAAGTATCCTATGTCTTAATATACAAGCTGTTGCCCGCGTGAATGTCGGAAATTATCCCACGGGAACCTTCTACCGGGATGAAAAGTATCCTATGTCTTAATATACTAGCTGTTGCCAGCGTCTATGTCGAAAATTATCCCACGGGAACCTTCTACCGGGATGAAAAGTAACCTATGTCTTAATATACTAGCTGTTGCCCGCGTGTATGTCGGATATTATCCCACGGGAACCTTCTACCGGGATGAAAAGTATCCTATGTCCTAATATACTAGCTGTTGCCCGCGTGTATGTCGGATATTATCCCACGGGAACCTTCTACCGGGATGAAAAGTATCCTATGTCTTAATATACTAGCTGTTGCCAGCGTCTATGTCGAAAATTATCCCACGGGAACCTTCTACCGGGATGAAAGTATCCTATGTCTTAATATACTAGCTGTTGCCAGCGTCTATGTCGAAAATTATACCACGGGAACCTTCTACCGGGATGAAAAGTATCCTATGTCTTAATATACTAGCTGTTGCCCGCGTGTATGTCGGATATTATCACACGGGAACCTTCTACCGGGTTGAAAAGTATCCTATGTCTTAATATACTAGCTGTTGCCCGCGTGTATGTCGGATATTATCCCACGGGAACCTTCTACCGGGATGAAAAGTATCCTATGTCTTAATATACTAGCTGTTGCCAGCGGCTTCGCCCGCGTGTATGTCGGAAATTATCCCACGGGAACCTTCTACCGGGATGAAAAGTATCCTATGTCTTAATATACTAGCTGTTGCCAGCGGCTTCGCCCGCGTGTATGTCGGAAATTATCCCACGGGAACCTTCTACGGGGATAAAAAGTATCCTATGTCTTAATATACTAGCTGTTGCCTGCGTGTTTGTCGGAAATTATCCCACGGGAACCTTCTACCGGGATGAATAGTATCCTATGTCTTAATATACTAGCTGTTGCCAGCGTCTATGTCGAAAATTATCCCACGGGAACCTTCTACCTGGATGAAAAGTATCCTATGTCTTAAAATACTAGCTGTTGCCAGCGGCTATGTCGGAAATTATCCCACGGGAACCTTCTACCGGGATGAAAAGTATCCTATGTCTTAATATACTAGCTGTTGCCCGCGTGTATGTCGGATATTATCCCACGGGAACCTTCTACCGGGATGAAAAGTATCCTATGTCTTAATATACTAGCTGTTGCCAGCGGCTTCGCCCGCGTGTATGTCGGATATTATCCCACGGGAACCTTCTACCGGGATGAAAAGTATCCTATGTCTTAATATACTAGCTGTTGCCCGCGTGTATGATGGAAATTATCCCACGGGAACCTTCTACCGGGATGAAAGTATCCTATGTCTTAATATACTAGCTGTTGCCAGCGTCTATGTCGAAAATTATCCCACGGGAACCTTCTACCGGGATGAAAAGTATCCTATGTCTTAATATACTTGCTGTTGCCAGCGGCTTCGCCCGCGTGTATGTCGGAAATTATCCCACGGGAACCTTCTACCGGGATGAAAAGTATCCTATGTCTTAATATACTAGCTGTTGCCCGCGTGTATGTCGGAAATTATCCCACGGGAACCTTCTACCGGGATGAAAAGTATCCTATGTCTTAATATACTAGCTGTTGCCCGCGTGTATGTCGGAAATTATCCCACGGGAACCTTCTACCGGGATGAAAAGTATCCTATGTCTTAATATAATAGCTGTTGCCAGCGTGTATGTCGGAAATTATCCCACGGAAACCTTGTACCGGGATGAAAAGTATCCTATGTCCTAATATAATAGCTGTTGCCAGCGTGTATGTCGGAAATTATCCCACGGGAACCTTCTACCGGGATGAAAAGTATCCTATGTCTTAAAATACTAGCTGTTGCCAGCGTCTATGTCGAAAATTATACCACGGGAACCTTCTACCGGGATGAAAAGTATCCTATGTCTTAATATACAAGCTGTTGCCAGCGGCTTCGCCAGCGTCTATGTCAAAAATTATCCCACGGGAACCTTCTACCGGGATGAAAAGTATCCTATGTCTTTATATACAAGCTGTTGCCAGCGGCTTCGCCCGCGTGTATGTCGGAAATTATCCCACGGGAACCTTCTACCGGGATGAAAGTATCCTATGTCTTAATATACTAGCTGTTGCCAGCGTCTATGTCGAAAATTATACCACGGGAACCTTCTACCGGGATGAAAAGTATCCTATGTCTTAATATACAAGCTGTTGCCCGCGTGTATGTCGGAAATTATCCCACGGGAACCTTCTACCGGGATGAAAAGTAACCTATGTCTTAATATATTAGCTGTTGCCCGCGTGTATGTCGGATATTATCCCACGGGAACCTTCTACCGGGATGAAAAGTATCCTATGTCCTAATATACTAGCTGTTGCCCGCGTGTATGTCGGATATTATCCCACGGGAACCTTCCACCGGGATGAAAAGTATCCTATGTCTTAATATACTAGCTGTTGCCCGCGTGTATGTCGGAAATTATCCCACGGGAACCTTCTACCGGGATGAAAGTATCCTATGTCTTAATATACTAGCTGTTGCCAGCGTCTATGTCGAAAATTATCCCACGGGAACCTTCTACCGGGATGAAAAGTATCCTATGTCGTAAAATACTAGCTGTTGCCAGCGTCTATGTCGAAAATTATCCCACGGGAACCTTCTACCGGGATGAAAAGTATCCTATGTCTTAATATACTAGCTGTTGCCCGCGTGTATGTCGGATATTATCCCACGGGAACCTTCTACCGGGTTGAAAAGTATCCTATGTCTTAATATACTAGCTGTAGCCCGCGTGTATGTCGGATATTATCCCACGGGAACCTTCTACCGGGATGAAAAGTATCCTATGTCTTAATATACTAGCTGTTGCCAGCGGCTTCGCCCGCGTGTATGTCGGAAATTATCCCACGGGAACCTTCTACCGGGATGAAAAGTATCCTATGTCTTAATATACTAGCTGTTGCCCGCGTGTATGTCGGAAATTATCCCACGGGAACCTTCTACCGGGATGAAAAGTATCCTATGTCTTAATATACTAGCTGTTGCCAGCGTCTATGTCAAAAATTATCCCACGGGAACCTTCAACCGGGATGAAAAGTATCCTATGTCTTTATATACAAGCTGTTGCCAGCGGCTTCGCCCGCGTGTATGTCGGAAATTATCCCACGGGAACATTCTACCGGGATGAAAAGTATCCTATGTCTTAATATACTAGCTGTTGCCCGCGTGTATGTCCGAAATTATCCCACGGGAACCTTCTACCGGGATAAAAAGTATCCTATGTCTTAATATACAAGCTGTTGCCCGCGTGAATGTCGGAAATTATCCCACGGGAACCTTCTACCGGGATGAAAAGTATCCTATGTCTTAATATACTAGCTGTTGCCAGCGTCTATGTCGAAAATTATCCCACGGGAACCTTCTACCGGGATGAAAAGTAACCTATGTCTTAATATACTAGCTGTTGCCCGCGTGTATGTCGGATATTATCCCACGGGAACCTTCTACCGGGATGAAAAGTATCCTATGTCCTAATATACTAGCTGTTGCCCGCGTGTATGTCGGATATTATCCCACGGGAACCTTCTACCGGGATGAAAAGTATCCTATGTCTTAATATACTAGCTGTTGCCAGCGTCTATGTCGAAAATTATCCCACGGGAACCTTCTACCGGGATGAAAGTATCCTATGTCTTAATATACTAGCTGTTGCCAGCGTCTATGTCGAAAATTATACCACGGAAACCTTCTACCGGGATGAAAAGTATCCTATGTCTTAATATACTAGCTGTTGCCCGCGTGTATGTCGGATATTATCACACGGGAACCTTCTACCGGGTTGAAAAGTATCCTATGTCTTAATATACTAGCTGTTGCCCGCGTGTATGTCGGATATTATCCCACGGGAACCTTCTACCGGGATGAAAAGTATCCTATGTCTTAATATACTAGCTGTTGCCAGCGGCTTCGCCCGCGTGTATGTCGGAAATTATCCCACGGGAACCTTCTACCGGGATGAAAAGTATCCTATGTCTTAATATACTAGCTGTTGCCAGCGGCTTCGCCCGCGTGTATGTCGGAAATTATCCCACGGGAACCTTCTACGGGGATAAAAAGTATCCTATGTCTTAATATACTAGCTGTTGCCTGCGTGTTTGTCGGAAATTATCCCACGGGAACCTTCTACCGGGATGAAAAGTATCCTATGTCTTAAAATACTAGCTGTTGCCAGCGGCTTCGCCCGCGTGTATGTCGGAAATTAATCCACGGGAACCTTCTACCGGGATGAAAAGTATCCTATGTCTTAATATACCAGCTGTTGCCAGCGTCTATGTCAAAAATTATCCCACGGGAACCTTCTACCGGGATGAAAAGTATCCTATGTCTTTATATACAAGCTGTTGCCAGCGGCTTCGCCCGCGTGTATGTCGGAAATTATCCCACGGGAACCTTCTACCGGGATGAAAAGTATCCTATGTCTTAATATACAAGCTGTTGCCAGCGGCTTCGCCAGCGTCTATGTCAAAAATTATCCCACGGGAACCTTCTACCGGGATGAAAAGTATCCTATGTCTTTATATACAAGCTGTTGCCAGCGGCTTCGCCCGCGTGTATGTCGGAAATTATCCCACGGGAACCTTCTACCGGGATGAAAGTATCCTATGTCTTAATATACTAGCTGTTGCCAGCGTCTATGTCGAAAATTATCCCACGGGAACCTTCTACCGGGATGAAAAGTATCCTATGTCGTAAAATACTAGCTGTTGCCAGCGTCTATGTCGAAAATTATCCCACGGGAACCTTCTACCGGGATGAAAAGTATCCTATGTCTTAATATACTAGCTGTTGCCCGCGTGTATGTCGGATATTATCCCACGGGAACCTTCTACCGGGTTGAAAAGTATCCTATGTCTTAATATACTAGCTGTAGCCCGCGTGTATGTCGGATATTATCCCACGGGAACCTTCTACCGGGATGAAAAGTATCCTATGTCTTAATATACTAGCTGTTGCCAGCGGCTTCGCCCGCGTGTATGTCGGAAATTATCCCACGGGAACCTTCTACCGGGATGAAAAGTATCCTATGTCTTAATATACTAGCTGTTGCCCGCGTGTATGTCGGAAATTATCCCACGGGAACCTTCTACCGGGATGAAAAGTATCCTATGTCTTAATATACTAGCTGTTGCCAGCGTCTATGTCAAAAATTATCCCACGGGAACCTTCAACCGGGATGAAAAGTATCCTATGTCTTTATATACAAGCTGTTGCCAGCGGCTTCGCCCGCGTGTATGTCGGAAATTATCCCACGGGAACATTCTACCGGGATGAAAAGTATCCTATGTCTTAATATACTAGCTGTTGCCCGCGTGTATGTCGGAAATTATCCCACGGGAACCTTCTACCGGGATAAAAAGTATCCTATGTCTTAATATACAAGCTGTTGCCCGCGTGAATGTCGGAAATTATCCCACGGGAACCTTCTACCGGGATGAAAAGTATCCTATGTCTTAATATACTAGCTGTTGCCAGCGTCTATGTCGAAAATTATCCCACGGGAACCTTCTACCGGGATGAAAAGTAACCTATGTCTTAATATACTAGCTGTTGCCCGCGTGTATGTCGGATATTATCCCACGGGAACCTTCTACCGGGATGAAAAGTATCCTATGTCCTAATATACTAGCTGTTGCCCGCGTGTATGTCGGATATTATCCCACGGGAACCTTCTACCGGGATGAAAAGTATCCTATGTCTTAATATACTAGCTGTTGCCAGCGTCTATGTCGAAAATTATCCCACGGGAACCTTCTACCGGGATGAAAGTATCCTATGTCTTAATATACTAGCTGTTGCCAGCGTCTATGTCGAAAATTATACCACGGGAACCTTCTACCGGGATGAAAAGTATCCTATGTCTTAATATACTAGCTGTTGCCCGCGTGTATGTCGGATATTATCACACGGGAACCTTCTACCGGGTTGAAAAGTATCCTATGTCTTAATATACTAGCTGTTGCCCGCGTGTATGTCGGATATTATCCCACGGGAACCTTCTACCGGGATGAAAAGTATCCTATGTCTTAATATACTAGCTGTTGCCAGCGGCTTCGCCCGCGTGTATGTCGGAAATTATCCCACGGGAACCTTCTACCGGGATGAAAAGTATCCTATGTCTTAATATACTAGCTGTTGCCAGCGGCTTCGCCCGCGTGTATGTCGGAAATTATCCCACGGGAACCTTCTACGGGGATAAAAAGTATCCTATGTCTTAATATACTAGCTGTTGCCTGCGTGTTTGTCGGAAATTATCCCACGGGAACCTTCTACCGGGATGAATAGTATCCTATGTCTTAATATACTAGCTGTTGCCAGCGTCTATGTCGAAAATTATCCCACGGGAACCTTCTACCTGGATGAAAAGTATCCTATGTCTTAAAATACTAGCTGTTGCCAGCGGCTATGTCGGAAATTATCCCACGGGAACCTTCTACCGGGATGAAAAGTATCCTATGTCTTAATATACTAGCTGTTGCCCGCGTGTATGTCGGATATTATCCCACGGGAACCTTCTACCGGGATGAAAAGTATCCTATGTCTTAATATACTAGCTGTTGCCAGCGGCTTCGCCCGCGTGTATGTCGGATATTATCCCACGGGAACCTTCTACCGGGATGAAAAGTATCCTATGTCTTAATATACTAGCTGTTGCCCGCGTGTATGATGGAAATTATCCCACGGGAACCTTCTACCGGGATGAAAGTATCCTATGTCTTAATATACTAGCTGTTGCCAGCGTCTATGTCGAAAATTATCCCACGGGAACCTTCTACCGGGATGAAAAGTATCCTATGTCTTAATATACTTGCTGTTGCCAGCGGCTTCGCCCGCGTGTATGTCGGAAATTATCCCACGGGAACCTTCTACCGGGATGAAAAGTATCCTATGTCTTAATATACTAGCTGTTGCCCGCGTGTATGTCGGAAATTATCCCACGGGAACCTTCTACCGGGATGAAAAGTATCCTATGTCTTAATATACTAGCTGTTGCCCGCGTGTATGTCGGAAATTATCCCACGGGAACCTTCTACCGGGATGAAAAGTATCCTATGTCTTAATATAATAGCTGTTGCCAGCGTGTATGTCGGAAATTATCCCACGGAAACCTTGTACCGGGATGAAAAGTATCCTATGTCCTAATATAATAGCTGTTGCCAGCGTGTATGTCGGAAATTATCCCACGGGAACCTTCTACCGGGATGAAAAGTATCCTATGTCTTAAAATACTAGCTGTTGCCAGCGGCTATGTCGGAAATTATCCCACGGGAACCTTCTACCGGGATGAAAAGTATCCTATGTCTTAAAATACTAGCTGTCGCCAGCGGCTTCGCCCGCGTGTATGTCGGAAATTATCCCACGGGAACCTTCTACCGGGATGAAAAGTATCCTATGTCTTAATATACTAGCTGTTGCCCGCGTGTATGTTGGAAATTATCCCACGGGAACCTTCTACCGGGATGAAAAGTATCCTTTGTCCTAATATACTAGCTGTTGCCAGCGTCTATGTCGAAAATTATCCCACGGGAACCTTCTACCGGGATGAAAAGTATCCTATGTCTTAATATACAAGCTGTTGCCAGCGGCTTCGCCCGCGTGTATGTCGGAAATTATCCCACGGGAACCTTCTACCGGGATGAAAAGTATCCTATGTCTTAATATACTAGCTGTTGCCCGCGTGTATGTCGGAAATTATCCCACGGGAACCTTCTACCGGGATGAAAAGTATCCTATGTCTTAAAATACTAGCTGTTGCCAGCGGCTATGTCGGAAATTATCCCACGGGAACTTTCTACCGGGATGAAAAGTATCCTATGTCTTAATATACTAGCTGTTGCCCGCGTGTATGTCGGAAATTATCCCACGGGAACCTTCTACCGGGATGAAAAGTATCCTATGTCTTAAAATACTAGCTGTTGCCCGCGTGTATGTCGGAAATTATCCCACGGGAACCTTCTACCGGGATGAAAAGTATCCTATGTCTTAAAATACTAGCTGTTGCCAGCGGCTATGTCGGAAATTATCCCACGGGAACTTTCTACCGGGATGAAAAGTATTCTATGTCTTAATATACTAGCTGTTGCCAGCGGCTTCGCCCGCGTGTATGTCGGAAATTATCCCACGAGAACCTTCTACCGGGATGAAAAGTATCCTATGTCTTAATATACTAGCTGTTGCCCGCGTGTATGTCGGAAATTATCCCACGGGAACCTTCTACCGGGATGAAAAGTATCCTATGTCTTAATATACTAGCTGTTGCCCGCGTGTATGTCGGAAATTATCCCACGGGAACCTTCTACCGGGATGAAAAGTATCCTATGTCTTAATATAATAGCTGTTGCCAGCGTGTATGTCGGAAATTATCCCACGGGAACCTTCTACCGGGATGAAAAGTATCCTATGTCTTAATATACTAGCTGTTGCCCGCGTGTATGTCGGAAATTATCCCACGGGAACCTTCTACCGGGATGAAAAGTATCCTATGTCTTAATATAATAGCTGTTGCCAGCGTGTATGTCGGAAATTATCCCAGGGGAACCTTCTACCGGGATGAAAAGTATCCTATGTCTTAAAATACTAGCTGTTGCTAGCGGCTATGTGGGAAATTATCCCACGGGAACCTTCTACCGGGATGAAAAGTATCCTATGTCTTAATATACTAGCTGTTGCCCGCGTGTATGTTGGAAATTATCCCACGGGAACCTTCTACCGGGATGAAAAGTATCCTATGTCTTAATATACTAGCTGTTGCCCGCGTGTATGTCGGAAATTATCCCACGGGAACCTTCTACCGGGATAAAAAGTATCCTATGTCTTAATATACAAGCTGTTGCCCGCGTGTATGTCGAAAATTATCCCACGGGAACCTTCTACCGGGATGAAAAGTAACCTATGTCTTAATATATTAGCTGTTGCCCGCGTGTATGTCGGATATTATCCCACGGGAACCTTCTACCGGGTTGAAAAGTATCCTATGTCTTAATATACTAGCTGTTGCCCGCGTGTATGTCGGATATTATCCCACGGGAACCTTCTACCGGGATGAAAAGTATCCTATGTCTTAATATACTAGCTGTTGCCAGCGGCTTCGCCCGCGTGTATGTCGGAAATTATCCCACGGGAACCTTCTACCGGGATGAAAAGTATCCTATGTCTTAATATACTAGCTGTTGCCAGCGGCTTCGCCCGCGTGTATGTCGGAAATTATCCCACGGGAACCTTCTACCGGGATGAAAAGTATCCTATGTCTTAATATACTAGCTGTTGCCCGCGTGTATGTCGGAAATTATCCCACGGGAACCTTCTACCGGGATGCAAAGTATCCTATGTCTTAATATACTAGCTGTTGCCCGCGTGTATGTCGGATATTATCCCACGGGAACCTTCTACCGGGATGAAAAGTATCCTATGTCTTAAAATACTAGCTGTTGCCAGCGGCTTCGCCCGCGTGTATGTCGGAAATTAATCCACGGGAACCTTCTACCGGGATGAAAAGTATCCTATGTCTTAATATACTAGCTGTTGCCAGCGTCTATGTCAAAAATTATCCCACGGGAACCTTCTACCGGGATGAAAAGTATCCTATGTCTTTATATACAAGCTGTTGCCAGCGGCTTCGCCCGCGTGTATGTCGGAAATTATCCCACGGGAACCTTCTACCGGGATGAAAAGTATCCTATGTCTTAATATACTAGCTGTTGCCCGCGTGTATGTCGGAAATTATCCCACGGGAACCTTCTACCGGGATAAAAAGTATCCTATGTCTTAATATACAAGCTGTTGCCCGCGTGTATGTCGAAAATTATCCCACGGGAACCTTCTACCGGGATGAAAAGTAACCTATGTCTTAATATATTAGCTGTTGCCCGCTTGTATGTCGGATATTATCCCACGGGAACCTTCTACCGGGATGAAAAGTATCCTATGTCCTAATATACTAGCTGTTGCCCGCGTGTATGTCGGATATTATCCCACGGGAACCTTCTACCGGGATGAAAAGTATCCTATGTCTTAATATACTAGCTGTTGCCCGCGTGTATGTCGGAAATTATCCCACGGGAACCTTCTACCGGGATGAAAGTATCCTATGTCTTAATATACTAGCTGTTGCCAGCGTCTATGTCGAAAATTATCCCACGGGAACCTTCTACCGGGATGAAAAGTATCCTATGTCGTAATATACTAGCTGTTGCCAGCGTCTATGTCGAAAATTATCCCACGGGAACCTTCTACCGGGATGAAAAGTATCCTATGTCTTAATATACTAGCTGTTGCCCGCGTGTATGTCGGATATTATCCCACGGGAACCTTCTACCGGGTTGAAAAGTATCCTATGTCTTAATATACTAGCTGTTGCCCGCGTGTATGTCGGATATTATCCCACGGGAACCTTCTACCGGGATGAAAAGTATCCTATGTCTTAATATACTAGCTGTTGCCAGCGGCTTCGCCCGCGTGTATGTCGGAAATTATCCCACGGGAACCTTCTACCGGGATGAAAAGTATCCTATGTCTTAATATACTAGCTGTTGCCAGCGGCTTCGCCCGCGTGTATGTCGGAAATTATCCCACGGGAACCTTCTACCGGGATGAAAAGTATCCTATGTCTTAATATACTAGCTGTTGCCCGCGTTTATGTCGGAAATTATCCCACGGGAACCTTCTACCGGGATGAAAAGTATCCTATGTCTTAATATACTAGCTGTTGCCAGCGTCTATGTCAAAAATTATCCCACGGGAACCTTCAACCGGGATGAAAAGTATCCTATGTCTTTATATACAAGCTGTTGCCAGCGGCTTCGCCCGCGTGTATGTCGGAAATTATCCCACGGGAACATTCTACCGGGATGAAAAGTATCCTATGTCTTAATATACTAGCTGTTGCCCGCGTGTATGTCGGAAATTATCCCACGGGAACCTTCTACCGGGATAAAAAGTATCCTATGTCTTAATATACAAGCTGTTGCCCGCGTGAATGTCGGAAATTATCCCACGGGAACCTTCTACCGGGATGAAAAGTATCCTATGTCTTAATATACTAGCTGTTGCCAGCGTCTATGTCGAAAATTATCCCACGGGAACCTTCTACCGGGATGAAAAGTAACCTATGTCTTAATATACTAGCTGTTGCCCGCGTGTATGTCGGATATTATCCCACGGGAACCTTCTTCCGGGATGAAAAGTATCCTATGTCCTAATATACTAGCTGTTGCCCGCGTGTATGTCGGATATTATCCCACGGGAACCTTCTACCGGGATGAAAAGTATCCTATGTCTTAATATACTAGCTGTTGCCAGCGTCTATGTCGAAAATTATCCCACGGGAACCTTCTACCGGGATGAAAGTATCCTATGTCTTAATATACTAGCTGTTGCCAGCGTCTATGTCGAAAATTATCCCACGGGAACCTTCTACCGGGATGAAAAGTATCCTATGTCTTAATATACTAGCTGTTGCCCGCGTGTATGTCGGATATTATCCCACGGGAACCTTCTACCGGGTTGAAAAGTATCCTATGTCTTAATATACTAGCTGTTGCCCGCGTGTATGTCGGATATTATCCCACGGGAACCTTCTACCGGGATGAAAAGTATCCTATGTCTTAATATACTAGCTGTTGCCAGCGGCTTCGCCCGCGTGTATGTCGGAAATTATCCCACGGGAACCTTCTACCGGGATGAAAAGTATCCTATGTCTTAATATACTAGCTGTTGCCAGCGGCTTCGCCCGCGTGTATGTCGGAAATTATCCCACGGGAACCTTCTACCGGGATGAAAAGTATCCTATGTCTTAATATACTAGCTGTTGCCCGCGTGTATGTCGGAAATTATCCCACGGGAACCTTCTACCGGGATGAAAAGTATCCTATGTCTTAATATACTAGCTGTTGCCCGCGTGTATGTCGGATATTATCCCACGGGAACCTTCTACCGGGATGAAAAGTATCCTATGTCTTAATATACTAGCTGTTGCCAGCGGCTTCGCCCGCGTGTATGTCGGATATTATCCCACGGGAACCTTCTACCGAGATGAAAAGTATCCTATGTCTTAATATACTAGCTGTTGCCCGCGTGTATGTCGGATATTATCCCACGGGAACCTTCTACCGGGATGAAAAGTATCCTATGTCTTAATATACTAGCTGTTGCCAGCGGCTTCGCCCGCGTGTATGTCGGATATTATCCCACGGGAACCTTCTACCGGGATGAAAAGTATCCTATGTCTTAATATACTAGCTGTTGCCCGCGTGTATGATGGAAATTATCCCACGGGAACCTTCTACCGGGATGAAAGTATCCTATGTCTTAATATACTAGCTGTTGCCAGCGTCTATGTCGAAAATTATCCCACGGGAACCTTCTACCGGGATGAAAAGTATCCTATGTCTTAATATACTAGCTGTTGCCAGCGGCTTCGCCCGCGTGTATGTCGGAAATTATCCCACGGGAACCTTCTACCGGGATGAAAAGTATCCTATGTCTTAATATACTAGCTGTTGCCCGCGTGTATGTCGGAAATTATCCCACGGGAACCTTCTACCGGGATGAAAAGTATCCTATGTCTTAATATACTAGCTGTTGCCCGCGTGTATGTCGGAAATTATCCCACGGGAACCTTCTACCGGGATGAAAAGTATCCTATGTCTTAATATAATAGCTGTTGCCAGCGTGTATGTCGGAAATTATCCCACGGGAACCTTGTACCGGGATGAAAAGTATCATATGTCTTAATATAATAGCTGTTGCCAGCGTGTATGTCGGAAATTATCCCACGGGAACCTTCTACCGGGATGAAAAGTATCCTATGTCTTAAAATACTAGCTGTTGCCAGCGGCTATGTCGGAATTTATCCCACGGGAACCTTCTACCGGGATGAAAAGTATCCTATGTCTTAATATACTAGCTGTCGCCAGCGGCTTCGCCCGCGTGTATGTCGGAAATTATCCCACGGGAACCTTCTACCGGGATGAAAAGTATCCTATGTCTTAATATACTAGCTGTTGCCCGCGTGTATGTTGGAAATTATCCCACGGGAACCTTCTACCGGGATGAAAAGTATCCTATGTCCTAATATACTAGCTGTTGCCAGCGTCTATGTCGAAAATTATCCCACGGGAACCTTCTACCGGGATGAAAAGTATCCTATGTCTTAATATACAAGCTGTTGCCAGCGGCTTCGCCCGCGTGTATGTCGGAAATTATCCCACGGGAACCTTCTACCGGGATGAAAAGTATCCTATGTCTTAATATACAAGCTGTTGCCCGCGTGTATGTCGGAAATTATCCCACGGGAACCTTCTACCGGGATGAAAAGTATCCTATGTCTTAAAATACTAGCTGTTGCCAGCGGCTATGTCGGAAATTATCCCACGGGAACTTTCTACCGGGATGAAAAGTATCCTATGTCTTAATATACTAGCTGTTGCCCGCGTGTATGTCGGAAATTATCCCACGGGAACCTTCTACCGGGATGAAAAGTATCCTATGTCTTAAAATACTAGCTGTTGCCCGCGTGTATGTCGGAAATTATCCCACGGGAACCTTCTACCGGGATGAAAAGTATCCTATGTCTTAAAATACTAGCTGTTGCCAGCGGCTATGTCGGAAATTATCCCACAGGAACTTTCTACCGGGATGAAAAGTATTCTATGTCTTAATATACTAGCTGTTGCCAGCGGCTTCGCCCGCGTGTATGTCGGAAATTATCCCACGGGAACCTTCTACCGGGATGAAAAGTATCCTATGTCTTAATATACTAGCTGTTGCCCGCGTGTATGTCGGAAATTATCCCACGGGAACCTTCTACCGGGATGAAAAGTATCCTATGTCTTAATATACTAGCTGTTGCCCGCGTGTATGTCGGAAATTATCCCACGGGAACCTTCTACCGGGATGAAAAGTATCCTATGTCTTAATATAATAGCTGTTGCCAGCGTGTATGTCGGAAATTATCCCACGGGAACCTTCTACCGGGATGAAAAGTATCCTATGTCTTAATATAATAGCTGTTGCCAGCGTGTATGTCGGAAATTATCCCACGGGAACCTTCTACCGGGATGAAAAGTATCCTATGTCTTAATATACTAGCTGTTGCCCGCGTGTATGTCGGAAATTATCCCACGGGAACCTTCTACCGGGATGAAAAGTATACTATGTCTTAATATAATAGCTGTTGCCAGCGTGTATGTCGGAAATTATCCCAGGGGAACCTTCTACCGGGATGAAAAGTATCCTATGTCTTAAAATACTAGCTGTTGCCAGCGGCTATGTGGGAAATTATCCCACGGGAACCTTCTACCGGGATGAAAAGTATCCTATGTCTTAATATACTAGCTGTTGCCCGCGTGTATGTTGGAAATTATCCCACGGGAACCTTCTACCGGGATGAAAAGTATCCAATGTCCTAATATACTAGCTGTTGCCAGCGTCTATGTCAAAAATTATCCCACGGGAACCTTCTACCGGGATGAAAAGTATCCTATGTCTTAATATACAAGCTGTTGCCAGCGGCTTCGCCCGCGTGTATGTCGGATATTATCACACGGGAACCTTCTACCGGGATGAAAAGTATCCTATGTCTTAAAATACTTGCTGTTGCCAGCGGCTATGTCGGAAATTATCCCACGGGAACCTTCTACCGGGATGAAAAGTATCCTATGTCATAATAAACTAGCTGTTGCCAGCGGCTTCGCCCGCGTGTATGTCGGAAATTATCCCACGGGAACCTTCTACCGGGATGAAAGGTATCCTGTCTTAATATACTAGCTGTTGCCAGCTTGTATGTCGGAAATTATCCCACGGGAACTTTCTACCGGGATGAAAAGTATCCTATGTCTTAATATACTAGCTGTTGCCAGCGGCTTCGCCCGCGTGTATGTCGGAAATTATCCCACGGGAACCTTCTACCGGGATGAAAAGTATCCTATGTCTTAATATACTAGCTGTTGCCCGCGTGTATGTCGGAAATTATCCCACGGGAAACTTCTACCGGGATGAAAAGTATCCTATGTCTTAATATACTAGCTGTTGCCCGCGTGTATGTCGGAAATTATCCCACGGGAACCTTCTACCGGGATGAAAAGTATCCTATGTCTTAATATACAAGCTGTTGCCAGCGGCTTCGCCCGCGTGTATGTCGGAAAATATCCCACGGGAACCTTCTACCGGGATAAAAAGTATCCTATGTCTTAATATACTAGCTGTTGCCCGCGTGTATGTCGGAAATTATCCCACGGGAACCTTCTACCGGGATGAAAAGTATCGTATGTCTTAATATACTAGCTGTTGCCTGCGTGTATGTCGGATATTATCCCACGGGAACATTCTACCGGGATGAAAAGTAATTTATGTCTTAATATACTAGCTGTTGCCCGCGTGTATGTCGGATATTATCCCACGGGAACCTTCTACCGGGATGAAAAGTATCCTATGTCTTAATATACTAGCTGTTGCCAGCGGCTTCGCCCGCGTGTATGTCGGAAATTATCCCACGGGAACCTTCTACCGGGATGAAAAGTATCCTATGTCTTAATATACTAGCTGTTGCCCACGTGTATGTCGGAAATTATCCCACGGGAACCTTCTACCGGGATGAAAAGTATCCTATGTCTTAAAATACTAGCTGTTGCCAGCGGCTTCGCCCGCGTGTATGTCGGAAATTAATCCACGGGAACCTTCTACCGGGATGAAAAGTATCCTATGTCTTAATATACTAGCTGTTGCCCACGTGTATGTCGGAAATTATCCCACGGGAACCTTCTACCGGGATGAAAAGTATCCTATGTCTTAAAATACTAGCTGTTGCCAGCGGCTTCGCCCGCGTGTATGTCGGAAATTAATCCACGGGAACCTTCTACCGGGATGAAAAGTATCCTATGTCTTAATATACCAGCTGTTGCCAGCGTCTATGTCAAAAATTATCCCACGGGAACCTTCTACCGGGATGAAAAGTATCCTATGTCTTTATATACAAGCTGTTGCCAGCGGCTTCGCCCGCGTGTATGTCGGAAATTATCCCACGGGAACCTTCTACCGGGATGAAAAGTATCCTATGTCTTAATATACTAGCTGTTGCCCGCGTGTATGTCGGAAATTATCCCACGGGAACCTTCTACCGGGATAAAAAGTATCCTATGTCTTAATATACAAGCTGTTGCCCGCGTGTATGTCGAAAATTATCCCACGGGAACCTTCTACCGGGATGAAAAGTAACCTATGTCTTAATATATTAGCTGTTGCCCGCGTGTATGTCGGATATTATCCCACGGGAACCTTCTACCGGGATGAAAATATCCTATGTCCTAATATACTAGCTGTTGCCCGCGTGTATGTCGGATATTATCCCACGGGAACCTTCCACCGGGATGAAAAGTATCCTATGTCTTAATATACTAGCTGTTGCCCGCGTGTATGTCGGAAATTATCCCACGGGAACCTTCTACCGGGATGAAAGTATCCTATGTCTTAATATACTAGCTGTTGCCAGCGTCTATGTCGAAAATTATCCCACGGGAACCTTCTACCGGGATGAAAAGTATCCTATGTCGTAAAATACTAGCTGTTGCCAGCGTCTATGTCGAAAATTATCCCACGGGAACCTTCTACCGGGATGAAAAGTATCCTATGTCTTAATATACTAGCTGTTGCCCGCGTGTATGTCGGATATTATCCCACGGGAACCTTCTACCGGGTTGAAAAGTATCCTATGTCTTAATATACTAGCTGTAGCCCGCGTGTATGTCGGATATTATCCCACGGGAACCTTCTACCGGGATGAAAAGTATCCTATGTCTTAATATACTAGCTGTTGCCCGCGTGTATGTCGGAAATTATCCCACGGGAACCTTCTACCGGGATGAAAAGTATCCTATGTCTTAATATACTAGCTGTTGCCAGCGTCTATGTCAAAAATTATCCCACGGGAACCTTCAACCGGGATGAAAAGTATCCTATGTCTTTATATACAAGCTGTTGCCAGCGGCTTCGCCCGCGTGTATGTCGGAAATTATCCCACGGGAACATTCTACCGGGATGAAAAGTATCCTATGTCTTAATATACTAGCTGTTGCCCGCGTGTATGTCGGAAATTATCCCACGGGAACCTTCTACCGGGATAAAAAGTATCCTATGTCTTAATATACAAGCTGTTGCCCGCGTGAATGTCGGAAATTATCCCACGGGAACCTTCTACCGGGATGAAAAGTATCCTATGTCTTAATATACTAGCTGTTGCCAGCGTCTATGTCGAAAATTATCCCACGGGAACCTTCTACCGGGATGAAAAGTAACCTATGTCTTAATATACTAGCTGTTGCCCGCGTGTATGTCGGATATTATCCCACGGGAACCTTCTACCGGGATGAAAAGTATCCTATGTCCTAATATACTAGCTGTTGCCCGCGTGTATGTCGGATATTATCCCACGGGAACCTTCTACCGGGATGAAAAGTATCCTATGTCTTAATATACTAGCTGTTGCCAGCGTCTATGTCGAAAATTATCCCACGGGAACCTTCTACCGGGATGAAAGTATCCTATGTCTTAATATACTAGCTGTTGCCAGCGTCTATGTCGAAAATTATCCCACGGGAACCTTCTACCGGGATGAAAAGTATCCTATGTCTTAATATACTAGCTGTTGCCCGCGTGTATGTCGGATATTATCCCACGGGAACCTTCTACCGGGTTGAAAAGTATCCTATGTCTTAATATACTAGCTGTTGCCCGCGTGTATGTCGGATATTATCCCACGGGAACCTTCTACCGGGATGAAAAGTATCCTATGTCTTAATATACTAGCTGTTGCCAGCGGCTTCGCCCGCGTGTATGTCGGAAATTATCCCACGGGAACCTTCTACCGGGATGAAAAGTATCCTATGTCTTAATATACTAGCTGTTGCCAGCGGCTTCGCCCGCGTGTATGTCGGAAATTATCCCACGGGAACCTTCTACCGGGATGAAAAGTATCCTATGTCTTAATATTCTAGCTGTTGCCCGCGTGTATGTCGGAAATTATCCCACGGGAACCTTCTACCGGGATGAAAAGTATCCTATGTCTTAATATACTAGCTGTTGCCCGCGTGTATGTCGGATATTATCCCACGGGAACCTTCTACCGGGATGAAAAGTATCCTATGTCTTAATATACTAGCTGTTGCCAGCGGCTTCGCCCGCGTGTATGTCGGATATTATCCCACGGGAACCTTCTACCGGGATGAAAAGTATCCTATGTCCTAATATACTAGCTGTTGCCCGCGTGTATGATGGAAATTATCCCACGGGAACCTTCTACCGGGATGAAAGTATCCTATGTCTTAATATACTAGCTGTTGCCAGCGTCTATGTCGAAAATTATCCCACGGGAACCTTCTACCGGGATGAAAAGTATCCTATGTCCTAATATACTAGCTGTTGCCCGCGTGTATGTCGGATATTATCCCACGGGAACCTTCCACCGGGATGAAAAGTATCCTATGTCTTAATATACTAGCTGTTGCCCGCGTGTATGTCGGAAATTATCCCACGGGAACCTTCTACCGGGATGAAAGTATCCTATGTCTTAATATACTAGCTGTTGCCAGCGTCTATGTCGAAAATTATCCCACGGGAACCTTCTACCGGGATGAAAAGTATCCTATGTCGTAAAATACTAGCTGTTGCCAGCGTCTATGTCGAAAATTATCCCACGGGAACCTTCTACCGGGATGAAAAGTATCCTATGTCTTAATATACTAGCTGTTGCCCGCGTGTATGTCGGATATTATCCCACGGGAACCTTCTACCGGGTTGAAAAGTATCCTATGTCTTAATATACTAGCTGTAGCCCGCGTGTATGTCGGATATTATCCCACGGGAACCTTCTACCGGGATGAAAAGTATCCTATGTCTTAATATACTAGCTGTTGCCAGCGGCTTCGCCCGCGTGTATGTCGGAAATTATCCCACGGGAACCTTCTACCGGGATGAAAAGTATCCTATGTCTTAATATACTAGCTGTTGCCCGCGTGTATGTCGGAAATTATCCCACGGGAACCTTCTACCGGGATGAAAAGTATCCTATGTCTTAATATACTAGCTGTTGCCAGCGTCTATGTCAAAAATTATCCCACGGGAACCTTCAACCGGGATGAAAAGTATCCTATGTCTTTATATACAAGCTGTTGCCAGCGGCTTCGCCCGCGTGTATGTCGGAAATTATCCCACGGGAACATTCTACCGGGATGAAAAGTATCCTATGTCTTAATATACTAGCTGTTGCCCGCGTGTATGTCCGAAATTATCCCACGGGAACCTTCTACCGGGATAAAAAGTATCCTATGTCTTAATATACAAGCTGTTGCCCGCGTGAATGTCGGAAATTATCCCACGGGAACCTTCTACCGGGATGAAAAGTATCCTATGTCTTAATATACTAGCTGTTGCCAGCGTCTATGTCGAAAATTATCCCACGGGAACCTTCTACCGGGATGAAAAGTAACCTATGTCTTAATATACTAGCTGTTGCCCGCGTGTATGTCGGATATTATCCCACGGGAACCTTCTACCGGGATGAAAAGTATCCTATGTCCTAATATACTAGCTGTTGCCCGCGTGTATGTCGGATATTATCCCACGGGAACCTTCTACCGGGATGAAAAGTATCCTATGTCTTAATATACTAGCTGTTGCCAGCGTCTATGTCGAAAATTATCCCACGGGAACCTTCTACCGGGATGAAAGTATCCTATGTCTTAATATACTAGCTGTTGCCAGCGTCTATGTCGAAAATTATACCACGGAAACCTTCTACCGGGATGAAAAGTATCCTATGTCTTAATATACTAGCTGTTGCCCGCGTGTATGTCGGATATTATCACACGGGAACCTTCTACCGGGTTGAAAAGTATCCTATGTCTTAATATACTAGCTGTTGCCCGCGTGTATGTCGGATATTATCCCACGGGAACCTTCTACCGGGATGAAAAGTATCCTATGTCTTAATATACTAGCTGTTGCCAGCGGCTTCGCCCGCGTGTATGTCGGAAATTATCCCACGGGAACCTTCTACCGGGATGAAAAGTATCCTATGTCTTAATATACTAGCTGTTGCCAGCGGCTTCGCCCGCGTGTATGTCGGAAATTATCCCACGGGAACCTTCTACGGGGATAAAAAGTATCCTATGTCTTAATATACTAGCTGTTGCCTGCGTGTTTGTCGGAAATTATCCCACGGGAACCTTCTACCGGGATGAAAAGTATCCTATGTCTTAAAATACTAGCTGTTGCCAGCGGCTTCGCCCGCGTGTATGTCGGAAATTAATCCACGGGAACCTTCTACCGGGATGAAAAGTATCCTATGTCTTAATATACCAGCTGTTGCCAGCGTCTATGTCAAAAATTATCCCACGGGAACCTTCTACCGGGATGAAAAGTATCCTATGTCTTTATATACAAGCTGTTGCCAGCGGCTTCGCCCGCGTGTATGTCGGAAATTATCCCACGGGAACCTTCTACCGGGATGAAAAGTATCCTATGTCTTAATATACAAGCTGTTGCCAGCGGCTTCGCCAGCGTCTATGTCAAAAATTATCCCACGGGAACCTTCTACCGGGATGAAAAGTATCCTATGTCTTTATATACAAGCTGTTGCCAGCGGCTTCGCCCGCGTGTATGTCGGAAATTATCCCACGGGAACCTTCTACCGGGATGAAAGTATCCTATGTCTTAATATACTAGCTGTTGCCAGCGTCTATGTCGAAAATTATCCCACGGGAACCTTCTACCGGGATGAAAAGTATCCTATGTCGTAAAATACTAGCTGTTGCCAGCGTCTATGTCGAAAATTATCCCACGGGAACCTTCTACCGGGATGAAAAGTATCCTATGTCTTAATATACTAGCTGTTGCCCGCGTGTATGTCGGATATTATCCCACGGGAACCTTCTACCGGGTTGAAAAGTATCCTATGTCTTAATATACTAGCTGTAGCCCGCGTGTATGTCGGATATTATCCCACGGGAACCTTCTACCGGGATGAAAAGTATCCTATGTCTTAATATACTAGCTGTTGCCAGCGGCTTCGCCCGCGTGTATGTCGGAAATTATCCCACGGGAACCTTCTACCGGGATGAAAAGTATCCTATGTCTTAATATACTAGCTGTTGCCCGCGTGTATGTCGGAAATTATCCCACGGGAACCTTCTACCGGGATGAAAAGTATCCTATGTCTTAATATACTAGCTGTTGCCAGCGTCTATGTCAAAAATTATCCCACGGGAACCTTCAACCGGGATGAAAAGTATCCTATGTCTTTATATACAAGCTGTTGCCAGCGGCTTCGCCCGCGTGTATGTCGGAAATTATCCCACGGGAACATTCTACCGGGATGAAAAGTATCCTATGTCTTAATATACTAGCTGTTGCCCGCGTGTATGTCGGAAATTATCCCACGGGAACCTTCTACCGGGATAAAAAGTATCCTATGTCTTAATATACAAGCTGTTGCCCGCGTGAATGTCGGAAATTATCCCACGGGAACCTTCTACCGGGATGAAAAGTATCCTATGTCTTAATATACTAGCTGTTGCCAGCGTCTATGTCGAAAATTATCCCACGGGAACCTTCTACCGGGATGAAAAGTAACCTATGTCTTAATATACTAGCTGTTGCCCGCGTGTATGTCGGATATTATCCCACGGGAACCTTCTACCGGGATGAAAAGTATCCTATGTCCTAATATACTAGCTGTTGCCCGCGTGTATGTCGGATATTATCCCACGGGAACCTTCTACCGGGATGAAAAGTATCCTATGTCTTAATATACTAGCTGTTGCCAGCGTCTATGTCGAAAATTATCCCACGGGAACCTTCTACCGGGATGAAAGTATCCTATGTCTTAATATACTAGCTGTTGCCAGCGTCTATGTCGAAAATTATACCACGGGAACCTTCTACCGGGATGAAAAGTATCCTATGTCTTAATATACTAGCTGTTGCCCGCGTGTATGTCGGATATTATCACACGGGAACCTTCTACCGGGTTGAAAAGTATCCTATGTCTTAATATACTAGCTGTTGCCCGCGTGTATGTCGGATATTATCCCACGGGAACCTTCTACCGGGATGAAAAGTATCCTATGTCTTAATATACTAGCTGTTGCCAGCGGCTTCGCCCGCGTGTATGTCGGAAATTATCCCACGGGAACCTTCTACCGGGATGAAAAGTATCCTATGTCTTAATATACTAGCTGTTGCCAGCGGCTTCGCCCGCGTGTATGTCGGAAATTATCCCACGGGAACCTTCTACGGGGATAAAAAGTATCCTATGTCTTAATATACTAGCTGTTGCCTGCGTGTTTGTCGGAAATTATCCCACGGGAACCTTCTACCGGGATGAATAGTATCCTATGTCTTAATATACTAGCTGTTGCCAGCGTCTATGTCGAAAATTATCCCACGGGAACCTTCTACCTGGATGAAAAGTATCCTATGTCTTAAAATACTAGCTGTTGCCAGCGGCTATGTCGGAAATTATCCCACGGGAACCTTCTACCGGGATGAAAAGTATCCTATGTCTTAATATACTAGCTGTTGCCCGCGTGTATGTCGGATATTATCCCACGGGAACCTTCTACCGGGATGAAAAGTATCCTATGTCTTAATATACTAGCTGTTGCCAGCGGCTTCGCCCGCGTGTATGTCGGATATTATCCCACGGGAACCTTCTACCGGGATGAAAAGTATCCTATGTCTTAATATACTAGCTGTTGCCCGCGTGTATGATGGAAATTATCCCACGGGAACCTTCTACCGGGATGAAAGTATCCTATGTCTTAATATACTAGCTGTTGCCAGCGTCTATGTCGAAAATTATCCCACGGGAACCTTCTACCGGGATGAAAAGTATCCTATGTCTTAATATACTTGCTGTTGCCAGCGGCTTCGCCCGCGTGTATGTCGGAAATTATCCCACGGGAACCTTCTACCGGGATGAAAAGTATCCTATGTCTTAATATACTAGCTGTTGCCCGCGTGTATGTCGGAAATTATCCCACGGGAACCTTCTACCGGGATGAAAAGTATCCTATGTCTTAATATACTAGCTGTTGCCCGCGTGTATGTCGGAAATTATCCCACGGGAACCTTCTACCGGGATGAAAAGTATCCTATGTCTTAATATAATAGCTGTTGCCAGCGTGTATGTCGGAAATTATCCCACGGAAACCTTGTACCGGGATGAAAAGTATCCTATGTCCTAATATAATAGCTGTTGCCAGCGTGTATGTCGGAAATTATCCCACGGGAACCTTCTACCGGGATGAAAAGTATCCTATGTCTTAAAATACTAGCTGTTGCCAGCGGCTATGTCGGAAATTATCCCACGGGAACCTTCTACCGGGATGAAAAGTATCCTATGTCTTAAAATACTAGCTGTCGCCAGCGGCTTCGCCCGCGTGTATGTCGGAAATTATCCCACGGGAACCTTCTACCGGGATGAAAAGTATCCTATGTCTTAATATACTAGCTGTTGCCCGCGTGTATGTTGGAAATTATCCCACGGGAACCTTCTACCGGGATGAAAAGTATCCTTTGTCCTAATATACTAGCTGTTGCCAGCGTCTATGTCGAAAATTATCCCACGGGAACCTTCTACCGGGATGAAAAGTATCCTATGTCTTAATATACAAGCTGTTGCCAGCGGCTTCGCCCGCGTGTATGTCGGAAATTATCCCACGGGAACCTTCTACCGGGATGAAAAGTATCCTATGTCTTAATATACTAGCTGTTGCCCGCGTGTATGTCGGAAATTATCCCACGGGAACCTTCTACCGGGATGAAAAGTATCCTATGTCTTAAAATACTAGCTGTTGCCAGCGGCTATGTCGGAAATTATCCCACGGGAACTTTCTACCGGGATGAAAAGTATCCTATGTCTTAATATACTAGCTGTTGCCCGCGTGTATGTCGGAAATTATCCCACGGGAACCTTCTACCGGGATGAAAAGTATCCTATGTCTTAAAATACTAGCTGTTGCCCGCGTGTATGTCGGAAATTATCCCACGGGAACCTTCTACCGGGATGAAAAGTATCCTATGTCTTAAAATACTAGCTGTTGCCAGCGGCTATGTCGGAAATTATCCCACGGGAACTTTCTACCGGGATGAAAAGTATTCTATGTCTTAATATACTAGCTGTTGCCAGCGGCTTCGCCCGCGTGTATGTCGGAAATTATCCCACGAGAACCTTCTACCGGGATGAAAAGTATCCTATGTCTTAATATACTAGCTGTTGCCCGCGTGTATGTCGGAAATTATCCCACGGGAACCTTCTACCGGGATGAAAAGTATCCTATGTCTTAATATACTAGCTGTTGCCCGCGTGTATGTCGGAAATTATCCCACGGGAACCTTCTACCGGGATGAAAAGTATCCTATGTCTTAATATAATAGCTGTTGCCAGCGTGTATGTCGGAAATTATCCCACGGGAACCTTCTACCGGGATGAAAAGTATCCTATGTCTTAATATACTAGCTGTTGCCCGCGTGTATGTCGGAAATTATCCCACGGGAACCTTCTACCGGGATGAAAAGTATCCTATGTCTTAATATAATAGCTGTTGCCAGCGTGTATGTCGGAAATTATCCCAGGGGAACCTTCTACCGGGATGAAAAGTATCCTATGTCTTAAAATACTAGCTGTTGCTAGCGGCTATGTGGGAAATTATCCCACGGGAACCTTCTACCGGGATGAAAAGTATCCTATGTCTTAATATACTAGCTGTTGCCCGCGTGTATGTTGGAAATTATCCCACGGGAACCTTCTACCGGGATGAAAAGTATCCTATGTCTTAATATACTAGCTGTTGCCCGCGTGTATGTCGGAAATTATCCCACGGGAACCTTCTACCGGGATAAAAAGTATCCTATGTCTTAATATACAAGCTGTTGCCCGCGTGTATGTCGAAAATTATCCCACGGGAACCTTCTACCGGGATGAAAAGTAACCTATGTCTTAATATATTAGCTGTTGCCCGCGTGTATGTCGGATATTATCCCACGGGAACCTTCTACCGGGTTGAAAAGTATCCTATGTCTTAATATACTAGCTGTTGCCCGCGTGTATGTCGGATATTATCCCACGGGAACCTTCTACCGGGATGAAAAGTATCCTATGTCTTAATATACTAGCTGTTGCCAGCGGCTTCGCCCGCGTGTATGTCGGAAATTATCCCACGGGAACCTTCTACCGGGATGAAAAGTATCCTATGTCTTAATATACTAGCTGTTGCCAGCGGCTTCGCCCGCGTGTATGTCGGAAATTATCCCACGGGAACCTTCTACCGGGATGAAAAGTATCCTATGTCTTAATATACTAGCTGTTGCCCGCGTGTATGTCGGAAATTATCCCACGGGAACCTTCTACCGGGATGCAAAGTATCCTATGTCTTAATATACTAGCTGTTGCCCGCGTGTATGTCGGATATTATCCCACGGGAACCTTCTACCGGGATGAAAAGTATCCTATGTCTTAAAATACTAGCTGTTGCCAGCGGCTTCGCCCGCGTGTATGTCGGAAATTAATCCACGGGAACCTTCTACCGGGATGAAAAGTATCCTATGTCTTAATATACTAGCTGTTGCCAGCGTCTATGTCAAAAATTATCCCACGGGAACCTTCTACCGGGATGAAAAGTATCCTATGTCTTTATATACAAGCTGTTGCCAGCGGCTTCGCCCGCGTGTATGTCGGAAATTATCCCACGGGAACCTTCTACCGGGATGAAAAGTATCCTATGTCTTAATATACTAGCTGTTGCCCGCGTGTATGTCGGAAATTATCCCACGGGAACCTTCTACCGGGATAAAAAGTATCCTATGTCTTAATATACAAGCTGTTGCCCGCGTGTATGTCGAAAATTATCCCACGGGAACCTTCTACCGGGATGAAAAGTAACCTATGTCTTAATATATTAGCTGTTGCCCGCTTGTATGTCGGATATTATCCCACGGGAACCTTCTACCGGGATGAAAAGTATCCTATGTCCTAATATACTAGCTGTTGCCCGCGTGTATGTCGGATATTATCCCACGGGAACCTTCTACCGGGATGAAAAGTATCCTATGTCTTAATATACTAGCTGTTGCCCGCGTGTATGTCGGAAATTATCCCACGGGAACCTTCTACCGGGATGAAAGTATCCTATGTCTTAATATACTAGCTGTTGCCAGCGTCTATGTCGAAAATTATCCCACGGGAACCTTCTACCGGGATGAAAAGTATCCTATGTCGTAATATACTAGCTGTTGCCAGCGTCTATGTCGAAAATTATCCCACGGGAACCTTCTACCGGGATGAAAAGTATCCTATGTCTTAATATACTAGCTGTTGCCCGCGTGTATGTCGGATATTATCCCACGGGAACCTTCTACCGGGTTGAAAAGTATCCTATGTCTTAATATACTAGCTGTTGCCCGCGTGTATGTCGGATATTATCCCACGGGAACCTTCTACCGGGATGAAAAGTATCCTATGTCTTAATATACTAGCTGTTGCCAGCGGCTTCGCCCGCGTGTATGTCGGAAATTATCCCACGGGAACCTTCTACCGGGATGAAAAGTATCCTATGTCTTAATATACTAGCTGTTGCCAGCGGCTTCGCCCGCGTGTATGTCGGAAATTATCCCACGGGAACCTTCTACCGGGATGAAAAGTATCCTATGTCTTAATATACTAGCTGTTGCCCGCGTTTATGTCGGAAATTATCCCACGGGAACCTTCTACCGGGATGAAAAGTATCCTATGTCTTAATATACTAGCTGTTGCCAGCGTCTATGTCAAAAATTATCCCACGGGAACCTTCAACCGGGATGAAAAGTATCCTATGTCTTTATATACAAGCTGTTGCCAGCGGCTTCGCCCGCGTGTATGTCGGAAATTATCCCACGGGAACATTCTACCGGGATGAAAAGTATCCTATGTCTTAATATACTAGCTGTTGCCCGCGTGTATGTCGGAAATTATCCCACGGGAACCTTCTACCGGGATAAAAAGTATCCTATGTCTTAATATACAAGCTGTTGCCCGCGTGAATGTCGGAAATTATCCCACGGGAACCTTCTACCGGGATGAAAAGTATCCTATGTCTTAATATACTAGCTGTTGCCAGCGTCTATGTCGAAAATTATCCCACGGGAACCTTCTACCGGGATGAAAAGTAACCTATGTCTTAATATACTAGCTGTTGCCCGCGTGTATGTCGGATATTATCCCACGGGAACCTTCTTCCGGGATGAAAAGTATCCTATGTCCTAATATACTAGCTGTTGCCCGCGTGTATGTCGGATATTATCCCACGGGAACCTTCTACCGGGATGAAAAGTATCCTATGTCTTAATATACTAGCTGTTGCCAGCGTCTATGTCGAAAATTATCCCACGGGAACCTTCTACCGGGATGAAAGTATCCTATGTCTTAATATACTAGCTGTTGCCAGCGTCTATGTCGAAAATTATCCCACGGGAACCTTCTACCGGGATGAAAAGTATCCTATGTCTTAATATACTAGCTGTTGCCCGCGTGTATGTCGGATATTATCCCACGGGAACCTTCTACCGGGTTGAAAAGTATCCTATGTCTTAATATACTAGCTGTTGCCCGCGTGTATGTCGGATATTATCCCACGGGAACCTTCTACCGGGATGAAAAGTATCCTATGTCTTAATATACTAGCTGTTGCCAGCGGCTTCGCCCGCGTGTATGTCGGAAATTATCCCACGGGAACCTTCTACCGGGATGAAAAGTATCCTATGTCTTAATATACTAGCTGTTGCCAGCGGCTTCGCCCGCGTGTATGTCGGAAATTATCCCACGGGAACCTTCTACCGGGATGAAAAGTATCCTATGTCTTAATATACTAGCTGTTGCCCGCGTGTATGTCGGAAATTATCCCACGGGAACCTTCTACCGGGATGAAAAGTATCCTATGTCTTAATATACTAGCTGTTGCCCGCGTGTATGTCGGATATTATCCCACGGGAACCTTCTACCGGGATGAAAAGTATCCTATGTCTTAATATACTAGCTGTTGCCAGCGGCTTCGCCCGCGTGTATGTCGGATATTATCCCACGGGAACCTTCTACCGAGATGAAAAGTATCCTATGTCTTAATATACTAGCTGTTGCCCGCGTGTATGTCGGATATTATCCCACGGGAACCTTCTACCGGGATGAAAAGTATCCTATGTCTTAATATACTAGCTGTTGCCAGCGGCTTCGCCCGCGTGTATGTCGGATATTATCCCACGGGAACCTTCTACCGGGATGAAAAGTATCCTATGTCTTAATATACTAGCTGTTGCCCGCGTGTATGATGGAAATTATCCCACGGGAACCTTCTACCGGGATGAAAGTATCCTATGTCTTAATATACTAGCTGTTGCCAGCGTCTATGTCGAAAATTATCCCACGGGAACCTTCTACCGGGATGAAAAGTATCCTATGTCTTAATATACTAGCTGTTGCCAGCGGCTTCGCCCGCGTGTATGTCGGAAATTATCCCACGGGAACCTTCTACCGGGATGAAAAGTATCCTATGTCTTAATATACTAGCTGTTGCCCGCGTGTATGTCGGAAATTATCCCACGGGAACCTTCTACCGGGATGAAAAGTATCCTATGTCTTAATATACTAGCTGTTGCCCGCGTGTATGTCGGAAATTATCCCACGGGAACCTTCTACCGGGATGAAAAGTATCCTATGTCTTAATATAATAGCTGTTGCCAGCGTGTATGTCGGAAATTATCCCACGGGAACCTTGTACCGGGATGAAAAGTATCATATGTCTTAATATAATAGCTGTTGCCAGCGTGTATGTCGGAAATTATCCCACGGGAACCTTCTACCGGGATGAAAAGTATCCTATGTCTTAAAATACTAGCTGTTGCCAGCGGCTATGTCGGAATTTATCCCACGGGAACCTTCTACCGGGATGAAAAGTATCCTATGTCTTAATATACTAGCTGTCGCCAGCGGCTTCGCCCGCGTGTATGTCGGAAATTATCCCACGGGAACCTTCTACCGGGATGAAAAGTATCCTATGTCTTAATATACTAGCTGTTGCCCGCGTGTATGTTGGAAATTATCCCACGGGAACCTTCTACCGGGATGAAAAGTATCCTATGTCCTAATATACTAGCTGTTGCCAGCGTCTATGTCGAAAATTATCCCACGGGAACCTTCTACCGGGATGAAAAGTATCCTATGTCTTAATATACAAGCTGTTGCCAGCGGCTTCGCCCGCGTGTATGTCGGAAATTATCCCACGGGAACCTTCTACCGGGATGAAAAGTATCCTATGTCTTAATATACAAGCTGTTGCCCGCGTGTATGTCGGAAATTATCCCACGGGAACCTTCTACCGGGATGAAAAGTATCCTATGTCTTAAAATACTAGCTGTTGCCAGCGGCTATGTCGGAAATTATCCCACGGGAACTTTCTACCGGGATGAAAAGTATCCTATGTCTTAATATACTAGCTGTTGCCCGCGTGTATGTCGGAAATTATCCCACGGGAACCTTCTACCGGGATGAAAAGTATCCTATGTCTTAAAATACTAGCTGTTGCCCGCGTGTATGTCGGAAATTATCCCACGGGAACCTTCTACCGGGATGAAAAGTATCCTATGTCTTAAAATACTAGCTGTTGCCAGCGGCTATGTCGGAAATTATCCCACAGGAACTTTCTACCGGGATGAAAAGTATTCTATGTCTTAATATACTAGCTGTTGCCAGCGGCTTCGCCCGCGTGTATGTCGGAAATTATCCCACGGGAACCTTCTACCGGGATGAAAAGTATCCTATGTCTTAATATACTAGCTGTTGCCCGCGTGTATGTCGGAAATTATCCCACGGGAACCTTCTACCGGGATGAAAAGTATCCTATGTCTTAATATACTAGCTGTTGCCCGCGTGTATGTCGGAAATTATCCCACGGGAACCTTCTACCGGGATGAAAAGTATCCTATGTCTTAATATAATAGCTGTTGCCAGCGTGTATGTCGGAAATTATCCCACGGGAACCTTCTACCGGGATGAAAAGTATCCTATGTCTTAATATAATAGCTGTTGCCAGCGTGTATGTCGGAAATTATCCCACGGGAACCTTCTACCGGGATGAAAAGTATCCTATGTCTTAATATACTAGCTGTTGCCCGCGTGTATGTCGGAAATTATCCCACGGGAACCTTCTACCGGGATGAAAAGTATACTATGTCTTAATATAATAGCTGTTGCCAGCGTGTATGTCGGAAATTATCCCAGGGGAACCTTCTACCGGGATGAAAAGTATCCTATGTCTTAAAATACTAGCTGTTGCCAGCGGCTATGTGGGAAATTATCCCACGGGAACCTTCTACCGGGATGAAAAGTATCCTATGTCTTAATATACTAGCTGTTGCCCGCGTGTATGTTGGAAATTATCCCACGGGAACCTTCTACCGGGATGAAAAGTATCCAATGTCCTAATATACTAGCTGTTGCCAGCGTCTATGTCAAAAATTATCCCACGGGAACCTTCTACCGGGATGAAAAGTATCCTATGTCTTAATATACAAGCTGTTGCCAGCGGCTTCGCCCGCGTGTATGTCGGATATTATCACACGGGAACCTTCTACCGGGATGAAAAGTATCCTATGTCTTAAAATACTTGCTGTTGCCAGCGGCTATGTCGGAAATTATCCCACGGGAACCTTCTACCGGGATGAAAAGTATCCTATGTCATAATAAACTAGCTGTTGCCAGCGGCTTCGCCCGCGTGTATGTCGGAAATTATCCCACGGGAACCTTCTACCGGGATGAAAGGTATCCTGTCTTAATATACTAGCTGTTGCCAGCTTGTATGTCGGAAATTATCCCACGGGAACTTTCTACCGGGATGAAAAGTATCCTATGTCTTAATATACTAGCTGTTGCCAGCGGCTTCGCCCGCGTGTATGTCGGAAATTATCCCACGGGAACCTTCTACCGGGATGAAAAGTATCCTATGTCTTAATATACTAGCTGTTGCCCGCGTGTATGTCGGAAATTATCCCACGGGAAACTTCTACCGGGATGAAAAGTATCCTATGTCTTAATATACTAGCTGTTGCCCGCGTGTATGTCGGAAATTATCCCACGGGAACCTTCTACCGGGATGAAAAGTATCCTATGTCTTAATATACAAGCTGTTGCCAGCGGCTTCGCCCGCGTGTATGTCGGAAAATATCCCACGGGAACCTTCTACCGGGATAAAAAGTATCCTATGTCTTAATATACTAGCTGTTGCCCGCGTGTATGTCGGAAATTATCCCACGGGAACCTTCTACCGGGATGAAAAGTATCGTATGTCTTAATATACTAGCTGTTGCCTGCGTGTATGTCGGATATTATCCCACGGGAACATTCTACCGGGATGAAAAGTAATTTATGTCTTAATATACTAGCTGTTGCCCGCGTGTATGTCGGATATTATCCCACGGGAACCTTCTACCGGGATGAAAAGTATCCTATGTCTTAATATACTAGCTGTTGCCAGCGGCTTCGCCCGCGTGTATGTCGGAAATTATCCCACGGGAACCTTCTACCGGGATGAAAAGTATCCTATGTCTTAATATACTAGCTGTTGCCCACGTGTATGTCGGAAATTATCCCACGGGAACCTTCTACCGGGATGAAAAGTATCCTATGTCTTAAAATACTAGCTGTTGCCAGCGGCTTCGCCCGCGTGTATGTCGGAAATTAATCCACGGGAACCTTCTACCGGGATGAAAAGTATCCTATGTCTTAATATACTAGCTGTTGCCCACGTGTATGTCGGAAATTATCCCACGGGAACCTTCTACCGGGATGAAAAGTATCCTATGTCTTAAAATACTAGCTGTTGCCAGCGGCTTCGCCCGCGTGTATGTCGGAAATTAATCCACGGGAACCTTCTACCGGGATGAAAAGTATCCTATGTCTTAATATACCAGCTGTTGCCAGCGTCTATGTCAAAAATTATCCCACGGGAACCTTCTACCGGGATGAAAAGTATCCTATGTCTTTATATACAAGCTGTTGCCAGCGGCTTCGCCCGCGTGTATGTCGGAAATTATCCCACGGGAACCTTCTACCGGGATGAAAAGTATCCTATGTCTTAATATACTAGCTGTTGCCCGCGTGTATGTCGGAAATTATCCCACGGGAACCTTCTACCGGGATAAAAAGTATCCTATGTCTTAATATACAAGCTGTTGCCCGCGTGTATGTCGAAAATTATCCCACGGGAACCTTCTACCGGGATGAAAAGTAACCTATGTCTTAATATATTAGCTGTTGCCCGCGTGTATGTCGGATATTATCCCACGGGAACCTTCTACCGGGATGAAAATATCCTATGTCCTAATATACTAGCTGTTGCCCGCGTGTATGTCGGATATTATCCCACGGGAACCTTCCACCGGGATGAAAAGTATCCTATGTCTTAATATACTAGCTGTTGCCCGCGTGTATGTCGGAAATTATCCCACGGGAACCTTCTACCGGGATGAAAGTATCCTATGTCTTAATATACTAGCTGTTGCCAGCGTCTATGTCGAAAATTATCCCACGGGAACCTTCTACCGGGATGAAAAGTATCCTATGTCGTAAAATACTAGCTGTTGCCAGCGTCTATGTCGAAAATTATCCCACGGGAACCTTCTACCGGGATGAAAAGTATCCTATGTCTTAATATACTAGCTGTTGCCCGCGTGTATGTCGGATATTATCCCACGGGAACCTTCTACCGGGTTGAAAAGTATCCTATGTCTTAATATACTAGCTGTAGCCCGCGTGTATGTCGGATATTATCCCACGGGAACCTTCTACCGGGATGAAAAGTATCCTATGTCTTAATATACTAGCTGTTGCCCGCGTGTATGTCGGAAATTATCCCACGGGAACCTTCTACCGGGATGAAAAGTATCCTATGTCTTAATATACTAGCTGTTGCCAGCGTCTATGTCAAAAATTATCCCACGGGAACCTTCAACCGGGATGAAAAGTATCCTATGTCTTTATATACAAGCTGTTGCCAGCGGCTTCGCCCGCGTGTATGTCGGAAATTATCCCACGGGAACATTCTACCGGGATGAAAAGTATCCTATGTCTTAATATACTAGCTGTTGCCCGCGTGTATGTCGGAAATTATCCCACGGGAACCTTCTACCGGGATAAAAAGTATCCTATGTCTTAATATACAAGCTGTTGCCCGCGTGAATGTCGGAAATTATCCCACGGGAACCTTCTACCGGGATGAAAAGTATCCTATGTCTTAATATACTAGCTGTTGCCAGCGTCTATGTCGAAAATTATCCCACGGGAACCTTCTACCGGGATGAAAAGTAACCTATGTCTTAATATACTAGCTGTTGCCCGCGTGTATGTCGGATATTATCCCACGGGAACCTTCTACCGGGATGAAAAGTATCCTATGTCCTAATATACTAGCTGTTGCCCGCGTGTATGTCGGATATTATCCCACGGGAACCTTCTACCGGGATGAAAAGTATCCTATGTCTTAATATACTAGCTGTTGCCAGCGTCTATGTCGAAAATTATCCCACGGGAACCTTCTACCGGGATGAAAGTATCCTATGTCTTAATATACTAGCTGTTGCCAGCGTCTATGTCGAAAATTATCCCACGGGAACCTTCTACCGGGATGAAAAGTATCCTATGTCTTAATATACTAGCTGTTGCCCGCGTGTATGTCGGATATTATCCCACGGGAACCTTCTACCGGGTTGAAAAGTATCCTATGTCTTAATATACTAGCTGTTGCCCGCGTGTATGTCGGATATTATCCCACGGGAACCTTCTACCGGGATGAAAAGTATCCTATGTCTTAATATACTAGCTGTTGCCAGCGGCTTCGCCCGCGTGTATGTCGGAAATTATCCCACGGGAACCTTCTACCGGGATGAAAAGTATCCTATGTCTTAATATACTAGCTGTTGCCAGCGGCTTCGCCCGCGTGTATGTCGGAAATTATCCCACGGGAACCTTCTACCGGGATGAAAAGTATCCTATGTCTTAATATTCTAGCTGTTGCCCGCGTGTATGTCGGAAATTATCCCACGGGAACCTTCTACCGGGATGAAAAGTATCCTATGTCTTAATATACTAGCTGTTGCCCGCGTGTATGTCGGATATTATCCCACGGGAACCTTCTACCGGGATGAAAAGTATCCTATGTCTTAATATACTAGCTGTTGCCAGCGGCTTCGCCCGCGTGTATGTCGGATATTATCCCACGGGAACCTTCTACCGGGATGAAAAGTATCCTATGTCCTAATATACTAGCTGTTGCCCGCGTGTATGATGGAAATTATCCCACGGGAACCTTCTACCGGGATGAAAGTATCCTATGTCTTAATATACTAGCTGTTGCCAGCGTCTATGTCGAAAATTATCCCACGGGAACCTTCTACCGGGATGAAAAGTATCCTATGTCTTAATATACTTGCTGTTGCCAGCGGCTTCGCCCGCGTGTATGTCGGAAATTATCCCACGGGAACCTTCTACCGGGATGAAAAGTATCCTATGTCTTAATATACTAGCTGTTGCCCGCGTGTATGTCGGAAATTATCCCACGGGAACCTTCTACCGGGATGAAAAGTATCCTATGTCTTAATATACTAGCTGTTGCCCGCGTGTATGTCGGAAATTATCCCACGGGAACCTTCTACCGGGATGAAAAGTATCCTATGTCTTAATATAATAGCTGTTGCCAGCGTGTATGTCGGAAATTATCCCACGGGAACCTTGTACCGGGATGAAAAGTATCCTATGTCCTATGTCTTAATATACTTGCTGTTGCCAGCGGCTTCGACCGCGTGTATGTCGGAAATTATCCCACGGGAACCTTCTACCGGGATGAAAAGTATCCTATGTCTTAATATACTAGCTGTTGCCCGCGTGTATGTCGGATATTATCCCACGGGAACCTTCTACCGGGATGAAAAGTATCCTATGTCTTAATATACTAGCTGTTGCCAGCGGCTCCGTGCGCGTGTATGTCGGATATTATCACACGGGAACCTTCAACCGGGATGAAAAGTATCCTATGTCTTAATATACTAGCTGTTGCCCGCGTGTATGTCGGAAATTATCCCACGGGAACCTTCTACCGGGATGAAAAGTATCCTATGTCTTAATATAATAGCTGTTGCCAGCGTGTATGTCGGAAATTATCCCACGGGAACCTTGTACCGGGATGAAAAGTATCCTATGTCCTATGTCTTAATATACTAGCTGTTGCCAGCGGCTTCGACCGCGTGTATGTCGGAAATTATCCCACGGGAACCTTCTACCGGGATGAAAAGTATCCTATGTCTTAATATACTAGCTGTTGCCCGCGTGTATGTCGGATATTATCCCACGGGAACCTTCTACCGGGATGAAAAGTATCCTATGTCTTAATATACTAGCTGTTGCCAGCGGCTCCGTGCGCGTGTATGTCGGATATTATCACACGGGAACCTTCAACCGGGATGAAAAGTATCCTATGTCTTAATATACTAGCTGTTGCCCGCGTGTATGATGGAAATTATCCCACGGGAACCTTCTACCGGGATGAAAGTATCCTATGTCTTAATATACTAGCTGTTGCCAGCGTCTATGTCGAAAATTATCCCACGGGAACCTTCTACCGGGATGAAAAGTATCCTATGTCGTAATATACTAGCTGTTGCCAGCGTCTATGTCGAAAATTATCCCACGGGAACCTTCTACCGGGATGAAAAGTATCCTATGTCTTAATATACTAGCTGTTGCCAGCGGCTTCGCCCGCGTGTATGTCGGAAATTATCCCACGGGAACCTTCTACCGGGATGAAAAGTATCCTATGTCTTAATATACTAGCTGTTGCCCGCGTGTATGTCGGAAATTATCCCACGGGAACCTTCTACCGGGATGAAAAGTATCCTATGTCTTAATATACTAGCTGTGGCCAGCGGCTTCGCCCGCGTGTATGTCGGAAATTATCCCACGGGAACCTTCTACCGGGATGAAAAGTATCCTTTGTCTTAATATACTAGCTGTTGCCCGCGTGTATGTCGGATATTATCCCACGGGAACCTTCTACCGGGATGAAAAGTATCCTATGTCTTAATATACTAGCTGTTGCCAGCGGCTTCGCCCGCGTGTATGTCGGATATTATCCCACGGGAACCTTCTACCGGGATGAAAATTATCCTATGTCTTAATATACTAGCTGTTGCCCGCGTGTATGTCGGAAATTATCCCACGGGAACCTTCTACCGGGATGAAAGTATCCTATGTCTTAATATACTAGCTGTTGCCAGCGTCTATGTCGAAAATTATCCCACGGGAACCTTCTACCGGGATGAAAAGTATCCTATGTCTTAATATACAAGCTGTTGCCAGCGGCTTCGCCCGCGTGTATGTCGGATATTATCCCACGGGAACCTTCTACCGGGATGAAAAGTATCCTATGTCTTAATATACTAGCTGTTGCCCGCGTGTATGTCGGATATTATCCCACGGGAACCTTCTACCGGGATGAAAAGTATCCTATGTCTTAATATACTAGCTGTTGCCAGCGGCTTCGCCCGCGTGTATGTCGGAAATTATCCCACGGGAACCTTCTACCGGGATGAAAAGTATCCTATGTCTTAATATACTAGCTGTTGCCAGCGGCTTCGCCCGCGTGTATGTCGGAAATTATCCCACGGGAACCTTCTACCAAGATGAAAGTATCCTATGTCTTAATATACTAGCTGTTGCCCGCGTGTATGTCGGAAATTATCCCACGGGAACCTTCTACCGGGATGAAAAGTATCCTATGTCTTAATATACTAGCTGTTGCCCGCGTGTATGTCGGAAATTATCCCACGGGAACCTTCTACCGGGATGAAAAGTATCCTATGTCTTAATATAATAGCTGTTGCCAGCGTGTATGTCGGAAATTATCCCACGGAAACCTTCTACCGGGATGAAAAGTATCCTATGTCTTTATATACTAGCTGTTGCCCGCGTGTATGTCGGAAATTATCCCACGGGAACCTTCTACCGGGATGAAAAGTATCCTATGTCTTAAAATACTAGCTGTTGCTAGCGGCTATGTCGGAAATTATCCCACGGGAACCTTCTACCGGGATGAAAAGTATCCTATGTCTAAATATACTAGCTGTTGCCCGCGTGTATGTTGGATATTATCCCACGGGAACCTTTTACCGGGATGAAAAGTAACCTATGTCTTAATATACTAGCTGTTGCCCGCGTGTATGTCGGATATTATTCCACGGGAACCTTCTACCGGGATGAAAAGTATCCTATGTCTTAATATACTAGCTGTTGCCAGCGTGTTTGTCGGAAATTATCCCACGGGAACCTTCTACCGGGATGAAAAGTATCCTATGTCTTAATATACTAGCTGTTGCCCGCGTGTATGATGGAAATTATCCCACGGGAACCTTCTACCGGGATGAAAGTATCCTATGTCTTAATATACTAGCTGTTGCCAGCGTCTATGTCGAAAATTATCCCACGGGAACCTTCTACCGGGATGAAAAGTATCCTATGTCGTAATATACTAGCTGTTGCCAGCGTCTATGTCGAAAATTATCCCACGGGAACCTTCTACCGGGATGAAAAGTATCCTATGTCTTAATATACTAGCTGTTGCCAGCGGCTTCGCCCGCGTGTATGTCGGAAATTATCCCACGGGAACCTTCTACCGGGATGAAAAGTATCCTATGTCTTAATATACTAGCTGTTGCCCGCGTGTATGTCGGAAATTATCCCACGGGAACCTTCTACCGGGATGAAAAGTATCCTATGTCTTAATATACTAGCTGTGGCCAGCGGCTTCGCCCGCGTGTATGTCGGAAATTATCCCACGGGAACCTTCTACCGGGATGAAAAGTATCCTTTGTCTTAATATACTAGCTGTTGCCCGCGTGTATGTCGGATATTATCCCACGGGAACCTTCTACCGGGATGAAAAGTATCCTATGTCTTAATATACTAGCTGTTGCCAGCGGCTTCGCCCGCGTGTATGTCGGATATTATCCCACGGGAACCTTCTACCGGGATGAAAATTATCCTATGTCTTAATATACTAGCTGTTGCCCGCGTGTATGTCGGATATTATCCCACGGGAACCTTCTACCGGGATGAAAAGTATCCTATGTCTTAATATACTAGCTGTTGCCAGCGGCTTCGCCCGCGTGTATGTCGGAAATTATCCCACGGGAACCTTCTACCGGGATGAAAAGTATCCTATGTCTTAATATACTAGCTGTTGCCAGCGGCTTCGCCCGCGTGTATGTCGGAAATTATCCCACGGGAACCTTCTACCAAGATGAAAGTATCCTATGTCTTAATATACTAGCTGTTGCCCGCGTGTATGTCGGAAATTATCCCACGGGAACCTTCTACCGGGATGAAAAGTATCCTATGTCTTAATATACTAGCTGTTGCCCGCGTGTATGTCGGAAATTATCCCACGGGAACCTTCTACCGGGATGAAAAGTATCCTATGTCTTAATATAATAGCTGTTGCCAGCGTGTATGTCGGAAATTATCCCACGGGAACCTTCTACCGGGATGAAAAGTATCCTATGTCTTAATATACTAGCTGTTGCCCGCGTGTATGTCGGAAATTATCCCACGGGAACCTTCTACCGGGATGAAAAGTATCCTATGTCTTAAAATACTAGCTGTTGCTAGCGGCTATGTCGGAAATTATCCCACGGGAACCTTCTACCGGGATGAAAAGTATCCTATGTCTAAATATACTAGCTGTTGCCCGCGTGTATGTTGGATATTATCCCACGGGAACCTTTTACCGGGATGAAAAGTAACCTATGTCTTAATATACTAGCTGTTGCCCGCGTGTATGTCGGATATTATTCCACGGGAACCTTCTACCGGGATGAAAAGTATCCTATGTCTTAATATACTAGCTGTTGCCAGCGTGTTTGTCGGAAATTATCCCACGGGAACCTTCTACCGGGATGAAAAGTATCCTATGTCTTAATATACTAGCTGTTGCCCTCGTGTATGTCGGATATTATCCCACGGGAACCTTCTACCGGGATGAAAAGTAACCTATGTCTTAATATACTAGCTGTTGCCAGCGTGTATGTCGGAAATTATCCCACGGGAACCTTCTACCGGGATGAAAAGTATCATATGTATTAATATACTAGCTGTTGCCCGCGTGTATGTCAGATATTATCCCACGGGAACCTTCTACCGGGATGAAAAGTAACCTATGTCTTAATATACTAGCTGTTGCCAGCGGCTTCGCCCGCGTGTATGTCGGAAATTATCCCACGGGAACCTTCTACCGGGATGAAAAGTATCCTATGTCTTAATATACTAGCTGTTGCCCGCGTGTATGTCGGAAATTATCCCACGGGAACCTTCCACCGGGATGAAAAGTATCCTATGTCTTAATATACTAGCTGTTGCCCGCGTGTATGTCGGAAATTATCCCACGGGAACCTTCTACCGGGATGAAAAGTAACCTATGTCTTAATATACTAGCTGTTGCCAGCGTGTATGTCGGAAATTATCCCACAGGAACCTTCTAGCGGGATGAAAAGTATCCTATGTCTTAATATACTAGCTGTTGCCCGCGTGTATGTCGGATATTATCCCACGGGAACCTTCTACCGGGATGAAAAGTATCCTATGTCTTAATATACTAGCTGTTGCCCGCGGCTTAGCCCGCGTGTATGTCGGAAATTATCCTACGGGAACCTTCTACCGGGATGAAAAGTATCCTATGTCTTAATATACTAGCTGTTGCCCGCGTGTATGTCGGAAATTATCCCACGGGAACCTTCTACCGGGATGAAAAGTATCCTATGTCTTAATATAATAGCTGTTGCCAGCGTGTATGTCGGAAATTATCCCACGGGAACCTTCTACCGGGATGAAAAGTATCCTATGTCTTAATATACTAGCTGTTGCCCGCGTGTATGTAGGAAATTATCCCATGGGAACCTTCTACCGGGATGAAAAGTATCCTATGTCTTAAAATACTAGATGTTGCCAGCGGCTATGTCGGAAATTATCCCACGGGAACCTTCTACCGGGATGAAAAGTATCCTATGTCTTAATATACTAGCTGTTGCCCGCGTGTATGTCGGAAATTATCCCACGGGAACCTTCTACCGGGATGAAAAGTAACCTATGTCTTAATATACTAGCTGTTGCCAGCGTGTATGTCGGAAATTATCCCACGGGAACCTTCTAGCGGGATGAAAAGTATCCTATGTCTTAATATACTAGCTGTTGCCCGCGTGTATGTCGGATATTATCCCACGGGAACCTTCTACCGGGATGAAAAGTATCCTATGTCTTAATATACTAGCTGTTGCCCGCGGCTTAGCCCGCGTGTATGTCGGAAATTATCCTACGGGAACCTTCTACCGGGATGAAAAGTATCCTATGTCTTAATATACTAGCTGTTGCCCGCGTGTATGTCGGAAATTATCCCACGGGAACCTTCTACCGGGATGAAAAGTATCCTATGTCTTAATATAATAGCTGTTGCCAGCGTGTATGTCGGAAATTATCCCACGGGAACCTTCTACCGGGATGAAAAGTATCCTATGTCTTAATATACTAGCTGTTGCCCGCGTGTATGTAGGAAATTATCCCATGGGAACCTTCTACCGGGATGAAAAGTATCCTATGTCTTAAAATACTAGATGTTGCCAGCGGCTATGTCGGAAATTATCCCACGGGAACTTTCTACCGGGATGAAAAGTATCCTATGTCTTAATATACTAGCTGTTGCCAGCGGCTTCGCCCGCGTGTATGTTGGAAATTATCCCACGGGAACCTTCTACCGGGATGAAAAGTATCCTATGTCTTAATATACTAGCTGTTGCCCGCGTGTATGTCGGATATTATCCCACGGGAACCTTCTACCGGGATGAAAAGTATCCTATGTCTTAATATACTAGCTGTTGCCCGCGTGTATGTCGGATATTATCCCACGGGAACCTTCTACCGGGATGAAAAGTATTCTATGCCTTAATATACTAGCTGTTGCCAGCGGCTTCGCCCGCGTGTATGTCGGATATTATCCCACGGGAACCTTCTACCGGGATGAAAAGTATCCTATGTCTTAATATACTAGCTGTTGCCTGCTTGTATGTCGGAAATTATCCCACGGGAACCTTCTACCGGGATGAAAGTATCCTATGTCTTAATATACTAGCTGTTGCCAGCGTCTATGTCGAAAATTATCCCACGGGAACCTTCTACGGGGATGAAAAGTATCCTATATCTTAATATACAAGCTGTTGCCAGCGGCTTTGCCCGCGTGTATGTCGGATATTATATCACGGGAACCTTCTACCGGGATGAAAAGTATCCTATGTCTTAATATACTAGCTGTTGCCCGCGTGTATGTCGGATATTATCCTACGGGAACCTTCTACCGGGATGAAAAGTATCCTATGTCTTAATATACTAGCTGTTGCCAGCGGCTTCGCCCACGTGTATGTCGGAAATTATCCCACGGGAACCTTCCACCGGGATGAAAAGTATCCTATGTCTTAATATACTAGCTGTTGCCAGCGGCTTCGCCCGCGTGTATGTCGGAAATTATCCCACGGGAACCTTCTACCGGGATGAAAAGTATCCTATGTCTTAATATACTAGCTGTTGCCAGCGGCTTCGCCCGCGTGTATGTCGGAAATTATCCCACGGGAACCTTCTACGGGGATGAAAAGTATCCTATGTCTTAATATACTAGCTGTTGCCTGCGTGTTTGTCGGAAATTATCCCACGGGAACCTTCTACCGGGATGAATAGTATCCTATGTCTTAATATACTAGCTGTTGCCAGCGTCTATGTCGAAAATTATCCCACGGGAACCTTCTACCTGGATGAAAAGTATCCTATGTCTTAATATACAAGCTGTTGCCAGCGGCTTCGCCCGCGTGTATGTCGGAAATTATCCCACGGGAACCTTCTACCGGGATGAAAAGTATCCTATGTCTTAATATACTAGCTGTTGCCCGCGTGTATGTCGGATATTATCCCACGGGAACCTTCTACCGGGATGAAAAGTAACCTATGTCTTAATATACTAGCTGTTGCCAGCGGCTTCGCCCGCGTGTATGTCGGAAATTATCCCACGGGAACCTTCTACCGGGATGAAAAGTATCCTATGTCTTAATATACTAGCTGTTGCCCTCGTGTATGTCGGATATTATCCCACGGGAACCTTCTACCGGGATGAAAAGTAACCTATGTCTTAATATACTAGCTGTTGCCAGCGTGTATGTCGGAAATTATCCCACGGGAACCTTCTACCGGGATGAAAAGTATCCTATGTCTTAATATACTAGCTGTTGCCCGCGTGTATGTCAGATATTATCCCACGGGAACCTTCTACCGGGATGAAAAGTAACCTATGTCTTAATATACTAGCTGTTGCCAGCGGCTTCGCCCGCGTGTATGTCGGAAATTATCCCACGGGAACCTTCTACCGGGATGAAAAGTATCCTATGTCTTAATATACTATCTGTTGCCCGCGTGTATGTCGGAAATTATCCCACGGGAACCTTCTACCGGGATGAAAAGTATCCTATGTCTTAATATACTAGCTGTTGCCCGCGTGTATGTCGGAAATTATCCCACGGGAACCTTCTACCGGGATGAAAAGTAACCTATGTCTTAATATACTAGCTGTTGCCAGCGTGTATGTCGGAAATTATCCCACGGGAACCTTCTACCGGGATGAAAAGTATCCTATGTCTTAATATACTAGCTGTTGCCCGCGTGTATGTCGGATATTATCCCACGGGAACCTTCTACCGGGATGAAAAGTATCCTATGTCTTAATATACTAGCTGTTGCCCGCGGCTTAACCCGCGTGTATGTCGGAAATTATCCCACGGGAACCTTCTACCGGGATGAAAAGTATCCTTTGTCTTAATATACTAGCTGTTGCCCGCGTGTATGTCGGATATTATCCCACGGGAACCTTCTACCGGGATGAAAAGTATCCTATGTCTTAATATACTAGCTGTTGCCCGCGTGTATGTCGGAAATTATCCCACGGGAACCTTCTACCGGGATGAAAAGTATCCTATGTCTTAATATAATAGCTGTTGCCAGCGTGTATGTCGGAAATTATCCCACGGGAACCTTCTACCGGGATGAAAAGTATCCTATGTCTTAATATACTAGCTGTTGCCCGCATGTATGTAGGAAATTATCCCACGGGAACCTTCTACCGGGATGAAAAGTATCCTATGTCTTAATATACTAGCTGTTGCCAGCGGCTATGTCGGAAATTATCCCACGGGAACTTTCTACCGGGATGAAAAGTATCCTATGTCTTAATATACTAGCTGTTGCCAGCGGCTTCGCCCGCGTGTATGTCGGAAATTATCCCACGGGAACCATCTACCGGGATGAAAAGTATCCTATGTCTTAATATACTAGCTGTTGCCCGCGTGTATGTCGGATATTATCCCACGGGAACCTTCTACCGGGATGAAAAGTATCCTATGTCTTAATATACTAGCTGTTGCCCGCGTGTATGTCGGATATTATCCCACGGGAACCTTCTACCGGGATGAAAAGTATTCTATGCCTTAATATACTAGCTGTTGCCAGCGGCTTCGCCCGCGTGTATGTCGGCTATTATCCCACGGGAACCTTCTACCGGGATGAAAAGTATCCTATGTCTTAATATACTAGCTGTTGCCCGCGTTTATGTCGGAAATTATCCCACGGGAACTTTCTACCGGGATGAAAAGTATCCTATGTCTTAATATACTAGCTGTTGCCAGCGGCTTCGCCCGCGTGTATGTCGGAAATTATCCCACGGGAACCATCTACCGGGATGAAAAGTATCCTATGTCTTAATATACTAGCTGTTGCCCGCGTGTATGTCGGATATTATCCCACGGGAACCTTCTACCGGGATGAAAAGTATCCTATGTCTTAATATACTAGCTGTTGCCCGCGTGTATGTCGGATATTATCCCACGGGAACCTTCTACCGGGATGAAAAGTATTCTATGCTTTAATATACTAGCTGTTGCCAGCGGCTTCGCCCGCGTGTATGTCGGCTATTATCCCACGGGAACCTTCTACCGGGATGAAAAGTATCCTATGTCTTAATATACTAGCTGTTGCCCGCGTTTATGTCGGAAATTATCCCACGGGAACCTTCTACCGGGATGAAAGTATCCTATGTCTTAATATACTAGCTGTTGCCAGCGTCTATGTCGAAAATTATCCCACGGGAACCTTCTACGGGGATGAAAAGTATCCTATGTCTTAATATACAAGCTGTTGCCAGCGGCTTCGCCCGCGTGTATGTCGGATATTATATCACGGGAACCTTCTACCGGGATGAAAAGTATCCTATGTCTTAATATACTAGCTGTTGCCCGCGTGTATGTCGGATATTATCCCACGGGAACCTTCTACCGGGATGAAAGTATCCTATGTCTTAATATACTAGCTGTTGCCAGCGGCTTCGCCCGCGTGTATGTCGGAAATTATCCCACGGGAACCTTCTACCGGGATGAAAAGTATCCTATGTCTTAATATACTAGCTGTTGCCAGCGGCTTCGCCCGCGTGTATGTCGGAAATTATCCCACGGGAACCTTCTACCGGGATGAAAGTATCCTATGTCTTAATATACTAGCTGTTGCCAGCGTGTATGTCGGAAATTATCCCACGGGAACCTTCTACCGGGATGAAAAGTATCCTATGTCTTAATATAATAGCTGTTGCCAGCGTGTATGTCGGAAATTATCCCACGGGAACCTTCTACCGGGATGAAAAGTATCCTATGTCTTTATATACTAGCTGTTGCCCGCGTGTATGTCGGAAATTATCCCACGGGAACCTTCTACCGGGATGAAAAGTATCCTATGTCTTAAAATACTAGCTGTTGCCAGCGGCTATGTCGGAAATTATCCCACGGGAACCTTCTACCGGGATGAAAAGTATCCTATGTCTTAATATACTAGCTGTTGCCAGCGGCTTCGCCCGCGTGTATGTCGGAAATTATCCCACGGGAACCTTCTACCGGGATGAAAAGTATCCTATGTCTTAATATACTAGCTGTTGCCAGCGGCTTCGCCCGCGTGTATGTCGGAAATTATCCCACGGGAACCTTCTACCGGGATGAAAAGTATCCTATGTCTTAATATACTAGCTGTTGCCAGCGGCTTCGCCCGCGTGTATGTCGGAAATTATCCCACGGGAACCTTCTACCGGGATGAAAAGTATCCTATGTCTTAATATACTAGCTGTTGCCAGCGGCTTCGCCCGCGTGTATGTCGGAAATTATCCCACGGGAACCATCTACCGGGATGAAAAGTATCCTATGTCTTAATATACTAGCTGTTGCCCGCGTGTATGTCGGATATTATCCCACGGGAACCTTCTACCGGGATGAAAAGTATCCTATGTCTTAATATACTAGCTGTTGCCCGCGTGTATGTCGGATATTATCCCACGGGAACCTTCTACCGGGATGAAAAGTATTCTATGCCTTAATATACTAGCTGTTGCCAGCGGCTTCGCCCGCGTGTATGTCGGCTATTATCCCACGGGAACCTTCTACCGGGATGAAAAGTATCCTATGTCTTAATATACTAGCTGTTGCCCGCGTTTATGTCGGAAATTATCCCACGGGAACCTTCTACCGGGATGAAAGTATCCTATGTCTTAATATACTAGCTGTTGCCAGCGTCTATGTCGAAAATTATCCCACGGGAACCTTCTACGGGGATGAAAAGTATCCTATGTCTTAATATACAAGCTGTTGCCAGCGGCTTCGCCCGCGTGTATGTCGGATATTATATCACGGGAACCTTCTACCGGGATGAAAAGTATCCTATGTCTTAATATACTAGCTGTTGCCCGCGTGTATGTCGGATATTATCCCACGGGAACCTTCTACCGGGATGAAAAGTATCCTATGTCTTAATATACTAGCTGTTGCCAGCGGCTTCGCCCGCGTGTATGTCGGAAATTATCCCACGGGAACCTTCTACCGGGATGAAAAGTATCCTATGTCTTAATATACTAGCTGTTGCCAGCGGCTTCGCCCGCGTGTATGTCGGAAATTATCCCACGGGAACCTTCTACCGGGATGAAAGTATCCTATGTCTTAATATACTAGCTGTTGCCAGCGTGTATGTCGGAAATTATCCCACGGGAACCTTCTACCGGGATGAAAAGTATCCTATGTCTTAATATAATAGCTGTTGCCAGCGTGTATGTCGGAAATTATCCCACGGGAACCTTCTACCGGGATGAAAAGTATCCTATGTCTTTATATACTAGCTGTTGCCCGCGTGTATGTCGGAAATTATCCCACGGGAACCTTCTACCGGGATGAAAAGTATCCTATGTCTTAAAATACTAGCTGTTGCCCGCGTGTATGTTAGATATTATCCCACGGGAACCTTTTACCGGGATGAAAAGTAACCTATGTCTTAATATACTAGCTGTTGCCCGCGTGTATGTCGGAAATTATCCCACGGGAACCTTCTACCGGGATGGAAGGTATCCTATGTCTTAATATACTAGCTGTTGCCAGCGTGTATGTCGGAAATTATCCCACGGGAACCTTCTACCGGGATGAAAAGTATCCTATGTCTTAATATAATAGCTGTTGCCAGCGTGTATGTCGGAAATTATCCCACGGGAACCTTCTACCGGGATGAAAAGTATCCTTTGTCTTTATATACTAGCTGTTGCCCGCGTGTATGTCGGAAATTATCCCACGGGAACCTTCTACCGGGATGAAAAGTATCCTATGTCTTAAAATACTAGCTGTTGCCAGCGGCTATGTCGGAAATTATCCCACGGGAACCTTCTACCGGGATGAAAAGTATCCTATGTCTTAATATACTAGCTGTTGCCAGCGGCTTCGCCCGCGTGTATGTCGGAAATTATCTTACGGGAACCATCTACCGGGATGAAAAGTATCCTATGTCTTAATATACTAGCTGTTGCCCGCGTGTATGTCGGATATTATCCCACGGGAACCTTCTACCGGGATGAAAAGTATCCTATGTCTTAATATACTAGCTGTTGCCCGCGTGTATGTCGGATATTATCCCACGGGAACCTTCTACCGGGATGAAAAGTATTCTATGCCTTAATATACTAGCTGTTGCCAGCGGCTTCGCCCGCGTGTATGTCGGCTATTATCCCACGGGAACCTTCTACCGGGATGAAAAGTATCCTATGTCTTAATATACTAGCTGTTGCCCGCGTTTATGTCGGAAATTATCCCACGGGAACCTTCTACCGGGATGAAAGTATCCTATGTCTTAATATACTAGCTGTTGCCAGCGTCTATGTCGAAAATTATCCCACGGGAACCTTCTACGGGGATGAAAAGTATCCTATGTCTTAATATACAAGCTGTTGCCAGCGGCTTCGCCCGCGTGTATGTCGGATATTATATCACGGGAACCTTCTACCGGGATGAAAAGTATCCTATGTCTTAATATACTAGCTGTTGCCCGCGTGTATGTCGGATATTATCCCACGGGAACCTTCTACCGGGATGAAAAGTATCCTATGTCTTAATATACACTCACAGGCACAATTAACCGCCCACCTTATATTTCTTTCAATTTGCAGAAATCGTCAAACTTATACCACATTTGATGACAGGTACGTTGCAAGCTACCCTTAAGGTTTAAAAAAAAAGCATAAGTCTTGTAAAAAAAGTTGTTTATTAGAGCATTCACACCAAAAATCGATTTTGTGAAAAACTTTGATGAAAATTTAACAATATTTATTTTGAAAAAAGTGGTCGCAATTAAAAGATTTTTTTTTTATTAATAATGGGTGTTGCCGCCTCGGGCTCTAATGACTTCTTGGAGCCGGTTTGGCAGTCCATCCATGATATCTTGGATATCTGACTGGGGGATATTGTGCCACTCCTCCACCGCAGCCGTCTTGAGCTCTCCTAGGGTCGTAGGGGCTGGTACTCTTGCTCGCACACGTCTTTTGAGGTTGTCCCAAATGTGCTCAATTGGGTTAAGATCGGGACTGCGTGCCGGCCATGGTAAAACTTGAATCCCGACTTCATTAAGGTACTGAGAGACGGCTCTAGCGGTATGGCATCGTGCATTGTCATGCATTAATGTGAAGTTGTCACCAATGAATGGTGCAAAAGGTATGACATGGTCTTGAAGAACTTCCTGCACGTATCTTTGAGCGTTCACACTGCCTCTATCGAACACAACAAGATCGGTACGAGCCACGTAAGAGATACCTCCCCAAACCATTATGGACCCTCCCTGGTAACCCACTGTTTCGGTTATAGCGCATGGAGCAAACCTTTCGTTTTGGCGCCTGTAGACACGCTGACGTCCATCTGGACCACTTAAGGCTATTCTGCTCTCATCTGAGAACAGTATGTCCTTCCATTCCTGCACAGTCCAGCCAGCATATTCTCGGGCAAAAGCAAGTCTAGCTCTACGGTGTTGTGGGAGCAGTTGTGGAGCACGAGCTGGACGAAAAGCCCTCAGATTACTCTCTGCCAGTCTTCTTCTAATCGTACGTTCACTCACACTGACATTTCTCACCTCAAAAAGACGCGTACGAGCTTCGGTAGCAGTGCAAAAACGATTTCTCAACACATTGCTGACAACGAAACGGTCATCGCGGGCTGAAGTGCATCGATGTCGGCCTTGACCTGGCCTACGGGTGTATGAGCCAGTTTCCCGAAACCGTCTGATGGCATCCCGTACCGTGGTTCGAGGTACACCGAGTGTACGGGCGATGCGACGTTGGCTGTACCCCACGTCCGCCAAAGCCACTGCCCTAGCTGCACCAGTTGCATCGAGTGGCATTTTTTTGAGTCACAAACAATAAACGAACTCTAGAAACTTGAATTAAACAATATTCACACACTATGGCAGAAAAGAACAAAAAATGTTAACACGATAACGTATCGGCAACAATGTCAAACAACGACTAAATTCCAAAAACCCTTCGGTGCCACAAATTTAGCAAACGAATTACGGGTATAAGTGTTTAATTTATTGCTAAAGTACCCACTTGACAAAAAATAGAACAGTGGATAAGCCATAGTTAAGCTAAACAAACAGGGTGACGAAAGATATAGGTGGGCGGTTAAATGTGCCTGTGAGTGTACTAGCTGTTGCCAGCGGCTTCGCCCGCGTGTATGTCGGAAATTATCCCACGGGAACCTTCTACCGGGATGAAAAGTATCCTATGTCTTAATATACTAGCTGTTGCCAGCGGCTTCGCCCGCGTGTATGTCGGAAATTATCCCACGGGAACCTTCTACCGGGATGAAAGTATCCTATGTCTTAATATACTAGCTGTTGCCAGCGTGTATGTCGGAAATTATCCCACGGGAACCTTCTACCGGGATGAAAAGTATCCTATGTCTTAATATAATAGCTGTTGCCAGCGTGTATGTCGGAAATTATCCCACGGGAACCTTCTACCGGGATGAAAAGTATCCTATGTCTTTATATACTAGCTGTTGCCCGCGTGTATGTCGGAAATTATCCCACGGGAACCTTCTACCGGGATGAAAAGTATCCTATGTCTTAAAATACTAGCTGTTGCCAGCGGCTATGTCGGAAATTATCCCACGGGAACCTTCTACCGGGATGAAAAGTATCCTATGTCTTAATATACTAGCTGTTGCCCGCGGCTTAACCCGCGTGTATGTCGGAAATTATCCCACGGGAACCTTCTACCGGGATGAAAAGTATCCTTTGTCTTAATATACTAGCTGTTGCCCGCGTGTATGTTGGATATTATCCCACGGGAACCTTTTACCGGGATGAAAAGTAACCTATGTCTTAATATACTAGCTGTTGCCCGCGTGTATGTCGGATATTATTCCACGGGAACCTTCTACCGGGATGAAAAGTATCCTATGTCTTAATATACTAGCTGTTGCCAGCGTGTTTGTCGGAAATTATCCCACGGGAACCTTCTACCGGGATGAAAAGTATCCTATGTCTTAATATACTAGCTGTTGCCCTCGTGTATGTCGGATATTATCCCACGGGAACCTTCTACCGGGATGAAAAGTAACCTATGTCTTAATATACTAGCTGTTGCCAGCGTGTATGTCGGAAATTATCCCACGGGAACCTTCTACCGGGATGAAAAGTATCCTATGTCTTAATATACTAGCTGTTGCCCGCGTGTATGTCAGATATTATCCCACGGGAACCTTCTACCGGGATGAAAAGTAACCTATGTCTTAATATACTAGCTGTTGCCAGTGGCTTCGCCCGCGTGTATGTCGGAAATTATCCCACGGGAACCTTCTACCGGGATGAAAAGTATCCTATGTCTTAATATACTAGCTGTTGCCCGCGTGTATGTCGGAAATTATCCCACGGGAACCTTCCACCGGGATGAAAAGTATCCTATGTCTTAATATACTAGCTGTTGCCCGCGTGTATGTCGGAAATTATCCCACGGGAACCTTCTACCGGGATGAAAAGTAACCTATGTCTTAATATACTAGCTGTTGCCAGCGTGTATGTCGGAAATTATCCCACGGGAACCTTCTAGCGGGATGAAAAGTATCCTATGTCTTAATATACTAGCTGTTGCCCGCGTGTATGTCGGATATTATCCCACGGGAACCTTCTACCGGGATGAAAAGCATCCTATGTCTTAATATACTAGCTGTTGCCCGCGGCTTAGCCCGCGTGTATGTCGGAAATTATCCTACGGGAACCTTCTACCGGGATGAAAAGTATCCTATGTCTTAATATACTAGCTGTTGCCAGCGGCTTCGCCCGCGTGTATGTCGGATATTATCCCACGGGAACCTTCTACCGGGATGAAAATTATCCTATGTCTTAATATACTAGCTGTTGCCAGCGGCTTCGCCCGCGTGTATGTCGGATATTATCCCACGGGAACCTTCTATCGGGATGAAAATTATCCTATGTCTTAATATACTAGCTGTTGCCCGCGTGTATGTCGGAAATTATCCCACGGGAACCTTCTACCGGGATGAAAGTATCCTATGTCTTAATATACTAGCTGTTGCCAGCGTCTATGTCGAAAATTATCCCACGGGAACCTTCTACCGGGATGAAAAGTATCCTATGTCTTAATATACAAGCTGTTGCCAGCGGCTTCGCCCGCGTGTATGTCGGATATTATCCCACGGGAACCTTCTACCGGGATGAAAAGTATCCTATGTCTTAATATACTAGCTGTTGCCCGCGTGTATGTCGGATATTATCCCACGGGAACCTTCTACCGGGATGAAAAGTATCCTATGTCTTAATATACTAGCTGTTGCCAGCGGCTTCGCCCGCGTGTATGTCGGAAATTATCCCACGGGAACCTTCTACCGGGATGAAAAGTATCCTATGTCTTAATATACTAGCTGTTGCCAGCGGCTTCGCCCGCGTGTATGTCGGAAATTATCCCACGGGAACCTTCTACCAAGATGAAAGTATCCTATGTCTTAATATACTAGCTGTTGCCCGCGTGTATGTCGGAAATTATCCCACGGGAACCTTCTACCGGGATGAAAAGTATCCTATGTCTTAATATACTAGCTGTTGCCCGCGTGTATGTCGGAAATTATCCCACGGGAACCTTCTACCGGGATGAAAAGTATCCTATGTCTTAATATAATAGCTGTTGCCAGCGTGTATGTCGGAAATTATCCCACGGGAACCTTCTACCGGGATGAAAAGTATCCTATGTCTTTATATACTAGCTGTTGCCCGCGTGTATGTCGGAAATTATCCCACGGGAACCTTCTACCGGGATGAAAAGTATCCTATGTCTTAAAATACTAGCTGTTGCTAGCGGCTATGTCGGAAATTATCCCACGGGAACCTTCTACCGGGATGAAAAGTATCCTATGTCTAAATATACTAGCTGTTGCCCGCGTGTATGTTGGATATTATCCCACGGGAACCTTTTACCGGGATGAAAAGTAACCTATGTCTTAATATACTAGCTGTTGCCCGCGTGTATGTCGGATATTATTCCACGGGAACCTTCTACCGGGATGAAAAGTATCCTATGTCTTAATATACTAGCTGTTGCCAGCGTGTTTGTCGGAAATTATCCCACGGGAACCTTCTACCGGGATGAAAAGTATCCTATGTCTTAATATACTAGCTGTTGCCCTCGTGTATGTCGGATATTATCCCACGGGAACCTTCTACCGGGATGAAAAGTAACCTATGTCTTAATATACTAGCTGTTGCCAGCGTGTATGTCGGAAATTATCCCACGGGAACCTTCTACCGGGATGAAAAGTATCCTATGTCTTAATATACTAGCTGTTGCCCGCGTGTATGTCAGATATTATCCCACGGGAACCTTCTACCGGGATGAAAAGTTACCTATGTCTTAATATACTAGCTGTTGCCAGCGGCTTCGCCCGCGTGTATGTCGGAAATTATCCCACGGGAACCTTCTACCGGGATGAAAAGTATCCTATGTCTTAATATACTAGCTGTTGCCCGCGTGTATGTCGGAAATTATCCCACGGGAACCTTCCACCGGGATGAAAAGTATCCTATGTCTTAATATACTAGCTGTTGCCCGCGTGTATGTCGGAAATTATCCCACGGGAACCTTCTACCGGGATGAAAAGTAACCTATGTCTTAATATACTAGCTGTTGCCAGCGTGTATGTCGGAAATTATCCCACGGGAACCTTCTAGCGGGATGAAAAGTATCCTATGTCTTAATATACTAGCTGTTGCCCGCGTGTATGTCGGATATTATCCCACGGGAACCTTCTACCGGGATGAAAAGTATCCTATGTCTTAATATACTAGCTGTTGCCCGCGGCTTAGCCCGCGTGTATGTCGGAAATTATCCTACGGGAACCTTCTACCGGGATGAAAAGTATCCTATGTCTTAATATACTAGCTGTTGCCCGCGTGTATGTCGGAAATTATCCCACGGGAACCTTCTACCGGGATGAAAAGTATCCTATGTCTTAATATAATAGCTGTTGCCAGCGTGTATGTCGGAAATTATCCCACGGGAACCTTCTACCGGGATGAAAAGTATCCTATGTCTTAATATACTAGCTGTTGCCCGCGTGTATGTAGGAAATTATCCCATGGGAACCTTCTACCGGGATGAAAAGTATCCTATGTCTTAAAATACTAGATGTTGCCAGCGGCTATGTCGGAAATTATCCCACGGGAACCTTCTACCGGGATGAAAAGTATCCTATGTCTTAATATACTAGCTGTTGCCCGCGTGTATGTCGGAAATTATCCCACGGGAACCTTCTACCGGGATGAAAAGTATCCTATGTCTTAATATAATAGCTGTTGCCAGCGTGTATGTCGGAAATTATCCCACGGGAACCTTCTACCGGGATGAAAAGTATCCTATGTCTTTATATACTAGCTGTTGCCCGCGTGTATGTCGGAAATTATCCCACGGGAACCTTCTACCGGGATGAAAAGTATCCTATGTCTTAAAATACTAGCTGTTGCCAGCGGCTATGTCGGAAATTATCCCACGGGAACCTTTTACCGGGATGAAAAGTAACCTATGTCTTAATATACTAGCTGTTGCCCGCGTGTATGTCGGATATTATTCCACGGGAACCTTCTACCGGGATGAAAAGTATCCTATGTCTTAATATACTAGCTGTTGCCAGCGTGTTTGTCGGAAATTATCCCACGGGAACCTTCTACCGGGATGAAAAGTATCCTATGTCTTAATATACTAGCTGTTGCCCTCGTGTATGTCGGATATTATCCCACGGGAACCTTCTACCGGGATGAAAAGTAACCTATGTCTTAATATACTAGCTGTTGCCAGCGTGTATGTCGGAAATTATCCCACGGGAACCTTCTACCGGGATGAAAAGTATCCTATGTCTTAATATACTAGCTGTTGCCCGCGTGTATGTCAGATATTATCCCACGGGAACCTTCTACCGGGATGAAAAGTAACCTATGTCTTAATATACTAGCTGTTACCAGCGGCTTCGCCCGCGTGTATGTCGGAAATTATCCCACGGGAACCTTCTACCGGGATGAAAAGTATCCTATGTCTTAATATACTAGCTGTTGCCCGCGTGTATGTCGGAAATTATCCCACGGGAACCTTCCACCGGGATGAAAAGTATCCTATGTCTTAATATACTAGCTGTTGCCCGCGTGTATGTCGGAAATTATCCCACGGGAACCTTCTACCGGGATGAAAAGTAACCTATGTCTTAATATACTAGCTGTTGCCAGCGTGTATGTCGGAAATTATCCCACGGGAACCTTCTAGCGGGATGAAAAGTATCCTATGTCTTAATATACTAGCTGTTGCCCGCGTGTATGTCGGATATTATCCCACGGGAACCTTCTACCGGGATGAAAAGTATCCTATGTCTTAATATACTAGCTGTTGCCCGCGGCTTAGCCCGCGTGTATGTCGGAAATTATCCTACGGGAACCTTCTACCGGGATGAAAAGTATCCTATGTCTTAATATACTAGCTGTTGCCCGCGTGTATGTCGGAAATTATCCCACGGGAACCTTCTACCGGGATGAAAAGTATCCTATGTCTTAATATAATAGCTGTTGCCAGCGTGTATGTCGGAAATTATCCCACGGGAACCTTCTACCGGGATGAAAAGTATCCTATGTCTTAATATACTAGCTGTTGCCCGCGTGTATGTAGGAAATTATCCCATGGGAACCTTCTACCGGGATGAAAAGTATCCTATGTCTTAAAATACTAGATGTTGCCAGCGGCTATGTCGGAAATTATCCCACGGGAACTTTCTACCGGGATGAAAAGTATCCTATGTCTTAATATACTAGCTGTTGCCAGCGGCTTCGCCCGCGTGTATGTTGGAAATTATCCCACGGGAACCTTCTACCGGGATGAAAAGTATCCTATGTCTTAATATACTAGCTGTTGCCCGCGTGTATGTCGGATATTATCCCACGGGAACCTTCTACCGGGATGAAAAGTATCCTATGTCTTAATATACTAGCTGTTGCCCGCGTGTATGTCGGATATTATCCCACGGGAACCTTCTACCGGGATGAAAAGTATTCTATGCCTTAATATACTAGCTGTTGCCAGCGGCTTCGCCCGCGTGTATGTCGGATATTATCCCACGGGAACCTTCTACCGGGATGAAAAGTATCCTATGTCTTAATATACTAGCTGTTGCCTGCGTGTATGTCGGAAATTATCCCACGGGAACCTTCTACCGGGATGAAAGTATCCTATGTCTTAATATACTAGCTGTTGCCAGCGTCTATGTCGAAAATTATCCCACGGGAACCTTCTACGGGGATGAAAAGTATCCTATATCTTAATATACAAGCTGTTGCCAGCGGCTTTGCCCGCGTGTATGTCGGATATTATATCACGGGAACCTTCTACCGGGATGAAAAGTATCCTATGTCTTAATATACTAGCTGTTGCCCGCGTGTATGTCGGATATTATCCTACGGGAACCTTCTACCGGGATGAAAAGTATCCTATGTCTTAATATACTAGCTGTTGCCAGCGGCTTCGCCCACGTGTATGTCGGAAATTATCCCACGGGAATCTTCCACCGGGATGAAAAGTATCCTATGTCTTAATATACTAGCTGTTGCCAGCGGCTTCGCCCGCGTGTATGTCGGAAATTATCCCACGGGAACCTTCTACCGGGATGAAAAGTATCCTATGTCTTAATATACTAGCTGTTGCCAGCGGCTTCGCCCGCGTGTATGTCGGAAATTATCCCACGGGAACCTTCTACGGGGATGAAAAGTATCCTATGTCTTAATATACTAGCTGTTGCCTGCGTGTTTGTCGGAAATTATCCCACGGGAACCTTCTACCGGGATGAATAGTATCCTATGTCTTAATATACTAGCTGTTGCCAGCGTCTATGTCGAAAATTATCCCACGGGAACCTTCTACCTGGATGAAAAGTATCCTATGTCTTAATATACAAGCTGTTGCCAGCGGCTTCGCCCGCGTGTATGTCGGAAATTATCCCACGGGAACCTTCTACCGGGATGAAAAGTATCCTATGTCTTAATATACTAGCTGTTGCCCGCGTGTATGTCGGATATTATCCCACGGGAACCTTCTACCGGGATGAAAAGTAACCTATGTCTTAATATACTAGCTGTTGCCAGCGGCTTCGCCCGCGTGTGTGTCGGAAATTATCCCACGGGAACCTTCTACCGGGATGAAAAGTATCCTATGTCTTAATATACTAGCTGTTGCCCTCGTGTATGTCGGATATTATCCCACGGGAACCTTCTACCGGGATGAAAAGTAACCTATGTCTTAATATACTAGCTGTTGCCAGCGTGTATGTCGGAAATTATCCCACGGGAACCTTCTACCGGGATGAAAAGTATCCTATGTCTTAATATACTAGCTGTTGCCCGCGTGTATGTCAGATATTATCCCACGGGAACCTTCTACCGGGATGAAAAGTAACCTATGTCTTAATATACTAGCTGTTGCCAGCGGCTTCGCCCGCGTGTATGTCGGAAATTATCCCACGGGAACCTTCTACCGGGATGAAAAGTATCCTATGTCTTAATATACTATCTGTTGCCCGCGTGTATGTCGGAAATTATCCCACGGGAACCTTCTACCGGGATGAAAAGTATCCTATGTCTTAATATACTAGCTGTTGCCCGCGTGTATGTCGGAAATTATCCCACGGGAACCTTCTACCGGGATGAAAAGTAACCTATGTCTTAATATACTAGCTGTTGCCAGCGTGTATGTCGGAAATTATCCCACGGGAACCTTCTACCGGGATGAAAAGTATCCTATGTCTTAATATACTAGCTGTTGCCCGCGTGTATGTCGGATATTATCCCACGGGAACCTTCTACCGGGATGAAAAGTATCCTATGTCTTAATATACTAGCTGTTGCCCGCGGCTTAACCCGCGTGTATGTCGGAAATTATCCCACGGGAACCTTCTACCGGGATGAAAAGTATCCTTTGTCTTAATATACTAGCTGTTGCCCGCGTGTATGTCGGATATTATCCCACGGGAACCTTCTACCGGGATGAAAAGTATCCTATGTCTTAATATACTAGCTGTTGCCCGCGTGTATGTCGGAAATTATCCCACGGGAACCTTCTACCGGGATGAAAAGTATCCTATGTCTTAATATAATAGCTGTTGCCAGCGTGTATGTCGGAAATTATCCCACGGGAACCTTCTACCGGGATGAAAAGTATCCTATGTCTTAATATACTAGCTGTTGCCCGCATGTATGTAGGAAATTATCCCACGGGAACCTTCTACCGGGATGAAAAGTATCCTATGTCTTAAAATACTAGCTGTTGCCAGCGGCTATGTCGGAAATTATCCCACGGGAACTTTCTACCGGGATGAAAAGTATCCTATGTCTTAATATACTAGCTGTTGCCAGCGGCTTCGCCCGCGTGTATGTCGGAAATTATCCCACGGGAACCATCTACCGGGATGAAAAGTATCCTATGTCTTAATATACTAGCTGTTGCCCGCGTGTATGTCGGATATTATCCCACGGGAACCTTCTACCGGGATGAAAAGTATCCTATGTCTTAATATACTAGCTGTTGCCCGCGTGTATGTCGGATATTATCCCACGGGAACCTTCTACCGGGATGAAAAGTATTCTATGCCTTAATATACTAGCTGTTGCCAGCGGCTTCGCCCGCGTGTATGTCGGCTATTATCCCACGGGAACCTTCTACCGGGATGAAAAGTATCCTATGTCTTAATATACTAGCTGTTGCCCGCGTTTATGTCGGAAATTATCCCACGGGAACCTTCTACCGGGATGAAAGTATCCTATGTCTTAATATACTAGCTGTTGCCAGCGTCTATGTCGAAAATTATCCCACGGGAACCTTCTACGGGGATGAAAAGTATCCTATGTCTTAATATACAAGCTGTTGCCAGCGGCTTCGCCCGCGTGTATGTCGGATATTATATCACGGGAACCTTCTACCGGGATGAAAAGTATCCTATGTCTTAATATACTAGCTGTTGCCCGCGTGTATGTCGGATATTATCCCACGGGAACCTTCTACCGGGATGAAAGTATCCTATGTCTTAATATACTAGCTGTTGCCAGCGGCTTCGCCCGCGTGTATGTCGGAAATTATCCCACGGGAACCTTCTACCGGGATGAAAAGTATCCTATGTCTTAATATACTAGCTGTTGCCAGCGGCTTCGCCCGCGTGTATGTCGGAAATTATCCCACGGGAACCTTCTACCGGGATGAAAGTATCCTATGTCTTAATATACTAGCTGTTGCCAGCGTGTATGTCGGAAATTATCCCACGGGAACCTTCTACCGGGATGAAAAGTATCCTATGTCTTAATATAATAGCTGTTGCCAGCGTGTATGTCGGAAATTATCCCACGGGAACCTTCTACCGGGATGAAAAGTATCCTATGTCTTTATATACTAGCTGTTGCCCGCGTGTATGTCGGAAATTATCCCACGGGAACCTTCTACCGGGATGAAAAGTATCCTATGTCTTAAAATACTAGCTGTTGCCAGCGGCTATGTCGGAAATTATCCCACGGGAACCTTCTACCGGGATGAAAAGTATCCTATGTCTTAATATACTAGCTGTTGCCAGCGGCTTCGCCCGCGTGTATGTCGGAAATTATCCCACGGGAACCTTCTACCGGGATGAAAAGTATCCTATGTCTTAATATACTAGCTGTTGCCAGCGGCTTCGCCCGCGTGTATGTCGGAAATTATCCCACGGGAACCTTCTACCGGGATGAAAAGTATCCTATGTCTTAATATACTAGCTGTTGCCAGCGGCTTCGCCCGCGTGTATGTCGGAAATTATCCCACGGGAACCTTCTACCGGGATGAAAAGTATCCTATGTCTTAATATACTAGCTGTTGCCAGCGGCTTCGCCCGCGTGTATGTCGGAAATTATCCCACGGGAACCATCTACCGGGATGAAAAGTATCCTATGTCTTAATATACTAGCTGTTGCCCGCGTGTATGTCGGATATTATCCCACGGGAACCTTCTACCGGGATGAAAAGTATCCTATGTCTTAATATACTAGCTGTTGCCCGCGTGTATGTCGGATATTATCCCACGGGAACCTTCTACCGGGATGAAAAGTATTCTATGCCTTAATATACTAGCTGTTGCCAGCGGCTTCGCCCGCGTGTATGTCGGCTATTATCCCACGGGAACCTTCTACCGGGATGAAAAGTATCCTATGTCTTAATATACTAACTGTTGCCCGCGTTTATGTCGGAAATTATCCCACGGGAACCTTCTACCGGGATGAAAGTATCCTATGTCTTAATATACTAGCTGTTGCCAGCGTCTATGTCGAAAATTATCCCACGGGAACCTTCTACGGGGATGAAAAGTATCCTATGTCTTAATATACAAGCTGTTGCCACCGGCTTCGCCCGCGTGTATGTCGGATATTATATCACGGGAACCTTCTACCGGGATGAAAAGTATCCTATGTCTTAATATACTAGCTGTTGCCCGCGTGTATGTCGGATATTATCCCACGGGAACCTTCTACCGGGATGAAAAGTATCCTATGTCTTAATATACTAGCTGTTGCCAGCGGCTTCGCCCGCGTGTATGTCGGAAATTATCCCACGGGAACCTTCTACCGGGATGAAAAGTATCCTATGTCTTAATATACTAGCTGTTGCCAGCGGCTTCGCCCGCGTGTATGTCGGAAATTATCCCACGGGAACCTTCTACCGGGATGAAAGTATCCTATGTCTTAATATACTAGCTGTTGCCAGCGTGTATGTCGGAAATTATCCCACGGGAACCTTCTACCGGGATGAAAAGTATCCTATGTCTTAATATAATAGCTGTTGCCAGCGTGTATGTCGGAAATTATCCCACGGGAACCTTCTACCGGGATGAAAAGTATCCTATGTCTTTATATACTAGCTGTTGCCCGCGTGTATGTCGGAAATTATCCCACGGGAACCTTCTACCGGGATGAAAAGTATCCTATGTCTTAAAATACTAGCTGTTGCCCGGGTGTATGTTAGATATTATCCCACGGGAACCTTTTACCGGGATGAAAAGTAACCTATGTCTTAATATACTAGCTGTTGCCCGCGTGTATGTCGGAAATTATCCCACGGGAACCTTCTACCGGGATGGAAGGTATCCTATGTCTTAATATACTAGCTGTTGCCAGCGTGTATGTCGGAAATTATCCCACGGGAACCTTCTACCGGGATGAAAAGTATCCTATGTCTTAATATACTAGCTGTTGCCAGCGTGTATGTCGGAAATTATCCCACGGGAACCTTCTACCGGGATGAAAAGTATCCTATGTCTTTATATACTAGCTGTTGCCCGCGTGTATGTTGGAAATTATCCCACGGGAACCTTCTACCGGGATGAAAAGTATCCTATGTCTTAAAATACTAGCTGTTGCCAGCGGCTATGTCGGAAATTATCCCACGGGAACCTTCTACCGGGATGAAAAGTATCCTATGTCTTAATATACTAGCTGTTGCCAGCGGCTTCGCCCGCGTGTATGTCGGAAATTATCCCACGGGAACCTTCTACCGGGATGAAAAGTATCCTATGTCTTAATATACTAGCTGTTGCCAGCGGCTTCGCCCGCGTGTATGTCGGAAATTATCCCACGGGAACCTTCTACGGGGATAAAAAGTATCCTATGTCTTAATATACTAGCTGTTGCCTGCGTGTTTGTCGGAAATTATCCCACGGGAACCTTCTACCGGGATGAATAGTATCCTATGTCTTAATATACTAGCTGTTGCCAGCGTCTATGTCGAAAATTATCCCACGGGAACCTTCTACCTGGATGAAAAGTATCCTATGTCTTAATATACAAGCTGTTGCCAGCGGCTTCGCCCGCGTGTATGTCGGAAATTATCCCACGGGAACCTTCTACCGGGATGAAAAGTATCCTATGTCTTAATATACTAGCTGTTGCCCGCGTGTATGTCGGATATTATCCCACGGGAACCTTCTACCGGGATGAAAAGTAACCTATGTCTTAATATACTAGCTGTTGCCAGCGGCTTCACCCGCGTGTATGTCGGAAATTATCCCACGGGAACCTTCTACCGGGATGAAAAGTATCCTATGTCTTAATATACTAGCTGTTGCCCTCGTGTATGTCGGATATTATCCCACGGGAACCTTCTACCGGGATGAAAAGTAACCTATGTCTTAATATACTAGCTGTTGCCAGCGTGTATGTCGGAAATTATCCCACGGGAACCTTCTACCGGGATGAAAAGTATCCTATGTCTTAATATACTAGCTGTTGCCCGCGTGTATGTCAGATATTATCCCACGGGAACCTTCTACCGGGATGAAAAGTAACCTATGTCTTAATATACTAGCTGTTGCCAGCGGCTTCGCCCGCGTGTATGTCGGAAATTATCCCACGGGAACCTTCTACCGGGATGAAAAGTATCCTATGTCTTAATATACTAGCTGTTGCCCGCGTGTATGTCGGAAATTATCCCACGGGAACCTTCTACCGGGATGAAAAGTATCCTATGTCTTAATATACTAGCTGTTGCCCGCGTGTATGTCGGAAATTATCCCACGGGAACCTTCTACCGGGATGAAAAGTAACCTATGTCTTAATATACAAGCTGTTGCCAGCGTGTATGTCGGAAATTATCCCACGGGAACCTTCTACCGGGATGAAAAGTATCCTATGTCTTAATATACTAGCTGTTGCCCGCGTGTATGTCGGATATTATCCCACGGGAACCTTCTACCGGGATGAAAAGTATCCTATGTCTTAATATACTAGCTGTTGCCCGCGGCTTAACCCGCGTGTATGTCGGAAATTATCCCACGGGAACCTTCTACCGGGATGAAAAGTATCCTTTGTCTTAATATACTAGCTGTTGCCCGCGTGTATGTCGGATATTATCCCACGGGAACCTTCTACCGGGATGAAAAGTATCCTATGTCTTAATATACTAGCTGTTGCCCGCGTGTATGTCGGAAATTATCCCACGGGAACCTTCTACCGGGATGAAAAGTATCCTATGTCTTAATATAATAGCTGTTGCCAGCGTGTATGTCGGAAATTATCCCACGTGAACCTTCTACCGGGATGAAAAGTATCCTATGTCTTAATATACTAGCTGTTGCCCGCATGTATGTAGGAAATTATCCCACGGGAACCTTCTACCGGGATGAAAAGTATCCTATGTCTTAATATACTAGCTGTTGCCCGCGTGTATGTCGGATATTATCCCACGGGAACCTTCTACCGGGATGAAAAGTCTTCTATGCCTTAATATACTAGCTGTTGCCAGCGGCTTCGCCCGCGTGTATGTCGGATATTATCCCACGGGAACCTTCTACCGGGATGAAAAGTATCCTATGTCTTAATATACTAGCTGTTGCCTGCGTGTATGTCGGAAATTATCCCACGGGAACCTTCTACCGGGATGAAAGTATCCTATGTCTTAATATACTAGCTGTTGCCAGCGTCTATGTCGAAAATTATCCCACGGGAACCTTCTACGGGGATGAAAAGTATCCTATGTCTTAATATACAAGCTGTTGCCAGCGGCTTTGCCCGCGTGTATGTCGGATATTATATCACGGGAACCTTCTACCGGGATGAAAAGTATCCTATGTCTTGATATACTAGCTGTTGCCCGCGTGTATGTCGGAAATTATCCCACGGGAACCTTCTACCGGGATGAAAAGTATTCTATGTCTTAATATACTAGCTGTTGCCAGCGGCTTCGCCCGCGTGTATGTCGGAAATTATCCCACGGGAACCTTCTACCGGGATGAAAAGTATCCTATGTCTTAATATACTAGCTGTTGCCCGCGTGTATGTCGGAAATTATCCCACGGGAACCTTCTACCGGGATGAAAAGTATCCTATGTCTTAATATACTAGCTGTTGCCCGCGTGTATGTCGGAAATTATCCCACGGGAACCTTCTACCGGGATGAAAAGTATCCTATGTCTTAATATACTAGCTGTTGCCCGCGTGTATGTCGGATATTATCCCACGGGAACCTTCTACCGGGATGAAAAGTATTCTATGCCTTAATATACTAGCTGTTGCCAGCGGCTTCGCCCGCGTGTATGTCGGATATTATCCCACGGGAACCTTCTACCGGGATGAAAAGTATCCTATGTCTTAATATACTAGCTGTTGCCTGCGTGTATGTCGGAAATTATCCCACGGGAACCTTCTACCGGGATGAAAGTATCCTATGTCTTAATATACTAGCTGTTGCCAGCGTCTATGTCGAAAATTATCCCACGGGAACCTTCTACGGGGATGAAAAGTATCCTATGTCTTAATATACAAGCTGTTGCCAGCGGCTTTGCCCGCGTGTATGTCGGATATTATATCACGGGAACCTTCTACCGGGATGAAAAGTATCCTATGTCTTTATATACTAGCTGTTGCCCGCGTGTATGTCGGATATTATCCCACGGGAACCTTCTACCGGGATGAAAAGTATCCTATGTCTTAATATACTAGCTGTTGCCAGCGGCTTCGCCCGCGTGTATGTCGGATATTATCCCACGGGAACCTTCTACCGGGATGAAAAGTATCCTATGTCTTAATATACTAGCTGTTGCCTGCGTGTATGTCGGAAATTATCCCACGGGAACCTTCTACCGGGATGAAAGTATCCTATGTCTTAATATACTAGCTGTTGCCAGCGTCTATGTCGAAAATTATCCCACGGGAACCTTCTACGGGGATGAAAAGTATCCTATGTCTTAATATACAAGCTGTTGCCAGCGGCTTTGCCCGCGTGTATGTCGGAAATTATCCCACGGGAACCTTCTACCGGGATGAAAAGTATCCTATGTCTTAATATACTAGCTGTTGCCAGCGGCTTCGCCCGCGTGTATGTCGGAAATTATCCCACGGGAACCTTCTACGGGGATAAAAAGTATCCTATGTCTTAATATACTAGCTGTTGCCTGCGTGTTTGTCGGAAATTATCCCACGGGAACCTTTTACCGGGATGAATAGTATCCTATGTCTTAATATACTAGCTGTTGCCAGCGTCTATGTCGAAAATTATCCCACGGGAACCTTCTACCTGGATGAAAAGTATCCTATGTCTTAATATACAAGCTGTTGCCAGCGGCTTCGCCCGCGTGTATGTCGGAAATTATCCCACGGGAACCTTCTACCGGGATGAAAAGTATCCTATGTCTTAATATACTAGCTGTTGCCCGCGTGTATGTCGGATATTATCCCACGGGAACCTTCTACCGGGATGAAAAGTAACCTATGTCTTAATATACTAGCTGTTGCCAGCGGCTTCACCCGCGTGTATGTCGGAAATTATCCCACGGGAACCTTCTACCGGGATGAAAAGTATCCTATGTCTTAATATACTAGCTGTTGCCCTCGTGTATGTCGGATATTATCCCACGGGAACCTTCTACCGGGATGAAAAGTAACCTATGTCTTAATATACTAGCTGTTGCCAGCGTGTATGTCGGAAATTATCCCACGGGAACCTTCTACCGGGATGAAAAGTATCCTATGTCTTAATATACTAGCTGTTGCCCGCGTGTATGTCAGATATTATCCCACGGGAACCTTCTACCGGGATGAAAAGTAACCTATGTCTTAATATACTAGCTGTTGCCAGCGGCTTCGCCCGCGTGTATGTCGGAAATTATCCCACGGGAACCTTCTACCTGGATGAAAAGTATCCTATGTCTTAATATACAAGCTGTTGCCAGCGGCTTCGCCCGCGTGTATGTCGGAAATTATCCCACGGGAACCTTCTACCGGGATGAAAAGTATCCTATGTCTTAATATACTAGCTGTTGCCCGCGTGTATGTCGGATATTATCCCACGGGAACCTTCTACCGGGATGAAAAGTAACCTATGTCTTAATATACTAGCTGTTGCCAGCGGCTTCACCCGCGTGTATGTCGGAAATTATCCCACGGGAACCTTCTACCGGGATGAAAAGTATCCTATGTCTTAATATACTAGCTGTTGCCCTCGTGTATGTCGGATATTATCCCACGGGAACCTTCTACCGGGATGAAAAGTAACCTATGTCTTAATATACTAGCTGTTGCCAGCGTGTATGTCGGAAATTATCCCACGGGAACCTTCTACCGGGATGAAAAGTATCCTATGTCTTAATATACTAGCTGTTGCCCGCGTGTATGTCAGATATTATCCCACGGGAACCTTCTACCGGGATGAAAAGTAACCTATGTCTTAATATACTAGCTGTTGCCAGCGGCTTCGCCCGCGTGTATGTCGGAAATTATCCCACGGGAACCTTCTACCGGGATGAAAAGTATCCTATGTCTTAATATACTAGCTGTTGCCCGCGTGTATGTCGGAAATTATCCCACGGGAACCTTCTACCGGGATGAAAAGTATCCTATGTCTTAATATACTAGCTGTTGCCCGCGTGTATGTCGGAAATTATCCCACGGGAACCTTCTACCGGGATGAAAAGTAACCTATGTCTTAATATACAAGCTGTTGCCAGCGTGTATGTCGGAAATTATCCCACGGGAACCTTCTACCGGGATGAAAAGTATCCTATGTCTTAATATACTAGCTGTTGCCCGCGTGTATGTCGGATATTATCCCACGGGAACCTTCTACCGGGATGAAAAGTATCCTATGTCTTAATATACTAGCTGTTGCCCGCGGCTTAACCCGCGTGTATGTCGGAAATTATCCCACGGGAACCTTCTACCGGGATGAAAAGTATCCTTTGTCTTAATATACTAGCTGTTGCCCGCGTGTATGTCGGATATTATCCCACGGGAACCTTCTACCGGGATGAAAAGTATCCTATGTCTTAATATACTAGCTGTTGCCCGCGTGTATGTCGGAAATTATCCCACGGGAACCTTCTACCGGGATGAAAAGTATCCTATGTCTTAATATAATAGCTGTTGCCAGCGTGTATGTCGGAAATTATCCCACGTGAACCTTCTACCGGGATGAAAAGTATCCTATGTCTTAATATACTAGCTGTTGCCCGCATGTATGTAGGAAATTATCCCACGGGAACCTTCTACCGGGATGAAAAGTATCCTATGTCTTAATATACTAGCTGTTGCCCGCGTGTATGTCGGATATTATCCCACGGGAACCTTCTACCGGGATGAAAAGTCTTCTATGCCTTAATATACTAGCTGTTGCCAGCGGCTTCGCCCGCGTGTATGTCGGATATTATCCCACGGGAACCTTCTACCGGGATGAAAAGTATCCTATGTCTTAATATACTAGCTGTTGCCTGCGTGTATGTCGGAAATTATCCCACGGGAACCTTCTACCGGGATGAAAGTATCCTATGTCTTAATATACTAGCTGTTGCCAGCGTCTATGTCGAAAATTATCCCACGGGAACCTTCTACGGGGATGAAAAGTATCCTATGTCTTAATATACAAGCTGTTGCCAGCGGCTTTGCCCGCGTGTATGTCGGATATTATATCACGGGAACCTTCTACCGGGATGAAAAGTATCCTATGTCTTGATATACTAGCTGTTGCCCGCGTGTATGTCGGAAATTATCCCACGGGAACCTTCTACCGGGATGAAAAGTATTCTATGTCTTAATATACTAGCTGTTGCCAGCGGCTTCGCCCGCGTGTATGTCGGAAATTATCCCACGGGAACCTTCTACCGGGATGAAAAGTATCCTATGTCTTAATATACTAGCTGTTGCCCGCGTGTATGTCGGAAATTATCCCACGGGAACCTTCTACCGGGATGAAAAGTATCCTATGTCTTAATATACTAGCTGTTGCCCGCGTGTATGTCGGAAATTATCCCACGGGAACCTTCTACCGGGATGAAAAGTATCCTATGTCTTAATATACTAGCTGTTGCCCGCGTGTATGTCGGATATTATCCCACGGGAACCTTCTACCGGGATGAAAAGTATTCTATGCCTTAATATACTAGCTGTTGCCAGCGGCTTCGCCCGCGTGTATGTCGGATATTATCCCACGGGAACCTTCTACCGGGATGAAAAGTATCCTATGTCTTAATATACTAGCTGTTGCCTGCGTGTATGTCGGAAATTATCCCACGGGAACCTTCTACCGGGATGAAAGTATCCTATGTCTTAATATACTAGCTGTTGCCAGCGTCTATGTCGAAAATTATCCCACGGGAACCTTCTACGGGGATGAAAAGTATCCTATGTCTTAATATACAAGCTGTTGCCAGCGGCTTTGCCCGCGTGTATGTCGGATATTATATCACGGGAACCTTCTACCGGGATGAAAAGTATCCTATGTCTTTATATACTAGCTGTTGCCCGCGTGTATGTCGGATATTATCCCACGGGAACCTTCTACCGGGATGAAAAGTATCCTATGTCTTAATATACTAGCTGTTGCCCGCGTGTATGTCGGATATTATCCCACGGGAACCTTCTACCGGGATGAAAAGTATTCTATGCCTTAATATACTAGCTGTTGCCAGCGGCTTCGCCCGCGTGTATGTCGGATATTATCCCACGGGAACCTTCTACCGGGATGAAAAGTATCCTATGTCTTAATATACTAGCTGTTGCCTGCGTGTATGTCGGAAATTATCCCACGGGAACCTTCTACCGGGATGAAAGTATCCTATGTCTTAATATACTAGCTGTTGCCAGCGTCTATGTCGAAAATTATCCCACGGGAACCTTCTACGGGGATGAAAAGTATCCTATGTCTTAATATACAAGCTGTTGCCAGCGGCTTTGCCCGCGTGTATGTCGGAAATTATCCCACGGGAACCTTCTACCGGGATGAAAAGTATCCTATGTCTTAATATACTAGCTGTTGCCAGCGGCTTCGCCCGCGTGTATGTCGGAAATTATCCCACGGGAACCTTCTACGGGGATAAAAAGTATCCTATGTCTTAATATACTAGCTGTTGCCTGCGTGTTTGTCGGAAATTATCCCACGGGAACCTTTTACCGGGATGAATAGTATCCTATGTCTTAATATACTAGCTGTTGCCAGCGTCTATGTCGAAAATTATCCCACGGGAACCTTCTACCTGGATGAAAAGTATCCTATGTCTTAATATACAAGCTGTTGCCAGCGGCTTCGCCCGCGTGTATGTCGGAAATTATCCCACGGGAACCTTCTACCGGGATGAAAAGTATCCTATGTCTTAATATACTAGCTGTTGCCCGCGTGTATGTCGGATATTATCCCACGGGAACCTTCTACCGGGATGAAAAGTAACCTATGTCTTAATATACTAGCTGTTGCCAGCGGCTTCACCCGCGTGTATGTCGGAAATTATCCCACGGGAACCTTCTACCGGGATGAAAAGTATCCTATGTCTTAATATACTAGCTGTTGCCCTCGTGTATGTCGGATATTATCCCACGGGAACCTTCTACCGGGATGAAAAGTAACCTATGTCTTAATATACTAGCTGTTGCCAGCGTGTATGTCGGAAATTATCCCACGGGAACCTTCTACCGGGATGAAAAGTATCCTATGTCTTAATATACTAGCTGTTGCCCGCGTGTATGTCAGATATTATCCCACGGGAACCTTCTACCGGGATGAAAAGTAACCTATGTCTTAATATACTAGCTGTTGCCAGCGGCTTCGCCCGCGTGTATGTCGGAAATTATCCCACGGGAACCTTCTACCGGGATGAAAAGTATCCTATGTCTTAATATACTAGCTGTTGCCCGCGTGTATGTCGGAAATTATCCCACGGGAACCTTCTACCGGGATGAAAAGTAACCTATGTCTTAATATACAAGCTGTTGCCAGCGTGTATGTCGGAAATTATCCCACGGGAACCTTCTACCGGGATGAAAAGTATCCTATGTCTTAATATACTAGCTGTTGCCCGCGTGTATGTCGGATATTATCCCACGGGAACCTTCTACCGGGATGAAAAGTATCCTATGTCTTAATATACTAGCTGTTGCCCGCGGCTTAACCCGCGTGTATGTCGGAAATTATCCCACGGGAACCTTCTACCGGGATGAAAAGTATCCTTTGTCTTAATATACTAGCTGTTGCCCGCGTGTATGTCGGAAATTATCCCACGGGAACCTTCTACCGGGATGAAAAGTATCCTTTGTCTTAATATACTAGCTGTTGCCCGCGTGTATGTCGAAAATTATCCCACGGGAACCTTCTACTGGGATGAAAGTATCCTATGTCTTAATATACTAGCTGTTGCCAGCGTCTATGTCGAAAATTATCCCACGGGAACCTTCTACGGGGATGAAAAGTATCCTATGTCTTAATATACAAGCTGTTGCCAGCGGCTTTGCCCGCGTGTATGTCGGATATTATATCACGGGAACCTTCTACCGGGATGAAAAGTATCCTATGTCTTTATATACTAGCTGTTGCCCGCGTGTATGTCGGATATTATCCCACGGGAACCTTCTACCGGGATGAAAAGTATCCTATGTCTTAATATACTAGCTGTTGCCAGCGGCTTCGCCCACGTGTATGTCGGAAATTTTCCCACGGGAACCTTCTACCGGGATGAAAAGTATCCTATGTCTTAATATACTAGCTGTTGCCAGCGGCTTCGCCCGCGTGTATGTCGGAAATTATCCCACGGGAACCTTCTACCGGGATGAAAAGTATCCTATGTCTTAATATACTAGCTGTTGCCAGCGGCTTCGCCCGCGTGTATGTCGGAAATTATCCCACGGGAACCTTCTACGGGGATAAAAAGTATCCTATGTCTTAATATACTAGCTGTTGCCTGCGTGTTTGTCGGAAATTATCCCACGGGAACCTTCTACCGGGATGAATAGTATCCTATGTCTTAATATACTAGCTGTTGCCAGCGTCTATGTCGAAAATTATCCCACGGGAACCTTCTACCTGGATGAAAAGTATCCTATGTCTTAATATACAAGCTGTTGCCAGCGGCTTCGCCCGCGTGTATGTCGGAAATTATCCCACGGGAACCTTCTACCGGGATGAAAAGTATCCTATGTCTTAATATACTAGCTGTTGCCCGCGTGTATGTCGGATATTATCCCACGGGAACCTTCTACCGGGATGAAAAGTAACCTATGTCTTAATATACTAGCTGTTGCCAGCGGCTTCACCCGCGTGTATGTCGGAAATTATCCCACGGGAACCTTCTACCGGGATGAAAAGTATCCTATGTCTTAATATACTAGCTGTTGCCCTCGTGTATGTCGGATATTATCCCACGGGAACCTTCTACCGGGATGAAAAGTAACCTATGTCTTAATATACTAGCTGTTGCCAGCGTGTATGTCGGAAATTATCCCACGGGAACCTTCTACCGGGATGAGAAGTATCCTATGTCTTAATATACTAGCTGTTGCCCGCGTGTATGTCAGATATTATCCCACGGGAACCTTCTACCGGGATGAAAAGTAACCTATGTCTTAATATACTAGCTGTTGCCCGCGTGTATGTCGGATATTATCCCACGGGAACCTTCTACCGGGATGAAAAGTATCCTATGTCTTAATATACTAGCTGTTGCCAGCGGCTTCGCCCGCGTGTATGTCGGAAATTATCCCACGGGAACCTTCTACCGGGATGAAAAGTATCCTATGTCTTAATATACTAGCTGTTGCCCGCGTGTATGTCGGATATTATCCCACGGGAACCTTCTACCGGGATGAAAAGTATCCTATGTCTTAATATACTAGCTGTTGCCCGCGGCTTAACCCGCGTGTATGTCGGAAATTATCCCACGGGAACCTTCTACCGGGATGAAAAGTATCCTTTGTCTTAATATACTAGCTGTTGCCCGCGTGTATGTCGGATATTATCCCACGGGAACCTTCTACCGGGATGAAAAGTATCCTATGTCTTAATATACTAGCTGTTGCCCGCGTGTATGTCGGAAATTATCCCACGGGAACCTTCTACCGGGATGAAAAGTATCCTATGTCTTAATATAATAGCTGTTGCCAGCGTGTATGTCGAAAATTATCCCACGGGAACCTTCTACCGGGATGAAAAGTATCCTATGTCTTAATATACTAGCTGTTGCCCGCATGTATGTAGGAAATTATCCCACGGGAACCTTCTACCGGGATGAAAAGTATCCTATGTCTTAATATACTAGCTGTTGCCCGCGTGTATGTCGGATATTATCCCACGGGAACCTTCTACCGGGATGAAAAGTATTCTATGCCTTAATATACTAGCTGTTGCCAGCGGCTTCGCCCGCGTGTATGTCGGATATTATCCCACGGGAACCTTCTACCGGGATGAAAAGTATCCTATGTCTTAATATACTAGCTGTTGCCTGCGTGTATGTCGGAAATTATCCCACGGGAACCTTCTACCGGGATGAAAGTATCCTATGTCTTAATATACTAGCTGTTGCCAGCGTCTATGTCGAAAATTATCCCACGGGAACCTTCTACGGGGATGAAAAGTATCCTATGTCTTAATATACAAGCTGTTGCCAGCGGCTTTGCCCGCGTGTATGTCGGATATTATATCACGGGAACCTTCTACCGGGATGAAAAGTATCCTATGTCTTAATATACTAGCTGTTGCCCGCGTGTATGTCGGATATTATCCCACGGGAACCTTCTACCGGGATGAAAAGTATCCTATGTCTTAATATACTAGCTGTTGCCAGCGGCTTCGCCCACGTGTATGTCGGAAATTATCCCACGGGAACCTTCTACCGGGATGAAAAGTATCCTATGTCTTAATATACTAGCTGTTGCCAGCGCTGCCGTCCACTAACTAAAAGGCCGTTAAGCCACAGTTGGTCGTTTTTCACTTTGTAATGTAGTCTTATACAACTTTCGATGCTCTATCTTTTGGTGTAAGAATCATTTTTCTATGATTTATAGTTTTAGAGATACAGAACATTGCTGAGCAGTTAAACCACATAAATTTCGTTACTCCCTTAATTAAAAAGCGGCTAAGCCACAATACTTCTCTAGAAAGACGTTAACATACTTTAACGGCAAATTGATGTATCACTTTTTTTTAAATTTACTTAACTAAAAGTACGTTATCTAGTCATGCTTGACTAAAAAGCAGCTAAGCGTCTTTAACTACCTTCATGTACTGTGTCATACAAATAACCATCTGAACATCGTGCCTTAACTATAAAACAGTTATAAAGAAAAACTACACTAGAAAGCAGTTATACGCCAATAGCGGCTTTTAAGTTATGTATTGAAATTAGTATTAGCTAAATATCAATCGCTAGAGAGCAGCTAAACGACAATACTAGACTAAAAAGCAGTTAAACGCTCGTGATTTGCGTGTGCGTTTGACCAGGGGGCCGATTCTACTAACAAAATTAATATCCTGGGACATTTTCACACACGGTCATCTGATCCCAAACTAAGCAGAGCTTGTACTATGGAAACCAGATAACTGATATACTACATATAGTACTTTTTTTTTGTAAATACATACTTATATAGATAATTACACCCAGACTCAGGACAAACAGGCATGTTCATGCACACAAATGTTTGTCCTGGATGGGAATCGAACCCACGACCTGTGGCTTGATAGGTGGTATCTTAACCAACCACGCCAACTGGCCTGTCATTGTTCAAAAATTGCAATTGAATCGCAGCTGAACCACGGCTTTTGAGCGTTTTCGCATTCCACTAACGTAACAACGATCCAACTGCGGTTACGTTTCAGTTCAGTCACCGATCGATCGAAACAATCTCAAAAGCTATTCTGCTAACAAAACCGAACACGAGCGTGACGTTTAGTCACATCATTATCTTTTTGACATAATTGAAACGTTTCGTTTCACAGATTTCGCAAGCTGGGGCCGAAAACGAAACGTTCTTCTGAGTTTTTATTATTTATAAAGTTGAAATGTTACAAAAAAATATACAGGCTAAAAGTATAAGTATGGTCTAGATATGTTTTTGTATTAAAAATACTTTTAGTAGCACTTATTCGTATTTAGTAATATTATTAGATTCAACTTTTTTTTCTGTGGTATTATTAAAACATACTATTTGGAATGTTGGTCACACAGGTTACCCGCTGTTACGTCCCCGTTACAATTCGGTTTAAGTTTAGTTTCCATTTTGCTTATAGAACAGTAGAATGACTTTTTTGGTAACTATCGAACGGCAATCTAAACTGAACTGTTGTTGAAACACAACTGAACGTGTAACGTTGTAAATTAGTAGAATCGGCCCCCAGCTCTGTCTGTCAGGCTTATAATTCCTTCCTTTTAACTTCGGGTGCAGTCGGACGGACGTGCGGCGCGTCTCTTGATTTTTGGCACCACAATGGCCGAATTTATATTTTTTTTATATAAAGTCTAATATTTAATTGATTATGACGTTATGTGTTACGCACAATTATATTATTTCAACTTTGCAATTATTGATTGTGATATGTTTATTTCATAAGTGCATAAGAATTTGGAACCAATGTGTGTCATGTGCTATAAAGCTTTCAAAAACGATACTTACATGTTTTGGGTATTTTTATAAAATAATTATAATATAATTTTTCCTATGGTTTCGCGAATACTGATTATTATTAAAGATGTAATTGTGATCTCATTACTGAATAAGATTTGTAAAAGTTTGATTAGACTTGGTTTTTTTTTATTTTACATTGTTTAAATAAGGTATTTGTTTAAATAAGTTAACTTAAGTTCCTAGACAATTTAATTAGACGTACTGATTGTCTATTCTTTTTTATTAATAAATAAAGTTCTGATTTTCATAAAATAGTTTTTAACTTCTCAACTTTTTAGCCGCAAGTGCTTATTTAAAAGGCAGTTAATTGCGAGCGAGATGTGTTTAACTGCCTTCTAGTTAAGCAATAGGAGAACCAGTATAAAAATATGTTTTACAATACCGAGCTTAAAAGCGTTTAAAATCCCATAACTGCTTTCTAAGTAAGCAAAGTTAGTCTTCCAAGTGTTAGTTACTAGGCTATAAGTCTCTTAAAATCCTTCAACTGCTTTATAACTAAGTATATTTTGATAACTTTTACTATAAGTACAAGACGTGGCGGCTACAAGAAATTGCTTTACTATAAAGCAGTTAAGGTATGGTTAGCGGCCTTATAGTGCAATATATTATGTAAAAATGAAAAAAATTGCTTAGCTAAAAGTTAGAAAATGAATTTAAATAAAATGTGATTAATATAAATGAATGATATATATCACATATTGTGCAAAAAGACTATGCCTACGTATATAACTTGCAACCTTGTTCCTAGGTAGCATACTTTTCAAGAGACATCAATTCCCACTTATTTTTGCGTTTTCTCGAAAATTACTTTTTGCACTTAGCTGCCTTTTAGTTAGTGGACGGCAGAGCGGCTTCGCCCGCGTGTATGTCGGAAATTATCCCACGGGAACCTTCTACCGGGATGAAAAGTATCCTATGTCTTAATATACTAGCTGTTGCCAGCGGCTTCACCCGCGTGTATGTCGGAAATTATCCCACGGGAACCTTCTACCGGGATGAAAAGTATCCTATGTCTTAATATACTAGCTGTTGCCCTCGTGTATGTCGGATATTATCCCACGGGAACCTTCTACCGGGATGAAAAGTAACCTATGTCTTAATATACTAGCTGTTGCCAGCGTGTATGTCGGAAATTATCCCACGGGAACCTTCTACCGGGATGAAAAGTATCCTATGTCTTAATATACTAGCTGTTGCCCGCGTGTATGTCAGATATTATCCCACGGGAACCTTCTACCGGGATGAAAAGTAACCTATGTCTTAATATACTAGCTGTTGCCAGCGGCTTCGCCCGCGTGTATGTCGGAAATTATCCCACGGGAACCTTCTACCGGGATGAAAAGTATCCTATGTCTTAATATACTAGCTGTTGCCCGCGTGTATGTCGGATATTATCCCACGGGAACCTTCTACCGGGATGAAAAGTATCCTATGTCTTAATATACTAGCTGTTGCCCGCGGCTTAACCCGCGTGTATGTCGGAAATTATCCCACGGGAACCTTCTACCGGGATGAAAAGTATCCTTTGTCTTAATATACTAGCTGTTGCCCGCGTGTATGTCGGATATTATCCCACGGGAACCTTCTACCGGGATGAAAAGTATCCTATGTCTTAATATACTAGCTGTTGCCCGCGTGTATGTCGGAAATTATCCCACGGGAACCTTCTACCGGGATGAAAAGTATCCTATGTCTTAATATAATAGCTGTTGCCAGCGTGTATGTCGAAAATTATCCCACGGGAACCTTCTACCGGGATGAAAAGTATCCTATGTCTTAATATACTAGCTGTTGCCCGCATGTATGTAGGAAATTATCCCACGGGAACCTTCTACCGGGATGAAAAGTATCCTATGTCTTAATATACTAGCTGTTGCCCGCGTGTATGTCGGATATTATCCCACGGGAACCTTCTACCGGGATGAAAAGTATTCTATGCCTTAATATACTAGCTGTTGCCAGCGGCTTCGCCCGCGTGTATGTCGGATATTATCCCACGGGAACCTTCTACCGGGATGAAAAGTATCCTATGTCTTAATATACTAGCTGTTGCCTGCGTGTATGTCGGAAATTATCCCACGGGAACCTTCTACCGGGATGAAAGTATCCTATGTCTTAATATACTAGCTGTTGCCAGCGTCTATGTCGAAAATTATCCCACGGGAACCTTCTACGGGGATGAAAAGTATCCTATGTCTTAATATACAAGCTGTTGCCAGCGGCTTTGCCCGCGTGTATGTCGGATATTATATCACGGGAACCTTCTACCGGGATGAAAAGTATCCTATGTCTTAATATACTAGCTGTTGCCCGCGTGTATGTCGGATATTATCCCACGGGAACCTTCTACCAGGATGAAAAGTATCCTATGTCTTAATATACTAGCTGTTGCCAGCGGCTTCGCCCACGTGTATGTCGGAAATTATCCCACGGGAACCTTCTACCGGGATGAAAAGTATCCTATGTCTTAATATACTAGCTGTTGCCAGCGGCTTCGCCCGCGTGTATGTCGGAAATTATCCCACGGGAACCTTCTACCGGGATGAAAAGTATCCTATGTCTTAATATACTAGCTGTTGCCAGCGGCTTCGCCCGCGTGTATGTCGGAAATTATCCCACGGGAACCTTCTACGGGGATGAAAAGTATCCTATGTCTTAATATACTAGCTGTTGCCTGCGTGTTTGTCGGAAATTATCCCACGGGAACCTTCTACCGGGATGAAAGTATCCTATGTCTTAATATACTAGCTGTTGCCAGCGTCTATGTCGAAAATTATCCCACGGGAACCTTCTACCTGGATGAAAAGTATCCTATGTCTTAATATACAAGCTGTTGCCAGCGGCTTCGCCCGCGTGTATGTCGGAAATTATCCCACGGGAACCTTCTACCGGGATGAAAAGTATCCTATGTCTTAATATACTAGCTGTTGCCCGCGTGTATGTCGGATATTATCCCACGGGAACCTTCTACCGGGATGAAAAGTAACCTATGTCTTAATATACTAGCTGTTGCCAGCGGCTTCGCCCGCGTGTATGTCGGAAATTATCCCACGGGAACCTTCTACCGGGATGAAAAGTATCCTATGTCTTAATATACTAGCTGTTGCCCTCGTGTATGTCGGATATTATCCCACGGGAACCTTCTACCGGGATGAAAAGTATCCTATGTCTTAATATACTAGCTGTTGCCAGAGGCTTCGCCCGCGTGTATGTCGGAAATTATCCCACGGGAACCTTCTACCGGGATGAAAAGTATCCTATGTCTTAATATACTAGCTGTTGCCCGCGTGTATGTCGGAAATTATCCCACGGGAACCTTCTACCGGGATGAAAAGTATCCTATGTCTTAATATACTAGCTGTTGCCCGCGGCATAGCCCGCGTGTATGTCGGAAATTATCCCACGGGAACCTTCTACCGGGATGAAAAGTATCCTATGTCTTAATATACTAGCTGTTGCCCGCGTGTATGTCGGAAATTATCCCACGGGAACCTTCTACCGAGATGAAAAGTATCCTATGTCTTAATATACAAGCTGTTGCCAGCGGCTTCGCCCGCGTTAATGTCGGAAATTATCCCACGGGAACCTTCTACCGGGATGAAAAGTATCCTATGTCTTAATATACTAGCTGTTGCCCGCGTGTATGTCAGATATTATCCCACGGGAACCTTCTACCGGGATGAAAAGTAACCTATGTCTTAATATACTAGCTGTTGCCAGCGGCTTCGCCCGCGTGTATGTCGGAAATTATTCCACGGGAACCTTCTACCGGGATGAAAAGTATCCTATGTCTTAATATACTAGCTGTTGCCCGCGTGTATGTCGGAAATTATCCCACGGGAACCTTCTACCGGGATGAAAAGTATCCTATGTCTTAATATACTAGCTGTTGCCCGCGTGTATGTCGGAAATTATCCCACGGGAACCTTCTACCGGGATGAAAAGTAACCTATGTCTTAATATACAAGCTGTTGCCAGCGTGTATGTCGGAAATTATCCCACGGGAACCTTCTACCGGGATGAAAAGTATCCTATGTCTTAATATACTAGCTGTTGCCCGCGTGTATGTCGGATATTATCCCACGGGAACCTTCTACCGGGATGAAAAGTATCCTATGTCTTAATATACTAGCTGTTGCCCGCGGCTTAACCCGCGTGTATGTCGGAAATTATCCCACGGGAACCTTCTACCGGGATGAAAAGTATCCTTTGTCTTAATATACTAGCTGTTGCCCGCGTGTATGTCGGATATTATCCCACGGGAACCTTCTACCGGGATGAAAAGTATCCTATGTCTTAATATACTAGCTGTTGCCCGCGTGTATGTCGGAAATTATCCCACGGGAACCTTCTCCCGGGATGAAAAGTATCCTATGTCTTAATATAATAGCTGTTGCCAGCGTGTATGTCGGAAATTATCCCACGGGAACCTTCTACCGGGATGAAAAGTATCCTATGTCTTAATATACTAGCTGTTGTTCGCATGTATGTAGGAAATTATCCCACGGGAACCTTCTACCGGGATGAAAAGTATCCTATGTCTTAAAATACTAGCTGTTGCCAGCGGCTATGTCGGAAATTATCCCACGGGAACTTTCTACCGGGATGAAAAGTATCCTATGTCTTAATATACTAGCTGTTGCCAGCGGCTTCGCCCGCGTGTATGTCGGAAATTATCCCACGGGAACCATCTACCGGGATGAAAAGTATCCTATGTCTTAATATACTAGCTGTTGCCCGCGTGTATGTCGGATATTATCCCACGGGAACCTTCTACCGGGATGAAAAGTATCCTATGTCTTAATATACTAGCTGTTGCCCGCGTGTATGTCGGATATTATCCCACGGGAACCTTCTACCGGGATGAAAAGTATTCTATGCCTTAATATACTAGCTGTTGCCAGCGGCTTCGCCCGCGTGTATGTCGGCTATTATCCCACGGGAACCTTCTACCGGGATGAAAAGTATCCTATGTCTTAATATACTAGCTGTTGCCCGCGTTTATGTCGGAAATTATCCCACGGGAACCTTCTACCGGGATGAAAGTATCCTATGTCTTAATATACTAGCTGTTGCCAGCGTCTATGTCGAAAATTATCCCACGGGAACCTTCTACGGGGATGAAAAGTATCCTATGTCTTAATATACAAGCTGTTGCCAGCGGCTTCGCCCGCGTGTATGTCGGATATTATATCACGGGAACCTTCTACCGGGATGAAAAGTATCCTATGTCTTAATATACTAGCTGTTGCCCGCGTGTATGTCGGATATTATCCCACGGGAACCTTCTACCGGGATGAAAAGTATCCTATGTCTTAATATACTAGCTGTTGCCAGCGGCTTCGCCCGCGTGTATGTCGGAAATTATCCCACGGGAACCTTCTACCGGGATGAAAAGTATCCTATGTCTTAATATACTAGCTGTTGCCAGCGGCTTCGCCCGCGTGTATGTCGGAAATTATCCCACGGGAACCTTCTACCGGTATGAAAGTATCCTATGTCTTAATATACTAGCTGTTGCCAGCGTGTATGTCGGAAATTATCCCACGGGAACCTTCTACCGGGATGAAAAGTATCCTATGTCTTAAAATACTAGCTGTTGCCAGCGGCTATGTCGGAAATTATCCCACGGGAACCTTCTACCGGGATGAAAAGTATCCTATGTCTTAATATACTAGCTGTTGCCAGCGGCTTCGCCCGCGTGTATGTCGGAAATTATCCCACGGGAACCTTCTACCGGGATGAAAAGTATCCTATGTCTTAATATACTAGCTGTTGCCAGCGGCTTCGCCCGCGTGTATGTCGGAAATTATCCCACGGGAACCTTCTACCGGGATGAAAAGTATCCTATGTCTTAATATACTAGCTGTTGCCAGCGGCTTCGCCCGCGTGTATGTCGGAAATTATCCCACGGGAACCTTCTACCGGGATGAAAAGTATCCTATGTCTTAATATACTAGCTGTTGCCAGCGGCTTCGCCCGCGTGTATGTCGGAAATTATCCCACGGGAACCATCTACCGGGATGAAAAGTATCCTATGTCTTAATATACTAGCTGTTGCCCGCGTGTATGTCGGATATTATCCCACGGGAACCTTCTACCGGGATGAAAAGTATCCTATGTCTTAATATACTAGCTGTTGCCCGCATGTATGTCGGATATTATCCCACGGGAACCTTCTACCGGGATGAAAAGTATTCTATGCCTTAATATACTAGCTGTTGCCAGCGGCTTCGCCCGCGTGTATGTCGGAAATTATCCCACGGGAACCTTCTACCGGGATGAAAAGTATCCTATGTCTTAATATACTAGCTGTTGCCCGCGTTTATGTCGGAAATTATCCCACGGGAACCTTCTACCGGGATGAAAGTATCCTATGTCTTAATATACTAGCTGTTGCCAGCGTCTATGTCGAAAATTATCCCACGGGAACCTTCTACGGGGATGAAAAGTATCCTATGTCTTAATATACAAGCTGTTGCCAGCGGCTTCGCCCGCGTGTATGTCGGATATTATATCACGGGAACCTTCTACCGGGATGAAAAGTATCCTATGTCTTAATATACTAGCTGTTGCCCGCGTGTATGTCGGATATTATCCCACGGGAACCTTCTACCGGGATGAAAAGTATCCTATGTCTTAATATACTAGCTGTTGCCAGCGGCTTCGCCCGCGTGTATGTCGGAAATTATCCCACGGGAACCTTCTACCGGGATGAAAAGTATCCTATGTCTTAATATACTAGCTGTTGCCAGCGGCTTCGCCCGCGTGTATGTCGGAAATTATCCCACGGGAACCTTCTACCGGGATGAAAGTATCCTATGTCTTAATATACTAGCTGTTGCCCGCGTTTATGTCGGAAATTATCCCACGGGAACCTTCTACCGGGATGAAAGTATCCTATGTCTTAATATACTAGCTGTTGCCAGCGTCTATGTCGAAAATTATCCCACGGGAACCTTCTACGGGGATGAAAAGTATCCTATGTCTTAATATACAAGCTGTTGCCAGCGGCTTCGCCCGCGTGTATGTCGGATATTATATCACGGGAACCTTCTACCGGGATGAAAAGTATCCTATGTCTTAATATACTAGCTGTTGCCCGCGTGTATGTCGGATATTATCCCACGGGAACCTTCTACCGGGATGAAAAGTATCCTATGTCTTAATATACTAGCTGTTGCCAGCGGCTTCGCCCGCGTGTATGTCGGAAATTATCCCACGGGAACCTTCTGCCGGGATGAAAAGTATCCTATGTCTTAATATACTAGCTGTTGCCAGCGGCTTCGCCCGCGTGTATGTCGGAAATTATCCCACGGGAACCTTCTACCGGGATGAAAGTATCCTATGTCTTAATATACTAGCTGTTGCCAGCGTGTATGTCGGAAATTATCCCACGGGAACCTTCTACCGGGATGAAAAGTATCCTATGTCTTAATATAATAGCTGTTGCCAGCGTGTATGTCGGAAATTATCCCACGGGAACCTTCTACCGGGATGAAAAGTATCCTATGTCTTTATATACTAGCTGTTGCCCGCGTGTATGTCGGAAATTATCCCACGGGAACCTTCTACCGGGATGAAAAGTATCCTATGTCTTAAAATACTAGCTGTTGCCAGCGGCTATGTCGGAAATTATCCCACGGGAACCTTCTACCGGGATGAAAAGTATCCTATGTCTTTATATACTAGCTGTTGCCCGCGTGTATGTCGGAAATTATCCCACGGGAACCTTCTACCGGGATGAAAAGTATCCTATGTCTTAATATACTAGCTGTTGCCAGCGGCTTCGCCCGCGTGTATGTCGGAAATTATCCCACGGGAACCTTCTACCGGGATGAAAAGTCTCCTATGTCTTAATATACTAGCTGTTGCCTGCGTGTATGTCGGAAATTATCCCACGGGAACCTTCTACCGGGATGAATAGTATCCTATGTCTTAATATACTAGCTGTTGCCAGCGACTTCGCCCGCGTGTATGTCGGAAATTATCCCACGGGAACCTTCTACCGGGATGAAAAGTATCCTATGTCTTAATATAGTAGCTGTTGCCCGCGTGTATGTCGGAATTTATCCCACGGGAACCTTCTACCGGGATGAAAAGTATCCTATGTCTTAATATACTAGCTGTTGCCAGCGTCTATGTCGAAAATTATCCCACGGGAACCTTCTACTGGGACGAAAAGTATCCTATGTCTTAATATACAAGCTGTTGCCAGCGGCTTCGCCCGCGTGTATGTCGGAAATTATCCCACGGGAACCTTCTACCGGGATGAAAAGTATCCTATGTCTTAATATACTAGCTGTTGCCAGCGGCTTCGCCCGCGTGTATGTCGGAAATTATCCCACGGGAACCTTCTACCGGGATGAAAAGTCTCCTATGTCTTAATATACTAGCTGTTGCCTGCGTGTATGTCGGAAATTATCCCACGGGAACCTTCTACCGGGATGAATAGTATCCTATGTCTTAATATACTAGCTGTTGCCAGCGACTTCGCCCGCGTGTATGTCGGAAATTATCCCACGGGAACCTTCTACCGGGATGAAAAGTATCCTATGTCTTAATATAGTAGCTGTTGCCCGCGTGTATGTCGGAATTTATCCCACGGGAACCTTCTACCGGGATGAAAAGTATCCTATGTCTTAATATACTAGCTGTTGCCAGCGTCTATGTCGAAAATTATCCCACGGGAACCTTCTACTGGGACGAAAAGTATCCTATGTCTTAATATACAAGCTGTTGCCAGCGGCTTTGCCCGCGTGTATGTCGGAAATTATCCCACGGGAACCTTCTACCGGGATGAAAAGTATCCTATGTCTTAATATACTAGCTGTTGCCCGCTTTTATGTCGGAAATTATCCCACGGGAACCTTCTACCGGGATGAAAAGTAACCTATGTCTTAATATACTAGCTTTTGCCCGCGTGTATGTCGGAAATTATCCCACGGGAACCTTCTACCGGGATGAAAAGTATCCTATGTCTTAATATACTAGCTTTTGCCCGCGTGTATGGCGGAAATTATCTCACGGGAACCTTCTACCGGGATGAAAAGTATCCTATCTCTTAATATAATAGCTGTTGCCAGCGTGTATGTCGGAAATTATCCCACGGAAACCTTTAACCGGGATGAAAAGTATCCTATGTCTTAATATACTAGCTGTTGCCCGCGTGTATGTAGGAAATTATCCCACGGGAACCTTCTACCGGGATGAAAAGTATCCTATGTCTTAATATACTAGCTGTTGCCAGCGGCTATGTCGGAATTTATCCCACGGGAACCTTCTACCGGGATGAAAAGTATCCTATGTCTTAATATACTAGCTGTTGCCAGCGGCTTCGCCCGCGTGTATGTCGGAAATTATCCCACGGGAACCTTCTACCGGGATGAAAAGTATCCTATGTCTTAATATACTAGCTGTTGCCCGCGTGTATGTCGGAAATTATCCCACGGGAACCTTCTACCGGGATGAAAAGTATCCTATATCTTAATATACTAGCTGTTGCCCGCGGCTTAGCCCGCGTGTATGTCGGAAATTATCCCACGGGAACCTTCTACCGGGATGAAAGTATCCTATTTCTTAATATACTAGCTGTTGCCAGCGTCTATGTCGAAAATTATCCCACGGGAACCTTCTACCGGGATGAAAAGTATCCTATGTCTTAATATACAAGCTGTTGCCAGCGGCTTCGCCCGCGTGTATGTCGGATATTATCCCACGGGAACCTTCTATGGGGATGAAAAGTATCCTATGTCTTAATATACTAGCTGTTGCCCGCGTGTATGTCGGATATTATCCCACGGGAACCTTCTACCGGGATGAAAAGTATCCTATGTCTTAATATACTAGCTGTTGCCAGCGGCTTCGCCCGCGTGTATGTCGGAAATTATCCCACGGGAACCTTCTACCGGGATGAAAAGTATCCTATGTCTTAATATACTAGCTGTTGCCAGCTGCTTCGCCCGCGTGTATGTCGGAAATTATCCCACGGGAACCTTCTACCGGGATGAAAGTATCCTATGTCTTAATATACTAGCTGTTGCCCGCGTGTATGTCGGAAATTATCCCACGGGAACCTTCTACCGGGATGAAAAGTATCCTATGTCTTAATATAATAGCTGTTGCCAGCGTGTATGTCGGAAATTATCCCACGGGAACCTTCTACCGGGATGAAAAGTATCCTATGTCTTAATATACTAGCTGTTGCCAGCGTGTATGTCGGAAATTATCCCACGGGAACCTTCTACCGGGATGAAAAGTATCCTATGTCTTAATATACTAGCTGTTGCCCGCGTGTATGTCGGATATTATCCCACGGGAACCTTCTACCGGGATGAAAAGTATCCTATGTCTTAATATACTAGCTGTTGCCAGCGGCTTCGCCCGCGTGTATGTCGGAAATTATCCCACGGGAACCTTCTACCGGGATGAAAAGTATCCTATGTCTTAATATACTAGCTGTTGCCAGAGGCTTCGCCCGCATGTATTTCGGAAATTATCCCACGGGAACCTTCTACCGGGATGAAAAGTATCCTATGTCTTAATATACTAGCTGTTGCCCGCGTGTATGTCGGAAATTATCCCACGGGAACCTTCTACCGGGATGAAAAGTATCCTATGTCTTAATATACTAGCTGTTGCCCGCGGCTTAGCCCGCGTGTATGTCGGGAATTATCCCACGGGAACCTTCTACCGGGATGAAAAGTATCCTATGTCTTAATATACTAGCTGTTGCCCGCGTGTATGTCGGAAATTATCCCACGGGAACCTTCTACCGAGATGAAAAGTATCCTATGTCTTAATATACAAGCTGTTGCCAGCGGCTTCGCCCGCGTTAATGTCGGAAATTATCCCACGGGAACCTTCTACCGGGATGAAAAGTATCCTATGTCTTAATATACTAGCTGTTGCCCGCGGCTTAGCCCGCGTGTATGTCGGAAATTATCCCACGGGAACCTTCTACCGGGATGAAAAGTATCCTATGTCTTAATATACTAGCTGTTGCCCGCGGCTTAGCCCGCGTGTATGTCGGAAATTATCCCACGGGAACCTTCTACCGGGATGAAAAGTATCCTATGTCTTAATATACAAGCTGTTGCCAGCGGCTTCGCCCGCGTTAATGTCGGAAATTATCCCACGGGAACCTTCTACCGGGATGAAAAGTATCCTATGTCTTAATATACTAGCTGTTGCCCGCGTGTATGTCGGAAATTATCCCACGGGAACCTTCTACCGGGATGAAAAGTATCCTATGTCTTAATATACTAGCTGTTGCCCGCGGCTTAGCCCGCGTGTATGTCGGAAATTATCCCACGGGAACCTTCTACCGGGATGAAAAGTATCCTATGTCTTAATATACTAGCTGTTGCCCGCGTGTATGTCGGAAATTATCCCACGGGAACCTTCTACCGAGATGAAAAGTATCCTATGTCTTAATATACAAGCTGTTGCCAGCGGCTTCGCCCGCGTTAATGTCGGAAATTATCCCACGGGAACCTTCTACCGGGATGAAAAGTATCCTATGTCTTAAAATACTAGCTGTTGCCAGCGGCTATGTCGGAATTTATCCCACGGGAACCTTCTACCGGGATGAAAAGTATCCTATGTCTTAATATACTAGCTGTTGCCCGCGTGTATGTCGGAAATTATCCCACGGGAACCTTCTACCGGGATGAAAAGTATCCTATATCTTAATATACTAGCTGTTGCCCGCGGCTTAGCCCGCGTGTATGTCGGAAATTATCCCACGGGAACCTTCTACCGGGATGAAAGTATCCTATTTCTTAATATACTAGCTGTTGCCAGCGTCTATGTCGAAAATTATCCCACGGGAACCTTCTACCGGGATGAAAAGTATCCTATGTCTTAATATACAAGCTGTTGCCAGCGGCTTCGCCCGCGTGTATGTCGGATATTATCCCACGGGAACCTTCTATGGGGATGAAAAGTATCCTATGTCTTAATATACTAGCTGTTGCCCGCGTGTATGTCGGATATTATCCCACGGGAACCTTCTACCGGGATGAAAAGTATCCTATGTCTTAATATACTAGCTGTTGCCAGCGGCTTCGCCCGCGTGTATGTCGGAAATTATCCCACGGGAACCTTCTACCGGGATGAAAAGTATCCTATGTCTTAATATACTAGCTGTTGCCAGCTGCTTCGCCCGCGTGTATGTCGGAAATTATCCCACGGGAACCTTCTACCGGGATGAAAGTATCCTATGTCTTAATATACTAGCTGTTGCCCGCGTGTATGTCGGAAATTATCCCACGGGAACCTTCTACCGGGATGAAAAGTATCCTATGTCTTAATATAATAGCTGTTGCCAGCGTGTATGTCGGAAATTATCCCACGGGAACCTTCTACCGGGATGAAAAGTATCCTATGTCTTAATATACTAGCTGTTGCCAGCGTGTATGTCGGAAATTATCCCACGGGAACCTTCTACCGGGATGAAAAGTATCCTATGTCTTAATATACTAGCTGTTGCCCGCGTGTATGTCGGATATTATCCCACGGGAACCTTCTACCGGGATGAAAAGTATCCTATGTCTTAATATACTAGCTGTTGCCAGCGGCTTCGCCCGCGTGTATGTCGGAAATTATCCCACGGGAACCTTCTACCGGGATGAAAATTTTCCTATGTCTTAATATACTAGCTGTTGCCAGAGGCTTCGCCCGCGTGTATGTCGGAAATTATCCCACGGGAACCTTCTACCGGGATGAAAAGTATCCTATGTCTTAATATACTAGCTGTTGCCCGCGTGTATGTCGGAAATTATCCCACGGGAACCTTCTACCGGGATGAAAAGTATCCTATGTCTTAATATACTAGCTGTTGCCCGCGGCTTAGCCCGCGTGTATGTCGGAAATTATCCCACGGGAACCTTCTACCGGGATGAAAAGTATCCTATGTCTTAATATACTAGCTGTTGCCCGCGTGTATGTCGGAAATTATCCCACGGGAACCTTCTATAGAGATGAAAAGTATCCTATGTCTTAATATACAAGCTGTTGCCAGCGGCTTCGCCCGCGTTAATGTCGGAAATTATCCCACGGGAACCTTCTACCGGGATGAAAAGTATCCTATGTCTTAATATACTAGCTGTTGCCCGCGGCTTAGCCCGCGTGTATGTCGGAAATTATCCCACGGGAACCTTTTACCGGGATGAAAAGTATCCTATGTCTTAATATACTAGCTTTTGCCCGCGTGTATGGCGGAAATTATCCCACGGGAACCTTCTACCAGGATGAAAAGTATCCTATGTCTTAATATAATAGCTGTTGCCAGCGTGTATGTCGGAAATTATCCCACGGGAACCTTTTACCGGGATGAAAAGTATCCTATGTTTTAATATTCTAGCTGTTGCCCGCGTGTATGTAGGAAATTATCCCACGGGAACCTTCTACCGGGATGAAAAGTATCCTATGTCTTAAAATACTAGCTGTTGCCAGCGGCTATGTCGGAATTTATCCCACGGGAACCTTCTACCGGGATGAAAAGTATCCTATGTCTTAATATACTAGCTGTTGCCAGCGGCTTCGCCCGCGTGTATGTCGGAAATTATCCCACGGGAACCTTCTACCGGGATAAAAAGTATCCTATGTCTTAATATAATAGCTGTTGCCAGCGTGTATGTCGGAAATTATTCCACGGGAACCGTCTACCGGGATGAAAAGTATCCTATGTCTTAATATACTAGCTGTTGCCAGCGGCTTCGCCCAAGTGTATGTCGGAAATAATCCCACGGGAATCTTCTACCGGGATGAAAAGTATCCTATGTCTTAATATACTAGCTGTTGCCCGCGTGTATGTCGAAAATTATCCCACGGGAACCTTCTACCGGGATGAAAAGTATCCTATGTCTTAATATACTAGCTGTTGCCAGCGGCTTCGCCCGCGTGTATGTCGGAAATTATCCCACGGGAACCTTCTACCGGGATGAAAGTATCCTATGTCTTAATATACTAGCTGTTGCCCGCGTGTATGTCGGAAATTATCCCACGGGAACCTTCTACCGGGATGAAAAGTATCCTATGTCTTAATATACTAGCTGTTGCCAGCGTGTATGTCGGAAATTATCCCACGGGAACCTTCTACCGGGATGAAAAGTATCCTATGTCTTAATATACTAGCTGTTGCCCGCGTGTATGTCGGATATTATCCCACGGGAACCTTCTACCGGGATGAAAAGTATCCTATGTCTTAATATACTAGCTGTTGCCAGCGGCTTCGCCCGCGTGTATGTCGGAAATTATCCCACGGGAACCTTCTACTAGGATGAAAAGTATCCTATGTCTTAATATACTAGCTGTTGCCAGCGTGTATGTCGGAAATTATCCCACGGGAACCTTCTACCGGGATGAAAAGTATCCTATGTCTTAATATACTAGCTGTTGCCCGCGTGTATGTCGGATATTATCTCACGGGAACCTTCTACCGGGATGAAAAGTATCCTATGTCTTAATATACTAGCTGTTGCCAGCGGCTTCGCCCGCGTGTATGTCGGAAATTATCCCACGGGAACCTTCTACCGGGATGAAAAGTATCCTATGTCTTAATATACTAGCTGTTGTCAGAGGCTTCGCCCGCGTGTATGTCGGAAATTATCCCACGGGAACCTTCTACCGGGATGAAAAGTATCCTATGTCTTAATATACTAGCTGTTGCCCGCGTGTATGTCGGAAATTATCCCACGGGAACCTTCTACCGGGATGAAAAGTATCCTATGTCTTAATATACTAGCTGTTGCCCGCGGCTTAGCCCGCGTGTATGTCGGAAATTATCCCACGGGAACCTTCTACCGGGATGAAAAGTATCCTATGTCTTAATATACTAGCTGTTGCCCGCGTGTATGTCGGAAATTATCCCACGGGAACCTTCTACCGAGATGAAAAGTATCCTATGTCTTAATATACAAGCTGTTGCCAGCGGCTTCGCCCGCGTTAATGTCGGAAATTATCCCACGGGAACCTTCTACCGGGATGAAAAGTATCCTATGTCTTAATATAATAGCTGTTGCCAGCGTGTATGTCGGAAATTATCCCACGGGAACCGTCTACCGGGATGAAAAGTATCCTATGTCTTAATATACTAGCTGTTGCCAGCGGCTTCGCCCAAGTGTATGTCGGAAATTATCCCACGGGAACCTTCTACCGGGATGAAAAGTATCCTATGTCTTAATATACTAGCTGTTGCCCGCGTGTATGTCGGAAATTATCCCACGGGAACCTTCTACCGGGATGAAAAGTATCCTATGTCTTAATATACTAGCTGTTGCCCGCGGCTTAGCCCGCGTGTATGTCGGAAATTATCCCACGGGAACCTTCTACCGGGATGAAAAGTATCCTATGTCTTAATATACTAGCTGTTGCCCGCGTGTATGTCGGAAATTATCCCACGGGAACCTTCTACCGAGATGAAAAGTATCCTATGTCTTAATATACAAGCTGTTGCCAGCGGCTTCGCCCGCGTTAATGTCGGAAATTATCCCACGGGAACCTTCTACCGGGATGAAAAGTATCCTATGTCTTAATATACTAGCTGTTGCCCGCGGCTTAGCCCGCGTGTATGTCGGAAATTATCCCACGGGAACCTTTTACCGGGATGAAAAGTATCCTATGTCTTAATATACTAGCTTTTGCCCGCGTGTATGGCGGAAATTATCCCACGGGAACCTTCTACCAGGATGAAAAGTATCCTATGTCTTAATATAATAGCTGTTGCCAGCGTGTATGTCGGAAATTATCCCACGGGAACCTTTTACCGGGATGAAAAGTATCCTATGTTTTAATATACTAGCTGTTGCCCGCGTGTATGTAGGAAATTATCCCACGGGAACCTTCTACCGGGATGAAAAGTATCCTATGTCTTAAAATACTAGCTGTTGCCAGCAGCTATGTCGGAATTTATCCCACGGGAACCTTCTACCGGGATGAAAAGTATCCTATGTCTTAATATACTAGCTGTTGCCAGCGGCTTCGCCCGCGTGTATGTCGGAAATTATCCCACGGGAACCTTCTACCGGGATGAAAAGTATCCTATGTCTTAATATAATAGCTGTTGCCAGCGTGTATGTCGGAAATTATTCCACGGGAACCGTCTACCGGGATGAAAAGTATCCTATGTCTTAATATACTAGCTGTTGCCAGCGGCTTCGCCCAAGTGTATGTCGGAAATAATCCCACGGGAATCTTCTACCGGGATGAAAAGTATCCTATGTCTTAATATACTAGCTGTTGCCCGCGTGTATGTCGAAAATTATCCCACGGGAACCTTCTACCGGGATGAAAAGTATCCTATGTCTTAATATACTAGCTGTTGCCAGCGGCTTCGCCCGCGTGTATGTCGGAAATTATCCCACGGGAACCTTCTACCGGGATGAAAGTATCCTATGTCTTAATATACTAGCTGTTGCCCGCGTGTATGTCGGAAATTATCCCACGGGAACCTTCTACCGGGATGAAAAGTATCCTATGTCTTAATATACTAGCTGTTGCCAGCGTGTATGTCGGAAATTATCCCACGGGAACCTTCTACCGGGATGAAAAGTATCCTATATCTTAATATACTAGCTGTTGCCCGCGGCTTAGCCCGCGTGTATGTCGGAAATTATCCCACGGGAACCTTCTACCGGGATGAAAGTATCCTATTTCTTAATATACTAGCTGTTGCCAGCGTCTATGTCGAAAATTATCCCACGGGAACCTTCTACCGGGATGAAAAGTATCCTATGTCTTAATATACAAGCTGTTGCCAGCGGCTTCGCCCGCGTGTATGTCGGATATTATCCCACGGGAACCTTCTATGGGGATGAAAAGTATCCTATGTCTTAATATACTAGCTGTTGCCCGCGTGTATGTCGGATATTATCCCACGGGAACCTTCTACCGGGATGAAAAGTATCCTATGTCTTAATATACTAGCTGTTGCCAGCGGCTTCGCCCGCGTGTATGTCGGAAATTATCCCACGGGAACCTTCTACCGGGATGAAAAGTATCCTATGTCTTAATATACTAGCTGTTGCCAGCTGCTTCGCCCGCGTGTATGTCGGAAATTATCCCACGGGAACCTTCTACCGGGATGAAAGTATCCTATGTCTTAATATACTAGCTGTTGCCCGCGTGTATGTCGGAAATTATCCCACGGGAACCTTCTACCGGGATGAAAAGTATCCTATGTCTTAATATAATAGCTGTTGCCAGCGTGTATGTCGGAAATTATCCCACGGGAACCTTCTACCGGGATGAAAAGTATCCTATGTCTTAATATACTAGCTGTTGCCAGCGTGTATGTCGGAAATTATCCCACGGGAACCTTCTACCGGGATGAAAAGTATCCTATGTCTTAATATACTAGCTGTTGCCCGCGTGTATGTCGGATATTATCCCACGGGAACCTTCTACCGGGATGAAAAGTATCCTATGTCTTAATATACTAGCTGTTGCCAGCGGCTTCGCCCGCGTGTATGTCGGAAATTATCCCACGGGAACCTTCTACCGGGATGAAAAGTATCCTATGTCTTAATATACTAGCTGTTGCCAGAGGCTTCGCCCGCGTGTATGTCGGAAATTATCCCACGGGAACCTTCTACCGGGATGAAAAGTATCCTATGTCTTAATATACTAGCTGTTGCCCGCGTGTATGTCGGAAATTATCCCACGGGAACCTTCTACCGGGATGAAAAGTATCCTATGTCTTAATATACTAGCTGTTGCCCGCGGCTTAGCCCGCGTGTATGTCGGAAATTATCCCACGGGAACCTTCTACCGGGATGAAAAGTATCCTATGTCTTAATATACTAGCTGTTGCCCGCGTGTATGTCGGAAATTATCCCACGGGAACCTTCTATAGAGATGAAAAGTATCCTATGTCTTAATATACAAGCTGTTGCCAGCGGCTTCGCCCGCGTTAATGTCGGAAATTATCCCACGGGAACCTTCTACCGGGATGAAAAGTATCCTATGTCTTAATATACTAGCTGTTGCCCGCGGCTTAGCCCGCGTGTATGTCGGAAATTATCCCACGGGAACCTTTTACCGGGATGAAAAGTATCCTATGTCTTAATATACTAGCTTTTGCCCGCGTGTATGGCGGAAATTATCCCACGGGAACCTTCTACCAGGATGAAAAGTATCCTATGTCTTAATATAATAGCTGTTGCCAGCGTGTATGTCGGAAATTATCCCACGGGAACCTTTTACCGGGATGAAAAGTATCCTATGTTTTAATATACTAGCTGTTGCCCGCGTGTATGTAGGAAATTATCCCACGGGAACCTTCTACCGGGATGAAAAGTATCCTATGTCTTAAAATACTAGCTGTTGCCAGCGGCTATGTCGGAATTTATCCCACGGGAACCTTCTACCGGGATGAAAAGTATTCTATGTCTTAATATACTAGCTGTTGCCAGCGGCTTCGCCCGCGTGTATGTCGGAAATTATCCCACGGGAACCTTCTACCGGGATAAAAAGTATCCTATGTCTTAATATAATAGCTGTTGCCAGCGTGTATGTCGGAAATTATTCCACGGGAACCGTCTACCGGGATGAAAAGTATCCTATGTCTTAATATACTAGCTGTTGCCAGCGGCTTCGCCCAAGTGTATGTCGGAAATAATCCCACGGGAATCTTCTACCGGGATGAAAAGTATCCTATGTCTTAATATACTAGCTGTTGCCCGCGTGTATGTCGAAAATTATCCCACGGGAACCTTCTACCGGGATGAAAAGTATCCTATGTCTTAATATACTAGCTGTTGCCAGCGGCTTCGCCCGCGTGTATGTCGGAAATTATCCCACGGGAACCTTCTACCGGGATGAAAGTATCCTATGTCTTAATATACTAGCTGTTGCCCGCGTGTATGTCGGAAATTATCCCACGGGAACCTTCTACCGGGATGAAAAGTATCCTATGTCTTAATATACTAGCTGTTGCCAGCGTGTATGTCGGAAATTATCCCACGGGAACCTTCTACCGGGATGAAAAGTATCCTATGTCTTAATATACTAGCTGTTGCCCGCGTGTATGTCGGATATTATCCCACGGGAACCTTCTACCGGGATGAAAAGTATCCTATGTCTTAATATACTAGCTGTTGCCAGCGGCTTCGCCCGCGTGTATGTCGGAAATTATCCCACGGGAACCTTCTACTAGGATGAAAAGTATCCTATGTCTTAATATACTAGCTGTTGCCAGCGTGTAAGTCGGAAATTATCCCACGGGAACCTTCTACCGGGATGAAAAGTATCCTATGTCTTAATATACTAGCTGTTGCCCGCGTGTATGTCGGATATTATCTCACGGGAACCTTCTACCGGGATGAAAAGTATCCTATGTCTTAATATACTAGCTGTTGCCAGCGGCTTCGCCCGCGTGTATGTCGGAAATTATCCCACGGGAACCTTCTACCGGGATGAAAAGTATCCTATGTCTTAATATACTAGCTGTTGTCAGAGGCTTCGCCCGCGTGTATGTCGGAAATTATCCCACGGGAACCTTCTACCGGGATGAAAAGTATCCTATGTCTTAATATACTAGCTGTTGCCCGCGTGTATGTCGGAAATTATCCCACGGGAACCTTCTACCGGGATGAAAAGTATCCTATGTCTTAATATACTAGCTGTTGCCCGCGGCTTAGCCCGCGTGTATGTCGGAAATTATCCCACGGGAACCTTCTACCGGGATGAAAAGTATCCTATGTCTTAATATACTAGCTGTTGCCCGCGTGTATGTCGGAAATTATCCCACGGGAACCTTCTACCGAGATGAAAAGTATCCTATGTCTTAATATACAAGCTGTTGCCAGCGGCTTCGCCCGCGTTAATGTCGGAAATTATCCCACGGGAACCTTCTACCGGGATGAAAAGTATCCTATGTCTTAATATAATAGCTGTTGCCAGCGTGTATGTCGGAAATTATCCCACGGGAACCGTCTACCGGGATGAAAAGTATCCTATGTCTTAATATACTAGCTGTTGCCAGCGGCTTCGCCCAAGTGTATGTCGGAAATTATCCCACGGGAACCTTCTACCGGGATGAAAAGTATCCTATGTCTTAATATACTAGCTGTTGCCCGCGTGTATGTCGGAAATTATCCCACGGGAACCTTCTACCGGGATGAAAAGTATCCTATGTCTTAATATACTAGCTGTTGCCCGCGGCTTAGCCCGCGTGTATGTCGGAAATTATCCCACGGGAACCTTCTACCGGGATGAAAAGTATCCTATGTCTTAATATACTAGCTGTTGCCCGCGTGTATGTCGGAAATTATCCCACGGGAACCTTCTACCGAGATGAAAAGTATCCTATGTCTTAATATACAAGCTGTTGCCAGCGGCTTCGCCCGCGTTAATGTCGGAAATTATCCCACGGGAACCTTCTACCGGGATGAAAAGTATCCTATGTCTTAATATACTAGCTGTTGCCCGCGGCTTAGCCCGCGTGTATGTCGGAAATTATCCCACGGGAACCTTTTACCGGGATGAAAAGTATCCTATGTCTTAATATACTAGCTTTTGCCCGCGTGTATGGCGGAAATTATCCCACGGGAACCTTCTACCAGGATGAAAAGTATCCTATGTCTTAATATAATAGCTGTTGCCAGCGTGTATGTCGGAAATTATCCCACGGGAACCTTTTACCGGGATGAAAAGTATCCTATGTTTTAATATACTAGCTGTTGCCCGCGTGTATGTAGGAAATTATCCCACGGGAACCTTCTACCGGGATGAAAAGTATCCTATGTCTTAAAATACTAGCTGTTGCCAGCGGCTATGTCGGAATTTATCCCACGGGAACCTTCTACCGGGATGAAAAGTATCCTATGTCTTAATATAATAGCTGTTGCCAGCGTGTATGTCGGAAATTATTCCACGGGAACCGTCTACCGGGATGAAAAGTATCCTATGTCTTAATATACTAGCTGTTGCCAGCGGCTTCGCCCAAGTGTATGTCGGAAATAATCCCACGGGAATCTTCTACCGGGATGAAAAGTATCCTATGTCTTAATATACTAGCTGTTGCCCGCGTGTATGTCGAAAATTATCCCACGGGAACCTTCTACCGGGATGAAAAGTATCCTATGTCTTAATATACTAGCTGTTGCCAGCGGCTTCGCCCGCGTGTATGTCGGAAATTATCCCACGGGAACCTTCTACCGGGATGAAAGTATCCTATGTCTTAATATACTAGCTGTTGCCCGCGTGTATGTCGGAAATTATCCCACGGGAACCTTCTACCGGGATGAAAGTATCCTATGTCTTAATATACTAGCTGTTGCCAGCGTCTATGTCGAAAATTATCCCACGGGAACCTTCTACCGGGATGAAAAGCTACGAAAGGCTACTGCCAAGTCATTTTGATAACCCAGACAGTATCAATGCGGCTTTTTTGGACGTTCCGGGAAATTGTAATGATAACATCTCACAAATGCTCTACTTCAAATCTCGTAGGCACGGTGCCGCTGAGTTCTCGCTCACTACAACCAACCAGGAGACAGTTCTGAAGATAATCAGGAGCCTAGGATCGAATGCACAGGGTGTTGATGGTATCAGTTTGGATAATTATGTTAAAACTCACATTGCCGAACACCCTGCAAGCTATCACTGATATCATCAACAGATCAATAGAATCGCGCACATTCCCCGGCCTTTGGCGACGGGCAATTGTTCGCCCTATCCTAAAGATCAGTGATCCAGCCAATTTGAAAGACCTCAGGCCAATTAGTATTCTGCCTTGCCTGTCGAAGATTCTGGAGCGTGTAGTGTATCTACAAGTTATTGAATATCTGGAGGTTAACAACATTCTCCCTGACCTTCAGTCGGGTTTCCGTAAAGGTAGAGGCACTGCAACGGCTCTGATTGATGTGGTGGGCAATATCCTGGAGGCACGTGATCGGGGGGAGGGGTCGATCCCTGTCCTACTGGATTTTTCACGGGCTTTTGACGCTATTAATACCAATCTACTGCTGTCCAAGCTAGCATACTATGGCTTTAACCGAGACGCTGTAGATTGGTTTAATAGTTATTTGACTGATAGGTCCCAGTATGTGCAGATCCACAAGGAAGATGGATCAACCGTGTCATCCCCCCCACTCCATGTGTCTAGAGGCGTCCCGCAGGGATCCATCCTGGGCCCTTTGCTGTACATCCTCTACAGTGCTGATGTTGTTGGATCCTTTGTAAACTGCAAATATCACATGTATGCAGATGATATTCAGCTGTACATTTCGTTCAAAGGGGATGATGCAGCATTGGCAGTGCGGAGGGTGAATGAGGACCTGCATCGAGTAGTGACCTGGTCTGAGGAGAACTCTTTGGTTCTGAACCCACTGAAGTCTAAGTTCATGGTGCTGGGAACAAAAAAACAAGTTGCTGCAATATTGTCTGCCAATCCGGAGGTTGTGATTAAAGGGAAGAAAATTGAACGAGTGGAACAGTCATGTAGTCTGGGTCTAATCTTAGATCCAGAGCTGCGATTCGAGGCTCATATAAACACCGTAATAAGAAATTGTTTTTATAGGCTGAAGGTATTATACGGTATACGTAATTTTCTTAGCGTACCACTCAGAAAACAACTGGTAGATAGTCTGGTCCTATCTAGGCTAAACTACTGTGACACTGTCTATGGGCCTTGCCTGCTTGCTAGAACAGATAGGTTAATTCAGCGAATCCAGAATGCCTGTGTTCGTTTTTGCATTCATGTCCCTCGTAGGCATCATGTGACTCCATACATAAACCAACTCAAGACACTAAAAATGGCTGCCAGGCGGAAGCTTCATCTAGCGAGTTTAATGTTTGGAATTTTAACAACCCATAAGCCGCACTATTTATATGAAAAACTCACTTGGCGAGAAACTCATTATAAGTATGGTCTTCGTTCTGTGGTTGGCCCGCTAAGGGCACCGCGACATAGGACCACAGCTTTCAGGGGCAGTTTCAGATTTGCAGCCACCCGCTGCTGGAATGATCTTCCACCACCGATGCGAGGCCTGAAAACAATACAGTCGTTTAAATATCAACATAAAAAGTTACTATTGCATGCACAACTCTCATTACTTTAATTCTAGATACATCTTTATGGTGTTTACCTCACGGGTTATGGCCTATAGTCCTTGGTTTTGGATCTTCAGCAGCGCTGTGGCATCGCTTCTGCCTCATGTCTGCTGGGATTGCTGGCAGTGATTCTCTGTCCCAGTTCTATGTGGTTTGTAAACCTGTTAGATAGTACAATTTGTGTTATTTCTATAATCATACTATTTCTTATAAATATCCATTCTATTATATATACAATTTATTATTAAATACAATTTGATTTCAATTATTATTTCCATATCTCTGTTTAAACATATTATTTACATAATTTTTATTCTCTTACCATTGTACTTTTTGTAAGCGTGGCACATGTGCATTGCACGGGTTCCCTCCAACTCCGTAGGTTCATCATCATACTCTTATTCAACATTTCACTCATAAACACTATAAACATTGACACAATCATTGCTGTAGCACAGTGGCACTCATTACATCATCATTTTCCTGACGCCATTGATGTTCAAGCTTACATAACTCCAATTCTCGTACGATGTGGTTGGTCGGACGCATGGCTCATTTGTCAAACTGTTGCGCAACGCAAGCACAGAAAATAAAACCTATCTCAAGACACGAACGATGACAGACAAACTTTATTGTCTGTGGTTTGAGACGCGTTGAAATGTTGCCACATATTTTATTGTTTATGTCTGTACATATTATATATTTTTATTGTTTTTTTTAGATACTTATTTTAATGGTCTTTGACAGCGATACACACCGCCGGCTTACGCTGAAAACCAGCGCCGTGGATTCGTGCCTTCGTGCACGGGCCGCGGCATTATGCTGAGCGTGTAGCCGTTTCGCGGGGTAGTGACGCACATTTCCAAAAACTTTATTGTGTGTACTTATGTTTTTTGTTTTGTGTGGTTTGTTATGTTTTATTATTTTGTGTTTCGCTTTTCTTGTATAGTTTGTGTGCGTCATTTTCACGCGAATAAACTGTTTTTCTTTCTTTCTTTTCTTTCTTTCTAAAAGTATCCTATGTCGTAATATACTAGCTGTTGCCAGCGTCTATGTCGAAAATTATCCCACGGGAACCTTCTACCGGGATGAAAAGTATCCTATGTCTTAATATACTAGCTGTTGCCAGCGGCTTCGCCCGCGTGTATGTCGGAAATTACCCCACGGGAACCTTCTACCGGGATGAAAAGTATCCTATGTCTTAATATACTAGCTGTTGCCCGCGTGTATGTCGGAAATTATCCCACGGGAACCTTCTACCGGGATGAAAAGTATCCTATGTCTTAATATACTAGCTGTTGCCCGCGTGTATGTCAGAAATTATCCCACGGGAACCTTCTACCGGGATGAAAAGTATCCTATGTCTTAATATAATAGCTGTTGCCAGCGTGTATGTCGGAAATTATCCCACGGGAACCTTCTACCGGGATGAAAAGTATCCTATGTCTTAATATAATAGCTGTTGCCAGCGTGTATGTCGGAAATTATCCCACGGGAACCTTCTACCGGGATGAAAAGTATCCTATGTCTTAAAATACTAGCTGTTGCCAGCGGCTATGTCGGAAATTATCCCACGGGAACCTTCTACCGGGATGAAAAGTATCCTATGTCTTAATATACTAGCTGTTGCCAGCGGCTTCGCCCGCGTGTATGTCGGATATTATACCACGGGAACCTTCTACCGGGATGAAAAGTATCCTATGTCTTAATATACTAGCTGTTGCCCGCGTGTATGTCGGATATTATCCCACGGGAACCTTCTACCGGGATGAAAAGTATCCTATGTCTTAATATACTAGCTGTTGCCAGCGGCTTCGCCCGCGTGTATGTCGGAAATTATCCCACGGGAACCTTCTACCGGGATGAAAAGTATCCTATGTCTTAATATACTAGCTGTTGCCCGCGTGTATGTCGGAAATTATCCCACGGGAACCTTCTAACGGGATGAAAAGTATCCTATGTCTTAATATACAAGCTGTTGCCAGCGTGTATGTCGGAAATTATCACACCGGAACCTTCTAACGGGATGAAAAGTATCCTATGTCTTAATATACTAGCTGTTGCCAGCGGCTTCGCCCGCGTGTATGTCGGATATTATACCATGGGAACCTTCTACCGGGATGAAAAGTATCCTATGTCTTAATATACTAGCTGTTGCCCGCGTGTATGTCGGATATTATCCCACGGGAACCTTCTACCGGGATGAAAAGTATCCTATGTCTTAATATACTAGCTGTTGCCAGCGGCTTCGCCCGCGTGTATGTCGGAAATTATCCCACGGGAACCTTCTACCGGGATGAAAAGTATCCTATGTCTTAATATACTAGCTGTTGCCCGCGTGTATGTCGGAAATTATCCCACGGGAACCTTCTACCGGGATGAAAAGTATCCTATGTCCTAATATACTAGCTGTTGCCAGCGTCTATGTCGAAAATTATCCCACGGGAACCTTCTAACGGGATGAAAAGTATCCTATGTCTTAATATACAAGCTGTTGCCAGCGTCTATGTCGAAAATTATCCCACGGGAACCTTCTAACGGGATGAAAAGTATCCTATGTCTTAATATACAAGCTGTTGCCCGCGTGTATGTCGGAAATTATCCCACGGGAACCTTCTACCGGGATGAAAAGTATCCTATGTCTTAATATACTAGCTGTTGCCAGCGTCTATGTCGAAAATTATCCCACGGGAACCTTCTACCGGGATGAAAAGTAACCTATGTCTTAATATACTAGCTGTTGCCCGCGTGTATGTCGGATATTATCCCACGGGAACCTTCTACCGGGATGAAAAGTATCCTATGTCCTAATATACTAGCTGTTGCCCGCGTGTATGTCGGATATTATCCCACGGGAACCTTCTACCGGGATGAAAAGTATCCTATGTCTTAATATACTAGCTGTTGCCAGCGGCTTCGCCCGCGTGTATGTCGGAAATTATCCCACGGGAACCTTCTACCGGGATGAAAAGTATCCTATGTCTTAATATACTAGCTGTTGCCCGCGTGTATGTCGGAAATTATCCCACGGGAACCTTCTACCGGGATGAAAAGTATCCTATGTCCTAATATACTAGCTGTTGCCAGCGTCTATGTCGAAAATTATCCCACGTGAACCTTCTAACGGGATGAAAAGTATCCTATGTCTTAATATACAAGCTGTTGCCAGCGTGTATGTCGGAAATTATCCCACCGGAACCTTCTAACGGGATGAAAAGTATCCTATGTCTTAATATACTAGCTGTTGCCAGCGGCTTCGCCCGCGTGTATGTCGGAAATTATCCCACGGGAACCTTCTACCGGGATGAAAAGTATCCTATGTCTTAATATACTAGCTGTTGCCCGCGTGTATGTCGGAAATTATCCCACGGGAACCTTCTACCGGGATGAAAAGTATCCTATGTCTTAATATACTAGCTGTTGCCAGCGGCTTCGCCCGCGTGTATGTCGGAAATTATCCCACGGGAACCGTCTACCGGGATGAAAAGTATCCTATGTCTTAATATACTAGCTGTTGCCAGCGGCTTCGCCCGCGTGTATGTCGGATATTATCCCACGGGAACCTTCTACCGGGATGAAAAGTATCCTATGTCTTAATATACTAGCTGTTGCCCACGTGTATGTCGGAAATTATCCCACGGGAACCTTCTACCGGGATGAAAGTATCCTATGTCTTAATATACTAGCTGTTGCCAGCGTCTATGTCGAAAATTATCCCACGGGAACCTTCTACCGGGATGAAAAGTATCCTATGTCGTAATATACTAGCTGTTGCCAGCGTCTATGTCGAAAATTATCCCACGGGAACCTTCTACCGGGATGAAAAGTATCCTATGTCTTAATATACTAGCTGTTGCCCGCGTGTATGTCGGATATTATCCCACGGGAACCTTCTACCGGGTTGAAAAGTATCCTATGTCTTAATATACTAGCTGTTGCCCGCGTGTATGTCGGATATTATCCCACGGGAACCTTCTACCGGGATGAAAAGTATCCTATGTCTTAATATACTAGCTGTTGCCAGCGGCTTCGCCCGCGTGTATGTCGGAAATTATCCCACGGGAACCTTCTACCGGGATGAAAAGTATCCTATGTCTTAACATACTAGCTGTTGCCAGCGGCTTCGCCCGCGTGTATGTCGGAAATTATCCCACGGGAACCTTCTACCGGGATGAAAAGTATCCTATGTCTTAATATACTAGCTGTTGCCCGCGTGTATGTCGGAAATTATCCCACGGGAACCTTCTACCGGGATGAAAAGTATCCTATGTCTTAAAATACTAGCTGTTGCCAGCGGCTATGTCGGAAATTATCCCACGGGAACTTTCTACCGGGATGAAAAGTATCCTATGTCTTAATATACTAGCTGTTGCCAGCGGCTTCGACCGCGTGTATGTCGGAAAATATCCCACGGGAACCTTCTACCGGGATGAAAAGTATCCTATGTCTTAATATACTAGCTGTTGCCCGCGTGTATGTCGGATATTATCCCACGGGAACCTTCTACCGGGATGAAAAGTATCCTATGTCTTAATATACTAGCTGTTGCCCGCGTGTATGTCGGATATTATCCCACGGGAACCTTCTACCGGGATGAAAAGTATCCTATGTCTTAATATACTAGCTGTTGCCCGCGTGTATGTCGGAAATTATCCCACGGGAACCTTCTACCGGGATGAAAAGTATCCTATGTCTTAATATACTAGCTGTTGCCCGCGTGTATGTCGGATATTATCCCACGGGAACCTTCTACCGGGATGAAAAGTATCCTATGTCTTAATATACTAGCTGTTGCCCGCGTGTATGTCGGATATTATCCCACGGGAACCTTCTACCGGGATGAAAAGTATCCTATGTCTTAATATACTAGCTGTTGCCCGCGTGTATGTCGGATATTATCCCACGGGAACCTTCTACCGGGATGAAAAGTATCCTATGTCTTAATATACTAGCTGTTGCCCGCGTGTATGTCGGAAATTATCCCACGGGAACCTTCTACCGGGATGAAAAGTATCCTATGTCTTAATATACTAGCTGTTGCCAGCGCCTTCGCCCGCGTGTATGTCGGAAATTATCCCACGGGAACCTTCTACCGGGATGAAAAGTATCCTATGTCTTAATATACTAGCTGTTGCCAGCGGCTTCGCCCGCGTGTATGTCGGAAATTATCCCACAGGAACCTTCTACCGGGATAAAAAGTATCCTTTGTCTTAATATACTAGCTGTTGCCCGCGTGTATGTCGGAAATTATCCCACGGGAACCTTCTACCGGGATGAAAAGTATCCTATGTCTTAATATACTAGCTGTTGCCCGCGTGTATGTCGGAAATTATCCCACGAAAACCTTCTACCGGGATGAAAAGTATCCTATGTCTTAATATACTAGCTGTTGCCCGCGTGTATGTCGGAAATTATCCCACGGGAACCTTCTACCGGGATGAAAAGTATCCTATGTCTTAATATACTAGCTGTTGCCAGCGTCTATGTCGGAAATTATCCCACGGGAACCTTCTACCGGGATGAAAAGTATCCTATGTCTTAATATACTAGCTGTTGCCCGCGTGTATGTCGGAAATTATCCCACGGGAACCTTCAACCGGGATGAAAAGTATCCTATGTCTTAATATACTAGCTGTTGCCAGCGGCTTCGCCCGCGTGTATGTCGGAAATTATCCCACGGGAACCTTCTACCGGGATGAAAAGTATCCTATGTCTTAATATACTAGCTGTTGCCCGCGTGTATGTCGGATATTATCCCACGGGAACCTTCTACCGGGATGAAAAGTATCCTATGTCTTAATATACTAGCTGTTGCCCGCGTGTATGTCGGAAATTATCCCACGGGAACCTTCTACCGGGATGAAAAGTATCCTATGTCTTAATATACTAGCTGTTGCCAGCGCCTTCGCCCGCGTGTATGTCGGAAATTATCCCACGGGAACCTTCTACCGGGATGAAAAGTATCCTATGTCTTAATATACTAGCTGTTGCCAGCGGCTTCGCCCGCGTGTATGTCGGAAATTATCCCACGGGAACCTTCTACCGGGATAAAAAGTATCCTATGTCTTAATATACTAGCTGTTGCCCGCGTGTATGTCGGAAATTATCCCACGGGAACCTTCTACCGGGATGAAAAGTATCCTATGTCTTAATATACTAGCTGTTGCCCGCGTGTATGTCGGAAATTATCCCACGGGAACCTTCTACCGGGATGAAAAGTATCCTATGTCTTAATATACTAGCTGTTGCCCGCGTGTATGTCGGAAATTATCCCACGGGAACCTTCTACCGGGATGAAAAGTATCCTATGTCTTAATATACTAGCTGTTGCCCGCGTGTATGTCGGATATTATCCCACGGGAACCTTCTACCGAGATGAAAAGTATCCTATGTCTTAATATACTAGCTGTTGCTCGCGTGTATGTCGGATATTATCCCACGGGAACCTTCTACCGGGATGAAAAGTATCCTATGTCTTAATATACTAGCTGTTGCCTGCGTGTATGTCTGATATTATCCCACGGGAACCTTCTACCGGGATGAAAAGTATCCTATGTCTTAATATACTAGCTGTTGCCCGCGTGTATGTCGGATATTATCCCACGGGAACCTTCTACCGGGATGAAAAGTATCCTATGTCTTAATATACTAGCTGTTGCCCGCGTGTATGTCGGATATTATCCCACGGGAACCTTCTACCGGGATGAAAAGTATCCTATGTCTTAATATACTAGCTGTTGCCTGCGTGTATGTCGGATATTATCCCACGGGAACCTTCTACCGGGATGAAAAGTATCCTATGTCTTAATATACTAGCTATTGCCAGCGGCTTCGCCCGCGTGTATGTCGGATATTATCCCACGAGAACCTTCTACCGGGATGAAAAGTATCCTATGTCTTAATATACTAGCTGTTGCCAGCGGCTTCGCCCGCGTGTATGTCGGAAATTATCCCACGGGAACCTTCTACCGGGATGAAAAGTATCCTATGTCTTAATATACTAGCTGTTGCCCGCGTGTATGTCGGAAATTATCCCACGGGAACCTTCTACCGGGATGAAAAGTATCCTATGTCTTAATATACTAGCTGTTGCCCGCGTGTATGTCGGAAATTATCCCACGGGAACCTTCTACCGGGATGAAAAGTATCCTATGTCTTTATATACTAGCTGTTGCCAGCGGCTTCGCCCGCGTGTATGTCGGAAATTATCCCACGGGAACCTTCTACCGGGATGAAAAGTATCCTATGTCTTAATATACTAGCTGTTGCCAGCGGCTTCGCCCGCGTGTATGTCGAAAATTATCCCACGGGAACCTTCTACCGGAATGAAAAGTATCCTATGTCTTAATATACTAGCTGTTGCCCGCGTGTATGTCGGAAATTATCCCACGGGAACTTTCTACCGGGTTGAAAAGTATCCTATGTCTTAATATACTAGCTGTTGCCCGCGTGTATGTCGAAAATTATCCCACTGGAACCTTCTACCGGGATGAAAAGTATCCTATGTCTTAATATACTAGCTGTTGTCAGCGGCTTCGCCCGCGTGTATGTCGGAAATTATCCCACGGGAACCTTCTACCGGGATGAAAAGTATCCTATGTCTTAATATACTAGCTGTTGCCCGCGTGTATGTCGGACATTTTCCCACGGGAACCTTCTACCGGGATGAAAAGTATCCTACGTCTTAATATACTAGCTGTTGCCCGCGTGTATGTCGGATATTATCCCACGGGTACCTTCTACCGGGATGAAAAGTATCTTATGTCTTAATATACTAGCTGTTGCCAGCGGCTTCGCCCGCGTGTATGTCGGAAATTATCCCACGGGGACCTTCTACCGGGATGAAAAGTATCCTATGTCTTAATATACTAGCTGTTGCCCACGTGTATGTCGGATATTATCCCACGGGAACCTTCTACCGGGATGAAAAGTATCCTATGTCTTAATATACTAGCTGTTGCCCGCGTGTATGTCGGATATTATCCCACGGGAACCTTCTACCGGGATGAAAAGTATCCTATGTCTTAATATACTAGCTGTTGCCCGCGTGTATGTCGGAAATTATCCCACGGGAACCTTCTACCGGGATGAAAAGTATCCTATGTCTTAATATACTAGCTTTTGCCAGCGCCTTCGCCCGCGTGTATGTCGGAAATTATCCCACGGGAACCTTCTACCGGGATGAAAAGTATCCTATGTCTTAATATACTAGCTGTTGCCAGCGGCTTCGCCCGCGTGTATGTCGGAAATTATCCCACGGGAACCTTCTACCGGGATGAAAAGTATCCTATGTCTTAATATACTAGCTGTTGCCCGCGTGTATGTCGGAAATTATCCCACGGGAACCTTCTACCGGGATGAAAAGTATCCTATGTCTTAATATACTAGCTGTTGCCCGCGTGTATGTCGGAAAATATCCCACTGGAACCTTCTACCGGGATGAAAAGTATCCTATGTCTTAATATACTAGCTGTTGCCAGCGGCTTCGCCCGCGTGTATGTCGGAAATTATCCCACAGGAACCTTCTACCGGGATGAAAAGTATCCTATGTCTTAATATACTAGCTGTTGCCCGCGTGTATGTCGGATATTATCCCACGGGAACCTTCTACCGGGATGAAAAGTATCCTATGTCTTTATATACTAGCTGTTGCCCGCGTGTATGTCGGAAATTATCCCACAGGAACCGTCTACTGGGATGAAAAGTATCCTATGTCTTAATATACTAGCTGTTGCCAGCGGCTTCGCCCGCGTGTATGTCGGAAATTATCCCACGGGAACCTTCTACCGGGATGAAAAGTATCCTATGTCTTAATATACTAGCTGTTGCCAGCGGCTTCGCCCGCGTGTATGTCGGAAATTATCCCACGGGAACCTTCTATCGGAATGAAAAGTATCCTATGTCTTAATATACTAGCTGTTGCCCGCGTGTATGTCGGAAATTATCCCACGGGAACCTTCTACCCTATCTCTTAATCTAGGTTATAAACTATCTGTATACCAAATTTCATCCAAATCCGTTCAGCCGTTTTTGCGTGATTGAGTAACAAACATCTAAACATCCAAACATACAAACTTTCACATTTATAATACGAGTATTAGTAGGATTAATGAATTATTTTAATTTTACAAAAATTAACCTACTTTAAAAAACTCGTGTTTTATGTATACTGGATAATTTTTTAAGTAGTGCGCAAACTTTCACAGGTTATTCTACCCATGAATATGAACAACTTTCACTAAGGGACCAAACCTGAAATCACGAAAAAAAAAAATCTGCTGTTTAGTACATTTATGTTGGCATAATTCGTCAAAATGTACTGAACAGCTGATTTTTTTTTCGCTGTTTCAGGTTTGGTCACATAGTGAAAGTTGTTTATATTCATGGGTAGAATAACCTGTGAAAGTTTGCCCACTACTTAAAAAATTATCCTGTATACATATATGGTCGCAATTTTCTAGTAAACTACTGAACCGATTTTGATAATTCTTTCACTGGTATAATCTAGGTACTCCAAGTATGGTTTTAGTGTACCTACAAAATATTAAGATGCCAATCTTATTAACAAAGTTATAGACATAAATATGACAGAGCTCCACACAACAAATTAAATAAACTGTTTTTCTTTCTTTTCTTTCTTTCTTTCTAAAAAATAAAAATATGAGTAAGTAATTTTATGGAAAATTGCCTTGACTAAAAAAGGCTAATACTAAAACATTTAAAATAAAATTGTCGAATTTGAACCGTGCAGATTTTTTATTTTGTCTGATTACTGTAGATTTTGTAAGCCATGATATTTTATGGCGTTACATATGTAACGCCATAAAACATTATATAATTATGTATCTTTAAAATCTTATTTGTAATTATTATGTTCTTTTCTGTTACAGCATATTTTGTTTCCGTTTTTAAATTTATCAATTTGTTACAAAAATTTCTTAATATGTGATTTTTGCAATCAATCTTTTCGACCGTGATTGAGGGATATGATCGAGTGTCAAGTATTTTTGCCTAAGTGCTACTGTCTCCATCAGCTATGTATCTTCCATAGATAATGCCATGCATTTCTATGGACTGTTTAAATCCTTCGGCGATAATAGTGGATTCCATAGCTGTGGAAGATCTGTGGAAGATATTTTTTAAAACACTCATGCTGTTTTACTATCTCATTTCGTTTTTCCGCTCTAGCACAAATACAACAATATTTGTTTTTGACTGCCATGAAAAGAACTTGACGAAATCGTCTACCTATAATTGTCGCAGTGCCAGATAGTGCAGCATAATTAGTTCTGTATGAACGTTTAGCCCAACAACCATCTAATATTACATCTATTATTGGTATGCCATCTTTAGTAAGCTTTCCTTCTTTGACTGCCACTTCTTTCTCCTGCTCCCCCGCTTTCCTCGTCTCTTCTCATGCCGTCACTTCCCATTCGTCACATACTTCATCTTGTACGATTTTGTACCTATATTCCGACAAGGATGGTAAATCGACAGCTGCCGAAAACTGTTTCAGTTGAGCGTTAACACAACCAGCTGACATTATCCCGGCCACCGCCATTTTATTCAACCTGTGTGTTGAGTTCTGTATTTTAAACTTTATTTTACATAATGTACAAGAAAATGTAAACTCAGATGTAAGGCCAGAAACTTTTTCGGATTCTAATTTGATGGTGGTAAGGTCACATTGGAACATTGATTCGTGATTCAATATTTTAACTAATTCATTAAAAAAATAATTTACATCAACAACTCTGTGGCCACTGATGTCGGCAGTTTTGGACTCCTGAAAGAAAAAGTATAAGTCAACATGGACAAATGATATTTATGCCAAACTCTATAAAGTTAAAGTTCATAGTACATAGTAAATAAAATAAGAGAACTCACTATTTCTTCAAGTTCGATTTCGTATGGCAGTGGTTGTTGCTTCCTTTTATTTCTGCAATAAAAATGTTCATCAACATTCAAGTGGAGCTAGCATAATCAAATTCATGCAGATTTTTTTTTTTTTTTTTTTTGATAACTTTTGTTCCACGACTTTTATAAATCACAAAAGAATCAACACTTGTTGGAAAGAAAACTAAAATGTTTAAAAAAACTAAAATAAACTATTATATTAAATCACACACAATAATCCATACTTCAATAAAGATCAAAAAATAATTTCGACTAAACTCACCTTTTTTCGCAATTCAAATGCGACTCCATTGCTTTTTGTGCTCTTAGTCTGTCACACGCAGTAATAGTACTTGACGTATGACCGATGTATTGTTGAAATATTTCTAACCTAAAATTAATTATAATTACATTTTAGCCTTTTTCATTAGATACACAATTATAGGTAACTTACAAAAATTAAAACAGATATTTTGTTCTAGCAAATAGAATGCTTACCCATTATTACTTTGCGAGGCGAGGATAGGTTGTAGCTGATTATCCAAATTTATGAGCGAAGGTGGCGACTTCGATTATTTGTTATTATCAGCTATTGATACCGATTTCCTGTAAAATGAGTCAATTGATAAAAACCGGTCAAGTGGTTAGGAATTTAGGATCGAACAACAAAAAAATCACAAAAGAAGTATCTCGCGAACTCATTATTTACGTATATATCCAATGTCATCTTTGTCTTCCATCGGGCAGTGATTGCAGTCAAGAACGTGCCCATAACTGATAAATTAGAAACTATTGTACATAACTATATACTTACTTTTGCTCTCTCTCATTTTTTGAGCCCTCACCCTCAGGTACTCTAAACGTTGTACTTTATTTAGTTTTGGTTTCCTATTTCTTCCCATTTTTATTTATAAATCATTAAAAACTCGTCACAAATAGAAACACGATACTTTATAGGTACTGTTCAATCACAAGAAGTCTTTATATATCACTTCTACACTAATTAACTAACAATTTAATAGCTTTTACTATATAAACATTTATTAAAATCACGAAAATCCGATAGCACCGATCTGTCAAAAAATGACATAGACTCGTCGTCGATGAAGCGCACCGGGCGACTGATCCAGTAAGCGAGCGAAAGTGATGCAATTACTTTTGTAACGCAAAAGAAGAGAAGGCTATAATGTGCGTTTGCTCGAAATTAAACGACGTATGTGCCAAAACGAATTTACTCCTTTTTTAACAAAATAAATCAATTTAATTTAAAACTACTTTGAGTAAACTTTAATATTATAATTATCTATGTTTTAAAGTAAATTTCATTTAATAACTCTTAAGCGTTACGCCGTGATGTCGAAAAAAGTAAAAAAATAGATATAACTTTGCAATTTTTTTGTATCGAGAAAAAATCATTGAATCGTGTATTCCTTTTACATGATACTAGACTAAAGAGTCAGAAAACATATACTAAAATGTTAAATCCCTACTCCACATATTTAACGACCACACACGAAATAGAAAAACCACATTTTTTTCAACATATCACCTTAATGAATATAGTCTGGACTTAAGACCACAATATGTGTTGACGGATTTCGAGATTGCTGCTACAAAAGCGCTTAAAAGAGTATTTCCTGATAGTAATCAAAAATATTGTTATTTTCATCTTCGTCAATCGATTTGGAAACATATCCAACAAAGCGGATTTGCAAAGAGGTATGGTAAAGACATAAGTTTCGCACTTAAAATGAGACATATACCTGCTTTGGCGTACTTAAAGCCAGAGGAAATTCGCGACACATTTCTTTTGCTTCAAAAAAAAGAAGTGCTATCGAAGGAAGTCAGTTCAATTGTTTCTTGGTTTTCTAAATATTATGTAAATGGCACTTTTAAGAATATCACTAAAACTGACACTAGTACTTCGATTTCCTTAAATGTGTCAATTCAAAGAATTCCACCTTTGTTCCCATCTGAAACATGGTATATCCATGATCGTTTGGAACTAAACACGCCTAATTCCCAAAATTCAGTCGAATCATGGCATCACCGCTGAAATGGGCTCCTAGGTAGAAAGAAGTGGAACCTATTTAAAACCATAAAATAAATGGAAAAAGAACAAAAAAATAATGAGTTGATTATAGAAAAATTAGAGCCCAAGATGAGTCAGTTTTTCCTACCAAAAATAAGAAACAGGTTGGGAAAGAAGAAAAACTGAAAAAACTTTTAAATCAAAAGGAAGACATGGACAGGCTTGACTTCATGAGCTCGATGGCTTACGTTTGCCACTTTAAAAAATAAAACGTTTAAATTTTTAAATTTGATGATTACTTAGTGATTATGGCGGGTCATAGCTGTGTACAATTTCGGAAACATGTAACAACTTATTGCTTACCTATGTACCACAAAATATAAAGAATAATAAAGAATATTTGTATTTGTATTATTTAATGTTTGGATTATTAGTGGAGTTCTCAGGCGTTAAAGAACCCTAATCTACCGAAAAAAATTTGGATTACTTACGTTAATTTTGTGCGAAAATCGTAACGTAAATGGATTTGTTTACAATTTTCCCTTCATTTGTGCTTTATTGTCTTCTTTTTCATCAAATTTCATGATTCTAAATCTACGGGAAGAACGTACGATATGTTTGAAGTGTTTGATTTCCTCGATTATGTATGAAATAGTATGTGACGAAAATTCCTTTTTTTTTTTAATGTTATTTCTATTATTAAACTATATAATAACTAAAACTCATTCGAAAGAACAGTCCATCGATTAATAAATATTCGATGAATCGTTCAGTCGAAGTAGCGTTTGGCGATATAAGGTTGTTTCGCAATAAATTCCATTCGAACAATCGTTCAATCGACTTTCCATTAATCGAACATATGACTCTCGAACTTAAGTTACGGACCCAAATGCGCGTCTAATTAATGTTTGTGGTTTTCAAAAACTTATTTGAACATTTAAAGTTGGTCGGCGCAAAATTCCCATTGTGAGCTTTTTATTACAAAGTGCGAGTAGGATATTATTGGGCATTCTACTCCACCTTCCGTTCCTTCGGCTCACTCCGTTCGCCTCCGTCACTCTCGGTGGAGTAGAATGCCCAATAATATAAATGAAATCCACTGGTTCGGCGCCTATTCCACCCGATGGAATGATCATCTCCGTCACTCTCGGTGCAGTAAAATGTCTAATACTGGTTCGGCGCCTATTCCACCCGATGAAACGGAAGGTGGAGTATGAATTCCTACATAGTGCAGTAAAATACTGGTTCGGCGCCTATTCCACTAGGTTGAAACATTTGTTTGAGTTAGCGACAATGAGTTATAAATGTCGATGTAATACATTAATTGACTCATTATTAATATAACCGTTTCAAGGAGTCGTCATGAAATTTGTAAAACAACCGCAATCGTTACATGTAAACAAACTTTGTATTCAGTCTCAGGAGACTGGTTTTCGCCATGGAGAATTATTACCTAAATCGGTACGATGCATCATTTGCGGACCGTCAAATTGTGGAAAAACTAATTTATTAATCGGTCTTCTTATACACGAGAATGGTTTAAGATTACAAAATGTTTATGTTTATTCGAAAACCTTGCAACAGCCCAAGTACGTTTTTTTAGAAAAAGTCTTGCAACGGGTACCAGGCATTTCATTTCAGAAATATCATGAAAATGAGCAAGTACTGAGTGTTCAGACCGCAAAACCGAATTCTGTAATTATATTTGACGATGTTGCTTGTGAAAATCAAAGTGGTATGCGTGATTATTTTGCTATGGGGAGACACAAGTTCATCGATTGTTTTTATCTAAATCAGACGTATAGTAAAATCCCTAAGCAGTTAGTAAGAGACAACGCAAACCTAATCATACTTTTTAAACAAGATGAAAGAAATATGAGACATGTTTATGAAGAACACGTCAACACTGACATGACATGGCTTGAATTTCGTGAAATGTGTTCAAAAATATGGAGTGAGCCCTTCAGTTATGTTGTAATTAATAAAGATTGTGCAAAAAATAAAGGATGTTATAGAAATAAATTTGACACGTTTGTAATTTTTGATTAAGAGCACGAGTATATATTAAGACGTCACCGTTGAATTTACATTACTCTACAAACAGAGCTTAACCGGTTACAATACATTTAACAATTATGGAAAAATCTTTAAAGAGACAAATTGTTGATGCTGCAGCAGCTGTAAAGAAGAAGGTGCGAAAAATGCGAGATGTTGAGAATGAGAGTAAGCAAGCCTTGGAAACAGTTTTTAAACCTGTAACAGAGCCTCTCAACCAAATTGCTACAGCCAGTATGCAAACTCCTTTGCTGTATAGTAATGAAGATGAAGAATCTAAAGATCTGATAAGAGACGAAACGTTGCAAAAAGTCGCAATTGGTAGTGATGTAGAGGAGTCTGACACCAACAGTGCATCTTCGTATAAATCAGTTGAAAAAAGTGAAGGTCGTGATACATCATCCTGGTCAGTGTCTTCAGAAGCGTTAACAGACATTCCATTTGGTGTCAGAGTAGAACGCGGAAAATTGATGTTAGGTTCTGCTCATATAACAATCGACGATAGTTATATCATCGTGGCTGGTCATAAATACAAACATACGCCTGGTTTAAAACAACTACTGTTTAAGAAAGATATTGATTTAAGTTTGGTTACTGAAAATGACTTGCAATATTATAAGAAAATGTTACTTGATACAAATGCACATCGTCGTGATAATGACCCAAGTAAACCAATAAAAAGTAATAAGGGACAAAAATATTTACAAGTTATTAAACCTCTTTTTAAACTGCAAAGTACGGTTCAGGGTCATCATTCGAAAGGTAAAGGACTACCATTAACAAAAATCTGGAAAAATAACGTAGATTTTGTGTATTGGGATGATCCTAATGAATTGGTGGAAAGGTTAAAGTTATTAATAGCATCTCGAGATGCCGGCAACACAGGATTAGATAATGAAATAATATCCATTATTGAAGAATTACGTGAAAGTAAACTTATAAATAAAGAGGTGTAAAATTAACTATTGTTTAGTTCATCATCAGCCTTTACATAAAGTACACCTTAAACATGAATATAGATAAATTTGGACATTTTATTCATAAAAGAATGCGTTTGTCAGAACTGATTAATTTCAATGATAACGCGTTGTTAAAATCAGAAAGTGGAGATTTTGATTTAAAGTCTTCTAGATTGAGAGGAATTAGACCTCCATTAGAATCAGACGATGCTGTGAACAAGGATTATGTAGATCGAATGTGTGCTGATACGATAAAACAATTTAATAAGCTGATTGCATCATTGCGTGCTCAAATCATATTAGATGCACAAAAGTCTATTCAGACTACTTTAAAAGTAAAGGAACCTGAGGTTTTGATTCATTTGGAAGAGAAGTTTTACTCCAAAGCAGATATAGACAAATTACTTAAAAATCTCAGTAATGGCAAAACAACAAATAGTAAATGAAATACACAAAGCGGCACGAAGAAACTTCCTTCGACGTTCTGTTATTCTCAAAGGGATCGATGATTTGTGGCAAGCAGATCTAATGGACATGCAAAACCTAAGAAAGTATAACAAAGGTTACAATTTCATTTTAGTGGTGATTGACTGCTTCTCAAAGTATGCCTGGGCAGAACCGTTAAAATCTAAAAATAAATCTGAAGTAACTCGAGCTTTTGAACGAATACTACTAAGCAGCAATAAAAATCCTGTTAATTTACAAACTGATATGGGCACAGAGATAACAACACATTCCAAACGCTAATGACGAAGTACAACATAAACCATTACTCATCTTTCTCTACTAAAAAAGCTTCAATTGTAGAGCGACTAATTAAAACTGTTAAAAATAATTTGTACAAATATTTTAGTCTCGTTGGAAATTATAAGTGGTTAGGAACACCTTTAGAAGATTTATTTAATACATATAATAACACAAAACATCGTACTATTAAAATTAAACCGAATGATGTTAATAAATCGAATGAACCCATCGTAAAAGAGAATATTAAAAACATATGTAATCATGTATCCATCCAGCGGGAGCCTAAGTTCAAAAAAGGTGACTGAGTTCGTATCAGTAAATACAAACACAATTTCCAGAAAGGTTATACTCCTAATTGGTCAACTGAACTCTTTACGATAAAAAAGATTAATAAAACTATACCAGTAACATACCACATAGAAGATCAACGAAAGCAAGATATATTAGGAACTTTTTACGAGCAAGAACTTCAAAAATCTAACTATCCTGGTGTTTATTTAGTAGAAAAAATACTTAAAAAGAAAGGAAAGAAACTATTCGTTAAATGGTTAGGTCTCAATAATGATGAAAACAGTTGGATTGACAAATCCGCATTAATAAATTAAGATATAAAAGAAATACTTTGTGAAATTTGTATCATTATAATTTAAGTAATGCAAGGTGGCGGACTAGTTAACAGTATAATTAATAATCTACCGTTCGAAGCTCATTTGCCTGGATACAATTATTGCGGACCAGGAACTAAACTTCATAAACGTTTGTTGCGAGGCGATCGAGGTGTGAATAAACTAGACGAAGCTTGTATGCACCACGATATAGCATATGAAAATCATACATATTTACCTAATCGTCACAAAGCCGACTTACAGCTTTTGAACATGGCTAAACAGAGACTAAAATCAAAAGATGCAGGAAAAGGTGAAAAATTAAGCTCATGGTTAGTAAGCAAAGTCATGAAAGCCAAATTGAAATCTGGTTCTGGTGCCAAAACATTTAAAAGTTTAGTATCAAAAATAAAATCTAAAATAAAAAAGCTAAAACCCAAGGATAGTAAGTCTTTAATAAACTTGGCTTACTTAGCTGCAAAAAAGTTATGCCCCAAATTACACCAAATCAGAGTACCGAGAGTGATCCCCATACCGAAGACTGGTGGAGTTCTACCTTTAATTCCAATTTTTGCTGGCTTATCAGCTTTAGGAGCTTTAGCTGGTGGTGCAGCTGGAATTACAAAAACGGTGAATGATTATAAATCAGCTCAACAAAACTTGCGAGAGACGGAACGACATAATAGAACTATGGAGGGTTTAGCAGTGGGTAAGGGTTTATACATAAAACCTTATAAAAACGGTAAAGGATTGTTTATAAAATCAACAAAAAACTGAACAAGAAGCTACCAAATCGCGCACTAACTAATGTAGACATCCAATACTACGCAAGAGACATCCCATATTTCCGAGGAGTATATATGAAAGATCAATTGCCAAGGAAGCCGAAACGTATGGAATGTGGTATTGTTAACTTAGACGATTCTAAAAACGAAGGAACGCATTGGGTAGCTTATGTAAAAGTATATGACTATTGTGAATATTTTGATAGCTATGGAAATTTAAAACCTCCTTTAGAACTGTTACGATATTTTAAGAATTGTAAAGTTTCATATAACTACACAAGATATCAAAAATTTAACACTGTGAACTGTGGTCATTTATGTTTAAAATATTTGAGGACTTTTTGGAATAAAAATGTATAAAATAAATGATTTTATTTTATTTCAATCATTTGCAAGATGTCACTCACTTTGTCGATAACTGGAAACTCATCAATTTTATCTACGTACTATCCTAATACGTTGCAACTAAATGGAGAATATGAGTGTGCTTTATTGCATTTTTCAACATTTAATTCTATACCAAATATTGATAAAAGTAATAACAAGTTCTATTATGGTTCAAACGAAGTTATTGAAATACCGGAAGGCACCTATGAATTGCAAGATATTTATGATTATTTAAAATCCGAAATAAAAGATGCCTCAATTAAATTACAATGCAATAACAATACTTTAAAAACTGCCATATATTGTTCAAAAGACGTTAATTTAAAGAAAGAATACTCTTTCAGTAGACTGTTAGGGTTTGATAAGCAGGTCTTGAAAGCAAATAAATGGCATGTGTCACAGCATCCAGTCAACATTTTACCGACGACTGTGGTAAGGATCGAATGTGACATTGTGAGCGGCTCTTACATAAACGGTGAACCAAGTCACATAATTCACGAATTCGCACTCAACGTACAGACGCCAGCACGTCAAGCTAAACACTATACATATCTATAACTACGACGCACCATGGAGCGTTAGAAAGAAAGTATCCTTGGCGTGATTGGTGGAATTTCCAACGTTTCTAAAATTAACCAATGGCTGCACATACTAATAATTAGGAGCCAATCCGCGCCCCTGCGCATTCGCCACCGCTCCCGAGTTCTTCCGACTCATAACGAAATTAAACGAACGTCATTAGTCGTCACCAGTCACTGTCACTGTCAGTCAGTTCCGTGTTCATTGGTAGGATTGGTAGTGTGTTGTGTCGTAGTGTTCATGAGCTTTAAAATGGCGCCAAGTGGCGCGTCATAGCACTAGAACGGGCTATCCGTTCAGGATAATATAATAGTTCTGTGGTAATAGCGCTTTGATTGAGTGAATCTGTCATAATGGTGAGTAATATTTTTTGTAATTCTATTTTTAAATTAAAATAAACAAAGGATAATATTGAAAAAATGAGTCGATCAGTGTTATTTTTTATAGAATTTTCGAAATAAGTAAGCAGAAGGGATAAGTAGGTATCATCCTTGTGTTATTTCATAATGAGTTCCCGATATCGTAAGTTATTAACGCTGCGCGAGTGCGCGCTGTTCAAGTCTCATTGAAACGTAAAGGAACAGAATTCGATGAACAATTAATTTAGTCATGAAACATTCTAAACAGAAGTTATCCAGTAGGTAGTGATTGGATTATAAAGTAAGTAAATACCTACGCAATGACGCATTTTCTTTTTGTCTGTTGAAACAGTAATTCAACACGCGGATCCAGTTTAACACATTCTCTGCTGAATTTTTTATGCAAACGCATAAAGAATGCATAATGAAAACAAATGCATAAAGAATTCAGCAGAGAATGTGTTAATCTAGTTATATACCTACCACGCTATCGCATTGGGTGTATGTGTGTAAATAAATAAATAATTTAATAATAATAAGTTAGCAATTATTGTAGGGAATAGTATAAGTATTATTACGTCTTTTCCTATGTATGTATTAACTATGTGCGTCTGAATGGCTGGTTGTCTGTATCGGTTCGCGTCAGACTTGTGACCAAAAATTGTTACCTACTTTTTAGTCAATAAAATTGCTATCTATCTTTGAAACAAAATAAAGGGACTACAAAAATGTGTCATTACTTTTCTTGAGTAATTACTATCTGATTGCAACCTCACGCCTTTCAATATCCACCTTGTAGCTTTAATACGTAAAAAGTTATGGATTATTCCGACCTTTCACCCTGCTTTGTCCCCTTGGAGGGACAGATCAAACTTTTTTCCGACTGTCCCCCTAAGGGGACAAAGCAGGGTGAGAGGTCGGAATAATCCAAAGTTATGATCATTTGAAAATTTCACAGGGAATAGATTACTGTTATTGAAATAAAGCAATTTAACACGATCACAATAATGCATCTTTTTATTGGAATACATCTACCTATTATGTTATTTGAACATACTAATCTATAAATACTTACAGGCAAAAGAAAAAGAAACAAAGTTTTAAAGGATAACATTATTTTTTTTTTTAAGTTCTGTATCTTTTTTATGTTTATTTGTATAATTAATGAAAAGTTGACTGAAAAGTTGTGTGGAAATCGGTTGTCATGGTATGGGCATGTGATGCGGAGGAATGAGGAAAATGTCGTCAGGAAAGTGTTGAGTATGAACGTGGAGGGCTATACGAGTAAGGGAAGACCAAAGAAACGATGGATGGACTGTGTGAAAGATGATATGGCCAGAAAGGGAGTGACTACCGAGATGACGACTAATAGAGAAGTATGGAAGAAAAAGACATGTTGCGCCGACCCCAAATAAATTGGGACAAGGGCAGGAGAATGATGATGATGTATAATTAATGTAATGGGTAGATGTATATAAAAATAAACAATTTTATAATCGTTTTAAATAGCTTTATTTCAATAACCGTAATCCATTCCCGGTAAAAAAATCAAACGATCATAACGTTTTACTTCTTAAAGCTACAAGGTGGACATTGAAAGATGTGAGGGTAGCAATCAAGTAGTAATTACTCAAGTAAAAATAATAATACGAATTTTAATAGTTTACACAAACGGAGGGTTAACCAGCTATCATTCTGTAGTCCCTTTAATTTGTTTCAAAGTTAGGAGGTAGCTATTAATTGACTATAGGTAGTAAAGAAACGGTCAAGAGCGAGTCGGACTCGCGCACCGAGAGTTCCGTACCATCATATACGTATATAAATAAGTGTGCTATTTAGACATCGTTTATTTTTCCTGTAATCTTTACATAAACTTCTATCACACAGAATAATTTCAGATTTTTGTCTATGCAAACTTCGGAGATGGGGGGGGGGAAGGGCATTTGATTACATTTTTCAGCAAAAGTCGAAAACTATGCGGCTTACAAAATAATGTTTGAGAATGTGCAAACAGCGTTCTTTCATAATGATACCTCACTTCGAATTTTTAAGATCCCTTTCAGTACCTGTTGAAAAAAAAAATTCTTTCATATTTGCATAATAGTTGAGAAAACGTCATCTAAAACTATTCCAAAATTCAAATTGATAGCACTAGCAGTTCTTGAGACTGAATCGCACCATAAGGGTTCCTTTTTACCGTTTTGGTACAAATCCCTAAAAAGTAGCAAAGGTCACCAGCCTGACGCGAACCGATACATTCGCACACTAAAATAACAAAAATTGAGTAACAGAAAATTGAACTGAGTAATAATGGGCAAATAAAATAAAGCTATTTGTTTCGTTCCAGAAAAAAAAACTGTTTACTTCAGCGGTGTCGAGTTGCCAGTTACGAGTATGACGAGGCAGACTACTCGTATGTGGCAGACTATGACTTATTGTCGCTGGCTGCACCCTGCCGATCCGTTTTTGAGCACAAGACTAACCTCAACTTCATACAACGTGAGTCCATGTGTAGCTTCTTATCACACTTATTAACCTAACTTATTTTTTCATCATTTACATAAAACATGATTTTCTTAAAAAGTGAATAACAACATTTATTCAATTATACATACTACCTAATTAATAAGCACGATTTTGTTTTAACATTAGTTAAAGTAGGTAGGTATAATAAGATACATTGAATTAATTATGAAATCAATGAAAACCATGTGTCACACTATAATAATATAATAATAATAATAATAATATCGTTTATTTATAAAAATGGTGCAGATTTACAATAACATAACTTAAAAATTATAGAGGGCACAGTTGCTCATTTGCCTGAACTAGGTAGAACCTGTGTTTCAAGCTAGAAAAGTGCTTAAAATTTTAAAAATATAAAATTAACAACGGAGAAGACTAAAATAGAAACTAATATTAACTTAAAAGACTAACATGTTTTATTTACATACAACAAGTAAATCCTCTGTCTCACTGTATGATATGCTAAGTAAAAATTGCAGAATAACCTTTTTGCAGTCGTAATTATTTAACTTATACATACTTAATTTCCTATTTAATTTGTTGTACAGAAATGGGCCTAAAAATGTATAAAATCTATTTACAAAAACATATTTAGAGAATGCGTTTGACTCACATACAATATCATTCCGTCTCTTATTAGTACTTTCAGTGTTATAGGAGAGCATGGTGTGCTGTTTTAATACCAAGTGCGTTATAAAAAGCTGGCGAACAGTCAGCACGTTACAGGATTTGTATAGCAGATCTGTAGGATAGAGAAAGGGATGGAAGTTTGCTACTTTTAAAATTGCTCTCTGTGCTCTTTCAAGAGGTAGTAAGTAAGATTTTGGTGCTCCACCCCATGAAGTAATACAGTATTGTATTACAGATTGACCTAGGGCCAAGTAAACCTGTGACATTAGTTTTTTATCTGCAATTGCTCGCAATTTTTTAAACACAAAAATTAACCTGCGCACTCTTGTAACCAAACTGTCAATATGTGGTCTAAATGAGAGCGACTCGTCTATTTGAACCCCCAGATATTTTAAATTGCAAGTTTTGAGGATAGAAGGACACTTACATATGCTGACTGAGCGGAGTCCGCAATGATGGGCATACAGATGAGAGTTAGTAATATTAAAGTGCGGTTTGCGGATGGAGAAGTGAATATATTTCGTCTTGTCGGCATTTAATGTTAGTAAGTTGCTTTGAAGCCAGTTAGACACAGTATTGAAACCTATTTGAGCATGTTCATACAATTCGCTGTTTGTTTTAGCTGTGAAAATTAACGCCGTGTCATCTGCATACGATATAATTTTGCCTTGTTTAATATTTAAACTACACAAATCGTTAATATAAATCAGGAAAAGGGTGGGGCCCAAAATGCTTCCCTGGGGAACACCAAAACCTGTGTTTTTTTGCTCTTCGCTAATAATATTGTCAATTTTAACACATTGATAACGATCGCCTAAGTAGTCAGCAAAAAGTTTCAGCGGCATTCCCCTTATTCCTAAGGCCTCTAATTTGTACAAAAGAGTAGAAACGGAGACTGTGTCAAAAGCCTTCGCCAGATCAAGGAAGATCCCCAGGGTCTGGTTTCCTTTACCCAGTTCTTCTGAGACATAATCTGTTAGACTGTGCACTGCATCGGCTGTGGATAATTTGGCTCTAAAACCAAATTGCGCAGGTGATAAGAATTCATTTTTCTCTAAATAGTTAACTAGCCTACTGTTTATAATTTTTTCTAATATTTTAGATATTGAGGGGAGTAGTGATATTGGTCGATAATTGTTAACTAGGTCTTTGTTTCCGGATTTGAAGATAGGAATTACAATTGCTTTTTTTAGACATTTAGGGAAAATGCCTTCAGAAAGACACATACGAAAAATATGTGTTAAGGGAGGAACAAGGATGTGCTTAAAGAGTTTAAGGGTCTTATTGCTAATGTTATCCCATCCAACAGCACAGTCATCTTTTAGTCCACAGATTATTTGGGTAGTTTCGTCTTCGTCGGTATCTAGCAAGGCAAAAGATTTTAGGGTACGTCTATTTTGACACTTTTGGGAAAAAAACTATACCTGAATAACTAGGTATAGTCCGCGTCAAATAACTTTGGCGCTCTGAAACCAAGAGAATCGCTATCTTTTACTAACAGCGCGAGGAAAGGACGGCTATAGCTATGAACTAAATTAGAGGTGTCAAACTAGTTTACGCCTTGCGCTTCACCGTGTTTTTTAGTCGACATGTTTTTACGTATAGTCTAAATGTGTATGGAAATATTAGTTCAACTAAAGACAGCTCTAATTTACGTCCGTCTCTTTCTTGTTTTATTACAGAGAAAAAGTTAGCAATAGCCTAAATTAAGTTTAGTTTGTCCACAACAGAATGGGCACCATTGACTAGTGCGCAGTCATTTGCGCGAATTTCAGAGCGGCAAACTTACATGACGCGGGCTATAAAAGGTAAACTTTAAAGCGAAAATAGTACAGATAATTTAGAACCATTTAAGCCATGGTTGTCTCAGACTAAGTCTTACCCCCGCCAGGGTTGCGGGTTGTTCGAAAGAGTTACCGTGGCCCTGGCACAGGCAACTGAAGGAACATGGGTTTTAGTCAGTAGAAGTCTGACACACCCTCCCGCTCCACCCAGAGCGGGAGAAGTTATTTGATGATTTCTCATCCACAAAAAAAAATAGACTAAGTCTTACCATTTTTTTTACCTAATTTTTTTCCGTAAATTCCATAATTTAAAGTAAACTGCATATCTAAGGCCAAATTGAATGATAAATGAATTCATTTTTATTTAATTTATTTAAAGTTATCAGTAAGCAATCTAGCAAAACTTTAGGTTTTAGGCCTATGTGTCATTAGACATTTAATGTTCATCAAAATTATATATATACAGGGCTATTTTTAAATCATTAACTAAACTTTCACAGGGTGTTCTACCCATGAATATGAACAACTTTCACTATGGGACCAACTCTGAAATCACAAAAAAAAAAAATCTGCTGTTTCATACTTTTTGGTAGAGTAGGTATTGAACTTTTGTATGAAACAGCTGATTTATATTATTATTATATTACTATTATTATATATTATAAACCTTATTTAAAAACAAATTATAACATTATTGGAACTGCGAGATATTCACATATGATGATCTATTAGGGCTTCCAAACAAATATACAAAATTTTAAAGATATATAGATGTATGTTTGTATGTTTATATGTATGTATGTTTGTCCACGTATTCCTCCGAAACTATTAATCGGATCGTGACCATTCTTTTTTTGTTGGCTTACATTTACTTCAACTTAGGGCACAGTGAAAGTTTCATCGAATTCGGTTCAGTACTTTTCAAGATAATAGACTAATACGTGACGTAACGTGACGTAAGTATGACGGTCTGGCTTATTGATACGAGCTGGCGTTAAAGGGAAAACATCTCAAAACAAGGTTCTCAGTAACGTAACATTTGCAGTTGCAATGAATGGGAGAACATGTTTTTCAACTCTAATGTTAAGTTTGTTCTTAGGATAAATTCTTCCCAACTACGGAACCCTTCCTTGTGCGTAGTTCGACACGCACTTAACCGGTTTTTTCTTGTTAAAATCCATACCTAATGCGTAGGTATGCGTATTGTCGCGTAGAAGTGAGTGATCGTCAGTCTGACTGACTGTTTAAGACGGAGGTTACACGTTCAGTTTGGCATCAGTTCAATCCGTGACCTTGATCACGAATAGACTGATGGCTGACTGATGGATTGATGGGCTCTATTAGACGCTATAATATTGTATTGTTTCTATTTGTAATATTAGCCCTGTCTATGAGGAATCGTAAAAAAAGAAAGCACTGGAGTAAAGACTGGCTAATTTGAAAAGAATTCTACATACACTTAAATTTACTGAATGAGATAAGAGACACAGGAGAAGAATGTGACTATGCCAATTATTGAAAAAGCCCGTTTTGATCATTTGTTGAAAATAGTAAAACCATACCTAACTAAACAAGACACCTGCATGAGGAAGTCAATCAGCCCAGAAAATAAAGAAGAAAATACTCGGCGTGCGACTCCATCGCTGTCTAAGCGGTGACTGACAGCATACTGATAGCAAGTAAACACACGTTCAGCTTTTCGCCAATCTGACCAGTTTGACGAAATACTGAAAAAAATAATTAATTAATTATCAATCCGGACCATCAATCCATCAATCTACGCGTACACGATCAGATTCTCGTCATTCTGACACCAATCCCGGGTCGAACTGATGCCAAACTGAATGTGTAACCTCCGTCTAATACCGCCCATCAATCCATCAGTCTTTTAATTATCAGAAATAAACACGAGAGAAGAATTATTATTGATAGGGAAAATAAATTCAGCGGTTGAAACCATGAAACTCGAGATGATGTTGAAAATAACAACAACAGAAGTGAAAAGACGGAGCCGTGCTTGTATTAGAGGAATAATGGCAGTTATTTTGAACATGAAAAATAAATAACTTCAATTCAAATGTTGTTTTAATTAGTTTGTCTAAAATTTAAAATTTCTCCCTCAAATTGGTTTGAAGGTGCTAATTTCAATAATTTGTAAGATATCCGCATAAGTGATACCTCAAAAGAAAGAGCGATTATCAAGCATATTTTCAAAAAGGTTTGAACAAGAAAGCACCCTCCGTTTTTTTATGATAAGGTTTAAAAAAGTATTATAAAATTTTTATGAACTTTAAATGTCTGTAAAAAAAATTCTAATGACACACAGGCAAAAATTCGCAAATAAACGATTTATTATTATTATTATAAAGCATGACGTTTTGCTAGATTGTTTATAAATCGTCTAAGACTGATTCTAAATTGTCTGTACTGTCTTCGCCTTAAAGCTTTGCACCTATCTCCAAATCTGTATAGGGGCGTGATTATAATGAGACCAACGAGACGAAAGTTTTCTTGTTTTCGTCTAGTTGGTCTCATATGACGTTTACCTATATCGGAGTAGGCCCTATTCATATGCAATACAGTCTTTATGGCGACCGCATGATAGAAATGAGGCAGTGACTCCGAGGAATTTGAACGTTGTTGCCTAGTAAATAGAATCCACTTTCGCCATTAACTTAAGGTGAAGTAATTATTTTTAACCGTCCCATACGGATTAACACATTATCTGCTTAATTCTTTATGCAAACGCTTCTTTATGCTACACCCTTACCGACCCTTATTACGATGATTTTACGATGTTTTCGAAACAATAGAGATGCACAACGAACGCACAGGTGCGGCGCGCCGCACTCGAAGAAAGTTATGTAAATTGTATGGACACGCATACGCGCCGTCAAGCAACTGGTGAACGTCCGAAAACGCGCATGTGCGTCTGCCGCGCCTAATGTATTAAGTTGGCCAATACAATTTGTCATAACAAAAAACTTAACAAAATTTTCTTTGTTATAGATTTCAATGGACATCGTCAGAAGGCGCCTCAAAGATATGCTGGCGCCCTGCCACGAAGAGAATTATGAATCAGGCGCATAAGGAGAGAGTTAAGTTTTTGCCTAGAGTACCTATTATAATTTTGACTGGGCAAACAATATCGTAATTTTTGTTGATGAAAAGAGTTTCCGGTCGGATATGGACGGAAGAAAAATATTATGCCGCAATAGCAATGAGCGTTATGTGAAGGCTAATAACGTGTTATAGATAATATAATATTAATCCTGTAAATTGAAATTTAATACTTCTTTTCGCACCATTGTTATATTCTTGCGATTTTTTCCTTTACTATTGGTTGGTTGTAATAATTTAAGTTATGGCCGTTGACCACTGACGTAACGACACGACAAGGGATTTTACTAGGTAGGTACCGAAGGATGTCAAAGCAGGCTGTGACGTATCAATGAAATGGAGTGTTAACAGTGTTAAATAAGATTCGAAATCATCTGTATTACAAAAATCCTTTACCGTGCCGTGCCGCCAATGGACGCTGGGCCTTAAACAGCCCAGTCAAATTATACTAATGTAGGTAAAAGCTTACTTTTGTTTGGCGGCAGCGTTTAATTTTGTTGGTAGCCATTGGTAGATATATTTAACTGTAGGTATAATTAATCTGCTACAAATATCAATAAAAATAAAAGCTTGTAAAAAAATTAATATTATCTAAGTCGGGGAGCCTTACCAGTTTGAAAACAAAATCCCGTGCACACGATGATCACATCTGTTTTCCGCCACTTTTTGCGTTGACCAATAAAACGATAATTTCTCAGGCTGTTACAATGACCAAGGCGGTCATTGTAACAGCCGACCAAATAGACAATAATAAAACAAAATAATCTTAAAAGTTTTTGTTAAATTCCCGTTGTGTTGAAACGCATTGACCAGCTGTATGGTATGGTCGAGTCGAATGCCAATAATAGTTATCTTTGTTTTTAGTCATTATTGAACAAAGGAGATACGTAAATATTGTTTATAATATACTAACTTCCACCCGCGCGGCTTATGTCCTTTTCCAGGTCATGGTCTACTCGTGTGCCAAATTTCATCTAAATCCATTCAGCCGTTTTAGCGTGAAAGCGTAACTCACTTTCGTATTGATAATATTAGTTAGGATTGGGCAATTGCGACTGTCGGTGACTATTGCAGCGTAGACTCGGAGAATGCCTGTTTAGAGGGCTATTTTTAAATCACTAAGCAAAATTTTCACAGGGTGTTCTACCCATGAATATGAACAACTTTCACTATGCGACCAACTATTATCACGAAAAAAAAAATCAGCTGTTTCATACATTTTGGTAGAACAGGTATTGAACTTTATGAAACAACTTTTTTTTCGTAATTTCAAAATTGGTCCCATACTGAAAGTTCTTCATCGGCATCGGCTTGGCTCAGTTTAGCGGAAAAAGCCTCGAGGTTATTTATTTTCGACTTTAAGGCACGCAATGTTGATTTTTGTTTGGCATTGACAACCGCGCTGCGCTGCGCCTCGCCAGCCTCTTAGAAATTGGTATTTTAACTTTTATGATAGGAAAACACAAACCAAGCCAGGCCGTCACACTTACACGTATTAGTCCATTATCTTGAAAACTACTGAACACAAATCGTAATAAAGTTTGAAATAATGAATCTCAAGGTCATTATTTGTGTAGCATTCTATAACGGGGTATCTGACAGTGAAAGTGTAAACTGTAGATTTTGTAAAATAGGACTTGCTTTGTTTTTTGCGGCCTTTTTTCAATAACATAAAATAAGGGGATGCTTAGCAACACATAGGATTAGGTAGGGGCGATAAAAAAATAGTTGAAAAAAATTAAATCAACTTCAAGAAGAATCAATCAATCAAAAAGAAATTAACTCAAAATTATGAAATAACTTTAATTTCGGAGGTCGGTGTCTTGGACTCTGTATTTTAGTTATTTTTTGCCACCGACTTCCGAAATTAAAGTTATTTCATAATTTTGAGTTAATTTCCATATGAAGTCGATTTAGTTTTTTTTTATTTCGTAATTTTTAGTTTTTAGTAAAAACTGGAATATTTCGACCGTCCCTATTAACAATGTCGGTTCTGCAGGGAGACTACTGTTTAGTCCCTACTGAACAGTGGTCTTTTTCGCAGAACTGAGATTGTTACTCGTAATATCATAAAGATTCATTTTTATCGTCAGGGCAAACTTTGAATTGCCCTCAGTTCAATGTTTGTTTTGACAGTGATGATTTTTTTTTTAAATTATAATTCGATGTATGTAAAAAAGTGAATATTGGTAAAAATGTATATCCGACATTGTTAATAGGGACGGTCGATTTGTTTGTAATAAGTAGTTAATAGGTTTTGTTATAAATATTGCACTAGAATTTGACCAAGGACTTGAGATGTTTTCCCGTTGACACCATGCCTGTAGCTCGTATCAATAAGCCAGGCCTTCACTTACACGTATTAGTCCATTATCTTGAAAACTACAGAACCGATTCTGATGAAACTCACTGTTCCTTATGTTGAAGTAAATGTAATGAAGTAGTGTAATAAAATGGTCACGATCCAATTAATACTTTCAGGGAAATACGTGGACAAACATACATACAAACATGCATACATGTATAAAGTTTTGTATATTTGTTTGGAAGCCCTAATATGTAGATTATATTATGTGAATATATAGCAGTTCCAATAATATTGCATACATACGTGTCGAATTGATAAACCTTTTTTGAAGTCGGTTCAAAACCACGGAATAGAAAAACAAAAGTGAAAGTGCCCATGCATCCGGCGTGTCACGATTATGCGGAAAAAATGTAAAATAATAACAACCTTCGTCAGTTGTAATTATTATCATTTTGAACAACTTTACTATGGGGCTAAACCTGAAATCACGAAAATAAAATCAGCAGCAAACATTTCGACGAGTTTTGCGAACATAAAATAATATGGTATGGGACATCTGATTTTTTTGCGATTTCAGGTTTGGTCCTATAGTAAAAGTGTTCAAAATAGTGGTCTCATTAATACCCTAGAGTTATGGTATACAGGGTGATTTTTAAAACATGCGACAAAATTTAAGGGGGTGTTCTACCCATCAATATGAATAACTTTTACCATGGGACCAACTCGGAATTCGCAAAAAAATTTCGACCTATTTATACAAAATGGTCCAATCGGGTATGTGCTTTTACATGGGAAGGTAATATTTTTTTTGCGAATTCTTAGTTGGTCCCATAGTAAAAGTTGTTCATATTGATGGGTAGAACACCCCCTTAAATTTTGTCGCATGTTTTAAAAATCACCCTGTATAAAAAAATAAATACGTTGTATATAGTATCAAAATCTCTTTCTGACTGTTGTATGAATACTTTACGTGACTCGGCTATAATAATAATCCCTTTATTTCGGGTGGCATAGACCATTATACGTCTTTTACACGAATGGAAATGTATCGTGTGAACATCCGTTATTTTTAACGAATACCACAAAAAAACGTGCAGGACAATGCCGTCTGAACCTAGCCTAAGGTTGATAGGTATTTATTTCGATTGAAAATAATCTGAAGCTGTGTGCGACGCTATTGGTTGATGAGCGTAGGTAAGCGTTAATAGCACTGCTAAAAAGTTTCACTATAATTCTTAACACCTGTACCTACTTCTGTACCTATGATCCACAATAAACATGATTGATTAACGTTCACTTTTTCAGCATTCAATTTTGATTTTTTTTTTTTAATTTACATTGTAATATTTAGTTTATAAAATCTGTTGTAGGTATTAATCTAGAGTATATTTGTAAGTTTTTAATTACCTATATTAATATTAATGTAAAAAAATATAAAGATTAAGGTTGTTATTCCGCCTTTTATTTTGATACCTACCTATTAGCATTAAATTTCGTTAAAATACTTAAGCCGCCTTGTCACTATGGGATATAATATATATTATATCCCGAGATATAAACTATATCCCGCGACTGATCTTCACACTGTGAGATATATCTTTTAAACTGTTTACATTCGTAGCGGCGCGGAATGGTGTGCGGGGAGAGAGGAGGCGAAATATAATATGAAAATATCTCGGTCGATCGAAAAAATATTTATAGTTTGAGGTGTAATATATATTACATCTCAGTGTAAATGGTTTCATATAAAATTACGGTAAGCGATATTAATTTATATCTGGAGATATAATATAAATTACATTATATCCCATAGTGGAAAGGCGGCTTTAGAAGAGCATGGAACGCACGAACACAGCTGACCGCCCCAGCCCGCCAGTAAATAGGTATATAGCAAAACCCGGAAAAGGTAATAGAAATCTGCATGAAATAAAAAAAAATTGTTTTTCTCACATCACATTATCTTTCTGTCTACCTATCAATATTCATCACGAGCGTGAAGTTTCGCTTATTAAAGGTGTAACGGTGTATACCTTACCTACCTACTTGTTTAAATGTCATATGAGTAGGTAATACCTACTTAATTAATACTTATATGTAATTTTCCAACAAATACTATAAATGAAGGATTATCTAAGGGCCGGTATTTTTATCCGTAGTTAACTTAACCAATGGTTAAACATGTAACTACTGGTTGAATTTTGGCTAAATGTGTTTGCCAAAATGGCATTAGTTACAATTTTTTACCATGAATACCTACATTCATGTTACCTAATTCATTCATGTCCAGCCTTTCGCATTTAGCCAAAAAATAATTAAAAAAATGAAATAGACTTAAAAAAAAAAACTACCTAACTCAAAATCACGAAATAACTTCGGAAGTCGGTGTTCTGTATTTTAGTCTTTTATCCACCGACTTCCAAAATTAAAGTTATTTCGTGATTTTGAGTTCGTCTTTTTTTGAAGTCGATTTAATTTTTTTAAATTATTTTTATTTCATAATTTTTAGTTTTTAGTAAAAACTGGAATATTTGTTTGTAATAAGTATTTAATAGTTTTGTTATAAATATTGCACTAGAGTTTGACTAAGGTTTTGAGATGTTTTCCCTTTGAAACCACACCCGTAGCTCGTACCATTAAGCCAGGCCGTCACACTTACACGTCCATTATCTTGAAAACTACTGAACCGATTTTGATGAAACATTCATGCCCTAAGTTGCAGTAAATGTAAGCCAACAAAAAAGAATGGTCGCGATCCGATTAATAGTTTCGTAGAAATGCGTGGACAAACATACATACATACATCTATAAAATGTTGTATATATGTTTGGAAGCCCTAATAGATTACCATATGTGAATATATTGTAGTTCCAATAATATTACATATATACAACGTATCGAATTAATAACTCCATTTTTGAAGTCGTTAAAATGTAAGGTGAAGCGTGGCCGAGCTCTCCAAAACTAATAAGTACCTACCTACATTATTTCTGTTGTGTTTATTTTTTATCGTTTTTTATTTAGCTATCTTGAAAATTTCGTTGGACGGAGACCTAGATGACTGATGATATCACCTACTTGATGGTGGAATCTGAAGGCGGGTATAGGATCTCAGTGACGGCACTATGTAGAACCATCGTATTTTTACTTATTTGAATAGAATATAAGTAAAGGAATATAAATGTTAAAAGCTAGGTCATCCTAACTATTTCCATTACTGAGGACCAATAAGCACTTACCTGGTCATCATTAGACCTTCAGAAAGTATCATGTAGTAGCATCCGTACTCAATTAGATAAATGTTGAAAACTAGGTCATCCTAACTATTTCCATTACTGAGGACCAATAAGCACTTATCTGGTCATCATCAGACCTCCAGAAAGTATAATGTAGCAGCATCCGTGCTCAATTAGATAAATGTTGAAAACTAGGTCATCCTAACTATTTCCATTACTAAGGACCAATAAGCACTTACCTGGTCATCATCAGATCTTCAGAAAATATCATGTGGTAGCACCCGTGCTCAATTAAATAAATGTTGAAAGCTAGGTCATCCGAACTATTTCCATTACTGAGGACCAATAAGCACTTACCTGGTCATCATCAGACCTTCAGAAAGTATCATGTAGCAGCATCCGTGCTCAATTAGATAAATGTTGAAAACTAGGTCATCCTAACTATTTCCATTACTAAGGACCAATAAGCACTTACCAGGTCATCATCAGACCTTCAGAAAGTATCATGTAGCAGCATCCGTGCTCAATTAGATAAATGTTGAAAGCTAGGTCATCCTAACTATTTCCATTACTAAGGACCAATAAGCACTTACCTGGTCATCATCAGACCTTCAGAAAGTATCATGTAGCAGCATCCGTGTTCAATTAGATAAATGTTGAAAGCTAGGTCATCCTAACTATTTCCATTACTGAGGACCAATAAGCACTTACCTGGTCATCATTAGACCTTCAGAAAGTATCATGTAGTAGCATCCGTACACAATTAGATAAATGTTGAAAACTAGGTCATCCTAACTATTTCCATTACTGAGGACCAATAAGCACTTACCTGGTCATCATCAGACCTTCAGAAAGTATCATGTCGCAGCATCCGTGCTCAATTAGATAAATGTTAAAAGCTAGGTCATCCTAACTATTTCCATTACTGAGGACCAATAAGCACTTACCTGGTCATCATCAGACCTTCAGAAAGTATCATGTCGCAGCATCCGTGCTCAATTAGATAAATGTTAAAAGCTAGGTCATCCTAACTATTTCCATTACTGAGGACCAATAAGCACTTACCTGGTCATCATCAGACCTTCAGAAAGTATCATGTAGCAGCATCCGTGCTCAATTAGATAAATGTTGAAAGCTAGGTCATCCTAACTATTTCCATTACTGAGGACCAATAAGCACTAACCTGGTCATCATTAGACCTTCAGAAAGTATCATGTCGCAGCATCCGTGCTCAATTAGATAAATGTTGAAAGCTAGGTCATCCTAACTATTTCCATTACTGAGGACCAATAAGCACTTACCTGGTCATCATCAGACCTTCAGAAAGTATCATGTAGCAGCATCCGTGCTCAATTAGATAAATGTTGAAAGCTAGGTCATCCTAACTATTTCCATTACTGAGGACCAATAAGCACTTACCTGGTCATCATTAGACCTTCAGAAAGTATCATGTAGTAGCATCCGTACACAATTAGATAAATGTTGAAAACTAGGTCATCCTAACTATTTCCATTACTGAGGACCAATAAGCACTTACCTGGTCATCATCAGACCTTCAGAAAGTATCATGTAGCAGCATCCGTGCTCAATTAGATAAATGTTGAAAGCTAGGTCATCCTAACTATTTCCATTACTAAGGACCAATAAGCACTTACCTGGTCATCATCAGACCTTCAGAAAGTATCATGTAGCAGCATCCGTGCTCAATTAGATAAATGTTGAAAGCTAGGTCATCCTAACTATTTCCATTACTGAGGACCAATAAGCACTTACCTGGTCATCATCAGACCTTCAGAAAGTATCATGTAGCAGCCTCCGTGCTCAATTAGATAAATGTTGAAAGCTGGATCAACCTAACTATTTCCATTACTGAGGACCAATAAGCACTTAACTGGTCATCATCGGACCTTCAGAAAGTATCATGTAGTAGCATCCGTGCTCAATTAGATAAATGTTGAAAGCTGGGTCAACCTATTTCCGTTATTGAGAAGCGATAAGCACTTACTTGGTCATCATCAGACCTTCAGAATGTACCATGTAGTAGCAACCGTGCTTAATAAATGTTGAAAGCTGGGTCATCCTAACTATTTCCGAAACTTAGAACCTTGTTTTGAGATGTTTTCCCTTTGACACCACACCCGTAGCTCGTATCAATAAGCCAGGCCGTCACACGTACTCGTATTAGTCTATTATCTTGAAAAGTACTGAACTGATTTCGATGAAACTTTTACTGTGCCCTAAGTTGAAGTAAACGAAAGCCAGCAAAAAAAAAAATGGTCACGATATCCGATTAATAGTTTCGGAGAAATGCCTGGACAAACATACATACATCTATGACATTTTGTATATTTGTTTGGAAGCCAGATCTCGCATTTCCAATAATATTACATACATACCTACGTATCGAATTGATAACTCCTTTTTTTGAAGTCGTTAAAAATTCCACTATTATTTACTATGTTTAACCATTGAGTTAAATATGGATCAAAAAACCGGCCCTAAGTAAAAGATAATTTAAACAAAAAAAAAATGCTTATAAGCTTTCATAGGTCTTTAGTTTTTTGCGTGGGCCGCCTGTACGTATATTTTACCATGCCATTATTTCGATTCGTAGGCAGTTATGTTACCTACTAGCGCGCGCGTTGTGAAGGAAGACTCGAAAACGTCATTGTGTTTAGTCCGCGTCAAGCAAAGGCGTAATAATAATACAACACGACCCTCTGTTTTGGTTCCATCCAAGCACAAGTAAGTAGATCCTATTCAAGCAGCTAGGTACCTGTTACTAGGTACCCAGTACCCTATTTGTTATCTCACAGTATCTTATTCTACACCACGACGAATATACGCACACAAGCTCACGTACGCACTGCAGCACGAAACATTACAAGTAAGAGCAGACAAAAAGCTATTTATCTCTTTCGCACGATTCTCGCTGTCGTTGCTCATAACGCGCTCAAGGTCAATGTGTAGTTGCTTGATGTGCTGGCCACTGTACCACCTGGTTACAGAATCATAGAAATCCCGAAGAACGCAATATATTTTCCAATCAATCAAAACAAAATAAGCTGCATACATATCCGACTACTAGATATAAACAATCGCTTAATTAACTTGCGTGGTGAAGAAGTACAGCTGTATTTACATCTTAGAAGAAAAAATGATTGACTACAATAAATATATGCCTCAACAAATTAAAAATACCAGTTCTACTCAAGCTACCTACCAAATAAGACGTCGTTCTAAGAGCAAAATAAAATTAACTAAAGACAATAAGATATTTCTCAAAGCGATCGGATTGTTAAAATGAATATCTTAGACGTTTTATCCACTCCGACTTACGACAACAGTATAGAAGGAATCGAATTTCATTCGTACAAACCTTATGTAACAAGTTTCAACAGGAACGATGAAATACGCATACCTATCAACCAACAGGATCTTTACATATTACCATCAGCCAGCACTCTGTATTTGGAAGGAACCGTTATCGTTAGCAAAAAAGATTCAAAAGAGAAAGCTACTAGTGTTAATTTTACGAACAATGGACTACTCTTCTTGTTCCAAGATATTAGGTACGAACTAAACGGAGTGGAGATTGATAAAATAAAAAATGCTGGTATAACTACAACCATGAAATCGTTAATATCAATGAATGAGAATGAATCAAAAGTAGCTAGAGCTTGGGGTTGAAGTATCGATGGTATAAAAAATATTAATGGGGGAAGTTTTTCTGCGTCTATACCACTTCGGAATATCATCGGTTTCGCAGAAGATTTTAAAAAAGTTGTAATAAATAGTAGACATGAACTAATATTGTTACGAAGCAACACTAATTTGAACGCTGTAAAATTGAATACCGGAGAAATAGTGGAAGACATTCAAATCAATAAAATCATATGGCGCGTACCCCATGTGAAAGTATCGGACAAAGAAAAAATAAGTTTATTAAAACTGTTGGAAAAAGATCGACCGCTCCAGATGATATTTAGAAACTGGGATCTATACGAATATCCCACTTTACCTAGAACTACAAAGCACACCTGGTCTATCAAAACATCATCTCAAATAGAAAAACCGCGATATGTAATAATCGGACTACAAACAAGTAGAAAAAATAATGCAAGTTCTGACATGTCACAATTTGATCACTGCTATGTTCGTGATGTTCGAGTGTACCTTAATTCAACATACTCGTATTTCCCGTATGAAAGCCTCAATGTGAACTTCGCTAATAACAGAATTGCTTTATTATACGAGCAATACATCAGATTTCAGCAGTCGTATTACGACCGTTGTTCGGAGTCTTTATTAAGCGAGAAACAATTTAAAGAATTAGCACCGTTGTTTGTTATCAATTGCTCTAGACAGATCGATAATCTGAAGACTGGACCAGTTGTGGATGTAAGGGTAGAAATTGAGAGTGATTCAGAAATACCAGATCAAACTTCAGCATACTGTCTCATTCTTAACGATTGCATTGTTGAATACAAGCCATTAAGCAACACAGTGAAGAAGTTATCATGAACGCGGATATTATCATTGTCGAACTCCAAGGATTTAAATATTTAGACAATAATTTTATTGTCAAAGAAGTGGCTATCGTAAGTAATGAGCACACACAGACGTTCTTAGTTAAACAACCGCATACGTTTTATTACTTAACTCAAGAAGAAAAGAAGCAGGTGCGGTGGTTGGAAAGAAATCGTGGAATTTTCTGGAGTGAGGGCTTTATAGACTACAGAGAGTTTCAACATGTCATCGTACCGTATTTAGAAAATAAAAAAATTATTACAAAGGGTTTGGAAAAGATTAAGTGGATTAAAGAGTTATGTGCAAACTGTGAAGTGATTGATATAGGTGAGAAAGGGTGTCCTAATTTTGCGACATTAAAAAAAAAGTTCTGTAAAAATAAAACTGATTTTAATTGTGTGAACCATAAAGTGAATTGTGCATTAAATAATGCGGTGTGTATTAGAAAATGGTATCTTGATAATAATATGTCTATATTTAATCTATTTTAAATTATTTTGTAATGTTCAGTTAATAAAAATGATTATGTACATAAGGTTGTTTTATTTAATAATATAATCTGGGTAACCTACATAACAAACTTAAAATTAGCTCTAATAAAATAATAATAATAATAATCTTTTATTTCTCTCGTAATCACAAACACAGTACAAAGTCAAGGTAACACTTAATAGAGACTGGTGTCTGTTGTAGGTAAAACCTGTATTACAGATCACCAGGCTTACCGCCATCGGACAACTCATGAATGATCTATGACTGTATTAACCTAGCATACAGGTTGTACATAATAAAACACTATTACAAATTAATAACAAAAGTGAAGTGAAACTAAATGGGAAATTAAAAACTAAAGTAAAAATGGCTTAACGTTTGATTTGGGAATGAGTGTGTGTGTGTGTGTGTGTGTGTGTGTGTGTGTGTGGGTGTGTGTGTGTGGGTGATGGTGTGATGGGTAAGTGTGTGTTAATTGTATATCGTTCCATGCTGGCAAACGTTACCTTAATGGTTTTAATAAACGTTCTGTTGCACTGTAATCAATGCCTTGAAGCCACGAGCAAACTTTTTTCTTGCACTCTGACCTAGAAAGAGGATAAATTAACAGCTGCTTGTTCATTTTATTATATAAATATGGACCCAGGAAACCGTAAAAATTATGTGCGAGACTGAACCTATATCTATTTGTAGTGCAGACATCGGTGGTTCTTCTCTTACCAGATATTGTTTTGGGGTCGTAAGAAAGTTCTGAGTGCTTCTTAGTAACTGTCAGTAGAATAAAAAGTTGTCTAACAGTCAGCACCTTATAGCGCTGATAAAGATCAAACGTAGGGTGTCGTATTGGAAGGAAAGAACTTACTTTTAATACGGCTCTTTGGGCTCTCTCAAGTTTTAGTAGGTGAGTTTTAGCGGCTCGCTAAAAAATGAATTTAATTGAGTAAGTATTCTATTAATTTTAAAATATTGAAAACATAATTAAAACCTTCTTTAGAGCTAATTTAAAGTGGGAGTATGTTTATAACGTCAATAAAAGATAATTTAAATTATAAATATATTATTTATTTAGTTTTCACATTATTTACAATTACAAACTAAATACACTTGTCCTTGTTATTTAATATTTTATGTATGTACATGAAACTTATCTACTATGAACTATGATGTATTTTGAGAATTTTAATACACTACTACATTATCAAATAAATTATTTTATTTCTTCTAACTTATTCTCTCTAATTACAATAAAACTTACACCTTAGATATTTCATTTATTTATACATTAAACTTACATATTAACTAAAAACCTTAACTAAGAACCTAACTAAGGGCTTAAAGTTTTCTTAATATTTTATTTTTTATTTACAAATTGTGGTGATCTATGTGGAATCATTTTATTACACTAACAGATTAACAAATGAATTTATAATACCAATATTAAACTAATTATTTATTTCTACTGAATATACAAAGTAGGTAGATACATTACTTACTTACTAATAATAATCATCACCACAAAGTTTCTTTGAAATTTTATTTATCAATGATTGTGTCTCTTCCATAACTTTGTCCACCGGTTCACTAACTACATATTGTGCACTTAACAATACCACGTTCTCATTGTCACTTGAACTTGCAACACTTGCTTCTTGTCGCTCACTGATGTCTAATACTTGTATCTGGATCAGTCGTAAACCTTTTTTCTTTTCGTTGTTTATAACGAACGATTGACTTATAGAATGTTCAGGTGCCTTCCGTTTTAAACCCTCCCGTCTTGCTCTAGGCTTTTTGTTGGTTGGTTCAGGTCTTTGTTGCTCTGGAGCATGCCAGCTTAAACTTGGAGTTGGCCAACCTTGACCATATTGTGAGAAGATAAAATCAGGAGAATCGCACATTATTGATGATAAAGATAAAGATAAAGATAAAGATAATTTTATTTTGCAAATATGGGTAACATAAGGATGACAGAAAAAACATATAATAGTACAGCCATATTTTACCACGTAGGCATGCAAAAGATTAAACATCAACTTATAACTAAATACAATTTTAAAATATTAATTAATTATACATAACTAGCTAAAAAACTCTTTCTCAATTAGGAACTCCTTAATAGTATAATATGCTTTAGCCACTAAAAAGCTTCGGAGTTTCTTTTTAAATAATGACAGCGGAAGCTCTTTCCATGTCTTCGGCAATTTGTTATAAATGACTGGCGCCATGCAGTAGACACTTTTGCGCATAAGTGCTGTCTTGGCTGGCTCCAGACATAGCACACTATTATCACGTCTATTGCGAGGTGCTACATCTGATAGTCGTCTAAATCGACTCGGATTTGTCTTTACAAACACAGCTACTTCAAATATGTACAAACAAGGTAATGTTAATATTTTGTAATTTCTAAAGTACGGTTCACAACTGTCAGTGGGTTTAAGTTTAAACATTGCTCGAATGCATTTTTTTTGTACCTTGAAAGCGGTCTCTCTTTCAGTAGAGTTCCCCCAAAATATGATCCCATACCGTAAATGTGATTCTGTTATCCCATAATAAGCAGTCAGAAGAGCATCTGTGTTCAATATAGGCGATAATGAACGTAGAGCGTATGCAGACTTACTCATTTTCTTGCATAAAGTCGCAACGTGTGATTTCCAGTTTAGTTTTTTATCTATTTCGAGACCCAGGAATTTTGTAGTTTCAACTTCTTCTATAGTATCATTATTATAGTGTATATTTAAGTTAATACTAGAGGTCTGTTGTCTAAAATGGATAACTTTAGTTTTACACAAATTTATTTTTAAATTATTTGCATCTAGCCAGTTTACCATCTGCTTTAAACTACTATTAATTTCACTCTCATACGTATCTAAACTTTTACAAGCTATTGTGATCGTGCTATCATCCGCAAATAACGTTATAGGCCGTTCAATAGATTTCGGTAAGTCATTTATGTATAAAATAAAAGCAAAGGGACCTACAACACTCCCCTGCGGTACCCCAAATAACACTTTACGCTGCGAAGACCGAGATATCTCTTCAAGTTTACTTACTATATTAATTTTATTGACTTCTGTTATTTGTTTTCTGTCTTGTAAGTACGAATTAAGCAAATTAAGGACATTGCCCCTAATCCCGTAGGCTTCGAGTTTTTTTAAAAGAGTAGCATGATGTACATAGTCGAATGCCTGGGTCATGTCGCAAAATATACTACAAACAGGATTCCGTTGATCGACATTTTTAATGACATTATAAATAAAATCATAAATAGCCATATTAATAGTCCTGTGTATTCGAAAACCTTTCTGTTCCTCACACAGAATGTCATGTTTATCTATGAATTTATAAAGTTCCTTATAAATATACTTTTCAAAAATTTTAGAAATAACTGGAATTAATGAAATTGGTCGGTAATATTCCATAAGTTCTCTATTTTGTCTTTTGAAAAGTGGCTTAACTATTGATATTTTTAACGCATCAGGGTATATACCTGCGCCAATACTTAGGTTAATAATGTAGCTTAAATGACCGCTTATTTCCACAGACACATGTTTTAGTATTTTTGTAGCAATACCATCATATCCTACACTATTCGAATTATTTAATGAATTGATGATTCTCTCTATATCTTGTGGTGTACTAGGGGCCATGAACATTGTTTTATTATTTGTTTCAATTTTGTTACATTTTGGTTTACTGGTCACATCAAGTTTCCCTTGTACTTTATCGATAAAATAATTGTTAAAAGCTTCAGCAATGTCATTGGGGTTTGAAAGAGTACTATTATTATTTATAATTTTTGTAATACTAGATTTTGGTATATTATATTTTGCACGATTAATAATTTGCCACGTGGTTTTTGACTTATTTTTCGAAGATTTTATTTTATGATTATTTTGCGCCTTTTGTGTTAGGTGTATAATTTTTTTGTGTAAACGAGAGTAGGTTGAGAAGTTGTACTTATTATTTTTGTTTGGGTTTAATCTATATTGCCACAAAAGTTTTCTTTTCTTTTGACTACCTAGTTTGATTCCTTTTGACAACCATTTAGGTTTTTTTTAATACATCTATTTTGATCAATTTAGTTGGAAAACACAAGTCGTATATTAATTTAAATAAATCGAGAAATTTGTTATATGCTTCATTCGGATCCACTATGTCATAAATCTCTGCAAAAGATAGATTTTTTATATGATTTTTAAACTTAGAAATATGTTCAAGGCTGTAGTCTCTTTTAGCCGTGTACCAATAATTTATGAGACATTTGGTTTGAACTGGACAGTAAAGCAGCTGTGCGGTATGATCTGACAAACCCAATTCTAATACGTCAGTTTTACACAGTTTACTAAAATTGTGAGCAAAGTTGTCTATGCATGTCATACTGGCCATGCGAGTGGGCTGCTTTAATGCTAGTTTTAAATGATCTGAAACAACAAATGATCTGAAACAAACAAAGTTATAATTATTGATAACAATTATATTTAACAGCTTATGAAATAATTTTATAAATACGTATAAGCTTGTGCAATACTTACAATTTGTTTTGTTTTTATTCAACGTGATATGACCGCTCCGGCCGACTGTGTAATGATAGAATGATGTTCTACACAATAATATTACTGTGGAACGTGGCTAATATGTAATTAGACTCCATAAAGCCATACGCTGTGAATCAATTTCATGTTTCAACATGTCCGAGCACCTGTTCGGTGTCAAATTCTACAATGCGCGTGCGAACTTCGAGGCACGAGTCCTTGGTCATCAAAAATGAACATTATATGTTTATCAAGTTGGAACCTGTATCGACACGCTGGGAGCTCTGTGTGCTTTGTAATCAATCAGGAATGGAAATAAAACAGATATAATTATAACCATTAAATACTATTTATTTATTTACTACCAATATAAGAAAACTTATCACATAGCGACATGGCATTTCATACAAACTTAAGTCCGAAGTTTTGGAAATGAATAATATGATTTAATAAAACTTGATACGTCTAAGCAGGATACGTCACAAAAAGTTAGTAGATTATATTTTAGGAATTTTACGAAATGCTGTGTCGCGTAAACGCTCTTAAAACTAATTAAGTACTTACTAAGTTCTAAAGTTTATACATAATTTGCTATAAGTAACAGTTAAAATAATAATATCTATTTGAGGCACCAAGAAAAATTAAATTTTTACAATTACATTACACATTATTTGACCTTACTTTAGGTAATTATCATTACATTTGAACGTTATCTAAATACATTGTAAAAAATGTATCTACTGTAATTACTTACATTAAAAATAATGGCACTTCCGAGCGGTCGCGGCGAATTAAAGCTATCATATGTCCGAGAATAGTGTGAATACGCTTAAGTGTGTAAACTGTAACATAGTAATATGTGAAGTGTTAGCATTTATTCGTAATAAACTTGACGTTATGGATAATGAAAGCTTAGTAAGAATTTGTGTATCGGCATTCTCTGAAGAGGATATTAATAGTGCAAAAAAGTTACTGTTTTCGGCTGTGAAAACAAAGCTTAAGCTTGTATCAAGACGTAAACAGAAAAAAGAAAAAGACCTCGAAGATATGCTGACTGTATTAAAAACAGCTGAGCCTGATCAACTACCGGTTTTTGTGGCCTACAACTTAGAGAAATTACCACCCGTTTGTTTTGATCATATTGATGTAACGAAGTTATTAAAAGATTTATTATTGTTGCGCGAAGAAATAAATCAGGTAAAAGCAAATTATGTGACGAAAGAAGAATTAGAAAATAAACAAAAGAGGGATAGAAGTCCCATAAATAGCCCTACTCCATATATTAGTTCGAACATTAATATGCGTAGAGGAGGGTATTTGTTAGACAGCGGACCGGTGGGGCTGTCGCATGTTTCTGAGTCATCACCGCCTGCGCCTGCGCCGTATGAAAAAGACACCGAGCCCCTGCCGGTATCACAATCATGCCCCACTACGACTACTGTGGAAACAGGTGCCGGCACAGATATCAGCCTGCTCGACATAAACGGTTCGTTGCAATATCGTTCTCTCGTAGCTGCGGATGGCTCTGTCGCACTAGCTCCCGTAAACTCAACTTTGTTGGGTAGGAATGTTACGAATTTTAACCATAATTCGAGTAAACAGTTGACTATGGCTGAAGTAGTAAGCAAAGGTGAATGGAAAGAAATGAAACACGATGGCCAATGGACAGTTGTTCAAAATAAAAAGTTTTAGAACCGATTCACAGGCAGGACAGGCAAGGCTCAGTCTGTTCCAGGGAACTTTAAAGCAGCGGAATCGTTTGTCCCGCTTTTCGTTTCGAATGTTGATAAACACACAACTGAAACCGATATTTGTGAAAATATTAAAACGAAGACTCAGATAAACGTAAAGCTAGAGAAAATTAATATGAAGTCAGAAAGGACATACAATGCGTTTAAAGTATTCGTCTCTAAAAATAAGTTAGACACCTTTTTAGACGATAGTCTTTGGCCTGCAGGAATACGCTTTAGACGATTTATGTTTTTTAAAAAGGATAAGGATACCTTTAAGACTCAGCTCCCGTCTACAAACAAGATACCTACAAATAATGGCTCTAATTGACAAAAGTAAAATAACATTATCTACTTTTAATTGTAAAGGTGTGAACAGGTCCGTGGATTGTGTGAGAAACTTATGCAAGAGTGCCGACATCATTGCACTCCAAGAGACTTGGATTTGGCCGCACGATATAGGGTTCCTAGGAAACCTAGATGACGACTTCGCGTACAACGGCAAGTCAGCCATTGACACGTCCGTCAAAGTGATCACGGGACGACCACATGGCGGAGTGGCTCTACTATGGAGAAAGTCAGTGTTTTCGTCTGTATCAACAGTGAAATGTTTAAGTGATCGATTAGTTGCGATAAAAGTTGAATACGAAAACCGTCCAATGTTGATATTTTCAGTATATATGCCCTACGATGACGGTAAGAGTGACAATTTGATTTTATTTACACAAACCCTTAGTGAGATAATAGCTGTAACTGAGAGTAGTAGTATTGAGTGTGTAATTGTACTAGGGGACTTTAACGCCAACCCTGGATCGCGGTTTTTTAATGAACTTATCTCTGTATGTAATGAGCAGGCATGGTTTTGCGCCGACTATGAGCTTCTACCGAAGGATACACATACGTTTGTTTGTCAGGCCAGTGGCTCACGCCGTTGGCTAGATCATTGTTTGATTACAAGCGCAGCGAAAAAGTTGATTACTAATGCATCAGTCTCATATGGGGTTTACCAATCTGATCACTATCCTGTTTTATTTGAATGTAATTTAGCTAAAATTAATAAGAGGGTATTAGCCCTAAATTTTCTTAGTAATAAAGTGTATTGGGGTGAAAGAAATGGGGAACAAATTAATAATTATTATGAGTACTGTAATGATAAATTAAAATTAATAGATTTTCCCGAACAATGTATTACGTGTGCTCACAAAATGTGTAAAAATGAAGGTCATTTATTATTAATAGACAACTTATATTTGGAAATAGTATCAACTCTCCAAGAGGGTGCCCAGTGTACATATATAGGTAGTAACCGCATTAAGAGACAAAAATATGTCACAGGTTGGAACAAATTTGTCAGTGACGCTCATAGGGAGGCTCGTACATTTTATCAAATGTGGCTATCACATGGTGCACCCACTCAGGGGACTTTGTATGAGACAATGAGAGAAACACGAAGGGCATTTAAGACTAAATTAAAATTTGTTCAAAATAATCAAGAACAAATTAAATTTGATATTTTGGCAAATAGTCATTCCAAAAGAGAGTTTGCTAAATTTTGGAAGTCAACTAACAAATTAAATGCCAAGCCGAGTCTCCCTGTGAGTGTGGCGGGTCTCACTGAGCCGAAAGATATCGCTAGCCTTTTTCTAAGACACTTTAAAGTGCAGTCTCCCTTGCAAACAGGGCGGCGGGTGCTCGATGAAGAGAAACTGTCGGATTCTGGTGAGATTACCGTAATGTTCTCAGCTAAACAGGTTGCTACTGTTATTAAGAAAATGACTAGAGGTAAGTCACCAGGCCACGACGGCCTCAGCGTCGAGCACCTGAAGCATGCGGGGCCACATCTGTGTAGGGTTCTTGCTTTGCTTTTTAATTTATGTCTCAGTCACCGCTACTTACCGGAAGACCTTATGCACACTGTGGTAGTTCCGATCACTAAGGACAAGACAGGGGGATGCCTCTGAGGTGTCCAATTACAGGCCTATTTCGTTGGCCACGATAGTCGCCAAGGTCTTGGACAGTTTGCTTGATCAACAGTTGGCTAAACACATTGAACTCCATGACGCGCAGTTTGGCTTCAAACCCGGTCTATCCACGGAGAGTGCCATACTGTGCCTCAAGCAAACTGTTCAATATTATACCTCCAGAAAAACACCTGTTTTTGCTTGTTTTTTTGGACCTGTCAAGGGCGTTTGACCTTGTGTCCTACGAGGTACTATGGAACAAATTGCGGAGTGAGACAACACTACCGAATGAAATTACATCCTTGTTTCGCTACTGGTACTACAACCAGAGGAATAGCGTTAGATGGGCTGAGGCTCAATCGGATGTGTATGAGCTGGAGTGCGGGGTGAGACAGGGGGGGTTAAGTTCACCCCGCCTCTTCAACTTATACATAAACCGGCTAATCGGTGAACTCAGCAGCACCAGAGTTGGATGTCATATTGACGGCGTTTGTATGAATAATATTAGTTATGCCGATGATATGGTGCTGCTGAGCCCATCGATTGGTGCTTTGAGGACGCTTGTGGCGATTTGTGAGTCCTATGCAGTGACCCATGGGCTGAAGTATAATGTCACGAAGAGCGAACTTATGATGTTTAAGGCGCGGGACATAAACTATTTAGATGTCCCCAGTGTCTCGCTCTGTGGCGCTCCTTTAGCATGGGTGACTAAGTTTAAGTACTTGGGTCACTGGGTCACTGAGGATCTTAAAGATAACCTAGATATAGAGAGGGAACGCAGGTCGCTGGCCGTTCGATGTAACATGCTGGTTCGAAGATTTGCACGTTGTACAAATCGAGTAAAGGTAACTCTTTTTAAAGCTTTCTGCCAGTCTTTTTACACGTGCAGTCTTTGGACCAGTTTTACGCAGAGAGCGTACAGCGACCTGCGTGTCCAATACAATAACGCATTCAGGATACTGTTGGGGCTGTCGTGGCGTTGTAGTGCGTCCGGTATGTTTGCGGAGGCGCACACAGATTGTTTTTACGCCATAATTAGAAAAAGGACCGCATCCATGGCCGGCCGGCTGCGCACCGCCACTAATAGTCTCCTGAGTGTGTTCCGAGATCGGTGGGACTCCCCTCTGCTGCGTCACTGGGTAAGGATCCACACCAGTTGAGGATGATACCTTTATTATTTGAATTACTAACACTAGTCTTTAAGTAATTTTGTAATACTAACACTATGGACTCATGTCTGAATTAAATAATTTGAATTTGAATTTGAATTACTTAAATATAGTTGCATTGCCCCAAGCTAAAGTAGATACCTTATCAAACGATAACAACCGCTTATCATCATTGCTTGAAAGTGCTACTTTATTTACATCCTGAGTGAATATTTCATGTTTTATCGACTTAAACAAAACATTTTTTTTGCGAATGACATTACAATTGTACAAAACGTTTTTATAATCTAACATATTTAAATTTTTCGTAACACATTTTTTTGTACCTTTTGCTTTCTTTATTGTTTTGTCTAAAGTTTTAATACAATAAAGCTTTGAGCGCAGTCCTACGAATTCTTTGATAATTTTACCACCCATTTCATCTTTAAATAACCCTGGAACCTTCTTAGTAATAATTGGTAAGTTAAATTCGTTGTTTAAGTCGTAGTTGCTGGTATCAAAATATTTTAGAAAATGTTCATTGATACCTTGATAAATGTCATCAGTATTTACATCATAAACCAAACTATCCGTATCAGTATAACACAATTCAATTCGGTTACCATAAAAAGGCTTTATGATTGAATAATGGAAGTCATACATGTGACTCTTAGATAATTCCAATACAGTAAATCCTATATATATTGGTTTATTAAGAATAACGCGAGAAGGCTTCATTTGGATTGCCACTAGATCATCAGAAAATACTGAGGCGCTATGAAAATATGGACTGCCGATCAATTTCTCAGCACAAGTAGTCTTTTTTGTTTTATTGTTCAAGTCACACCACTTGTTTGCTAACTTAACATCTATTCGATGCTCATTATTTTCCAGAGTCTTTCCAAAAATACTATTGTTCAATAATTTGAAAAAATCTTGTTCAAACGTTGACTCTGCTTTTTGACGTAACTGGGTGTTAATATCAATATATTGTTTTAAAAAACAGCTTTGCTTGAAAACAATTGCATGATGAATCCTTCGTAATACCAATCCGTGTTGCAAGCATTTTTTTAAATGTATGTAATGAATAATATAGTGGTATTTGTCATACAAATTCGGTATTAATTTTTTATTCTTACCACCGGGTGGGACGAATTTTTCTGAGCAAAATGGAAAGTCATTATGTTCAATGTGCAATGTTGTAGGATATAATAAATCAACTTCAAGAATATAACCGTTTTCCGCAGTATCGCTTATATCTATTAAGTTCAATTGCAAATCATCTATTTCCTGTCTACTCATGAATCTAAAATCCGAATGAGGCAAATATTGACACATGCTATAGCCATATAAATTGTTACAATCTAAATAAATAATAAATGAATTCGGAAGGGATGGGTCGTAAGAATCCAAGTATTTATGATTGGCTTGGGCATGTCTTCTGGAACACATACAAATACCTCCTCTAATACCTGTTTGTATCATCCTATAAATTTGAACATCACTTATCAATTCTAATTTAATTCTAGTTTTCAAAAGCATTGCATCGAATGATAGACTTGGTGCTGTAAGATAGAACGCGGGATCCAGATTGTAATGTCGTTTACATGTTTTTCTAAAACTTTCAAACACGTCTGTAAGCAAAAGAACGTCGGTTTTAAGGTATAAATCTGTATACATACCCATGTTACGAATATTAAATACTGACCAAACGGACTGAGCGTGTTCATAGTCTTCATCAGTAATTGACTCATTAGTTAAAGAGTTAAAAAAAAATTTTTTGGAGGGTAAACACGTATCTTCGTAAAGTTTCCATTGAGACATATAGTCGTACGGATAAACTCCTTTACGGGTAAGTAGATCGAATTGTGTTTTTTCGGGAAAATAAAATTTTAATTGTTTAAATTCTTGTTTTTTCATTGTACTAACCAACTTTTCTAAGCTTGTTCCTAAAAACTTGAAAGAATCTACAAATCGTACCTGTATGCTTTCATTATCGGAAATCGGAATATACTTCGTGAAAGAAATATAATTTTCTTTTGTTTTAGGTATGACTTTAATAGATCCTGGAGCTTTACCTAATTCTTTTATGAAAAGGTGGCAATCATAACCCGATAAGTTATGAAAAAATACAGGCAGAAACTTAGGCATTTTATATTGTAGGTTACAGTAACTGTGAGCTGCGCCACGATATTTACCAGTCAAATGACAATGATCGCGAACCCTATCACCAAACAAGAAATTCTCGCAAATATGACATGTATCAGAGTTTTCAAAGTCGAGAGCATTCTCATTCGTGTAAATCATAGGAATGGTATTATTTAAAATTCTATAAAGCTTTTTAGCGTCTTTATAGATAGACTTCACAAATTTCGAAACGCAATCCAAACCACGATACGAAACGTAACGATTATAGGTTTCATCTAGAGTGCATGTAATATGATAAGCGAAAGCGATGGGCACATGTCGCTGTCTCGTAACGGTGCTCGCCTGAGTTGGGTCAGGTTCGCAGGAGTCGTACCGCTCTAGCATTGTTTCAAAATCTGCATATATAACGAATGGCACAAATTGCTTTCTACCATAATTTTCAAACTGAATGAAAGAACCCTTTGGAGGTAGTTCAGTAGCAACTCCTCCACAACTGTGTGAATTCAGATCATCACATGAATCAAAGAACATTAAACAAACATCACAAAAGTATAATTTACTGTGGTGTCTTGTTATTTGATTTTTAACAAGACGAGGTAAATCCTTAATGAGACAGTAATGTGATAAATCATCTTTTTCTAAGTAAAGTAAATGAATCACTATTCTCTTCAAAGATTTTGGTTTATAAAACGGTCCAATCACGGAATTATTTTTAAAGCCATATATATATATACAAATTTCAGGGTTATTTAATTCGAATCGAGCAATATCTGAGAAACTCAATGGAAATTGAATGTCTTTTATATTTAACACGCTTTGAAAATGGGGGTAAGATGATACTCTTTCAGGATGAGTTTTAGCTGGATATAAAGCAGCAACAACTGACCATAAAAAGCAATAATTATCTTTATTGTGAATATTAATACATGCTTTTTTTGATTTAATTGATGTCGGCAACTCGATAAAGCTTGAGCCGCGCAAAGGTTGGTATTTGTTAACATTAACTTCCAAATACGAACTGTTTAAAAATGTCCACCCACTGTCACGATCTTGAAATTCTTCTATCTTTTTTTTCAACGTGTTTCTAACCTGAGATGCTAATGAATCATAATCATAATTCTGATGTACTACATAATTCTTTGTAGCAAATGATTTCATCTCCTGACTATCATTTTTAACCATCAAAAACAAAGCAAAATATTCAAAATTAATTTTTAGACAGATATGATCCTTAAGAGATTTGTTTATTAATGTCTTGATTTTTTCTTGACTGTTATTAAAAAACGAATCTAAAGAATAATTTTCATTAGTATCAATAATTCTATAAGAAGCTATACGATTTAGAAATGCAGAATGAATTAATTCAACACCTTCGCAAACGTATGAAATATTTTTATTTTTATGATCGGTACTGCGTAGATGACCTGTCCAATGACTGCGCTCAACAGATATGTTACAAACAGTGCAGAAAGGCATTATATCGTAATTAATTACCTGCTAAGTTTAAAAATAAAGATTTATTTTGGATGCCCCAAATTTAAATTTTAAATGAATAATGTAACTTATTTAAAATGTATCTTATCACTATAAATACGGGCTCTGAGTCATCGAACAACTCGTGAGCCTTATGCATGAATTTTTGTAGTGAGTTCCACTGCGAGTTACCTTTATCCAGTTGCAGTTTTAATCTTTATTTTGGATGCCTCAAATTAAAATTTTAAATTAATAGTGTAACTTATTTAAAATGTATCTTATCGCTATAATATACCGGCTCTGAGTCATTGAACAACTCGTGAGCCTTATGCATGAATTTTTGTAGTGAGTTCCACTGCGAGCTACCTTTATCCAATTGCAGTTTTAATGCGACTTGGGACTTCTTCCAACGCTCCTCAGGAGCAGTGGAGATGATGTCTTCTTTATGGTACACCTTCAGTTCCACAAAGAAGGCACCCCTTAGATCCGCTGTCCGTCGTACCTTCCCGTTGGCGACGCGGGACAGCAAAGATGAACCTAACTCCGACTGCGGAGGAAGGCCATCTAAGTCTTCCAAACCGAAAAGATCGGTGCTCCCTGGTTTCTTGTTACTGTAAACAAATTAAATTTTATTTTAATAATCTAGAAGAAACACTTTCTAGATACAAACCTATGATGAGAGAAAAATAAGTATGTACTTAAAATTATTTTTGCAAATCAAAGTTCTCTATTGAAATCTACTTTATACGAGTATTAGAATATGTGAAAGTAATAACTTAGAAAATAAAAATAGTCATAAACTACCTTGATCCTAATTCCACGACCGAGGAAGCTTTGCGCTTTGTTGTTTTTTTCGTAGGCTGGCTCTTGCTCGGCACGACCTTTGTAGCAGTCGGCGGGCTCTTTATGTAGTCGGACACACGGGAAACGTCGGAGTCAGACCTAATACACAAGATAAAAAGTACTTAATATTTTATATAACAAAACAAATAACCGTTTAAGGTCTTTTTTGAGATACAATAATCAATTTATGACAGGATGAGAACAGTTACATCAGCCGGCAGGCAGAAACCAGGTCCGTAGCTAAGTAACAGTCACGATGGATAGATAGAACATGATAATTACAACAGCCGGCAGGCAAAAACCAGGTCCGTAGCTGAGTAGCAATCACGATGGATAGATAGAACATGATAATTACAACAGCCGGCAGGCAAAAACCAGGTCCGTAGCTGTGCATTATGACTACAAATTTAAAATTAAGAAGTACTCACTTACATGTTTTAAAGTTGATTTTAAAGTACTGCTAGTACTACTTGTCACTTTGAAGATTCTGGAGCGAATGTAATTTATTGATTGAAATTAATTCGTTTATATTCACAAAAAATACGATTTCAGCATAAAATAGATCGTTTCAATTTTAAACTCTAAGTACATGTCTTACAGTTGTATAAAAAAAATATGTCGTTTATGTCATATTGAACCATATTGATCGCATACCAATTTCGCTAAATTGCAATTTGTTCATGAGAACCGCAAAATAAAGCCGACAAAGTGAACCTGATCCCTGTTATTCTTTATGACTCAATACTAAATTAATATGTATAATTAATTGAATAATTGATGTATGTTTGTTGAGAATTTTTATCATCACAATTACGTTTATGCGAGAGGTGAAACTCGTAGGTAGATCGCGTCGTTGAAAGTAAATTTTGTGAGCATAGTTGACTCAAGAAGTAAGTAGGTAGTTGAAAATAATCGTAACTATTTTGATAATAAACCATTTTGTAATACGCACAAACCAATCCGTGTGGTTGTTAATGTTAAGTTGCAGTTAAACTCGGGACTAATATTATAATCACATAAAAATACTACTGTGGAATAAGTTCATTTAAAAATACTCACAAATAAAATTTTAATTCGTATTATTAAATAATCACTTAAACCCACAATTAAAGAATCCAAGAAACTGTATCGTGTGGGAATCGAACACACATGTCTGAGTTATGGTTTTATAGTTGTCTAATTTATCGATAATAACTTTAGTTTAACTTTAGCATAGGTACTATTATAATGCTCCCAAATAATCTTGTTGTGCACAGGGTTCTCTTTTATCTAAGTTAAAATCGCACTCGATCGAAGTGGGTAATGGTTCAACCAATAATACATGTTGTACTTGATAAAAAATATATCATATAAATATTCATATAAATAAGATTATATAATCTTAGTACCTAGAAGAATGAAACACAATAAATTAGAAGCGATTACAAACTTCAAATATAAATACGAAAACAATATTTAAGAAGTTCTATAAAAGACGAATTCAGTGTTTACAACATGATAGTCGATCATGTTACTTAGAATATGGAATGCAATTGATGTGACCGTGGGAAGCGAGCATTGCATTGACATTGAACTTTGCTGATTTGAAAATATACATAAAGCTAATTTACATCTATGTAGCAACCACCGGGTACGGTTACCGTCAACGGAACAGTCTACAGCAGCGGATTCACACACAGTTTGTACGCTTGATTGAATAATGTGCAATACGGTTCTGATCCGGTTGTCGTTGTCAAGTGTATCTGCACCTTAGCTTTATGCATGCAAGGCAAGGATTGACTATCCGTGTGACCACGCTTACCACTTGATTGTTACGTGTTGATGTAAAAGGATGTATCGTCTGTAATGTGTTAAATTAAAATTTAGATGTCCTCGAGCCAATCTGGTTACAGAAAAAATGTGTGTGGGCCTAAAGGTGTGCGCTACTTTACTTTTGTGGAGAGACATGAGACAATCTGTCCTAAATTTTAGTTTAATGTACGCGGTATCCTAAAGTTCAGATGTCCTCGAGCCAATCTGGTCACGAAAACGGGTATGTGTGTTATCCTAAGCGGCAATGCACCGTCCTAATAAGTATGTGGAGAGACATGAGACAATCTGTCCTGAATTTTAGGTTACTGGTTCGTTCAGATACAGATCTAATTATGTTAACGGAAAGTAGGTGTGTTGTATGTTTAAATCAATGTATAGTAAGTTTTATAGTTGTTTTAAGCTGGTGAGTATAATTAAATGAATCCGAGACGTAAAGGATGTATCGTCTGTAATGTGTTAAATTAAAATTTAGATGTCCTCGAGCCAATCTGGTCACAGAAAAAATGTATGTGGGCCTAAAGGTGTGCGCTACTTTACTTTTGTGGAGAGACATGAGACAATCTGTCCTAAATTTTAGTTTAATGTATGTGGTATCCTAAAGTTCAGATGTCCTCGAGCCAATCTGGTCACGAAAACGGGTATGTGTGTAATCCTAAGCGGCAATGCACCATTCTTAAGTATGTGGAGAGACATGAGACAATCTGTCCTGAATTTTAGGTTACTGGTTCGTTCAGATACAGACCTAATTATGTTAACGGAAAGTACGTATGTTATATGTTTGAATCAAGGTATAGTAAGTTTTATAGAACAGTTGTTTTAAGCTGGTGAGTATAATTAAATGAAGTTGAGGTCAACCATCAATATTGACATTTATAACTCATTGTCGTTAACTCAAACAAATGTTGCAACCTAGTGGAATAGGCGCCGAACTAGTATTTTACTGCACTATGTAGGAATTCATACTCCACCTTCCGTTTCATCGGGTGGAATAGGCGCCGAACCAGTATTAGACATTTTACTGCACCGAGAGTGACGGAGATGATCATTCCATCGGGTGGAATAGGCGCCGAACCAGTGGATTTCATTTATATTATTGGGCATTCTACTCCACCGAGAGTGACGGAGGCGAACGGAGTGAGCTGAAGGAACGGAAGGTGGAGTAGAATGCCCAATAATATCCTACTAGTGCGGTCTAGTTATTCTTTCTGATTTACAATAATTGGTATTCTAATTAACTGTGTACGCTTCTTTTTGAAATTATTTTTTTTTTATTCAAATCCAAAACGGCGGCTGAGAAAATTTTAAAGTATTCGTCATGGGTGTCGTTTTCATGGCTTTCTAGGGTGCTTAAGCCGATAGTGAGGTCAAAATAAAAATCCAAGATGGCGGCTGCAAAAAATTTCATATTTTTCATCATGGGTGTCGTTTTCATGGTTTCTGAGGGTGCTAAAGCCGATAGTGAAATCAAAATGAAAATCCAAGATGGCGGCTGCAACAATTTTCATATTTTTCATCATGGGTATCATTTTCATGGTTTTTGAGGGTGCAAAAGCCGATAGTGAAGTCAAAATGAAAATCCAAGATGACGGCTGCGAAAATTTTCATATTTTTCATCATGGGTGTCGTTTTTATGGTTATTGAGGGTGCTAAAGCCGATAGTCAGGACAAAATGAAAATCTAAGATGGCGGCAGCGTAAATTTTCATATTTTTCATCATGGGTGTCGTTTTCATGGTTTTTGAGCGTGGTAAAGCCGATAGTCAGGTTAAAATGAAAATCTAAGTTGGCGGCTGCAAAAAAGACCCATGACGAATAATTTGAAAAATTTTGCAGCTGCCATCTTGAGTTTTCATTTTGACCTCACCATCGACTAGATACTTAATTACTAGCTTTGAAATAATATAAAGTGATCAATAGAATAGCACAAAAAAATATTATTAAAATCTCGATTATGATTGTATAAATGTGTTTGGTCCATCCCTAGCATCAGGTAGGATGACATTGACAGCTTACTCCACGTTCACTTCACTTAAATTTTCACGGTGATATTGTTACAGAATAGCATAGAATAATAGTATAGCTGAACAGGGTTTCTGTACATTTTCACCTAATACATTTGGAACAAACCATAGGTACTAACCTATGCAAATGATCAGTGCCTTGCGGTATCGCTTCCCACTAAACAGCTCTTTGACAGAACTGGAGCGCAGCGTCTCCTTTTTCACATCCAACCACATTGCTGATAACCGATTTTCTATTTCCTGCAAAAATAATGTAACGTTTTTGTGAAATCTGTAGGGATGGGCCGAACTTCGTTTCACATTCGGTTTAACCGAACTTCGGCATTCGGTCGAAATTCTGTTTAAATGCCGAACATTCGATACAAGAAAATATTAAATTAACACAACTGTTTGACTAAAATAATTAAACTAAACTAGTAAAATAAAATCATAAGCATTTATTGCATGTTTGTTAGTTGTTACGTATTCTAAACATTAGTTATCAGAATATTGACAACTAAACATTGAAGTAATTATCGCCGAAAATTACTATTTTTAGTTTTTATAAGAGTGAGGGAGTTAATTGAAATCTAATTACCTTTCAGTAGGAGAGCCGGCTGCCAAAACACCTACCTCATCGGGTACCCCAATAGGCTATCTTTAGATCATTAACCGACACTTAAACACGTAAACAAAATCAGGTTTGCCATAGCCGATCCTGCCAGGCCATAGAAATAATCGATATTTTTTAAAGTATTTTTTAATGATAATTAAGTCATAATTATCGTATCCGAATTTAAGTGCTGGCAACCATTGATTAATTGGACCCAGTTGTGCCAAAATGATCCAACCACAGCGAACACATTTTCAGCTATTTACGTTTAGACATTTAAACGTAGTTTTCCCATTTAAACATTCGGATTTTGTTAGATACACATGAAGTTATCAAGATGTGGAATATTGAATAGGGTTTCTAATACCTAGTATGCTTTATAATTTCCAGCCGCTGTTAGTTTTTTAGATAATAATGTTAAATATCAGCCGGATCATTTCTGCTTTGTGGGTCCAATTATGTAAAAACATCTATGTGGCAGACCCCTAAAATATGAACTGACATTCCAACACCCTGAACCTACCTCATCGAGTACCCTGATGGAACTAACGCCAAATAATAACCAAGGTGCCCCTGATAATGGATCAAAAAGTCTGCCCAGTCTAAACTTGCCGGAACTTAGTGGTCAAAACATTTGAAATTGGTAGGCAGCATACTTTCACCTAAAGTCAAAATAACATTCGTTTCTAAATTTATACATAAAACAAGAAGTGTAGCGCTAAAATATGTATGTTTTAAATTTAACAAAAATCACTACGAGACAATGCCATGCTTACAATATACGTACATTAATCAAAACTTATTTAAAATGGGCATTACAGTTACCTGAATTATGTATATGTGGGTTTAGGCAACTAAGTAGACTTGCGATTGTAGAACCTATTATTGTGTGAATCATTGTAGATACAGTCAACGCCTAATCAACCTAACCACCACCCGGATCACTCTAATCCTCCGAAGTAAGGTCAAACTTTAAGACGTTGGCTGCCATACGTGTATTACTCGTAATAACTTTTTTTATATGCCCATTGTCACCATACAAAATTGTAAGTACCAAAGAATTTAACACCACCCTCCTTCCACTGCCACTCTTCTAGAATTCGTTACAAATCGCATAAATCAACTACAAGAATACTCGTAGATGGCAGTGGAGCCCAGGGGGCCGATTCTACTAATTTGCAACGTTACACGTTCAATTGTGTTTCAACAACAGTTCAGTTTCGATCGCCGTTTGATAGTTATCAAAAAAGTCATTCTACTATTCTATAAGCAAAATGGAAACTAAACTTAAACCGAATCGTAACGGGAACGTAACAGCGGGTATCCTGTGTGACCAACATTCCAAATAGTATGTTTTAATAATACCACAGAAAAAAAAGTTGAATCTAATAATATTACTAAATACGAATAAGTGCTACTAAAAGTATTTTTAATACAAAAACATATCTAGACCATACTTATACTTTTAGCCTGTATATTTTTTTGTAATATTTCAATTTTATAAATAATAAAAACTCAGAAGAACGTTTCGTTTTCGGCCCCAGCTTGCGAAATCTGTGAAACGAAACGTTTTAATTATGTCAAAAAGATAATGATGCGACTAAACGTCACGCTCATGTTCGGTTTTGTTAGCAGAATAGCTTTTGAGATTGTTTCAATCGATCGGTGACTGAACTGAAACGTAACCGCAGTTGGATCATTGTTACATTAGTGGAATGCAAAAACTCGTAGGTTAGAAGTTAACGTGTTAAATAATAATGGTTAGGTTGACTAGCCATTGACTGTAGATACCTAAGTAGGTACAATATTATCTAAATAGAGAAAATGCAAACCATCAAACTAGCTACAATCACGGTCAAATGACAGCAAGAACTATTTTTAAACATAAACAGGTGCAAAAAAAAATTGAAAATCAGAGTTAGATAGAATGTTCTAAAGTGAAAATCAGTAAAAGTATGTACAAAAAATAGATAAAAAAAACCTCGCCAAGAGAATTAAATTATAACATAAACATAGAACGGATTCTAGAGATAAACATAGATAGAATCTAGAATAAATATGAAGGTTCTAGGCGATTGTTATTCAAAACCGATCCGTATTTTTTTGCACCTAATTTTATCATTTCATTTGAACATGCATTTTGCCACATAGCGTTTATGAAACCCGCTCGCAATATATTTTTCGTTTTATTACCTTTTTACATGGCGGCATCCCGCGTGAACTATAGTTCCTTTTTTTTTTTAATAAGGGACCTTTTAATGTTTTGTTTTCGTATATTTTATTGAGATAACGTATCTGGCAGCATTCGTATTTGTACAGTTTTTATGTCCATACATTTCTCAGGTAAATTTATGAATCAAATCGACTACTTCTGTATCATTCTCGTATACTTTCTTGTCTAATTTCTTGAAAGCTTGCTGGTAGATGGATTTGGATTTTAACATCTGGAAAGGTTTCGATTTACCTTTATTGTGAAAAGCAGTTGGCGGGAAACACTAACCAAAGCAACCGATATGTAATATTTGGTGACTTTCGGACGAATTATCAACAGCCAAAGATCCAAATGCTATAAATTGTATCCATTTATCAAAAACACTAGGTGGAACGTTGTGTCGTTATTTACCAGCATTTCATGCGTACACTGGTTGTAATTACACCGCTGCTTTTCACAATAAAGGTAAATCGAAACCTTTCCAGGTGTTAAACCAGAATGAAACAGAAGTGTAGTTGATTTGATTCATTTTACCTACGAAATGTATGGGAAAGAAAAACTGTAAAAATATGCTGCCAGATACGTTATCTTCAATAAATTCAATATACATACGTAAACAGAAAATTAAAATCCTTTATTTAAAAAAAAAATGGAACTTTAGTTCATGCGGAATTCCGCCATGTAAAAGGTAATAAAATATAAAATATTGCGAACGGCTTTCATAAACGCTATGTGGCAAAACGTATGTTCAAATGAACTGATAAAATTAGATGCAAAAAATATGGATGGGTTTTGAATAACAATCGCCTAGAACCTTTATGGTATGAAGGTGACCCAACACCACTCACTGTACAGTCCATTAGAATGAATGATTCAGAGGACGATGATATTGATCAATCATTTAACAGTTCAAGCGATGAAAGTGATTTAAATTTTTGATTCTATGTTTATATTATAATTTAATTCTCTTGGCGAGTATTTAATCTATTTTGTGTACATACTTTTACTGTACTACTATATTATCAACGCCTAATCAACCTAACCACCACCCGGATCACTCTAATCCTCCGAAGTAAGGTCAAACTTTAAGACGTTGGCTGCCATACGTGTATTACTCGTAATAACTTTTTTTATATGCCCATTGTCACCATACAAAATTGTAAGTACCAAAGAATTTAACACCACCCTCCTTCCACTGCCACTCTTCTAGAATTCGTTACAAATCGCATAAATCAACTACAAGAATACTCGTAGATGGCAGTGGAGCCCAGGGGGCCGATTCTACTAATTTGCAACGTTACACGTTCAATTGTGTTTCAACAACAGTTCAGTTTCGATCGCCGTTTGATAGTTATCAAAAAAGTCATTCTACTATTCTATAAGCAAAATGGAAACTAAACTTAAACCGAATCGTAACGGGAACGTAACAGCGGGTATCCTGTGTGACCAACATTCCAAATAGTATGTTTTAATAATACCACAGAAAAAAAAGTTGAATCTAATAATATTACTAAATACGAATAAGTGCTACTAAAAGTATTTTTAATACAAAAACATATCTAGACCATACTTATACTTTTAGCCTGTATATTTTTTTGTAATATTTCAATTTTATAAATAATAAAAACTCAGAAGAACGTTTCGTTTTCGGCCCCAGCTTGCGAAATCTGTGAAACGAAACGTTTTAATTATGTCAAAAAGATAATGATGCGACTAAACGTCACGCTCATGTTCGGTTTTGTTAGCAGAATAGCTTTTGAGATTGTTTCAATCGATCGGTGACTGAACTGAAACGTAACCGCAGTTGGATCATTGTTACATTAGTGGAATGCAAAAACTCGTAGGTTAGAAGTTAACGTGTTAAATAATAATGGTTAGGTTGACTAGCCATTGACTGTAGATACCTAAGTAGGTACAATATTATCTAAATAGAGAAAATGCAAACCATCAAACTAGCTACAATCACGGTCAAATGACAGCAAGAACTATTTTTAAACATAAACAGGTGCAAAAAAAAATTGAAAATCAGAGTTAGATAGAATGTTCTAAAGTGAAAATCAGTAAAAGTATGTACAAAAAATAGATAAAAAAAACCTCGCCAAGAGAATTAAATTATAACATAAACATAGAACGGATTCTAGAGATAAACATAGATAGAATCTAGAATAAATATGAAGGTTCTAGGCGATTGTTATTCAAAACCGATCCGTATTTTTTTGCACCTAATTTTATCATTTCATTTGAACATGCATTTTGCCACATAGCGTTTATGAAACCCGCTCGCAATATATTTTTCGTTTTATTACCTTTTTACATGGCGGCATCCCGCGTGAACTATAGTTCCTTTTTTTTTTTAATAAGGGACCTTTTAATGTTTTGTTTTCGTATATTTTATTGAGATAACGTATCTGGCAGCATTCGTATTTGTACAGTTTTTATGTCCATACATTTCTCAGGTAAATTTATGAATCAAATCGACTACTTCTGTATCATTCTCGTATACTTTCTTGTCTAATTTCTTGAAAGCTTGCTGGTAGATGGATTTGGATTTTAACATCTGGAAAGGTTTCGATTTACCTTTATTGTGAAAAGCAGTTGGCGGGAAACACTAACCAAAGCAACCGATATGTAATATTTGGTGACTTTCGGACGAATTATCAACAGCCAAAGATCCAAATGCTATAAATTGTATCCATTTATCAAAAACACTAGGTGGAACGTTGTGTCGTTATTTACCAGCATTTCATGCGTACACTGGTTGTAATTACACCGCTGCTTTTCACAATAAAGGTAAATCGAAACCTTTCCAGGTGTTAAACCAGAATGAAACAGAAGTGTAGTTGATTTGATTCATTTTACCTACGAAATGTATGGGAAAGAAAAACTGTAAAAATATGCTGCCAGATACGTTATCTTCAATAAATTCAATATACATACGTAAACAGAAAATTAAAATCCTTTATTTAAAAAAAAAATGGAACTTTAGTTCATGCGGAATTCCGCCATGTAAAAGGTAATAAAATATAAAATATTGCGAACGGCTTTCATAAACGCTATGTGGCAAAACGTATGTTCAAATGAACTGATAAAATTAGATGCAAAAAATATGGATGGGTTTTGAATAACAATCGCCTAGAACCTTTATGGTATGAAGGTGACCCAACACCACTCACTGTACAGTCCATTAGAATGAATGATTCAGAGGACGATGATATTGATCAATCATTTAACAGTTCAAGCGATGAAAGTGATTTAAATTTTTGATTCTATGTTTATATTATAATTTAATTCTCTTGGCGAGTATTTAATCTATTTTGTGTACATACTTTTACTGATTTACATATTACAACAGTTCTATCTGACACTGATTTTATTTTTTTATTTTTTTTGCACCTGAGTATGTTAAAAAATTGTTCTTGCTGTCATTTGACCGTCATTGTAGCTAGTTTGATGATTTCTATTTTTTGTATTTAGATAATTACTGTACCTACTTAGGTATCTACAGTTAATGGCTAGTCAACCTAACCATTATTAGTTAAACTTTGTCCTTATTACGGTGCATTAGAGTGATCCTGGTGGTGGTTAGGTTAATTAGGCGTTGACTGTATCTACAATGATTCACACAATTACTGGTTCTACTATTAGTTCCCTAAACCCATATATACAGAATTCAGGTAACTGTAATGCCCACTTTAAGTAAGTTTTGATTATTGTACCTATATTGTAAGTATTACTGCACTTACTGTTATTGTACTCGTAGTGATTGTTGTTAATAGTTAAACATACATATTTTAGTGCTATACTTTGTTTTATTTAATTATTTGATAAAAAAAGCTGTTAATATTTATAAATGTGTATAAATTTAGAAACAAATGTTATTTTGACTTTAGGTGAAACTATGCTGCCTACCAAATTCAAATGCTTTGAACACTAATTTTCGGCATGTTTAGACCTGGCTAGTGATGGGTAATTTTCGGAAATATTTCAAAGCTCGGAACGTTTTCCGTTTATTTTTCCGAAAAATAACAATATGGAAAAATATTGTTTACTGTAAAATGTTGACTACAGGAATTAAAATAACATATGAATTAAAGGGTTTTATTTATACTGAACATATTTACTGACTGACTGACTGATTGATTGAATAAAATGACTGACCGACTGACAAATCAACGCATAGCCGAAACTACTGGGTCTAGGAACGTGAAATTTTGCACACGGCTTCCTTTTATAATTTAGGGGAGCCCTAAGAAGGGGTTATTGGAAATTCAATCTTATAGGGGGTGAAAAGGGGGGTTTTGTTTGTCTGAAAAATCTTATTCCTTGAGTTAATAAACTTGAAACTTGCCACGAATACATATATGTTAATTATGAACTTTTTCATTTTTGTTTTTCTAAACTATCCCCCCTAAAGGAGAATTGGGTGTGTCAAAGTTTGTATTGAAGAATTTTAACGCGCTGACCGATTAACTCTAAACTCACTATTTATACATAAGACTAAAAATAAAGAATACTTTCATCAGTTTTTCGAAAAAATACCCCTACCGGGGTGAAAATGGGCAGTCAATTTTGCAGGGGAGGATTTTACTGCGTGGCTTGATCAACTCGAAAAGATTAATGGCGAATTCTTATTTGAACGTCTAAAGTCACACTTATACAAAATAAATTCAATTAATTATGTTCTTTTATGCTATCATATTATCTAATTAAGGCCAAATAAAAAAATATGTTCAATGAAAAGTTTTTTGAGTACTTCGTTCTAAAAGGTTAGGAAATTGTTGGTTGGATTGGCAATACTAAAATTGCCATTTTATGTTTATTTTCCTAAATAGTAGGTACTTACAGCATAATTGTCGTGGTGTTGTTATCATTTTTAGTTTGTTATTTTATTTACATGGAGTAAATAATATGTCGGCGCCTCCGCTTTTCTAGACTGTTAATTGACATGTTGTAGAAATGGCAACGTCAAAAATGAACACCGAGCACTCTGGTAAGGAGGGAAAGCGCGGGAAAGTTAAGGAAAGGCGCGTTTCTTGAAAAAAATTTCAAATCTATTTTATTTTATTGCTACCTTTTGCATAATAACTAATACTAATACTACATAACTACTTAATGGTAGTTTGTTGTGATGGGGAAGGTTAAGAAGAGGAAGAAAAGTGGGACGGATCCCCTCGAAGATGATGCCGACAATGGGTCGTTGCGCTCCATGCAGTCGGCCACATCAGATGCTGTAAATGAAAAGGATACGGATAAGTACCTTGAATATAGAGTATCTGATTACACCCGGTCTTATCCAGAGTCTGGTGGAAACTATGAATATATTGTTTTCATCGAAAGTCTGAATCAAGTCCCGATCGGTGACCGCGATATGATGTCGTTAGCCACTAACTTCAAGAGGTATAACAAAGGGGTTAAGCAATTAATTAAAATTAATCGGCACAAAGTTGGCGTTATTTTCGAACGTCCGTCATTTGCCAATGCTGCGCTCATAAATAAAAAGTTTTTGGATAATTTTAAACTCAAAGCCAGCATTCCAGCCTCGGCTACAGAAATTACTGGAATCATACAGCATGTCCCGATTAATCTGTCAAATGAGCAAATCTATTCAGCTATATCCAGCTCCAAAAATATAATATCGGTCAAAAGATTTATGCGTCGGACTATTACAGGAAATAAAGTCTCCTTTGAACCTATGAAGACAGTGAGCATCACGTTTTCGTGCGTCTCCTTGCCCGACAGCGTGGATCTAAACAGCTGGCGGTTTGAGGTACGGCCGTACATCCCGCCGGTAAAGCAGTGTCTGCAGTGTCTGAGGTATGGACATATTGCTAAATTTTGCAAAAACAGCATCAGGTGTTCTATATGCGGAAAAGATCACAGCTATAAAGAATGTACGATTGCCCCAACAGAAGCTACATGCTGCCAATGTAAAGGAAATCATATTGCTATTTCTGCAGAATGTCCTGTCAAAAAAGCTAAGATACAAGAAAATAAAAATAAAATTCAGAAAAGATCATATGCTGACGTGTTAAATGAGAAGTCATTCCCTCCTTTAACTAACAAAAACCCTGCTGAACAACTTAAATTTCTAATACAAACAGATCAAATACAAAACATTTTAATTCAGACCCTTCTTACTTTAATTTCACAAAATCGGAACAAAGAAAGTTCCATTACAAATGAAAATATTAAAAAAGTTCTCTTAGCAACAATACAGAGTGATAATAACATTAAACAATCTTAATTATGGATCAGTTAAATATTGTACAGTGGAATGCTCAGAGTATTCGTAGTAATCAACATATTTTTTCTCATTTTTTAATTGAGAACAATATTCATGTAGCTTTACTTTGTGAAACTTGGCTTAAGCCTGAGATGCGTTTTAATATAAAATATTATAACACTGTTAGATTAGATTCTGGTAATAGTCATAATGGCGTAGCTATATTAATACATAATTCATTACAGTTCAAAAAAATTGATACTTCATATGATGACTCTATACAAAATATTGCAATACGTTTAAAATATGGTGCTAAGGAGCTTTCTTTGGTGTCATTTTATAGTCCTGGTAATTGTCATCCATCCTTTTCTAAATCAAAGCTGGATAATTTAATCCAAAGTATTCCTGGTCCTGTTTTGATTGGTGGGGATTTCAATGCCCATCATTCGGCCTGGGGCTGTAGTGCACAGTGCAGTCGTGGTATTGACGTTCTTGAAAGTATCAATGGTAACAATCTTGTGTTGCTGAATAACGGAGATATGACTACATTAGGCTCAGATAGGTGGCAGAGAAACGCCCTTGATTTAACCTTAGTATCACCCTCGTTGGCTTTGTCTTGTCACTGGTCAGTGCATGATGTTCCTCTAGGTGGATATCATTTGCCTGTAATTACAAAAATAGTATTTAATCATTTTATTTCTTCATCCAATGATCTTTCAAATCTGCCTGTTCATGTAAATTTTAAACTAGTTAATTGGGAACTTTACACAGCTCAAGTAGATAATCTATTACAAAATTTTGTGGTTATTCATCAAAACCCTTTACAAACTTATAAAGAACTTATTCTTATCTTAAATAAAGCTGTACAGAATTCTGTTCCATGTTCTGATATTTCTCATATGCAAAGTACCTCTAGTGCCTCACTCAATACACCTAGAACTTATAAAAAGAAAAAACGCAGTCCACTTCCATGGTGGAATAACAACTGTACTAGGGTTGTAGAAGATGCTAAGAATGCTTATATACAGTTTAAACATGACCCCTCACAAGCAAACTATGTTGAATTTAAAAGGCGACAAGCTGTTAAAAAGTTGATTTTAAAAAGAGAGAGGTATTTGAGTTGGGTAACTTTGTGTGAGTCTTTTAACAGAACAACTCCTTTAAGTAAAATTTGGGGTATTTCTAGAAAGTTTAATAGAACATATGTACCATCTTGCAATAATGTATATCCATGGATTTTTGATTTTCTTAAAAAATTCACACCTGATACTGTAGAGGCCCCCTTTCATTCACATGACCATTTACCAACAGCAGCATGCTCAAATTATTTAACAGATCCATTTACTATGCAAGAATTGAAAGCTGCAATTTTTTCCAGGCGTGATACAGCTTTTGGCCTAGATTGTATACCATATAAAATGCTTAAGAATGTTTCATTGCAAGCCTTATTTTTGGTTTTAAAAGTTTTTAACTTACTTTGGCTTAATGAAACTATACCTCTAGACTGGAAAATGGACTGTCTTATCCCAATCTTAAAACCTAATAAAGACAAAAACAAACCTGACTCATACAGACCTATAGCTTTGACCTCTTGTGTAGGAAAGATTTATGAGCAATTGATAAAGCAAAGACTAGAATTTTACATAGAAAGTAATAATTTATTACCTTCTAATCAGCTTGGATTTCGTAGAGGAAGGTCAACACGTGAAACTATTTCTCATTTGCATCTTGATATTTTTAATGCTCGTAAAATGGAACATGAGTTTGTTGCTGTTTTTGTTGACATCGTTGGTGCTTTCATCACATTTTGTCACTTGAACTCCGCTCACTAGGCATACCTGAAAAAATAGTTTCGTGGGTTTTTAATTTTTTGCATGGTAGAGAAGTTTATGTCAAAGTGGATAAGCAGTTAATTGGACCCCGTTTTTCATATAAAGGGGTGTGTCAAGGTGGTATTATGAGTCCATTGATTTATGTGCTTTATATGCATAGACTTAATATGATTTTGGGTAGTAAAGTACTGAATTTACAATTTGCTGATGATTTGGTTATTTATACATCCGGTCCAGATATGGATGAGATTAAGAGTAATATTAATGGGGCTTTGAAAAATATGAGTAAATATTTTCACTATTTAAATTTAGAAATTAGTCCAGACAAATCAAAAGTTATTGTTTTTAGTGAAATAGATTTTGATTTAGAAATTTTTTATGATAACTTTGAACTTACCACTGTTAATGAATTTAAGTACTTAGGAGTATTTTTTTCTGCCAATCTTACATGGAATGAATATGTTGATTACATACTTGGTAAAGCAAATAAAGCATACAATTTTATAAAATCTGTCTCAGTACATGCTGATCCTAAAATTCTGTTAATGTTATACAAATCTTTAGTCCGTAGTCATTTTGAATACGGCTTTTTGTGCTTTGGGTCTGATCAGAGACTTATCCGTAAACTTGATATCTTACAGAATCATAACTTGCGTTGCATTACAGGTGCCATGAAAACAACACCTATCAACTCCTTACAAGTAGAGTGTAATATTCCTCCACTGAAAATTAGATTTCAGTACTTAAAATCTAAATTCCTTTTAAAGCTTTTGTCATTTCATAACCACCCTCTTTACAGAAAACTTTTATTTTATCATACAGTTTATAATCCTTCAAATAATATTAACATTCCCTATTTACTTCATGATTTCTCTAATACAATTACACCTATTCAGCAACATGAACTTTACAAATGTAATGACACTTGGACATGTTATTCTGGCAAGTACAATAGTAAATTTATAGATATGAATATTGTTATAAAGCATGATTTGAAAACCAAGGAAGAGGTGTATCAGTTATTACAGGAACATTCTGGCTATCGATGTATATTCACTGATGCTTCTAAGAGCAGTACAAATGTCGCAATGGCTATTTACATACCTTCTACTAAGACTGGTCATGGTGTAAGGTTGCCTGATGTTTTAACTATATTTTCTGCTGAGGCGATGGCTATTTCAGCTGCTTTGGATTTCATAAGTGAAAATAACTCTGGCATCATTTCTTGGCTTATTGTAACGGACAGCATGAGTGTTCTTAAGGCATTGGATAACAACAAACTGGATGCTTCTACAAACTACATTATATATTGCATCAAAGAAAAGTATTTTACACTTCAATCAAGAGACTTTGATATCAAATTTTTGTGGACTCCTTCGCACATCGGAGTCAGTGGCAATGAAAATGCAGACACTTTAGCGAGAGCCATTGTTGACATAGGAAATGCAGAAATTAAAAGTGTTGCCATACCTTGTTCAGACTTATTACCTATGATCAAGGAAGATAATATTCGATGTTGGCTTGAAAATTGGTAGGAGACTTTGCAAATAAAAGGCACTTGGTATGCAAAAATAAATACAGTTATTGGTTTAGCTCCTTGGTTTACGAAGGCACAATTTCACAAAAGCAAACAGTTTTATTCTTTAATTAATCGGCTAAGATTTGGACATGGACGTTTTAATGCTCATCTGGCCAGAATGAAGTTAATAACTTCCCCTAAATGCACTGATTGCAACCTCGATAAAGATCAAACCCTTAATCACATTACTTTTGAATGCCCAGCGCACAATGTGAATCGTTTAATATTGATTGACAAATTGCTTGAGATTTACAAAACACCGGCAAACCTCCCGCGCGACATTCAAGGATTGCTGGAAAATTCTTCTACATTTAATCCTTTATTTAATTTTATTACATCTAGTGGGTGTAAAATTTGATTGGGATATATAATTACATACATACATATAATTACATACATGGCTTACATGGCTATGACATTGAATTGACATAACTCTTGGAAATGACTACACTACATGGAAATGACGATAAAATGTGGATTTGACAAAGAAAAAAAATTGGATTGACAAACATGAAAAAAAGAAGACATGGCATATGCCTTGATTAAGAATTTACTGATGACTTGGCTTTGGCCTTACTTTTATTTTAAATAGAAGAATAAGAAAATATGACGAGGCTGAATGGTCTATAGATCGATGCCTGCCTTTTAATACAGGCGAAAGAAATAAAAAAAAAAAAAAAAGCACTCTGGTAAGGCGGCCATCTTGTAAAATGAGCAGGTAACTTCGGATTTTGTAAGGTGCGCACGCAACCATGTGGTCGGTGGACGTTATATTTTAATCGCATCCCTCTTAATCTAAGCGATCTATTATTATTTTCTGAAGTGTTTGATTGAATTATCGAGAATTAGAAGTGGAGTGATTGTGATTAGGTGTTATTTTTTGAAATACTGCCTTTCTACCCGATAATCCACACCTACCTGAACATGGTCGGCGCCTCCGCTTTTCTAGACTTAATTGACTTGTTGTACAAGTCAACCTCAAAAACGAACATCGAGAACTGGTGAGGCGGCCATCTTATAAAACGAGCATTGAACTCGTGGTCGGTGGACATTTTATTTTAATCGGACCCCTCTTAATCTAAGCGATCTATAATTATTTTGCTAAGTGTTTGATTGAATTGTGGAGAACTAGAAGTGGAGTGATTGTGATATGTGTTATTTTATTGACAAACTGCCTTCCTACCCGATAATTCACGCCTACCTGAACATGGAGAACACATTAAATTAAAGTCGAAAGACTTCAAATAAATAATACATTTATTTTGTTGTATATTTGAGTTTATTGTGTTCTTCCTTAGATAAAAGTATTGTAGCAAAGTAGGAAAATATCAAATGTTACGGCAATTCTGAACTAAAAAGATTAGTATTCAAAGTCTTAAAAAATATTTATTGGTGGTTGACATTGACAACTGTTGACAGTTTACAACTCTTAACCATTGTTCAAAATTGCAACATTGAATATCTATTAATCTGACCCTTCTCTAACAAAAAATGTTGCACAAACTAGCTCAGAAGATGACGCTGAGTTAAATAAGGTATTTTTCATTTCAAGACGTAGTGATTTAATTTCAAATAAAACAATGTATGGGAAGCTGCCATTGTTTTTTGTATAAATAATCTTTAACACAAGTTTTGGAAACATCTTAAACGATTTTTCAAAATTCCACCCTTGTTGGGGTGAAACGTGGGGATACAGTTTATTTGAAAAATCTTATTCCTTGGTTCTATAAACTTAAAAATGGCTCGAATACTTATTTTTATACTTAAATGATAAAGATCGTATACATGCATTTTCGAAAACAACATTTCAAAGGGGTTGAGCCTTTTCGAATTTTTTTCAAAAGTTAGAAATTTTTCGGTTTTAAAAGTATTGTTTACTGGTCGATCAATCAGGTTAAGCTACGCTTGCCGGGGTTGGTCTGTGGATGGGTGACCATCTTTTCATACCGAGATTCCGCCGTGCCTCGGAAAGCACGTTAAGCCGTTGGTCCCGGCTGTCATTCGTGGATCTTTGACAGTCGTTACGGGTCGTCAGAAGCCCGAAAGTCTGACAACCAGTCTTACCAAGGGGTATCGTATTACCCAGTAACTGGGTTGTGGAGGTCAGATAGGCAGTCGCTCCATGTGAAATACTGATATTCAGCTGCATCCGGTTAGACTGGAAGCCGACCCCAACATAGTTGGGAAAAGGCTAGGCAGAATGAATGAATGAATGTTTACTGTAAAATTTTGACTTCAGTAAGTAAAATAACACAGAGTTTAAGGGGTTTTATTTACATTCAAAGGGTTTTATTACCTACATTAACACATTTAGGTATTCTGTTGAAGAATCCGAATCATCACTGGCGAAAAGTATCATGATCAATATTTTCTACTGCATCTACACAAACAATAAATCTTCAGTTGGTGGGTTTTATATCACCAACAAGTTTTCGTCGTCGGCTCACGTCACGTGAACGTCTACCCGGCCAAAAAGAACTACTTGATACTTATAGTGCACATTAATTTCTTCTGATTTATGTATATAATTTCCAATAAGAAAACATTATGGCAAGAATTATAAATTGTTAAAGATTAGATATTAAAAATTTTTCAGTAAAGAAAAAAGAAAGCAAAATATTTATTCTGCACAAACAAAACGCACGTTACAAAAAAAAAGACCTAAAGTAATGACACACATGCAAAGCAGGCAAAAGACCTTAGAATAATAACTACAGCAAAAAGTTTCGTATTCGAGCAGTCTATAATTGTTCATTGCTTGATGTCAGAGTACACATAATAGTCTTATTTTTTTTCTAATCTTTAATCACAGTCAGCTTTTTGTTTGGAAAAATATCGGAAAAGTATTGGAAAAATATTTGAAAAATATCGGAAAAATATTTTTTTTCTTTTTTTTTTCCTTCCGAAATTTTTCCATTACCCATCAGTAGACCTGGCAGACCTTTTTATCCTACCTGGCAGACCTTTTGATGCCCCTGGTAGAGATGGGTCATTGACGGTTTTTTGGTTAATGTAATTTAACTGTTAATCATCAATGGTCAACAGGTTAAAAAAGCTGTTAATTAATTAACTTGTTTTGAATGTTCAATCGGTATCGTTCGGAAGTATTCGTTTCGCATACTAGTTGATTCTCAAAAATGAATAAAATTATAGTGAAATAATTCTGGTAAAACTGGCTTTTTTGGACCTGAATAAAATAATGACTATTGAACTAATGCATCTTGTGCTTTGACGTAAATTAACAGCTAATATTTTAAACCTGTTTTTTCATTGATGATTAACAGTTAACTCGTTGACGAGTGAAAAGTCGTTAAAAAAAAGCAGTTTATTGATTCAACGACCACCTCTAGCCCCTGGTAATCCAGGGGCATCTTGGTTATTATTTGGCGTAGATTCCATCAGGATACTCGATGAGGTAGGTCTCGATGAGGATGATATTTTAGTACGTCCGGCAAGGTACGCAATGGCAGACTCACTTTTTTTTTACATAATTTAATCTATGGAAATCTGATGCCAGCACTTTAATTCGGGTACCTTATGACGTAATTTTTACTAAAAAATATGTAAAAAAATATCGATTATTTCTATGGCCCGACAGGATCAGCTCTGGCAGAACTGATTTTTTTTGGGATTAAATATAATGACCACCATAAAATACTTTGATACCCTAAGCTTTTTGCACTTCAAATTGTATTCAAACACCAAATGTAGTAAATGATCACCAAATCTTAACGAGCGAATTATTGCGGTAGGTTAGGTTAGGTTTTTTTATATTTGTTTGATTTGCTTTTAATGTTCTTTCTAGGTTAGGTTAGGTTAGGTTAATAATGATTAGTTTGTAGTCTAGGATAGCAAGATGTTAAACATTTTGTTTATAATTTCACAATAAAATGGAGTTTTAACTTTGGTGATCATTTACTATTTTTGGCAGTAAGAAGTGTTTTTTTATGTTATATTTTACTTTATCTGGTGGTAAGTTAAACATAAGCCTTTTTTTTTACTTGTTTAAGTGTTGGTTAACGATCTAAAGATAGCCTATTGGGGTACTTGATGAGGTAGGTATTTTGGCAGCCGGCTCTCCCACTACTACTGGTCTTTAAAATTTACCAAGGGTTTACGGTGCAATAACACCAAGGCAGGCAGGAGTCGGCTACTTTTTTTTTATATATACATTTCCTGCCTCTGCGAAAAGTCGATCAGTATATATTGCGAGAAAAGGAGCTTCCAGGAGGCGATAAGACTCTCGAGAAAGTGCGTTGAAAATGACAGAAGTTCGGCCGAAATTTTTATTTTCAACGAATGTTTGGCCCTAGTTCGTATTCGGTTCATATCACGTTCGGTTCATCCCTTGAAATCAGAATAAGTACAACGCTACAAGCAGATATTCACTCTCCTGCTCCAAAAGCTGGTTGGAAAACTATAGCCAGGTCGACAATTTCTGCAAATAATTTTTACAACGTTCTTGTATGTAAATATCGAATTGTTCATCATTAAATACAGGGTGTAAGGGTCAGCCCTCCACAAACTACACTCGCGGATAAAGAATACGGGTCAGTACGAAAAACTAAAATGACTCGTAAAATAATAAAGCTAGCAGCATGAATGGAACGGTATGTTGTAGATAATTTACCAGTTAATAAAACAACACCAAATATTGGAAACATCATTAGTTTAGTTGTCAAAACTATATAAAAAAAAAAACAATAATTTTTACGTTGAAAAAATAATCGTTGGTACAAAAACGAACTTTAGAATAAAATTAATACTTTGTATTGCTTCCACGGGCTCTTCTCACAGCTGCCAGGTGCTTAGGCATGCTGTTTATCAAGTTTCTTATGCGATGTTGCGGGATATTGGTCCATTCTTTCACTAGCGCATGTTTCAGGTCTCGAAATTTAGCTAGGGCGGGGTTTCGATTTCTTACACACCTTCCAAGCTCGTCTCAAGTGTGTTCAGATCCGGCCTTCTCACGGACCAGTCTGTGCGATTGATGTCAACGTCCTGAAAATACTCATTTACAATTTCAACTCTATGTGAGCTGGCGTTGTCATGCACGGATATTGATTTACCAGCCATATTAATTCAATAAGGGCCGTCATTCTCTTTAACAATTTCATCCATATGCTGCACTAGTTAGCGTACCATTTTCTATCACCACTAACTCCGAGCGACTTTCTGAAGAGATTCCAGCCCAAACCATAACAGATCCACCGTCAAACGGCACCTTTTCCTCGAAAAAAGCTGGAATAAAACGTTCTCCTGGCCGTCGGTAGACTCTTCGCCGCCCATCATGGGCACACAGCATGAATCTGATTTCGTCAGAAAACATTACTCTTGCCCATTCTTCATCTCCCCATTGTACGTGTTCCCTTGTTACATGTTCCCTTTAAAGTTTTGGATCATTAGCGGTCTATGTGGGGTCAAATTGGCTTTAAGGAGCCGCCGCCTTACAGTCCGCTCGCTTACGTCGTCTCTACGGGTCTCCCGAAGTTGATTTATTACTTCAACTACCGTGAGGTGCCTAGGTGTTCTTATGCTCTGCCCAGTTTCTCAGAAATGTTGGATGGCTCGCTCCACTGTAGAAAGTGACACGCTTGTTGTACTTGCTGTACTTCGCTGACTTCTGCCTTCTTCTTACAATAGTGACGATACGTGTACATTCTTCTGGTGTTAGTGACATGATAGTAGGGATGTCAAAAAAACGATTATTTTTTCATGAAAATCGATTTTATATGAACGATTTTTTTAATCGCTGATTTATGAATTGATTTCATATTTCAAGATTTTTTTTTTAACGTTTTTGCATTTACTATTTCTTTATTTCAATGTAAAATTACATTCTCTGTACGCAGCTCTCCATTTATGTAAATGAAACAGTTAAAATAAAAAAAAATCTGCAATGGAAGTTAAAATACTCTAACGAACGACGCCTGGAATTTCATTTCAGTCTCTATCAGTATATCTAATAATAAATAAAAACTCTCTGGTTCTGAACCCAGTTAAGTCCAAGTACATTCTATTGGGAGCAAGAGGCTTTCTCAACAAAATATTAGGGTACAATCTGGACTTGAAGATTGATGGGTGTTCTATTGATAGGGTGCAAGAAGCCCGTAATCTTGGTGTGGTGTTTGATGAGCATCTGCATTTTGAGACACACATCATGGAGGCTGTGCGCAACTGCTTTTACCGTCTTAAGCTTTTGTACCGTGTACGGCCCTACATAAGTGTGGATATGCGTGTCATGCTATGTAAGTCACTTGTTTTATCCAAGCTGAACTACGCTGACACTGTGTATGGTGCATGCATTCTAGATAGAAGCGGAAAGTTAATCCAGCGAGTGCAGAATGCTTATGCAAGATTTTGATATTTCAAACGCTTATGTATTAGTAGACGTACTGATTAACACTTTAGATGAAATAGGAGTTGGGCAGAAGTTATGTAAATATCTATGGAACTTTTTAAGCGAGAGGCACCTTATGATGAAAGATGAAGTAGATCAAAACAATTATATTATTAGATATACTGATAGAGGCTTAGCACAAGGAGACCCAATTTCTCCCATTATTTTTAACGTAGTCACAATGACATGTTTCCATAAGATTAAGAATGTAGGTATGTACCAATATGCGGATGATTTTGTGGTGTATTGTTCTTCTAGGAATCTTAGTCAAAGTCAACATGAACTTCAGGTAGCATTAAATACATTTTGTAATATTCTGGATGATATGGGATTAGAATTATCGGCAACTAAATCTAAAGTATGTATTTTCAGCAGAGGATTTAGAAAATTAAAAATTGATTTAAAATTACATGGTCATAGTTTACAGCTAGTAGATAATTATAAATATTTAGGAGTGTGGTTAGACAGTTCATTGCGTTGGAGTAAACACATCAACATGATAGCGGAGAAAGTGCAAAGGATTCTCAATTTACTCAAAGTCTTGGCCAGTACTGCGTGGGGTTTGCACCCGAAACATTTGAGACATATTTATATAGCATTGATTAGAAGTCGCATAGACTATAGCAGTTTTTTATATGATGTAAGTGCAAAATGTCATATATTATTTCTTGTAACTATCTGTAATTTTCTGCAAAATAAAATATTGATTATTATTTTTAATTTATTTTGACGTACCACTTGCGGAGCATGTATTACCTATCTACCTCTTTTTACTTATTCTTTTTACTAATAACATCATTGGTAGTACTCATGTAAAAACCAGGCCACGTTTTATTGTACACTTATGGAAGTATCGATTTTTTTTTGTTATTTTTTTAAGTACTTATATTTTTTTTGAAAACCTAACTATTTGGATAAAACTCCATCCTGTACTACTGTGTTGTTAAAGAAAGAAAGAAAAAGATTTCTTGTTTTTGTTTTCTTTATTTGTATTTAAACCTATGTTTATAGAAACATATATTATTTATAGAGATATTCTCTGAACTGTTATGGCCAAGTTGCACTTAAGAAAAGAAGAGAAACTAATAAAGATTAATGTGACCCAGACGTTGACCGATCAATAAACGATAATCCTCTTCCCATGAAGCTACTAATCCTGAAATACAATATAGGTACTTTCAGGTGTTCGTGCTATTCGCAACAAATGTGTGGGTGCTATACATAGGCAGGTTCTTGTGGTATGTTGGCTCTAGCATGATTACAACGGTCAGTATTTTACAATTCACTCACACTTGAGTCTAGCACGAAATTTTTGTATTACTACAGACCAACATACAAGCGTGAGTCGAACTTGAATAGCGTGGCGTCGATCTACAGTCCACAGTCACTGACTCGAGAGTTATTCGAACTTGGTACGTTCGAACTTATACTTACTTACTTACTTGTTTTATGAACCAGATTATTTTTACAAGCTTTTATTTAAGTTTCACCTGTCCTGGTGACTGTCTGTCTGTCTATATGTCTGTCTGTAATCGAATCTTGCAAGTTATATTTGACCCACTTCCTGGGTTCCGATTGAGAAAATGTCAGTTTTTACATGCTATGTAAATTGGCTGACAATGCAATATTATTATGACTTGGAGCTGGTCTTATGATGGAGCCAGAAGGCGGCAATGGGAACTCAGTAATAAAACGACGCAACCCTATTGAGTTTCGCCTCGTTTGATTTGTCTTGCAAGGAGAGTCCTAGATGATACCCAGATTAATAAAAGCTTTTTTAAAAAATATATTTTTTTAATCATGCACTTGTTAACCGTTGTCTTTATAACCTCAAAGGTCCTAAGGTTGGTAGCGCTACCAATATGCTACTTCTTAGCCTGCTGGAGAATTCCCGAAACTCCTTACTAGTTGCTCAAAAAAGGGAAGGTGGAAGGAAAGTGCTTTTGAGCTTTTTCGGAAGAAGGAATGAAAAGGTGTGTTTTGCTTTTTACCACGAATCTATAATATAGATTTACGAGTATTATATATCTTTATTTAACTTTCAAGTTATCATTAATGAGGTCAGACATGAGGAAGAAAATGTTCCGATCTAATTCAGCCATAGAGCTGTTAACTGGTAAACAATATAGGAAAGCAGTTACTATAACTATAGGTAGGTTTGATTTAGAAAATATTTAAAACTCACTAACGTTGTCACAAAATTATCTCTACAAGCTTTTGCTTCGTCCGCGCAGAGGTCTGAAAAAAAAACCAATAAAAACCTTATCCGTGAAAAAATTCATAACTACACTTATATAATTATGTGCCAAGTGTTATGATGATCGGTCATACGCTGTCGAAATCTGTTAATCTCAAATAGATATACAGGGTGTGAAAAGACCCATAGCCGTTATCTACGCAATCTATCTAATAGATCAAACTGAGAAAAAGCAGAAATTATTGCTGGGAAACGACTTTTTTTGATGTGAAAAATCACTGTTTATGTAACCAGTAGGTATGGTCAAGTACAAAAAAAAAAACAAAACGCACAACAAATTTTATTTTCACTTTCAGGACTAAGAGTGACTATCTAGCAATATTTAGGACCTATCATCCAACAGAGCAACTGCGGTTTGAAAGTTTCCACAGCTCTCATTATTATTGTAGCAGTTCGATTTGCAATTGGTAAGTTCAAACTTTGTACTGATCAAGTATATACTCGACTTTAACTTATTGGAATTACGACACGTTAGCTAACTCCTTGCTCCCATCTCAATGTTGAATGTATGTACTCATTCATGAATGCATTCATTTAAGATAAGATTACAATAGTTTGGGATTAGAGCAAAATATAAAAAGGTTTATATTAATGTATTCTGTATGTATTTTCAGGTTTAGTATCACCTGGGTATAGTCAACAGGGTGGGCTACCGTCCACTGCTCATTTACTCCTACTTGGGCTCATGTGTTATACGCCACTGTCGCAAGTTACTTCTTCCACCAAAGAGTTGTTGGAATCGACGATAAATCCTCAAATCCTTTCCGTTTCATTGTATTTATTGGAATTATTTGCTCTATAGTCATATGTAGCATAGGGTTTGATACTTTAATTTTTATTATTCCTTCAAAATCTTCCCTTTGAATGTCAGATCTGTAGCCATGACTGTGCTGAATATTTTCACAGCGTTCATACCTGTATATTACAGTAGTGAAGGGATATCATCTAATGGAGAATTGGACGGGGCTGTACGGAGTTTTCTGGTTTAATGCCAGTATGGCTTTTAGTGGAGCAGTATTTACATATTTTGTTGTGCCTGAAACTAAAGGGAAAAGCTTGAGGGAGATAATATCTAAGATGGTGATGACAAAGGTAATATCTACGATGATGCTGATAATTTTAAAGAAGAAGCAACTGCTGTTGATGATGATAAGGAAAATACATAACTAAAACAACTAACGTGAGACTCGGCAGTTTTTTATCATTGAGTTAAACTGTACGATAACGTAATGTTACCTGATCAGATTGATACAGTTAGATTCAAATTGAAAGATCTCAATTTGATAAGTAAATATTTTTTTGTGTAGTGGTAATTTATTTTTCCTATAACTAAGTTTGTAAAGTCGGGGAAATTAATTGTTAAACTAATTGAGCAATTTCAATTGCAAAGCCGTTGCCACCTAAGGTGCCCATATGGCGTCCCGCCAGGGAATTAATTACTAATTTAAAAGATAAAAAACCTTTTAATAATAATAATAATAACCTAGGACATTATTCACACACGGTCATCTGATCCCAAACTAAGCAGAGCTTGTACATACTATGGAAACCAGATAACTGATAAACTACATACACTACTTTTTTTTTTTTTTTTGTAAATACTTACTTATATAGATAATTACACCCAGACTCAGGACAAACAGACATGTTCATGCACACAAATGTTTGTTCTGGATGGGAATCGATATAATATTTAGAATAGGTGAATATTTGGGTCACCACAAACAAAAACTATTTTATTTTATTATCTGTACAAAGTTTGGGTAGTATTTCTTCCATTATCATTAAAATGATGACAAGTTTTACGCTACAGATAAGAAAGTATGGCCTTCAATCCCTGCACATAGCACCTCACATAACCTATCAACATAGCAAGCAGATATCCTTCCTTTCCTTATATCGAAACAACTATTACACAACATCAAGGTACCACCCACTATTGAGGACCTGTTCTACATGAAAAATGATTTACATTAAACAACATCCTATCTGGTTTAAACCAGTTTTCACAGAAGCATAAAATATCCATATGATATTTATATATTAACATTTCCACGTCTAGGATTTTACCTGAGAAGCGATTTATATTTTGGTGATATTGCAAGATATTCTTATTATCCTTCTCTTTTGTCGAGTCTAAGAGTTTAAATAATAATAATAATAATATCCTGAAACATTTCACACATGGTCATCTGATCCCAAACTAAGCAGAGCTTCTATTATGGAAACCAGATAACTATGATATACTACATACACTACTTTTTTTTGTTTGTAAATACATACTTATATAGATAATTACACCCAGACTCAGGACAAACAGATATGTACATGCACACAAATGTTTGTCCTGGATGGGAATCGAACCCACGACCTGCGACATGCTAGGCGGTATCTTAACCTATTACAATATTAGAATTACTAGATAATACTGTTTCGTCACTTATGCTAGTCTCAGTTAAAATATCAATAACTTCGCGTATTATTGTAAGCTAATAAAGTAGCTAAATACATGTTGGCTTTCCTTAGGACGAAACATGTTCCTGAACATAAATCTCTAGCAAAATTGTTAGTATAAAAATATAATAAACGGTCACTCGGCGGGACCCATGAGTACAAGGAGCCCTGGTGTTTCCACCCCAAACGGCTCAAACATATAGCTCCCAATAAGGTTGTTATATTTGCGCCGTATGAGCTTTTCTGCACTTGTAGCAGTCACCCCAGCACAGCCCGCAGTGCTGAAGATGGGATGGCGCGAGGTTGTCGACACAGGTTGCATCCCACACCAAAGGCCTACCCAACTTACAAGGCATTATGACCATTCCTTCTGGCCTCTTCCCACTGTCGCGTGCCATTGGGTTCTCAAATAGCTGGCACCCCATTGGTGACAAGAGCCCGACGTAAGATATCATTAATGCTGGCATGCCGTACCAACCGACCAGCGCTCTTGCTGCAGGAAAGGCCACGGTGTCCGAGGCGGTCGACTACTTCACCGCACTGACAGCTATGAGGAGCCAGTGGTGACCTTGTTAAAGAAATCGACTGATGACGACAGTAAAAGACATTTTTAAATATTAATATTGCGATAGCACCCTTTTGCCTTTTCTTATCTCTATAATGAGTTGATAACCTAATTCAGTAGCGTAAAAAACACGGCAAAGTTGACAAGTGTCAAGTGTGTGTTTTCTGTATTTGTTTAAGGTTTACCTGTAATAAATATAAAATACTTCTTTTTTAACAGAGTTTCCGATAATATCACGACTGTAACATAATGCCTGGTTTAACTAGTTTCCACATAGTTAACTGTTTTTAAAGGTCGTATTAAGAATTGGAGTGCACATTAAATTGTGAGATGGCGAAAGGGAGACAAGCTCAGTATTTAGTGGCAGCTGCTGGTGAGTTCAATATCTCGTATTATCGATCATAAAATGTTCACAAGTAGCGTCATCTATCGTATATTTACACGGATAGTCTGTCATTTTATTAGATGGCGACCAGAGATTAAAACGTGGAACAGCGCGTGAGAAAGTTTTTGGGGTATGTGTTTAACCCATTCCCATAGCTAAATTTAATTATGATTGTGCTGTTTAGCTTTATGTGTAGAGTAAAATAGATAGGTAATTAATTTTGCATATTAGCATTGATTTCAACAATTTTATATTTATAAACACATAAATTGAGGTTATGTCCAACTACGTAATTTAGAATACTCCTATACCAAAATACCTGCACTCCATCTCCGAAACCAAATTGTGCCATTTAGCATTCAACCTAAAATTTTAACTTGTTGGGATATTGAATTGTTTTTGATAGCTTGCACATTGATAGTAACATAATATTGCTTCAATTTAATCAAGGTTTTATTTCTTAATACCTCACGGAAAAACAGTTGCAGGTCTGAAACAAAATGGTATTCCAAATTACCATCCTTTCCTCTAATAATGTAACATCACGCCTGTAACGGCTTGGGGGTTAGGCAGAGGTGCACCTGTAGTACGGCCGCGTTTATGTTTAAGTCCCATGAACTTTGGTTCGAGACGCGTCGAAATGTTGCCACATATTTATTATTTATGTCTGCATATTATATATTTTTATTTTATTTTTTATTTAGGTTTATTTAGTTGATCATGATTGTCGCAACGTATGTTAGATACTTGTTTTTACTGGTCTGAGACAGCGATACACTGCCGGATTACGCTGAAAACCAGCGCCGTGAATTCGTGCCTTCGTGCACGGGCCGCGGCATTATGCTGAGCGTTTAGCCGTTTCGCGAGGTAGTGACGCACATTTCCAACAACTTTATTGTTTGTACTTACGTTTTTTGTTTTGTGTGGTTTGTTATATTTTATTAAGTATATCTTGTGTTTCGCTTCTCATGTGTATTTTGTGTGCGTCACTTTCATGTGAATAAACTGTTTTTCTCTCTTTCCTTCTTCTTTATTCCCATGTAACAGGGGGCGAGCCTGTTGCCATCAACCGGCCACCAATCCAGACTCCGGGCTGCTACTGTGAAGTAATGTTTTCCTTAGGTTATGTCAGGTCTAGTAGAAGTCTTATGAAATCAGCAAAAAAGCGCAGCGCTGAACCGCTCGTTGTAGGGGTTGCTTGGGCGAAGCCTATGTCCAGCAGTGGACGTCTTTCAACTGATATATTATGATAATGTTTCTACTGTTTCAGTATCCCTGACCGCTATGGCTTCAGGTGCCTTCATGGGATGGAGCACCCCAGTGATACCCAAGTTTCACAACAATGAGACCGGCATTCATATTACAGACGTAAGGTTATATAGAAGTAATGCTTAAAAATCCTGCATGACTGTCTTCCTCAGTTTTGATCTTAGACTAATTAGTTAAAAATTTGCGTTTTATACAGCAGCATCCCTTGGAATATTTAGGCAACCAGAAAGAGACTTCAGTTGCTGCACAAACTCATGATATGCGACTTTCTGGTAAAAAAAAAAAATCCTGACCAAATCTCAGAGGGAAAACGCTACGAAATAATGTAACATTTCATTTCAGGAAGAAATATCATGGATGACTGCTCTATCCTCCCCAGGATTCATGACTGGCAGCCTAATTACGAGTTTCATTACCGATAGATTCGGGAGACGAGCCGTTATCTTAAGCAGTGCTTGGCCTCTCATCACTGGAACAGTAAGTGGCGACTCGATTCAATTCACCGATTTATCTTATTTGTCGCGTTTTTTTCTGAATCTGAATCCTTGTTCATTTCAAAAGGTTTGTTTTTAATCTAACCTCTAATAATTCCTTTTTGCGCTCTTAAAAATTTTATTGAACACTCTTATATCTATCTATTCATACTCCAAATCTCTTAAAGGGTCATTGTACTCATCATTATGGACAACTATGGGAAAAACCAGTAATTGCGAAAAAAATCAGCTGTTCCCTACATTTAGACGAGTCATGCGAACATAAATGTAGGGAACAGCTGATATATTTTTCGCAATTTCAGGATTGGTCCTATAGTTAAAGTTGTTCATAATGATGAATACATTGACTCCCTAAGAGATTACGTGTATGAATAGATAGATAGGCCTTATGAAATGATTACACCGTTTCTTGCAAAACCTCAAATAATTCCTATTTTGGGGTCCTAAAAATACTAAATGGCTAATTAGCTGCGACCAACTTGGATGTAGCACTCGCCGGCCGCTGCCCTCCCTAAGAGTAATAGTGTTCTGTGCCGCTGCCACGGCACCGGTCACTTCGCTCGCTTGGCCCGCTCAGTTCGCGTGAAGTTGTTCACAATTCTTACCTAACTTAACCCTGTTTTTTTTTAGTTTGGTCGGGGTACCCTAGCTTAGTTACCAACTGTGAGAAAAGATCACAAATTTAAAAAGAGGCTCAATTATTATATAAAAGTGTGCATCATTACAATCGAAAGAAGTTTTAAGAGGTTCATCAATTTAAAAAAAAGTCTCCATCACTTGAAGTTCAATAAGTTTTAGATAATCAGTTAAATACTTCCCTTTTATAAATCCGTATCGAAACTCTAACAATGTCAAATAAAGTATACAGAAGAACGGTTTTTCCATCGAATTCATGAAATTTTCCAGATAATCGTTTTAAGCGCTGCGACAGCTTGGTGGCTTTACTTGACCCGGTTCTTATGGGGCGCTGGCGCTGGCATGCTAGCAACTGTAAGTAATTTCATAAATTCTAGGTGATATGTTCTATGTGTATGTGATATGGTTTTTGATCAAAATTTGAAACTGTAACCCTAGGCCATTTGTACACACACGTTTTTCTTGCCGTGAAAAACTGTAGTTTAATCATCGTGTGTATGTACGGTCGTCAGTGTTGTATGAATCACTGTGGAAGCTTGTTGACAGACACGTTTTCTCTACATCACGGTTTATACGCCGTACAGTAAACAAACCGTGCCGTGTTTAAACCGTGCACCATGACCTTAAGGTCGCACATATATTAACATTGCACCGGATTAGCATCGCCTCAAGTCAAGCCGTGCAGTATTCTTTCTATGAACTTCTCTTTTCTGCGGAGTGTGTTGTAGATGCCGAGTCAATCAGGTTACGTGCATTGGGTTGACGCCTCATTGACATCGAGCTGATGAGGTGAGGTGACGCCGATCCGGTGCAGAGCGATGACTTTTTACTGAGCCTACTGATGATGATTTACTGATACTACAAATCGAGTTTGTGCGAAAAAGTTAATAGTGATTCACTTGAGTTTAAAATTTAACGCTATTTATTTGTTATGATGTACAGTGAAGAGTATTCTATCCATCAGCTCATTGGCTCTGATATTTCATTTGCCTTAATTATTAACAAAGTCTCGTTTCAGGTATCAGCCATGTACATAGCAGAGGTATCAGACAAGGAGGTCAGAGGTAAACTCACATCACCCATTCGCTACATGCGAAATTTTGGCAGTTTCCTCATAATGTCTGTCGGCCCCTTCGTTTCGTATCACGCCATCAGCTACGTGTTACTGGTCCTGCCGATTTGCTACTTCATTGCCTGCTGCTTTATACCAGAATCTCCGTATTACCTCTTGAAAGAAGGAAAGATAAACGCAGCGAGAGCTTCCCTAATCAAATTAAGCGGGAATAAGGATGAGGAGGTGAGAGAATACCTGACTGTTACAATTTTTATATTACATTATTCTCCTAAGTGATAAAAGGATAGTTTTGTTTAGTGAGAAAAACTGTTAGATATTTTCACTCAACAACGGTGCATAAATTATTTTATAAAAGGTCGTTCGACTACAGATGCGGGTGTTGCTCTGCTGAAACACATATTTAACGCATGGGAGAACTCGAAAAATGCTATTGGAGTTTTCTGTGATCTCTCCAAAGCCTTTGATTGCGTGCACCATGACACGCTTTTGCTTAAACTACATCATTACGGTGTCCAAAACGAAGCTCTTAAAGCAATAAATTCATATTTACATAATAGATTTCAATGTGAAAATGTAAATGGTGTGAAATTTTTCGGAGTACCAGTTCAGTTAGGTGTACCTCAGGGCTCAATACTAGTTCCATTCATGTTCTTAGTATATATCAATGACTAACCGTTCTGAAGTGGTTCAAAGGGTGGGGTGTGTGACAATTCTATTTAAAGGGTGTCTGTGACGTTGCACTGTTTGCATACGACACCTCTCTTATTTTTAAAGTAGACTCCTGTCTACTTTAAAAATAAGAGAGGGGGTTAATGTCGTCAAAATCTTGTTTATTCCTATAGACAAGTAAACAGTGCACTCTCAATGGTTACGGATTGGTTTACGACAAATAACTTACCCAACATCGTCTTACATAAAGAGATGCTTAAAACTGTAGACTCGGCAGTTTTCTAGTTATAACAGTAGATGCCAAACTTCAGTGGGGCCCACATATATCGAGCCTAGCGGGAAGGCCGAATTCAGCCGCCTACGCCGTCAGGAAACTAAGACAATACACCAACGTTGATACGGCTCAGTTAGTCTATTTTAGTTATTTTCATAGCGTTATGTCTTACGGTATTCTGCTCTGGGTCAAAATATATTTGTTTATCAAAAACGAGTTCTTCGAGGAATTTACCAGCTCAGTGCCACAGTTTCTCTGAGAGATTTTTTAAACATATTGGTTTTCTCACAATAGCATCACAATTAATCTTCGCCAACATCTTATATATTAGACAAAATATACATTTATACACTAAAAGCAGTAATATGCACAATGTTAACACCAGAAATAAGGACTAATTACGTGCTCCATTTCACCGGCTTCATAAGGTTCATAACTCATTTGGTGGGCTTGGTATATCCTTTTATAAAAAGCTACCCTCTTCTTTGCTAGATTTGCCCTTCAATGCGTTTAAAGCTAAAGTAAAATCTAACCTTTGTCCAAAGGCAATTCTATCAACTTAAACGAATAAGAATAGTTGGCCGCTGTGTTTAACTTAAGACAATGCTTATGTTCTCTCTCCAGAATTAGCTTACCTTCTGACAGGTTATATGAGTTCATATAATTATGATATTTATTTTCTTTGACTGTAAAGGTCAATATATTTAAATTTTATTTTTATTTATCATTGACATAATCTACTCACTACAATGTTTTTTTATGAGTGGTATTGCAATATGTGGGTATCTAGTAACCTCGACAATTGATCATAGTATTCTTGCCTGAGCAACCGGCAGCAAGTTCGTCATGCTCCCTTAGATTCACTGCTTGCGGTAGCGTCAGAGGTCGGGTTGCCTCCTTCCCTCAAATATGGCGAGGGAATAATTTAATTTAATGTTTTGTGTTGCGTATCGTACTTATATTATTTTGCGCAGTGTTGCAATTTTGACGTTCGAAAAGTGCTGATTCTCAGCCTAGTTTGAATAAATGACTTTTGATTTTGTAATTTGTAAATCCAGCAAATTTATTGATGGGAGAGCATTCTTTCTTAAAACCTTGCGTATTGTTGTAGGTAGTCTTGTACATTAAAATATTTTTCACAAATTCGGTAGCTTGGGGTGTCAGGTTTGTTTACTAAATATAAAAAAAAACTATGGAAAAGTTACATAAAAAGACCTACTTATATAAAAGTCCGCGATGACATAAATCTAAATGCACAGGTTAGTATAAAATATGACAGAGTTGTATAAAAAATATGCTAATTTGTCTATGGTAATTTAAGAAGGTATGGTGCGTAGACAGAGAAACTGTGTGGTGCTGATTCTCTTGTCATAAATGCCTCTAAACTAGACTAAAATATTTAAAAAAAATGTAAGCGCAGTATTAGTCTGTGCCGTTTGTTTTCGTGAAAACTGATTGAAATTTTACTACGGTTTCCGATACTGCCGTAACCAATGCATTTGCTCGACACTAGACTTAGTAAGCTCATTGCATTCCTTAAAAAGTAAGCTTTCACTAATTATCATATTTTACAGTTCTGAGCTGAATTACGGCCCACATGAGACGACGTCTTAAACTTTTTGCTATTTGCAACAGATTTTCTTACGGTTTCTGACACTGTCGTAGCTATTGTATTTGCTTAGTACTAGATTTTTTAGGCTCATTGCATTCTTTTTGATACACGCTTTCTTCGATTGGGGATTTTTTTCGATTTCTGTGCAGATTTACGACCGATATGAGAAGACACTTGATATTATTTTGCTATTGTCGACTTTTTATTCATTTTTAACTCTATTTTAGCCAATTTTTCTGTTGTTTCTTTTTAGGTCCTGGTAGTACTTTATCAACTCTTTACAAAGACACTAGAATAACAGATCTAGTTAAACACATTTTTGCGCTATACGAATTGATATTTTTAAACATAGTGAAAAGTAGAGGGTCGCGCGCATGCACATTTGCTTGCAGTGTGACGTCATAGGCAAGTTATATGCGGTCTCAAAATTGTAGCACCTATCTTTTGAATACTCAAACATTACTCTAGCGTTAAAAGCCTCGTAGTTATTAGCGGTTGAATTATTACATGTTTTTGGCGGTCAGAAATATTGAAGTTACCACCAGTACACCGAGCGAAAATATGTTTTCACGTCAAAAACACAAAAATTTTGTTTATTCCCGTCAAACGACGATTTCTCATTCTGAAATGGACTAAAGTGGCACAACTTAACTATATTATATTTTGACAGCTCTAAATTAGTTTAGTGAAAATGTCAATTTTGCTATTCTGAATTTGACGTTTTCCACCTAAAATTTTGATTGTCAAACTAAATCAGACTATTTTTAATCGCGACTAAAAAGGTGTTGAATAAAATTAGTTGTCATGAACTAAAATTTTGTCAAACTACTGTATATTTTTTTCTTTCAATTTTCTTTCAATTCAAAGAATGCTGACCACTGAATAAAATACAAAATGAATAAAACATCTTGACATGTTGGAATAGCGGCCAACAGGCCGCACCGGGCTGACACATGCCGTGGGAATGCTCGGCTTAGGCCGCGAAAGGCCTCGACAGACGTGGCAACATCTGGCGCGGCCTGTTAGTTCGTCGGCCGTGGCACCGCAGCTTATCTATGTTTGTTTTGAATGTCATGGTTTCACAAACAAGTAATATAATTGTTTCAGGTAATAGAGAATCAATTATCAGCGATGAGAGTGGACGTAAAAAAGGAGACATTCCGTTCCGGTTCTCTCAAAGAGCTGTTTACTGGGAAGCGATACCGCAAGGCACTGATTATTGCTATAGGTAAGTACCCACTGATGTGTATTACTGGCAAAATTTGTGCTAAAGGAGGTAAAGCGTTTCATACATTTTGTTAAAAACTAACAATTCTTTTACAGGTTTGAAAGTGACTCTCATACTGTCTGGAAGTATTGCCATACAACAATATTTTGGCACAATTGTTCAAGAGAGCAAGGTGAACGTCAATATATCTACTATGTTGATAGCATTTGGAGCAGTCAAATTCGTTGTTGGTAAGAAAGTTTATTACCATAATGAAATGAGATAAGAGTTAATTAGAAGAGTTTATCAGATGACCAAATATAACAGCTTTGAACATATAAATAAAAAAATAAAAATAAATTTATTCAAGTATAAAGTAAAAATTATGATGTACATTAATTACAATCGAATAAAACTTAAATCTAACTGTAATGTAGACCTGCCTGATAGGTTTTTATGAAAACCTGTGTTTCAGGCAATCAATTTACGTAAAACATTTAAAAAGAAGACAACAATAAAATTAGAAGCTAAATTGAAAAGAAGATATAATATTGTCAATAACTTAACGAGTAGTTAATTATTATTTGTGTATATTATTTTAAAACTAGATCATGTTATTATGTAGATTATGTGTAAATAAAATTAACGAATAATATTAAAGTAGATAAAGTGGTGACTATCAGTAATTAGGTAAAGGAAGACACATAAATGTATTACAGAGATTTTATTTTAAAATTTCTAGTAGTTTTTTCGTGTATGATAGGAAATTATAGCCTGTATCAATATTTAAACTCCAAACTTTGCAGGTATATTTTCATCAGCAATAATGGACAAGGTTGGATATCGTCCCCTGCTCGTCTTCTCCTACCTCGGCTCTGGCGTAACCCTCATCGTAATTGGAGTCTATTTTTTTATACAACCCACCTCTTACCCATACTATAGCTATATCCCCTTCATTGGTATCATTCTCTCTAGCATGTTGTCCATTCTAGGCTACGAGTCACTAGTCTTTGTTATCATTGCGGAAATATTCCCCCTTAACGTCAAATCAGTGGCTATGACCCTCCAAAATATTTTGGGAGGATTCCTAAACTTCCTATCAGTCAAAGGGTATCAACAAATGAAAGATGCAGGTGGTCTGGCTGGAGTGTTCTGGTTCTACGGCGGATTAGCAGTAATCGGTGCTATTTTCTCATATTTCATGGTGCCAGAAACAAAGGGCAAAAGTTTAAGGGAGATCCAGGTGGAGTTGCAAGGGGCTATGTATGACAAAGATGATGAAAAATTGAAGAGTTTGTCTGGGAATGAAAATGCGGAGCTCAAAGAGTTAAAAGTGATTATACCTACTTGAGGTCCCAAACAACGGTCGGTGTTGTACAGGAATCTAATAAACAGTGCTCGAAATAGGTAGAGTTTATTTACCTAAACTTGAATGAACAGAAACAAAAAGTGGACTTCCTGACGACAAGATCTTTTTTCGGGAAAATTGTCCCGGTTTCGAGATATCACTAAAGTACAGTCACAAACCGGGATTGTTAAGCCACTAGCTTATCATCTTAACTTGGTTGTGTTACACGAATGTCGCCCGTGAAATTTGTATTGTGACATTTCAACACCTAAAAAGTTTTTTACAAAAAAATTAAACCGACGAAAAAACTGAAAAGTGAAAAATAAAAAACCTTTTAGTCCAACTAAACTCCTAAATTAATTTATATTACAAATTTTGAGCCGGCGCCAAACAAACAAAGAAGAAAATTAATTACGTAAAGCGTATAAAATGGTCTATTAGCTTGATGATCTTCGTTGAATGTTTGTTAGGCGCCGCTTCAAAATTTGTAATATAAATTAATTTAGGAGTTTAGTTGACTAAAAGTTTTAATTTTTCACTTTTCAGTTTTTTCGTCGGTTTAATTTTTTTGTAAAAAAGTTTTTATAGTTTGCTACATCCCAGCAATACTGAAATGGATTGAAGTCACAGTGCAGCACAAGACCAGGAGAACAAGTACCGAGACAGCTAACCAACCAGCAAGAGATCCAAACTCGCCCGCTGCCAACAAAACATCTACCCAACAAACAACCAACCAACCAACTATCACATCGGAACCTATGTACAGTTTACCACATTAACACGAAACTATTGAGTTATACCAACTGGAGTCCAGGTCCTGGGAGGCACCAGGCACTACTGTTCACGGTTGAACATTCGTTCAACCGTGAACAGTAGTTACACGCGCCAGCAACATCATTACAGCGTCAGCGTTAAGAGCGACATACATTCGTGCCACCGGCAACACCGGCACACCTTCAGTACTAAGAAGTGACATGCTGATCTTCGCTTCATCGGCTTGATACACACACAACTCATATGTAAATAGGCATGAATGTGTATTGACCACAAAATTTGTATACTGGGTGACGTTTTTACCGTCTTGAAAAAAATAGGGGAGGAAGCCTATGGCATACTTAGTTTTGTTTTTTAATATCTAAATATCGAAATTCTAATCAAAAATAAAATTTCGATATTTTTAACGATCTATAAAGTTTTTTTTCAAAATTTCTGTTTTTATTGTTCTAGTTATGTTGTTATTGTTAGAGCAATTTCTGTTCACGTATTGTACCCTATTTTTTCAAGACGGCAAAAAGAATCATCCAGTATAATTAAGTTAACTATTGTAATAAACCAGTCATCAAGCTGGAGTCGAGTTTGATTCATCTCCCGTAACTCAACTGTGGCTAAGACACCTTTAGCCATCATCGGTCCTATGAGTCTGGGATCGGCAGTGAGAAAACCATTTCCTGTGTACATTGCACGACGTACACAAACCTCTATTCCTACCCAAATTCCGTCTGTTACCGTAGGTCTCCTTGTAACAGACTTCCCGCACGTAAAACCAACGTTACTTATATTTCGTGTGGTTTGTAGCCCCTAGCACCCTAGTTATCTAAACCATAACCTAGCACCCTAGTTATCTTAACGCGCTAACCTATCAAGGTTAGCGCGTTAAGATAACTAGGGTGCTAGGTAATCGCTAAAGGGCTACGTTTAGAGTCAGTAGGTTAACTCATCGTACCAAGCTCAATTGTTTCTAACGTAGCCGCACTGTACGCATTTGGAACGGCCGTATTAAGCTGTAAGTCCCGGTGATTAATTCTGTTTTTTTTTTAATGTAGCCTAACGCAATACCTCGAGGGCTTTTTTTATTTTTTTCGATATCGCATTTAGTTTTTGAGATATAGTTGATTTTATTACAAAAGACCTTAAAAAAAATTATCGAATTTTTCACATTTTTGCAATTTTCAAGAAAAGTTTTTGACGTTTCAATTATTTTCCGCATCTTTTGAGACCTCAACCATTCATGTAACTCGAAAACTCACGACACCAAGGCGATGTCACACTCTGAGCGAAAATGGGGGCTATACTGAAGCGATCGAAAAAACTGTTAAAAATTAAATCGACTTCAGAAAGAAATTAACTCAAAATTATGAAATAACTTTAATTTCGGAAGTCGGTGGTAAAAAAACTAAAATACAGATCCCAAGACACCGTCATACGAAATTTCATAATTTTGAGTTTACCTCACAATTTTGAGATTTCTTTTTGAAGTCGATTTCATTTTTTTTATTTTTATTTTTTATTTTGTAGAGTATTTCTTTCATTTTCTCAAGCTTTTATAAGATAACTCAAATTCGATTTCATAATTGTCTTGTAATCGTAGTCCAACTGATTGAACGTTATTTTATTTTTTTATTTTATTTTATTTATTAGGGACAACAAACAGCAGTGTATTAAATATTACACATGATTGGAGTACTAAACTAATAGAATTAACAAATACACTACTCACGACGTTATCCACAGATTACCATATAAAATAATTAGCATAGGTACTGTTAATAATAACAATAAGGGCAAACTAGAAGATACTCAATACAAAGTTAAAATTATTCCTCGGTTTGTTATTAAAATGTATCTCGGAGAGCATAAAATAAAGTGAAAAAATCTAATCTAATAGTATCTGCGTCTTAACACTAGGGACAAATTTAAAGGTATGGAATCAGATAAAATCGGCATGCAAAAACAAGAGAAAAAAAAAAAAGAGAGAAACAAAAAACAATAAAATAAAAAGAAGTACGAACTTAAAGCTACATAAATACATGAGGTATAGGAATCAAAATCAAGTAACGTTATCGAACCCGTTCTAGTGATTCACCGATACCGAACTCAGCGCAGAGTTGAACGTGGGGCGAACTAAATCAGTATTGCACGCGGGCGTTCAAACAGCTAGCGGCGGACTTGCACGATAATTCTTTTTAGCTGCAACATGGCCTAAGGTTCTAATCTAAGCCCTTTGTTGTAATTGCTAAAACAGGCTAAACATTTTGTGAAGCCCGTGGCTATGTAGTTGCGGACGTTTGGGGTGGTAAATGATGATGGTCTGTCACTACAATCTAGCAAAAAAGAAAACACAAAATCAGATCAATATTCTGTATTCTTAATTTCATAGTTACAAACCAGTAAAAAGCTTTTATAGGCTTATTATTTGATTTTCCCAACTTCTTTGTAGAACTTCGTTTACTTTGTAGTACTTCCGTTTAGGTCTAAATGCGTACACGGTCTTAAGCTTTCAATCTGATTACTACACCGTCAGCACCCTAATTGCGTAAGACACTATCAATCCGAATCGGTTGCATTTTGACAGTTCAACAACATTCATTGCGTTATTTACGGTGTTGAGAAGACAAATTTTTCGAACATATGAAGCAATGGATTCACAATTATCTTCAAAATGTTTCAGATTCCTATCGATAGTGTGTTACGCAATTAGGGTGCAGCTCTGCCTGGGTACTTAAGTCACGGTATAATATTCATATCAAATTCTTAAGGGGACTACAGGAGAAACTAAGCGCAAGTTTTATAATGCCTAATAGTTTCTATTATGATCTACTGCAGTAAACTAAATCAGAAAAATGTATGATATTCTCCAGGATATATCGCACACCTAGATCAAAAGTAGCACAACTCAAAATAGGTACCCCTTTCTTCAGGCACAGTAAAAAACGTTTTACTCGTTTTATATTTGATCAATTTGAAATATTTTTGTATGATGTTGTAATTCATTAATGGAGATTGGTACCCATGTGTCTTTGAAGTCAATCAGTCAATGTAGTTTTCAACGCAGAGTCCGATAATCGCAATAACTCGATTTTGGATTATTTTGAGTTGTGCTACTCTTTATCTGGGTGTTCGATATGCTAATTAGATAGTGTGTTGAAAACATAATACAACTAATTTGATACGATGGCAAAAAAATCACGAAGAGACCTCTAAAATTTTTTTTTACCATTTAAAAAAAAAGTTATCATTAAAAGTTATATGTATACCTACCTAAAAAAAAAACTATTTATTTTATACAAATGACATGGAAATTGAATAAGAAAATCGCGCTCAATCTTGAAAAAAAATAAGATTATGTGCGCTATTAACTTATTTTAGAGTTAGCTCACTGAAAGTTAAAGGCTATAAACCTACACGCGGACCTCATTCATTACAAATTTCCCCACAATAAAATAGGCTTTTAAGGAGAAAGCGTCAGGGTAGCCCGCGAAATTCAAATTTTCTTACGTTTTTTGCAATTTGCAAGTCAGTTTTAAGTTGTATGTTAAATAAAGTATGATTTGCGGCCGTGTAACAAATATGTTTTTACAGAATTATATACAATAGAATCAGTAATACAACTCCTTAAGTTAGTATAATCCTAAAATGTCAAGATTTCATGAAATAGTCATTTTTTGGGATTACCTGGTCTTAAAGAGTTGTACTGATCACTTTAATGATTCTAATTATGTAAATAGATGCTTGTTACGACCGCAAATTATAATTTGATCAACGTACAATATAATACCGATTTGTAAATTACAAAAAACATAAGGAAATTTGAATTTCGCGGGCTACCCTGGCGCTTCCCCCTTAAGATGTTTTGAATTTGATGACCATTTTTGTTTTCTAATTTTTTGGCAATTTCCTTTGACAATTTATTTAGAATGTTAGGAAGAGCGTACGTCCTGGCTCTCTTACCATACTCATTATTTATATTTGGCAGTTTATATAGAGGCAAGTACGACAGGCTACGAACAAACTTTGATCTGTTTGTTTTATGCAGGTTGTTCATAAAAACAGAGTAATCAGACTGGCAACAGCCAGTTTGACTTTATCGAACACATTTATGATTTTACAATATTTAAATAACATATCATAATCAGGCTTATATTTTTGTTTGATTTTATATGGTACCAAAATTTTTATTATCCTTATCTGGATACTACATTTTGTCCGCGGCTGCGCCCGCGTGTAAGTCGAAAATTACGTAGGTACTATCGGAATAAAAATTATCCTATGTCCAAACCCAGATCATGTCCTATCGTTTAAGGCGTGAAAAGTTAACAATTAGATAGACAAGCAGGCAAATAATAAATTCAAATAATTTATTTTATACATTAAACAGGTTATTATGATCCCAAGGCCCGCTTGCATCGAAAACCATAAATAGTGCTGAACATATTTAAAACATCATTCCATCCCCGACAACTTCAAACAATTGACAGAAATAGAACAATGTCTTAAATTTGTTTAGTGCTCAACGTATTTAGTGATTTGTGGTGTTACGAGTAGTGAGCCTAAATGTCTAACTTAAAAATAATAATTATTCATTTTATTATTCATATGATCCCATTAATTGTTGTGATTGACCACCATTGACCCCGTAACTGAATGTATACATGTTAGCCAAGTTATTTTTATGACTAAATTAAATGGAACTTTTGACTGAGTGGCCCAATTGTAATGATATAATCAATAAATTAAAAGCATTCCTTATTTTGCCCCCTTGAGCAATGATTTTACAAAAACGCTGAAACACTGTCTTTATTTCTTAACAAAAGCATAATGAATTATTCGAATTCTCATATCTCTAATATCTAATATGGCAAACCCGGTGGGTTCAAAGTGTTTAAGAACTCTACTGGATAATTAACAGCATCGTCAATGTTTACCACAGTATCTATTGATTTATAAACAATCTGTTGTCCGTCAAAGGAGTTCAGTAATATGTCATTAATTACCGCTGCTTAGTCGTTCTTTGGGGTCAGTATAGCTCTTTCGCATAAGCACTCTTTTGATTTTTCCTGGATGAGCGCAACATCTGGACAAATTTTTGAAATCAAGTTTTCAACTGCTGTTATGGTACTTGTAGTGCACAGATTGGTCGGGGCAGATATCATGCCGCCTTTTTTGGGGTAATCACTGTTACCCAGTTTTAGCAAAAGGTCCGAAAATTGGCCGGTGGAAACATTACGACCAAGGTGGACTCATATTTTTTTGTTAATTTTTAAATTTTGACTGGGGGCCATAATGATAATCTTTTAAGACACGTACATATGTTAGGTTAAGTGGCAACTTTAAGGCAGAGTGCGCGGTACGACCGCCTTGCAAAAGTGTTGTGGCAATGTTAGGTTAAGTGGCAACTTTAAGGCAGAGTGCGCGGTACGACCGCCTTGCAAAAGTGTTGTGGCAATGTTAGGTTAAGTGGCAACTTTAAGGCAGAGTGCGCGGTACGACCGCCTTGCAAAAGTGTTGTGGCAATTCCCAAAGAAGCTACAGCTGATGCAATATCAGGTGTAACCCTTATTTTTCCCAAAATCAAATTTAATATGTAGGTTTTGCCGGTTCCACCTGGAGCATCCAAAAACAAAATATGACCCTCACTTGCATTCGCACTTCTTACTATTTGTTCATACACTGACTTTTTGTTCATCCGTTAATGAATCATAGTTATTTCTGACTAACCCCTCTAAAGCTATCACATCATAGCTAGTTTCTTTAACCAATTCCCTATTTTCTAATGCCTCTAGCATTGCTGCACCTGCTTGGTTGTGGTAAGCCGTACTCTTTTAGGGAAAGCCTGCCTAACCCCAAAGATGCTTCTTCAATGTCTATCAGACATTTGTTGAACACTTCATCTCTTAAATGGTCTATGCACCATCTACATGCATTTCGATTTGTCGTTTAAAATCTTCTGAAAGATATTCTTTAAATGCATCCCACAAGCTTAACGGATCAGACACTTGACAAAACACCAACATGATAGTAAAAAGCTCGCGTATCATACGTGGTTATTGACACAATGCGGCTTCACTCAATGCTGCGTGCCAGTGTTCATCGTTTAAAGCCTTGCAAGCAGACTGAAAAGTAGAGTGTACTACATCATTTACTCTTTTTAACGCTTCAAATGACGTGGGGCCTCTAATTTCATGGAGTAGCATTCGAAGATGAAAACATTCCGTATTGTAAAAAAGAACATGTGCAATACACCCTATATTGCACCTCTACGTCTACTCCACGTTTCCTACTTTCAAATCGTGAATTGGTCCAAACATAATATGCGGGTACTTGGTAATATAACTGGGTTTTTGCAAAATCATCAGAACGACACAACTCAAAGAAGGTAAGAAGTGTAGTTTTTGGTGGGTTTGTAAGTTTGTCTGCGAGGTTTTGCTGATTAAAATATACTCTTTGGCCATTTTCCAGATGAACCGCAAGATGAAACACGATGGGGAAGCGTTCATGAATCGGAAATCCAAGAATTCGCCATACCGCCTCTGAACTACTTATATGCTTCCCACTTTCGTAAATCTTTAGGTACTTCATCTTTTTCATTATCTAGGGCAAAAGTGGCCTGGTCGGATCCTTTACGTATATACGATCGTGTGATTTTTGACCTGAAAATAATTCTTTACATATTTCTTATATACATAAGTAAAGGATCCGACCAGGCCACTTTTGCCCTTCTGTCACTCTGAATTCTGTCACTCTGCAAAATCAATAAAATACGTTTTTTATTAAACAAACGTAATTTATTGATTTTGCAGAGTGACAGAATTCGACATTTATATGCGCGTTATATTATATACTATTATGGCTATCACATCATATCACCCCCGATGTTATGGATAAAATTATTTGTGCAGAAATACCCGATCCACAAAATGACCCCAAACTATTCGAAATAGTAAAGTTTTACATGATACCTGGTCTTCCGCAAGCAAATCAAACATCATGTGCATTCAAAGAAGTCAAAACAGCATCCTGAGGGTTCTAGCAGCGGCGCCCTGGTACGCTCGCAACTCAGAAATTCCAACGATCCTAGAAGAAGCGAAGCGCTACCTAGAGAAATACAAAGACAGATTAACCAACCATCCAAATCCCCTCTCACATTCACTATTGATGCCAAATCATACCAAGAGACTCAAGAAAGCTGATATTGTGCTGCCTGATTAAATAGAATTTGGACATTGGTCCTGATTCTGTAAAAATGTGATGCATCTTTCCACACATCTGATCATAGTCAGGGATGACTGATAGCAGATAAGGATAGGAAAAAAAAAACATGATACCTGGGCCATGCGGAAGTTTTAATTATAAGTCACCTTGTATGAAAAACAATAATTGCTGTAAAAGGTATCCCAGGCCTCTACTAAGTGAAACACAAACCGGGGACGACGGCTACCCACAATATAGAAGACGTTCTTCAGACGAAGTTGGCTTTACTGTAGACATTAATGGAGTTGAGATTGACAACCATTGGGTAGTTCCATATAATCCGGTTCTTTTAAGAGCATTCAACGCGCATATAAATGTCGAATTCTGTCACTCTGCAAAATCAATAAATTACGTTTGTTTAATAAAAAACGTATTTTATTGATTTTGCAGAGTGACAGAATTCAGAGTGACAGAAGGGCAAAAGTGGCCTGGTCGGATCCTTTACTTATGTATATAAGAAATATGTAAAGAATTATTTTCAGGTCAAAAATCACACGATCGTATATACGTAAAGGATCCGACCAGGCCACTTTTGCCCTAGATAATGAAAAAGATGAAGTACCTAAAGATTTACGAAAGTGGGAAGCATATAAGTAGTTCAGAGGCGGTATGGCGAATTCTTGGATTTCCGATTCATGAACGCTTCCCCATCGTGTTTCATCTTGCGGTTCATCTGGAAAATGGCCAAAGAGTATATTTTAATCAGCAAAACCTCGCAGACAAACTTACAAACCCACCAAAAACTACACTTCTTACCTTCTTTGAGTTGTGTCGTTCTGATGATTTTGCAAAAACCCAGTTATATTACCAAGTACCCGCATATTATGTTTGGACCAATTCACGATTTGAAAGTAGGAAACGTGGAGTAGACGTAGAGGTGCAATATAGGGTGTATTGCACATGTTCTTTTTTACAATACGGAATGTTTTCATCTTCGAATGCTACTCCATGAAATTAGAGGCCCCACGTCATTTGAAGCGTTAAAAAGAGTAAATGATGTAGTACACTCTACTTTTCAGTCTGCTTGCAAGGCTTTAAACGATGAACACTGGCACGCAGCATTGAGTGAAGCCGCATTGTGTCAATAACCACGTATGATACGCGAGCTTTTTACTATCATGTTGGTGTTTTGTCAAGTGTCTGATCCGTTAAGCTTGTGGGATGCATTTAAAGAATATCTTTCAGAAGATTTTAAACGACAAATCGAAATGCATGTAGATGGTGCATAGACCATTTAAGAGATGAAGTGTTCAACAAATGTCTGATAGACATTGAAGAAGCATCTTTGGGGTTAGGCAGGCTTTCCCTAAAAGAGTACGGCTTACCACAACCAAGCAGGTGCAGCAATGCTAGAGGCATTAGAAAATAGGGAATTGGTTAAAGAAACTAGCTATGATGTGATAGCTTTAGAGGGGTTAGTCAGAAATAACTATGATTCATTAACGGATGAACAAAAAGTCAGTGTATGAACAAATAGTAAGAAGTGCGAATGCAAGTGAGGGTCATATTTTGTTTTTGGATGCTCCAGGTGGAACCGGCAAAACCTACATATTAAATTTGATTTTGGGAAAAATAAGGGTTACACCTGATATTGCATCAGCTGTAGCTTCTTTGGGAATTGCCACAACACTTTTGCAAGGCGGTCGTACCGCGCACTCTGCCTTAAAGTTGCCACTTAACCTAACATTGCCACAACACTTTTGCAAGGCGGTCGTACCGCGCACTCTGCCTTAAAGTTGCCACTTAACCTAACATTGCCACAACACTTTTGCAAGGCGGTCGTACCGCGCACTCTGCCTTAAAGTTGCCACTTAACCTAACATATGTACGTGTCTTAAAAGATTATCATTATGGCCCCCAGTCAAAATTTAAAAATTAACAAAAAAATATGAGTCCACCTTGGTCGTAATGTTTCCACCGGCCAATTTTCGGACCTTTTGCTAAAACTGGGTAACAGTGATTACCCCAAAAAAGGCGGCATGATATCTGCCCCGACCAATCTGTGCACTACAAGTACCATAACAGCAGTTGAAAACTTGATTTCAAAAATTTGTCCAGATGTTGCGCTCATCCAGGAAAAATCAAAAGAGTGCTTATGCGAAAGAGCTATACTGACCCCAAAGAACGACTAAGCAGCGGTAATTAATGACATATTACTGAACTCCTTTGACGGACAACAGATTGTTTATAAATCAATAGATACTGTGGTAAACATTGACGATGCTGTTAATTATCCAGTAGAGTTCTTAAACACTTTGAACCCACCGGGTTTGCCATATTAGATATTAGAGATATGAGAATTCGAATAATTCATTATGCTTTTGTTAAGAAATAAAGACAGTGTTTCAGCGTTTTTGTAAAATCATTGCTCAAGGGGGCAAAATAAGGAATGCTTTTAATTTATTGATTATATCATTACAATTGGGCCACTCAGTCAAAAGTTCCATTTAATTTAGTCATAAAAATAACTTGGCTAACATGTATACATTCACTTACGGGGTCAATGGTGGTCAATCACAACAATTAATGGGATCATATGAATAATAAAATGAATAATTATTATTTTTAAGTTAGACATTTAGGCTCACTACTCGTAACACCACAAATCACTAAATACGTTGAGCACTAAACAAATTTAAGACATTGTTCTATTTCTGTCAATTGTTTGAAGTTGTCGGGGATGGAATGATGTTTTAAATATGTTCAGCACTATTTATGGTTTTCGATGCAAGCGGGCCTTGGGATCATAATAACCTGTTTAATGTATAAAATAAATTATTTGAATTTATTATTTGCCTGCTTGTCTATCTAATTGTTAACTTTTCACGCCTTAAACGATAGGACATGACCTGGGTTTGGACATAGGATAATTTTTATTCCGATAGTACCTACGTAATTTTCGACTTACACGCGGGCGCAGCCGCGGACAAAATGTAGTATCCAGATAAGGATAATAAAAATTTTGGTACCATATAAAATCAAACAAAAATATAAGCCTGATTATGATATGTTATTTAAATATTGTAAAATCATAAATGTGTTCGATAAAGTCAAACTGGCTGTTGCCAGTCTGATTACTCTGTTTTTATGAACAACCTGCATAAAACAAACAGATCAAAGTTTGTTCGTAGCCTGTCGTACTTGCCTCTATATAAACTGCCAAATATAAATAATGAGTATGGTAAGAGAGCCAGGACGTACGCTCTTCCTAACATTCTAAATAAATTGTCAAAGGAAATTGCCAAAAAATTAGAAAACAAAAATGGTCATCAAATTCAAAACATCTTAAGGGGGAAGCGCCAGGGTAGCCCGCGAAATTCAAATTTCCTTATGTTTTTTGTAATTTACAAATCGGTATTATATTGTACGTTGATCAAATTATAATTTGCGGTCGTAACAAGCATCTATTTACATAATTAGAATCATTAAAGTGATCAGTACAACTCTTTAAGACCAGGTAATCCCAAAAAATGACTATTTCATGAAATCTTGACATTTTAGGATTATACTAACTTAAGGAGTTGTATTACTGATTCTATTGTATATAATTCTGTAAAAACATATTTGTTACACGGCCGCAAATCATACTTTATTTAACATACAACTTAAAACTGACTTGCAAATTGCAAAAAACGTAAGAAAATTTGAATTTCGCGGGCTACCCTGACGCTTTCTCCTTAAAAGCCTATTTTATTGTGGGGAAATTTGTAATGAATGAGGTCCGCGTGTAGGTTTATAGCCTTTAACTTTCAGTGAGCTAACTCTAAAATAAGTTAATAGCGCACATAATCTTATTTTTTTTCAAGATTGAGCGCGATTTTCTTATTCAATTTCCATGTCATTTGTATAAAATAAATAGTTTTTTTTTTAGGTAGGTATACATATAACTTTTAATGATAACTTTTTTTTTAAATGGTAAAAAAAAATTTTAGAGGTCTCTTCGTGATTTTTTTGCCATCGTATCAAATTAGTTGTATTATGTTTTCAACACACTATCTAATTAGCATATCGAACACCCAGATAAAGAGTAGCACAACTCAAAATAATCCAAAATCGAGTTATTGCGATTATCGGACTCTGCGTTGAAAACTACATTGACTGATTGACTTCAAAGACATGGGTACCAATCTCCATTAATGAATTACAACATCATACAAAAATATTTCAAATTGATCAAATATAAAACGAGTAAAACGTTTTTTACTGTGCCTGAAGAAAGGGGTACCTATTTTGAGTTGTGCTACTTTTGATCTAGGTGTGCGATATATCCTGGAGAATATCATACATTTTTCTGATTTAGTTTACTGCAGTAGATCATAATAGAAACTATTAGGCATTATAAAACTTGCGCTTAGTTTCTCCTGTAGTCCCCTTAAGAATTTGATATGAATATTATACCGTGACTTAAGTACCCAGGCAGAGCTGCACCCTAATTGCGTAACACACTATCGATAGGAATCTGAAACATTTTGAAGATAATTGTGAATCCATTGCTTCATATGTTCGAAAAATTTGTCTTCTCAACACCGTAAATAACGCAATGAATGTTGTTGAACTGTCAAAATGCAACCGATTCGGATTGATAGTGTCTTACGCAATTAGGGTGCTGACGGTGTAGTAATCAGATTGAAAGCTTAAGACCGTGTACGCATTTAGACCTAAACGGAAGTACTACAAAGTAAACGAAGTTCTACAAAGAAGTTGGGAAAATCAAATAATAAGCCTATAAAAGCTTTTTACTGGTTTGTAACTATGAAATTAAGAATACAGAATATTGATCTGATTTTGTGTTTTCTTTTTTGCTAGATTGTAGTGACAGACCATCATCATTTACCACCCCAAACGTCCGCAACTACATAGCCACGGGCTTCACAAAATGTTTAGCCTGTTTTAGCAATTACAACAAAGGGCTTAGATTAGAACCTTAGGCCATGTTGCAGCTAAAAAGAATTATCGTGCAAGTCCGCCGCTAGCTGTTTGAACGCCCGCGTGCAATACTGATTTAGTTCGCCCCACGTTCAACTCTGCGCTGAGTTCGGTATCGGTGAATCACTAGAACGGGTTCGATAACGTTACTTGATTTTGATTCCTATACCTCATGTATTTATGTAGCTTTAAGTTCGTACTTCTTTTTATTTTATTGTTTTTTGTTTCTCTCTTTTTTTTTTCTCTTGTTTTTGCATGCCGATTTTATCTGATTCCATACCTTTAAATTTGTCCCTAGTGTTAAGACGCAGATACTATTAGATTAGATTTTTTCACTTTATTTTATGCTCTCCGAGATACATTTTAATAACAAACCGAGGAATAATTTTAACTTTGTATTGAGTATCTTCTAGTTTGCCCTTATTGTTATTATTAACAGTACCTATGCTAATTATTTTATATGGTAATCTGTGGATAACGTCGTGAGTAGTGTATTTGTTAATTCTATTAGTTTAGTACTCCAATCATGTGTAATATTTAATATACTGCTGTTTGTTGTCCCTAATAAATAAAATAAAATAAAAAAATAAAATAACGTTCAATCAGTTGGACTACGATTACAAGACAATTATGAAATCGAATTTGAGTTATCTTATAAAAGCTTGAGAAAATGAAAGAAATACTCTACAAAATAAAAAATAAAAATAAAAAAAATGAAATCGACTTCAAAAAGAAATCTCAAAATTGTGAGGTAAACTCAAAATTATGAAATTTCGTAAGTCGGTGTCTTGGGATCTGTATTTTAGTTTTTTTACCACTGACTTCCGAAATTAAAGTTATTTCATAATTTTGAGTTAATTTCTTTCTGAAGTCGATTTAATTTTTAACAGTTTTTTCGATCGCTTCAGTATAGCCCCCATTTTTGCTCAGAGTGTGACATCGCCTGGGTGTCGTGAGTTTTCGAGTTACATGAATGGTTGAAGTCTCAAAAGATGCGTATCAACAAGGGCTATAATATCGTGGAAAAAAATTGAAACGTCAAAAACTTTTCTTGAAAATTGCAAAAATGTGAAAAATTCGATAATTTTTTTTAGGGTCTTTTGTAATAAAATCAACTATATCTCAAAAACTAAATGCGATATCGAAAAAAATAAAAAAAAACCGTCGAGGTATTGAGTTAGGCTACATTAAAAAAAAAAACCAGAATTAATCACCGGGACTTACAGCTTAATACGGCCGTTCCAAATGCGTACAGTGCGGCTACGTTAGAAACAATTGAGCTTGGTACGTATGAGTTACCCTACTGACTCTAAACGTAGCCCTTTAGCGATTACCTAGCACCCTAGTTATCTTAACGCGCTAACCTATCATACAAACCACACCAAACGTAAGTAACGTTGGTTTTACGTGCGGGAAGTCTGTTACAAGGGGACCTACGGTAACAGACGGAATTTGGGTAGGAATAGAGGTTTGTGTACGTCGTGCAATGTACACAGGAAATGGTTTTCTCACTGCCGATCCCAGACTCATAGGACCGATGATGGCTAAAGGTGTCTTAGCCACAGTTGAGTTACGGGAGATGAATCAAACTCGACTCCAGAAGGATGACTGGTTTATTACAATAGTTAACTTAATTATACTGCATGATTCTTTTTGCCGTCTTGAAAAAATAGGGTACAATAGGTGAACACAAATTGCTCTAACAATAACAATATAACTAGAACAATAAAAACAGAAATTTTGAAAAAACTTTATAGTCGGTAAAATATCGAAATTTTATTTTTGATTAGAATTTCGATATTAATAGATATTAAAAAACAAAACTAAGTATGCCATAGGCTTCCTCCCCTATTTTTTTCAAGACGGTAAAAAAGTCACCCAGTATACAAATTTTGTGGTCAATACACATTCATGCCTATTTACATATGAGTTGTGTGTGTATCGAGCCGATGAAGCGAAGATCAGCATGTCACTTCTTAGTACTGAAGGTATGCCGGTGTTGCCGGTGGCACGAATGTATGTCGCTCTTAACGCTGACGCTGTAATGATGTTGCTGGCGCGTGTAACTACTGTTCACGGTTGAACATTCTGGTGCCTCCCAGGACCTGGACTCCAGTTGGTAGGTATAACTCAATAGTTTCGTGTTAATGTGGTAAACTGTACATAGGTTCCGATGTGATAGTTGGTTGGTTGGTTGTTTGTTGGGTAGATGTTTTGTTGGCAGCGGGCGAGTTTGGATCTCTTGCTGGTTGGTTAGCTGTCTCGGTACTTGTTCTCCTGGTCTTGTGCTGCACTGTGGCTTCAATCCATTTCAGTATTGCTGGGATGTAGCAAACTATAAAAACTTTTTTACAAAAAAATTAAACCGACGAAAAAACTGAAAAGTGAAAAATAAAAACTTTTAGTCAACTAAACTCCTAAATTAATTTATATTACAAATTTTGAAGCGGCGCCAAACAAACATTCAACGAAGATCATCAAGCTAATAGACCATTTTATACGCTTTACGTAATTAATTTTCTTCTTTGTTTGTTTGGCGCCGGCTCAAAATTTGTAATATAAATTAATTTAGGAGTTTAGTCGGACTAAAAGGTTTTTTATTTTTCACTTTTCAGTTTTTTCGTCGGTTTAATTTTTTTGTAAAAAAGTTTTTTAGTTGTTGAAATGTCACAATACAAATTTCACGGGCGACATTCGTGTAACACAACCAAGTTAAGATGATAAGCTAGTGGCTTAACAATCCCGGTTTGTGACTGTACTTTAGTGATATCTCGAAACCGGGACAATTTTCCCGAAAAAAAATCTTGTCGTCAGGAAGTCCACTTTTTGTTTCTGTTCATTCAAGTTTAGGTAAATAAACTCTACCTATTTCGATCACTGTTTATTAGATTCCTGTACAACACCGACCGTTGTTTGGGACTTCAAGTAGGTGTAATCACTTTTAACTCTTTGAGCTCCGCATTTTCATTCCCAGACAAACTCTTCAATTTTTCATCATCTTTGTTATACATAGCCCCTTGCAACTCCACCTGGATCTCCCTTAAACTTTTGCCCTTTGTTTCTGGCACCATGAAATATGAGAAAATAGCACCGATTACTGCTAATCCGCCGTAGAACCAGAACACTCCAGCCAGACCACCTGCATCCTTCATTTGTTGATAACCCTTGACTTCTATAAAATTTAGGAACCCTCCCAAAATATTTTGGAGGGTCATAGCCACTGATTTGACGTTAAGGGGGAATATTTCCGCAATGATAACAAAGACTAGTGACTCGTAGCCTAGAGTGGACAACATGCTAGAGAGAATGATACCAATGAAGGGGATATAGCTATAGTATGGGTAAGAGGTGGGTTGTATAAATAGAATAAACTCCAACTAGATATATTGACGTTCACCTTGCTCTCTTGAACAATTGTGCCAAAATATGTGTATGGCAATACTTCCAGACAGTATGAGAGTCACTTTCAAACCTGTAAAAGAATTGTTAGTTTTTAACAAAATGTATGAAACGCTTTACCTCCTTTAGCACAAATTTTGCCAGTAATACACATCAGTGGGTACTTACCTATAGCAATGATCTCACACATTTTTTGCTGAGTGGCTAAAGATGTGTGAGGTCTAGCGTTATCATGATGAAAAACCACACCCCTTCTGTTGATTAATTCCGGCCGCTTTCTCTCAACTTCTTGCTTTAATCTCATCAGTTGTTCGCAGTAGAGTTCAGAATCGATGGTCCTGCCTGGTGGTAACAGCTCATAATGAATAATGCCCTTCCAATCCCACCACACACACAGCATCACCTTGTTGCGAGTTAACCCGGGTTTCGCCACAGTCTGTGAAGCCTGACCGGCCTTTGATCACGACCTTTTTCGCACGTTCTTGTCATACGTGATCCACTTTTCGTCACCAGTTATCAGCTTCTTCAAAAATGGTTCGTTTTCATTACGTCGTAATAAAGAATAACAAATGAGTACACGGTTCATTAGGTCTCTTTCAGTAAGCTCGTGAGGTACCCAAATGTCGAGCTTTTTTGTGTACCCAGTTTTTTTCAAATGCGCCAAAACTGTTTTATGGTCAATTTCCAGTTCTTCAGCTACGTCGTAACTACTGATATGCCGATCTTGCTCCACTTTTTCAAAAATGGCATCCATTTTATCCGTAATAGGGCGACCAGAGCGACGTGCATCTTTGACATCGAAATTTCCGGATTGAAAACGCTTAAACCAAATTTGAGCTACTCTCACAGACACTACACTAGGTCCATAAACATCGCAAATTTTTTTCGCGGCTTGCGTTGCATTTTTACCTTTTTTGTAGTAAAATTTTAAAATGTATCGAATTTTTTCATTAGATTCACTCATCTTGACGGTACGAAAAACAAATGAAAATCACACATTTTCCTAATTTGAATTTGGAATTATGTTCTTTAAAATTTAAACTTTCAATGATACCAAAACCAGGCAGATAGAAATAGTATAGCCAAAGAGATTTTATATAATGCGAAAAGACTTTTTCCCCAACCTCATACATATGATCCTAATCTTGGATTGAAATAAATGATTTTCGAATTTGAATTTGAATTAGTAATTAACTCTTTCTTTATTTTACTACGATAGTCCTAGTTTATCATTTGTGACTTCGAGTTACGGCTTCATATATGTAAGTGGGCAGCCCTTTTATTACTGGATGCTTTTATTTAGGTATAAAGTTCTGCTTACGTTTTTAGTTATTTTTATTTTTTCGTGAGTATAGTTTTCAAATTTATTTTATTTTTGGTATATTAGCGTGTGCTGACTTATAGCAAATAATTTAATTTAATGTTTTGTGTTACGTAATGTACTACCTAAATTATTATGCGCAGTGTTGTATATATTTTTTTAACGGAACTGAAGGCAGCTGTGCTGCTGGGCAGTTTGTTGCGCCACTTCTTCTCCCCAGCTAACACTGGGAAGGGGTGAAGGGCAGGCGTTTTGGGGGACTGTCTTATGTAATTTTGACGTAGGAAAAGTGCTCATTCTCAACCTAGTTTGAATATATGACTTTTGATTATGATTTTGACTGTACACGACTGGCCTCATGTAAAGTACAGTGAAAAAAAAACTCGGGTTCAAATCACTTAGATACCTTTGCTTAAACCGCGCCAGTAGAGTAGCCTGCGCATTTAGCCAGTACTTTCCCAAAATACTTACTTTATATATTATGAAGTTACCTACTTGGAACGTGCAAGCGTTTCACTTCTGTCCAAGAATTATATATATGTCCACTAAATTTGATTTCAGAATAATCCTAACTAATATTACTAGCAGTTCTGCGAACAGTAAACCTCGCGAGCACAATTTTTTTTGCAACAATTAACATACCACGAAAGTTATATAAAACGGGATATTTACCATGGTTTTTGTTTTTAAAAACGTGGTAAATATCTTGTTTTAAATAACTTTGGTATGTAGTGAAAATAACCATGCCAGTTTAACATATTATTATATAGGTATTGTATTAATGCAGGTCCGAGTCACTCTGTGCAATCAGCTTACCTACCATATCCATGACTGCCTGCGTTTTCCCAACTATGCAGCAATGCATCAGTATTTTACATAGAGCGACTGCCTACCAAAAGTTTACTACAAATCCTTTACTTTTGGTATATTATGACTATAATTTATTAGACCTAAATAGACAATTATTTAAGTACTATCATAACACATTTATCCTCCCACGCCCTCTTGAATTACTATCATAAAATCAATGACAGCCCCAGTGCATAAATTTCTTTTCTTTTTTTTTTTTTTGGAGCTCTACTGTTTGCAGATCTACTACTATCTGTTAAACACGAGACTACTTTTGAAGCTACTTAAACCTTACAAAACACAGTCACAGAAAATGTTAGACGTGACCTAACCATTTCGCAAGCGACAATGACAGCGCGATCTAACGGCGGACAGTAGAGGCATCTAGTGACCTTATTGTAAAACTAATATTAATATTGGTTTTAAAGCTTTGTTTTAGAGAATTCTGATAATTGTTTTCACAATTCTCTAGTTTTGTGATGAGAAGATCGTCCCAGGTAGGTACTCCATTAATCCCTACCTAGTAGTTAAAGGGCCGATTCCACTGGTAGAAATCAAAGTGAGCAATTCACTGCATTTTGTGGAGCTATTCTGCTCATCACGCCAAAGATCCGATATTCACAAAATTATTATGAGACTAATTTAAAGTTACTAGCGTTACTGCCTTCCAAATAAAAAAAGAAACATAGAAATCGGATCTCATAGAACGATTTTGCATGTTTGTTTAATCGAATGGGGAAATTTTAAATCGTCTTATGGCAACCTCGCACTTTCTGTCACTGCGTTCTTGTCCCAAGTAACCTAAAATCTGAGTTCAAAGGATATACACTCCTACCAACTTATTGTGAAATGGCGAAAATTGGAACTACGGAGGTCATGTTGAAATATCATTTGATTGTCAGTGTCTACACATTCGGGTTCTGTGGTTGTTTTGTCGTGATATTGCTGAATTTCTAAAGTTAAATATGGCGAAAGCTATTAAAAGTGATTCTCGAAAAGGTTTTAACCTTTAGAATAATCTAAAGGTTAAAACCTTTTTTGAAGAAGAAGCTCGGGCGGGGTCTCCGATTATTCCATTTAATCAAATATGCAAACGAATTTCGGCAGCGACAGGTTAGTGTTGTCAACTTTCTTGTTATAAATTACCCGACACTTAACTAATTATTTAAGTCCACGAAATATTCGTTTTATTCTTGCTGCAGGTTAGCGTAATGGTAACGTACATTTAATAGGTAACCTGCTAAGTGAGTGAGCAAACTAACCTGCCAGATTTCATATTTCTACTAACATTTATTTTATTATCTTATATTTCAGGTGTAAGTCAAGGACTAATTTCAGAAATAGTTAAGGAAGGGCACGCAGCAGAAGAAACTGGTACAAAAATTCGGACACCAGGCAAGGAGAGAAAACGTAAAAGTGGATTTGTGCATGTTGATGATTTTGACATGGGAGTTATACGGAGGAAAGTACATGAATTTTATTCTGCTAAAAAAAGGTCCCTACTGTTAAAAAGCTTCTAGAGGTCTTAAAGACAGAAATAAATTACACAGGGCAGCGAGAGTGTCTGCGAAAGCTGTTTCACAAGGTGGGATTTCGTTTTAAAAAATCTCAATCCAGTCGGAAGGTTCTTATGGAGCGTAATGAAATATCAGCTTGGAGAGCTAAGTACTTGCATGCAGTGGATAAAAATAATAAATCTCCCCAGCCCCGGCCCATAATTTATTTAGATGAGACCTATATTCACTCTTCGCATACATCGGGTAAATGTTGGCAAGGAGAGGTTGAAGACGGAGTATTGAAGCCTGTATCGAAAGGGCAAAGATATATTATTGTTCATGCGGGAGGAGATACTGGATTTGTTACAAATGCACTACTTGTGTTTAAATCAAACACAAAAGTGGTGATTATCATGACGAGATGAATAGTACCAACTTTAAAAAGTGAGTTATTGAAAATCTTGTGCCTAATTTACGAGAGCCATCCATAATAGTGACGGATAATACTCCTTTATCACCGTATTGTGTGAATAAAGTCCCAAATACGAATTCCTTAAAAAAAGATATGCAATTATGGTTGACCCAAAATAAAATTGACTACAGAGAGAATTTGACCAAACCTCAGCTTTTAGAAATAATTAAGAGAATCAAGCCTGAACCTGTATATGAGATTGAAAAAAAAATAGAAGATAATAGACACAAATGCTTATATTTACCACCTTATCACTGTGATCTCAATCCCATTGAACTCATATGGAGCACAATGAAAAGAAAAGTTGCTGATGTAAATATTGAGCACAAAAATGCTGAAATTCCCCACCTAGTTAGAGAAGCTTTTGACGCTATTACAATTCATAAGTGGGCACAGCCTTGTAAATACGTTCGCAGGTTAGAAGGAGAATACTTAAAACATGATTTGTATTTAGATAAAACTTTTATTATAGAAGTGGTAAGTGACATTGAAACCGAAAGCGATAGTGATAATGATGATATTGGTATGGAAATAAGCGGAGTATGGCCTCACAACCAGGATGAAGTTGTGTATGCAGGTTCATGTAAAGATCACAATTACTGTAAACCTGGTTTTCAATAAATCATTGTAAAGCAATTTGTTTTTTTTTACCACTAGGTACCACTGCTAATTAAAATTAGTCAAATCTGGTGTTAGGAGTTAGGTACGGTCATAACTAAATGCTAGACATCCAGGTTCCTCTTGCAAGGTAGGTACCTACTTAACTTCGCATTAAATGAAAGTTGTATCCCCACTGTATTGTATAATTTCCACTTCATTGGATTAATTTTTAGATAAAGCCATTGTTTATTGCTGAGAGACTAAACTGTTAGCGTACCTACGTAACTGTAAATTATCAAATCTTTTTATTTATTTTATTATTTTTATATAGGTATCATTGTTTTAAATTTGTAAAAACTGTAATTCCTATTAAACGATTATGTCTAACGTGAAATTTCCTTCTTGAAAACTTACTCAATTTTAGGCACCTTATATTAATTAGCAACACTGAATTGAGGGTGCCGTCCTCTTTCAGTTCACAGATAAGTTGGTAGGATTGTAAGTTGACCTGTAAGGTCCACATACATTGTCTATGCAAGTAGCTGAGGTTGCTGCTATTCTAGTCGCTCCATCCTAATTCTAATAATATAAATGCAAAAGTGAGTTTGATTGTTGGTTTATTTGTTTATTACGCTTTCACGCTAAAATGGCTAAACGGATTTGGATGAAAAACACATGGGTATTCCATGACCAGCATTAGGACATACGATACTTTTTATCCCAGTTGTACGTTCCTGTGGGACAATTTCTGACCTCCACGCGTGCGAAGCCGCAGGTGAAAGCTTTAAACATATATATTTTAAATTGCAAGATTTAAACGATAAGATGAGCGTACATTACATGAGGTCTTCATAAACAAAAACTATTTTATTATCTCTAAAAAATTTTGTCAGTATTTCTTCCATTATCATTAAAAATGATGACAAGTTTGACGCTGGTGATTTTTAAACTCATAAGAAAGTATAGGCTTCAACCTCTGCACATGCTACCTCACTTAACCGATCAACCGAGCAAACAGTGATATCCGTCCTTTCCTTATATCGAAACAACTATTACATAACATCAAGGTACCACCCACTATAATTGAGGACCTGTTCTACGCACTGGGAACTGAAAAAAGATTTACATTAAACAACATCTGATCTTAACCAGGTTTCACAAAACCATATGATATTTATACAGGCTGTCCAAAAGAATGGGTGTAAAAAATCTGGTCAAGAGCGAGTCGGACTCGCGCACCGAGGGTTCCATAGTAGTATATTTACATTTTGGTTGTGAAACGTGAAATGTTTTTAAATTTTCATCAGCGAAGCCTATATTCGTCAGAGAATTTTAACATTGCGGTGAAGAATATTGAGGGTTTAGGTCAGCGCCAACTCTTGACCAATAGTGTAATTTTTGTTGATGAGTTCTGGAAAAGACATTGTTTTATTTTTCACGTAATTTTTCCATAAACATGTATCACATACAATAATTTTAGATTTTTTACATGTTTCATCAAAAGTAGAAAACTTTGCGGCATAAAAAAAGAAAAAATGTTTGAGAATGTGCAAACTGCGTTTTGTCTTATGATACCCCACATTCCCTAGTAGCCCTACTACGAATTTTTAAGACCTCCTTTCAGTCCCTGTTGCAATATAAAATATGGCGACCTGTCAGTTCACCAGAAAATAATTCAAAAACTATTAGCAAAAACATTATTTGTCATTTCATCATTATACAATAACAAGTTTACCAAATAATTCACTTAGCAAAATAATTATCCGATAAACTTTTATTTAATAACGTATTATTTGACAAACGATTCATTATTTTTTCATTTTGAAAGAAGTGTTTGCCAAATAAATGTTTGTAAAGCTAGTGTTTTTAAAATAAAATAGGTATTTGCGGAATAAGTTGCTTGCGAAATAAATAGTATACGAACCGTTGGTTGTAAAATTATAATTTTCAATGGAGTTTTGGTGAAACTTTAAAGAACCATTTTTTTTTTCTTATTTGCAAACTAGTTGGGCAAACGTCATCTAAAACTATTCCAAATTTCAAGTTGATAGCATTAGTAGCTATACCCAGCTGTGACAGACGGACAGACAGACAGACTGAGTAGCACCATAAGGTTTCCTTTTTACCATTTTGGTACGGAACCCTAAAAACACGGAAAAGTTGACACAAGTGTTAAGTGTGTGTTTTGTCTATTTATTTAAGATCAAAACTTACCTGTAATGATATTTATAAAATACTTCTTTTTTTTTAAAGAGTTCCTAATAATATCACGACTGTAACATATTATTACAATGCTTGATTGAACTAGTTGCCATATATGTAGAGTTAGCTGTTTTTAGTAGTCGTATTAAGAATTGGAGTGCACATTAAATTGTGAGATGGCGAAAGGGAGACAAGCTCAGTATTTAGTGGCAGCTGCTGGTGAGTTCAATATTGTTTTTAATAGATGACGAGAAACTTCACTAAGTATGTTTTATCAACAAGTAATAACGTAACATCACGCCTGTATTCACCGAGGGATTAGGCAGAGGTGCAGCTATAGTACGGCCGCGTTTATGTTTATTTCTTTTATTTTAGAATGGAAATGCTAAAAATAAGCACGTTAAGTTGTGCACCATAAGACTATAGAAAATAGTGGCCACTATTTTCCGTTTTAATAAGGATTACAATAAAACTCAACAATATAAAACTACTTTTTGTAATAATAATAACGTTTAGTCTTATGGGGTACAACTTAACGTGCTTATTTTCTGCATTCTCATTCTAAAATAAAAGAAATAACCAAACATACGATGAGGGCGTTACTTCGCGCTCAGTACTCTCTTAACATCGATGGTATAATATTTTCAGTGTTTAGTGTCTGTTAATCCCGCGTACCGAACGCGACAGTGTAAGAGGGTCACATGACAGGTGCGTTCACTTTTGACCCACTTACACTGTCACGTTTAGTCATCATGACATCGTCAGGTCTAGTAGAAGTCTTATGAAATCAGCAAAAAAGCGCAGCGCTGAACCGCTCGTTGTAGGGGATGCTTGGGCGAAGCCTATGTCCAGCAGTGGACGTCTTTCAACTGATATATTATGATAATGTTTCTACTGTTTCAGTATCCCTGACCGCTATGGCTTCGGGTGCCTTCATTGGATGGAGCACCCCAGTGATACCCAAGTTTCACAACAATGAGACCGGCATTCATATTACAGACGTAAGGTTATTTAGAAGTAATGCTTAAAAATCCTGCATGACTGTCTTCTTCAGTTTTGATCTTGGACTAATTAGTTAAAAACTTCAATTGCTGCGCAAACTCATGACGTGTGACTTTCTGGTAAAACTCCAAACCAAATCCCAGAGGGAAAACGCTACGGAATAATGTCACATTTCATTTCAGGAAGAAATATCATGGATAGCTGCTCTAATATCCCCTGGCTTTATAACTGGCAGCCTAATGACAAGGTTCATTGCCGATAGATTCGGGAGACGAGCCGTTATCTTAGGCAGTGCTTGGCCGCTCATCACTGGAACAGTAAGTTGCAACTCGATTCAAGTCACCAATTTATCTTAAAATTTTGTTGCGTTTTTTTTTTCTGAATTTGAATCCTTGTTCATTTAAAAAGGTTAGTTTCTAATAAATTCCTATTTTGCGCATCTAAAAATTTTATTTGAACATTAATATAAGATCTACTCATAATTATGGATAGTTTTTACTATTGGAAAAACCAGAAATTGCGAAATAAAAAATCAGCTATTCCCTACATTTTGATGAGTTATGCGAACATAAATGTAGGGAACAGCTGATATATTTTTGCGATTTCACGATTGGTCCCATAGTAAAAGTTGTTCATAATGATGAATACAATGAGACCCCTTAAGAGATTTCATGTATGAATAGATAGACCTTAAATAATGATTCCACCGTTTTTTGTAAACATCAATTAATTCCTATTTTGGGTTCCTAAAAGTTCTAAATGGCTATGCAGCTGCGGCCAACTTGGATGTAACACGGCACCGCTCACTTCGCTCGCTTGCCTCGCTCGGCTCGCGCGCGGTTGTTCACAATTCTGACTTAACCTAACCTATTTGGTCGGGGTACCCCAGCTTAGTTACTGTGACCAACTGTGGCAAAAGACCAGAAATTTAAAAAGAGGCTCAATTATTATAAAAAAAGTGTGCATCACTACAATCGAAAAAAGTTTTAAGCGGTTCATCAATTTTAAAAAGTCTTCATCACTTGAAAGTCAATAAGTTTTTACAAAATAAGTTAAATAATTCCTTTTTATAAATCCGTATCGAAACTCTAACAATGTCAATACAGAAGAACTGTTTTTGCATCGAATTCGTGAAATTTTCCAGATAATCGTTTTAAGCGCTGCGACAGCTTGGTGGCTTTACTTGACCCGGTTCTTATGGGGCACTGGCGCTGGCATGCTAGCAACTGTAAGTAATTTCATAAATTCCAGGTGATATGTTCTATGTGTATGTGATATGGTTTTTGATCAAAATTTGAAACTGTAACCCTAGGCCATTTGTACACACACGTTTTTCTTGCCGTGAAAAACTGTAGTTTAATCATAGTGCGTATGCACGGTCGTCAGTGTTGTATGGATCACTGTGGAAGCTTGTTGACAGACACGTTTTCTCTCCATCACGGTTTATACGCCGTACAGTAAACAAACCGTGCCGTGTACAAAAGGCTTTTAAGGTCGCACATATATTAGCATTGCACCGGATCAGCATCGCCTCAAGTCAAGCCGTGCAGTATTTTTTCTATGAACTTCTCTTTTCTGCGGAGTGTGTTGTAGGTGCTGAGTCAATCAGGTTACGTGCATTGGGTTGACGCCTCATTGACATCGAGCTGATGAGGTGAGGTGACGCCGATCCGGTGCAGAGCGATGACTTTTTACTGAGCCTACTGATGAACTCGTTACTACAAATCGAGTTTGTGCGAAAAAGTTAATAGTGATTCACTTGAGTTTAAAATTTAACGCAATTTATTTGTTATGGTGTACAGTGAAGAGTATTCTATCCATCAGCTCATTGGCTCTGATATTTCATTCTTCTTAATTATTAACTAAGTCTCGTTTCAGGTATCAGCCATGTACATAGCAGAGGTATCAGACAAGGAGATCAGAGGTAAACTCACATCACCCATTCGTTACATGCGAAGTTTTGGCAGTTTCCTCATAATGTCTGTCGGCCCCTTCGTTTCGTATCACGCCATCAGCTACATGTTACTGGTCCTGCCGATTTGTTACTTCATAGCCTGCTGCTTTATACCAGAATCTCCGTATTACCTCTTGAAAGAAGGAAAGGTAAACGCAGCGAGAGCTTCCCTAATCAAATTAAGCGGGAATAAGGATCAGGAGGTGAGAGAATACCTGACTGTTACGATTTTTTAGGGTTAAGTAGTTCTGACAAGGAACCCTTATAGTTTCGTTATGTCTGTTTGTCTCCGAGGTTTTGTAAAGAGACCGTTAGTTCTAGAAAGCTGTATTGTTTTAGGAGTGTGTATATCAATTACGCCGACAAAGTGGTAAAATAAAATTTTGAAAAATATTTTTTTTAGGGTAGCTCCTCTACATGTGAAGTGGGGATGAATATTTTTTCGTCGTCTACCCCATCGTGTGGGGTATCGTTGAATAAGTCTTCTAAAATGACTTGGGGTTTGTTAAAATTATTTTTCAATTTAATGCTCCATTTACGAAATATAAACTTTAAATTGCAAATTTTTGTTCCAGTAGCCCCCCCCCCCCCCCCCCCCAAAGCTAAACTGCTAGCTTTAAAAATCTGGTAAAATTATAGCCGTTACGATAACTTTATTAGTTTAGCCGTAATAGTCGTTGAACTTGGGTGTTGGATAATTTTGTACCAAATACAAAATCCTTAGCATTAATCCTGTAAAGTGACTAAGATGAAGTAGTTGCTTGTTTATAACGGGTAAAGACTTGCATTGAAAAACAAAATATGAAATTGAAAAAACTAAAAAAACCATAATAAATTATCATAAGTTTCACAATACTACCACTAGATGGCGCTGTACCAACGGGTTACGTTTTCATTCGAGTACCTGTAGAACTCACAAACGAACTTTGTTTAATTTTCGAATTACAATTTTGTGAATTGAAATCCTGGCAGCAATCGTACTCTTATATTTTAGCTTTAGCAGGAATAAAGTGGTTATTATTAGTTAATGTCTAATCTGTTTAAATAATAACATCTTCGAAAATCAACATTTTGTCATTAGTTTAGTATCGCTATTTTATAACAGATGGCGTTGTGCCTTGACATCACTTTTGTAGATCTCAGTGTTAAGATTTTCTGGCAAGGTATGACCTCCACGGTTACGTTATGTGTTAAAGTTTTGTTAGGCCTATTCAAACCTAAGCGGTATTCGCTGCCGCTATGGGTAGAGGTACATACCGCGCGGGTTTCGCTTAGGTATTTAGTATTATGTTTCGCGGCAAAAGCGGTACAGATGAATGAATAGTAATATTACCGCATACCCACGCGGTTTTCTCTACCGCAGACGGTAGCGAATACCGCTTAGGTTTGAATAGGCCTTTATGTTTCGTGGCAAGAGCGGTACAGATGAATGAACAGTAATATTACCGCATACCCACTCGGTTTTCTCTACCGCAGACGGTAGCGATTACCGCTTAGGTTTGAATAGGCCTTTACTCTGGATACCCTTGTCATATATTTTTGTTGTTATTATAACCATTAACTCCTAATATCTTTACCATTACTTATATTCAGAAAAAATAACAACAGATATTACTATATTGTGATAACGGGATACTACGGAACTCACTGTGACACGCACTTGGCCGGTTTTATATTATATTGTTCTCCTAAGTGATAAAAGAATAGTTTTGTTTAGTGAGAAAAACTGTTAGATATTTTCACTCAACAACGGTGCATAAATTATTTCATAAGAATTTAAGACTCCACTTTAATTCTCTAACCATCTTGTGTGCCAGAGGAATGAATACCTGTAAAGCTGCGGTCCCACGGCTCGCTTTCTCACATGCCAGATCACGCCAAGTCAGGCTGACAGGCTATGGGAACCGTCGCATCCGATGAGGCCTCTGGCACAGTCCTTGAAATAATTACCTACGGCAGCTCGGTAGATAAACACGCAATAGGGTTGCCCACTGACTGTGTCTCTTGAGTTGTAACTGTATTATCTTGATAATATATTTAGTAATTGTGATGCCAAAAATAAATTAATGCTAAGTGACTTAAAGTCTGACCACTGTGGTTTATTAGCTAGCTTCCCTTTTACATATAAAGCCGCATAAAATAAAATGCAGGCCTTATACAGCCAGTCGTTGCAAAAAAAATTAAAAATAATGTAGCCCATAGAATTAGACCATCTATAGTAGAACACGATAATCCTAATGAAATCTATGGAGCCCTTTTTGATGTTGTGCAAAAAGTATGCCAATCTACTTTTAAGACCAAATAGAGCGAGACTATACGAGTTATATGGTTTAAAATAAATACAGGTTTGATACTTCTTTCCTAGAGTATGTCAAAAGTTATTCAAAATTATTTCAAAATATTTGTGTTCTTGCTAAATCAAAATTTTTAAGCGATACAATTAAAAATTCTAATAAAAAACCACCTGGAAAATTATTAACCATGAAACGGGTAAGTCGGTAAAACATGACAAACAACTTGAAGTTATGGTCGACATTAAATTAGTTAATAAAGCAAGCAGCTGACGTAGCTGAGGCAATTATTGAGTTTTTTGCCAACATACCTACGACTCGCTCCTTAAATTCTTTCCCGTTTAAAGCTGAAAAACTTTTGCGTAGTAGTGTGCCTAAATGTAGTCGCTGCTTATTTAGCTTCGAACATGTAACACCTCGCGAATGTTTATAACACACATAAGTCTAAAAACACTAGTGATTACTAGGGCATCTCCAATAAACTGTTAGGTAATATAATAGACATCGAAGACCTATCTAGCTTTTAATAAATGTGTTGGTTTAGGAACTTTACCTGACCTCTTGAAAAATAGTAAAGTCATACTATTATTTAAATCAGGTAATAAAAAATAACGTTGGCAATTTTAGGTATATTTCTATCTTACCTGTATTTAGCAAAATATTTGAGAAGTTTATACACAAACAGTTGCCAAGACATTTTAATTTAAATGGCCTCCTTCATGATGAACAATATGACTTTACAAAAAGTTGTTTGACTAGACAAGCGGGTGTTTCTCTGCTGAAATATATATTTAACGCATGGGAGAACTCGCAAAATGCTATTGGAGTTTTCTATGATCTCTCGAAAGCCTTTGATTGCATGCACCATGACACGCTTTTGCGTAAACTACATCATTACGGTGTACAAAACGAAGCTCTTAAAGTAATAAATTCATATTTACATAATAGGTTTCAATGTGTAGATGTAAATGGTGTGAAATCTTCCGGGTTACCAGATCAGTAAGGTACCTTAGGGCTCAATACTAGGTCCATTCTTGCTCTTAGTGTATATCAATGACTAACCATTCTATTTAAAGGGTATCTGTGACGTTGCACTGTTTGCAGACGACACCTCTCTTATTTTTAAAGAGACTCCTGCCTACTTTAAAAATAAGAGAAGGGCTTTACGTCGTCAAAATCATGTCTATTCCTATAGACAAGATTATGACGACGTAAACAGTGCACTCTCAATAGTTACGGGCTGGTTTACGACAAATAACTTAGTTAAACAAAAAACGAAATATACCTGTATAATGTTTGCCTTACCGCATGTTAGAAATCTAGGACCCACAGCGTCTTAAATAAAGAGGGGCTTAAAACTCGGCAGTTTTTCTGGGTATAACAGTAGATGCAAAACTTCAGTGTGGCCCACATATATCAAGCCTGGCGGGAAGGCTCAGTTCAGCTGCCTACGCCATCAAGAAAGTAAGACAATAATACGGTATTCTGCTCTGAGGCAAAGCCGCTGACATTCAAAATATATTTGTTTTTCAAAAACGATCTGTTCGAGCAATTTACCAGCTCGGTGCCAGTTTCTCTGAGAGATTTTTTTAAACATATTATTTCGGTATTCTCACGGTCATCACAATTCATCTTCGCCAACATCTTATATATTAGACAAAATATACATTTATACACTAAAAGCAGTGATATTCACAATGTTACGAGTAACACCAGAAATAAGGACAATAGATTTTAATGTGTAGATGTAATGGTGTGAAATCTTCCGGATTACCAGTTCAGTTAGGTGTACCTCAGGGCTCAATACTAGGTCCGTTCTTGTTCTTAAAGAGTAAGGCAACTTTTGGTAAGTACAAATATTTTAAGGATAGATTCAATAACCGAAGAGGTAATTTTTTGAAAAATTCTTAAATTTCTATACGCTAGTTTCCAAGAAAAACACCAAAAACCATTTTGTTCAAAAAGTCAAATTCAACACCCCGTGTATTGCGGAGAATACCCGCTAACGTACAGTACGTTAGCGGGTATTCTCCGCAATACACGGGGTAGGCAGATAACAAAAGAGCTTACCTGCAAACGCGCAGGGCGGCGCATCCCGCCGCTTCGCCCCCGCATTGCGCGGCCGGCATACGGCACTTGCGGAAGCGGCCTTCACTTGCCATCAGTTCGCCAAAATCATTTCAATTATGCGTATGCGTGTCGCGTGCGAGAAAATTTTCGAAATTCTGTATCGGTAATAAATACCGATACAGAAGTTCAGACGATAACACAGCAGCACCGTCGTATGTGTGAGCTATTAATTTCGCCAAACAGTTAAATTCTGATAAAATCTGCAGTATGATGGCTTTTAAAGTTTTCGCGGTACGGTCGGAACTTACGTCAATATATTTTATAAATCGATCAAACACTTCTGACTCACGAAAATACCTTAAAACCAGTACTAGTTGCTCTTTTCCACTTACGTCTGGTACAAAAGTCAGCAACAAAATCAGTGGAAGCAATTTCTTGTTTTATTGTTTGAATCATCGCAGACGCTACACTGGAGATTAGGTCATTTTGAATTGGATTTGATAAACCCGTAAATGAGCTAGTGCAATTTTGCAAATGGTTTTCCAAAACTTCGTCGTATTTCGCGAGCACGTCGACCAGCTCTAAATAATGTCCCCTATTCTCTGACGAAGCAGATTCGTCATGTCCACGAAAAGCGAGCTCTTGTTTCCCCAAAAAGCAAACAATGTCAATAAGTCGCTGAAAAATATTTCGGTGAAAGGTGTGATATTTAAGGGAAGCTTCTAGGTGTTTTTCAGATTGGTCATGTTTTTTAGCTGCAGTAGGAAAGTTATGAATATCGATGTAACCGGTATCGTTCCAGACCGCTCTATTGTTTGAAAATAGTAGACAAGGGAAACAGAACAACCTATTGCTGTGTATGCAACCTGTGAGCCAATAATATGAATCATTTATTGTTTTGTATTGAATTTACAATTGACTTTACCTTTAGTTTGTACTAATTGCAAATCCGGTGTACAACGACCTTTTACAATCACTTGTTTTTTATCACCGAATGATAGTTTTGAAAACGCATCATTTTTTATTTTCTCTATACACACACCACCTGAACAACATTCACAGTGAATATTATCCATTTTTCACACTATTATCGACGTTAAACTCTTTAAATACCAATTATTATAGCTCACAAAACAAATCAAAACGAATCAAATAAACAATATGGCGACTAAACTAAGTCACAAACTCGGAGATAGTGCAAAAAATAATACGACAAAAAGAAATAGTGTAAGTTATGATGCAATATAAATGAAACAATGCCACTTTTTAAAATAGTTGTATAGATAATTTCGGTTCGGAAAACATCGGATAATTTCGTAATTTGTCGTGTTGTGAAAGAGACACTGTCTATTCTGTACGGTTGTGTGCGTTATTGTGACATTGTGTGCTACGTATTTATAGGAACGTGCACCCATTCAATCCGCATGACCACGAGAGCAGACATATAAACATTTAGACCCGAATAGTTTGTGTCTTTCCCGAGGCACTCCTGGTACTTAGCGTAGGTAGCGGCGCTAGTGCCGCGCAATGCCACAATACAATACTGAACGAGCTTGCTTGGAGCGACTGCTTATGATTTTTTTGTTTATTGTTAGTAAGTAGGTACTCGTCGACGTCGTACTCGTAGATAAAATAATAATAGATATCAGAACAAGATTATACTGAATTAGGTAGGGTAGGCAATGTCTTTCTGTCTTTATGAAACGCACGCCACTGGTGGCAGCTTTTAGCATCGCCACCTGTATAATGCAATTAACAAAACTTGCAACATATATCCCCTTCCAAAATATAAGTGTAAGACCGTAGTAAACCAATACCTTCAGGGTCTTACTTACGACGACACTGAAAGAATGTTCTTCAGAGAATCATAAATAATAAGCGCTTAAACACACGTACAGCCACACACTCACACACACACAATACACACACACACACACACCCTCCCTTGTACCCACACATTCACGTATTTCCTTGCATGCCTTAAAATTAAAATAAATATATTATTTTCTATCAATTAAGTATATTAAATTATTTTTTTCTTTTTAAATAACCTTAAATGAGTGTAAAATAAATTGTACCAGAACTATTTGTAACATTATAACATTACAATAGCAAATCATTGTGTCACGGTATAGCTTGTTAATTAAAGTGATTGTAGGAGGAAGGCGACGGTGTCTGTCACACAGTTAATACTAGCACAGACATCGTCGTTTACTCTATCTTTAAAATATCTACACAAAACTTTGTACATTGTGTTTTTGATTAGGATAGATGAATTGTACCCACATTTGTTAATAAAAAAATTATTATTATTATTATTATTTACTTGGGGAGGTCATGACACCTAGTGCAGCTTGAAGAGCCTCGTGCTGGATTTCTTCTACCGGCATCCAGTGGCGAGCACTGAAGACGCTGCCCGTGTGTTTGGCGTAAGTCAGAATTACGTGTAACGGCTCCTGCGTAGGCCAAGCAGCGGAATATTAAAATGCGTCACCGTCTACACTACTTATGTGGTAGCTACACTACTTATGTGGTAGCGTACCTTGGGGTGGAATTAGATCCAAATGTGTAGCACTGAGAAAAGAGTGGCGCCGCCGCCTTATGAATCAAATGGTGCAGTTGCAGTTGAAATGCAGACGATGAGCGGCGCAGGGAGGCGCGAAGACATCTACAGGGCGGCGCGGGTGTGGACGGCAGTTATCACTGCGGTCGCTCGCGCGCATACGTATCGCACGCTCCTCACTCCCTGCGCCGCTCGCGCAGTATAAAGTACTCTGTGGCTCGCGCCTTGCGAATACGTGTACTCTTGTTTCAAAGCGACTTGCTATTCTGTGTTAGAGAGTAGTGACAGTGAACGGTTATTTCTTTTGTTTCACCATGAGCTCGGCCAAAAATCGCAAATATAATTATGATTATATTAAATACGGTTTTGTTTCTATGAATAAAAGTGGTATCGACCAGCCGCAGTGTGTTATTTGTTATGAAGTATTGAGCAAAGATGCCATGAGACCTTCTGTGGAAACTTTTTAGTTGAAACAACATTTCAAATTGATATTCGAACATGTTTTTTGATAATGACTTGTGTCATTCACTTGAATAAAAAATTTTCTCTGTGCAAACAACTTTTTTGCTTCCATATCCTAGTTATCTAGTATATTTCATCAATAGGTTATGGGTCCAGTCACTAAATTTGCCATCAAGAATCTCTGCGGCTTAGATGACTACTCTACGTGGAAATTCGCTATAAAAATGATTCTCATACGAGGAAAGTTGTTCACGTATACGTCTACGTGCCCGGATTCCAAAGACTCCACCGCCATCGAGAAACACCAAGATGCACTAGCTTTGATTTGTCTACCTACATGTGGAACCTACACTTTATGCGTATGTACAAGATTCAAATTATGCTAAGGATGCTTGGGATAGCTTAGCGAAAGCGTTTGAGGACAAAGGCGTAAATCGCAGAATCACCCTCATGAACGCGTTGTTGGATGAGAAGCTAGAGAGACACTCGTCGATGCATGAATATGTTGCTGTCTCTTTCTCAAAAGTTGAAGGATATTTCCACCGGATTTGACGATGATCTTGTAGCTGTCGTATTGCTGAGAGGACTACCTGAAGAGTTCAGGCCTATGCGAATGGCGCTGGAACACTCTGGGATGAAGTTGACTTCAGAGCAGCAGAAGCGACAGAAGCGGCAGAAGTTACTACAGGAGGATTCACGTCAAGGTTGTAGTACATTGTCTTCAGCGGACTCGGCATTGGCTGTGCGTAAGAGTAAGAAGTAGAATGGGAACAAAGACATTAATATGACCAAAATTAAATGCTTTAAATGTGGAAAGAGTGGACATAAGAAGCCGGACTGTCCTGAAGGAAGGAAAGCGGGTTCAATCTCCAAACTAAGTGACGTCGCGATCGTGAGCCTGTCTTCATTCAGCGCCGGGGACTCCTTCAATCCGACGGAGTGGTACATTGACAGTGGGGCATCTTCACATATGTCTTTCCAGAAACATTGGTTTAAAGATTTGGTTATGAATGTTGGTATGAGTAATGTGCGAATAATGATAAGATTGAATGCAAGGGTAAGGGTGATATCATAATGAGTTTGAAAGGACGAATGCTTGCTGTGAGGGATATCGTGTATGTACCTGGTTTGCATGTTAATTTGTTATCAGTGTCTAAATTAGTAGAGAAAGGATGGAGGGTAAGTTTTGACAGAGATGGGTGCAAGCTAATTCACCATTTGGTTCCAGGCCATTTCAAGGGAAAGCTTCTGGCTACCGCAAGTGAAGTCTCAGGGATCTACAAGCTTGAAGGTTGTCAGGCGGTTGTAGATGGGACTGCGTTGGCGTCAGTGAAAGCAGGTAATCTTTTGATGTTGTGGCACCGGCGGCTTGGACACGTAAATGAGCGAGATTTACGTAAGCTCCTGGGTATGGATTTTGGTAAGAGCGTAATGGAACCTTGTATCGCCTGTATTAAGGGGAAGGCACATCGTTTACCTTTTCCAGTTGGTGAGGCTGAGAGGGCAGTCGAGAGACTGCAACTGGTTCACGCAGATATCTGTGGTCCAATGTCTGAACCCACGTAGGGTGGATCTCGGTATATGCTAGTTATTTTAGATGATTTTACACGTAAATCGTTTGTATTTTTCTTTAAATCAAAAGATCAGGTTTTCGATCATTTTAAAGTTTTTCTAGCTAGTGTAGAGGTTGAAACCGGGTTGAAGGTGAAGTGCATGCGCACGGACAATGGAACAGAATTTGTGAACAGGAAATTTGATGGGTCTCTACAGCAAAAGGGTATAAAACATCAATTAACTGTTCCCTACACTCCGGAGCAGAATGGCGTAGTGGAGCGAGCAAACCGCACTATTGTGGAGATGGCTTGTGCTATGTTGGCGGAAAAGGGTCTGAGTGCGAGACTGTGGGGAGAGGCATGTAGTACGGCTGTTTATATCAAGAACAGGCTGCCTCACAGTGGCAATAATGGTAAGATTCCTGAGGAATTGTGGACAGGGAAGGCTCAGTCATTCGATCATTTCAGAGTTTTTGGAACGAAAGCGTTTGTGCACGTGCCCAAGGAAACTTGGAAAAAATGGAGCCGTAAAGCGGTAGAATATGTCTTTGTTGGTTACTGTGAAGAAACCAAGGGATATCGTTTCATTAATGCCAGTAATCCTCGCGTCATTGTTAGAGGAAGGGATGTAGGTTTCTTGGAGGACTCTACAGCAGTAGTTTCAGAGGATCCTAGTCAGCTCGTAGGTAGCGGTGACAAAGGTGCTGAAGTAATCTGGGAACTTGCAAAGGTACAAGGCCAGTCAAGTTCGTCACCTGATAGTGCAGAAGCTTCTCAAGGGCCGAGTTCCATAGATGGGGCTGAAGTATATGAAGACGCGGAGATGGAGGTGGGAGAAACGGGTGATAGCGGAGCAGAAAATGTCGTGGTGGAAAATGTTGAAACTGAAGATTCTATTAACAAAGAAGAGTCAAACGAAGGTGAATGTCGTTATCCTCTACGTAGTAGAATCCGAAAAGGAAACCTTCATGGACTTGCATGCTGTACAGAAGACCAGGAGCCTTTGACAGTTAAGGAAGCCTTAAGTCGGGAAGATAAGGATAACTGGAAGGAAGCCATGAAAAAAGAGCTAGATTCAATGTACGAGAACAAGGTCTGGAAGCTCGTCAAAAAGCCACCTGAAGCTAAAGTCGTGGGAAACAAGTGGATCTTCAAGTACAAGTTTGATGCAGATGGTAATAAGACCTATAAAGCTCGACTTGTGGCGAAGGGTTTCACTCAGTCCTACGGGGTTGACTACTTCGAAACTTATTCACCGGTCGTGAGAAGATCGACAGTTAGATTGCTGCTATCGTTGGCTGTTGAAAAGGATTTGTTCATCAGTCACTTCGATGTGAACACCGCCTTTCTGAACGGTGATTTACATGAAAGAGTTTATATGCGACAGCCGGAGGGTTGCATAGATGAAAACTCGAAGGAAAAAATTTGCTTACTAGAAAAAGCGATATACGGCCTCAAACAAGCTTCACGGTCTTGGAATGAAAAAGTAAATGAAGTGTTATTGTCTTTGAACTTCAAGCGCTGTGACTTTGATAGCTGTCTTTACAAAAATAATAATTTTTATATCGCTCTGTATGTAGACGATTTCTTATTGTTTTACAAAGACAAACAGCAGAAGGAAGTTTTATTAAACAATCTGGGTAGCCTTAGGGGCGGAATCTTTGTAAACAGTTCAAGATAAAGGATTTAGGGGAAGCGAGACAAGTTTTAGGTATGCTTTTGTCTGGAATATATTTGAATCAAGAGAGGCTTATTTCGAAAATCTTGGATGAATATGGTATGTCTGACTGCAAACCAGTAAAAACTCCGACGGAAATGGATTTCCATAAAGCCTTGGCGGAAGGGGAAGGAGGTAAGTTCTTATCCTACCAAGACTCTCGTAGTTATCAGGCGCTCATAGGGTCGCTGAACTATTTGGCCTGTAACACACGCCCGGATATTGCGGCTGCGGTAAATTTTTTGGCACAGTACAACTCATGTTGTGAGGAACGTCACTGAAAAGCTGCTAAACATATCTTGAGATATCTTAAGGGTACAAGGGATCTATGTTTGATATTTCCCAAGTCGCCGGTGCAGGACATCACGGGATTTGTAGATGCTGACTGGGGAGGGAACATCAAAGATAGGAAATCGTATTCTGGGTTTATTTTTAGATGCGGAAACTCGTTGATTAACTGGGAATGCCGGAAACAAGCTTGTGTGGCACTTTCGTCAACGGAAGCCGAGTATATTGCACTTTCGGAGGCAACCAAGGAGGCAGTTCACTTGCGGCAGTTGAATGCATTTATAAGAGGTGAATATCTTGGGGCTATTTGGATTTTCGTAGATAATCAGAGTGCTATTAAACTTGCGTACAATCCTGTAGCGCATAGAAGGACGAAACATACAGACATAAGGGCGCACTATGTCAGAGATTGTATTGCTAAGAATGTTGTACGTCTGGACTATGTGTGTACGGAAGATAACCCAGCAGATGTGCTGACAAAACCATTAGGTCGTGTGGCATTTAATAAATGTGTGCGCGATCTGAATCTGAGTGTGTCTGGTGTGGTGTAATGTGAGGATATCTAATGATGGATGTTGTTTGAGGGGAAGTGTGGAAACTTTTTAGTCGAAACAACATTTCAAATTGATATTCGAACATGTTTTTTGATAATGACTTGTCATTCACTTGAATAAAAAAAATTCTCTGTGCAAACAACTTTTTTGCTTCCATATCCTAGTTATCTAGTATATTTCATCAATACCTTCGCGTCTGGAACGACATTTGTCAACAAAACACAGCGCTTTACAAGACAAACCGAAGGCACACTCCATCAGAATATGAAAGACATCATCAACCACTCCACAGACATCACAATTTGGAGACAAAGCCTTCCTCATTAAATAATAAAACTTATTTGATGGAATGTCCGGAACGAAGTCTTAAGGCTATAGTAATTAGGTTTTTATTGAGGTCACAATCAATCCATGAAACCCAAGAAAGTCACACTGAATCATACGTGCTCATACATAGACACGGGCATAACGGATCACGACACGGTTATCCTAGGTACTCAAAAAGAATCAGCTAGGGCCAGGGTTGAAAAACGATACGCACGGATTGACTACATAAAATTAAAAAAAGACATTGAAAACGACTCATGGGAATGGCTTCTTGAACAGACCAATGTTAATATTGCATTCCAAAAATTTGTTGAGACACTATCTGATAAAATTAAACAACACACTACTAACCGTGTCCGCCGTTGTTCAGAGAATATTATCAAGCCATGGATAACTAGAAACCTCCTGAAGTGCATAAGACGACGTGACTTAATGCACATTAACGCAAAGAAACAAGAAAATCGTGACAATCTTGTCATCCAACAAGAATATAGGAAGTATCGAAACTACTGTAATAATATATTATCAAATCTAAAACAAGACCATGACCGAAAACTTCTAATGGAAACAAAGGGCGACTGTAAAAGGTTATGGTTTCAAATCAAGAAAATTTGTAACATTAAAAATAAAAAAACTGGAAAAACAGAGCTGGTAACCGACAGCGACAACACTGTTCCCACATTAAATAAAGTGAATGATTATTTCTCAACTGTTGGCAAAAACCTTGCAGCAAAAACACTCAGTCTATTAGGCTTAACTGAAACTGATTTGGCCCGTAACAACGAGCAGTACAGTACTGTAAACGGTAGTCCAAACTCTTTTTTCCTCACTCCAACTGATGAAAAAGAAATTTTTTCAATTATCTCCCATCTAAAAGCGGCGTCAGCGACAGGTTATGATGGTATTAATAACACTTTTTTAAAACAATGTTCACATGCTTTGGTCGGACCGATTGCCTTTCTATGCAACTTAAGCCTAAGCACTGGTAAAGTACCTGATTGCATAAAAATTGCCAATATATGCCCGATTTTTAAAAGCGGAGATCCAAAAGTCCCTTCAAACTATCGCCCGATTTCCCTACTGACGGCTCTCTCAAAAATCCTTGAAAAAGTTGTGAACAAACGACTACTCGCATACCTAGAACACAACAGATTATTGTCAGACCATCAGTACGGTTTTCGGGTCGGTAGGTCCACGGAGGATGCAGTAACCAACTTAGCCGATTTTATAACCCTCAATCTAGATCAAGGACGGGCATGTACTGGCATCTTCCTAGACCTTGCCAAGGCATTTGATACTGTATCTAGGAAAATTTTGATTAAAAAAATGTCTCTTCTGGGAGTTCGTGGTACTGCCCTGGACTGGTTTGTCTCATATCTCAACGATAGAAAGCAAAAAGTAGTGCTGGGAGAATATTCCAGTGACCCCAACACAGTGCAATTTGGTGTGCCCCAGGGAAGCGTGCTGGGACCTACCCTATTTATCATATATATGTCGTAACAAACGGAAGTTTAACGATAATAAGTCACTCAGTTGATTTCTTAGTACATGTTAAATTACGTAGCTTAGCTCTGATTGGTTGTTGAATTAGTACGTACAGTGAACGCCGTGTGGCGCCATGATCGTTCGGTCGCCGCACGTGGACGGGGTCGTTGGGAGGTGCGCGGCACACTGGATCGAGAGCTCGAAGTGGGCGCACGCTACCATCGAACCCATCAAGTTCACAGTACCTATAACTAGTGATTACTCTTGTGTACTCTTACCAATAAAGTTTTACTGCTGCATCATATTGGTTTGCCTGAGTAACCCAAGCAATGGAACCCTTACCACAAGGTCAGGGAGACGACCCACCTATCTCTGTGCCATCGTTCCCGCCGTCATCAGAAGTGGGATCAGCTCAGGCACCATCTACGTCTGATACCCACTGGCGTAAGCTACTGGAACAGCAGAACCAGAACATGGAACGACTGATTCAGGCTATGCAAGTACCGTCAACAACACGTGCTGCAATTACGCTGCCTGAATTCAACCCGGATTTAACCGACTCCGATCCTCGTGCTTGGTGTACAACTGTCGATATCTGCCTCATGGAACAACCACTGGAAGGAGGTGCACTAGTTATAGCTCTCAGCAAGTCCCTCAAAGGTAACGCATCCGCATGGCTTTCCCACGTGTCGCACGTCGGGATGACGTGGTCTAATTTCAAAGACCTTTTTCTGGCGCGCTATGCCTGCGCTGAAACATGTGCAGGAACGGTCATTAACGCCAACAACAGCCGTCCAAACGAGGGTGAAAGTCTCGCCTCATACGCTAGCCGCCTGATTACGTCATTAATGGCAAAATGGAAGGATATGAACTCCGAAGAAATCGCTGTTTCCTACGTACTCGCCCACATCGCACAAATCGATACTCGAATTAATTGATTAGCATTTACAACCGAAATAAAAACAAGAACGAAGTTGATACAAGAAGTCCAAGCCTTTTCGTTGAAGCGTAAACAAGATGGCGTCAACTTCGCATCCGACAATAAACGTCATAAACAACGATTTAATCCGAGGGATGTGAACAGTAACAACACCGTTAATGCGCAACTGCAATGTCATTACTGTCATAAATTTGGACACAAAGCTATAGATTGTCGCTCAAGAAAACAATCGCGGTCGCCTTTGCCTCGTACAACGTCGCACACTGCGGAACCTAAGAAGTCTACTACAACATGTTTTCGCTGCGGGGAGAGTGGTCACATCGCGCCAAACTGCACGAAGTCGGGTGGTGCAGGTTCCGGCGCAGAGCGCGCTAGCACCGCTGGCGGCACTGCAGCGCTCGACCGGCGCGTCAACTTCTGCGAAGTCCGCGGACTCCGCGGCGAGTTACACAATTCCGGTGAGTCGTACCCATTTTATTTTGATAGTGGTGCCGAGTGTTCTCTCGTAAAGCAAAGTGTCGCGAATAAACTGTCGGGAGTGCGTTCCGCTACTAGCGTACGTTTGTCAGGTGTAGGTAATGCTCATGTTTACTGTAACGAACAAATTTTGTGCGAGGTATCTATTGACGGACATCGTTTAAAATTGACGTTTCTAATTTTACCCGACGAGCACATGCCGTATGATGTAATGATCGGATCCGATATTTTAAATCTTGGTTTGACGGTGAACTTATCTAGTGCGCGTTTATCAATCACAAAACCGATTTGTTGTTTTAGTGCTGTTACTGAAATTGATATTAACGCAATCGACACCGACGTTCCGACGCCACTTAGAGATAGTCTCGCAAATGTTTTGAGGGAGTTTTCGTTCGCTTTTATTAACGGGTTGCCGACCACGCGTGTGACCACCGGCGATATGAAAATTCGTCTCGCAGACCCTACCCGTACAGTTTATCGCCGTCCATATAGGCTTAGTCCACACGAACGGGAAATAGTACGTACTAAAATAAATGAGCTATTGAACGCTAATATAATTCGACCGAGCAATTCTCCGTTCGCGAGTCCAATACTTCTGGTGAAGAATAGTAACAATGATGATCGTTTGGTGGTAGATTATCGCGAGCTAAACTCGAATACGATTCCAGACCGTTTTCCAATACCGCGTATTGATGACCAGATTGCGAGATGAGTGGCGCTAATTATTTCACGTGTTTAGATTGTGCTAGCGGCTTCAACCAAATACCGATTTTAGATCCCGATAGCATTGAACGTACAGCTTTTGTGACATCGGAAGGGCAGTTTGAGTTTTTAGCTATGCCATTTGGGTTGCGAAATGCACCCAGCGTGTTCCAAAGGGCTGTATCAAATGCGCTAGGACCTTCTTATGCGATCCAATTTATTGACGATATTTTAATTCCGTCGCAGACTGTTGAAGAGGGATTGCATAGGTTGCGTGAGGTATTAACTGCCTTAACCAACGCCGGATTTTCACTTAAATTGTCAAAGTGCTCTTTCCTAAAACAACGTGTTCAGTTTCTTGGCTATGACATTTCATCTGGGCAGGTCCGCCCAAACCCGCGAAAAATTGAGGCACTTACTAATCTCCCGCCTCCACATAATACCTCCCAGTTGAGACAGTTTATAGGCCTTGCCTCATATTTCCGTAAATTCGTAAACAATTTCTCCCAAATTATGACCCCTTTGTATCAACTGAGCAACTGTGCCAAATTCACCTGGTCATCTGTACATGAAGAGATTCGACAACAAATAATTTCTGCCTTGACAAGTAAACCTGTGCTCGTAATTTTCAACCCTGAACTTCCAGTTGAATTGCACACTGATGCTAGTAGCATCGGTTACGGTGCGATCCTTTTGCAAAAAGTAGACAACCAGTTACATGTGGTTGAGTACTACAGCCGAAGAACCACGGACGTCGAGTCGAGATACCACTCTTACGAGTTGGAAACTCTGGCGGTGGTGAAGGCGGTGGAACACTTCCACCATTATTTACAGGGCCGTCACTTTGTAGTTGTTACGGACTGCAATTCCCTTAAACTTTCTTGTAATAAAGTTAACCTTTCCCCAAGGGTACACCGTCATTGGGCCTTTTTACAGGCGTACGATTTTGAAGTAGTGTATAGGGAGGGTAAGCGAATGAGTCATGTCGATTTCTTGTCTCGCAATCCACAGCCTCAGTCGAGTTCGATTCATGAGTCTACGCCCAAGCCAATTTTTGAGAAAATTGAACAAAAGCGAGTAAATATCACAACCTTAACTGAAAATTGGCTTTTGGCAGAGCAATTGCAAGATGACGAAATTCAGGCTATCGTAGTTAAACTTAAAGAAAACGAGCTCTCTCCTGAAATAGCCAAGACATATGAAATTCGTTCAAGTATTTTACACCGTCGAGTCCAAAGAAATAATCGCACACGATGCCTACCAATAGTACCGCGAGCCTTTCGTTGGGCAGTTATAAACCACGTGCACGAGTCGGTAATGCATCTCGGTGTGGACAAAACTTTAGAAAAAATATACGAGCATTACTGGTTTGATAAGATGAGCAAGTACGTTCGTAAATTTGTAGAAAATTGCGTGACGTGTAAGGTATCTAAGTCTCACTCTGGTCGGGTGCAAGCCGAGCTTCACTCTATCCCTAAAATCAGTGTACCATGGCATACATTACACGTCGACATTACCGGCAAGTTAAGTGGCAAAAATGATCGGAAAGAGTATGTGATAGTTTTAATAGACGCTTTTACCAAGTATGTCCTGCTTCATCATACCCTTCGTATCGATACGTCAAGTGTCGTCAAAGCTTTGAAAGCTAGCGTTTCTCTTTTTGGTGCTCCCACGCGCGTTATAACAGACCAAGGCCGATGCTTTGCAAGCAAGGAGTTCAAAAAGTTCTGTGACTCACACGGTATTAAGCTTCACCTAATAGCGACTGGTTCGAGCCGCGCGAACGGACAAGTAGAGCGCCAGATGAGTACCTTAAAAGGAATGCTTACTGCTGTAGAGTCATCCGATAGGTCGTGGCAGGAAGCCCTCGATGAGGTACAGCTTGCGTTGAACTGTACCGTTAATAGGGTAACAAAGGCTAGCCCTCTTGAACTGATGATAGGGCGGGTAGCGCGACCGTTAAACCTTATGACCGCAGATGATACCGAAGACGAAGTAGACATTGCTTTAGTGAGAGAACAGGCGGCCCACAATATTGAAAAGAGTGCCATTTACGAGAAATGATGGTGATCGATACACCTTAAAATCATTGTCTAGTAATAGGACCTACAAGTACGCTCATGATCGAGTTAGAAGGATGCCTCAGAGCGAAGTACCATCTGAGCTTATTTGTGACACCGAGTCTGATGTTGAAAGCGCCGGTGAAGGCACGTCTACCGCGGGTAGCTAGACACACACGCCATGGCTACGTATTCGGCCGCACTGCACGCTTCAGTTGTAGTCGTAACTGCGATTCACCAGTGGGTCGATCAGAGCGCGATGCGCAGCTGAAGGTGTAGGGTTGAGGCCTGGGTCTCGTGGAGACTACTTCTGTTTGGTTGGTCTGTAGAGACCCGGATGTAAACGTAGTATTGTTACAATGCAATGCTAATGAATGCAATGAAAGTTTAATACGCTGCCGAGCAGCTGGGCCATGTTGTGCGTGTGTGTGTGATGTTAATTATGTTTACTGTTCTATCATCTGGTTATTTTGAATTTGAGGCATCTGTTCTATAACCCTGTCTATAAATAACCTGGATATAGTCAGGGGAGGCCGAGCTTGTATACAGTAGCCTTATTTTTGTTACAGGTACACACGAGGACGTGTGACTGTCAGTTCTGGCCGTGTCGTAACAAACGGAAGTTTAACGATAATAAGTCACTCAGTTGATTTCTTAGTACATGTTAAATTACGTAGCTTAGCTCTGATTGGTTGTTGAATTAGTACGTACAGTGAACGCCGTGTGGCGCCATGATCGTTCGGTCGCCGCACGTGGACGGGGTCGTTGGGAGGTGCGCGGCACACTGGATCGAGAGCTCGAAGTGGGCGCACGCTACCATCGAACCCATCAAGTTCACAGTACCTATAACTAGTGATTACTCTTGTGTACTCTTACCAATAAAGTTTTACTGCTGCATCATATTGGTTTGCCTGAGTAACCCAAGCAATGGAACCCTTACCACAAGGTCAGGGAGACGACCCACCTATCTCTGTGCCATCGTTCCCGCCGTCATATATAAATGGACTGTGTGACATGAGAATACCTCAAGCTCAAATTTTTACATATGCTGACGACACGGCAATCGTATTTTATGGGGAAACTTGGGTTGACGTTAAGTGCTCGGTTGAAATCGGGGTTAAAGCTATTGCAAACTGGCTGCAACATAATCTCTTGACGCTAAATATAGACAAAACAAAGGCAGTCAACTTTGCTATCTCAGAACGTTCCGCCCCTAACTCTGTAACTCGTATACAGCTGCCCTCCTGTTCTAGCCCAGAAAATTGTACTTGCCCGTACATCGAACAGGCGGTTTCGATTAAATACCTGGGAGTCTTTGTTGATAACCGTTTGTCATGGTCCACACATCTGACTGCTTTAAGGGGTAGGGTTCGAAAGATGCTCCGTGTCTTCGAGCAACTGAGTAAAATTGCAGATGACTCAGTTCTAAAAATGATATACTTCTCTCTCTGTCAATCGGTCCTTTACTATTGTATAAGAGCATGGGGCGCAGCTGGCAAAACCTTGTTGATAAAGGTTGAAAGAGCTCAACGAGCTCTGCTTAAAGTTGCCTATGGACGACCGTTCCGGTACTCCACTAACACACTGTATACCGAAATTGGAGTTCTTAGAGTCCGACAGCTTTACATCGTGTCTGTCACTCGAGTTTTCACAAAACCTCCATGTCCACTGTTATCCTGTCAAGTCGAAGGGTGCAGTGGGAAAGGATCCGATGCCGTAAAGCGGTCGGTAGAAGGTCGTACGGTTTTATGGGACCGCACATTTACTCTAAACTTAATAATTGCCTGAAAATTCTACAATTAACGCAAACTAAATGTAAAAGTACGGTTACAAAATGGCTTCTTACACTGGACTATGACATGACTGAAAATTTATTAATATAAAAAAATAAAAAGAAAAAAAAAAAAAACAATTTGAACACTGTGATAGGTACAAATACAGATCTATATATATATATTTGTTCTTTTTTATCATAAACTACCACATAATTATATACGTCCTCAGGCATAACATTCAGACACACTTTCTCATTACACAATACGCACACAACTACCTTAGTAAAAAACACACCAACTGACACATACACACACATACCATCACAATTACACACACATACATGCATACCATACTAGGCTATCTACTGTTTTTGGTATTACTATTAGTTTTCATAATGTATTCGATTTTATTGCATATTCTTTTTCTAGTATATTGCGAGTGGATTTGATAAAATTAAGGAATTTACTGTAACGTATAATACGAGTATATGTAATAACATGTATGCGTAAAAATGTAAACGGAACGAAGAAGCCTGGATCTTCACGACACAGGGAATCCTAGTGTGAGTTCCAGGATTCAACGTCTTTGAATGCAATTTCTGAAGCAATAAATTATTCTTATTCTATTCTTATTATGAAGTATTGTTTATAAATGATGATTATTTTACTGTACAAAGTGCATTTGTAAGGAAAAGTGCTATTCGCGGTGGGTCTTTAGTTCTGGTTTCAAACAAGTTGAAATGTAAACAACGCGGTTAGATTTAGTTAATCTTTCTATCGAGCGCACTATTGAGTTGTCTTGTGTTGAACTCGAGCGATACGTTATAATTTGCGTATATCGACCCCCTTCAGGGGATTTTATTCATTTTGATTCGGTAATGGAAGATGCACTCGATAGGTTAAAATCTAGTAATAAAAGTATAATTTTATGTGGAGATTTTAAATATTAATATTTTAGATGTTACTCCATTAAGTATTAGACTTCTCAATCTTTTTAGGTCTTATAATTTATTTAACTTGTTATTTGAACCTACTAGGATCACGGCATTTTCGTCAACATGTCTTGATAATATATTTAGTGATTGTGATACCAAAAATCAATTGGTGCTAAGTGACTTAAGGTCTGACCACTGTGGTTTATTAGCTAGCTTTCCTATGCCATTACATAAAAAGCCGCATAAAATAGAACGCAGGCCTTATACAGCTAGTCGTTGCAACAAATTTAAAAATAATGTAGCCCAAAGAATTAGACCATCTATAGTAGAACATGATAATCCTAATGCTGCCTCACAGCATTAGGATATCTATGGAGCCCTTTTTGATGTTGTGCAAAAATTGTACCAATCTACCTTCAAGACAAAAACCATTAATATTAATGGCACTACCGTTGGCTTTAACTAATGGGCTACTCCAGGTATTTATAAAAGTAGAGCGAGACTATACGAATTATATGGTTTGAAAAAGTATAGGTTTGATACTCCTTTCCTAGAGTATGTCAAAAATTATTCAAAATTATTTAAAAGTATCTGTGTTTGTGCTAAATCTAAATTTTTAAGCGATACAATTAAAAATTCCAATAACAAAGTAAAAACCACTTGGAAAATTATTAACAATGAAACGGGTAAGTCGGTTAAACAAGACAAATAACTTGAAGTTACGGTCGACAACAAATTAGTTAATAAAGCAGCAGACGTTGCTGAGGCATTTAATGAGTTTTTTTTCCAACATACCTATAACTACGACTCGCTCCTTAAATTCATCCCCGTCTAAAGCTGAAAACCTTTTGCATAGTAGTGTGCCTAAATATGGTCGCTTATTTAGCTTCGAACATATAACACCTCGTGATGTAGTTAATTTATTTAACACACTTAAGTCTATAAACTCTGGTGATAACTGGGGCATCTCCATTAAACTGTTAAGTAATATAATAGACATAGTAGCCCCCTATCTAGCTGTTACTTTTAGTAAATGTGTTGATGTAGGAAATTTTCCTGACCTCATGAAAAGTAGTAAAGTCATACCTTTATTTGAATCTGGTAATAAAAATGACATTGGCAATTTTAGGCCTATTTATATCTTACCTGCATTTAGCAAAATATTTAGAAATTTAACAATGAAGCAGTTGCTAAGACATTTTAATTTAAATGGCCTCCTTCATGATGAACAATATGGCTTTACTAAAGGTCGTTCGACTACAGATGCGGGTGTTGCTATGCTGAAACATATATTTAACGCATGGGAGCACTCGCAAAATGCTATTGAAATTTTCTGTGACCTTTCCAAAGCCTTTGATTGCGTGCACCATGACACGCTTTTGCGTAAACTACATCATTACGGTGTACAAAACGAAGCTCTTAAAGTAATAAATTCATATTTACATAAGAGGTTTCAATGTGTAGATGTAAATGGTGTGAAATCTTCCGGGCTACCAGTTCAGTTAGGTGTACCTCAAGGTTCAATACTGGGTCCATTCTTGTTCTTAGTGTATATGAATGACTTACCATTCTATTTAAAGGGTATCTATGACGTTTATTGGTTTACGACAAATAACTTAGTTCTCAATGCTAAGAAAACGAAATGTATAAAGTTTGCCTTACCGAATGTTAGAAATCTAGGACCCAACATCGTTTTAGATAAAGAAATGCTTAAAACTGTAGACTCGGCAGTTTTTCTGGGTATAACAGTAGATGCCAAACTTCAGTGGGGCCCACATATATCAAGCCTAGCGGGAAGGCTCAGTTCAGCCGCCTACGCCGTCAGGAAAGTAAGACAATACACTGACGTTGATACAGCTCGGTTAGTCTATTTTAATTATTTTCATAGCGTTATGTCATACGGTATTCTGCTCTGGGGCAAAGCTGCTGACATTCAAAATAATTTGTTCTTCAGAAACGAGCTGTTCGAGCAATTTACCAGCTCGGTGTCAGAGTTTCTTTGAGAGACTTTTTTAAACATATTGGTATTCTCACGGTGGCTTCACAATTCATCTTCGCCAACATTATTACTATATTAAGTGATCAGAACCCTACTAATTAAGTAATGTTTACTTTTATTCTGTTTATTTTGATATCGTTCATTCTAACAACTAGTACCTAGATCTGTTTACTAATATGTGGATAACGTTGTGAGTAGTGTATTTGTTACCTCTATTATTAAGCTCTAACCTATGTTTACTTAGTATTACACTGCTGTTTGTTGTCCCTAAATAAATAAATAAATAAATAAATAAACATCTTATATATTAGACAAAATATACAATTATACACTAAAAACAGTGATATTCACAACGTTAACACCAGAAATAAGGACAAATTACGTGCTCCATTTCACCGGCTTCATAAGGTTCATAACTCATTTGTTGGGCTTGGTATATCTTTTTATAACAAGCTACTCTCTTCTTTGCTAGATTTGCCCTTTAATGCGTTCAAAGCTAAAGTAAAATCTAACCTTTGTTCAAAGGCATACTATTCTAGCAATGATTACTTAAACGATAAGAATAGTTGGTCGCTGTGTTTAACTTAAGACAATGTTTATGTTCTTTCTCCAGAATTAGTATACCTACTGACAGGTTACATGAGTTCATATAATTATTTATTTTCTTTGACTGTCAAGGTCAATTTATTTTAATTTTATTTTTATTTATTATTGACATAATCTACTCATTTCAATGTTTATTTTTTTTATGAGTGGTATTGCAATATGTGGTTAGCTAGTGACTTCGACAATTGATCATAGTTTTTCTTGCCTGAGCAACCGGCAGCAAGTTCGTCATGCTCCGTTAGATAACGGAACGAACTTGCTGCCGGTTGCTGTGTTGGTGTTGTCACTGCTTGCGGTAGCGTCGGGGGTCGGGTTGTCTCCTTCCCTCAAATATGGCGAGGGGGTAATGGCTGATCTTTGCGTTATGCTCGTGAACGGTTGCTGCTTGTGGTGACAGGTCGTCTTGCTGACCTTGGTTTTGTTTTGTTATTAGTAACTTAACTCGTTGTTTATTTTACTTCGATGGTCCTAGTTTATCATCTGTGACTTCGAGTTACGACTACGTGTACGGCTATATTAAGTTTTTTTTTTTTTTTTTATTAAGTGGGCACGCCCTTTATTACTGGAGGCTTTTATTTAGGTATAAAGTTCTGCTTACGTTTTTAGTTTTGTATTTTGTTTCTGCTTGAGTATAGTTTTCGATTTTTTTTTTTTTTTGTATATTGGCGTGTGCTAGCTTACTTATAGCAAATAATTTAATTTAATGTTTTGTGTTGCGTAATGTACCTAAATTATTATGCGGTGTTATATATTTTTTTTTTAACTGAACAGACAGCTGTGCTGCTGGGGAGTTTGTTGCGCCACTTCTTCTCCCCAGCTAAAGCACTAGGAAGTGGTGAAGGGCGGGCGTTTTGGGGGACTGTCTTATGTAATTTTGACGTTCAAAAAGTGCTGATTCTCAGCCTAGTTTGAATAAATGACTTTTGATTTGATTTTGATTTAATATTTTGGCAATCATGACTTATCTTACATAATGGCTTAATGGCTTAACTTAGTCAAAAAGCATAGGTAATAACAATGTTGTTATATTAAAATGAGGCAGATATGTTACTAACGTGCAATTTCTGTGGACTCCAAAGTGTCCCAATTGGGGCACAATGGTCTATTGTCTTTAGTGCGCGTCAATCAAGGCGTAATAATAAAAAACACGACCCTCTTTTTTTTGGGACATCGAGCATGCGACCAGATTTTAAACGTTAGTTGCTATGAACGTAACACATCTTGTGTATAATATCATTGGCTAATAATAATGTATTGTAGGAACAAATTGATAAACTGATTATTGATACAGAAATGATATTTTGAACAAATTTAGTTTCTTTATTATATTTTGACCTGAACCATAATCGGTCGGTTTATTATTATGCGTGCGATGAGTGCGTAATGGCTACGCAATTTTTAGCGAATGTTTAGTCTGCTACTCGTTATATATATGTCTGTGTTTTAAGTATAGTATTTTCCAGGTGCTGAGGTTATGAATTAGTTTTACTATTTTAAATGATGTGATAGGTAGTTATTGATGTGATGTCCCCCTATGATTTTGTAAGTGATTATAGTTTTGTTTTTACTTATGAAAATGTGAATTCGGACTTTCGGAAACTAACTTCGAAAAGGTATGTAAATACCATTGATTGATATTAATTACTGTATCAATGGTATAACTACAGTCGGTGCTTAAGTAATGTCACTTGACCTATTGGTCATAAAATTAAAAATACACTGTACTTTCAAATTTTTTTTTTCATTTGGGTGGTTAGTATTTTAGGATACTAATGAAATCAAATTTATTCAAAATGTCCACTACCATTCGCCACGCAGGAATTTAGCCTCCACGGCCTGCACGAACCATATTCATATATATTTCGGCCACTGCTGTTCTCAGTGAAGACCAGACTCTCCAAATTTTTATGAGGCCTAGTGCAGATTTTCTCCTCCAACACCTGCCATATTTTGTACTGGAGGAGGGCCAATCTTCATGCTTTAACTAGTCGATATTGTTGAGCTCGAACCACGCCTGGGTGGTTCTAGCCTTGTGCGTAGGTGCGGAGTCCCGTTGAAACGTCCATAGCCATTCTCGAAAGAGCGTCTGAGGTAGATATTTTATGATAGGATCCAAAACAGTGCCTTGGTGAACTTTCGCACTGGTTTTAACACCTTTTTAGCAGAAATGAACTTCAGTCGGGCCAAAATACGAATCTCCCAACCAAATCATCAATGATGAAGGATGGTAGCCATGTTGCACTCGGGGAATAGGATTACTAGCTTCCGCAGAACTTGTAGCGTACATCCTGGTAAACTTTCGCACTGGTTTTACACGTTTTTCGCAGAAATGAACTTCAGTCGGGACAAAATACGAAACTCCCAACTAAATCATCAATTATGAAGGATGGTGGCCATGTTGCACTCCGGGAATAGCTTTGCCCAGATTCCGCAGAACTTGTAGCGTACACCATACCAGCGTATCATTTTGTTTGTTGTACTTCTCTTCTATATCGAAATTTTTTTCGTCGGTAAACAGGATGTCACAGTGTCTGTTTTTTGCGTACCGCCTTAGCCAAACTCTTGATTTTATCACTCTCATACCTTTCGAGCGCGCGTTGAGATGTTCACTTTTTTCTGTAAGCTCGTAGATGCAGGTCTTCATTAAGTACCTTTTTTACTGTCTTTGTACTTAAGCCCATTTATAATGCCATCAATTTCTGTGTGCGGACGGGATTTCTTGCAATATGCACCTTGATTGTTTTGATGACTGCTGGAGTCCTAACAGAACGAGGTCTATCTGATCTTTTCTTGTCATCCATACTTGAGTATTCATTGTACCTTTTAATAGTAGGTACGATACACAAATCTCTTGATTATCAGCTATACAGTTCAGCTACACAATATTCAAGCTTCTGGACTTGAATATTGTGTTTGGCGAGTGGCCACAACAGTGTAATGCAATTACTGCTACTCGGTCTTCTATGAGCGTCCACTCCATCGTAAAATATTAATATTAATCAAATGTTTTTACGTTTTATTGATCGTAAAACAATTGAAAACCGTATGCTATTGTTTCTTTTTTCTTTTGAATTCTAAATTCAAAATTATGTGCCAGTGACAATACATAAGGACCGACTAACGTGTACATTGCGTTTCTACGTACCTCTACTTCACCGTAACCAACCTCATATTACTTGTAAGTAGGTATTCATCGGAAATAAAAACAAGTACCTATATTTGTCAATCGGAGAACGGATTAAAATAGGTAGCACATGAATATAAGTGTTGTTTGTATAGCATTTGTAGTTTTGGTAAATCACTGAAAAACAAACCATCTTATCTCATCGAGACAACAAAACAATAATGTTCGTACGAGTATCTAAGAGGTTCTTCATAGGTGTTTTGAAATGAAGATTAGAGTTCGCCATTATTTATTTATTTATTTGATTAGGCTCTTCAACAATGAGTATACTAGTATGTACTTTACAATTTATACATTACAAACTTAAGTCTAAGCGCCTCACTACTTATAGAAAAGCACAGCATGCACTACGTAATATTATGCGCAGATAATAATAACACAGTGAATTAACAAGTAATACACAGTTTATATAAAAAATAATAATAATAAATATTAATTAAAAGCTAAATTAGTTACAATAAATAACATTAAATAGGATAAGAATTTATTTTGGTAAGTTTTATATATGATTAGGTTAATATTTGATTTCAGACAGACTAGAGACACCCATCAAATGTAAAGCACGGCTTCTTATAGAGCAGGTACAGATGACTGAAAGAAATCAATGTCCACTTCATGCTCTTTGTATGCAGCATACATTCTAGACAGTGGACAGTTGGTATGACACCTTGGCATGCAGAAAAGCCGCCTATTAGAACTTCTTAGCAGATTACGTGGCACATGGAATAACACCCTACTGAGTAAATCGGTACAGTTCAGAGAGCCTGTTACTAACTTCTTAAGAAAAACCAAATCTAGCATATTCCTGCGTTTCTCCAGCAATACCATCTTAAAATACTTTAGTCATTCTAATGATTATTAATGTTATAAGGTAATATCTCATCTTCAATCGACTTTAAATTAAATTCATAAAATAGTGCGTACGGCAATTGCGGTATGGTTGTGCGCATTCATTAATATAAATGGCGCTTATGACAGTTACGTATTAAATATCGACTCGTTCCGCTAAAAAGAGCGTAAAGACCATTTTCGTCAAATTTACTTTTTGATGCAGCTTACTTAGTTTTTCACGCTCTTTCGATCTGTGTGTTTAAAGTTGCGCTACGGTGAAAAAATGGTTTTTCTACACAACATTTTCTTAAAGCATCAGCACCATGACACGCTTTTGCGTAAACTACATCATTACGGTGTACAAAACGAAGCTCTTAAAGTAATAAATTCATATTTACATAAGAGGTTTCAATGTGTAGATGTAAATGGTGTGAAATCTTCCGGGCTACCAGTTCAGTTAGGTGTACCTCAAGGTTCAATACTGGGTCCATTCTTGTTCTTAGTGTATATGAATGACTTACCATTCTATTTAAAGGGTATCTATGACGTTTATTGGTTTACGACAAATAACTTAGTTCTCAATGCTAAGAAAACGAAATGTATAAAGTTTGCCTTACCGAATGTTAGAAATCTAGGACCCAACATCGTTTTAGATAAAGAAATGCTTAAAACTGTAGACTCGGCAGTTTTTCTGGGTATAACAGTAGATGCCAAACTTCAGTGGGGCCCACATATATCAAGCCTAGCGGGAAGGCTCAGTTCAGCCGCCTACGCCGTCAGGAAAGTAAGACAATACACTGACGTTGATACAGCTCGGTTAGTCTATTTTAATTATTTTCATAGCGTTATGTCATACGGTATTCTGCTCTGGGGCAAAGCTGCTGACATTCAAAATAATTTGTTCTTCAGAAACGAGCTGTTCGAGCAATTTACCAGCTCGGTGTCAGAGTTTCTTTGAGAGACTTTTTTAAACATATTGGTATTCTCACGGTGGCTTCACAATTCATCTTCGCCAACATTATTACTATATTAAGTGATCAGAACCCTACTAATTAAGTAATGTTTACTTTTATTCTGTTTATTTTGATATCGTTCATTCTAACAACTAGTACCTAGATCTGTTTACTAATATGTGGATAACGTTGTGAGTAGTGTATTTGTTACCTCTATTATTAAGCTCTAACCTATGTTTACTTAGTATTACACTGCTGTTTGTTGTCCCTAAATAAATAAATAAATAAATAAATAAACATCTTATATATTAGACAAAATATACAATTATACACTAAAAACAGTGATATTCACAACGTTAACACCAGAAATAAGGACAAATTACGTGCTCCATTTCACCGGCTTCATAAGGTTCATAACTCATTTGTTGGGCTTGGTATATCTTTTTATAACAAGCTACTCTCTTCTTTGCTAGATTTGCCCTTTAATGCGTTCAAAGCTAAAGTAAAATCTAACCTTTGTTCAAAGGCATACTATTCTAGCAATGATTACTTAAACGATAAGAATAGTTGGTCGCTGTGTTTAACTTAAGACAATGTTTATGTTCTTTCTCCAGAATTAGTATACCTACTGACAGGTTACATGAGTTCATATAATTATTTATTTTCTTTGACTGTCAAGGTCAATTTATTTTAATTTTATTTTTATTTATTATTGACATAATCTACTCATTTCAATGTTTATTTTTTTTATGAGTGGTATTGCAATATGTGGTTAGCTAGTGACTTCGACAATTGATCATAGTTTTTCTTGCCTGAGCAACCGGCAGCAAGTTCGTCATGCTCCGTTAGATAACGGAACGAACTTGCTGCCGGTTGCTGTGTTGGTGTTGTCACTGCTTGCGGTAGCGTCGGGGGTCGGGTTGTCTCCTTCCCTCAAATATGGCGAGGGGGTAATGGCTGATCTTTGCGTTATGCTCGTGAACGGTTGCTGCTTGTGGTGACAGGTCGTCTTGCTGACCTTGGTTTTGTTTTGTTATTAGTAACTTAACTCGTTGTTTATTTTACTTCGATGGTCCTAGTTTATCATCTGTGACTTCGAGTTACGACTACGTGTACGGCTATATTAAGTTTTTTTTTTTTTTTTTATTAAGTGGGCACGCCCTTTATTACTGGAGGCTTTTATTTAGGTATAAAGTTCTGCTTACGTTTTTAGTTTTGTATTTTGTTTCTGCTTGAGTATAGTTTTCGATTTTTTTTTTTTTTTGTATATTGGCGTGTGCTAGCTTACTTATAGCAAATAATTTAATTTAATGTTTTGTGTTGCGTAATGTACCTAAATTATTATGCGGTGTTATATATTTTTTTTTTAACTGAACAGACAGCTGTGCTGCTGGGGAGTTTGTTGCGCCACTTCTTCTCCCCAGCTAAAGCACTAGGAAGTGGTGAAGGGCGGGCGTTTTGGGGGACTGTCTTATGTAATTTTGACGTTCAAAAAGTGCTGATTCTCAGCCTAGTTTGAATAAATGACTTTTGATTTGATTTTGATTTAATATTTTGGCAATCATGACTTATCTTACATAATGGCTTAATGGCTTAACTTAGTCAAAAAGCATAGGTAATAACAATGTTGTTATATTAAAATGAGGCAGATATGTTACTAACGTGCAATTTCTGTGGACTCCAAAGTGTCCCAATTGGGGCACAATGGTCTATTGTCTTTAGTGCGCGTCAATCAAGGCGTAATAATAAAAAACACGAACCTCTTTTTTTTGGGACATCGAGCATGCGACCAGATTTTAAACGTTAGTTGCTATGAACGTAACACATCTTGTGTATAATATCATTGGCTAATAATAATGTATTGTAGGAACAAATTGATAAACTGATTATTGATACAGAAATGATATTTTGAACAAATTTAGTTTCTTTATTATATTTTGACCTGAACCATAATCGGTCGGTTTATTATTATGCGTGCGATGAGTGCGTAATGGCTACGCAATTTTTAGCGAATGTTTAGTCTGCTACTCGTTATATATATGTCTGTGTTTTAAGTATAGTATTTTCCAGGTGCTGAGGTTATGAATTAGTTTTACTATTTTAAATGATGTGATAGGTAGTTATTGATGTGATGTCCCCCTATGATTTTGTAAGTGATTATAGTTTTGTTTTTACTTATGAAAATGTGAATTCGGACTTTCGGAAACTAACTTCGAAAAGGTATGTAAATACCATTGATTGATATTAATTACTGTATCAATGGTATAACTACAGTCGGTGCTTAAGTAATGTCACTTGACCTATTGGTCATAAAATTAAAAATACACTGTACTTTCAAATTTTTTTTTTCATTTGGGTGGTTAGTATTTTAGGATACTAATGAAATCAAATTTATTCAAAATGTCCACTACCATTCGCCACGCAGGAATTTAGCCTCCACGGCCTGCACGAACCATATTCATATATATTTCGGCCACTGCTGTTCTCAGTGAAGACCAGACTCTCCAAATTTTTATGAGGCCTAGTGCAGATTTTCTCCTCCAACACCTGCCATATTTTGTACTGGAGGAGGGCCAATCTTCATGCTTTAACTAGTCGATATTGTTGAGCTCGAACCACGCCTGGGTGGTTCTAGCCTTGTGCGTAGGTGCGGAGTCCCGTTGAAACGTCCATAGCCGTTCTCGAAAGAGCGTCTGAGGTAGATATTTTATGATAGGATCCAAAACAGTGCCTTGGTGAACTTTCGCACTGGTTTTAACACCTTTTTAGCAGAAATGAACTTCAGTCGGGCCAAAATACGAATCTCCCAACCAAATCATCAATGATGAAGGATGGTAGCCATGTTGCACTCGGGGAATAGGATTACTAGCTTCCGCAGAACTTGTAGCGTACATCCTGGTAAACTTTCGCACTGGTTTTACACGTTTTTCGCAGAAATGAACTTCAGTCGGGACAAAATACGAAACTCCCAACTAAATCATCAATTATGAAGGATGGTGGCCATGTTGCACTCCGGGAATAGCTTTGCCCAGATTCCGCAGAACTTGTAGCGTACACCATACCAGCGTATCATTTTGTTTGTTGTACTTCTCTTCTATATCGAAATTTTTTTCGTCGGTAAACAGGATGTCACAGTGTCTGTTTTTTGCGTACCGCCTTAGCCAAACTCTTGATTTTATCACTCTCATACCTTTCGAGCGCGCGTTGAGATGTTCACTTTTTTCTGTAAGCTCGTAGATGCAGGTCTTCATTAAGTACCTTTTTTACTGTCTTTGTACTTAAGCCCATTTATAATGCCATCAATTTCTGTGTGCGGACGGGATTTCTTGCAATATGCACCTTGATTGTTTTGATGACTGCTGGAGTCCTAACAGAACGAGGTCTATCTGATCTTTTCTTGTCATCCATACTTGAGTATTCATTGTACCTTTTAATAGTAGGTACGATACACAAATCTCTTGATTATCAGCTATACAGTTCAGCTACACAATATTCAAGCTTCTGGACTTGAATATTGTGTTTGGCGAGTGGCCACAACAGTGTAATGCAATTACTGCTACTCGGTCTTCTATGAGCGTCCACTCCATCGTAAAATATTAATATTAATCAAATGTTTTTACGTTTTATTGATCGTAAAACAATTGAAAACCGTATGCTATTGTTTCTTTTTTCTTTTGAATTCTAAATTCAAAATTATGTGCCAGTGACAATACATAAGGACCGACTAACGTGTACATTGCGTTTCTACGTACCTCTACTTCACCGTAACCAACCTCATATTACTTGTAAGTAGGTATTCATCGGAAATAAAAACAAGTACCTATATTTGTCAATCGGAGAACGGATTAAAATAGGTAGCACATGAATATAAGTGTTGTTTGTATAGCATTTGTAGTTTTGGTAAATCACTGAAAAACAAACCATCTTATCTCATCGAGACAACAAAACAATAATGTTCGTACGAGTATCTAAGAGGTTCTTCATAGGTGTTTTGAAATGAAGATTAGAGTTCGCCATTATTTATTTATTTATTTTATTAGGCTCTTCAACAATGAGTATACTAGTATGTACTTTACAATTTATACATTACAAACTTAAGTCTAAGCGCCTCACTACTTATAGAAAAGCACAGCATGCACTACGTAATATTATGCGCAGATAATAATAACACAGTGAATTAACAAGTAATACACAGTTTATATAAAAAATAATAATAATAAATATTAATTAAAAGCTAAATTAGTTACAATAAATAACATTAAATAGGATAAGAATTTATTTTGGTAAGTTTTATATATGATTAGGTTAATATTTGATTTCAGACAGACTAGAGACACCCATCAAATGTAAAGCACGGCTTCTTATAGAGCAGGTACAGATGACTGAAAGAAATCAATGTCCAC